>OY728136.1:1116888604-1119321104 GCA_963277665.1 Viscum album | reverse complement strand
CATAACATCTGACCTATGTTTCATATATATAAAACAATTAATGAAAGTAAATTCATTAATGAAAGTGATGAATTAATTATCTTGATTAGTTGATTATTTTCTCATTAGACCACAGATATCAGAATGAATAAGTTCCAAGGGTATTTTTGAAAAAATGTCAAAAAATTTATTAATATAATTTGTAATATTTCATTTATAAAAAATAGTACAACACCATTCTATTATTCTTGACATATTAGGAATGTCACTGACACTGTATCACTTTGATAAATTGCTCATGTTTCTTTGAAACATGTGTCCCAGTCTTTTATATCACAAATTATTTTCTTCCACCATACATAAGTAATAATAGTTTTGTATTTCACAAACTTGGAACAAGTTTCCTTTTGTAATTTGGCCTCTTGTAAGTATCTTTCCATCATCCTCACTTTTCACAAAAACCCCATTTTTTCTGAAGATGAATTTTTTACCCTCATTACAAAGTTATGAAACACTTAGAAAGTTGTGTTTCAGACCATCAACATATAAATATTTCATGGATTTCATCTTTTATTTCTAAATGATGGTTGTTCCAACACCTTTGATTCTTAGAGATTTATCATTTTCAAATTTCATCCTTTCTTATTTGAAGTCTTTCACATTATTCAAAAACTTTAAGTCTTCATTCATATGAGAAGAACACCCACTATCAAGAATCCAAGGTTTTTCTCATTTTATAGCTTTCAAAGCGGTTTCAATAATAAGAGCCTTTTCTTTCTTCACCTATAGCTTCTGAAAATTGTTTAGAATTTTTTTTTGCAAGTAAAAAGATAATAAAACCATTAGAAAGATGTATAGGTTGTTCACATCTTTTGAAAATAGTTTTCAGGTCTTGGAACCTATTCTCACCTTTCACACCAACCTTCTCAGGTTTCTTCAGAACTTCCTTCTCAGACTTTTTATTTTGAGAGGATTGACTCCCCCTCAATACTTTCCTTCCATAACCTATGGAATAGTAGTAATGTTGTTTGTTGAAACAACACATATTTTATATATGTCTAAATCAACCACAATACTATAAGTATCCATAGAATTATTATTTGCCTCTAAAATTTTCAGATATACTGGTGTTGTGAGTATGTATCTCACCAACCTTCTTAACATAATTTTGTTGACCACCAAAATTTTTGTTTCTAAAAGATAAATTCTTCTTAAACTCAGATTTCTTTACATGCTTATTGAATGAAAAAGTAATAGAAATTTTATTAGACGCAGTATGTTTAGAAACATTTTCAGACTCATAGTTTTTAGAAACTTTTGATTTTTCAACTTTGTTAACTTTGGCCACATACATAACATTCCTAGTTTCTGCTTCTCATGAATAATTTAAATATTCTTAACAACATTTGAAGGTAACTTTTTTTTATCCGTATCATGTTTAACCTTATGATTATATGACATCCTGCCTTTTTATTACATAACATTACATAGCATTTTACCAACAGAGGATCTTTTAAAGTTCAGTGTCTTGGAAGAAATGTACATAGTACATGAAAACATGAAAAAATTATTCTAATATACTTTAAATGATACATAATAGGTTCATATTAAGTTCAATTACTGCATCTCATAACCTGGGTACATACATTAAAGGAAAGGATGAGCATAATTCCCAGCAAGGGAAAACAAGGGAACCAGTTTACTTGTGATATTTAGGAATATCAATAAGAACATGAGGAAATACATTAAGGCATGAGAAAGAGGAATATAATAATAATAATAACATTAATAATGACTTGTAAATGTGAATAAAATATTTAATTGAGTCATTCATAATCATATCACCAAGGTTTATCACTGAGTTGTCATAAATATTACCAAGGTTATTCACCAAGGTATCATAAAACATGTCATCTCTAGAGATTAAATTCATTACACAATGAATTGGAGAGCTATCAAGGAACACCCTTTATATGTATTAATTAATTTTATCCACATAGATCATAATAAAACATTTCATAAATAACCCATGTATAAAAAAATAAATGGTTTCCATATTAAAATCATGACGTTTTTAAGAAGTTCTTAATGATAAGATCTTTTTGTATTTTTACAATCCATGGAAAGGGAAAGAGGTTTTCATATATGTTAATACCAAAATAAAATAGATAATTTTTACATAGAGTTTAATAACCTTACAAAATAAATAGTTTTAGGTATTCACAAAATAAATTAAGATAATTTCTTGAGAAAAAGAGAGAAATTTTGATAAGAAAATTTAGCAGCATAATGGATAATAAATATGGTTTTAGAAAATATTAAAAAGAGAGCGGAAAAGGTTCTACAATTCATAAAATAATATTAATATAGTAAAGGGATATAATAGAATTTACATAAGAACATATTTTTTAAATTTTTAATACATACTACATAAAAAGGGAACTTAAACGGAAAAGAGAAGTTGACATTTCCCTTACATTGAAGAGTGACTCATAAAACTCAAAGATCGGGACCTTGGGGGATTTAGAACACATTGGGAGGACTCATTGGAAGGTAATGATATTATATATTTTTGTATAATAAATTTTTAATGAAATTAAATGAATAAATGGGTGGGTATTTGTAGAAAAAGTGAGAGAGTTTTTTATTAATTTCCTTGGACACCTAAGTAGTGGTATTTGAAAAACCATGGGATTTTCCATGGTATTCGACACTTGGGAAAACTATTACATTATTATAATCCAAAATAGTCAATTATAAGTTTATATTACATATTATATCATTATTATGTCATTAAACATACTGAAAACGCAAAACTTTATTTTTAATATTCACCGAAAAACAAAATATTTTATAAAATTATAATAAATTCACCATAACCTAATATCGATGATATGATTTAAAAAATGAAATTTATTTTATCATAATAATTCTATAAATATTATAAATTTAACTTTTAACTATATAAATACTTATTTATTAAAAATAATAGCAGACAAAAAAGGCATAGTAAAATTTATGACACTTGAAAAATATATATATAATTTTTGATTAAAGAAGAGTGTATTGATAATAAAATTTCATTAAAATAATCATTATTAATAAAACCTTAGTTTATTATAATAATTATATATTTTGTGAAAATTATAATTTCTATCTAAAAAATTATAAATTCTGTTATATTTTTTAGAAAAACTAAACTCAAAACAAAAATAATGGAACAAAAATTTTATTTATGAAAATGTATTATAAAATAAGTAAATAAGGCCTTGAAATATAAACCCTTATAATACCTTCATACAACATAAGGGTGTGGTGTGTGATAGTGATAGACTCTTGGGGTGGCTCGGATAACATCGCTCGATTGGTAATTTTCACTAACTTGAAATTCACTCATAAGAAATTTCATTCAAGATTAACATGTTGAATATAGGATTGGGCTTAGTCAAGAGAAAATACCGGTGATGATAACTCTTTCCCATGCTCTAAAAAATGGGCTTCATATGAAACAACTCTACTGGATGTGTCCATTAACTCTTCTTTCTGCAATAATTAACCATTATCATTTCTACTTATAATACTAATTATAACGTTAAAATTATTATTAAGAGTATTGTTTCCAAAAGTCATATTTACCAATGATCATATTGAACAATGTTCATATAATGGTCAAAAACTAGTGGCCACATTTTAATTATACTCAATTCATTATTAAAGGGATATGGTTTTATTGATTGCAAAATAATATATCACATGTTTTCAGCAAATAATTATCATTAATAAAAAATTGGGTTGTTACATTCTTACCCCATTAAAAAATTTCATCCGGAAAATTTCATCTCATTCCCTCGGTTGAGAAAAGGTGAGGGTACTTCTGCCTCATTTTTTACTTTGTTTCCCATGTCTCTTCTTCATATTTATGGTTCCTCCACAACACCTTAACAATGTTGGTAGTCTTGTTGCATATAATCTTGCCTCTATGGTCCAAGATCTCCACCAGATGCTCCTCATCAGATAGGTCATGTTCTAGTTATACCACATTTGGATTCAGTAAATGGGATGGGTTAGGTATGCACTTACTCAAGAGATATATATGAAAAACATCATAACACTCTTCTAAGGTGAAATTTGAAGGAGTAATTTTTCTTTAACATCAAAATCCTTGTCCCTTCGATTGTTTTCATCATAGTTATTCTATTGACTTTGAGCATCCTTAATGTGTTGTTGGATAACACGAACCTTTTCTATCTCTCTTACACAAGATCAGGCCCAAGAATTTTTCTCTCACTAACTCTATCCCAATAAGTAAGAGTTCTACATCACTTCCCATATAGAGAGGGTGCTATTTGAATACTCGAATGAAAACTATTGCTATATGAGAACTCAACTAATGGGATATATTGATCACATCTGCCTTTAAATTCCATCGAGTATGTTCTCAGCATGTCTATGAGTGTCTTAATGGTCCTTTTAGATTTTCCATCAGTTTGAGGGTGATAGTTCATACTAAAATTCAATTCAGTATTCAAAGTATGTTAAAGACTTCTCCAGAATTTTGATGTGAACCTTGGATCATGATCTAAAATGATAGAAAATGGTACCCCATGCAACCTCACCACTTTCTTTACATAAATCTTGGTGAGTTGGTCAAGAGAGAAGTCTTCCTAAATAGAGATAAAATGGGACAACTTTGTAAGATGGTTCACTATAACTCATATCGCATTGCTCACTTTGGGTGTTTTCGGGAGACCAGTAACAAATTCTATAGTGATATTGTCCCACTTCCATGCTATTCTGGGTAGTGGTTGTAATACCCCTTTATGAATCAATCTCTCTATTTTCACTTTCTGGCACACCAGACCCCTTGTAGTGTAGTCAACAATCTCCCTTTTCATGTTTTACCACCAATAATGATCACGAAGGTCCCTATAAATTTTAGTGCTTCTGGGATATATAGATAAAGTAGATCTATGAGCTTTATCCCTAAGCTCCTTTATTTCCAAAATAGATGAAACATATATCCTTGTATGAAATTTTCCTATACCTTCATGATTAATATTGAACAAAAGAAACATCCCATTCTTTACAGCCTCTATCTTCTTCTGTATGAAAGGATATTCTATTTGAGATTTCTAAATATTATCTTGTAATGATGTTTGATAAATCATTTAGGATAGGGTTGATGATAACCTTTCCCTTACTATTCCCATGTCTAGTTTTACTAGGTCTTTGATGAAAGGATATTTTTAAATCCTCGTCATTTCTAGTATAATAGATTTATTCCTACTTAATGCATTAGTGACTTTGTTTTCTCTTATGGAGTGATAATTATTTGAAAAATCATAGTCTTTAAGAAGTTTCAATCATCTCCTCTATCCCATGTTCAATTCCTTTTGCGTTAAAATATACATCAAAATTTTATGTTATGTGTAAATATCACATTTATCCCCATAAAGATAGTATCTCCATATCTTCATTGAAAAAACAAATGCATCCATCTCCAGGTCATGCGTAGGATAGCTCTGCTCATGAGGCTTCAACTGTCAAGATGCATAAGCAGTAACCTTTTTGTTTTTCATGAGGATGCACCCAAGCCCTTTCAAAGATGCATCGCTAATAATAATGAATCTTTATCTGATACAGGGTATAGTTAACACGAGTGTAGTAACCAATATCTTCTTCATCTCTTGGAAACTTTCTTTATTCTACTTTTTCCAGATGAACTTGACACCTTTTCGAGTTAACATTGTTAGTGGATTATAACGTCATGAATTTTTTTTCACAAATCTCCTATAATATCTTGCTAAAACAAAGAAAATAAGAATCTTAGTTACTATTGTAGAATGAGGCCACTCCTCCATAACCTTTGTCTTTGTAGGTTCAATTGATATTCCTTTATTGGTTACAATGTTCCCTAAGAAATCAACTTGTTGTAACCAAAATTCACATTTGATAAACTTTCCAAATAACCTTTCCTTCCTCATTGTTTTCAATATAACTCTTAGACAATCCTCATGCTCCTCATAACTTTTGAAATATATCAAAATATCATCAATAAAAAGTACCACACAGTTATCAAGGTAGTCCTTAAAGACTATATCCATAAAATCCATAAATATAGTAGGAGAATAGTCAATCCAAAAGGAATAACAAAAACTCATAATGCCCATATCTCGAATATAAGGAATTCTTTGGAATATCTTCTTTCTTCACCCTCAATTGATGATATCCATATCAAAGATCAATCATGGAGAAGAATTGATCCCCATTAAGCTAGTCAAATAAATCATAAATTCTTATAAAATGGTACTTTTTCTTCACTATGATCCTGTTAAGTTATCTATAATTCATTCATAGCCACATTGATCTATCCTTTTTCTTCACAAAGAGAACAGGTCCTTTCCAAGGAGACACACTTGGTTAGATAAACCCATTCTCCAAAAGATCTTTGATTTGTTTCTTTAATTCCTCCATATTCACATTTTCCATTATATATGGGGGTTTTGATATCAGCTTGGATCGAGGCATGATCCCAATTGATAACTCTACCTCTCTTTCCGGGGGAGGTCTAGGTAACTCCTCAAGAAATATATCAATGAATTCTTGAATTATGGGGAAATTTTATATTCATATACTTTTATTTACATCATTATCTTTAGTGATCATTTTCATAAATAAGGATAGAGGTGGTTCTTATAGACAAAGATCAGGTGGAGATATCTCTCCTTTAAAGAAAAGTATAGGTTTTACATTCAAGACTATTGATATTTCCTTGCTTTTGTATTTGATCTCAACATTATACTTTCAGAGCCAGTACATCCATGGTATAATGTATAATTCCAACATGGGAATGATTGATAGATTTTAAATGAGATTATGCTTGACAAAGTAAATAATATAGTTTTTATACACTTTTGATTCTTGAGAAATCCCTCTAGAAGTCTTGACTGATAACTCTACTTATAGATGTTTAGGGATTTATTATATATTCTTTGCAAACTTGTAAGAAAAAAATAATGCATAGAACCAAAATAAAACAAAGTACTTGATAGCTTTGAGAGAACAATGAGAGTACCTACCACCACATCATTTGGTGCTTCAACTTCAATCGTTGTGATAGAAAAATCATGACCTTTATCCCCTATCTTATACTGAGGTTGGTGGTGATTCTCCTCTATTAACATCGGATTTGGAAAGTGATTGGAAAAGTGCCCAAGCTGTCTATACCTGAATCATTGGACTTGAGGAAAAACATGTACCATATTCCATTTTTTGTTAATGTTGAGAAATTAAGGTTTAATCTCACTATAACAGTTCCAAGAAATATTTTCTTCTCTTCTACACTTGTAATATTTCCCACTCTCGAGAAGGCAGTTCCCCGAATGCTTCTTCCTATAGTTTTTCATGTGGAAAGTTTCAATTACTTTACTCCTCTTCCATGATCAAATATCCTCCCCATATTTGGATCCAAAGAACTATTATTTTCATTTGATATATGGGACCACTGCATCTCTCCGAAATCCAATTCAAATTTCATAACATTGTTCATGATCTTCTCATAGTTTTCATTATCTCAGTTGGGTTTCTTTTGTAGATGGGGTCTTAGTCCACTGAATAATCTTTCAACCTTTCCATTTTGATACATGTTAAATATAGAGGTGTGACAAGAATGTATTGTGAATTTCATATCATATCATTTCATAGATTCATTCTCTTTCTAGTTTATCTCTAGGAATTTATTCTCCACTTTCATTTTCATTAAACGGGGAAAATATTTTTTGAAAAAGGTTTTTCTGAACTCATCCCATTCCATAGCATCAATCTCCCCTCTTGGATTTGTGTTTTTAACCAGTTTCCACGAATTAGAATCTTCTCCCTCAAATAGGTACATATCCAAGGTGAATTTCTCTTGTTCTAAACAACAGAGTGTAGAAAATATCTTTTCGGTAGAGCTTATCCATTGTTCAGCAATCAATAGGTCGGTAAATCCAATGAAAGTTAATGGTTGTTGACACATAAAGTACTCAATGGAAAGTAGTTCCCTTCGAGGTGAATCTGGTATCTTATCTTGATTCAAGTTATTGTTCATAACTTCAGTAAGTTGATTCATCATTCTCGTGATTTTTTCCATTCTATCTTCCATCAGAAGTTCATCAGAGCCTGGTCCGTTGTGCTCACAGTTTTTGTAGTTTCTCCTATTTCCCTCTATTTTCTAAAAGAATATAACCTTAGCGAGAAACATGTTTCATTTATTAGTATTATAATTACAAGGGAACTTTTATATCACATAGCATCATGCTTAAACATGTTATTCTTTGACAACAATGACATTTTTATAAATTCTTCATAATGGTTCATAAAAAGATTGTGATTAGCCAAACATATACGCCAAGAGTGTCAAAACAGAAGTACAACAAGGCCCATTGTCATGTACTAGGTTACATCAATTCAGGCCCAATGCACCTTTTCAGTGTTTTTACCCCTAGGTATATCTATTCTAGAGTCACATCCACTTGTTTATATCTAGAGAAGAATTTATTTGTTCGGAAACCACTCACTTAATACTTTAACAAAATACCAGGATGTTTTACTATATTTAAACTTGTACCTATGGTTATTTATAATGTTTTAAAATACTAATTTCCAAAAATAACTAAACCATCCTTTGATACCAACTATGACATCCCACCTTTTTATTACATAAGTTTACATAGAATTTTACAAACATAGGATCTTTTAAAGTTTAGTGTCTTGGAAAAAAGGTACATAGTACATGAAAATATGAAAAAAAATGTTCTAATCAAATTAAAAGGTTTCATAATAGTTTCATCATAAGTTTAATTATTGCATCTCATAACCTAGTGACATACATCAAAGGGTGAGCATAAGGCCTAGTAAGGGAGAACAAGGGAAATGTTTTACTTATGATCTTGAGGAATATCAATAAGAACATGAGGAAATACATAAATTCATGTGAAAGAGGCATATCATACTAATAATAACATGAATAATAACTTTTAAATATTTCTAAGACATTTAATTGAGTCATTAATAATCTTATCACCAAGGTTTATCACCGAGGTGTCATAAACATTACCAAGGTTATTCACCAAGGTATCGTAAAACATGTTATCTCTTGAGATTAAATTATTTACCAAATGCATTAGAGTGTTATCATGGAGCACCATTTATATGTATTAATTAATGTGAGACACAAAGATCATAATAAAAAAATTTACAAATAACCCATATAGAAAAAAAATTAAACAGGTTTCGTATCAAAATCATGACGTTTTTAAGAAGTTCTTAAAGACAAGATCTTTATGTATTTTTAAAACCCACAGAAAGGGAAAGAGGGTTTAGTGTATGTTAAAACATGGATAAAATAGATCATTTTTACATATGTGTGAATAAATATAGAAAATAAATAGGTTTGGGTATTCATAAAATAAAATAAGATAATTTCTTGAGAAAAAGAGATAAATTTTGAGAAGAAAATTCAACAACATAACGGGTAAGAAACATGGTTTTAGAAAACATTAAAAAGAAAGGAGAAAAGGGTCTCCAATTAATAGAATTATATTAATACAATAAATGTATAGGATAAAATTTATATAAGAAAATAGTTTTTAAATTTTAAAGATATACTACATAAAAAGGGAACTTGAAAGGAAAAGAGAAGTTCATATTCCCCTTACCTTGAAGAGTGACTCCTAAAACTCAAAGATCAGGACCTTGGGGGATTGAAAACACCTTGGGAGGAATAATTGAGAGGTAATACTATCATATATTCATATCTAATAAATTTTTAATTAAATGAAACAAATAAATGGTGGGTATTTATAGAAAAAGTGAGGGGGGTTTTATTAATTTCCTTGGATACCTCAGTAGTGATATTTGAAAAACCATGGGATTGCCCATTGTATTTTCCCATGGCATTGGCCACTTAGGAAACCTATTACATTATTATAATCTAAAAAATTCTACAATAATTTTATATTAAATATTACATCATTATGATGTCATTAAACATACCGAAAACTCAAAACTGTATTTTTACTATTCATCGAAAAACAAAATATTTTATAAAATTCTCATAAATTCACACTAACATAATATAAAAATTATGAATTCAAAAATAATATTTATTTTATCATAATAATACTCTAAATATGATAAATTTATTTTTATTATTTATTAAAAATAATAGTGGTAAAAAATGCTGAGTAAAATGCATAATAAAATTTTTAACACGTGAAAAAAAAATTAATTTGTAATTAAATAAGTGTTTTTTGATAATACCATTTCATTAAAATAAAAATTATCAATAACACATTAGTTTATTATAATAATTATATCTTTTCTAAAAATTACAATTTCTATCTGAATTTGTTTATCAATTTCTTCATATTTTTAGGAAAAACTAAACTCAAAATAGAAATTTTGGAATAACAATTTTATTTATACAAAGGGATTATACAATAAGTAACTAAGTTATTGAAAAATAAAACCTTATAAAACTCACATATAACCTAAGGGTGCGGTGTTTGATATTGATAGACTCATAGGGAGGCTCAGATAACATCGCTCGAGTAGTCATTTCCACTAGCTTGAACTTCTCCCATAGGCGGTTTTGTTCATGATTAGCATGTTGAAGCTCAGCTTGGGCTTGGTCAAGTGTGAAGACCAGTGATGTTAACTTCTTCGTATGCTCTAAAAAATGGGCTTCATATGACATGACTCTACTGGATGATGTCATCGACTCTTCTTTTTGGCATTAATTAACCATTATCATTTCTATTTATAATACTAATTGTAACATTAAAATTATTATTAAGAGTATTGTTTACAATGGTCATATTGACTAACGGTTATATGATGGTTGAAACCCAATGGTCACATTTCAATTATAATCACTTCGTTATTAAATGGATATAGTTTTGTTGAATACAAAATAACATAACACACATTTTCAAGAAACAATTATCATTCAAAATTTCTGGTTCGTTAGAGATAACTTTCACCAACTTCATAGATAGAGTTTTTGAAACTTTAACTTCTCTATTAATATTTATAAAGTTGTTGTTGGATAAGTTACAACTCTTCTTCTTGTTTCCTTCATCTTCACTTCTATATGTTCATTACAATTCTTTTCTTTCTCAATGTATTTCTTCAAATCATCAACATCTTCCATAAGCTTGACTTTCTCTTCAGGAAATACTTCTTGATTATTTGATAATGAATTTTAATTTTTTAGCTTCCTAATTTATTTCTCTTTTCTTCCAATTTTTCTCAAACACTCTTTAAATTATTCTTTAATTTGAAATTCTAATTGGGTTTCTTTTTATTTATAACTGCTACTTTCAGGCTCTTCATTATTCACTATTGCAATAAATTTATTCTCACCAGTATGATCAATATATTTTTCAGATCGAACTTCAATATCTTATTCTTCATCATCTTTAGATAATAAAAGTCTTCTTTTATATTTAAAGAATTTTTTATCTTTCCCTTTGGAATAATATTTATCCTTATTTCCATATTTCTTCTATGACCTTCTTGGTCTTCTTTCTTCCTCATCGCTATATTATTCTTTCTTTCTTTGAGTACAATTAGCCGTAAAGTTCCCAATATCTCAACATTAAAAACAATTAAAGGGATTTTTTTCCTCTGTATTTACCTATAAATCTTGTTACATTTTAAGAAAAAAAGGTTAAAATTTCATCAATATTTTTACATGCCTTATTTTCAGAATTAGAATCACCAGTTTCTTCTTCAATAAGAATATTATTTGACTTCTCTTTCTTGGTGGCATTGAAAGATATTTCTCTATCAACTTTTATTTTTATTTTCTTAGTTTTCTCACTTCTCATTTAATAAGTGATGAGAGTTCTATAAAAATCATCTAGAGATAAGGTCTTAGGATCTATATCTTCTAATCAAGAAGCTTTAGCATCAAACTTGTTGGGAGTGAATCTCAAGATCTTTTACACAACTATAGAATATTATAACTTTTCACCAAGACATCTGATAGTTTTTACAATTTCATTCACCTTGGTAAAGAAGTCCCCAACAAATTTATACTCACCCATTTTCAGATCTTCATACTTCAGCCACCATATTTATAGATTTTCCTTATAGACTTTTGTATTGCCTTCATAAATTTTTTTCAACTTATCCCAAATACCTTTGGTAGTGGAAACACATTTCACCCTTAAAAAATAACTTTCAAAAAGTAATGAGAGTAAATAATTTTTAGTTATTCCATCATTCTCAAGATTCTTCTTATCAACAAGTGTAAGAGGAACCTTATCATTAATGGGATTAAATCCATCTGTTGTAACTTCAAGAACATCATACCCAAGAGACATAAGATAAAGAAATATTTTGTCTTTCCGGATATGATAGTTCTTACCATATATTACTGGATTACATTTACTATTGACACAATTCAAAATCTTCATCACAACTTCTCTTTAAAAACTTCATTATAGAATAAATAAAGTGAACCTTCTCTCTGATACCAATTGAGATAACCCAACCAGGATTCAAGTATCGCTGAGAGAGGAAGGGGTTGAATTAGTGATATATTTTTCTTTTAAGGTTCCTTTATTAAGAAACAAATTTCTCCTCCTATTAAATATTTATTTCTAGACTAAAAATAAATCAAACACATTACCATAGGATCATAAAAATTTATTTGGTTCACTACTCAATAAGAGTATCTAGTCCTTGGTATGGTTTCGAAATAATCTAATACCACACAATACACTAGAAAAAAATCCTTTTGAGTGGAATACAATGAGTAGGATATTCCGTTACACTTATGTACCACTCTATTCAATAGAATAGTGAATGTGCTTCAAATATCATGAAATGATGTAATAAAACTTTTGTGCTTCCTAATAAACTTGCACAAAAACATAAAATTTCAAAATAATTCTTCACTTTCTTATCCGGGATAAGGTAAAAACATTATGGACTTCATAATAATACTCAGGACGATTCCCCAATATGATTCCCAAGTATAATTTTCTCAATATGGGAAATACACTTCTGTCAAAATACCACTGAGAAAAATATGAACCACTTCTAATCTGAATCTAGAAAACCCATTCTGATTCCCAAGTCTAATTTGATCAATACGGAAAAACAAATCTATTTGAATACCACTAAAATAAATCTAGACTACTTCTATCTAATTCTGGAAATCCCAAAATGATTTTACAGTCTGATTATCTAGCCCAATACAATAACCAGTTGAATACAATCTTTATCTTATTCTTCTTCTTTTATCTGACTAAATTATTTAAGAAAGAACAATCTGAAAACCTTATTATTACTAGAGTTGTGGATCTCCTATCTTATCTTTTTCAAGTGATGAAAGTCAAAGAATACACAAAGTATTATCCTTGAATTTATAGGCTCACAATAATGGTTTAAGAGGGATTCTGAAAAAGTTTTCCCGCTTTACCAAATTTCTCAAATCTTTAATCTTCCTTAAATCTCGGATCTTTCTTTGACTTATTCAATTCCCCGTGAAATTTAGATCTTTCTTTGACTCATTAAATTTCCCTTGAAATATATATCTTAAATTGAATTATTCAACCTTCCTTAAATTTCAGATCTTCTGTTGAATTCATCCCCCTTTAGTCTTTATAACAAATCTTTAATCTGATTCAGATTTTTCATTCTGATTTCTCCATTCTAATTTATCCATTCTGATTTCTCCATTCCGATTTCTCCATTCTGATTTCTCTATTCCGATTTCTCTATTCTGATTTATCCATTATGATTTCTCCATTCCAATTTATATATTCTAATTTCTCCATTCCTATTTATCCATACCAACTGATAAAAACAAAAACAACCATATTATTCAAGCTTCAAGTTACCCTTTGATAACACTTTTTCATCTTTTTCAATCTCTTTAAGCACAATTTCAAGCTTAACAAAACTCCAGTTTGATTCTAATTATGATCTGCCTCATTACGATGAAGACAAATGTAAATAATATATTCTCCGTCTTCTTTTCTCTTGACCCACTTAGAATAAAATTCAACTTTTCTTCTTCTTCAACTTCTTTCTTGTAAGCATGACTTCTTCACAACTTTGAAACATTTAAGATCAGCTTCAGCATCGTATGACTTATAATGCAAAGTATTGTTGCTTCCTATTCCTCTAGAAATATATTTCTTTCATGCTCATCCTAAATATGATTTTCAACACCTTTTCTCTTCTAATACACTGCACAATTAAATTTTCATCACTTCTTCTCTCCCTTTATTTCATCAAGATAGCATCACAAGTTTTACAACTTACTTATAATTCTTGAGAAATATAAAATAGAAAAGCATCATCAAATTTCTATTGGATTCATGTTGAATCCAATTATCTTCCTTGTTACAATAAAAAAATCATTCCAGACCCAAAGTGAGTTTGATGAAACTTTTCTTCCATAAAATATCTTCTCAATACACTGTGCTTTCTTATAAAAAGTAAGTATGATTTTCTGAATACGATGGTCAGTCTGATTTTCACCAAAAACAAAGTGAGGTGATTTCTCCTTATTTGATAATTCCTTGACAAACAAAATACAATACATGAACACTATGCTCTTCATTATCATCTTGATCCTAACACTAGTGTGTGTCACCTCCATGATCCCCAATCATCTCCACTTACACTTTGTCATGTGTATTAATTTATGAATCAATGAATCCTATTTTTCTTTTTTAAGATGCTACCCACTAATTTAGTTTAGCTAATCTCATGGGACAATCTCCAATAGTATTTTTTCTTTCACTTAATCCATATTTCACTTCCCTGGTTACTTTAACATAACTCCTCAAAAAATTTCCTCCACTTTCACATGCTCTAAAATTATCTAGTTGTTAACCAAATTATACCTTGGGATTTTATTATAATTTTTTCATGCTATTATTTTCAACCTTAGTCCACTAAGAATATAGCAAAGCTATTAATATTATTCACTAATACTAGCCTCATCCAAATTTTTGTTTATAGGAAAACAACAATAATGCTACCTGAACTCATTCATCTTAATATTGGTATTTTAACATCACCATCCAAAAAATCAGGTTCTTAACCTTACTATAGATTAGTAGATGTATGACTGAAATTCATCATTGTTTCAAATGAACTTTGAAAGTTCCTCAATGAATCTAATAATCATTTTAAACATGTTTATCTATCAATCATGTTATGTTGGTCTAGTTCCAACAGGGAGTGTGGCTCAGTCATCATCAAGTTCTCTTCATTAAGTAGGTTCAAGCATGATACACCAACTTCTTTAATCGGTGGTATTTAATTGGATATATCTATATTTGGATCATATAGTTCATCATAATTGGTTTATATGGGTCTTTGGATTACTTAGGATTCCTCATAGTCCCATGGTAAATCTATCGATCACATGGTGTGCACTCCCTTCCATCCTCACAAGCGTAGCGATGGGGATGATCAAAGCCCCCTTTATTCTTAAATTAATTGGACTTTTATGAAAACTAAAACTAGTGAATTGACATCTTCAGTACCACCATTTAATATCCATATTAATTTGATTCTTCATCTTTATCCAGTGTGTCTTATATTGATTCATATCTATTCTAATATGATTTATTATTTTAGTTCAAACAAGTTCATTAATTTCATCAGCAACCTAAAAGCATCGAAGGCTCCCTCATCAAACCAATAAAACTTCTTTCAATATTCCCTGATGTGAAAATGGTGTCTAATCTCACATGGCCTCATAAACCCTTCAAGAACTTGGTCGTTCATTATTTTAGTATAGTTTTGGGATATCATACTCACACGGACTTAAATGATCCCACATATTGGTACACCAGCCTGAAAAAAAGATTGAATTCATCCATAAAATTCAAGGATTTTTCCAACACTCAGCATGGAATCAACATTTCTCCCAACTTAATTCTTGATTTCACTTTTCAGATCTAAGTATGCTTCAATATTTGGTTGATTTGATTCATACAGTTTGAAATACATCATCTACAATCTTCCTTTAGTTTCAACCCAATTCCCTTATCATTTTCACACAAATTCAATTTTAGTTTCAATCATGGCTAGATGAGATATATGTTTTGATAGGTATTGATCATCTTGGTCACAGTTGATCTCCAGTGTAAATTGATACTTATGAAGTATAACTTCATCCTTGCATTGGGATATTTGATGTTTATTTTTGTGGAGCTTCATGTTTATGAATAAAGGAATTTTATGGTTATGTAGTAGAATGTTATCCTTATAAAAAGGGTATTTATGTTTACACAAGTTCCAAAATATAATTAATTCTAGCACTCCAACAAATATAATTCAATATATGTGAAGATAAATAATTCAAATGAAAATTAATCTTTGAAAATAGAATAAACATGAAGTTACAAAAATAAAAAAATTCCAATAATTGATTTTCAAAATAAAATTATAGAATATTGAAATAATTATTTCCAAGAAAAACCTATTTCAAAATCACATCAATAAAAAAAATATTTAAAATTCATTAAAATTCAATAAAAAATAATAGTTATTATTTAATATAGAAAATAAATAATTTTTTTTATTATTTAATCACTCGAACACCTATTTTTATAAAGATATTCATTGAATTTCATTCACAACCACAAAATGATAATAATTAGAATAATTGTTTATTAAAGTGCATTTTTAACATCAAAACATTGATATTTTCTATTAAAATGTTGTGTAAAACATGTATCAAATTAATTACACATAAAAATACCCTATGCTTAAAGCATTTCTTACTCTAAATCATTAAATTTAACAAACACATTGGGAAAAAAGTAATCACAAGAATTAAAAACTAAAGGGTTGAAGAAGAGTTGGTTTTCAAATGTATTTTCCCTCATATACTCTCTCATGTAAAAAATTTGATTTCACTCTTATAATAAAATGGTTTGGTGAAAATTTGATTTTCTATTTTAAACAATTATTGAAATTTAAAGAATTTAAAATAGTTAAAAAAACTTCAATTTTTATCTAATTGTTCTCCCAAACATCTCATTGACTCCAAGTTAAACAAACTTACATAATTAGCACACAATAATTTGACATAACCAGTGAATGAGTTAGTTTGGTAATTAAAAGGAAGAGTAAATTAACTTATTTACTAGTTTTAGCTTAAATATTAAAGATTTTTCAAGTATTAAGAGTTTGTTTTATAGTCCATTTGTATATAAATATTATAAGTTTAATTCCAATAAAAATGTTCAAAAATAATTAAGATTTTATTACTTTCTCCCATGAATTGACTAGAAATAAAAAAAATAAGAGAGAAAAAATATGTACCCAATTAAATACATGGATAAACAAAAAAATATATTAATCAATCAAGTATCAAAATAGTCCTAAAACATTAAAAAACTTTTCATCCATTGAAAACGAAAAATGGAGCTTGAAGATGACTAAAATTTTTAAAACATTTTAGGGTATTTCATGTGTATTCAATTAAATTTAGTTAAACACAAAAAATTCCATTCTTTCATACTTAAAATAAAACATTTTCCTTAATTTTGATCCTTAAAGATAAATTGAAATCAGATTAAAGTCAAATAGATTTAGAATTTCAGCAGTTCAAAAATCAAGTTAACGGTCACAAGAGAACTTAAACAGCTTGGTTTCTACTCATTACAATTATAATACAAATAACAACATAAACATAAATGGTATATGTGGTTATTACCTGTACTTTTCAAAAACAAATCTAGAAAAGAGCATGCTTGAACCTTAAATTCAAAATTATTTTTAAAAGGGGACAAAAAAATAATGAAAGTGCATGATTTCATCACATAAAGATAGTCAAAACTATAGTAGTGACTAAAAAACTTGACTATATGATTTTAGAATGAAAAAATAACTTACAGATATAATTTTTTACCATTTAAATTCAAGAAAATATCAGTAGTAGATTAAAGAAAATAAGCATAATTTTAAGTGTTGAATTTTAGTTATTACTTCTTTAGTATAGAACCTATATCCATTTGAGTTCATCCAAAATAACTCCCCCATTTCTCTTTGTGTATATTACCTCTATCTACTTAGTTCCATATCCTATAAGATAAACAATTCTACATAAGATTCCTTAATTTAAATTTCAATATCGAAAGTAACCAAATTTTAAATTAAAGGGTAGTTGATTCAAAGTTGCTCAAGAATCAAGATCATATTTTTCCTTGTAAATTCAAAACATTTTGCCCTCTAATAATTTGTGTGATATTCTATTTACAACACTAATAATAAAGATATTAAAATTTAAATTCTTCTATTCTTTTATGGGAAGACACGTGAATTTATCAATAAAGCTTAGAAAAGTACCTTGTTGATCAATGATTTCCATAGAAAGAATAATTTTGAGTCTGAAGGAATTTTGAGGGTGCTACACAAGGTTTAAAAATCTATTTCAAGTTTATTATAAAAATATATATATCATAAATCTAAACACCTAAAAAATAAACTAACACGCATAATTTGATTTAATCACTGAAGCAATACCCCCAACGCTTCACCTCATGTAGTGAGAAATTATTTAATAGAGTTAAAATCAAGACCCGCAAAAAATTATACCACTTTAAACCAATAATTAGGGTAGCATGTAGTAGATTTAAACTAGTAATTATTTAAGGCAGAAATAAATATCACACAAAAAGGAACTCCCCTGATAGTTGGTACATTATTTCTTTAGTGCTAGACACAAAAATTAATCTCCCTTAATACTTCAAATCCTCTTGGATTATATCAAAAAAAACTTAAATAAAATAATAATACAATAATGAATTTAAAAAATTGAAAATTATTAAATGAAACCAAGGAATTGGGAAAGAATATGCAATGAACTCAAGCCAAATATGAGTGAGTAAAATAGGTATAAGTGGGGCGAATTGTATACCACCAATTGGAAAAATGAGAGATGAACAAAACCAAAGTGAGGAACACTTATTTAAAAAGTAAAAATATAATTAAAAAATTAAACCATGGGTTCCCTCCCATGAAGTGCTATGTTTAGATTCTTTAGCTAGAATACCCTTGTGAACTAACCATGGTCACTTTGATGGCGTGGTTTCCACTCAAGGAACCACCAGATATTCACATTATAATTTTTTAGTGAAAATAAATATGATGGGTTCTCAACCTTCTGGGGAGTAAATATTATTCTCTAAAATCTTCCACATACCCTTGGAGGACCCCACAAAAAAAGAATAATAGCAAGTTGTATAATTTTTAATGAATATTTTCTCACTATCTACTATGAATTCCTAGATATTTTGACCCAAGTGAAACTCTTTTAAAAATAAAACATGGTATAATGTTCTTTCAAGGTTCTGGAAAATATCTCAATATTTTACTTACCAATATCACCCTCAAAATCTATAAAAAAGTGGTGAAAACTACCGAGTTATGAAGATCAATTTTGGAAAGTGGTTTCTCTATTTCAGTTTGAAAAGGTTTTAGTTTATTTAAAACTTATTCTAAGCCCCCCTTACACAATTTTATTAGCCTCAGAATTAACATCAGTCTCCTTTTATTTCAATTCATAAAGAAAAGGAGTTTTTAAGTTTAAAATACGATCAAAGATATCCATCACAACCTCCATCATAGTAAGTTCCACTAATAGTTGATTACCCACTTTATTATAAAATATTGGAGGTTGGGTCTCTCTTCAAACATAAGGACATAAATATTTTCCTCTATGTGTTTCATTTCATGAACAATTTGAATTTTTAGTTTTTTATAAACAATGGATTTTAGATTCACATTCTTAAATAATTTAATAAATTGAGTCCAAAAAATATTTGTTTAGCTGATCAATGTTTTCACATATCACCTTTCTGTTATAAGTTCTAACTATGAATTTAGAAATTCTAGATTCCATAAATTTCGAAAATTTATTTCCTTCAGCGATCACCTCTTCTAACAGTTTTTCATTTAAGGGCACCAATGATTAGACTTTATCATTTAAGATTTGAGAGTTTTATATGTCCTTTATAGATAACTCAACACATATTTTCAATAATTTTTTATTACTATGATAGAAAATGAATCTATATATGTATAATTTTTTACAAATAATGTTGCTCATAATTATTTAGCACATCATAAAAACAATGAAAAAATAGTCTTAAATAAAATACTCGATCTGAAAATTGAACAATAATTTCATTAAATTGATCCTAGGCATCAAAACAAATTCTACATTACCTTTGATAAAAATTCAAGATCATGTTCCTAAGGTGTTTACATTATTGACCCTCTATCCAATGAATTTTTTTTAAAAAAAATCAAGGTTTTAATAAAGATATTAAAAAAATACCAAAAATAGTAAATGACACACAATAATTCATTTATGTGTAACTATATAAATAAAATTATTTTATCAATTAGTTTTTATAAATTTCAAGCTCAATAGAAAAATAGATTTTTTAAGAAGATTTTTTTAATTTGTTTTTTGTTTTGTTTTTGTATTTGTTTTTGTATTTGTTTTTTTATTGGATTCACATGCCTTCCCTGAAAATGATTCCAAAACTTTTTTTGCTAGGTTGTTGACTATTATCAAATTTAAAATTTTAGAAACCTACTTAAGATTAGTACTGTGGTAAGTATGGTCAAACCAGGGAGAAGTAAAGTTGAGTGCAAACCAACCAAACAAAAAAACACATCAACAAAATAAGACACAAATAGGAGGAGTTGAGAAATTGAATATGTAAATGGAAAATGTAAATAAATGGTGATGAAAGTGTAGGAGAACAGTGTGAAGTAGTGGTAATGGAACAACCATGGCCAAACAAGGATGGATTAGGGGAACAATGACACTACTATTGCATCAAAAGCAACCATATAAGTGCTAGAAAGCTATGTAAAAAGAAGGTTGAAACTCATAATTTCCATTAGGTGAAAAAACATTCCTAGTAAAATATATTAAGGGATTAAATGCCTTTCAAAACTTAGGATAAAGATGATTCTTCATGGAGAAAATAGAACCTCAACCTTTTCCAATTGATGTACTTCTATTGAAGTTACAAAGGCAAAGGAGCCCACTAATCTTCACCCTTCGGTACCTGAAGTAGGGAAGAAATAAAGCTCATAGAGAAGATAAAATGAGAACATAGGATGAAAGAGACACATTGTAAACTTCCAGTGTACCTTACTTAATTTTTTTTAATTTTAGTGAGGAATTAATTAGTTTTCATGAGATAAAAGAATCTAACACTAATTTCATCTTTTAATAAATTGCTAGAGAAAATATAAGAGAAAGTAGTGAACAATATCGAGGAAGAAAAATAGACTTGTATAAATTAACATGAATAAAAACAGGAAAATAAAGTTCAATTTCATTCATTAAAACGGGAAAATAAAGTTCAATTACATTCATTCCTGCTCCCTAAAATAATTTAGTTTTACTAGTTCATCACAACAATAATAATTTTCAAGATATTCTTCAAAATTGTACAATAATAGAAAGTGGAAAGGGGGGAAAGGCTTCTCTAATGAGGCTACCTCTTTCTCTTGCTCCACTCCCACTACTCATATAAACCATGTATCGCCCCTTATCTTCAACTCCAATGATATCCAGGCAATCACATATGGTGTGTGTCTCCCCTATAATCCTCAACCATCAGCACCTCCTCTCTATCGTGTCCATGAATTCATAAATCTTGGATTCTATTTCTATTTTCTAAATTTCTACATACTAAATTAGTTTGGATAAGCTCACATGACTAAAGATATTTCCCTTATTACTTTAACAAAACTTCTCAATAGACTTCTGCCGCATGCACTGACTCTTAACTTCTCTAACTCTTAACCAAATTTTGCCTCAAAATTTTATTTTAATTTTTTTCAACCAGTATTTTCAACCTCGGCCCAAGTTGGTCTTCAATCTCTATCCATTATGCAAGAAGCATATTTGTCATCTTCATTGTTGATACTAACCTCATCCCAAATTTATTTTGCAGGAAAACAAAAAAAATTCTAATCGAAATCATTCATCATAATATTGTTATTCAAACTTCACTAACCATCAAATTAGGTTCTCAACCATACTTTGGATTAGCAACCATACGATTGGAATTCATCAGTGCTCACAAGTCCTTTTTTAGTCAACTCTTCCTCTATTGGTACAACAAGAAAGTTTAACATTTTCATTTATTGATCAAGTTAGGTCAGCCTAGTTCCAATAGGGAGAATGACTTGGTCATCATCGAGTCCTCTTAATTAAGCAGGTTCAAGCATGGCACAAAAGCTTCTTCAATAATTGAGTTTGAATTAGTGCTCTATAACTTTGGCTCATGAAGTTCATCACAACTAGCGTAGACGTGACCTGAGCTGACTTAGGCTTCTTCAAAGTCTCATAGTAAATTGTTCGAGCACATGGTATGCACTCCCTTCCATCTCCACGGCCACAATGATGGGGATGATTGAGGCCCCCTTTGTTCTTCAACAAATCAAACCTCCAGGAAAGCTAAAACCAACTAACAAACATCTCCAATTTTGCCATTGAATATCCATATGAACTTGATTCTTCGTCTTTAGGTGGTGTGTCCCAATCTACTTCATATTAGTTCCAATCGGCTTCATTGTTTCTGTTCGAACCATTCAAAGAATTTCATCATCAACCCACAAGCATTGAATGCCCCCTCATCAAAACTATACAAGTTTTCCTAATGTGAAGCGAGTTTGTAAACTCATAAGGCCTCTATCAGCCTTCTGAAACTCAACCATTCATCAGTTCATCAAAGTTTCAGGCCATCGACCTTTCTTGGACTTTCATGGGCTCTTATATGGGTACATAAGCCTGAAAACCAACCTGACTTCATCCATCAAATTCAAGGCTTCATCCAACACTTGACGTGACTTCGAAGTTCATCCCAACTTCATTCAAGATTACTCTTTGTAGATCTATGTGTGTTTCAAGCTTTTGTCAAAGTTTATTTCATGCAGCTTGGAAGCCCTATTTTGTGGCCTTCATTCATTCTCAACCCAGTTCTCATATCAAAACTCACACTCCCCTTCAATTTCAGTTTCAATCATGGCTTGATGTGGTTTCAATTTTGATAGGGGTTTATTTGCTTGGCCATGATCAAGATCCAGTGGAAATTTATTCTTACACAACACATCCTTACATGGGATAGTTTGATGTATACATAGGTGGAGCTTAATGTTTATGGAGAAGGGCATTTTATGGCTATACAGTGGCATGTGATCCTTACACATAGAGCATAGATATCCACACAAGCACACAAATTACCTTTACGTAAGCACTCCTATAAATATAATTCAATATATTTGAAAATAAACAACTCAAATGCAAATTAAAATTCGAAAATAGAATACAAATGAAATTCCAAACATAGAAAAATAAATTCCAATAATTTATTTTGAAAATAAAATAATGGAATGTAGAAGGAATTATTTCTATGAAAATAAAAATTTCAAAATTAATTCAAAAATATAATTTCAATAAAAGTTCACTAAAATTCAAGCAAAATAACAGTTATTAATGAATATGAAAATTAAACCACCAAAACACCAAATAGTTATCATTTAAGCACCTAAACACCTATTTTTATCAATAGATTCAATGAATTACATTTACAACCATAAAATGAAGATGATTAGAATAGTTGTCACTTAAAGCACATTTTAAACATCAAAAATTAAGATTTATACTAAAATGACATCAAAAACATGAATCAAATTAAACCCATATTAGACTATGGATTTAGTAGAAAACCCGTGTCAATCAATCTTATTCTATGAAATAGCAAGAAAGATCAACTACGATATAGATATTTGGGGTCTTCCATTGTCTAATGCAAGGACCTTAATCTCAATTAACAAACTAGGGTTTTTTTGAAAAAAATCCAGGTATGATATTATACTTGATTGCGTCTGTGTTTGAATCGACGAATCTTGAATATTTTGTATGGAGAATGATCTTCTAAATTGATTTCTCCTCTCGATTACGCACCTCAGGCCGTCGATAAGTTCTAGTTTTTTGATCATTTTTCTCGATTTGCTCCAATCTCCTACAACGGCAGCCCTCCCTCCGATGTGTGGCGATGCTCTTGTATTCTTCCCCTCTTCGGCCCAGGAGGTCAGTCGGAGGACTTCAGCCGCTTTTCCTTCAAGATATGTCGCTCTGCTCCTGGTGCCAGTAGCTCCTTCTCCTCCCCCGAAGGTGGGCATCATATCATTGGCGTTGAGTCCTGTCTGGGGACCCCTGGACCCTCCACGATCTTTTAGCTTGTGTTTGGTAAGATTTTAGTTAAATGAAAGAAATTATTTGATATTTTATAAAAGAAAAGAAAAGAAAAGAAAAGATTGTGATTTCTCTCCTTGCGTTTGGACCAATAACTTAGTAAAAGAAAAGAAATGATTTGGATTTCTTTCCATCTTGTTTGGTGAATCTTTTTAAAAGAAATGAAATGAAATTCTATTGTGATACATATAGAAAATAGGGATAAAATTGGAATTTTAAAATTTTAACAACCCTCCACCATCATTTCTCTCCAAATCATCCCAATTTTGGGGTGATTTAAAAACAATAGCAGGAGAGAAATCTATTTCTCTCCATTTCTCCCCTTATCATTTCCCTCCCTGTAAAATTATCTCGCCAAACATGAGAAACCAATTTCTCCTCTTAATATCATTTCTTTTCTCTCTGTATCATCCCTACCAAACTATCCCTTACTGTTGTTGTGGTGGGTGGTTCTGGATCCTCACATGTGGTGCCCGTTCCGCACATTCCTACCGTCCCAGTTCTGAGCGAGGTTACAGAAGCTGCCGATGGGCACCCTGTCGTCTCCCTTTCGAAGGACATCAAAGCAACTGTGAACTTTCACAATGTTTTGTAAGGACTGACCATCTCTCTATACTTTCAAATGTTTGTTGTCTTTATGGAAATTAGCAGGGTCAGGGGCGGTCTCCATCTTCAATTTAGATCATTCAGTGTATATTTATTTTCGGATGCCTACTTCGTGGTATCTCATTCCAAGGAATGCCATATCTATGAGAACAAGAATTTCCTATTGTTTCGCTAGTCTATGGATGTGAATACAATGTGAGATCCTTTTCATGTAGATTTTTGGGTGAGGTTTCCTAGTTTACCCATAAATTTTTTCAATTAATCTCTTCTGAGATGCATCAGTGATTCGTTCAGGAATTTTCTCTATATTGATGGGTCCACCTTGATGATGCAAATTACAATGATGGATAGGATTTTTGTTAGGATCCCATCATGTTTTGCTTCAGGCCGGATTCTTAGTTTCCCACAGGCATTCTCTTCATTTCTTGAATAGAGTTGCTTTTTGGGCTTTCTGTCATCTCTGGGGACACTTCTCTTTAGGAAAAGGTTGATCCTTGTCCGGGGATTTTAGAGTAACCTTCGGGTTTGGCAAGTGGTGAGTCGTCTGTGCTCCTTAGGGCTGAGCCCTCCTCCGTTATTCTCCAGGACTCAGGCCTCCTCAACGTTATCCAGCCTCCCCAGGGGGTTTTCTAGGATTTTGGTTTAGATTCTCTCCTCGGCACAGCTCCTTCTTTCATCCCCTCAACTGTACAACGGTCTCCTACCCCACTAAAGATGTGTGGTTCCCTAGTGGGAGGTCTGGATGGTTCTCCCTCCTGAGCCAGCTCAGACATTGTTGTCCCCCTCCCAAGTGACCCTACTTTAGCTGTTGGTGATGATGGATCCAGTGATCTTCCCCAAGGAGTTTGGGAGTGATGATAAAGGCCTGAAGTTGAGTCAGACATTGGTCTATTGGTCTTGGCTAGTCCAGTGGGGCTTGCAAATGAGGTTCTCGGCCTCTCTTCTTTCAACAGGTTTGCTGCATTGGTTCAGTTTAGTGAAGAACTTCCATCTTGCTCCTCCCCTGGAAGGCGGCCGGCTGGAAAACTACTTTTTCCACCATATCAAGTGGTAGGGTCACCAGGTTTGTTTCTAAATCCAGGTGTGCCATTCAAGCTATTTTTGAAGACTCTAAGGATGAAGCTAATTTGGCTTCCCCAGTTGCTTTACCATGATTTCATTTATGATCTAGAATGCAAAGGGACTTGGTTCCTTTGAAAAGTGTGATTTTTTAGCTAACCAGCTTAGATCCAAACATGTCTCTCTTATTATTGTTTTGGAACCCAAACATAAAGCAAGATTCAGTACCTCAACACGCAACGAAGCTACACATGGGGGATTCATGCATGCAACCCCGGTTAATAGCCACATCTGGTATTTTGGAAAACCAACCTGTAGGTGGATTTCATTAAGGCTTCCTCTCAACACATCACAATTGATGTTAATGTTAGTTCCATTGAATTCATCTTGTCCATTATTTATACGAAACGTTACATTCTTGAAGGAGGGGTCTTATGGTCGATGCTTTCCAAATTTAACTTGGGGGATTGCGCTTGGTTTATAAGTAGGAATTTCAAAATGATCCTGTATCAAGAGAAGAAATTGGCGACTAGTTATTCTAGAAGATCCGTGAATGATATCATGTCTTTCCTTGATGATAATAACCTTTTGGACCTTGGGTTCTCTGGTGATCACTTCACTTGGTGCAATAACAAAAGAGGTGATGGGAGGACCTGGTGTTGCCTTGAAAGATTCCTGGCCAACCTTCAAGGAATCTCTTATTTTCCCCACACCTCTATCTCCCACTTGGATTGGGCTCTCTTTGATCACTCCCCTTTGCTTGTCAAGATGCACTCCGAGATGGAGGATTTTGTACGCTTTTATCTATACATTGGACCCAATATGAATGTTTCAAGAGCATGATGCAATGCTCATGGAGTACACCCATGAAGGGACAAGCATGGGCGGTTCTGCAAAAATAAACTCAGACATCTTAGAGGGGATATTATGGAATGGGTGGCTAATTGTCTGAACCTCTAGACCAACCTTGAAGATCTGAAACCCAAAATTAATCTACATTACTTGGGGTTACATGAAATATGAGATGTAGATAATTACGAGTGGTTCGCCAATAAGAAAAGGCTTCTGGAAGAGGTGCTGTTAGAGGAAGATAAGGTTTCCCCGGGAATATCTAGGGCCTTATGGCTGAAATAGGAGGATCGTAATACTGCCTTTTTTATACTTGTATTAAAGAACAAAAGTACGTGGGAAATCTCAACATGCAATTGGATGATGGTTCTTTTACCAGTGATGTGGATATTATAGGGTTGTTAGTTTTGCTTTTTATCTCTTTCTCATAGGTCCAAGGCATTGTGATTTTAGAGGCTACCCTATATAGGACTCTTTTTTATTCACATTCCCAGATACATCGACGAGCACCAAAATAATTTCTTAGAAGTTATCCCTATAGAAGAGGAAATTAAGTGGGTCATTAGGGACCTCAACCCAGATAGTTCCCCCGTGCCTGATGGCTTCCCAGGTTCTTTTTACATCACAACATGGGATATCATCAAAGTTGAAGTGGTGGCAACATTGCATGACTATTTTGATGAAGGGGCACTCCCCGCAGCCACTCGTGCTATTGCTCTAGTACTCATTTCCAAGGTTCACAACCTGAGCTCCTGTAATCAGTATCGGTCCATCAGTATGTGAAACTTCTCCTATAAGATTCTTGAAAAAATCTTGAATGAAATACTCTCTTTTTTCTCAATCTTATTTCAAATGAACAACATAGATTTGTGAAAGGGAGAAGTATTCAAGGTGCCATTGGTTTGGCTCCAGAGATGTTTGCTAATCTTAATCGTAAATCAGTAAATCAGTCGGTATCAACATTACGGTGAAGATTGACATAGAGACAACTTATGATAAAATGAAATGGAATTCGATTGTCAATGTAATGAAGAATGATGATTTTTTTGAGTGGCCATGTGAATTGTTCTATTTATGTTACTCCTCTCCATGGTTCACGATTTATTCGATAGTTAGAAAGTTTGGTTTCTTCAAATACACTCATAAACTTTGACAAGGTGATCTGTCATCTCCCAGTCTCTTTATTTTGGCTTAGGATGTTCTTGGTGGGAACCTTAATTAAGCCCTTGATAATTAAAGAGTGATCACCCTCAGAGGAAGGTTCAGTTTTAGAGGCATCTCACATATGTTCTATGCTAATGTCATGTTGTTTTTCTTGAATGATAGACATCATTCCATTTCTAATTTCTTGAGCATTCTCAACACTTACTGTGTGTGGAGGGGGTAAATTTTTAGAAATGAGAAAATAAGTGTCTATTTCTAGTAGTTTGACCAGATTCTCACAACTTATTGAAAGAAAAATTGTCTTTCATAAGGGATTCATCCGGATGATTTATTCAGTGCATTGTTGGTCATTGTGAGGATCTGAGTTCATTATTCTGATGGTTTGGTGGAGAAAATCATTGTGCGCGTTAATAACTGGAGGTTCTGTTTTATGTTATTTGGGGGTAGGATCACTCTTATCAACAATGTGATCTCTTTCATGGCCATGCATATTGATATTATCTCTTGTAAGGGCAAGGCTCAAACTTTCGGTTTTGTGTCCAGTAGTTGGGTTATCTGGGAATTGCAGAATTAGGCTAGGCATCAAGTGTGTTGCACGAGTACCATCCAAGTGAGGACTAAGGTCCTCCCCATGATCTCAGAATCGTGTTGGATTTGTAATGACAGTCCTTTGGTTTTAGCATCTCTATTCCCCCAAACCTTTCAACCTCAGTTTGGTAGGGTTGGTGTACCGTATGGCCACTGGGTGGTGTGGAGACCATTTGTTGAGGGGATGAAGTTTGATACTGACATAGCTTTCTCAGGAAGGATCATTTGAGGGGGTGCTCCTATTCGTGATGTTCCAATCTTGGTAGCGATGGCCTTTAGTGAATTTTTTGGGGAAGATCACTCACTCATAATTGATGCATGGTCCATGCTTAGTGACCTTCTTTTTAGACTTTACAATATCTCCCTTTCCTCGATGGAATCTAATTCGACACTGCCTTTCAAGTTTTTTAATGACCATCAGTATTTGTTGAGGGAATGACATAAGCTCATCAGTCATCATGTTTTTATTACATACACATGGAGCGAGGTAAACATGACTGCATATCTCTTGGCCTATGAAAGGCACTGTCGTTGGCTCCCTCAAATGATTAGTGGTTTTTGGGTACTTAGGTACAGTAGAGTGGTTGACCAAAGTCATCTCTCAAAAGAGGAAGTAAATTAAAAAAACTTATTAAAGGTATTCTAAAAGTAAAATAGAATATAATTAAAACACTACCTGAAAGAATGAGGGGTGTGGTTGTTTATCGTTTATAAAACTTGATGAAGTTTCCTGGAAGAAGATTGCATTTTATTTTAATTTTGAAATGAAGTTTGATTAAAAAGACACAATAAAAATATGTTTTTTTAGAAAATATTTTAAAATACATAATCGATCTAACTCTACCTCTTCATTTAATTATTAATAATTATCATTTAAATAAATATCCACTTAATTATGATCCCCTAATTTGTTAACCCTCGAACCCTACAAGAGTTAACATAACCACAAAGATGAAATTACTTAAACCTTAGGCTAGCTTCGGAACACCCAATCGCAGCACCCTGCTTTGATTATTGTTCTAGGGTTAGCTTATGGTCAGTGGTTAATTTGAGCACATATACATTTTGGAAATGAGGATGAATTGTATTTAGGGATTATATTTGAACTCTACAAATTTATACCGTGCGGTCTTGTATTACCGATTAAGATCGCACTCTCACAATTTACACAAAATCTCAACCTCACGAGTTTTTGTGTTAATTGTTCAATTTATTTCTTAGTTTCTTATAATTTAATAATACAATTCATGGATCATATTAAGTGAATTACAGTAGCTCAATGATTCAAAATAATTAAATGAAGAGGGTAGAAGATAGATTGATCACGAGGAAAACTACTCTTCCATGGGCGATGTGGTCATCGTGGAGACGTTTTGCATGAGCAAGGATTGAAAGGGTGGAACCCAATCTCATCTCCACTATTATTTCCAACCCAATTAGAAAGATTAATATAAGAAGAAAATGGAATAACACAAAATATTAATTGAAGAAAAATTTAAGATACAAACATGAATGAAAAGAAATATAAAGAGGTGGGAGAGGAGAGCCTTTTTGAAAGAGATGTTTTCACAAAGCCTTACTTCTTCCAAGAGTTGTGAGGGGCTCCCAAGAGACACCCTTTCGACCAAACCTTCCCAAAGCCTCTACCAGCCCTCCCAAAGAGTGAAAACATCCTTTAAATAAAGTTGGGGAGGGCTAAGGTAACAAAACTTTATTAAATGTGAAAAGAAAATTCGGCCAAATATTTTAATCCCACTTGCACCGCATAGTTGACCTTCAACACGCATGAATTGGTCGGCCATTTAGAAGGATTATTTGTTCATAATCATGTCCCCAAGCTTCTCTTAAAATTTGGGATAAATCCAAGCCCGGATGAAGAACATACAACCCAAATGGTGAAGTGATGTCCAATCTGGATAGTTCAGTCCATCTTTGTCTTCATGACCCATTTACACCACTCAAATGCACGATCCAGCTCATATTTACTGAATAGAATATGTATCCCATTAAGATAGGAACACAGTTACAAAATTTTAAGTCAAAATAATTTACAGAAGAATATTTATGCCTGAAATACTACAGTGACTTTTAAATTATATCATCTATTATCAATAAAATATTCAATAAAATTGTGTTTTTATCAACTCCTCCACACTTATCATTTTGCACTCTTGGGAAAAACCTCATATCAAGTAAACATAAATATCAAATTAAAATGAATTTTAAAACACATATCCTTGAGATCCAACAATTACACACCATGAAAAAAAAAGATATAATGCCCCATAAAAAACCATTATTTTAAGTTCGTCATTTATATCATTCAATATATTTCCACTTCATTTATCTTCTCATGCACAAAACACTAACCTCGGTTGAATTTTCTCTTATCACACAAATGTCAATTTTTAGCAATGTCTTTCTCATCCAAACTCATATAAGGGTCACCATATGCTTGATAAATTCCTACATCGCCACTCGATGTGAGTCAAGGACATATGTTTATCATGATGACTTTTCAGGGTTGTTCTGTGGCTTTCGGTTGGTAGGATTTTAGGTGTGAAAAACTCTGAGCCTGAATGAGGAGGGATTCACTCTTTTTGTAGAAATATGGCATTAATCTAGTTTTCACTTAAATATGGTCTTCTCATTAATCCCCTTATCATCAATTCAGCCCCATCATCATGAAAAGTCATGGAAAGTTTACACCATTCATCATTTTAGCAACAAAAATGTCAATCTTCTCCAAAATAGTTTTTTGTGAAAGCTCCAGATAGGCCCAACTTTCTTTCTTTTTAGAAGCTCCAGAAAGGCACAACTTCACTTTTCATGAATGCTCCAGAAAAGACACAACTTTCAATAGAATGATTTTTTTCAGCAACAAACACATCTCTTTAGAATTTAAATTTCCACCCAAAGTATCACAAAATGTCATAGCACCACACAAGATAGCTTCCCCTACACTTAAGTTCAACTAGATTATGCAATTTTACTTCAAGAGTTGGTTGAATAGGGAAAATTGGCTTGTAATGTGGCTAACCTAACAGGTTGTTCATGGATTATAAGGTCTACAAGGATTAAATGTTCAAGGTAAGCCATTATAAAAAAAGGATTCTTTGAAATTGGGGCTTTAATACCAAACAAATACCTCAATCATTTAAACATAAGTACCTCAAACCCTCATGTTTTGACAGGAATAAATCAAATTCTGGTTAAATCAAGCATGGTTTGGTTCTCTCAAGAAGTGAGGTGAATGTGAAGGATATAAAAAGAATGGTTCAGAAGCCTCACAGGAAAGTGATTTCAAATATAGACAGTGAGATGTGACATGAGATTCAAAATTCAGAGTACTTTTCATGAAATTACTAAAGATTTGAAGTTGAAACAAAGTTTTTTTTCAGCATTCATTTAATCTTGGTTTCATGGGACAAATTGTTTCACTTATTGATATGGATCTCAAAATGGTGATGAGAATCATTTCAGCTCAAAAGTTTCAAAACAGATAAAAAACTGAAAAATAAACACACAAAATTTGAAAAACACAATTTTTTTTTGTTTGTTTAAAAAAAAGGAAAACAATTGAAATTACTAAACTAAAAGGTTCTCTCCCCCACACTTAAAATATTGCATTGTCCTCAATGTGAACCCATGAGATGATATATGCACAAGAAATGTGGAATTTTAAATAGGAAAAATAATATAAAAGTTAAAGGGTTAGGAACAGCCTGATATGCTCAAGTGGTGATGGGGTCATGTAGTGTGATGAAATCCACTACATTAGTAGGAAGTCCCTCAATGTATTTCTTCAAACATTGCCCGTTGACTGTAGAGCTCCTTCCAATGTTCTCTTATGTGATCTCCACTACACCATAAGGAAAAAAATTTGTCACAACATTAGGACCTAACCACTTGGAACACAACTTATCAGACACCAGCTTTAGTTGTGAACTATAGAAAAAACTTTCTCTCCAACTTGAAATTCTCTTTTCTGGATCATTTTTTCATGAGTTACTTTTGATCTTTCCTTATAGAGCCTTGAGTTCTTATATGAAGACAATCGAATCTCCTCAAGCTCTTGAATTTTCAACTTCTTTTGGATTCCGGCATGGGCCAAATCCATGTTACATTTCCTTATAGCCTAATAAGTCTGATGCTCAACTTCCACAGGGAGATGAAACGCTTTCCCAAAAACAATCTGAAATGAGGACATACCGATGGGAGTTCTGTACACTGTTCTATATTCCCATAGCACATCATCCAAGCGCTTGCTCCAATCCTTCCTATTTGTCTACACGGTTTTCTCTATAATCTGTTTCAACTCACGATTTGAAACCTCAGCCTGACCATTTGTTTGGAGATGGTATGGTGTTGATGTTTCTTGTGTCACCCCATACTTCCAATGGAGGGATGCCAAATTCCGATTGTAGAAGTGTGTCCTTTGGTCACTGATGATGACCTTCAGTACTCCAAACCTGCAAAAAATCTGTGCTTTGACAAAGTCCACAACAACATGAGAATCATCAGTCCTATTGGTCTTAGCCTCCACCCATTTACTCACATAATCAACAACAACAAAAATGTAAAAAAACCAAAGGAACTAGGAAAAGGACCCATAAAATCGATTCCCTATACATAAAAAATCTCACAGAATAGTATGGGTTGTTGGGGCATCTCATGTCTCCTAGAAATGTTCCTAGTGTGTTGGCATTGAGAGCATGACTTACAAAACACATGAGCATCATTGAATAAGCTAGTCCAATATAATCCATAGTCCAAAACTTTCCTAGTTGTTTGTTGGGGTCCAAAGTGTCCACCACAAGCAAGTGTATGACAGAATTGTAGAACAGAATTGAACTCATGATCAGGAACACACCTCCTAATAACATGGTCACTACACATGCGCCATAAGTAGAGACCGTCCCACACATAAAATCTAGACTCACTCTTTATCTTTTAGACTTGATGTTTCTTTAAATTTGTAGATATTTCAGATGTAACAAGGTAGTTCACTAAATCTGCATTCCAAGGATGCATACCTGAGATGGAATAAAGATGCTCATCGGGGAAAGTGTCCCGAAGTGGTACCTGGTCCAAGGTTTCATCCTCTAGTGTGTGAGTGAGCCTACTCATGTGGTCCGCCACTAGGTTTTCCGACCCCTTTTTTCTTTATCTCAATGTCAAATTCCTGAAGAAATAGTATCCATCGGATTAGCCCGGGCTTTGCGTCTGGCTTCTTCAAGAGGTACCTCAGAGCTGCATTGTCAGAAAAAACAACTACTTTAAAGCCCAATAAATATGAACATAATTTATATAATGCGAATATAATAGCAAGAAACTCCTTTTTGTGGTTGTGTAGTTTTATTGGGCTGAATCTAGTGTCCTCGATGCATAGGCAATCACATGTGGACGTCCCCCCACCCTATGAGATAAGACAGCTCCAACCGCGAAGTTGGAGGCGTCACACATAAGCTCAAAAGGAATCTCCCACCGTGGGGGTTGTATGATCGGTGGACTGGTCAGACACTTCTTGAGCTCATCAAAGGAAGTCATGCAAGAATCATTAAACATAAAATCAGAATCCTTTTTAAGTAATCGTGATATAGGAAGAGCAATCTTACAAAAATATTTGATGAAGCGCCGATAAAATCCTGCATGCCCTAGGAAAGATCTAACATCACACACATATAAAGGATATGGTAAGGATGAAATAATATCTACCTTAGATATATCAACCTCTATCCCATGTTTTGACACTACATTCCCTAAGACAATGTCATGCTCTACCATGAAATGACACTTTTCAAAGTTCAAGACCAGATTCATCTCAATAAAATGATTCAACACCTTTCCCAAACTACTTAAACATTCATCAAATTAAGACCCATACACTATAAAATAATCCATGAATACCTCCATGCAGGTCTCAATAAAATCAGAAAAAAAACTCACCATGCATCTCTGGAAGGTACCTGGGGCGTTGTAAAGTCCAAATGGCATCCTTCGGTAGAAAAACATACGAAAAGGACAGGTGAATGTAGTCTTCTCCTGATCCTCCAAAGCTATAGAAACCTGAAAATATCCAAAAATTCTATTCAAGAAACAATAGTATGTCTTCCCAGTTAGTATCTCAAGCATTTGATCAATAAATGGGAGGAGGAAATGATCTTTGCGAGTGGACTGGTTTAGTTTTCTATAATCAATACACACATGCCAACTGTTTTGTACCCTCATCAGAACAAACTCCTCTATCATGTTTTTACAACTGTAACACCAATTTTCTTAGGTACAACCTGAATATGACTCACCCAATGGGAATCTGAAATGATATAGATTATACCTGCCTCAAGAAATTTTTCAACCTCTTTTTTAACAACCTCTAAAAGTGTTGGATTGAGTCTCCTTTGTGGCTACCTAACCGGTTTAGCCCCATCCTCCAAAATAATTCTATGCATGCAAATGGAGGGGCTAGTACCTGATATGTCAACCAAGGTCCACCCAATTGCCCTGATGTTCTCCCTCAAAATATTCAAAGGTTTTTCTTCATGTTCAAAAGAGAGATTGTTAACAATGATAACAGGTAATTTCTCACCACTTAACAAGTATGTGTATTTGATATTTGGTGGCAATGTCTTGAGTTCTAGAGTAGGGGGGTGGTGTATGGATGGAGACATAGAAGGAACTGAAATATGTACAGAAAGAGCATCAGTATCAAAATATACATAATTAAAATCAGAGAATAAAGCATCAAATCCATCGACATACTCAACAGCCATGTCATAATTAGAGTTAACATGATCAAGATCAGAATATGATTCCATTTCAAAATAAAATCTAAGAGAGTATTTTGCATTAGAAATAGGTATGGAAGTACTCTTAGACATCAAACTAGAACCAATACTCATAATTTCCCTAAGCATAGGACAATCAAATTCCATGAGGTTTTTATTTGGTGGTTCAAAATGGGAGATAACAAATGTAGAATGATCCTCTGATGGGTACTTTATGGAATCCATAACATTAAATATCACAATGTCATCCCCAAATTACATGTAAAGTGTACCCTCGTTAACATTTATGATTGTTTTTGCAGTTTTGAGGAAGGGTCTACCTAATATAATGAGGGAATGAGAACTTACCTGATCATACTCCATGTTAAGCATGTAGAAATCAGCTGGAAAGATCATGTCTCTTACCCAGACAAGTACATCCTCAAGGACTCCCGCTAGATATGCTATAGCTCTATTTTCCAACTACACCACTACTCTCGTCGGTTTCAGCTCACCAACCTGCAATGAAGAGAACACAGAGTGAGGCATCACATTTATGGAAGCTCCCAAATCACAAAGTGAATCATAAAAGTGCAACTCCCCTATGGTGCAAGGGATGGTGAATGTCTCTGGATCCTTGCACATTGTCGGCATTTCTAGAGTTGGTGTAATGAGTGTTGACACATTTCTTCCAAGATTTATCCTCTCATTTCCCTTGAGCCCTCTTCGATTGGTACAAAGTTCTTTTAAGAATTTAACATACCTTGAGATTTGATCGATGGCTTCAAGTAAAGGGATGTTGATCTCCACACGCTTGAATGTATCCAAAACTTCTTTTTTGCATCTCCTCCCCAGCCATCTTCTTGGTTTGTACAACCCTATTTGGAAATGGAAGAGATTTAGGAGGAACATCATCAATATTTTTCTTACATTTATCTTCCTCCTTGGATTGCTCATCAGTTGGTATGGAATGCAGCTTCTCCAGATTTGAGGTGAATCCCGGTGGAATGATAGATGCAGATGTATCAGTTGTTTTCTTCACACTTCACAATGTGATGAAATTGAAATTCCCCTTGGGATTTGGTGTAGGTTGGGATGGTAGATTTCCAGAATTCTTACTTACCAGTTCATGGAGGGTAGTGTAAATCTGGCTCATTTGAGTCTTCAACTCACTCAGCTCCGAACCTTGACTCTTCAGCTCATTTTGTTTATTAAGAACAATTTGCTTCAAAAGGCCATCAGTGTTAGAATCTACCTTGGGTGTGGGATTCCCTTGTTGCTGACTTGTTGATGCTTGGGCTTCAAATCTCCTTTGGGGTTGTTGGAAACCCCGCTGGTAAGGCGGAGGCTGCTGAAAGTTTTGTTGAAAAGGGGTCCTTTGTTGTTGTCGAGAGCCATACATCATGTCTGATTGATCCTTCCACCCTTGGTTGTATGTTGGAGAAAATGAATCAAACTTCTTTTGGGGGCATGTCTGTTGTTCCTGCTGATATGGTCTCCCTGGGAATACTGCTGCGCAATCCTCTGTCTCTTGTAGTTGTGGGAAACAGACATTTGGGCGGCCTGTCTCAGTGCAAATGACACAAAGCCTTGAAGGAGGGGGTTGTGATGTATTTTGTGCCAAAGCAATCTGCCTCACCATAATTTTCAATTCTTCTAACTTAGTATCAATCAAATGACTCTTAAGAGAAGGACTTACCTGATGTACTCACCTGACATGTGGTGTACCTTGATCTCCAAATTGTTGGGAGTTTTGGACCATTTTGTCGATCAAAGCACGTGCAGCTACTGGTGTCTTGTCCACCAATTCTCCTACATCTTCAATATCAACCATTCTCCTCTCTATAGGTGTGATTCCTTCATAGATGTATTGGATGAGGAGTTGCTCACTGATTTGGTGATGTGGGCAGCTTGCACACAATTTCTTGAATCGCTCCCAGTACTCATACATTGACTCCCCTTGGAATTTCTTAATCCCCGATATCTCCTTATGAATGGAATTGATTTTTGATGCTGGAAAAAATCTCTGCAAGAAAATACGTTTCAAATCATTCCAACAAGTTACATCTTCGGGTTGCAAATAATACATCCAATCTTTTGCAGCTCCATCAAGTGAAAATGGGAATGTTCTTAGTTTGTTTTGATATTCAGAAACATTTCTGGTTTTAAGGGCTGAGCAAACCACATTAAATTCTTTCAAATGTTTGTTTGGATCCTCAACAGATAATCCATGAAACTTTGGAAGAAGATGAATTAACCCAAATTTCAGTTCAAAGTCCGATTCAAGATTCAGGTATGCAATACAATTTGGTTGATAATTAATATCTGGTGCAGCCAATTCTTGAATAGTTTTATTAAGTTCATTTCCATTATTTTCAGCCATTGATTCTTATTTTATGTTGGAATTAGAAGTGTTTCCAATTTCGATGTTCTTGGAGTGGAGAAATTCTCTAACTGTTTGAATGTTGAAACTTCCTGTAGATTGAGAATGTCTGATTCGAGACCTAAGGCTACGTTCAATCATAGAGTCAATATCTAAGAGATATTTAGGATTAGTTCGTGTCATAAATCAAATAAAAATGAAAATAAGGAAATTGGAACATAGTAAAATAAAAATTAGAAGTTCTAGTTGATGGTCCAAAAAGAAATAGAAGAAAATAAAAGAAGAAGAAAAAAAATCAGATTGGGTAAAGAAGGAAGAAAGAAGTGATAAAGAGAATAAAATGGAAAATAAAATAAATACCTCTAATTGGTTGAAATAATAACTTTCCTCCCTGGAAATGATGCTAATTTTAGAGGCGTTTTTTGAGCACCCTCAAATGATTAGTGGTTTTTGGGTACTTAGGTGCAGTAGAGTGGCTGACCAAGATCGTATCTCAAAGGAGGAAGTAAATTAAAACAAATTCTTAAAGGTATTCTAAAAGTAAAACAGAATAGAATTAAAACACTACTTGAAAGGATGGGGGTGGTTGTTTATCGTTTATAAAATTTGAATAAGTTTGCTGGAAGAAGATTGCATTTTTTTTTGTTTTTAATTTTGAAATGAAGTTTGATTAAAAAGACACAACAAATAGATTTTTTTAGAAAATATTTTAAAAGACGCAATTGATCTAAATCTACCTCTTCATTTACTTATTAATCATTATCATTTAAATCAATATCCACTTAATTATGGTCCCCTAATTTTTTAACCCTTGATCCCTATAAGAGTTAACTTAACCACAAAGATGAAATTACTTAAACCCTAGGCTAGCTTCGAAACACGCAATCGCAACACCCTGCTTTGATTATTGTTCTAAGGTTAGCTTATGGTCAGTGGTTAATTAGAGCACATATCCATTCTAGAAATGAGATTGAAATGTTTTTAGGGATTATATTTGAACTCTACAAATTTATCTCGTGTGGTCTTGCATTACCAATTAAGATCACGCTCTCACAATTTACACAAAATCTCGACCTTGCGTGTTTTTGTTTTAATTGTTCAATTGCTTGATTAGTTTCTTATAATTTAAAAACACTATTCATGGATAATATTAAGTGAATTACAGTAGCTCAATGATTCAAAATAATTAAATGAAGAGGGTAGAAGATAGATCGATCACTAAGAAAACTACTCCTCCATGGACGATGTGGTCATCGTGGAGATGTTTTGCATAAGCAAGGATTGAAAGGGTAAAACCCAATCTCGTCTCTACTCTTGATTCCAACCCAATTAGGAATATTAATAGAAGAAGAAAATGGAATAACACATAAGATTAATTGAAGAAAAATTTAATATACAAACATGAAAGAAAAGAAATACAAAGAGGAGGTAGAAGAGGAGAGTCTTTTTGGAAGATATGTTTTCACAAAGCCTTACTTCTTCCAAGATTTTTGAGGGGCTCCCAAGAGACACCCTTCCGTCCACACCTTCCCAACGCCTCTACCAGCCCTCCCAAAGAGTGAAAGCATCCTTTAAATAGAGTTGGTAAGGGATAGGGTAACACAACTTTATTAAATGTGAATGGTAAATTCGGCCAAATATTTGAATCCCACTTTCACCGCATCGTTGACCTCCAAAACACGTGAATTGACTGTCCTTATAGAAGGATTATTTGTGTATAATCATGTCCCCGAGCTTCACTTAAAATTTGGGCTCAATTAAAGCCAGGATGAAGAAGATACTACCTAAATGGTGAAGTGATGTCCAATCTAGATAGTTCAGTCCATCTTTGTCTTCATGACCCATTTACTCCACTCAAATGCACAATCCAGCTCATATGTCCTGAATAAAATATGTATCGCATTAATTCAGGAACATAGTTACAAAATTTTAAGTCAAACTAATTTACAGAATAATATTTATGCCCAAAATACTACAGTGAATTTTAAAAGGGTAAAACTGAAATTTTCATCAAATTTGCAAATTAATGATCTAATCCCAAATATTTCATAATTGAACATATTTAGCATAATGTGAGGAAATTATATCATCTATAATCAATAATATATTCAATAAAATTGTGTCTTATCAGCCTACAAAGGTTTCCCAAGTAACCCCCCTCAGCTATTATCTAGCATATTGTCACGGGCTGAGCGTCTCAGCGCAGCAGTTCACCCGTGCGGCACCCCAGCCCCCTCCAAGGTGGGCGGGGTTCAGCCGCCCAGCTCTTCATATGCGAGGTTCACTGGTTTCGTCCTGCCATGTACTCATCAGAAGAGTGGCCCCAACTCCCAACCGGTGGTGTCAAGATTGACACGCATCATCCTCTTCTTTGTTGGGGCAACTCTCATCTCTTTGACAGGGACAAACCAGATGAACCCCAATTTTGATGTTCTTGCTGGTGTGGGACATGACCCCCATGATTCAGTCAAGACATTCTCCGAACACCATTCCATGCATGCCATCGTGCATGCAGGATCGTGGCCTTCAGTGTGTCCGCGAAATGGTGCTTCCAACTAACCGGCTACCAAGCATGGCCTTAGGGGACGCTCCTTTCTTATCGCTGGCATCAATGGCCCACCCACTCTCTATGTCACAAACCAGAATGGTCCACCCTCTCTCTCAGGGTTGAAAACCACTTCTACGAGACCCACCCTTCATAGTGGCGTCTCTTTCGAGGCGGTCCACGGTTGTTTGCGACCTAGAGAGTGGGTGGGCCATTAATGCCAACGACAAAGAAGAAGCATCCCCTAAGGTCGTGCTTGGTAACCTATTAGTTGGAAGCACCATTTTGCAGACACACAGATGGCTACGATCTTGCATTTATGAGGGCGTGCATGGAATGGTGGTGGGATAATGTCACGACCCAATCATGGGGGTCCTGTCCCACACCAGCAAGAACATCAAAGCTGTGGTTCATCTGATTTTTCGTAATCTAAGAGATGAGAGTCTCCCTGAAAAATAGGAGGATGGTGCGTGTCAATCTTGACACCACTGGCTGAGAGTTGGGTCCACTCTCCTGATAATTCCATGGCAGTATGAAAACAGTGAACCTCAAATATGAAGAGTTGGACGGTTGAACCCTGCCCACCTTGGAGGGGGCTGGGATGCCACACGGGCGAGCTACTGTGCTGAGACGCTCAGCCCGTGACAAGTGGTATCAGAGGGAATGTGCCTCATGGTGTTGGGGAATGCTGTCAGACGAAACTTGGTGGTTGGAGCGGAGTCACAAGGTATCATGTGGAGGTGACACGACAGAGAAGGTCGCGCTCGAGGGAAGTCAGAGGCAGAGACGTCACTATGAAGTGTGGGTCTCGTGGAGGTGGTTTTTGACCCTGAGAGAGAGAGTGTACCCCGGTGGTTTGTGACCCAGAGAGTGGGTGGTCCATTAATGCCAACGACAAGGAAACGTCTTCCCCTGAGGCCATGCTTGGTATCCAGTTAGTTGGAAGCACCATTTCGTGGAAACATAGAAGGCCACGATCCTGCATGCATGAGGGCGTGCACGGAATGGTGGTGGGAGAATGTCAAGACCCAATCATTGGGGTCCTGTCCCACCCCAACAAGAACATCAAAGTTGTGGTTCATCTGGTTAGTCTCTACCGAAGAGATGACAGTCGCCCCGAAAAAGTGGAGGATGGTGTGTGTCAGACTTGACACCACTGGTTGGGAGTTGGGGCCACTCTTCTGATGGGTCCACGGCAGGAAGAAACCAGTGAACCTTATATATGAAGAGCTGGATGGAAGAACACTGCCTGCGTTGGAGGGGGATGGGGTTCCGCACGGGAAAACTGCTGCGCTGAGATGCTCAGCCCGTGACAAGTGGTATCAGAGGAAATGTGTCTCGTGGTGTTCTAGAATGATGCCGGATAGACCTTGGTGGTGGGAGCGGAGTCCCAAGGTGTCATGTGGAGGTGACACGACAGAGAAGGTCGCGCTCGAGAGAAGTCAGAGGCAGAGACGCCACTATGAAGGGTGGGTCTCGTGGAGGTGGTTTTCGACCCTGAGAGAGAGGGTGGACCACGGTGGTTTGTGACCCAAAGAGTGGGTGGGCCATTGATTCCAACAACAAGGAATGAATGTCCCCTAATGACATGCTTGGTAGCCGGTTAGTTGGATGCACCATTTCGCGGACACATAGAAGGCCACGATCCTGCATGAACGAGGGCGTGCATGGAATGGTGGTGGGAGAATGTCATGACCCAATCATGGGGTTCCTGTACCACACCAACAAGAAAATCAAAGCTACGGTTCATCTGGTTTGTCCCTATCTAAGAGATGAGAGTTGCCCCGACAAAGAGGAGGATGGTGCATGTCAATCTTGACACCACTGGTTGGCAGTTGGGGACACTCTCCTAATGAGTTCATGGAAGGACGAAACCAGTGAACCTCACATATGAAGAGTTGGACGGCTGAACCCCACCCACCTTGGAGGGGGCTGGGGTGCCGCACCGGCGAACTGCTGTGTTGAGACGCTCAGCCTGTGACAAGTGGTATCAAAGGGAATGTGCCTCGTGGTGTTGTGGAATGCTGCCGGACGGACCTTGGTTGTGATAGCGGAGTCCCGAGGTGTCATCTGGAAGTGACACGATAGATAAGGTCGCGCACGAGATAAGTCAGAGGCAGAGATGCCACTAGGAAGGGTGGGTCTCGTGGAGGTGGATTTCGACCCTAAGAGAGAGGGTGAACCATGGTGGTTTGCGACCCAGAGAGTGGGTGGACCATTGATTCCAACGACAATGAAGGAGCATCCCCTGAGGCCATTCTTGGTAGCCGGTTAGTTGGAAGCACTATTTCGAGGACACACAGAAGGCCATGATCCTGCTTGCACGAGCACGTGCATGGAATGGTGGTGGGAGAATGTCACGACCCAATCATGGGGGTTCTATCCCACACCAGCAAAAACATCAAAGTTATGGTTCATCTGGTTTGTCCCTATCTAAGATATGTGAGTCGCCCCGACAAATAGGTGGATGGTGCGTGTCAACATTGACACGACTGGTTGGGAGTTGGGGCCACTCTCCTGATGAGTCCATGACAGGACAAAACCAGTGAACCTCACCTATGAAGAGCTGAACGACTAAACCCCACCCACCTTGGAGGGGGCTGGGGTGCTGCACGAGTGAACTGCTGTGCTGAGACGCTCAACCATTGACAGGTGGTATCAGAGAGAATGTGCCTCGTGGTGTTGCGGAATGCTGCCGAACAGACCTTGGTGGTGGGAGCGGAGTCCCGAGGTGTCATGCGGTGGTGAAACGACAGAGAAGGTCGCACTCGAGAGAAGTCAGGGGCAGAGACGCCACTATGAAGGTTGGGTATCATGGAGGTGGTTTTCGACCCTGAGAGAGAGGGTGGGCCACAATGGTTTATGACCCCGAGAGTGGGTGGGCCATTGATGCCAATGACAAGGAAGGAGCGTCCCCTGAGTCCATTCCTGGTAGCCGGCTAGTTGGAATCACCATTTCCCGAACACACATAAGGCCATGATCATGCATGCACGAGGGCGTGCATGGAATGGTGGTGGGAGAATGTCACGACCCAATCATGGGGGTCCTGTCCCACACCAGCAATAACTTCAAAGCTGTAGTTCATCTGGATTGTCCCTATATAAGAGATGGGAGTCACCCCGACAAAGAGGAGGATGGTGTGTGTCAATCTTGACATCGCTGGTTGGGAGTTGGGGCCTCTCTCTTGATGAGTCCATGGTAGGACGAAACCAGTGAACCTCACATATGAAGAGTTGGATGGTTGAACCCTACCCGCCATGGAGGGGGCTATGGTGTCACACTGGAGAACTGCTGTGCTAAGACGCTCAGCCTGTGACAAGTGGTATCAGAGGGAATGTGCCTTGTGGTGTTTCGGAATGCTGCCAGACAGACCTTGGTGGTGGGAGCGGAGTCCCGGGGTGTCATGCGGAGGTGACACGGAAGAGAAAGTCGTGCTCGAGAGAAGTTAGAGGCAGAGACACCACTATGAATGGTGGGTCTCGTGGAGGTGGTTTTCAACCCTGAGAGAGAGGGTGGACCACGGTGGTTTGTGACCAAGAGTGTGGGTGTGCCATTGATGCCAACAACAATGAAGGAGCATCCCTTGAGGCCATGCTTGGTATCCAGTTAGTCGGAAGCACCATTTCACAGACACATAAGAGGCAATGATCTTGCATGCACATGGTCGTGCATGAAATGGTGGTGAGATAATGTCACGACCCAATCATGGGGGTCCTGTCCCACACCATCAAGAACATCAAAGTTGTGGTTCATCTGGTTAGTCCCTATCGAAGAGATGAGAGTCGCCTCGAAGAAGTGGAGGATGGTGTGTGTCAGACTTGACACCACTGGTTGGGAGTTGGGGCCACTCTCATGATGAGTCCATGGAAGGACGAAACTAGTGAACGACATATATGAAGATCTGGACGGATGAACCCCACCCGCCTTGGACGGCGCTGGGGTGCCGCACGGGCGAACTGCTGCGCTGAGACGCTCAACCCGTGACATGTGGTATCAAAGGGAATGTGCCTCATGGTGTTTCAGAATGATTCCAGACGAAACTTGGTGGTGGGAACAGAGTCTCGGGGTGTCATGCGGAGATTACACGATAGAGAAGGTTGCGCTCGAGAGAATTCAGAGGCAGAGACGCGACTATGAATGGTGGGTCTCGTGGAGGTGGTTTTCGACCCTGAGAGAGGGTGGACCATGGTGGTTTTCAATTGATAGAGTGAGTGAACCATTGATGCCAACGACAAGGAAGGAGAATCCTCTGCGGCCATGCTTGGAAGCCGATTAGTTGGAAGCACCATGGCAGGAAGAAACTTGTGAACCACATATATGAAGAGTTGGACAGCTGAACCCCACCCACCTTGGACGGGCCTGTGGTACCGCACGTGCGAACTGTTGTGCTCAGACGTTTAGCCCATGAAAAGTGCTATCAGAGGGAATGTGTCTCATGGTGTTGCAGAATGTTGACGGACGGACCTTGGTGGTGGTAGCGGAGTCCCGAGGTGTCATGCGGAGGTGACACGATAGAGAAGTTCGTGTTCGAGAGATGTCCGAGGTAGAGACACCACTATGAAGGGTGGGTCTCATGGAGGTGGTTTTCAACCCTGAGAGAGAGGGTGAACCACAGTAGATTGCAGCCCAGAGATTGGGTGGACCATTGATTCCAACGACAAGGAAGGAGCGCCCCTAAGGCCATGCCTGGTCGCCGGTTAGTTGGAAGCACCATTTCACGGACACACAGAAGGCCAGGATCCAGCATGCATGAGGGTGTGCATGAAATGGTTGTGGGAGAATGTCATGACCCAATTATGGGGGTCCTGTCCCACATCAATAAGAATATTGAAGCTACGGTTCATATGGTTTGTCCTTATCTAGGAGATGGGAGTCGCCCCGACAAAGAGGAGGATGGTGCTTGTCAATCTTGACACCACTGGTCAGGTGTTGTGGCCACTCTCTTGATTAGTACATGGCAGGACGAAACCAGTGAACCTCACATATGAAGAGTTGGACGGCTGAACCCCACCCGCCTTGGAGGGGGCTGGGGTGCCGCATAAGCGAACTGCTATGCTGAGATACTCAGCCTGTGACAAGTGGTATCAGAGGGAATGTGCCTTGTGGTGTTGTGGAATGCTGCCAGATGGACCTTGGTGGTGGGAGCGGATTCCTGGGGTGTCATGCAGTGGTGACACGGCAGAGAAGTCCACGCTCCAGAGAAGTTAGAGGCAGAGACACCACTATGAAGGGTGGGTCTTGTGGAGGTGGTTTTTGACCATGAGAGAGAGGGTGGACCACAATGGTTTGCGACCCATGAGATTGGGTGGACCATTGATGCCAACGACAAGGAAGGAGTGTCCTCTGAGGCCATGCTTGGTAGCCGGTTAGTTGGAAGCACCATTTCGTGGACACACAGAAGGCAACAATCCCGCATGCATGAGGGCGTGCATGGAATGATGGTGGAAGAATGTCACGACCCAATCATGGGGGTTCTGTCCCACATCAGCAAGAACATCAAAACTACGGTTCATCTGGTCACTCCCTATCGAAGAGATGGTTGTCGCCCCGACAAAGTGGAGGATGGTGCATGTCAGACTTGGCACCACTGGTTGGGAATTGGGGCCACTCTCCGGATGAGTCTATGGCAGGACGAAACCAGTGAACCTCATATATGAAGAGCTGGATGACTGAACCCTGCCTGCCATGGAGGGGGCTGGGGTGCTGCACGGGCGAACTGCTGTGCTGAGACGCTCAACCCGTGGAAAGTGGTATCAGAGGGAATGTGCCTCATGGTGTTGCGGAATGTTTCCGGATGGACCTTGGTGGTGGGAGTGGAGTCCTGAGGTGTCATGCAGAGGTGACACGACAGAGAAGGTCGTGCTCGAGAGAAGTCAGAGGCAGAGACACCACTATAAAGGTGGGTCTCATGGAGGTCGACCCTGAGAGAGAGGGTGGACCACGATGGTTTGTGACCCAGAGAGTGGGTGTGCCATTGATGCCAACGACAAGGAAGGAGCATCCCCTGAGGCCATGCTTGGTAACCAATTAGTTGGAAGCACCATGGCAGGACGAAACCAGTGAACCTCACATATGAAGAGCTAGACGGCTGAACCCCGCCCGCCTTGGAGGGGCCTGGGGTGCCGCATGAGCGAATTGCTGTGCTGAGATGCTTAGCCCGTGACAAGTGGTTTCAGAGGGAATGTGTCTCGTGGTGTTGCGGAATGTTTCCGGACGGACCTTGGTGGTGGGAGCGGAGTACCGGGGTGTCATGTGGAGGTGACATGACAGAGAAGGTCGCGCTCGAGAGAAGTCAGAGGCAGAGACGCCACTAAGAAGGGTGGGTCTTGTGGAGGTGGTTTTTGTCTCTAAGAGAGAGGGTGGACCCCGATGGTTTGCAACCCAGAGAGTGGGTGAGCCATTGATGCCAACGACAAGGAAGGAGCATCCCCTAAGACCATTCTTGGTAGCTGGTTAATTGGAAGCACCATTTCACAGACACACAGAAGGCCACAATCCAGCATGCACGAGGGTGTTCATGGAATGGTGGTGGGAGAATGTCATTCCCAATCAGGGGGGTCCTGTCCCACACCAGCAAGAATATCAAAGCTGCGGTTCATCTGGTTTTTCCCTTTCTAATAGATGGGAGTCGCTCGACAAAGAAGAAGATGGTGCATGTCAATCTTGACACCACTGGTTGGGAGTTGGGGCCACTCTCTTGATGAGTCCATGGTAGGACGAAACTAGTAAACCTCACATATGAAGAGTTGGGCAGCTGAACCCCTCTCGCCTTGGAGGGGGCTGGGGTGCCGCATGGGCGAACTGCTGTGCTGAGACGCTCAGCCCGTGACAAGTGGGATCCGAGGGAATTTGCCTCGTGGTGTTGCAGAATGCTGCCGGACAAACCTTGGTGGTGGGAGAGGAGTCCTGGGGTTTCATGCGGAGGTGACACAACATAGAAGGACGTGCTCGAGAGAAGTCAGAGGTAGAGACGCTACTATGAAGGGTGGGTCTCGTGGAGGTGGTTTTCGACCCTGAGAGAGAGGGTGGACCACGGTGTCTTGCGACCCAGAGAGTGGGTGAGCCATTGATGCCAACATCCAGGAAGGAGGGTCCCTTGAGGCCATGCTTAGTAGCTGGTTAGTTGGAAGCACCATTTCACGGACACACAGAAGGCCACAATCATGCATTCACAAGGGCGTGCATGGAATGATGGTGGGAGATTGTCAAGACCCAATCAAGGGGGTCATGTCCCACACTAGCAAGAACATCAAAGCTGCAGTTCATCTGGTTAGTCTCTATCGGAGAGATGAGAGTCGCCCCAGCAAAGTGGAGGATGGTGTGTGTCAGACATGACACTACTGGTTGGGAGTTGGGGCCAATCTCCCGATGAGTTCATGGCAGGAAGAAATCAGGGGACCTCATATATGAAGAGCTGGACGGCTGAACCCCTCTCACCTTGGAGGGGGCTGGGGTGCCGCACGGGCGAACTGTTGTGCTAAGACGCTCAACCCGTGACAATAGGTTTACTTCCTTCTGAATGTAGTAGCATTATCTGAGGGGATACCTTTGGACTTCATTATTTTAAATCATCATAATCCTATCCTCCAGTTATAACACAGTCCCAAACCTGTCATGACCTCTGTTTTCAAAGAGTACCCCTTCTAGGCCGACAATGAGAGAAAAAAGATGGTGACAGTGACCACGGAGCCCAAACATCTCCCGCAAAACCACGAGTTAGTAATACCAAGACCAATCTCTAACCTGCTCCAGCTGATCTGAAAAACAATTTATATACATAGCGTGATCATGATAGTATACTCAATAGGATCCTCCTCAGAGCCTCTCATGAAAAACATAAAGAAATCATGCTAAAACATAATGAATAACAATGAAACTAACTCGTCACTTAAACATGTATTCTATGTTTCCAGCCTTACCATGACTAACTCTCACTAAGTGCCGCATATAAGAGACCATATAATATAATAATGAAACATCAAGGGTACCCCGCTTCCACTATCTCACTGGTTTTCCGCTTTGCTGCAACATGGCACGCCCCGTGTCATCTCTCTCCAAAAGTAAGTCAGTGTAAAGACAACTGGACAAGTCATCACAACATGCACCTTGTGCATCACATCATCCCATATCACATCACCATATATGGTAACCAAGTTGTTTTCAGGGGCTACCACTGTTTGTATGACATGTATCATACATCAGGTATTATACCTCAAGCCATCACTGCTCATACACCCAGTAACGCACCTCAAGTCATCACAACCTATAAACATCATACCTATAATAATCCTTTGGATACTATATTCCGAGATACATGTGTGTGAAATAACCACAATTCATCACAATCCTCTACACACATATATGACACTATTACAAAATGCGGAATATACAACATTAGCCTTTACCAACGCTTTATTTGTAGCGTTGATAAATGGTAACATTTATCAGCGCATTTTCTAGGGACGACAAGGGTCCTGATCGTGCTTGCGAGTCCCACATTGAAATAACGGATGTTCGGCTGCTTCTTTATATACAATTCCGCTGATTCTGATCGTCAGAAATGTTTGGGTCGTAAGAAACCCCGACGAAGGGAATGATGGAAAGAGGGGGGTGAATTGCCTTTTAAAAAAAAGATAAACAAATTAAAATCAAAGTAAAGAATGCAGCGGAAATAAAGAGGCAATCACACAAGAAATTGATAACGGAGTTCGGCCAAAACCCGGCCTACGTCTCCGCTCCCAACTCAACCGTTGAGAGATTCCTACCGCTTGCTTTTCAATGGTTTTAGCAAGAAACCCACTAGGCTTTGAGGTAGCACTAGGACCTATTACAGCTTGCTTTTTGTGGTTTAGCAAGAACCCACTTGCTTTTAATGGTTTAGCAAGAACCCACTAGGCTTTTTAAAGGGTGAAGGCTAGCTCACCGAAAACTCAAGCCTTTTAAAAGGAAAGGCTTGACTAACCTCTTCACACCTTAATGGTGGTGTGAAACCCAAAAGAAAGAGGTGATGAGAAAAGGGTTTGGGGTTTGTAGGCACAAACCAAATATTAAGCTCAAAAAAGATAAAAACAATAAAACCCGTATTGGAGGAAGAATTGGGCGCCAATTGGATGATGGAGTTGATGTAGCGTGCTCTCCCAAGCTTCTTGAGGTGCTCCTTGGATTGGAAATTGGATTGGAGCACTTGAGGATCCTTGAAGGTGGAGCGCCGGAGGTTCGCCAAATGTGCAACAATATGTCCGGGCGCTTGGTATATGATCCGATTAGTGTCCGGGGCTTTCTTGGCCTTTATTTATAGGCATGGAACCCTTGGGGAGGCTTCGGAGCCGTTGGAGAGGCTAAAAGAGCCGTTGGGAGCCAAGTGGGCCAGCCTGGTCAAACTACAACGGCTAGTTTGACTGGCTCCACCGGCTGGCCGGTACAGGGCCACCGGCTGGCCGGTGCCTTGGAAAGTGGAGAGAGTTTCTGCCCAGGTGCCACCGGCTGGCCGGTGCTGAGGCCACCGGCTGGCCGGTGGTGAGACAGTAGGTCTCACTGTTGGGGCTGGATGCCACCGGCTGGCCGGTGACAGAGCCACCGGCTGACCGGTGGAACCTGGCAGTGGGCAATGCCTCTGCCAGGTCCACCGGCTGGCCGGTGCTATCACACCGGTTGGCCGGTGGACTGAGTTTCAGTCCACTCCTTGTTCTTTCTTGGGCCATTCCTTTGGCAATCTTTTGCCTATCATCCACAACACTTAAAAACAATGTTAGACAAAAATGAAAGTGATTGTGATCATGAAAATCAAAGAGTGTGGGGTACAACAATCTCCCCCTATTTTGATGATCACAATCACTTATCTAAGAAATGTAAAAACTTAAATGAAAGGCATGCTTTAGATGAAAAATTGAAAATAAATACTAAGCATGAGAGAAAAGATTCTCCCCCAATCAATCAAGAAATTTCTCCCCCTTTGTGATTATCAAAATAGCACGGGGCATAAAACTTGATTGAGGGAAAAGGATGAAAAACGAGTTTTTAATTCAATTGAAAATGATATCAATTGATGAAAATTTTGAAATGAAAAATGAAATGAAAATTTGAATAACAGTTTGAATTGAAAGTTTGAAATGAAAATTGAACATAAAATTTTGAAGAGAAAATTTTGAAACCAAGTGTTGAAATTGAAAGTTGGAATTGAAAATTTTGAAATTGAAAATCAAATGGGTTTAAACGATCCTAACTCCCCCTAAATAAAAACAACAAATCACCGGGGAGAGGGATTTTGAAAAGAGACAATTTTAGGCCCGGAGAGACTCGCAAGAAGGGATTTTTCAATCCAAACTTGTCTCATAGCGGGTCTTCTCCTATAAAATTCGTCGGAATAGAAAATAGAATTGGGTTGGCCGTACCGGGCATTTTTACAATTACATTCATAAATAAGGTGCCCGGATTTTTTGCAATATTTACAAAATTTATAACTAGAGCTCCCGCTAACAAAAACAGTGGGTGCATGGTAGGAGGAGGCTACATTGGTATAGCCAAGTCCATTGGTGGTTCTAGAAACACGTTGAGAACCAAGGAGATTGTTCAAATTTTGTTCACCTTGGGTGAACTTGGCTAGGGTTTCTCTAAGGTCTTTGATGGTTGATTCCAAAGAATCAACATTTGGGAAATTTTGGATTTTAAGGGTGAGTTCCTCCTTCTCTTTGAGAAGTTGGTCTTTTTCAGAGGAAAGTTTTTTGAAAGACTTTTTTAAAGAAACATATTTTGACGATAAAGTATGAAAACCTTTTTCCAATTGATCTCTAGCGTGTGAGAGTTCTTCATAAGATAGATGATTTAAAGAATTGGAATTTGAAGAGCAAGAGGAAGAGGAGTCGGAAGAGGAGGAAGATGATACCTCATGATTTGCCATTAGGAATTTTTTACCTTGGTCACTCGAGGAGAAGGACGAGAATGAAGAGGTGGAGCTATCACTCCATGTTGCCTTTGAAGCCTTCTTCTTTTTCTTCTTCTTGGCCCTTTTCTTGTGAAGTGGGCAAACGGGCTTGATCTTTTCGTCGGGTTCTTGCTTGTTGTTGGGTTCTTGCTTTTGATCGAATTCTTGCTTTGGGGCCTCGCTAGTACCTTCATAGGTTAGTTCTAAAAGCTTCCAAATATCATGAGAAGATGTGCAAGAAGAAATACAATTAAATACATTTCTATCTAACCCGCAATGAAGAGCATTCATGGCTTTGCCATCAAGCTCGAAATTTGTAATGTCGGCGGGGGTCCATTTAGACTCATCGGGAGAGGAGAGGGAAAATCCTTGCATAACAATTCTAAAAATTGGATAGCCAATGCTTTTTAAAAAAGTGGTCATGCGGGTTTTCCAAAAAGTATAATCGGCTCCATCAAAGAATGGAGCACGATCCAAAGAATGTCCTTCGGGGGATTGAAAGGAAGAAGCGGTAGAAGCCATCAAAAAGGATCTTTAATTTGAAACCGGTTAGGGAATTATTCAAATACGTCCTTTGATACCAATTGTTTGGGTCGTAAGAAACCCCGACGAAGGGAATGATGGCAAGAGGGGGGTGAATTGCCTTTTAAAAAAAAGATAAACAAATTAAAATCAAAGTAAAGAATGCAGCGGAAATAAAGAGGCAATCACACAAGAAATTGATAACGGAGTACGGCCAAAACCCGGCCTACGTCTCCGCTCCCAACTCAACCGTTGAGAGATTCCCACCGCTTGCTTTTCAATGGTTTTAGCAAGAAACCCACTAGGCTTTGAGGTAGCACTAGGACCTATTACAGCTTGCTTTTTGTGGTTTAGCAAGAACCCACTTGCTTTTAATGGTTTAGCAAGAACCCACTAGCCTTTTTAAAGGGTGAAGGCTAGCTCACCGAAAACTCAAGCCTTTTAAAAGGAAAGGCTTGACTAACCTCTTCACACCTTAATGGTGGTGTGAAACCCAAAAGAAAGAGGGGATGAGAAAAGGGTTTGGGGTTTGTAGGCACAAACCCAATTTTAAGCTCAAAAAAGATAAAAACAATAAAACCCGTATTGGAGGAAGACTTGGGCGCCAATTGGATGATGGAGTTGATGTAGCGTGCTCTCCCAAGCTTCTTGAGGTGCTCCTTGGATTGGAAATTGGATTGGAGCACTTGAGGATCCTTGAAGGTGGAGCGCCGGAGGTTCGCCAAATGTGCAACAATATGTCCGGGCGCTTGGTATATGATCTGATTAGTGTCTGGGGCTTCCTTGGCCTTTATTTATAGGCATGGAACCCTTGGGGAGGCTTCAGAGCCGTTGGAGAGGCTAAAAGAGCCGTTGGGATCCAAGTGGGCCAGCCTGGTCAAACTGCAACGGCTAGTTTGACTGGCTCCACCGGCTGGCCGGTACAGGGCCACTGGCTGGCCAGTGCCTTGGAAAGTGGAGAGAGTTTCTGCCCAGGTGCCACCGGCTGGCCGGTGCTGAGGCCATCGGCTGGCCGGTGGTGAGACAGTAGGTTTCACTGTTGGGGCTGGATGCCACCGGCTGGCCGGTGCTATCACACCGGTTGGCCGGTGGACTGAGTTTCAGTCCACTCCTTGTTCTTTCTTGGGCCATTCCTTTGGCAATCTTTTGCCTATCATCCACAACACTTAAAAACAATGTTAGACAAAAATGAAAGTGATTGTGATCATGAAAATCAAAGAGTGTGGGGTACAACAAGAAACCCTCTGTGGGGATGGGCTCTCGCATACTCTCCACACACGCATATGGGCCTTGGCCTTCACAGGGCTTCTCGTGGGCCTATACACGGTCCGACCCACCTTTTCAGGCTTTCTGCGGGCCTATATATAGCTAGACCCACCTTCCCATGCGGGCCATGACCCTTTTTTTAAATTAGTAATTGTTAATAAATTTAATATATATATATATATATATATATTATAAATATTAATAAATAGTTTATATTTAATATAGATATATAAAATGAATAAATTGAAATAATTAAACAATTAAAAATAAAAAATGAGTAAATCAGAAAAAAAAATATTAAAAAATTCATTAATTAAATAATTATTAATAAAAATGAATAAATTTAATAAACATATTTATAAATTATAAATATTAATAAATAGTATATATTAAATATAGATATATAAAACGAATAAATTATAATAATTAAAAAAATGAATAAATTACATAATTATTAAAAAAATTATTAATGAAACAATTATTAATAAAAATAAATAAATTTAATATACACATATACATATATATAATAATTATAAATAGTAATAAATAATATATATTAAATATAAATATAGAAACTGAATAAAATGTAATAATTAAAAACATATTAATGTATTATTCATTTTTAATGGTTTTTCTACAAAATTATTCATTAATATATTTAATATAGATCTCCAAGCTTGCAGCGGTGAGAATTGACCATGGATGACGTTTGCAGGATTGTTGGAGGAAGATGGTGATAGTGGCTTCACCACGGAAGACACCATCATGATGATGGGTTATGGTGCCTCGACGGTGGAAGTTTTTGATGGAGACCTGATGAAGGTGGTTAGTGATGGTGGTGGATGATGGCCCCCTGATGGGGGTGGCTGGTAAAGCAAGTTCGTGGGGTCAGGGATGGCTTGGGTTACTTTCTGGAGAACCGTGTTTCGGTGGATGATGGTTTGAGATTTGCCTCGATGGAAAATCTGGCTACGGTGGTTGTGTGGGAAGCATGCCGACATAGGTGATTTAATCATGGTAGTGTCAAGGGCAGCCCCACATGATGGAGGGGGTGGAGATTTTTTCAACTTTGCACCTTGGGACTCTGGTGGGCGTTGGTCTGCAACGTCAATTGGTTACGGGGCGCATGGAGTTGTGGATCGGCGCTCTGTGCGGTTGTCTGGGTGGAGTTGCGAGATGCCGAGGAGGTGCTGTTTAGAACAGTCGTGGAGTAGATGACTCCCGTTGCGGTGGCACGTGGGTGTGCCAGTGAAGAGACCTGTCCTCTGGATGTGGTCTTTGACCTCGGGTGGGAAAAGGGAGGCGACGACCTTGACAATTGCGAGACGTGGACTGCAGTGTGTGGGGATGTAAGGAGTAGGTTGGGCTGGTGAGAATTTGATGACTCTGATCAGTACAGGCTATTTTTAGGCGATGTGGACCAGGTTTGGTTGTTTTTAATGTGCGTGTGTTTTGCGAGTGGTTTGTTTTTGGGGATTTGTTGAGCCCATATTTCACTTTATGGCTGTTGTTTTTTTGTGTTTGGTGGTGAATACCACATGTATTGTGTTTGTTTGTACTTTTATTTTCATTAATAAATTTTAGGACCGAGCATGCTCAGATCCTGTACTTTCCCTTTATATTTCATATAGAACGATATTCAAATATATTTTTATGTATATATATACATATATAAATATATATACTATTTCCTATAATATAATTTTATATAATACAAAATATTTATGCTTACATTAAATAAGTCATATATTTAGTGAAGAATGATTTATAATTAAAAATCAACATTAATTAAAAATATTGACTAATTGTATCGAGTAATAGATATTTACTTAAATGTCGTTTGTTTTTTCAATTTAACATATATTGAATGCGTGTTACATTGATTTCATACATATATATATGTAATTAATACATTTTTATATACAACACATAATATTTTTGTAATTTATTTTAATATTCATTTTAGAATTATATTTATTAACATAATATATTTAATATATATTATGTTTCTAATCGGTAAATTTTATTATTTTTTATATTTTTATTCAATATATACTATTTATTACTTTTTAATATTTTTTTTAAATTTATTAATTCTTTTTATTATTTATTTCATTAATAGATGCTACATATCATATAATATCATTAATTTCATACACACAAATATTTACGTAATTAATCTTATGAAGAAACACGTACACTTAATATTTATGTAATTTATTCAAATTTTAATATTCATTTAAGAATTTCATTTAGTAACACAATGTATTTAATATATTATGTTTTTAATCGATAAATTTTATTTATTTATTTTTAATATTATTACAGTTAGTATTGTTATTTTTTAATATTTTTAATATTATTTATTTATTTTTTTGGAATTTTAAAATTTTCAAATATTTATTTATACATATTTATTTATTTTGTTTTAATATTTTCAATATTATTCATCTTTATTTCAATATATATACATATTTTTTTTATAATTTTTTTAATGAATAAAACTTATCATTTTTTCAATATTTTTAAAGTGCACACATTTTTAATTATTCAATTTCACTCATTTTTAATATTCATGCATTTAAGATTATATATTCATTAATAATGTTAAAAATATATTTGTAAATAAATATTTATAAATAAATATATTTATAAATATATGTTTACTATATTTATAAAATTATATATTTATAATTATAAATAAATAAATATTTTTTAAAAAAAGTATTTACATAATTATAAATAAATAAGTATATATATATATGTATGTATTTTTTTAATGGTAGGGAGGAAGCCCTCCCTTTTTATTAAACCAAACAAACCCTGTCAATTTTTGGTAAGAGGGATCCCATTACATGACCCGTAGGTCCAGTAGGCATTAAAGGCCAAGACAATATAACTTGAAGACCCAAACCTATCTATTGGTCCATCCACCCCACTCGCCCGACTGTCGAGTCTATGATCCACCGAAACATGCCTTCTTAGATTCCACTACGCGAGACCTCTTTGCCTGACCCATCGTCATCTGCCAATTGCTCACATCAGTAGATCAACAAACATCACTCACCATCGCCTACCTTGATCGCCGGTTGTTCGATCCGGCCCTGCCGCCTGCACGGTTCCATCGCCACGACACCCTTCCTTTGCCATTCGCAACCTGATGTTGCGACCTTCCTTCCATCTTCGACCATCATTACTCGTATCAGAAGGTCTACAAACACCACCCATTGTAGCCACCGTGATTGCCGACTGTTCGACCTAGCCCTGCCGCCCACATGGTTTCGTCGCCACGACATCCTTCCATCGTCGTCCAGTGCCTGTTGTTGCGGCCTGACTTCTGCCTCCGACCATCGCCCGGTGAAGTCGACCACCTCAGCATTGACATCCTGCCTACCCCCTGCATGATAAATCCACAACCGTGGCAAACGAGATTCGAACCCCCATTGGTTGATGCATTGCATGAGGGATTAACCAACTTACTAATCCCTTGACTGCAAATAATTATATCTATAAATAATTATAAAATTATAATAAATATATTTACTATATTTATATTTATATTTATTTATTAAATGAATATATAATTATATAAATATATATAATGAGGGCAGCTCATTAGAGCGGTGAGTGTGTTGACACCCATCATCTATCCCTTTACCCAGATGTGGGTTTAAAGAGGGGTGCTCTGCCATGTTCCTCACAGCGGGACAATGCAATGCAACAACTGATGGTTGGGGGTGTCGCAGCGAGAATACTGAGTTCATGATGTGAAATTTGACCACTCAGCTTGGTCCTACAGGTCGTAGGGCCTTCGGTCAATCAAAAATTGCAATGGGCTTTTGAGTCATTAGGCCTTCGGGTCATGTAAGGGTTACCTCTAAACCCTGTTGAAAAGAGGATTATCTTTCCTTGATAAAAAAGGAGGCATTACCCCCTACCTGTTAAAAAAATATAAAAATATATATTGATATAAATATATATAATGATATAAATATATATGATGATATAAATATATCTATAATTATAAAATTATAATAAATATATTTACTATATATATATATATATATTAAATAAATAAATATAATTATATAAATATATATGATGATATAAATATATTTAAAAAGTATTTATATAATTTTCAATATATAAATATATTTTTAAATAATTATAAAATTATAATAAATATATTTAAATAATGAATATATTTCATATATTTATATATATATATATATATATTTATTAAATAAATAAATAAATAAATATATATATATATATATAATTATATAAATATATATAATGATATAAATATATATAATGATATAAATATATTTAAATAATTAATATATTTACTATTTTATTTATATTTATATATATTTATTAAACATATATATAATTTTATAAATATATTTATTATTATATATATATTTACAAATATATTTATTTATAAATCTATATTTTCTATATTTATAAAATTATATATTTATAATTATAAATAAATATATATAATTTTTTAAATAAGTATTTATATAATTATAAATAAATAATTATATTTTTAAATAATTATAAAATTATAATAAATATATTTAAATAATGAATATATTTTATATATTTATATTTATATATTTATTAAATATATATATTAGTATATAAATATTTATAATGTTATAAATACATTTATACTTATATACAAAAATTTATAAATATATTTATTTATAATTATAATTATGAATCTTTATGAACGCTAAACAATAACTGATAAAGAAGACTTTTATCAATGCTTATTATTTTAGAGCTGATAAAAAACCCCTTTATCATCGCTTTTTTGGAAGTGATGATAACCCCCCCGATCTTTTAAAAATAACACTAATCGTACCGATTTCCATTGTGCAGTTCAAGCTCTCGCGGAATTCTAGTGTTGTTGTCGCTCCCCGTCGACCTTCTCTCGGATGAATCACGCCTCAAATCTAAGTTATGTTATTTTTTTCTCCTCATCTCTCATTGCTTCTTGTTCGGCTTCAGTAGTGTGCAATAGTGCGACACTATATTGGCTCGATGGTCTCGTGGTTCCACGTTTAGGAGCTTTGTCGATGAAGTCCCTACCATTGTTCATCCTCCACTGATGACGATTCCTTGTTTGTGGGTCTTTGAGTTCCTGATTTTACCCTACTACGACTTACATAGGTCCTGTTTGGTTCACGGTGTTGTGTTTTGGTTTTTGTGTTGCCAACCCACTCCACGACCATTGGTTTCATCTGGGTCTTAGTGTTACCCCATTCAAGGAGCTCTCTAGCACTACCCCCCATATAGTTTCTCGCCTACTTCTTCACTGCCTAGGCTTCCCACGGTAGAGTGTGACAACTGCCTCATGGTGAAAGAACATATCTCCTATGAATTTCTTAAGGTTGGAATATATTTTAACAAATCATTCATATATACTATCTTAGACCACATTTCACTAAAGTGTTTATTATTATCTACTAACACTCAAAGAATAAAACATATATTTTTATGCTTTATACAATTATTAATTTGTTCTTTTTCACCAAATATCACCTCAAACGTAGAATATGTTCAACATAATTGAAAACATCATCAATAAAGTCAAGTCCTTCTTAGTTATGTTCATACACATATCAAATATCTCAAACAGTATCCAACATAGTGTTGGTAGGGTTTCCTTTAGCAATCTACCCAAAAACATATATCTTCTCCCCTCTCACGGATATAGGGTTTCCCTTCAGTGTTGATCCTAAGGAGGGATGCTTGAACACTTTCTTCAGCGTTGAGACGGAGAGTATCCGACATCACCCCCTCCCTTCTATTTCTGTTTTTCCCTGTCTCGCAGGATTTGGAATTCAGTGGTTTCACGGTGATGTTGTATGGTTTGATGGCGGTTTTGTGGCGTTGTTGTCATTGGTGTGAATCTGCACTGCCTTAGTTTCCCTCTCTTTCGCTTCCCGTGGTTTACTCATTTCGACATCCGGTGAGGGTTCTTCCACGATTCTGATCTGCCCAGTTTCATGCCCATAGTGATGCTTCTGGATCAGATCGGCTCAAATCCCCTCATCGGCGATGCTCCCTCGATGTGGTTTTTGGTTCTTCCTTCCCTATGAGGCATTGGATTGACTTCGTGCATCTTGGAGTGCCCGCCTCTTCGGGTTTCTTCGGTGGCTGCGGCGTCGGAGGGTTATTTTGTTGCGAGGCTTTCTTCCGGCTACGGTATCGACAACCAGGTTGCAAGAAAATTCATGCTAGGAGTGAAGTCTTCCCCTGAAGGTGGATCTGTTTTTTTTTGGTCTATGAAGGTTTTCGTCGATGATGGTTTTCTTTTGCACAATGGTGATGAATTTGTTTGACTTAGTGGAATGGTTTTTGTGGTGGTATGTTTGCTTTGTGGCCCCCATGATCCGTAGTTGTAGGAATTATGCGACCAATCCACATACAAGGGGATAATCCAGATGAGGTTTAGACCCGGGAGTTTCCACCAGACCTTTTCTATCTGGATTTGGAAGTTTGAGAGGGTATGACAATTGCCATCGGTACCAGGCCCGTGCATCTCTGCATGAGACCGCTAGCCGAGCAACAATGGGAAGGTAGAGGCTAGTCTTAACATTATTGATGCTGGGGAGGGTCTTTCCTTTGTAGACTTGCACTGAGTTTCTTTTGTCCTTGGACTTTTGGGCCGTTGGGGAGCAATTATCGTCTTTAAGTCTTTGATATCATTTTGGGTCCCCCTCAGCCCTTAAAAGGGGGTTCATGTTAATAAAAAAAATGAATTTTTAGTCAATGGAAGAATGTTTATTCATTAAATCGATTAACTAATTAGAAAAAATATTAAGGGTTATATAGTCACCTACTAATGAATAATCCTTTCAATAAGATACAAATTCATGGATAGTAAAATTTCATAGGTAGATTCAAATGAAAATAGATATTGGTCAACCTTGAAAGAACTGATATCCCTTTAATGGGATGTATGAACATATTCTAATTTACTACATGGTATTTAGAAAGTCATCTACAAAAATAAACAAAAAGAAAATCATAGGTGTGTATAGAAAAATACAACTAGTGATGAGATGTATGTTTTTTAATATTTATAGGTTTGGTCTAAAAATTAAAAAAAATTTAAAGTAGATCTCATTATTATTTAAGATAAATGTAACAACCCCTGTTATATCATAGTAATACAATAGTTTTAGATGGTATGGAACATCTGTGCATGGAAAAAGGTATATAAATCTGGGGGAATATATATAAGTAATCCAATCAAACAAAAATAAATGAACAAGATAATTGAAAAACTATAACAAATTAACTAGGATATGTTGATCATTATGCATAAAAAATGACCAATTTAGTTATTATTGTAAAAATATTTATGCAAATATCAACATTATATATTTATAAAATGGTTGAATAATGTGTGAATGGAATGGAAAAATTTATTTCCCTAGAAATTTTATGGTTAATGAAAAAGGAAATATCATTGATATTACTACATGAATAATTAATATGATATATTTTAATGATGCCAAAAGATATGAATAGAAACAAAAACAATGTGTTCGATCATTATATGAATTTACTGATTGTGAAAAAGAACTAGAATTTGCCACAAATATGAGTATTTTTTAGAACATATATAGTTATTATAAATAAACATTAGGTCTTTAATTCAATTTCCATAGTGAACGATGGTAAAATGTAATGATAATTACATTTGGTTGTTTTAGAAAACCTGAACAAAATAAAAAATTAATATTTATTTCATTAAGGATTTATTGGAGTCTCTTTTTCAAATTAAAATTTTATTTATATAATATTTTGATTTTAAATATTTCTTTCATGTATCATGTTATCAATTCATGTGATTTTTTTTTATTTTATGTATTGAAAATATAACTCCCTTTTAGTGGATTTTGTTTTTATAATATTTTATGTTCAAAGGGCTTCAAGAATCTTTGAGTGATTCTCATGTTTTTTTCTTTTAAATGTTTAGTGTTTGATTAATGTATATTTATAGTTTTCATGTATATATCTAAACTTAATGATTTCCATATTTAGTGATTTAAAAAACTATTACATTTTAGTATAAATTATACTTAGATTCTTTATTGAATGATTCTTATTATTTAATGCAATGTTTTAAAGAAAGAGTTGAATTCGGTGGAATGTTTATTTCCAAATTCATTAATAAAGGGGATCTTCTTATTTTTTTTAGTGATTTTATTAATTTTTTAATACCATTATCAATATTCTATGAATTAATTTTATATTAATATGTTATGCATTATTATGTTTTCTGGAATTATATATTTTTAATTCCCATTCCTTTAATTTTAACTTAAATAGAATATGCATCTTTTATATATAAAATATAATTCTTTTTAACATAGAAGCCATGCACAAAATATTATTATTATTTTGATTTATTGTGCATCATAAGGAATGGTTTCTGTGCCACCCATAAAAAATTCTAATTTAAAACACATTTATCTCGGACACATATAGGATTAGAAGATAGTGGAAGAATTTTATAAATTTTATTATAATCTCCCCTAACCATACATGTGACATAGATTTAATTAATAATGAGTATAATCTTTTGGATATACCTTTGAAGGTTTTGGCTACTAGCTGTGGGAGATAGCTTATAATTATCTGCGCCATTTTCAGAATGTTTTGGATCTCAATGATGTGAAATCCATGCTAATTGAATTTTTTGAAATGTTTATTAATGGAATGTATTTGTGGTGTTTTTATGAAAATTGAATAGAGGTTTTGGATATTGTAGGATATGTAAAATATACCCAATATTGACAACTCTTCAATTTTTTAAATAAGGGTTCATTAGTGGGTTATAATACAAATATATTTTTTAGTATTCCTTTAATACATGGTCTTGAATAATCTACAGAAAAAGAGAGTAACATGGATTCCAACATCACTTACATCTCCAATAAAAGTTTCATCCATTTGTTTCATGAAATTTCATGCTCCTTGACCCTATGTCAAAATCTGATGATTACATGACCTTGTATGTTTTGATAAAATATATTTTTACACAAATTTAGAAAGCCATGTCATAATTAAATGGAAATAAAGAACAAGAATTTCCAAGGGAAGTCTTCCACCCAATAATAAATAAATATTAATTCCAACAAATTTATTACTGATTTTCAGATTAATATATGTCTGTATGTGATTTAGTTCAGTAAGAAATCCATTTTATTAACATAGTTAATATGATATTTTATAATTATACATGAAATAATGATTTGAAATCCCTTGATTTATGATGTAATGTGTATTAGAACATGGTAAATAGGAATAAATGAGATAGGAAACATTTATGCTTGAAGTGACTACCTATCATTGGTAGGATTTCATAATTAAATGAAATAAGGATCAAGGGTTGACTGATACTTATCAGTGGTCAAGTGTCCCGTATGATTTCAATTACTTGATGTTTTTTCTGGATCTTCAGATTAATCATACATGACCTTTTTCCACTAACAAGTGATGGTCACCTGAGCTTTCCCACTCCTTTAAATCTCTAATCAGACTGTTAATGAAACACCAATTAACCCACCACATACCAGGAGAAGAAATTAATAAACATCAACTCCTACCACTTTTTGGGTTCCCTATTCACCCATTTCAATCAAAAGGGGATCTTTTCTTTTCTTTCAATAAATAGGTCTTGACCCTCATCCTTTTTAAAAAAAATTATTTTTTGTAGAAAATGAATATTTTATGAACCTAATAGGATGAATATGAATCGAAAATGGATGCACGCTAATTGCATGACAAAAGAGTATGAATATGGAGTTATAGAGTTTATAAATTTTGCAATAGAGCATGCATTCAACCCTTCTCAAATCTTTTTTCCTTGTCTATGTTGTTGTTATTCAAGAAAAATTAGTTTGAAATAGTTGGAAGAACATTTGACTTTTCACGGAATAGAATAGATCTATAAATATTGGACTAAACACAGGAAAAAACATAACATGCACATCGATTGGGATGATACTTCGGTTTATGAATCATTTGATATGAATACAACTGTAAATGAAGATGAATATCATATGAAAGAAATAATAATGAAAATTAATGATGACCTTCATGATTTCCCAAAGTTGTTTGAAAAGTTAAATAACTATACTAAGAGACCATTGTATGTCGATCGTAATAAATACACAACATTTTCAGTTGTATTGAAGTTATATAATTTTAAAGTTGCCAGCAGATGGAGTGACACTAGATTTACATAACTACTTGGTCTTCTAAATGATATGATACTAGAAGAAAATAAACTTCCTCATCGAACATATGATGCTAAACGAATGTTACATTCAATGAATACGATCTCTAAAAAATACATGCTTGTCCAGATGATTGAATATTGTTTCAAAAGGACCATGAATCACTTATAAAATGACCTAAGTGTGGCGCAGATCGATAAAAGAAAGTTGAATCAATCCTTTGAAATTTGTATGGCACTTTCCTACCATTCCACAATTTAGAATACTATATGGATGCCAGGAAACTACAAGACAATTGAAATGACATGTAGATACAAGAATTAAATATGAGAAACTACAACATCCAGCAGACTCTCCTCTGTGAAAGAAAATTGATTATGAGTATCTTGAATTTGGAAATGAGCTGATAATCATTAATCTTTTGTTATCTAAAGATTGAATAAATCCTTTTTGTGTACAGAGTAATACTCATAGTACATGGCTATTCATGTTAGTAAACTCTAACTTTCCACCGTGGTTATGCATGGAGAAAAAATACATTATGTTTTCTTTGCTTATATTTAGACCAAAACAACCCGATAATAATATTGATTTCTATTTTTCTCAATTGATAGAAGATTAGAAATTGATATGGCATACATGTGTTACAATGTATGATGCTTATAGAAGTGAAGAATTCACATAGAGGTCCATGTTTTATAGGATGATAAATGAATTTCTTGCTTATTTAAAATTTTCAGGCTATAGTATTAAATAAATGTTGGGGTATCCCATTTTTAAAGAATGCACACACTCAGATCGATTAAAACATTCTTTGAAGACTGTATTTTTAGGACATCAGAAATTTTTTCATTGACGACATAAATACTGATCCTAGATGACAACATTTGATGGGAATACCAAATATGGTACAACATCGTCCCCACTAACAAGTTATCAACTATTCAATAATGTAAAATATATTGAAACTATTTTTAGTAAACCATTTTTGAAAAACCTTATGAAGTCAGGTTGAAAAAATGGATCAATTTTCATTGAATTGTTGTATTGGAATTGTTTGCACGTCAGACAATTTATTGATGTTATTCATATTGAAAAATATATATTTGATATTGTTTCTAAAAAATAAAATATTACATCAAGAATAGGATAGACATGATTGACATGGGGATAAGGGAAGAGTTGGCACCGATGAAGGGTAAAGGGCATACTGCTCCTCCTCTAGTAGATTACACTCTATTCAGATAGGAAAAATTATAAATTATCATTTCCCCTTATGGTATAAATGTTCTAGAGAGGTATTCATTAGTGCAAAGGTTGGGGGCAATCCCCTTTATTAAAAAAGAAAAATACAATAGAAATCCCTTTTGATTTAGGTAAGAGAAAACCCACTAAAAGCCAGTTGGCCCAGGGAGATCAAACCCAATGGAAAACCCAGAAAAGAACCAATTATAGAGTCCCAAAGGCCTAAATTCAATGACCCGAAGGTCCAGTGGTATAATACCCATGAAAAGAAGCGGTCCAATGACCCACACTATCACAGAATAGCTAACATGCATTCACCCGCATCCTGATGTCTCCCCCCTGCACACAGCTTGTCCCGAGGTCGTTGCCTCACTGTACACCAGATACTCCGCCTGAGCAAGATTGCATCACCGCGACCCACCTGACATTTTCCGGTAGCAGATCCATTTCATGAAGATCCCGTGATCCAGATCACCATCCCTGTTGAAATCCAACACCCAAGCCGATCCCAAGAGCCATGAATCCGCTGTGCGGAACCGCAGAGGTCGCTGCCCACCATGTCGTCCCCGTGAATAGCCGACCGTCGTCGCTCGAACAGAGGTCTGCCGATGCTCGAACAGAGGCCCTACACGGTGAGAATTGAACCTTCATTGCCACTGCTGACAACCAGTTTCCATGCAATGAAACGCCATGGCTGCCACTGTGATGTTGTCGCCTGAAGGCCTGAACTGTCGACGCCTTCGAGATCAAACACCGCCGCATGAAACCAAGGCCAAAGCAGCTCGACGCCCACCACATCCCAATAATCTATAGAGGACCACCATCCCGCATCGTCAAATACCAGCCGCAAATCCAAACAGAAGCTCACTGGAGAAACCATGCCATGACCTCCACGGGGATCTCACCATAGAACCTCGTCGCCGGCTAAATCCCACAAGGAACATCTGTTCCCCTAAAACATGCGGACCATCGCCCGCCAAGACCACCACCGCAACACCAGGGAACCCGCACCCTCGCCGATATGAGCATCACCAAATCCCTCATGCCATCAAGAGTCGTTGTCGTTCCATCAAGAGCCACCACTGAGAGCCGAAGCCGCCGCGCCATCGAGAGTCACCGCTGAAGAAGGGCTGAAACCCTAACCGAGAGATCTCGGCTGAATCTGAGAGCCCTCACCTTAAAGTTACATGGAATAAAATCACACTACTATCATATTTTGATGCAAGATTTGATTTTTGTCTCTTTACATTGCATTCTACCTAAAATATGTATGAAATACATTAACCAGATTATTCTTATTTTTCAAAGTCATATGTAGTAAATTTATAGACCCGACAATGTTTCCAATCATGAATAAGAAGCTGTAGTCATATTATGTGAATTAGAGATATTCTTCCCACCATCATTATTTGATATAATGGTATACCTGATGGTTCACTTTGTTAAAGAGGTTTAACTATGAGGTCTTATTAATTACAGATGGATGTATCCCATTGAACAATATATGAAGATTTTGAAAGGGTATGTCAAGAATCGAAGTCATCCAAAAGGTTTTATTGAAGAATGATTTATTATTGAAGATGATTTTGAATTCCATACCAATTACCTATCATATGTTGTTAGCATCAGTCTCCCAAAGTCTCATCATAGAAAATGCCTTATGGGAGAATGGATTTTTGAAAGAGATGTTGTTACAATTACCATCACAAAGTGGGAGCAAGAACACCTTTACATTATATATAATAGTGAAGTTGTTGATCCATATGTTGAAGTCCACAAAGAAATTATCCTATATTTGAATCCCTCAAGGGTCGAAAGATGTATATCAAATACACATAATCAATAGTTTATAGGATGGTTCCAATATCATATTTATAAAGCGCTATCTAAATATTTGAATTCAATTGTGGAATGACTTCGATGACTATCCAAGGGACCAAATGAAAATGTTATATCTTATATTGGTTTTGATATTAATAGTTATATGTTATATACAAAAGAACACGATGACTGTAGTACAATGAAAAATAATGGAGTTATGCTTGTGCTGGAAGCAATGAAAATATATGGTTCCAAGGAAAAGAATCCAATTTATGAAAATATGTTATATTTTAACATTATTGAATAGATATATGAGTTTTATTATATAACATTTCAAGTGCCAATTTTCTGTTTCAAATGGATTGATAACATGAGTGCAGTGAAAGTTGATGAAATGAGTTTTGTGAAGGTGAATTTTAGTGTGGAAGGGGAAAAGGATGATCCCTTCAAAATGGAATCACAAGAAGTGAAAATATTTTATGTCTCAGATCTAGAAAACAAGAATTGTTTGATTTTCCTATTGATGAATAAAACAACTGTAAGGTCAGATGAAAATTCAACTAAAGATAACACTTTCATTGGGAGATCACAATCAGTTAATGATGGTCACAATGTATACAATGTATTGTATGTTAGAGGGTACCACAAAGAGGGGATTTAGATTCTCGATAGAGGAGATAAATCCCTTCAACCTTTAAAAAAAGAGATTTCAATGATAAGGTTTAAGTGTTTTTTTTAATAAAATATGATTTTCCTCATAATATCATGTGTTATATAATGTATTAACATTATTTAAATTAAATGTTTGAATACTCATACAGACAATGTACTCTACACATGATGATGTTTCCAATCTCGGGGAAGAACAAGCAGTTGATGCTGAAACTACAAAATTATTAGGGGATCAACAACATGTTGATGAAAAAAAGAATGTTTCTGCATCACAGTGCTGAATAAAATTATCAAGGAAAGAAGTATGAATATAAAATTTTAAGTTGGATGAAATTAATGTGACCAACCTATTGACCCCCCATAATCCAATGTTCATTAATTATGTTGGGGTCACAAAAAAGATGAATATGGTGATTAATATAGATTCGTGGCACCATGTCCAGCCTGTAAAGAAGGAAACTATTTGAGAAGATATAAAGTTAATTTTATTACTATATACTTTTTCTATTTTACCAAAAAATTATATAATGAAATGTTTATTTAATTTTCATTATTCCTTGCAGAGTTTATTAGTTTTAGACAATTTTGGTATGAAATATGTCTTAATGGACACTCAAAAAGACCATAGAGGCTTCCAAACTCCTCTGACCAAGTTTCAACTTAGGGATGATGAGGGGAAAGTAAAGCCCCACCCCCTAGATACTTATGCACACATTATAAAGAAGAAAACATGGAATGCTTTCATTAGTTTTCGTGATGAGAAATCATTTCAGGTGAATTGTATTTGATAATATATTATTTGATGTTATTTATTTTATCCAATTTAATTCAAAAATTGTAAATTTATGAAACAAAAAAGGAGTGTTGAAAATAAATAGCATTCATCAAAACCAGTGTACCCTTATCACAAAGAAATGATGAGATACACTTCACTGGAGAAGAAATTGGTATGTATTTTAAATCAACAATAAAAGTTTTATGTGATATGAAACAACAAATGTTCCTTTTTTTATATTCAAATTGATGAATCAAAACCTAAATACACTTCTATCCCATGTCATGTGCTATGGAAGGTGGCCGGCATAAATAAAGAGGGTAAACTAGTTGATGAAAACACAAAATAAGTATGAGAAACATGTGCAAGTTTGACATAATAGTAATTCGTTAAGATTTAAAACAATATTATAAAAAAATATCTATTTATGTTCATATGTTTTTTACATGGTTTAAACACAATAATCATCAACGATTGTACCAGAAGGAAAACTACTTTTAGTAGCTTTGAAGTGGCCAGAACAATATGGTCGAGTTGGAGGTGTAGGTTTTGGAGTTTCTCCTTGAAAATATTTTGTGAAGACAAACCCATAAGAAGATACATATTAGATGATAAAAGGATTGTAGGTGAAAATAGATTCTTTTCAAGATATTATTGTTTGGTCTAGTTTGGTCGACCAATATATATGATAGAATCAAAGTGAATCGGTAGTGAAACAAATATCAGCACATGAACAACCAAATGACCCCACTATATTTGATGCTAGTCATTCCCCTCAACCACATACCTTACCTGATATAATCAGTTTTTTCATTACTCTTTCTCCTAAATGTGAATCAAACTACTTACGATAACTTTATATTACTACAATTTTTCAGGGTAAAGTTGTATGTGATTTCCATATATCAACATCAACACACTTCCTTATTGTGAGGGGTACAATGTATAATACCTCAGTAGACAAATTAAACAACAATGAACTCCCAAAAGATCACATGAGAGTGAGGATTAAAGTAGCTCAAGATCCATGTATTGAGTTGCCTATTCCACTTGATGATTCATATAATACGATGGTCAATGATTCTATTGGAACTTTTTTATCATGTCCATATAATATTATAAAGATACATGTGGTATGTTCTTAACAATTTTTTTCAAATGAAAAACCTATAACAGTTGATGAAAAAATGTTTGAAGTGAGGTATGGTATTATAGACAGATAAAACCATAGGAAAACAGAAGGCCAGATCAAGAAAATCCAGTGAATCGACCAAGAAAACAAAAAGACCTTCTGAGAGTACCTTCTCCCTGCCAGTTCCACTACAACATATATTAACATTACAACTTTATACAGACACCACATTCAAAGTTGGATATATTTCCTACATTCCATATGAAGAAGAAATATTTGGAACTTTCATTACAAACGTGGTTGGTCTTGAGATTATAAACGATATTCGAAAGTACGAATGGACGGGAGTATCAGTTTTGAATATATACATAAGGTACATTTTCATAATACATCTTTCCAAAAAATGATCTAATATATTCATTAAAGTAAATAAATATTCATATTTTCTATAGGTGTTTATATTAATACTATATAAAGGGAAAACCATGCAAAGAATTATTTAGATTCATTAATCCTCATACCATTTCTATGGATCAAATTTCTTTGGAATTGAAAGAAACTGATAAGAAAAAACATGTGCTAAATGAGGCGTTTGAGAAGAAAATAACAGAAGAAAGACTCTTTTTGATGTCTACAATTTAGTGTTAAAGCTCTAAAATCTAATCCTATAAAATATTTTTTTTATTTTTTTCATTACTTATCAATTTTTTTTTGTTTTTATAGAGAGCACTAGATGTTGATTTCAATCAATTTGGATACCCCAACTATTTATTTTTTGGATCCAATTCATGGATTTCCATCAACCCAACCACACATGATGTGTATTTTGAACTTTTAATGCAATGCAATCAACGTTTTATAGATAAAATTTTTTATTATGTGTTTCAATTTTTTGTTTTAACAAGAATTTTGTTATGATTGGTCGGTCTATAAATATTGGCTAAATCATGCTATGAGGTTGGTGAGTGAAAATAAAGAGGCCTATGGGTTACTTCACATGAAAAAAAGATATATATAGAAATATTTAACTATAAAAACATATTTCAAAACAACTTACTTATTTTGGTCATTGTTTTTGCAGTGTCCAAAGTAAGATAATGTCAAAGAATGTGGATATTATGTATGAAAATTTATGAAGGATATCATATACCATAAAAAAACTAGCATCCCAGAACAAGTAATTTCTGAAGGTAATTGCAATTTCATTTAACCTATTTTTAATCATTTTTTGCCTATATTTTCTCAGTACTACCATGATTGCCAATAATCAACATACTCAAAAGAAGAAGTAATTTTTTTAGAGATGAGTGGACAATGTACATGGTGTCAGAATGTTTTATGACATAAAATTTAGACGATTACCTACTATGTTTGTGATCTAGTACATGCTATGACCTTAGAGATACACTTGGGATGTGAATCATTTGTATTAAAATGAATATATATTATTTTTGATCAATTTATCAAAGAGAAGTATAATGGAGGAAATCGATTTATTTAGAAATGAATGGGCATAATACACAGTGTCTGAATGTATGCAGGCATCATAAAAATGTGACACCCTCTACTTCTTTAGTTAATTTTCTCAGCATTTTATCTACTTTTTTTAGTTAATTTTCTTATCATTTTTATCTGATACTTATTTTGTTAAATTTACACATTATTTCAAAATAGACATCACATGATCAAGACAATGAAAAAAAAATTCATATTGTTTTGATACTTTAGGACAAATGATCCATAAGTCATTTTTGACATGTAGGAATTGACCACACATCAATTTGACACACAATGTGGTCAATATGAATCAAACTGTGTGTTTTCAATACAAAAAGTGTCATTTTAGTTAAAAATAAATGTCACATCGCCAAAACCAAGAAAAAGAGATTAGATTTTTTTTAAACATTAGGAAAACTATCCATAATTCTTTTTTCAAATATAATAATTTACCGCACGTCAATCAGACACACTATGTGGTTGATATGACTCAAAGTACGCATTTTCAATATAAAACTATCATTCTATTTTAAAACAAATCACATAGCCAAAACCAAACAAATGAGATCAGATGGTTTTCATACATTAAGATAAAAACCCATAATTAATTTTTGATATGTACAAATTGACCACACATTAATACGACACATGATGTGACTGATATGACTCAAAGTGGATGTTTTCAATAGAAATATTCAATTTGAGTTTAAAACACATATCACATCGCCAAAACTAAGAAAACAAACTTAAATTATTTACAAATTTTAGGAAAATGATCCATATTTTTTTACCACATGTAGGAATTGACCACATTACAATCCAACACATGATGTGGTCGATATGACTCGAAGTACGTGTTTTCAATATAAAAATTTCATTTTAGTTTAAAACCCATCACATAGACAAAACCAAGAAAACAAGCTCAGATTGTTTTTAAACCTTAGGAAAACTATCCATAATTCATTTGTGACCTATAGGAATTGACCACACATCATTCAACACCTGATTTGTTCGGCATGAATTGAAGTGTATGTTTTCAATATAAACGTGTCATTTTAGTTTAAAACGCATATTAAATAGCCAAAATCGAGAAAACAAGCTCAGATTGTTTTCAAATATTACTACAATGATCAATAATTCATTTGAGACATGTAATAATTTAACACACATCAATCTAATACATTATGTGACCCATATGACTTGAAGTGCGTTTTTTCAATAGATACGTGCCATTTTAGTTTAAAACACATGCCGCATCGCCAAAACCATGAAAACTAGCTGGTATTGATTTCAAAATTTAAGAAAACGATCCATAATTCATTTTAATGTGTATGAATTGAACACACATCAATCCTACACACAATGTGGTCAATATGAATCAAACTACATGTTTTTAATACAATGTGCCATTTTAGTTTAAAACACACATCAAATATCCAAAATAGAGAAAACAAACTCATATTGTTTTCAAACATTAGAAAAATGGTCCATAATTTATTTTTGATGTGTACAGATTTATCGCACATCAGTCTAATACTTATGTGATCGATATGACTCAAAGTATGCGTTTTCAATATAAAGGTACCATTTTAGTTTAAAATTCATGTCACATCGCTATAACTATGAAAAAGATATCAGATTGTTTTCAAACATTAGGAAAATGATCCATAATTCAATTTTCACATATAGGAATTAACCACATATTAATTTGACACATGATGTGGTCGATATGACTCGAAGTGCGTGTTTTCAGTACAAAGTGCCATTTTAGTTTAAAATACAAATTAAATAGCCAAAAACAAGAAAAAAATCTCAAATTGTTTTAAAACTTTAGAAAAATGGTCTATAATTCATTTGCGATGTGTACAAATTGACCTCACATCAATTTGACACCCAATGTGACTGAATTGACTCAAAGGGTTTTTTTCAATAAAAAAGTGCCATTTTAGTTTAAAACACACATCAAATATCCAAAATTGAGAAAATGAGTTTGGATTGTTTTCAAAAATTTGGAAAAAATCCATAATTTATTTATGATGTGTGCGAATCAACAAAACATTAATACGACATCCTATGTGACTGATATGACTCAAAGTGCGTGTTTTTAATACAAAAGTTGAATTTTAATTTAAAACACACATCAAATATCCAAAATTGAGCAAACAAGATTAGATTGTTTTCAAAATTTAGAAAAATGCTCCATAATTTATTTTTGACATGTAAAAATTGAACACACATCAATCTGACACACGATGTGATTGATATAACTCAAAGTGTGTGTTTTCAATTCAAAAGTTCCATTTAATTTTAAAAACACATCAAATAGACAAAATCAAGAAAATGATCTCCAATTGTTTCCAAACTTTTGTAAAATGGTTCATAATTCCTTTGTGATGTGTATGAACCTATTGAACATCAATCAGACACTGATGTGACCAATATGACTCAATTTTTTTCAATAGAAAGGTGCTATTTTAGTTTAACACACACATCAAATAGCCAAAATAGAGAAAACAAGATTAGATTGTTTTCAAACTTTAGGTCAATGGTCTATAATTAATTTTTTACATGTATGAATCGATCACCTGAAAATCTGGCACCTGATGTGACTGATATGACTCAAAGTGTGTGTTTTCAATATAAAAGTGCCATTTTAGTTTTAAATACATATCAAATATCCAAAACCGATAAAATGAGATCGAATTATTTTCAAACTTTAGGAAAATGGATTATAATTCATTTTTGATGTGTATGAACCGACTTCCCATCAATCTTACACACGATGTGACCGATATGACTCAAAGTGTGTGTTTTAAATAGAAATATGCTATTTTAGTTTAAAATGCACTTCACGTTTCCAAAAACCGACCAAATCGGCTCTTATTTTTATCAAAATTTATAAAAATAATCCAAAATTCATTTTTAATGTGTAGGAATTGACCACACGCCCATGAGTGGGCAATCCTTATACATGATGTGGCCGAAACGACTTGATGTATGTGTTTTCAATATAAAATTGTCATTTTAGTTTAAAATGCATCACATATCCAAAAATGAGAAAATGAGCTCATATTTTTTTTTAATTTTATGAGAATGGTCTATAATTAATTTTTGATGTGTACGAATTGAGCACACTTTCAATAAAAAGGTGTCATTTTAGTTTAAACCACGTGTTACATTACCAAAACCAAGAAAACAATGTCATATATTTTTAAAACTTTAGGAAATGATTGATAATTCATTTATCACATTTAGGAATTGACCACATACCAATCTGACACACGATGTGGTCGATATAACTCAAGTACTTTCTTTCAATATAAAACTGTCATTTTAGTTTAAAACCCATTACATAGACAAAACTGAGCAAACAAGCTCGGATTGTTTTTAAACTTTATGAAAACATTCCATGATTAATTTTTGACCTATAAGAATTGACCACATGTCAATCATTCACCTGATATGGCCGGTATGAATTTAAGTGCATGTTTTAAATACAAACATGTCATTTTAGTTTAAGATATGAAACAAATAGCCAAAACTGATAAACAAGCTTAGATTATTTCCAAACTGTAGCACAACAATCCACAATTCAGTTGCAATGTGTACGAATTGATCACACATCAATGCGACATACGATTTTACTAATATTAATCAAAGTCCATGTTTTCAATAGAAATGTGTATTTTAGTTTAAAACTCACATTAAATAGACAAAATGAGGAAAACATGGTCATATTTTTTTTTCAAAATTTAGGACAATGGTCCATAATTCATTTGTTATTAGTATGAATTTAATATACATCAATCCGACACCCGATGTGACTGATATGACTCAAAATGTGTATTTTTAAAATAAAGGTTCCGTTTTAGTTTAAAACACACATCAAATGGTCAAAACCGAGAAAACGAGCTCAAATTGTTTTCTCATAATTTTATATGCTATTACATAATTATTTACCTTATCATTTTTATCTGATAATTATTTATTTAATTTTCAAAGAGATAGTGTTTGAAGACAAATATGAAATGGTATGATAGTTGAAGACTTATTTTCAAAAATAAAGTCTTCTTGAATTGGATCCCATCCATAGTGAGTTTTTATCACTACAAATGAGATCTAATTCATGATCACCTGTTTTTGAGAACAAAAAGAAATGATGTGTTGTGTAATAATGAACTGAAACTCAATCCGATAGATGGGGTTCCTGGTATTATTAAAATTATAAGTTTCTAGTTTAAAATTGATATTTTGTGTTTAATTTATTTCTTTATGGTATTACTAATATAATAATTTTTCTATTATATAGGTGAATTCTTTTTTTAGAGTTGGGGTGGTTTGTTTGGAAACTAACAACATGACCGGGGGTCGGGGGTTAAAAAAAAGAAACATTGATGTTTTTGAATGTCCGTGATAATTTGTACTTACTCATTTAATTGTACAAACCAATTTTTGAAATGTTTATAATATAGTGTTTTTTTCTTGTATTTGTGTTGTACATTTTATTTTAATTAAATTTGATATTTTCTCCTATATTTGTTGTTTTTGCTGCAGTGTGCTATAATTATAATAGCACAATGAAATAGTATACCCCTTTATCCATGCTAGAAAAATCTCTTGTAAAAGATGACTTTATCAGCACTTAAAGAAGAACTTATAAAGGTTTCCTTTATCAATGATTTTCTTGCATTGATAAAGGCCTAGGGATTTTAGTCATGATCTGGTTGTTAGCATTATTTTACACTGAAAAAGCCAATTTTAGTGTTGTTAAAGGCCTTATTTTTAGTAGTGTGGAGAAACTAACCACTATTCAAACAAGAATACGTAACTACCAAGAGAATATTGTAGGTCCATAGGGGGTAGTCGTCCATTTATCCTCCCACTGAGATGTTGGAAAAAACACTCTCCCAGAGTCCATTGGGTGTCAGTCGCCCTAACAAACATGGGTGGGGTAGCATATGAAATCTCATAATATATAGGATATAATATACATCACATCCACACCATGATCATAACAAAGTTGTAGACTCAAATGCATATAATGCAACTTGGACTCCCGACTGCCACTACTAAGGCCAAATATCCTATAAACACACAAGCATTTAAAATAGCTATATTAATTACTTATCTACTTTTTATCATTTCATTCTGTTAATTAATTCATTAGCCATTAAATTAAACATTAAAGTTATTTCAATATACATTCATTAACCACCAACTTGAAGTCCATGTCCTCTAGGCATAATCCAAACCAAGTCCATGGTTTCTCAAGAGTAACTTCTCATTTTCATTATAGTCTCAACCAACCCTATGGGTTAAGAATTATTTATTCATTATCAGAATCATTCCATAATCTAGGTACTCTAGAGAAACCATCCTAAGATACGACCAATAAGAAACATACAACCAAACACACCCAGCCACCTCAAGTAGTGGGGAAAGGAATGAAGATAAAACAAGAATCCAATCCATCGACCATTAAAAAGATTCATTTTAAACAAGTATCCAAATTTATCACATCAACAGGAAATCACAACTTCAACCTGTTCCATCATCTCTAGTATCATCATCGACACCCACATGCATATCCCGATGTATCTCACCATCACAGTTGTCAAATGTTGCCACATCATCCAGGACTCCCTGCCCACATCACATCAGCCACCCCAGGCTTAGTTATTATTGAACAAAAATCCCATAAGGTATGTTTTTAGTGTTTTTGGGTTGTTTGTGTTTTTTGAAACAGCTAATTGACAACATTCCAACATGGTTGTTGCTGAAGAAAGATGTTTTTGAAGGTGAAAAAATTTCCCAGTGCTTTCCATAATTTTTGAGCTTCAAAATCAAAATTTGTTTTATGGAAAAGGAAGGATTCCCACATAGAAAATGGTAGATTGCATATTGTTTAAAGGAGTTTGTGGTGATGTGAAACACATAGGGAGTTTGCAGAATTGAAAATAAAAATTGGCAATGGAATTATTTCCACATATCAGCTTCTATGCTATGAAAACCAAAAAATAAGGATCAACATTTGTGGTCGAAGGCAGTGTGCTTGAGGCTGATGCAAAGGAGGCTCATCATTTAAGGCTGAAGGCGGTGTTTTTGAGGCTTCCACAAAGGGATTTTCATCTTTGGTCTAAGGTGCTAATTTGAAGGGCATCAAAAAGGGATTTTTTTGTTGTATATGAAGGAAAAGATTCAAATACTATCACAAAGTAATAATTCACTATACAAACCACTTAGTGAGTGTAGTACCATTTGCAAAGGATTTTTTCATTATTATGATTAACAGGTTTTGTGGATTTATTTTCCTATATAATGGAGCCCTAATAATGTTGTAAATAGATAGATAATTTTATCAGAGAAAATTATCATTGTTAGAATTTGGATAAGCCCGAAAGTGGTTTATGATGGAGGTATTTTGAAAAGGAGGAGGTTTGATAAGGATGTAGTCCATGAAGGCTCAACTCATGAAGGAGGATGTATGCAAAGAAAGCTCACTTCATAGAAGGTGTTTGTAGGGCACTGTAGTTCACAAAGGAAAAGGGGATCATGAAGAACTCACACTATACAGTGCAAGGGTGTTCACGAAGGGTCTTAAGTAGTTCACAGAGGAAGAAAATAGTTTGAGAAATGTCTCTCTACAAGGAAATCACCACGCGGTGAAGTGTACTTCATATCTCACGTGAAAATAGAGATTCATGGAACATTTATGTGTGAAACTATTCTATGGTTATTCACAAGGAGATACACACCATCATTACTCAGTGAGCAATATAATTGTCATATCTAAATTTAGAATAAGAAGAAGACATATGATCTGCACTATCTGACTATATTTTTAGCAGTTTATTCACTATTACATCCAAGGGAGTGAAAGTAAGGCTTGAAATTTCATGAAGACCTAGTAAAAGTGATGAGTTTCCATGATATCTCATGAAAAGGTGATACTCGAGGAGATGTTCACATAAATGATATGAATGAGCACATGAAGTTCAAAGGAACGTATCATACATTTGGTGAAACTCTCAAAAATAGAAGATATTGTTCTTTGGAATATGTGACAATTGTTTTTCCTTCTGAAATAGTTAGAATAAGAGGGATGTGTGAGTGAAGTGATCCTAGGGTGACAATGAATCTGCCCCAAACATTATAAAGGTATTGAGTCTAAGAATGAATGACCTAACTTAAACAAATAAGCAGTGAGCTTAGTGATTTTAATGCACCAACATACCATTGGACGCATGATCGTTGGACTATCCCATAGTGGTTAACCAAGTAAAAATATGCGTGTCCTTGTTCTTTCTTTCCCACTTTACTTTCTATGCATCGTCATCAGATAAATTTTAAAATGTTAATATCAACATAAAAACTAAAGATAAAACAACATGACCGCCATAATAAAGATGTCAAGATACAGTGGGGTAGAAAGAAATGTTAAAAGAATATCCATTCCATAATTCACCCCCATATTAGGGTATCTAAGTCCCATTTGGGCCTAAAAATTAGCACCATAGAATAGGTTTATTTTTTTTTATATTTTTTTCTCTAATTGGATTATTCATTTGTTGAAATTGAATTTTCAGTTGTCTTTTATATTAGTATGTCATGGAAAAGGGAAGAACATTAAAGAAGAAGCAAATATCTGGTGGTATTCCTCAATATGGAAGTGTTTAGGTAAAGAGTGTCATTTAGTTGATGGAAACCATCAATATATTGAAGAAATGTTTAGATGAACCATAAAAATAAAATATTTATGCATCTAATGATACTATAAGAATGAGTAAATAACAAAATATTCCAAGTGATTCTATAACTAATGACGATGAATAAATTTCTAGAAGTACCAATGTGAAAGTCTTCCATATGAAAAAAGAATTAGATCATAAATTAAAAGAAGAAAATAAGTCTCAAGGTATTCATATCCATGTACAGGATATTGAATTCAATAAGATAAAAGGTTTAAATAAAAGGATTAGTGAGAAAAATGATTCCCAAGATGAATAATTGAAAAATATTTCTTTATACATAGAAAAACGTAAAGTCTATGACCAAGGAAAGAATATAAAAATAGAATAAATTAAGAATTTTGAATCCAAAAATGAAGATATTTCCACACACCAATCAGAACCAGTTCAAGAGAAGTAAAGGATAAAACAAGATAATGTTTTCTTTAAAGATTTTGCTACTCAAATGAATTCTAAAATAAAGAAGCAAAGTGACATGGTGGATAATCTCTCTTAGGAATTGGAAGATGAATTGATTAGGGTGAGGAATCTAAAGATATAAATTAATGTTTGACTTGAATTAAGGGATAAGAAGATTAAAAAATTAGTATAAGAGGTAGAATAAGTCGAGAAATAAGTTGAACAATATAATTCCAAAGGAATGAACAAATTGAAGGATGATTTTAATTTATTATTTGATTATCCTTTGATAGGTAATAATTAAAATAAAAGAAAATATGATACTTAAAAGGAAAAAATTAAACGATTATCTCATCCCAAAGGAAATCTAGTTTAGGAAAATCTAGTATTGGGTATGATGAATCATCTCCCAGGCATGAGAGGAAGAGATTCATGAACATTTCAAGAAACAAGAAAAATATTTTTGGTTATGAAAACAATCCTAAAAAAACTTATAAAAGAATTGATGATAATATGTATTATTTTTGTTGTATTCATGGTCATATTTCAAGTTTTTGTTTTGAATAATTATAATATATTTCATATTGTGGAAGTGAAAATATTGGTAAATCTATAAATAAGAATAATATTCTTGAAAATTCGAAAAGAAAAGTCTCTTAGAATAAATTTTCCATCAAAAACTATTATTATGGAAGACCAGGACACACCATGAGTATGTGTCAAGAATACCTACATCTTAATGTCAGAAGAAGAAATCTGGATTCATCAACATCCCATTAAATAAATTATGACTTGAGGTATGTTTTTAATAGGATATGTTTTGTATGTGGTAATTATGGGCATTTTGAAAGATATTGCTGATAGAAGAATTAAGGGAAGGTGAGGGAACCTAAAATTAGATCTCTAACTCCATTTGTGTATAATGAGAATTCCTATACTAGAAGACAACCTAATAAGTTGAAAATGAGGTTCAAATTCTTGGAGGAAACATAAGGATCACAATGAAAGGTTTACCAAGAACCTTCTCTATTACACTCACATAAACTATTTTGGAAATAATTTCAATGAACTAAGAAGAAAAATGGAGGATCTATTCTAGTTGTAAGTAAAAATAATATAGGTTCATGGAAAGGCTCACTCCCAACACATCGGGGTGAGTTGAATCAGATAACTGATAAAATAAAACTGAAAAAATAATGCCTCAACAACTTTATGTGGTATACTATAAATCATGAAGTGAAGTCAAAGAAATATCCCTCTAATAGAGGAAGAAGCAAGGGTAGAGGATCTGTGGAAATATTCCTTCTCAAAGAAAGCATCATAAAAAATAGCATATAAGTGGAGGCAAAATGAAAGGAATTTGTACCAGTGGGTTTAAACCCCAAATTGTGAAAAAGTACAAGCCTAAATAACCAACATATAGAAAGAAAAATGAGCATGTGAGTAATTAATGTCTGGTTATATGGTAAGATTAGTTAAATTTGGCATGGTAGTTAGAACAAGTAGAAAATGAGTACAATGTTTTGTAAGAAAACATTAAAGGGTTGGTCCATCAGGATTGACCATGGTCCTCTTCTTGAGGATTCCAGAGGTACCCCTCTCCCCATACACTAAATTGTTTCTAATATATGTGAATTGGTAGAGGCTTAAGGGGGAGATACAATTCACGGGGTGTTTGTATGATGAAATGGAATTGTTTTATAAGTTGAATAGAGAAACATACAATATGAAGAATATGAACTCTTAAAATTCACATATGGTATTAGATTTAACAATTGGTGTTACATAAAAAATATATTTTTAAAATATACATCTAGAAGTTAGGTGCTTTGAAAAAAATATTATATGAGGAAGATCCTAATGTGGAGGGCTGGGGGAGAATCAAAAAAATTCATGTTTATATATTCTTTTCTAACAATGTGGAATTAGCTGACTATTTTCAAGGTACCGAGAAGCTGTGAGAGAGAATCAGCAGAGTTTCCACCAAGTGGTTTCCCTGTTCTAAAGATTAGTTGATCATATGAATTCATCTTAATAATCGGTATTAATGATCTATATCAGGATAATACTGGAGGTTTTCAGGGAGATTATTTCAATAATAGAATATAAGAATGAAATTAAGATTGGGATGGTTCACCATATGATATAAAATCAGCATAAGGAGGTGTATTATTTATTAGTGGATTGTATATTTCTTAGCTAAGAAAGAAACAAGATTACATTTCACTAAGCATCTCAGAAGCTAAATATTTTACCGCCACTCAAGATTACACACAATTATTGTGGATGAAGCAGCAACTTGAAGATATTGGAGATTAAGTGAAGTCTCATATTAAAATCCATTGTAATAATTCAAGTGATATAAATCATATAATTTTTTTCATCACTCATGGATGAAGCACATTGAAATAAAGTATCATTTTATTAAGGAGAAGGTGGAGTACGAGATTGTGAAGTAAGATTAGGTGCCTATAGTACTATAGGTTGTAGATATTCTGATGAAGGCCTTACCCAAAGAAGCATTTGAACATCATCAATTGACTATTGGAGTTCAATCAACTCCCGAAACTTGAATAAGTGTGGATATGAGTACCTTCTCCTCAAGGTATGGTGTGCTTTTCCCTCATGTACTAATATGTTTTCTTTATAATGTTATATTCACAAATGAGTTACCTTTGGGTTTATTAACAAATGGGGAGAAAATATATTGATAAAGATAGGGGGAGCAGTGAAGTAGGATGAGATTTAAATCTGATGGTGATAATGATGATTGATCAAAGGTTATATATCACGACTAATGGGTGATGAAAGCAACCGACTGGTTTAGAAATGAAATGGTTTATTGATGAACTTTTTATGCTACTCTTATTTTTCACGCTGATCATGGATCATGTGGGCTTATAGTGTGTGTTAAGTAAATATTTTATTTCTATATGGAATCACAAGAAGTTAATTTTTATTGAAGATGAAATAATCTTTTAAGTGGTATCAACAGGAAAAGAGTTTTCAACAAACCCTAAGGGAGAAATTTTTGGGGAAAAATACATCAAGGTATATTTTCAATGTTTTTGGGTTGTTTGTGTTTGTTGAAAAATCCAATTAACAACATTTTAGCATGTTTATTTCCTAAGAAAGTTGTGTTTTAAGGTGGAATAATTTCCTAGTGTTTTCCATATTTTTGGGCATCAAAATTAGGATATGTTTTATGGAAAAGGAAGGATTCCTCCACAGAAAATTAGTGGATCACATAGAATCTAAAATATTGTGTGGTGATGTGAACCACATAGGGAGTTTTCAAAATCACAAAGAAAAATAATAAAGGCAATATTTCCACATAAAATCTGCTATTCAATGAGAAACACAAAGGAGGATAATTGTTTGTGGTTAAAGACAATGTGTTTTAGGTTACTATAAAGGAGGCACATCGTTCATGGTCGAACGTGGGGTATTTGAGGCTACTACAAAGGGATTTTAATTTATGGTACAAAGTGGTAATTTGAAGGGCACTACAAAGGGAGTTTTTGTTTGTGTATGAAGGTGAAGTTTTAGAGGCTTTCACAAATAAATAATACACTATATGAACAACACATTAAGTGTAGTATGTGGTGATGGTCGATACACGAAGGAGTTCTTAGTAATTATGATTAGAAGGTTTTGTGGATTTATTTTTTTTATATAAAGGATCCCTAATCACATAATAAAGAGAGAGTGTATTTTATGAGAGAATATTGTTTCTAGAAGAATTCAGCTAAGTCTGAAAGTGGTTTTTGAAGTAGGTATTCTATAAAGGAGGTGGTTCGAGAAGGATGTAGTTTGCGAAGGCTCAGCTTGTGAAGGAGGATGTCCAAAAAGGAATCTCAGTTTACAAAAGGTGTTTGTAGTGCACTATAGTCCGTAAAGGAAAATGGGATCATGAATCACTCACGCTATGTGGTGCAAGGGTGTTCACAGAGGGTCTTAATCAGATTGTGTAGGAGTACAAAAAGTTCAAGAAATGTCTCTTCACAATGAAATCACCATGCGGTGAAGTGTACATAATCTATTGGGTGAAAATAGAGATTTATGGCACATTTATGTGTGAAATTATTCTAATTATTTTTCACAAGGAGATAAATTCCAGAATTACTCCATGAGAAGTATCAATGTTATATATTAATTTTGAAGAAGAATAAGATAGAGGATTTTCACCATCCGAATATATTTGCAGAAGGAGTTTATTCACTGCTACATCTAAGGAAGTGAAAGGAAGACTTGAAATATCTTGCAGATTTATCCAAAGTGAAGAGGAGTTTCCATGATCTCTCATAGAAAGGTGATTCTTGAGAATATGTCCACATCAAGGTCATGAAGGAGCATGTGAAGTTCAAAGGCACCTATAATACATTAGGTGCATCTCTAAAAAATATAAGATATTTTTATTTTCCCTACGTGCCAATTTTTTTCCCTTATGAAGTAGTGAGCATAAGAGGGAAGTGTGAGGGAAGTGATCTTGGGGAGGTAGTGAATGTACCACAAACTTTGTAAGGGCAATGAACCTAGGATGAAGTGAACTGACCTAAATAAAAAATAAGCGAGCTTAGTGATTTTGGTGCACCAACACACCGTTGGATGCATGCTCCTTGGACTAGCTCATAGCGGTGAACCAAGTAAAAATATACATTTTCTTGTTCTTTCTTTATTTCTTTACTTTCCAAACATCATCATCAGATAAAATTGAAAAGGAAAAGATAAACATAAACACGAAATAGAAAATTAAGTGACTCTCATAATAAAGAGGTCATGATCTAGTGGGGTAGGAATAATTTTTAAAAGAATATCCATATCCTAATTCACCCCTCTCTTAGAGTATGTAAGTCCCATTTGGTCCTAACAACCATCCCATACTCATATCAAATCTGGACCTCCCTTCCCCATATCACATAGCATAACAAAACTTACATCCGAAGCACATCACAAAAGCATTAGGAAACAAACAAGCATAGAAAATAGGGAAATCTAGTCCCTAAAAAAGGCATCCAACCTTTACACGTAAATGAGCTCTCATGACTCCAAAATCAAGGCACCAATCCTTCTTAAATAGATAGGAAACTCAATCCCTAAAAATTATCTTTATCACACAACTGATTCTTATTCCATCTTGAATTAATCAATTTATTATTCATAGGTTCTGAATACAAGAAACCTATGGCATCAAGATATAAAAAGATACTAAATTAATTAAACAATTATTTTAAACATGCTTCCAAGCATATATTCTAGTTTCAAAAAACTTTGTGGAATTATAAATCATTAACATTACTTTAATTATTTTCATAAATAAGAATCAAAATAATTTTAATTCCTCATCAAATTCCATAAATACATGGAATAAAATATTTAATTATACATACAAATTGCATCAATTTGATTATTATCAAATAATAAAAAAACCATATTTATTAAACCTTCCTCTTTATTCTCAACCCAATTAATTACCAATTAATTTTAGATTTATGATTCTTACCCTTTTCCATCAATAAAAACATGTTATTCCATAACATAACAAGTCATACTAACAATCATAACATATATAACACACTATCTATAAAATGAAGAGGAAAACCATCCTCACAGTAGAAAGCAACAACATGTGATTGTGACAACCCATTTCTTTATTGACTTGGTTCAATAATTATTAGGATAATTCCATTTTTATCCAAAGTTCTAAACCTTGATAACATTAAGATTTCATGTAAATAAAATAATAGAAGAAAAAAATCCCCCTCCTCTAAGGTGTCGACGTTCATTGCACAAGAACAGACCAACATCGTAGATCCTGATCATATCTCTCACAAGAAGCTACATCCCTCCAAGGACACCATTCCAAAACTGTATTGAAAAAAAATTATGAAAATATCCATTAGAAACATGGATATGAACCGACATTACATGGAAAGAAGAAGAGGGAGGAACCAGATTCTAAAACTATAAGAGAAGAGGTAGAACATGCCTCATATCACCACATATAGAAGAAAGAAGGCCTAGAATCGATCCCCATTGAAGGGATTCCAAAATTTCTGAAGGGACCACTGCTAATCACTCAATATTTGAGGGGAAGGCTATAGGGTTTGAGAATACCTGATGCCCTACTATTTATAATGCCACACTACACAGAGGATTTACATAGTGTGAAACCCTTTCACGTCATGTAAATGTTTGGATTTAAGTTCCATAAAAAAAAGAATCACCTTGAATCATTTAACCTATACTTTTTACACATTGTTAGGAATACAATGAACCATCCTTAAACAACCCGTGAATGGATTTCAGGCCATGAACATGCTCTCACCCAAGACATGAACTATGAATTCATGATTTGAAATACTCACAAGTCACAAATTCTCCATGTTCCCATATTCTAGAAATTGAAAACCTCCAAAACCTCATTGGACCTCCTCTAAGCACCATGAGCTTCAGAAACACACAAAGGGTCAAACTACATGTGTCTGATCTATTACTTTAGATACCAATAAAATAATTCTTATCATTGAGAATCTAAAACTAAACCTAGAGAGAAAACAAAAATGGGGGTCGTCTGAACAACCACCCCACAAGATACATCTCAAGGATCTCACCATCACTGGAGATCGACCACCTCATCAGAGGAATAATATGGAACCACACAATAACAACAAAAATCTATTAAACACTCTCCTAGGGGATATACCTTTCAAACGATAGTAAGGTTACCAATAGTAAAAATGAGGGAACTATCTGATAAACCAAAAATTTCAATATACACAAAAAAAACAATGTTACAAGAGAAGAGATAAACATCAAACAACATGGGGTACTGAGTGAACATTTACGACTCATGTTCTTAGGTAATCTCCTATATTCCATCGTGCCTCCAAAAGACAAAAACCAAGGGAATAACATTCCTTCACAACACCTTCTCCTGGTAGTCCTGGATCTTTATAGGATGCTTCTTGAAGGTCTCATCATCATTAACATTGATCTCACCCCAATCAATTATATGAGAGTCATCATGAAGATAATGATAGAACTGCATCATGTGAAAAACATTATGTATCTGGATCATCTATAGGGGAAGTGATATATGATATTCCATGAATCCAAAATGATCCAACACCTTAAAAGGCCTAACAAATTAGGGAGAAATATTACTCCCATGACAAAACCATCATTTACCATGGTGAGGAATCACCATTAGGAATACATGATCTCCAACGTTGAACTCTAGAGGTATCATCTTATGGTTGACATAGTACTTCTAAAGATCATGTGCAACCTTCATCCTTTCATGAATTACCTGAACCATATTTGTCGTATTCTATACCAATTATGGCCTGAGAATTTCTACCTCTCCTACTCTAGTCCAACACAACAGAGAACAGAACGGTAGTCCATTCAAAGCTTCAAACAGCATCGTACCAATGGTGGAGTGGAAACTATTATTGTAAGTAAACTCATCCAATGGAAGGTTACTTATCCATGAACCTCCAAAATCCTAAACACAAGAGCGCAACATGTTTGCAAGATATGGGATGGTCTGCTCTGTCCAAACATCCATATGTAGATGAAATGAAGTACTAAGACATGACTAATATCTAAAATAATACTGAATACCTCTCCAAACCCTTGAGGAAAAATTAGGATCTCAATCAGAGATAATCATCCTCGAGACTCCATGGAGTCTCACCACCTCCTCTAGATATACCCTTAACAAAATCTCCACTATGCTTGACTCCCTGATCACTATAAAGTGGACTAGTTTCATGAAATGATCCACTATCACCCATATAGAATTGAATCCTCCCTAAGACCGGGCTATTCTAGTGATGAAGTCCATCAATATGTCCTACCACTTCTACTGGGGAATATCTAATGGCTGGAGAAAACCAACTGGAACACGATGCTCAACGTTCAACTTATGGTAGACCAAACATTGAGAAATAAGCTCTAAAACTATACAATTTATCAAAGGCCACCAAAACTAGCCTCTTAGAACTCGGTACATCTTCATCCCATTGGAATGTACCACCAAACGTGAGCTATGGAACTCATGGAGAACCATATCATGCATCACTAAATGAATGAAAATCCTTCCCTCGAATAAAACCCAGTGCTTTCCAACCTTATACAAACCATCAATGGATTTTTCTTATACAACATGGTCTCTATAGAATTCCATCTCTGTATCTCCAAACTGGGTTTCACCTCTTCACTAATGATTAATGCACTATTATCTAAAAATACAACATCTTATTCTAACCTATCCCATATCTAGATGCATCATTGAGAGTTCTTCCATCACTCTCTAAGAATTTCCAGATTCACACACAACATCACTACATGTATTCCTACTCAGTGCATCATCCATAACAATTAACTTCCCTTGAATAAATGAAATCTTGAATTCAGAATCTTAAAATAATTCCATCCACCGATGATAATGAAAGATCAAGTCGCATTTGGAGAAGACATACCTTAGGATTTTATGGTTAGTAAAATCCACAAAATGTTCATTAATGAGGTAATTTTTCCACAACTTAAAAAAACACAAATTCCACCAACTCAAGATTATGGGTGGCATAGTTATTCTCATGGGGATGTAACTACTGAGACACATAAAAAAACCAACCTCTACTACACCAAAACACATCCCAATAAAATATGTAAAGCATCATAAAAAACCTCAAACTGAAACCCCTCCACTGGAAAACAATGATCTGGAGCAATAAAAAACTTCTCTTTTAGGTACATGAAAGCTACTTTACACTAGTCAGTCCACAAGAATTCCTAATACTTTTGGTTCAAGGATTTAAGAGGAGTTGTAACCCAAGAGAAATCAGCTACAAACCTCTTACAAGAGATTGAAAGAACAAGGAAAATATACACCTATGCCACTATCATGGGGGATTCCCAATAATCGAATAACTCTATCTTTGAAGGATTCATAGCTACTCCCCTAATGGGACATGACATGCCCCAATAAAAATACATCGTGATACCAGAACTCACACTTAAATAGCTTCCTAAATAGCTTCTCACAACAAGGAACTCCCAAAATGGAATGAATATGATTTTCATGATCCTCTTCAAATGAATATTACACAAGGATGTCGTAAATGAAAACTACCATGAACTTATCTAGGAACTCTCAAAATACTGTGTTCATCAACCCTATGAACAAGGCTTGAGTGTTTTTCACACGGAACGACATCACAAAAAACTCATAATGCCCATGATGACAATGGAAAACATTCTTCTAAATATTCTAATCTTTCTCCCACATATGATGATATCATGACCAAAAATACATCTTCAAGAACCAACTAGCTCCTTTCAACTGATCAAATAAATCATTAATCCATGGAATAAGTTAGCGGTTCATCACCGTAACCTATTTTAAGAAATGATAATTGATATAAAGCTACCAACTACCATCAGACTTCTTCATGAACAAAACCGATGCACCCCAAGGTGAAACAGTTGGCTGAACAGAACCACACTGCAATAGATCATTGAGTTGTACTCATAAATCTCTCAACTTATAAATAAATATCCTATATGGAGACATCGAGATAGGATACTTTCCTGGTTGTAGCTTGATCCCAAAACCAATATCCCATAAAAAAGGTAATGCTTCAACCACACAAGGAAAGTAATCAAGGTAATCTTTCATAACTTTAGTAAAAACCAATTATTGAACCCCTGATGAGATCAACATCAGCTCGTCCATCAAGGATGATGAAGACAGAACATCCTTTTGATCCATCCGAGGGTCTAACTCACCATAAAACACTGTTGGATCTCTATCATCATCATAAAACACAACTTTACTCATGAATAAATCCAAAATATCCTCTAATGAATACAACCAATATATTCCATGGATGATGTTATATGGCTGTATCCATAAACACAAGAAATCTCCCCAAGAGCAGTGCTACCCCAACACTAGCCCACAGTCTCTACATACATCATAAATGTAAACTCGATCTCCAACTAGCGTAATCAATGCCAAGGGAACCAGAATCCTCTCTAACTCAGTTCCCAAAGCATGAATGATGGTAGGAAATATAAAGAAGTGTGTTTCCCCTGAATCAAAAAAAGAATACACCCATATAGAAAATAAGTAAAGGGTAACTTGAATGATGTCTGACTCACCTGACACTGGAAATTATAATGCATAAAGTTGACCATGACCTGCTCCATGACCTCACTAAAACTAACGACAACCACATCCACGGAAATGATATTCTCCTTGAGTATGAGGAGAATCTTGGGGTTGTAATCTTCCTTCCCTATCTCCTCTCTTCTGATCCCAAAATAGAACACCCTACTGCTACTAAATCAGCTGAAATTTCCTAAACAAAGGATCCTAAAGTAAAACACCCTATGCACAATGACTTCTCAGAAATTTCGGGCACTCTCAACATTTATGACCTCAACCTACCTAATTAAAACAGACATCTGATCCCTTGGAAAAGGTCTGAGAGCCCCCACCCATAGAGAAAGGAGATGATGAGGGCTGAGACCTACCCCCGGCTGAACAAAAACTCTTTTTTCTAGGAAAATGGGAACCTTGTACTACACATATACTTCATGAGGAATCCTAACAACTCCCATATCATGATGATCCAGTTCTGGCCAACATCCCCTCAATAACATTTGCTCTCTTCAGCACCTCAAGATATGTCTTTAGCATAAACGGGGTGACCTGGCGTTGGATATCTAGATACAAAACCTCCTCTAAATGCCTCAACCTGGCCTCCTTATCTAGTAATAGTTCTGAAAAATTCCACAAAAGGGTCCTAAAATGGACCCCAAACTCTTGCACATTGGAATTCCTCTATCAAAGGGTAACCAAATCATAGTGATTGGTCTCCTTCATGGTTGAAGAAAGGAACTATAATCAGAACTAGTCTCAAAAATTCTCCCATGAGACTACCAGATCCTCACGATCCTTGAGGAACAAGAACCACCACTACCTCACTGCTCTACATAGCATCATCATAGCTAATGAAACCCAATGATCCTTTTGAGCATGGACCGAACTGAAAGTTATCTCTACCTCCTCCAATGATTCTTCTATGAATGAATATTAAATGGATCCCTAATACATCGGTATACTATAGTGGTGAAACTCTCAGAGTTTCCTCCTATAAGTTTCATTGTTTTCGAACTCTTTTCTACTACAATCTGGTGGCACGTTCTACTAAACATCTTCATCCCAAACTTAATGAGGACATCGACCTGTAGACATGCCTAAAAAAATAAAAAATTGTTGGATCTCCTAAACCTGGAATATATATTTTTTAATTTTAATTAATTAATTATTTTAGTATCTTGTTAAGGTTTTAATATATCCCAAGGTCTATCCATTTCAAACACAAGCACAGAGAATAATTATGCATGATAATTTCTTAAGAATATATCCTTCAACTAGTATAACTTCATTTAGCAGGCTCAGTAAACTTAATTTCCATGCATCAGATCACAAGGGGGTCCTAAATTTCCATGTCTCAGCCGATCACCCATGTTTACATAGCTCACTAAAATTAGGTGGCATTTTTTCCTACCAATATATGAAATGTAACATGTGCCTAAATCCAAACTACATCCTATCCATCAATCTGAACCTCTGATACCACTCTGTCATGACCCTATCCCCCTAAAGAGTACCCCTTCTAGGATAAAAATGAGAGAAGGGAGATTGTGACTACCCGAGTCCCACATCTAATAGGCCTCAGGTTGGTGGCTAGCATCAAGGGCATAATAAGAATAAATATGGGTGGAATTACCTTATAAGAGAAGATGGAAGAGAAATATAAAACAGATACACCAATCATCACCTACTCGGAAAAATATAAAATAATTCCCAAGTGTAAACCTACAATGCCATATATTGTTATAACAACTAAAAGGAAACTACAAGTACCAAAAGGTAAAGATGATAATGAACAATAATCTCAAACAAATCCTATAAAATCACGATCTAGTAATATCCATCATGATCTCCAATCTATTCGGGATGATTGGAAAAATAGTTTATATACATAGGGTGAGCATAACAGTATACTCAGTAGGATCCTCCCCGGATCCTTTCATGAAAAAGATAATGAAAGAATGATAAATCATAGTGAACAACAGTGAAACTAACTCATAACCTAAAAAGGTATACCAAGTTCCCAACCTCACCATGGATTACTCTCACCAAGTATCGCATACAATAGAGAATATAATATAATAATGAAACATCAAGGGTACCTTGCTCCCGCTTCCCCACTAGTTTTCCATTCTTCCCCAACATCACATGTCATTAGCCATCTCTCTCCAAAAGCAAGCCAGGATGAAGACACATGATAAAAATATCACAACATGAACCTCATGCATCACATAATCATATACTACCATATCACATCACTATATATAATAACTAAGTTGTTTTAGCGGGACACATAAATAATCATGCCATATATCATACATCGAGTGTTATACCTCAATCTATAACAGCCTATACACCAAGTAAGGTACCTCAAGCCATCATAAACTATACACATCATACCTATAATAATCCTTTAGATACTATATATGGGGATACATGTGTGTAAAATAACCACAATCCATATATTGGAAAACTAACCACCATGCATACCAAAATAAGTAACTACTAAGTGAAGAGAGAGGGGACAAAGGGGGTAGTCAGCTATCCATCCCCCCACTAGGATGTTAGCGAAAACACCCTCCTAGAGTCCATTGGGTTCCAGTCACCCCAATTCAAATGGGTGTGGAAGCGTATGAAATCAAAGAATATACATGATATAATATAGCTTAGAACCAAACTATGGGCATAACCTAGTCTTATACTCAACTACAGATAACGCCACTTAGACTACCAACTGCCACTACTAATCCCATATATCCTATAATCGCACAAGAATTTAAAAGATCCACATTAATTAATTATTTCATTTTTATCATTTCCTTCCATTAATTAATTCAACATCCATTAGATTAACCATTAAAATTATTTCAATATACACTCATAAACCCCCAAATTGAAGTAAATTTCCTCTAAACATAACCCAAACCGAGTCCACAGTTTCTCAAGAGTAAAATCTCATTTTCATTCCCTCATCAACCAATCCCATGGGTTAGGAATTATTTATTCATTACTAGTATAATTCCATAATCCAGGTACTCTAGGAAAGCCATAATAAGGTACCACCAAGATGAAACATACAACCAAGAACACCCAGCTACCTCAGGCAGTGGGGAAAAGAATGCAGATAAAACAAGGAACCCAACCACCTTACATTAAATAGATTCAATCCAAAAAAGAATCTAACTATATCACATCAATGGGTAAGCATAGATTCAACCCATTCCATCATATTTGGTGTCATTCTAAACATCCAAATGCATATCCCAATGCATCTCTCTATCACAGAAATTAACTACTTATATATTATTCAGGACTCCCTACCTACATCACATCAGCCATCCCAGACTCAGTCGTCCGAGGCTCATATCACATTCAGGCCTCCATACCCTATATCACATTGCATAGCAGAACTCACAATTGGAGAACATCACAAAATCAGTAGGAAACAAACAAGCACAACCAACAGGGAAATTTATTCCCTAAAACAAGACATCTAGTCCTCGCACATAAAAGAGCTCTCACGACCCAAAACTCAAGGCAATCAGCCTTCTATAGAAGAGGGGAAACTCGGGAAATAAAAACTATCTTTATCACACAAATAGTTTTTATTCAATCTTTAATTGAATAATTAATTTTTCATAGGTTCCAACTATTGGAAACCTAATTCATTTATCTATAATAAGATATTAAACTAATTAAACAATTAATTTAAACATTATTCCAAGCATACATTTCAATTTCAAAAAAAAAATTGTGTAATTAAAAATCAATAACATTCCTTTAATTATTTTTATCAACAAGAATCAACATGCTTCAAATTTCTCATCAAATTCCACTAACACATGGAATAACATAGTTAATTATACATGAACATTAAATCAATTTGATTATTATCAAATTATACTTTATAAATGGTCTGGGAAGGGGATCTACAATGCTACAAAGAAACACGCAAACACACACATGAAGGAAGACAAGGAGACTCAAACCCAAGACCTCCCCAACACCCCACAAGGCCCTTTTCCACTAGGATAAGCCTTGGGGGATGATTATTATCAACTTATAAAAAACATCAAATTTATTAAACCTGCTTCTTTATTCTCCATCCTATTAATTATAAATTAATTTTGGATTTACATTCCTTATCATTTTTCATCAAGAACAACATTCTATTCCATAACATAACAAAAAATAATAACAAGAATAATATAGATACCACACTATCTATCAAATCAAGATAAAAAATTTCATCATGGTAGAAAGTAAAAATATGAAATCACTAAAACCCATTTATTTATTAATTTGGATCAATAATTATTAGGTTAATTACATTTCCATCTAAAGGGATTAGTTGTGCTAACATTATTATTTCACATAAATAAAATAATATAAGTAACAAATCCCATATCACAATGGTGTTAACATTCTTGACATGAGAGTGAATAAAAATCATAGATCCCGATCACGTGTCCTGTAAAAAGCTACATCCCTCTAAGGATGCTACGCCACAACCGCACTGATAAACAACCTAGAAATGATTTATTAGAAACAAGAAGATGAACTTCCATCTCACGCAAAGAATAGGTGGGAGGAACTAGATCAAAAAATAAAATAGAAGAGGTAGAACATATCTCGGGTCACCAAATATCAAAAATGGAAGGCAAAGAATCAATCCTCATTAATGATATCCCAAAATGACCAAAGGGAGCATTAATGATCACATAGAATTTTAGAGGATGGTCATAGGGTTTGAGAAAACCCAAGTCCCTGCTATTTATAAATTTGTTACACACTTTGTATTTACATGGTGTGAAACCCTTTCACATTGTGTAAATGTTGGGCTTTGAGTTCCACCAAAAAATGCATCACCATGAAGTATTTAACCTTGAATTTTTATATGTTATAAGTAACCCCGTGAACCAGCCTTACACAAACTATAAACATATTTAGGGACATGAATGAGCTCTCACTAAAGTCAGGAACTGCGAATTCATGACGTGAAACACTTACACATCATGAATAATACATGCTCCCAAATTTGAATAGCAGAACACCTGTAGACCCACTCCAGGACTCCTTCGAGCACCATGATCTTTGAAAACACGCAAAGGGTATAACTACATGGATCCGAGCCCTTACAAAACCTATACTCCCAGATCTAATGTAAAAAACATAATCTTTACTTTTTTGGCATTGATACTGATAATCATAACCCAATTTTAGTCATTGAAAAATTACTTCATCCACAAAAAATATTGGATAACTTACTTACCCAAAGAAATTTTATGTTTAGAGTTTTATAAAATTATGAAAAACTCTTACATAATAATACCCATGTCTTCAAGTGAACTTGTTTCCTATTGTTCCCTACTTTTTGTATTTCACATTACATCTTAACCATGTCCCATAAAATTATTCACACATGAAACCTTTCTAGATATAATTAATTTAACATCATTATTCATAACCTAGGTAAATGGAAAACATAAGAAGGGTGAGTTCAAATGATTAATAAGGGTAAACATAATCATTAACAGTTGAATTTAATCTGTGAGTATAAGATGATCATAAGATCATGATGACATAATCAAAGTGCATGATGATAACATAAGAGAATTCAGAACCATTAAAACATGGATCATTAAACATGTGACATGAAATAATGATTTAACAAAGGAAATATTCATAAGAGATAATAATCATGATCCATGTGATGTTAATCTTGATCAAAGAAACCATTAAAATATCATAAAAAGCATAGAGAAAATGTGTTGGCATTTGGGAACATTCTCATAATACCACTCTTAAAATAAATCTTACAAATTGAATAACATACCCATCAAATTACAATAATCTCTTAGGAGAAACCAATAACCAGTTAACTCTATATCATTACCCAATGTATTGGAGGCATATAACGAACCCACCCATCCTTGTTTTATAATGTAACCATCCATACATGGTTTATAACAGAACTAAACACCCTTGGTTTATAACGAAAGTACTAATCAATCATCCATATATATATATAAAAGTACCACAAAATTAGAAAAACAATTATAATATTTAAATTTTCAACATAACAATAACCATTATTCATTCATATATTGGTTTTACTATGGAAAACTGGTTCCATTAAAATCTATTTGAAACAATAATATATATATATATAGAAATAATAATGATTATATAATTACTACATATCCACAATAATGTATAATTGACACTAAATTTTGTTATCTTTAATGAATATAAATACCATTAAACGATCATTAAAAACATTATTGAGGTAAATACCATTTCCACTTTGAAAATCACTTTTAAAAAAACAAAAAATTTCCATAATATTACGAAAAACATTTTATTTAAAAATAAATTTAGAAAAATTCAAAGGAAGATTCAAAACAAAAATATCCACGATGCTAAAAGAAGTTAGTTAGTACATATATGTTAAAATAAAACACCCCCATCACACTTTGGTCAATAAAGTCAAAATGTGTCATACAAACAATGTTAAAAATATTAATTTTTCAATCCTTTGTAAATATAGTCAAAGATACTTGAAAATGACCTTAAAAACCATTTAATTTTAAATAAGAACATTTTTAAAACATTTTAGAAAACTTGGATATTGAAGAGAAAGATTCCCGATCTAAAATAAGATATAATATCAATATAACTTATAAACAACTTTCTTGAGGTCTATTTAATTGATATAGGAGGAAATAAAAATTAAACATGTAAACCAAATTCATTACCAAAGGATAAGAAAATGGATATTTTTTAAGAAAATAATAGCATATTTTCCCTCTCAAAGGAACTTTGAACATATACAATCCCAAAATAAGATGAGATTATATCATAAAAATCCTAACCATCATAGTAACATTTGAATCTCAAGCCTGTGAAAGATATGGCTTAAAATGAAACTTTAAATATCATGAATATAAGGATATCCATTATATAACATGTTCAAGGGTAGTATATACGTCTTATAAAATAATATTAGTGCATAAAATAAACATAAGTCCCAAAGTAGGAACATTTGAGATGAATAACCCCTACAAAGATCATGTCATAGAATTGATAATTAATCAATGAAGTGAATATGTGTAAAAAATGAAAATAAAAAAAAAGTATAAATAAAAAATAAATAAAAAAATAAATTTCACACATAATATTGGCATAATATAATCAATTAATTGATATTACATAATTAAAGGAAATTGAGTTATGAAACCCCTTATATCGAGTCCCGACTCGCTATGTATGTTCTTTAACTCTTATATAATAAACTTATATTAATAATTTACATATTTAGTAACATTTTACAGGTTTATTACCTTATAATTAAACCATTTAATTCATTTATTTCAATTAGAAATTTAATTACATAATCTTTTAAGTTTACATCACCTGTTTTGAGGACGTTTGGTTCATTGTTGCATAACGACTTTGATATGTTGATCATGGTAAAAAAAGTAATAATTTCATCATATTAATTATAATAATCATGAAATAGTTATCAATTTTATACATCAAATATAATTTTATAATCATTCATTAAATTAATAGATGAAAAATGAAACACATCGCTTCGTGGAGGTGGCAATCCAAACATACTCACAAAAGATGATATCATTTTATAATTAATGAAAGGGTAAGAAAATAGATGATATATTATATTTTCAGAATGATAAATTTTTACAAATATTATTTATATACCTTAAATCCATAATTTTTAATATTCAAGAGAGACAGTGATGTAAAATTAAACACATCACTTCATGGAGGTGGTAGTCCACATGTACGCATGAATGATGTTTTCATTCAACATTTGATGGAAAAGGGAGATTAAAAATTATTGTATCATATTCATTATGAAATTTAAGTATATAGAGGATTCTTATTTTATTATAATCATCATGGTTTAATAATATTTTAAGGAGGTATAAGAAGTAAAATGAAAATGCACAATTAATAGTTATATGTTTTCTTCGAAAAACCAACTTTGGATTACAGATTAATCCTTCTAAGTTTGTGGTTTGATGAAACATGAGAATCTATGTCACAAAGAGTAATTTTGGGGAGACACATGGGTAAGGTTTTACTGTACTAGAGTACTAAAAATGTTTAAGGAAGAGTGGAGATGATGTACCATTTTATAAGTGAGGGGAGAGGCATTATTTGAATTACTTAAAGTATTAAATTAATATAATTTTATTTTCATGGAAAAGTGACGTAAAATTGATTTTTATTAAAAAATATGATTAATATGAGATTAAATTATATAATATAATAAAATTTAGATAAGTTTAGGTTATGTTTTAACCCTTATCTTTTAGTTTTGAACCTCCTGTTAACCCTTTTGACGATTACATCAATATTAATGTTTTATACTCTTTAAGGTTCAAGAAAATTACTATAAAAGGACATATGACACATAAATAGAAAATTGATGATATTTTAGAAAATATATCATTAATTTTTTTAAGGATAATTTTTTTTAAAATCATTAAATAAAATATTATTTAACATAATATACCATTATATCCATTTTCAGGACTAGTCACATGGTTTGAATTTAATGACATCAAGATAGTAATGTAATTAAAATATAAACTTTTAAAAGATCCCTAATATGTTATATTTATATAAAAAATTTATGTTATACTATAAATAAACCAATAAATATTATGTTTAGAGTTTTTAAAACCATTTACATGATTTCTCCTATTGACTGCGCAAACACATTGTCGGTGTTGCGTAAGCATTTAAATTAATTAATTCATCACAAAAAATTAGAAATAAATTACCATGATAAAAAAATTAATTTATATATTAAATAAATTTTTTTATCCAAACATAACATCTTTTTATATTTATTGAAAAATTTTATAGATATTAAAACATATAGAGTGATATTTTGTTTTTATTCTTTATTTAAAATTATATTAAAGTCATTATCAAAGGAAGGTGGAAAATCATTTCCTAATTTTTTATCCTTGGATGGTTATGGTAAAAAGAAATTATTAGTTAAAATAAATACAAATGTTATAGATATTTTTAGGCCTTATCACATTATTTTAACCTTAATTATCCAATTTATCCTTACCTAGGTGAAAAATATTTACCAAAATTACTATTCATCATGATCAATAATAAAAGGACCTATTTATCATATTTTAATAACATGATTCAAAATTTTGAATCTATTTTTCAAGATTCAATTCCCATTAGTGGTGAAAATCAATTTTAATATAAAAGAATAAAACACAATGACTTTTTTAGAAAAATTCATTTTAAGCCCAAAATTGAACTTATTCCTAAAGAAAATACAATCCTAAAATTTAATTAATTATATTATATATAAATAAATTAATATTATGTTAATTTAATATCCAATTAAAATAATAATGATAATTTTTAATGAAAATAAATGATATGTTTACAAAAAATTGGTATTTTTTCACTATTAAGTAAAAAATCAATATTTTTAGAAAAATCATAAAATTTTACCCTAAGATAATTTTGATTTGATTATTTAAAAAATGAAATAATTTTTATCAAATAAAATTTCTAAAATCTATATAAATTAATTATAATATTCTCTCACAAAAAGTAATAAAAACCATTTTTGAAGCATAAAATGATTTTTACTGAAAATTGAGTGAATATTTTATAAGAATTAATAAATAATTTTTTATTGAGTAGAAACATTGTATATATATTTCATAATTTGGTTAATCATATTCATATCCTCCAATTGAAAGGCTCGGTTATATTGGTCACATTTAAATGATATCCTACTACTTTTTAAAGCTTGGTGTTGTGTGTCATATACACTATTGAACAAATTATTCTTTTAAAATATTGTGGTGTTACATTATCCCCCCTTGATAAAATGCACCATATCAATTTTAAATTAATATCATAAATCGAGGGTTTGACATTTTAAAATACCTTTATTGAAAATCCACATCATAAAAAATGTTAATAAAACTTTCTTTTGAAAATATGGAAATAGAAATAAGAAATCCATATAGAATAATACATAACTAAGTTCAAAAATAGGAGACTATTAGTGGGAAGTGAAAATATAGACATGGGAACATGAACCTTAGCTTTTTTGGTAAGGACTCTACAAGTGCATCTGGGAGGCCCGGGATCAAATCCAGGCGGAAACATTATTTCCGGGAGTACTATAACAGCACTGTAGCAATACTATAGAAGTACTGTAGCAGGGACTGTGCAGCACTGTAGCAGGTAATGTAGTGGGAACTGTAGCAGGTACTGTTTATCACTATAACAGTTGAGAATATACCTTCGTTTGGGCCTTCGGGCCACCGATTTGGTCCCCAAGTACTTTAAGGCATTCAGGCCACCTAGGCCTTCGGGTCAATAAGGCCTTCGGGCCACCTTAAGTGCAGATGAAAAACAAATGACCTATGAGGAACAAGCTCTACAAGGAGGATGAGCAAGAAGCTTTCACCACAATAGAATCTAAATGGATTGAAAGAATGAGAGGGAATGACACCTGCCATCGGGACAAGCATGTGCATGCATGGGAATGCCTAGCCGAACAACCATGCGAAGGTGGAGAGCTGATTTCATGATGAAGATGCTGGGGAGGAGCAATTCCAAATAGTTAGTCTGGGTTGTATGTAATGTTTGAAGCCTACAGGAAAATGAATTCTTTTAAGGCCTACGGGCCATATAATACTTATGCCTACGGGCCTTCTAAGGGTTCCACCTCACCCCGTGAAAGGTGGATTATCAAAAATCAATAAAACAATAAAGTCCTTCAGGCCATTGGAGGAGGAAAATATGGACATGGTGGAAAAAAGAAATGTCCAAATAATGGTAGATATTAATAGAGAACATTGATCTCAGCAAAGTGAATGATCATAATATAGTCAAAAATAACAAAACTAAAAACTAATGAGGTGTAAAAAACTCCATAAATTCATTATAAATGAATGTAATTGGTTATCATTTTTATTTCATGATCCTTTTCCTAGAGTTAAGGAATTACTTTACCATATAGAATAATAATATAAGGAAATATACTCACTTGATTGTATTCCATTTCATAAGAATAATTACATCCTTTAGATGTGTTTCAATCAATTTCCACTTCTATTGCATCTCTTATTCCACGAAATAAATATTCAAGAAGAGTTTTTTATGTATGAAGCACTAAAATCAACTTCTAACTGATCACATGATTCAAAAAATGATAAAAAGTTATTCCTCTCATCTTTAGACATCAAAAAAACCAAAATGGTTAGGATAAGGTAAGATAATACTCAAAATTAATAAACCTTCATATACATAAATAATACATTAATCTTCAAAATTTAATAAAAACACAAAAGGTTCAACTAAGATCATTCCATAAATAAATAACCCAATATCCCAATTAACCTCAATAACCAGAACATTAAAGAATGTTTTAACCTCAAAGTTTGTATCATACCTTTCATATTGCATCATGAAAAATGAAATAAACTTATTCCAAAATAATAATTAACATTAACCCTAAGGGTTATATATAACTCAACCCAAGAAAACATCTCCCAAAATATCAATAATCACCTCAAAGTCCCATCACTTAAAACATCGAAATGGGACTCTATTTTTTTGAACTAATGATCAACCTTAAATTTATAAACCCATGATTTCATCCATACCTCTTAAGTTATCCTCATATGAAAATATCATAATCTACAAATTTATCTAAACTCTACTTTGAAACCAATAATTACAGATCTGAACTCATATTCCCGAATTCGGTACTAAAAACATAATATTTACTGACTGAATAAAATTAACTTTTATATTATCAAAACACTTTTAAAGAAAAACTGAGAAACCAAGATGTCCATAAAACAAAAAAAACCACTAGAACAGGAAAAACCCCAAAACAAACTATAAGAACAACTCCTCCCCAGCCGTTGTACCATGACGACAAGCCCTCACCAAAGCATGTCCCTTCAGCAAGAAGTCCCGTGAAAAAGTTCATGAGCACAGAACTGATGGAAAATCCATACCCTCTTAGCATCCAAATCCAATTGGCATGATCTGATGAAGACTTCATGCTCTGAATCCCATCTGAAGTAGATCCAAGCAGAGTGCAGGTTACATATCACAAAAATCTCATCAAAACCAAATAGAAAACTAAACAAATGAAGACCACCAACTTAAACCGAGTTGTTAAAAAGTAACTTGAGATTCCTAGAATCCACTTCTATAAACAATTTCCAGGACAGAGAGGTAACATGGGTGGATGAAGCCTCCATCATCAGCTTTTCAAACTCATAATCTAGTTGATCCCATGACTGTATATACTACTCAAATCTAATCAACCCTTTATTAAAGTCCCTTCCCAAAATTAGGTCTTTTTTGTCAATCCATGAGTATTTATCCTCATTCAGGGTCACTCTTAGAGCCCTACCCATTATTTTAACCGCCTCTTCCTCATTTTCATTGAGAAAAAAGACCGAATCAATAACTTCATCTTCATAACTTAAAATCAAAACCGAGGGTAGATAACCCTGGTCCCCTAGTCACTGATTTCTCAAGTTCCCCGCTACTATCTTTTTATGATTCACCTTTTTTGTAGAACAGGTATCCAGAAGAGGGGGTAAAGATGAGTAGTCCTTCCTCTCCTTAATTGAATACATACAAAATCTAATTAAAATATTTGATCACTTAAATTCCTAAATAACATTTAGGTTTAGAGTTTTATGTAATTATGAAAAAATATTACATAATAATATCTATGTCTTCAATTGATCATTTTTTACATTATTCCCTAATTTTCCTATTTCACATTACGTCTTCAATGTGATCCATAAAACTCTTCACATGTGAAACCTTTCTAGAAATAATTCATTTAACATCATTCCTCATAACTTGATGAAATTAAAAACACAACATGGGTGAGATAAAATGCTTAATTAGGGAAAACATATGCATTAACAATTGAATGTCATCAATGAGAATAATATGAGAATAAGTGAATGACAACATAATCAAAGTGAATAACCATAAAATAAGGGAATTAATACCCATAAAAACGTAGATCATTAAACATGTGACATGGAATATTGTTTTTTAAAAGGTAAGAGGCATAATAAATAATAATCACGATCCATGTGATGCCAATCTCGATCAAATAAACCACTAAAAACTCATAGAAATCATAGGAAAAATGTATTTTTATATTGGAACATCATTATCTTATCTATCATACAACCACTCTTACAAATAGAATAAAAAACCCAATAAACTACAATAATCATTTAGGAGAAACCTATAACTAGTTAACCCTGTCTCTTTACCCAATGTGTTGGATTATTATAATGGACCCACCCATACTTGGTTTATAATTTAACCACCCATACTTGGTTTATAATAGAACCACCCACCCTTAGTTTATAGTGGAACCACTCTAGAATGATAAAAACAATTAAAATATTACCCTTTTAAAAATATAAATAACCATTGTTCATTCATATCTTGATTTATCCATGAAAAAGAAATAGGTTCCAGGAAAATCAATTTGAAACAATAATAATCTACCTTGATGAAGAATAAGGATTATATAATTTCAATATATCCCCAATAGAGTATAAGTAACATCAATGGTTGTTGTAGTTGATGAATATAAATACCATTAAAATATCATTAAAAAAATCATGAGGTAAATACCCTTTCCACTCTAAAAATCACTTTTAAAAAAACTAAAAATTTCCCAAATATTAGGAAAAACATTTTCTTTGGAAATAACCATTTAAACATTCAAAGGAAGATAAAAAAAATATTCATAATAAAAAAGACAGTTAAGCCGTATATTTTAAAATAAATAATTCCTTTTATACGTTGATAAAGAAAGTCAAAATCTGTCGTACAAATAATGTTTAAAATATTATTTTTTAAAAACATTTTAAATAAAGTAAAAGATAATTGAAAATGACCGTAAGAAATCACTAAAGTGTAAATAAAAACATTCATGAAAACATTTTGGAAAATATGGATATGGAATAGAAAGATTCCCAATCTAAAAGAAGATACAATATTAATAACACTTATAAACAACTTTCTTAATTCTTATTTAATAAATAAGTGAGGAAATATAAATTAAACATATAAAACGAAATTATAACTAGATGAAAAGAAAATAGATATGATTAAACAAAATAAGATCATATGATCCCTCCCAAATGAACTTTAAACATAGATAATCATGAAATAAAATGAGATTGCTTCACAAAAATCCTTACAATTTTAATAACATTTAAATCTTAAGCCTATGAAATAAATGACTTTAAATTGAAATTTCAATATAATGAATATAAGTAAATCTATGATATAACATGTCAAAGGGAAATATATACACTTCATAAAAGAATATAGGTGAATAATATATACATAAGTCCCAAAGTAATAAATTTTGAGATGAATAACATTGACAAAGACCCTATCATTAAATTGAGAATTAATAAATAGAGAAATTATGTGGAACAAATATAAAATTTAAACAAGTTTTAAAACAACATAAATAAAAAAAAAATTAATTTCACAAGTAATCAGGGAATAATAAAATCATTGAATAAGTGATATAACCCAATGAAAGTAAATGGAGTTAAGAAACCCCTTACCTCGAGTCCCGACTCACTACATACATTCTGTAGATCATATTTAGCAAACTTATTTAAATAATTTACTTGTTTAATAACGTTTTTTATGTTTATTAACTTATAATTAAAGCATTTAATTAATTTATTATAATGAAATATTTTAATTACACAGTTTCTTAAGTCCACATCAAGTGTTTTGAGAATGTTTAGTTCATAGTTGGAAAACGACATCAGTATGTTGAATGTGGTAAAAAAGGTAATTTTTTCATCATATACATAATAATAATCATTAAATAATAATAATTTTTATACATCAAATACAATCATTTAATCATCCATGAATTACTTACATGAAAAACGAATCACATTACTTTATGGAGGTGGTAATCTAAACGTATGTATGAACAACGTAATCATTTTTCAACGGATAAAATAGTGAGAAAATAGATGATTTATTATATTTAAATAAGTATAATTATTTAATTAATATCATATATATAAATTAAATACATCATTATAAACATCCATTATAGGTGATTATATAAAATGAAACACATCGCTTTGTGGAGGTGGTAGTCCACATGCATGCATGAATGATGTTTTCATACCTCATTTGATGAAAAAAGGAAATGAAAATATAGTTGTACCATAGTCATAAATAAATTTAAGTATAGAGGATATAATTATTTTATTATATCATCATGGTTAAATAATATTTTTAGGATGTATAATAATAAGTTAAATTAAAATGCACAATTAATAGTTATACCTCTTCTTCGAAAAACCACTTGGGCTTACACATTGACCCTTCTAGGTTGGTATTTTGATGATAAAAAAGTTTATAGTTCATGGAGAGGAATTTTTAGGGTTTAATTGTTCATGTATTGTATAAAATATAGTGATAAAATTGTGTGAGTAATATAGTATAATAGTTTCATTTTATAAGCAAGGGGAGGGACACTCTTGGAGTTACTTAAAGTATTAAATTAATATAAATTAATTTTTATGGAAAAGTGCCAAAAAATTAATATATTTATAATATATGATGAATATTATTAAAAATAATCTTATAAAATAAAATAAAGATAAGTTTAGGATATTTTTTAACCCTTATCTCTTAGTTTTAATCTCCATTAACCCCTATAATGGTTACTATGTTATCAAAGTTTTTTACTATTTAGGGGTCAATAAAGTTACTATAAAAGGTAAAATGACCCATAAATGGAAATTTTATATATTATAGACTATATAGAATTAAATATAAAGAATATAATATTTTTATGAATCTAAAATCATTAAATAAAATATTATTTAACATAATATACCATTGTAGTCATTTTCATGACTATTCCAACAATTTGACTTTAATGACATCAATATTGTAATGGAATTAGAGTATAAACTTTTAACACAAAACTAATATGATATATTTATCTATAAAATTAATTAGATACTATAAATCACCCAATAAATATTAATTTTGGATTTTTTAAAATTATTTACTTGATTTTTCTACTCCTTGCATAAACACTATATCGACATTACATAAACATTCAAGGTAATTATTTCATCATAAGAAATAAAAAATAAATTAACATGATAAAAAAACATTAATATTTTAAATAATAATTTATTAAAGAACTCAAACTCTCTTTATACCTATAAAAAAATATTAAATATATTTAAACAGAGAGAGTGGCATTTTGTTTATATTCTTTACATAAAATCATATTAGGGTTATTATCAAAGGTAAGAGGCAAGAAATTGAATTTTTTTACAAATTTGGATGGTTATGGTTTAAAAAATTATAAAATAAAATAAATATAAGTTTTAGGGATATTTATAGTCCTTATCACATTATTTTTAACTATAATTACCCGATTTACCCTTACCGTGGTGACAAATATTTGTCACAGTTACTATTCATAATGACAAAAAATAATAGGGATAAATTTAAAATATTTGAAAAATCATGATTTCAAATATGGAATCCATTTTTTAATATTCAATTCCTAAAAGTGACATAAATAAATCTTAATATAAAGGCGTAAAACTCAACGAAAAATAGATTTTAGAAAAATGTGTTTTTAATCTAAAAAATAAACTTATACGAAAATAAAGTATAATGTTGATTAAATGTAATTAATTAGATTATGCATAATTAAGGTAGGATTATGTTAATTTAAGATAAAATTAAAATCAAATTGTGAATTTTTAATGAAAAAATGATAGTTTTATAAAAATCAATATTTTTTACTATTCATTGAAAAATCAATCTTTTTAGAAAAATAAAAAAATTTCACCTTAAGATAATTTTGATATGTTGATTTAAAAATTAATATCCATTTTATCAAAAAAAAAAAATTCTAAAAATATAATAAATTAACTATAATATTCTCTTTCAAAAATCAATAAAAAACCATTTTTGAAGAAAACATATTTTTTGTAGCATAACATGACTTTACTAAAAAATGTGTGATTATTTCATAAGAATTAGTCAATATATTTGTATTGAGTATGAATATTTTATATATATTTCATAATTCAGTTACTCCTATTAATATCCTTCAATTCAATGGCTGGGTTATATCGATCCTATTTAAATAATATTCCGTGGCTCGTTTATGCTCGGTGTTATGTGGAGCATATGCTACCGAAAATGTGTTTTTTAAATATTAGGGTGTTATAACAGTGCTTTTTACCTCTTTATAAAAAATTATTTGTGTGTTAAAATTGTGATTTATCGAGGGTTATTTAAGTGTAAAATTTAAGTATAATACCTTAATGGAGATCCATGTTCTGGGTTTATGGGTGTAACATCCCTTGCATGTTTAAGTGTGCTTTTGTTTAATTTTTTTCCCAAATACTATAAACGATTTATATTTTTGTTTAAATCATAAATTTCATTTCACGAACCATCTTGGGTACCCTGGTAACCCGACAGCCGAGCTGGTATTGACATGGCCCGAAGGGCGTTCTCGATCCCCACAAGTTGGCTACTAGCACCTGGCATCATACAAAACTGAAGTGGAAATGGTTTTGCCACAAAAAATGCAGAAGAAAGATAAAAAATCAGTATGCATAAAAAAGAAACTCCACTAGGGGATGTGTACCATAATTCAACAGGTATGAAAACCCAAAGTACTATAGGGAAGTACAAGTAAAACAGGAAGACAAACGGCCCAATCCCCAATAGAAGCAACTCTCCAAGTTCATGAATCAATATCTAGAACCACCTCTAAGTGGTGATTTACCCCTTCTCAAAACTAGAAGGATATAATCTATAAAAACTTGAAGGCATAGGTAGGGTGTAAGCTAAAACCTAGTAGGGTATCACCAAGGATTCCATAAAAAGACACCAATATTAAATTAACCAAAGAATTTTATTTCAATTTTAAATAAATAGGTATCGAATATCAAAAAAAAAATCATGATCTATATTTCAAATGATGGAAATACTTTTCAAATGATGGTATTACCTTTAAAAAAGGTTCTTTACACAAATGGATTAAATAAACACTTTTATATAATTTTTTTAATATAAACCAAAAGGAATGTAAAATAGATTACAACATTGGCATACATTTATATCTCAAATATAAAAAATATAGCAACATGGTCATCTTATAAGAGGTACGATAGTTCTAGGTCATGGGATCTTCACACCCTGATATGATAAACCATAATGTATACACACATCCCTCGACACTGTCAAGAGAGGACTCATCTATGTCCCACTAGGGAAGTGATATTTTATAACCAAAGTTTTATTAGTTTTGTAAAATGTCAATTCGATGTTAGGGCATTCCCATCCTAACATGTTTTTCTTAATAAATCACTAACTAACTAGGATTTCATGTGCACTATTACAATTCAGTGATGAGGAATTTATTTTAAGAAACCTTAAAATTATATTAAATTCCATCCCCCCATTTCAAAAATGAAGAATTTCCATTTTAAAAACAAAAATAGTATTTAATAAATTTTTTTTCCAAGATAAAACCCTAAGGTTTCAATCAAAACCATTTTAAGAAATTTTCACAAATTTTTATTGTAAATCAATTCAGAATTCAATTTTACAATCCATTTTAAAAATTAAATTCAATAATTTAATTTTTAAACAAATTCCATCAATTTCCTAATAAACCTCAAATTTAATAGAATCAAATGTTTTTAAAAAATTTCCATCAAATCCATTCCAAAATTTAAATTAAACAATTTAAAATTCATTAGTTTCTATAAACACACCCCCATTCAATGGAATTGGGGTCTTCCAATTTCATGCCAAAAACACATTTTTTTTAAAACCCCAATTCAATGGAATTGGATTTTTTCCAACAAACCAACAGAAGTAAATTTAATCAAGATCAAAAAATTACATTTAATTAAAATAATTTAAATTAAATAAATATATTTAGGTTTAAAAATATTTGGGTAATATGACGTAACCACCCACCTTAGGATCAATGGATCTCGTATCTTCAAACCCTAATCATGATTTTCCAATAATGAATGATTTCACAGAATCGAGGAAAAAAAGAATCAAACCTAGGTTTAGATCCGAAACAGCAGGTATTAGATCATCCAGAAACACATGGAGATCTAAAAAATCTTAGGGAGAAACGATGAGAGAGAGGAAGATAGAGATTGGGGTGAGGAAACTAACCGAGAGAATATCAAAGGGCTTTCCTCAAGCTTCGAATCACTTTAGGGAGGGATATGAGGGGCCAATGACTGCTTTTGGGAGATCCTAAGGAAGAAGAAATCACATGAGGTCATTCTATGTCTTTACATAACCTAAAATGGGGGGTTTGGGATTTTTAAGTTGGATTTTTGGATTAAATATATCTTGTGCACAATTAGATGGGAAGAGCCAAATGGTTTGACAAACTGTGTTGAATAACCATGCACCAGTTTTAAATAGACCACACAGTTTATCATAATAGGGTGAACAAATTGACAATCCATGCACCGACCATGAAAAATTCCACTACCTTGGGTTGTGTGATTTTCTCTGATAGGGCGTACGGTTTGAAAAAACCGTGCTCCAACTGTGAACTAACCTAGAAAATAAATTTTTTTAATGTTTTAACCAAAAACAACCCCAAACAAAACCAAACCAAAGCTTGGTAAAAAGTAGGTGTTTATGAATAACTAAAAATAGTAACAATATGTTACAACCTCCCCACTATAGAAACTTTCTATCCCCAAAAATTCTACTCATAAGGTTTCGTGCCAAAAAGATGAGGCCACTCCTCTCTCATCAATGCCTCCCTCTCGAACGTCTCATGAGTATTAGAACTTTTCTTCCATAGAACATGAACCAAAGCTATCATCCTACCATAAAGTACCTTGGTTTTTGAATTAACTATCCTTAGTGGATGCTCAGTCATGGATAAATCAGGTTCAACCTCAAGATCACACCGGCTCAGAACATGAATGGATCAGATAGATAATTTCGTAGATGAGATACATGAAACACATTATGTATCGATTTCAACTATGGTAAAAGTTCTAAATGATAATCCATTTTTCCTGCCTTCTCAAAAACATTGAAATGTCATAAAACTAGGATCAATTTCCCCTTTCCTCCCAAGCTGTCGATTGCCGAACCAGGCTGAAACTTTAAAGAAAACCTAGTCACCAACTGAGAATTCCAACAGTCTGTGATGAAGACCAGTATAAGATTTATACCATCTCCGTGCTGTCAACATTATATGTTGAATCAACTAAATATTTTTCATCATCGCTTAGACCAAGCTCAGTCCAACCAAGAAACTTTCACCAATCTATGACCAACACAATAGAGATCTTTAAGGGCGGCCATACAAGGTCTCAAAAGGATCCATTATGATCAAAGATTGGTAAATATTGTTATAATCAAACTCAACCAACCCCAAATGATCATCCCAATATCCACCAAAGTCGATAAAACAAGTTCAAATAATATCCTCAAGGATATATATAGGTCTTTCTGTATATCCATCTGACTATAGATGGTATGTCATACTTAAATAGACATGAGATCCTGGTGCCACCTGAAGGCCTCTCCAAGAAAGGGAAGTGAACTAAGTATCCCTATAAGAGACTATAGTAGACAGAACTCCATGAAAATGAACAATATCTTCCACATAGAGATTTCTCAACTCCTCAAATTTGGTTGTAACATGAATAAATATAAAGTGTGCCGATTTCATTAACCTATAGATCATAACCCATATCATATTATTATTTCTTTGGGTACATGGAGAACCAACCACAAAGTACATATCGATATCACCCCACTTCCAAATAAGGACTGGAAGTGGATAAAGAAAACCCAACAGTTTTTGGTGCTCATACTTAACCTGCTGGCACATATAACAATGAGATACAAAATCGGCAATGCCTCATCTCATACCTAGACATTAGAACTACCACCACATGTCATAGAAACTTTTTATGGTTCCTGGGTGCACTGCCCTCTGGGAGATTTTGAAATATCCCATCACATCCTTTATTTTTTCTAATAACACAAAAAATCAATTTTAATAGTATAAAATGATTTCTTTAGAGGAAAACCAATCTGAAACAGTCTCCCCACCATAAAGAGAGTCTATAATTCTATAAAACTCATCATCAAGATGATATTCCTAAAGAATCGTATTGATAAGAGTGAAGTTAAATTGATCACTAGAAAAAGATACCTCATACCTTGATTCATGGACTCTAATATAAAACTGTTCAAAAAGAGCCATCATGTTACAATCTTTCAAGGATTCTTTCATGGCCTGGGTTGAAATTATCCTGATCAAGGCATCTGGGATGAAATTACATTTACCTGAGGTATAGGTGACATCAAAATAGAAATATTGTAGGTATTACACCGAATGCATCTAGAGGAGATTCAAATATTTTTGAGACAGGATATAACTCCTGCTCTTATGGTCCGAAAACATGGTAAACCTTTCTCTATAAAGGTATTTCCACCAAATATTAAGTGCATGCATTATATATGTGAGTTTAAGGTTGTGGGTCAGATAATTCTTCTCATGTGACCTAAGATAACAAGATTCATAAGCAACGGCATGATCACCATGCATAAGAATGTATCCGAAACCTAAACCCAATACATCACAGAAGACCAGAAAGCCTTACCTAGCCTCTGGAAGAGTCAACACTGGTGTAGTAGTCAAAATATGTTTTAGATCAATGAAATAACTATGAATTTTTTCATTCCAATCAAACTTTAATCCTTTCATAGTTAGGTCATTCATCAGAGAATCCAAATTTGAGAAGTCCTTAATGAACTTACAGTAATAACCAGCTAGACCTAAGAAGCTCTAAGTCTCGAAAACATTCTATAGTTGCTCCCATGTCACAAAATCATCCACCTTTTCATGATCAACTAAAATAATATGTTCCAAAACCATAATTCCCAATAATTTCACTTCCAAAATCTATAAGTCATACTTTGAAATCTTTTCATAGAGTTGGTGATTTATCAACAAGATCATAATTATTCTTATATGATGCACATGATCCTCCTTGGACTTAGAGTAAAATTGGATATCATCTAAAAAGACTACCACAAAGGTATCAAGATACTCATGGAAAATCATGTTCATTAAATTCATGAAAACTGCTCGATCATTGGTTAAACCAAATGGAATTACAAGGTACTCATAATGGGCATACTTTCTTCGAAAATCAATTTTCTAAATGTCATATTCTTTTATCCTCAACTAATGGTAACCAGATCGAAGGTCTATATTTGAGAATTATGTCCCCCCTTCAACTGATCATAGAGATCATAAATATTTGGGAATAGATATTTTTTCTTCACTGTCACTCAAATTAAATTTCAATAATCAACACAAAGGTGAAGCGAACCATCATCTTTCTTAGTAAAGAGATCTAGTGCCACCTAAGGTGACACACTCAGGCGTATAAATCCTTTCTATAGAATATCATACAACTGAGTCTTTAGATCTTTTAGTTTATCTGGTTCCATGCAATAAGAAGTAATAAAAATTGTTTGAGTACTAGGAATTAAGTCGATAAAGAAATCAACCTCCCTTACCGGTGGCATACTAGAGAAGTCATTAGGGAATATGTCAGGAAACTCAATGAAAACTGGAGGGTGATCACTAATAAAAGGTTCCCACACTAGATAAAAATAAAACACTGATATTAATTTCCACAAATTTTGATAATAAGGTTCGACTCTACTCAACCTTGGGTCCCATTATCCTTTAAGGACATGATACACACCATTAGGTGTAGTAAAGGAGACCTGTAGAAGATAAAAATAAATTCTGTATTTATTAGAAATGATCCAATCTATCCAGAATATGATGTCAAGTGGTTTTATGTCAAGGACTAGAAAAATCCAAGAAATCTAAACATATGATAGAGAGAAAGCACAAGCGGGAATATAGAGACCCTTCTCTCTCTTCATACCAAGTGGTGAAGTAATATCCATGACATAAGATAAAAGCTCCACAAGAAGATTTAGAAGATTCACAAGATGGGTTGAAATAAAAAAAAGATCAAACATTATCAAATAAAGTAGTCACTAATGATAAATCTATATTTATGGTACCTCTTACAGTCACTAGACCCATATTCACTTCCTTTGGAGACACTTCCACTACATGAATAAGTTTCATTTTGGATGACTATGGCTGGAACACTTTTATATGTGAAGCATCTGATTTCTACAAAGTTTTAGGAGCTAATGATACCATGCCACAAATCAAAGAAGAATAGACATGACAAGACTTATAAAGGTAACCTTAACATCCACAAGAACCACATATATTTGGTGTCTCATTGAAAACCCTCTTATAATTAAGAGGATTTTCACGTTGGTATCAAATCAACAGGCCTCTGGTAGGAACTATAGGAGGTCTAGAATGACCTTGAAATCAAAAACCACTATGAGAATAATCATGATTATGATTTACTTTGAAGGAACTCTTGACACCACTAGGAGATAAATAAACTCCCGACAACCATAACTTTATAGCTATGTCCATTTCAACCATCAATGATTTATCTAGTACATCAGTAAGAGAGGGGATCTTCAGTAAGAAAACATAATAATGATTATCAAATCTAATTCCCAACTCAAATCGTTGATAAATTATCTTCTCATTCGATACTATATCAGGTATGAAATGCATGATCTTAGAAAAACTGTTTGTATACTCTATCATGGTACTGTCAATCTGCTCAAGTTTGAAAAACTTCATAGCCTTGGCCAACAACATCAAATATGGATAGAACTAGTTGGTGAAAATAAATTTTATGTATTTCCAAACTAATCCCCCATTATTCTTCTCCATCAACTTAGTGTCCCACCATCTCCTACTTTTTCCTTCATGCATGAAGTTGTCACACTTTACCTTGATTTCTTTGGGTGTGTCCAAGAAACCAAACAAATGCTCTATTTTAAACAATCACTACTTAGCCTCTTGAGGATCATTTTAGAAACAGAATGGTGTTTTATTCTTGAAAAGGAACTTTTGATAAAAAAAAATATTGATAATGTCCCTCTAAGGTTTCGTATTTGGAGCCCGAACGGGGACTAGAGGTGGTGCCTATCCCAGATCTTGGACTACATGCATAATCACCTCAACCAGACTCAGGTCCACATGAGGATTCTCTCACTGAGGTTCAGAAATATATTTCTCCTGGATCCAATTAGAATGTCTTCTCGAAGGTATGATGCTACAAAACATCAACCTACAATAAGTAAGACATCAGATTAACACTCAAATAGAGAAACAAGGGAAAATAAATCCCAACATATAGACAAACAAGATTTGGATTTCAATCTATCCAAATCAAAATCAGGGAAAAACTAGAGTTAATCCTTAATATGCCTTTCCCAATTCAACCCTGGTGACTTATGGTTTATTATAGTGAGATCTAGCCAGATACTCAATAATAACTACCTCTTAAGTCTTGAAAATATTACAAAATGCATACTAACTTCAAGATAACAAGCTAAACCTATATCTCTGATTCCATTTTGTCATGAACCATCCCAGGTAACTTGGTTACCCGACTCCCAAACCGATCCCTACATGGCCTGAAGGGCATTATCAATCCCCATAAATTGGAAACTAGAACCATAAATCATACAAAATGGAAGTGGGAATAGTTTTTCCACAAACAATGTGAAAGAAATATAAAAAATAAGTATGCATGAAAAATAAACTCCACTGGGATATGTGTACTAGAATTCAAAAGTCATGAAAACCCAAATTACTATAGAAAAGTACCAATAAAATAAGAAAAAAATCTACCCAATCCCCAATTAATGATACTCTATAAATCCATATATTAACAGCTAAAACTATCTCCAAGTGGTGATTTACCCCTTCTCTAACCCGAAAGAAGATAATTTACAAACACCCAAAGGCACAAGTAGGGTGCGAACTAAAATCCTAGAAGGGTCTCACAAATTATTCCATAACAGGATGACAATATCAAATTAACGAAATAAATTTCTTTAAATTATTTATAAATTGGTTTGTAATATAAAAATCATACTTTAAAAAATCATGCTTTATATTTCAAATGATGGAAATACTTTTAAAATGATGGAATTACCATTAAACAAAAGGTTCTACAAACAAATGGATTAAATATTTTTTTTATAAATTAGTTTATATAAATTAGTAGGCATGTAAAATAGTTTACAACATTGGCATAAATTTATATATCAAATATAAACAACTGAGCAACATGGTCATCTTCCAAGAGGTATGATAGTTCTAGGTTATGGGATCCTCACACACACATGTGATAGACTGAAATATGTACACACATCCCTCAAAATTAGAAAGATAGGACTCATCTATATTCCACTGGGGATGTATGATCTGATAATTTTTTTAGTGTTATAAAATATCAATCCGATGTTAGGTCATTCTCATCCTAACGTGTTTGTCCCAATAACTCACTAACTACCCAGACTTGCATGTGACCTAGTACAATTCAATGATGGCCAATTTATTTTAACAAATACATAAAATATAATTTAATCCCATTCCCCCATTTCTAAAATTTCAATTTTCTATCTAAAAACCCAAATTGATTTTTAATAAAAAACATGCCTTTTTAAAGATAAAACTATAAGGTTTATATAAAAACCATTTTAATACATTTTCAAAAATAGGTATTTGAAATCAATTAATAATTTAATTTTACAATACACTTTCACAATTAAATTCAAAAATTTAATTTTCAAAAAAAATCCATATATTTCTAACAAAACCCCAATTCAATGGAATTGGGGGTTTTCATACTTTTTCCATCAAATCTATTCCAAATTTTAAATTAAACAATTTAAATTTCATCAATTTCCATAAACACACCCTAATTTAATGGAATTAAGGGTTTTCCAATTTCATGCCAAAAACCCATTTTTTAAAATCCAAATTCAATGGAATTGGGTTTCTCCAACAAACCAGTTTCAAGCCATTTAATCAAGATCAAACAATTTAATTTAATTAAAACCATTGAAATTAACAAAAAAGAAATTTATTATTAAAAAAATTTGGGCATCATGCTGGAAACACCTACCTTGGGATCAATGGATATTATAACAGCAAACCCCAATTGGGATTTTCTAATGGAGAATGAAAATCATATAATTTGGGAAAACAATAATCAAAACTAGGTTTGGATAAATAAAATTGGGTATTACATCATCCAAAAACACATAGAGATCTAAAAAACCCTAGGGAGAATAGATGAGAGAGTGGGAGATAGATATCGATGTGAGGAAACTAACCGAGAGAAGTTTGAAGGGCATTCCTCAAGATTCGAATCGCTTTTGGGAGGGATACGAGGGGCAAGGATTTATCTATGGTGCTCCCATGGAAGAAAAAATAACACGAGGTCATGCTATATTTGTTCATCACCTAGAATTGGTGGGGGGGTGGTGGTTTATGATTTTAAAGTTTTATTTTCCGATTAAAGAAATCTCGTGCATGGTTAGGTGGGCTGAGTCACACAGTTTGAAAAACCTTGTAGACTAACCATATGCTAGTTTTAAATGGGCTGCACAATTTCTCTTAAGAGGGCACAAGAATTGAATAAATATATACCAACCATGAAAAATCCAACTTCCTTGGGTTGCAAGGTTTGTTCTGAGAGGGAACACAGTTTGAGAAAATTGTACGCCAACCGTGCACTATCCTATAAAATCAAAACTTTTAAACTTTTAACCTGAAACAACCCAAAATAAAACCCAACCTGATCTTAGTAAAAAGAGGGGATTTAGAAATACATAAATACAATAACATGATGTTACATTTATAATTAAACATGTATTTGTATGTTTCGGTGGCTATTATTTAATGGTGTACATACAATAATGATATTTTGGGACAAACTTTAGCTCAACCAAGTGTACTGGGACTAGGTAGAGGTTTCAGAAGTGCTGATAGAGACCGAGGGATGAACCTCCATAGTTGACTCGGCTCAAGGGCTTATTTGTTTTTATAAAATCTTATCTTTTAACAATAATATATTATTATTATTATTTTGTATGAGTTTGGAAGGGTTGCGATGATTTTTTTTGAGTTATTGAGGTTTTTGGGACATATAGTAAATTTTTAGAAAAAATGGATAAGTATAGATTAAGTAAGATATTCTAAGTTGAGTATGATGTTATAGATTATGTAAGATATTATAGATTTAATAAGATATTATAGATTGAGTAAGATATTTTGTATTGAGTAAACTATTTTGGATAGAGTTAGATATTTTAGATTGGGTAAGATATTCTAGATTGAGTAAGATGTATTCTAGAATAGGTAAGAGATACAATGTTTTTAAAACATAAAAGAAATAATAATGTTTCTAAAATTTTCCAAAATGTTAAATAAATATTTAAGTCAACCATTTATATAGAATTAGGGAATTTCCATTCCCTTTACAATAAGGAACTCATCCAAGATTGATATTATGGCACTCTCTTCATCTCAAAGTGAGATCTCTATCATTTCTTAGATGATTAAAGCATCGATTGATCCAAGTGATATATAGAAGTAAATATATTACTCTATATACATCCTTTCTTACATTATCATTAAATTTAATAGTCTCTAAATAGTTTCAAACATTTATTCCCGATTTCATAGTTTTTATTAGAATCTCTATTTTCTCTCACTTCATCTTGGATTAATGGATAATATTCAATGAGTTACTTGATTAAGGAATAAGGTAGGTAATCCCAATACCTTAATGTATTGATTATTTTACAAGTGTGTATGATGTGTGGTCAAACCAACCTAATGTGTTCTAGACCTAAAATTTAAATAAATGTGTTGTATCTTTATTACTTGTGGATAATACTCCCCATGGGCCATGATTATACAGTTTGTGATAGTAATTCCTATAATTTTGACTACTAAGTATGTTTAGATATATTTTATATAAAATTTAGAACTTGAAAGGACACTTGAGGGGTGACCTAAATAAAAATGATAAAACTGCATTATGAGATATACAGGACATTAACCATTCCCCCCGATTACGTGTTATGAAATACATGGGGTGTGCACTATTCCACCCAGTTGTGTATTATGAGATATATGGGGTGGTCATAATTCCCAATAGTTATGTGTTATGAGATATACAAGGTGAGAACTGTTCCCCCAAGTTATGTGTTATGGGTTATATTGGCTGGGAGCTATTCACTCTGATCATGTATTATTAGATATATGGGGTGGGAACCATTTCTATATGTTAGGTGTTATGAGATATATGAGGTGGGCATAATCTACCCCGATTTAGAATTATGAGATACATATGGTGGGTGATTTTCCCCTTGCTAGTAAAATATATATAAACAATCCATGTTTAGAGACATCTGACATTGGATGAAGCATGTATGGTTGATCCCATATGTCACATTATAACTTGAGGATAGAATATGGTATATTTATTATGATCTCTTTCATTTACTATGAACATAAACATGAATATTTACCCAAATTAGATATATTTTGGGACATTGTTGGTGGTGTCCTACTATGTTGTACTCACATCTTTCTCGGGTCACTTTGGGTACTCAAGAAGAGTTCATTTTTGGAGGGCATGACAAGGTAAAATTCAATATAATTGATTGTTGTTTATGATAGTTAGGATGAATCATGGGAGTTTGAATAGAGCTAAGACTCAAGACTATTTTTTTAGCTTTCCCTATTTTGGTAATTTTTTCTATTTTGATTATTTTTTGGACTCTGATGAATAAGAACCACCCATGTGGGATCATGATGTTTTCTATGTTTATTGTATGACTTATACACCATTCAATTCATTAAATCATGGGCTATATATTATTTATTGGAACATTTTAGGATGTCTATTGCTTATTTCATTGGATGGATGCATGATAATTATAATATTTCCACTATGATTACCTACTCTAATATGAGGGTATAGTCTCTTTATTGTAATACTATAAACCCTCATTGTTAGTTAGCTAACCTAAGCATATGGGGAGACACACATGAGGTCTAGTAACACTCTCATTTGGTTACTATAGATATAACCAATATGTGGTGTTACAAATTGATATTTGAGTATCCTTTTATTTTTTCCTTATGATTTGGGGAAAGTTAGATAGAAGATAGGGTTTTGTTAGGACTTTATATGGATTTTATACATGGGAGTAGCAAACCCACATATAAGGTAAGTCCAAGTTTATAAGGATGAGATTTATTTTCTTGGTTTACACTATATGTTTTATTTATTTTATATTGAATGAAATAATTTATTGGTATTTATTACTTATGATATTTTATCTCTTTGACATAGTATAAAGAGGTCATGCGTTCATGCATTATATCGGGAATGTAGGATTAAAATTTCATTTATATGATTTATCATGATTGGAAACATTTTCTAGGTACTCAAGATAGTTATTTAACGTTTCTACATCAACTTATATATTATTTTACCATATAAATTGATGGTATAATATTATCTAACTGAATATTTAAATGATCAACAATTTTAATCACAACTACTTATTCCAATTACAATATGGAATTAGTTGAATAAAATTCCAAATACAACTTATAAAGTGTTTTATTCTTTAAATTTTAATTTACATTTTATTTTATTGATCCTTGGTTGTTAAATTCTTATTAAAAATTAAATAAAATGAAATTATGTGGATCCTATATATACTTGAATTAACCTTGATTTTTAAAATATGTGGATAGTGAGAGATCTAAGTTTATATGGTTTCATGATGTGTTGTGTAGAGAATAGTAATATTTTATGTCTGTTTCTACTTTCCATTAACTGTGATATTGAGAACTATTATAGAATTTGTAAAGATATTCGACCTCAGAGACTACCTATGGAGCTCTAGGAGGGTGGAGAAGATAATGTCCCATCATTAGTTGGGTTAGATCCTCCTGTAACACTGGTATGGGTGATGAATGATCAGCTCTGTGAGTGCTTATTATGTATTATGTAGTAAATATAGAGTGATATTTCATGAAGAACACATATGATTATTTATCTGAAATGGGAGTTTTGGATGAACAATCCACTTTATTTAGTAGGTAAGGTGGTCCCCATAAACTTGAGATCTTGTTGGAGTTTATATAGATGATTTTTTTACTATCACGAGACACCCCTAATGTAGTGGGTGAAGATAACAATTTATGAAATTTGAGGCCCAAAAAAGTGCTATTGGGATGTCTTGTTCTTGGTGTACCATCATATGGGGTTGAACTTAAAGGACTTATAGAACTGATTCTAGGAATAATTATTTCCAGATACATTAAGGGTTGATAGTGTTGAAGAGTTCATGCATCTGATACAGGGGAATATTTCAATTATAGACTATATTTTACACTTTTTAAAGCACTAATGTTTTCCCCTTATATTGGTGTGAGATGAGGTTACTAGGGTTAAATTCATTGAGGATGACTTGTGATACTCTATTTGAGTATAGTTAAATATATACTAGTTACCATCATTCTCATATATTTTTGACTTTTCCCTCATTATTAATAGAAACCCTAATAAAGTAAGATTCTTAGGAAATGTGACTTTTGTAGGAGGGAACCTCAGTAGGCCCTATAATGATAGGAAGATCTATTTTGATGGTTCATGCTAGGGTGATGATGTCTAGAGCAGGCATGGAGGTGATTCATCAATCCTCATTGGGAAGATTATTCACTGTATTTTCATTAGTGTGGAATTCTTGGTTATAGTCATCTTCACTATGATCAATAGCTCATCAAGGGTTGGATATATCAGAATATGGGAATTTATAAATATTTTTAAAGAGTGATCAGGGTTTTACCAATGATAGAGAATCTGGGAAAGAATAGGGTTTCAGATATGGATTAGCTACACCACTGTAGGTTGGTAGTAGGAGTTCTACTAGCTGTTTAGGATAGGGTGGATATTGTATTTTCTAGGGGAAGATCCAATAGTGCTTTCAGATTTGTTCTTTATAAGGAACTCAAATGAGAGCATATGGCTGAGGGTCTAACCATTTATATGTTATTGAGCCTACTCATACAGACAGGGATGACAAAACCCCTATTATCTGAGGTATTACTTTAGTAATTTCACTCTAGAATTTGTCTTTTTTAACACTGGTGAATCATAGTTGTTTACATCATCACAGTTGGTGGATATCCAAGGGATATTTATCGATTATTTATATGAAGTGATGTCAATTGAAATAAATTTAGGGGTACAATCTAAGGAAATTTGTTGATGTATGGAATCATCCTTAAAGTTTGGTGATTAAATATTACATTAGGATTTATTTGTATTGAAGATAATTGGATTTTACTTAATTCGTCACATGGATTGGTTAGTGTTGTATCAATCCCATATAAAATGTTACCATCAATGGGTATCCTTTAAATCTCCTAAGGGTGACTGTTATGTTTATATTGTAGAATATGATATAATGGAAGGTCATACAAGATCTAGCCTTCATAAGTTGGGTGGGATCACAAATAAAGTTTCTAACCTTGTTTTAAATGATGAGGAGGCACATCATTTATTCTTCCCTCTTATCATTGACTAGTTATAGGATGTTTTCTTTTTGATTTCTCAAGATTTACACTTGGGTGAGATTTTTAGTTTACTATCAAGATCATGTCAGGTGTATATCTTATTTGTATTCCTCTATACATGATATATCTAATGGAGATCCAAGAGATAAAGTCTTAGTTAGAGGATATAGAGGTAAAGGGATTAATATATCCAAGTACACCCCCTTGGGATTCTATAGTTCTATTCTATAAGAAGGTTGATGGATCCTTAACAATATGTGTGGAATTTCAGAAGATGAACCAAGTGACGGTCAAGAATCAGTATCTGCTTCTATATATTATTTATTTATTTGATCAACTTAGAGGATCCAGAGTGTTCTATAAGATCAAATTGAGATTTGATTATCACCAGTTGATGGTGAGGCCCTCTAACATACACTAATTGAAATTCAAGAGAAAGTATATATTGTATGAATATGAAGTGATTCTTTTCCATTAAGAAGAAATTACTAGCTATATTTATGGCCCCGATGAATCAGGATTTTTATCCTTACCTAGGTACATTAATAGTTGTATTCATCGATGATCTCCTCATGTAATCCAATTTGATGGAGGAACACTCTAGACACCTAGGTATTGTTCTAAGCACACTCATAGAGTATTAGATTTATGAAAATATTTGGAAGAGGAACTTTTGGATTGATTAAGTGAAATTCTTGGGTCATGTAATATCAGAGGATAAAGTATCAATGGACCTAGAAAAGGTTGAGGAAATAATTTCTTGGGAGTGGACCAAGAATATTTTTTAGATCCAAAACCTTTTTGGATTATTCAGTTATCATAGAAGATTCATTAAGGACTTCTCCCACTTGGTAGTACCAATGAAAATATTGAATAAGAAGGGTGGAAAGTTTGTTATGTCATATTCTTGGAATGAATCGTTTCAAGATTTGAAGGGGATATCGATGCATTCATCGATATTAACCTTACTGTGTTGGGTATAGAGTATACTATATATTTTAATGCATCAGGAGTTGTGATGGGAGAAGTTATGATATAGGATGATCTTATAGTTACTTATAGGTCAAGGTAGTTGAGTCTTCAGGAGAAAAACTACCTAAAGCATGACATTGAGTTAGCTGTGGTAGTTTACATTTTGAGATGTTAGTGTCATTACCTCTTGGGTGAGATATTTGTGGTATAAGGTGACCTCATGAGCCTAAAATACATTTCCCCTAGACAGACCTAAAACTTAGATAGTGGAGGTGATTTGAGTATTTATCATTATTTGATTTCAAGATGGAGTGCACACCTGAGAATGTGAATTTAATTGAAGATAAATTAAGAAAAAAGTATCAAACTCAAGTAGTACATTAGTCTACATGTGAATGGAAGATAATTTACCTCTTTATGGAGATGTATCTTGATATTTAGGAGTAACAATGTTGAACAACCCTCACATACTTATATATCACTTCTTCACTCCTTGGTAGGATGAAGATGATTAAATTATGGGATTCGGATTTTCTGGTCTTGAGGGACTATATATAGTGGGGAGGTACCATTGAGATAGTTCCTTGGTGATGATGATATTTTTTATGTCCGAGTTCATATTGTGGTCTCAAAAAGTATATGTGAGGAGCTGATAAGGGACTCACCCTCCTCAAGGTGGGATATACATCCAAATTTGATTAATATGTATTGTGATATCTTCTGGAAGTATTGGTTTCCTAATATTAAATGATTCATTATATGTTTCCTCACACGATGTTCAACCCACAAATAGGTAAAGGTCATGTACTAGTGGCTTTGCTAGCCTACTTTAGTCACCACCCATTCCTGAGTGGAAGTGGGATGGCGCGACTATGGAATTCATAAGGGTTTTACTAAAGAAACCTCAAGTTAGTGATGCAATGTGGGTTTTTTTGGATAAATTGACCAAGTTGGTCCACTTCTTACCGATTTGGGGGACCTTTTCAGCAGATTATCTAGGAAAGATCTATGTGTGAAAGGTAGTACGCCTACACGGGTCTCCCCATAGCATCTTCTTAGACAAGGATTATTTCTTTAATTCGTGATTCTAGAAAAATCTATAGAATATATATGAGACATATGAAAACAAAATTACTCCATATCATCTACATACCGATGGGAAGTATGATCATACTATCCATATTTTAGAGGACATTCTTATGGTTAGTATCAATAAATTTAGAGGTTCATGGGAGAACTAATTGAATTTTTCATAGTTCACCAATGAAAATATCTACCTGGAATTGATTTAGATGGATATATTTATGGACTTATATGGTAGACCTTTATATTACCCTTTTACAAGGCTAGAAGTTAGGGAGTCACGCACTGTTGAGTCAATTCTTGTGCATGAGATGTTAGAGAACATCTGATTGATTATGAAGCAGCTGAATACCACTCAGAGTAAGAAAATGTCATATTACGACCTGTAGCCCAAACCTCTAGAGATTTATGAATCTGATTGGGTATTCGTAGGGGTGTCTTTGTGGTGGGGGAATAAGTATATAAGGATTCAAGTATAGCTGAAACCCAAATATATGGGATTATCTGAGATTGTGTAGAGAATAAATATGGTTTTATATTTATTAGTTCTTCATTAATGGTACAATGATATGAATATCATGTTTCATGTATCACATATTCAGTGATATCATTCTGATCAATCTCATTTGATCAATACTAATGATGTGAAGCCTGAGGGTGATGCATCATTTTAGGAGAATCTGGTCTATATTTTGGATTTCAGTGAAAAAACTATATGAGAAGATGGTTCCTTTAATATGAGTGTTATGGAAGAACAATATTATTCAATAGGAGACATGGGAGCGAGTGTCTGATATAAAATTTCAATAGCTAGAGTTTTTTCGATGGGGCTCTACAATATTTGAGAACACAACTTTAGGAGGAGAAGATGTATAATTGGGAGGTTGTAACATCACTGGTCTGTTTAGGTTCACTTTTATTTAATTTTTTTTCCTAAACCCAAACCTATTTATTTTTATTAAATATTATATTTTTGTTTTAAAAATAATTTATATAATTTTGGAGATTTTTTACAAATGAGACTGGTATTTGGGCTCAAACATTGGCTCGATAAGGGTATTATGACCAAGTAGTTGTGTTAGAAGTGTGAATATAGAATGAGGAATGAGCCTTGGTAGTTGGTTCAGGATCAGGTGATAATATTTTTATAAAATGATATTGGTGGTGTTTCTAGTATTAATATACATTTATTTATTAGTTTAGACATGGTTAGAAGGGATGAGAATAATATTTGGAGTTTTTGACGTTTTTGGGACATACAATACATTTTTGAAAAAATGGTTAAGACTATATTGAGTAAGATATTCTGAGTTAAGTAAGATATTCTAGATTAAGTAAAATATTTTCGACCAAGTAAGATATTCTAGATTGAGTAAGAAATTATGGATTGAGTAATATCTTTTTTATTGAGTATAATATCTTCAGGAATGGATAAGAGTTCTGGTGATTATTAAATTTTGAATAATAAATAGTGTTTACAGATTTTTCCAAAATATAAAATAAATGTTAAACAAAACTATTTAAATGGAATTAAGTCTTTTCCAAACCCTATATAGGAAGGAACTCATTCAAGATAGAGATCTCACCCCTCTATTCATCTCAGAGCTAAGCCTTCATCATTTCTCAGCGGATTCAAGTATCTCTCAACGTGAGTAATAACTAACTAAAATTCTACCACTATTTATCCATCTATTCTTAGTTTATCACATCATATCATAGTCTTACACCAATTTTGAAAATTTATTCCCTATATTTGGTTTTTTAGAATCCTTGAGTTCTATTTCTCCATCTTTGATTAGGAGTTGATATTTGTTGACTAACTACATTAAAAAATAAGGTAGGTGGTCCCTAAGTTATACCTTGAAGTATCTTTTATTTTTCATATGTGTATGATGTATAACCATTCCACCCTAACATTTTCTTGAACTAGAAATAATATAAATGTGTTATACCTTTATTTCTTATGGATAATCCTTCCCACAAGCCATGGGTATAAAACTATTGAAAGTAGTTCCATGAATTTTGGCTACCAAGTATAGTGGGTCATATTTTATAGAAAAATGGGAATTTGAAAAGAAACTCAAGGTGTTACATAAATGAAATGATAAATATGTATTATGAGATATATGTGGTGGGAACCATTCTCTGGTTATATGTTATAATATATACAAGGTGGGAACCATTCCCACTGGTTGTGTATTATATGATATATGGAGTGAGTTCCATTCCCCATGATTATGTGCTATGAGATATACAGGGTGGGAGATATTCACACCATTTGTTTGTTATGGGATATATGGGCTGGGAACCATTCCCCCCAGTTATTTATTATGAGATACATAGGGTATGATCCATTTACCTCTAGTTATGAGTTATGATATATAAAGGGTGGGCACTATCTCACCTGGTGGTGTATTATTAGATAAATAGGGTAGGATTTATTTCCCTTTATTGGTTAAATATATATAAATAAACCATGTTCAAATATGTCATACAATAACTAAAGTAGGTATTTTCAATCCATGTTTTCACCTTAGAAATTGAGAATCGATTATTTTTTTCTTATTATGATTTCTTTTATTTACTATGCACATCAATATGGATCTTTACTTAGACTGGATATATTTAGGGAAATCATTCGTGGTGGCTTACTGAGTTGAAATCACACCCAACTCGAACCTTCTTGGGTACTAGAGTAGACTTAATGGTTCTAGGATTGGATAAGGTAAAATTTCATTTGATTTATGGTTGATATGAATAACTAGTATGGAGAATGGGAGATGGGACTAGTCTAGGACTTAAGACTAGTTTTTCCATATTTTCTTTTTTGGTCATTTTTTCCATTTTAATTATTTTTTGACCCATATGTATATGAATCACCCATGGGGGATTATGTTGTTTTATATATGTATTGTATGAATTGTATTATATTAATTTTTTAAAGTATGGGTTGAGTATTATTTATTATCACTTTCCAGGATAAATGTTAGTTATGTATTTTTTTGGATGCATGATAATTATATTATTTTTTCTATCATTTATTACTCTCATATGAGGGTATAGTATCCCCACAGTAACACTATAGACCCTCACCGATATTCATAAGCCTCTGTTGTATGGAGAGGCATGTTTAAGGTCTAGAAACACTCGAATCTAGTTACTATATTGTGTACTAGAAAGGGGTGTTACAAGTGGTTTATTTTAGACTAGAGTCCTAAGTAAAGGTTTTAGGGATATGATAGTAATTATTGGTACCCTCATTGTTAATTGTTTTTTTGAGAAGTTATATATCATATATGGTGAAATTTTTCTCTATACTATTTGGATTGATTTGGGCTTATAGTGATTCTATTTTAGATATGATTGTGATTATCATGTGTTCATGTTTTTTAAAATGAATTTAGAACTAGTATAAATTTTAAACATTATAAATTAATTACTTTTGTTTGAATTTATTATTTAGTGAAAAATGGAAACATTGACAATGTTAAAAAATTGATTTCATGATTCATAATTGTTTTCATAAAACCCTTAATTTATGTGTTTACGTTGGTGTTTCCTTGATGATTAATGATATATTAATGGTTTAAATAGCTTTTATGTTTTCTATGATTAATTTTTTTAAACATAAAATTTTAATAAATTTTATAGAATTCCATGTGTTAATATAAATTTATTTATTTGAATGCTGATCATGTAGATATTAATTAGATGAAGAGTATGTTTGTGATTTTAAAAGTCGAGTTAAAATATATTAAACATATATCATCTTTAATATTTCAAGATGTTGGATTTATTAAATATGTATGTTTAACGTGATATGTTAGCCAATATTTTTAGTATGTTCTATATTTCTTAAGTTAGTATGTTAATTTTCAGAAGAAATTTTAAAATATGCAACATAAGAAAATTTAATACAACAACATTTAAAAATATTAATATCCTATTATTCCTATAAGATAAATTGTTTAAATTATTTAACAATCATATTTATTTAATTAGTAATGAAATATTTTTAAAAAACTTTTATAATTGAACGTAAAGATTTTGAACTCTTCCAACATGGTGTATAAATGTGTGCAGTATTGATGGGTACTATTTTCTTAACTTTTTTAAATGATGAAATGCTTTTTTTGGTAATATTTTCTCTAAATAATGAATGAGGTTAATGGGTTTTATTTTAATAGAGGTATGTTGATTTTAAAAGTGAATTTGTAAACAAAATATTTTGGGATTATTTTATAAAGGGTTTTTTTAGTGCCTTATTTAAAAAAATATTTAATAATTTTCTTTTGAAAGTATTTAAAAAGTGATTTTTGAAGGAATGTGGATTTGTTTGAAATATTTTTTTGTTTCTTTCAAAATTATTCGTAAAAGTGTGGAAATTCATGTGAAGTGAGTGATTTTCTTGAAAAGTTTTGTCAAGGTTTTCCCATGATGGGGGTAGTTATGGTTACAGTGTAATATCCCATTACCGATCTATCAGGAATATCTTTGACCTCATCATGGTTTTCCCTTTTTTATTGTCTGTATAGATCCAATAAAAAATCGGTAGGATACTTATAATGGTGAAGACATAATTTTTTTGGACTTTCAGCTTTAATCGGCCTTTTATGCAAGATGCAGGGAGATTTCACACCATGTAACTAGGTTACACGATGTGTAAGAGTTGTTGGGTGCAAGTCATAAAAGGGGTTCACACTATGAAATGTTACACAATTTAAATATATTTTACATATCGTGAGTTAATAAAAGGTTGAATTTTTAATATAAGGAGACATGTTTTTTGGTGTACCTGAACACCGTGGATTTCACGACGTGTAAATTAGTTAAACGTCATATAATTCCCCGAGTAGGGAAGTTTTACGATGCTGTTCAGGTTTTGAGTTTCCATTCGGCCACCAGTTCCCCTTTTCCTTCAACCTAATGTTCCTCTCTGGTGATTTTTAGAGACACCATTCCTTCCCTCCTATTCTATTCAACATTTTATCTTCATTGCAGTTGTAGTTGAACTCTTTGGGTGAGTGATATTTTCTCTTCTTTGTTTACATTGATCATGGTAGCACCCTTGGGTTGTGTTATTAGATTCATTAGTCTAAATTGGCATTTCTTTATGTCTTCTTCCTGATCCATTGTGAGTTCTCATTTCGAAGGTAGTTCCTTTGTTGGTTGTGGTGCGGCGGGTGTTCATTCTTGAGGTATGTGGTATTTCTTCTTCTCTGCAACCCTCTTTCTTAATTGGATATATTTTGAGATATGTGAATTGGATTCTTGGGCCTTCATTGATGTCATTGTTGGTGGATCTCGTTGTGGGTATGTGTGACCTGAGTTTTGAGGTAGGTGGTTCCGTCTTTAACCTATGTTATATGAACCTTATTGTTCCTAATTTATAAACTAATTTATGATATGTAATTGGCATGATTATTTTGTGTGTTTTTTAAAAGATTTTTTAAAGAAAAATGGGGTTTCCTTGGTTGTTGATAAATGAAAAAATGGTTATTTTCAAAGAATTGAAATGGATTTGTGAAATGGTTTTGAAATATTTTTTAAATCATTGAAATTAATTGTGAAAATGAGTACATGGTTCACCATGGGTACTTAGGTGTAAGGTTTATCTTGAGGCCATCGTCTATTTGGTTGTGATTATTGGGAGGTTTACTCATGGGGGTTTCCTTTGTTTCCTAGGCTCGTTGTTCTAGGGGATGATATTAAAATTGTTGGGAGAGGGGGTACTTATGGGGTATTCCTCTACTTCCTAGGCATGTATTCTAAGAACCAGATTGTGCACTTGATTTATTGTGGTATGAGTAGCCTGCTAGTATGACCTATTACGATCCTCGGTGCTGATACCTGTGCTTCTATTTTTTTTACTTTAATTAGTTGTTTTAGACAAGATATGCATGTTTATGCTTGTGAAAAATGATATAAAAAATTTTATTTGAAATTTATATACCTGCTTCTATTTTGGAACTGTGAAGAAGGGAAATATTTACCATATTTTCTATAAAACTGCTTTACTATTTATCATGCCATGCTTTATTTAAAAAGATCATACATGAATTTTTATACAAAGACTTGGTATGGAACACTTGGGTGGGATCCTATTGATCCTATTAACTCACACCCTGTGCACCTCTCAGGTGGTGCATAGACCTTTGTATGAATTCCATTATAAGAAAGTGAAAGGTTCCGTAGTGTGCCAACAAGGTTTCATGTCAGTTGGGTTGGGTAGCTGGTGGTGAGTTGGTGAGAGTTCATCTATGCCATCACATGGAGTATCTATTTGGTTCTGGTCCTTTTTAGTTGGATTTATCCTTTTTAATTATGGAAAGTTTTATAGTTGTTTTATTTCCACTGTCTTCTATCAGTTATGGAATATATTTATTAGACTTATGCTATCTCTTTATTTCCATGTGTTTTTTCGTGTTGGGTAAAATATTTCTCCATAGTTTGATTTTTTATGCCAAGGTTCTTATCATTAGCCCATGGGGATTGGGAATTCCCTTCAGGTATGTAGAATATTGGGTCGTGTGCTAGGTTTGAGGGTAACCCAAGTCAGTTCATTACAAAATTGTATCAGAGCCAAGTATTCCCCAAGAGTCCTTGTCTTGGGACGTTTTTTAGACCAAAGATATGTTTTTTGGGACTTGATAGGTATGTTGTGATAAGTTCTTGGACATATCTTATCATGAAGAGAATAAAATTTCTATGGGATGTTGGGATATATGTATCTAGTGTTGGTTTTTGTTTTAAATATTAGTTTATGTTTATGATTTTTCTAGTTGAAATTGATATTTTCTCTATTGTCTTATCATTCCTTCTATTTCAATGTGCAACAGTATACCTTTGAGATATCTTCCACAAGTTACTCAGGAAGGTGTAGCTGATGCTCCAAAAGGTAATACACTATTTTATCATAATCTCATTGAGACTATCATACATTTAGTTAGTTTTGTTGATCAGGATGTGCCACGAGTTCAAAATGCAGTGTTTGAGGTACATCCAGAAGCTGGAGGAGCGAGAGATCAACTACAGGAATTATTGCATAAGAAGACACCATTCATTAAAAGAAAAAATTAAATTCAAGAGGTGGAGGTATGGATGGATAAGATCGATCAAGTATTTGAATTTCTAGAGACACATAAGAATATCAAGGTAAAGTGTAAAGCGTTTAGGATCGAGGGTTTCAGTAAGTGATGGTTGGACTATATGGTCTAGGCAGATAGACACGTGGACTTGAGTTTGGAAGGGTTTCAAGACCATGTAATTCTAGTAGTTTTTCCTAGAGTCCCTGATATTGGATAATTCTTTGGAGTTCTTATTTTTACATCTAGAAGAGTTTTTGGTGTTGATGTACACTAATCGATTTGCATAACTTGTCCTTTTTTCTCTGGACGTTGTGAAGAATGACCAGTTGAAGGCTTAGAAGTACTTATGGGGTTTTGACTGGATATCATATCATAGGTGTTTATGTTAAAGATTTATACCTATGTAGAGATGGTAGACATAGATATGATGGCAAAGATGAATATGGTAGGTAGGGTTGTCTTTTCCACCTCATTAATTCAATCCAGTGGTAGCTTCAATGGCACACATGGGATGAAGTTGAAGTGGTAGGATCATTACAAGAGTGGTGGATTGGGTCTCATCAACTTTCCTTCTCTATAATATTTTCAACAGATAGAAGTGTGCCTCTAACTTTATATATAGGTAGTAAAGTTGGAAACACAATATGTTCTTTTCCTATACCTGTGAAGATGTGAAACAGCTGTGGATGAATTTTTTATTCACAATGATTATACCAGGATATGATTATTCCTCATTATGGTAAGGGTTTGTCAGCTCCAAATAATATTGCAGTGTAATCAGAAGTTTCAAGGGCTACATGGATCCAGCCATAGGCCTCAGGAGTGAATCACTTTCACCTAGTAGATGAGTTTCCAGTAGATGTCAATGCAAGTATGGAAATAGTGATAGGTACTATCCTTATTGTATCTTCTATAACAATTTATTTATTTTATACTAGTGCCTAACACTCATTTATATCTTCAAATTTTATTAACATGCTTAAACATCTAATATAACTTATGTTCTTTGTAATGGAGTTAGTGATAACTCTTAGTAGGAGGAAGGAGTAGGGGTTTTAGTGTCCTTGTTTGTTAATGACAGCAGATACAAACTTGGTAAGAGGTTTTCTCATTCTAGATTTGGATCTGTTTGATGTCATCATCAATATGGATTTTCTTATCGCTCATCAAGATAAGGTTGATTGTTATCATTAGTGTGTTTCATTTATTTCTACCAATGGAAACTCTTAAGTGTTTCTCGGGGGAGTGAGACATGATATCAGGTCATGTAGGGCCTTCTCACCCAAAGCTAAGGAGTTTTTTGTCTGCAGTTGCATTTGATCCTGGTTATGTTTCTATTATTATTGATCTTATTATTATTTTTTGAGACTTTCTTGACATTTTCCTAGAAAAATTCTTCAGTCTTATTCTAGATAGTGGTTGAGATTATGGTTAAACAAGTGCCAGGTACACAGCCGATATCGATACCTTCTTATCATATGGAATAAACAAAGCTGAAATAGATCATGATTTGGTTGGATGAACTTTTAGAAAAAGTTTTCATTTGATCTAGTGTTTCTCCTTAGGAATCCCCCATTCTCTTTTCCAAGAAGGCATATGGTTCACTTCATTTGTGTGTGGACTATCAAAAGTTTAATCGGGTAGCAATTAAGAAAAAATATCCTTTTCCTCGTGTGGGTGATTTGTTGATCAATTAAAGGGGGGGAAAGTGGTTTCCAAATATTTTTCTTTGGTTATGTTATCATTATCACAGAGTTTGGAAGCCAGATATACCAAAGAAATCTTTCAAGAGTAGGTATTACCATTATGAATATCTTCTGATGCCTTCTGGACTAACTAATGCTCCTACAATGTTTATGGATTTAATGAATATGATATTTCATCAATATCTTGACACTTTTGTGGTAGTGTTTGTGGAAGGTATTCTTGTTTATTCGAAATCTGAGCATGAGAATGGGCACCATTTGAGTTTGGTTACAGAAATTCTATGAAGTCACCATTTTTATGTAAATATTTCAAAGTTTAGTTTCTAGATTAAATAAGTGAAGTTATTAGGGCACACAAGTTTTGAACATGGCATATTTGTTGATCTAGATAAATTGAAGGCTATCTTGTCAAGGAAAGAACCATAGAATGTATTTGAGATATGGAGATTCCTTGGTCATTATGGATACTACTGAAGGGTTCTTAATGATATTTATAATCTAGCATCACCTTTGACTACTCTTACTAGAAATATGGTGAAATTAACATGGTATGTGAAGTGACAATTTTATTTTAATGAACTGAAATGAATTCTAACATCGACTACTATTCTGATCTTACCTGAGCTCGACAAGGGGTGTGTGGTATTTTGTGATGGTTATAGTGATGGTTTGGGATGAATGATTATGTGGGATGACCAAGTGGTAGCTTACGACTCTCTTTAGCTTTGACCAGATGAGAGTAATTACCCCACTCATGATTTAAATCTTTCTACAATTATGAATGCACATAACTGTTGGTGGAACTATCTTTTTGGTGAAATTTTTACAGTCTTTTATGATCATAAGAGTCCGAGCTATATATTTTCTTATAAATACCTAAATATCAGATAGAGTTGATGGGTAGAATACCTTCAGATGTTTGACTTTAATATTTCCTACACCCTGAGGAAGGGGAATGTCATTGAATATTCTCTTAATAGGAAATTAGCATCATAGGCTATTTTAGAATCGAAAGAGGAGTGAGACTTTATGAGGATTTTCAATCAGTTGTACATGGATACTTATTAGGGTGTTTTAGGTGTGGTTCTAACCAGTGTTCAGTTATTATAATCTCTCATGGAGTCTATTTTGTAGATTTATCAGCAGGATGATGAGTTTAGAAAAATTCCAGAAATCCTTTATGGTGGGGATACCATTTTTGATTGGTCTTTCTCTTCATATGGTATGCTCTACTTCAGGAAGTGTGTTGTCATCCCAACATATGTTAGAAGTTTAGTCTTGTTTAATTGTCAGAAATCTTAAAGGGATGTTCATACAGGCACTAAATATATGTATTATGACATGGGATGATGATTATGGTGGCCGAGTATGAAGTGTGGAATTGAAAATTATGTGTCCTACTCTTACACCTTCCAACAAATAAAGGCAGCACACTTGAAACCCTTTTGTTTTCTTCATCCTCTTCCTATGCTGGTTTGGAAATGGGACCGTGTATCCATATATTTTATTGTTCGATTAATAAGGACTCCCCATGAGAAAAATTCTATATGGGTAGTTTTTGATCAGTTGATGAAGTCCTATCATTTCATTCCAATCAAAGATACCACTAAGGTTGAAGATTAGGGTAAGATGTATGTTTAGGAAATTTTGAGGTTACATGTAATTCCTTATTCAATTGTTTCAGATAGGGATCATAGGTTTACCTTGAGGTTTTGTAGGAGTCTCCAAGAGGAAATGGGAACTCAAGTCATGTTGAGCACAAATTCCCATTCACAGATAGAGGGTCAGATAGAGAATGTGATTCATATCATTGAGGATATTCTTTGTGCCTGTGTCTTGGATTTTGGTGGATCAATGTGGGAGATTTATCTTTAGTTGGGATATGTTTGGTTCAAGATATGTTATCAAAGATTCAGGATGTACATCAAAATCTAGTTACATACCAGAGTTAACAAAAATCATATACAGATCTACAACCTCGTCCTCTAGATTTTTCCATTAGTGACTAGGTTTTCTTGAAAGTTTCTCCTCGGTTGGGTCCCAATCATCTTGGAAAATAGGTAAAGTTGGCTTTGAGATATGTTGTACTATTTTAGGTCACTTAGAGGCTTGAGTAGGTTGCTTATCAGTTAGAATTACTTGTTTAGTTGATAGGTATTCATGATGTTTTTAACATATCTCAACTCAAGAAGTACCATCATGATCATGCTCATGTTCTTTGTTGGGAAGAAATTTAGTTAGAGCCAGATGTTTCTATTTTGGAGAAACCCATTGATACTGTTAACTCTCCTGTGAAATTATTGCATGGGAAGTCAATTATGTTGGTTATTGTTTTATGTAAACATGGATTACATTCTCATGAGACTTGGGAATATGAGTTGTTGATAAGGGAGCCATGGTCTCATCTTTTTTTAGGGATTACATCTTCCACATGACTTCCCTAGGATGTAAAGTCATTATCGTGGGGAGTTTGTAACATATTGTTAGCAATATATTAGGTATATCTTTGAACTCATCATGGTTTTTTCTTTCTCATTGTCTGTATAGGGATGAGAAGGAATTGGGAGGATACCTATAATGGTGAAGTCACATTTTTGTTGGAATCTCATCTTTAACTATCATTTTCTATAGGTTGTAAGGGGATTTCATGCCATGTAACTAGGTTTCATGGCACGTAAGAGTTTCTGGATACAATTCATGAAAGGGGTTCACGCTTTGAAAGGCTACATGACGTGAAGATCTTTTACATGTTGTGAGTTAATAAAAGGTTGAATTTTAATCCAAAGTGATATCTTTTTCGTCGTAATTGAACTTTATGGATTTCATTATGTGTATAGGATTTACACATCATGTAATTGATCAGTAATGAAATTATTTCAACAATTTTTGGGTTTTGGGTTTCAATTCGACCACTATTTCTCCATTTCTCTCAATCTAAGGTACGACTTTGGCATTTTTTGGAGACAATGTTCATTCCTGATTGATTCATTCGGTGTTCGATCATCATTGCAGTTGTAGTGAACCCCTTTGGGTGAGCGATATTTCCACTTCTTCATTTCCATTGACCGCGTTAGTGCCCTTGAGTTGTGTTATCACATTCCTTGGTCTAAATTGGTTTTTCATCACATATTCGACCATATCTGTTGTGAGATCTCATTTCAGAGGTCGTTCCTTTGTTGGTCATGGTGTGAAGAGTGTTTTTTCTCGAGGCATGTGGTATTTCCTCTTCTCTACCGACCCTCTTTCTCAATTTGATTGATTTTGATATGTGTGGATTGGATTCTCGGGCCTTTGTTGACGTCCTTGTTTTTGGATCCAATTGTTGGCATGCGAAACTTGAGTTTTGAGGTAGGTGGTTCCGTCTCTATCCTATATATGATGAATCTTATTGCTACTTCTTTATGAACTAATTTATGAAATGTAATTGGCATGATTTTTGTGTGTGTGTTGAAAGGAGTTTTTAAAGAAAAAATGGGTTTTCCCTGGTTGTTGATAAATGGGAAAAGGGGTATATTCAAATATTTAAACTAGATTTGTGAAATGGTTTTGAAATGGTTTTCAAAGAATTGGAATGAATTGTGAAAATGAGAACATGGTTACCATGGGTACTTAGGTGGAAGGTTTAGCTTGAGGCCATCATCCATTCATCTGCAATTATCGAGTGGTATTCTCATGGGGTATTCCTCAGTTTCCTAAGCCCGTTATTCTAAGGGGACTGATATTGACATTGTTGGGGTGGGGGGGGGGGGTTTACTCATGGTTTATTCCCTTTATTCCTAGGCTTATGTTCTTGGAACCAGATTATGCACTTGATTGATTGTGGTACGAGTAGTCGGTATGTCTGACATATAACGATCCTTGGTGCTGATACATGTTCTTCTATTTTTTTCTTGGATTTGTTGTTTTAACTAGGATATTCATTTTTATGACTGTACAACATGATATAGAAAATGATCATTGAAATTTATATACCATAATTTGTTTTATAACTATGAAAAAGGTAAATTTTTACCATATTTTCTACAAATCGGCATTATTTCTTATAATGCCATGTTTAATTTAAAATGAGAATACATGAATTTTTATACAGAGACTTGTTATAGAATTCCTGGGTGGGATCCTATTGATCTTGTTATCTCACACCATCCACACATCTTAAGTGGTGCATAAAACATTGTATGTATTCCATTACAAGGAAGTACAAGTTACCATAGTGAGGTGGTGATGTTTCATGTCTTCTAGGTTGGGTAGCAGGTGGAAATTTGGTGGGAGTTCATCCATGACATCAAAGGGAGTAACTATTTGGTTCTGGTCCTTTATAGTTAGACTTATCCTTTAGAGTTTTGTATACTTTTATAGTTGTTTTGTTTCCACTGTCTTCTATCAGTTATAGAATATATTTATTAGACTTCCACTATCTCTTTTATTTATGTGTGTATATATGCCAAGTGATTTTTCAAGTTGGGGAAAATTGTTCCCTTGGGTTTGTTTTTTTATGATTGGGTACTTGATGCTAACCCGTGGGGATTGGGAACACCCTTCAGGTTTGTGGTAGATCGGGTCGGGTGTCAGGTTTGAGGGTAACCTGGGTCAGTTAGTTACATACTATGTGGTATACATGATAAGTATGAAAAATAATATTGTTATTTTGAATAATTGATGGGTTTTTATAGGTAATTTATGGTGTGGTGAGGTATACTTATTAGTTACAGGAAAGGATAAATTTGATCTTGGAATATAATGGGGTTTTATCATTGTGAATGAGTTAGTTTTTCAATTTGGTGGTGTAAATAATATGATTCTTTCTAAGATATTATGTTTTACTTTTTTTGATGCGTTATTTAATTTTTTTAATTAAACTTGTAATTTATTATATTGGATTGAAGACATTCCATAAAATAATCATCAATGCATTTTTATTGATGATCGAAAGAAGGAGTCATGGGATACAGTGCGATTGAGTTTCCAGTGGAAATGATTTCCAAATTTCTTTGGTGTGGTGTTGGGTCTTGAGGTTGATGAGTGGTTATTGGAGGTTAAGGTTTCCTTTCAAATTGACAGGGAATCAGTGTCAATTAAAAGTTACCTTAGTGGTGGGTTTATTGTGATGGATAGATCATATATAGAGGAATATGAATTACAATCTATTGAAAGAAGTTTCTTGGGAAGTGTTCTTTAACATGGTTATGAAGGAGTTTATTTTCCAGGTTTGAAACGATGAATATATGAATTCACCCTTGGATTTCCCATAAGAAGGATCAATTTTTTGTATTGTTTGAATCCATTTCTATCAATTTTTTTTCTAATTTAAAACTATTTGGTCAATTAAATTATTAACACACAATGTTTTTAGTTTTCCTTGAGACCGTAGATTTGATGGATGGTTTTGAGTTTGTGATTGTAGTCTTTTTTAGATGCGACATATCATTCTAAGATGACTGAGAGTGGGTTTTTTCTTGGATTTTGAGAAATCTATTGATGGTTCCTCATGTTATGGGTCATAAAGTAGGTAGAGGATGTGATTGATTCGGTCTTCTAGGGTTTTAGAAAAACTTCAAGCATTGTGTTTGAGTATATTGCGGTATCATTTATCGATTGATCTGATCTATTTTTATTATGTTTTGATGAAACACCAACAATATAAGTGACATGTGATTCATGGTGTTCCATGGTTTAAGAGAGGGGTGTGTTTTATCTAGTAGGGTGTCTGATTTCAGTGGGTAGTTGATTAATATGGAGTGAATTTTTAATGATCATTTATATGTGAGTGTGTTTTAAATTAGTGACCATATTTCTTTTATAAGAAACTACCTTTTAAACGATCCTTAATTTTTTTGTTTAAAGTATTTTCCTTGGAATATTGTCACTCTACTCCTAATAAAGTTGTTTTAAAAATCAATCTTGATTTTTTATTGGGAGTATTGATTTAGTATTGATTTATTTTATAAATTAAAATAAAAGAAAAATTAATTTTCCAGTTTACTTAAATCTTTGATAGTTTTACAAATGCATAAAATATTAAATAAATTAAAATCCATGTTTATTAGAATGATTTTTTTCATAAACAGAAATTCAATTTTTTTTGGTCATTAGAGAAAAATTAATGGTTTGTAAGAGGGTAAAGTTTCAAGCTATAATGATTAATGATTTCTTATTCCATTTTCTATTATGTTGACCCCCCTTTTGATGGAATCATTCTTATTTGATAGGTACATCTCAAAAGTGCTTGAGATCATGCTCTCTAGATTTATGTCCAGGATGGTCTTGATTCTTGGGGATGTGAATCATTTAAAGGGTATCTAATGTTACAAACTATACTTTCATGTACTATTACATTGTGTATTTTAAATGCTGGGAGTGTCGATAGAAGGTTCAGTAGATGATTGAGGAATTTTTGAGATAAAATCTTTGTTGCAAGAAGGAAATGAAGTGTGACCTATGTTATTGCTTCATGATTTGTTGGTTGCAAATTAAGAGTTGTATTTCTCTAATGTGTTGCATCATGAATGATAGGGCTGTAGTGCGAGCCTATACTTTATATCATAGATCTCATGATATGAATTTTCGATGTCATTTTTTTAGATTGGATTTTTCTTTTGTTCTATGATCATCTGAGTTACAATGTGGTGATTTTAAATGTATTTATGGTAAATCATATGTATGGTATGTTTATGTGTGGTGTGTTTTGTTATTTCTTAGAGTGTTTTTGGAATTTCCAAGGTTAATTTTACTTGAGGGATATTGTTGTGCGGATTTACTCACTATGTTGTGGAGTCTTGGGTGATTTATTTTCATAGTTATTCAATTTTGGGGGTCATTGCACCATTTTGGTTTGTGTATCATCATGGTGTGGCTCTGGGGAGTTATAAAGTTTAAGGACAAGTTTAAGGTTTAAACCATGTTTCTTATAGGATTATGTATTGCGGAAAGAATACCTTTGTTATGTCATGACCATCATTGATGGTATTTGTTTTAAGGTGGATAGAATATGATATTCAAGTGATAGATAAAGGGTATTGTAGAGTGATTTATGGATATTTATTTTACTCAAAACCATTGTGGTGTGACCCTTAATGTCACTTTATGATGGTGACATCTTTGATTTAAAATATAAATTCAAGTGTTCTTTCTATTTACTTCCAATTCCATTACTTTACCCAAAACACTAAGTTCCATTAGGAGTGTCTTCTAATATCATTCAGTTTCTATTCGTGGATTTTTAATTTTTTCTTCAAGAGATAAATTACACATGATTTAAGGTGAGTCACACTCTCTTTTCCTATTTTCTTATCCTTCATTATTATGTTATTCATTATTATAAATCACTTAAGTGGTAATACTATACTTCATTTTAGTCTTGGGTTGTGTTTTTATGGATATTAGTATGATATATGATTTTAATAAATTTCCTTGCTTGTTTTTAAGAATTATCACTATTCTTCTCCATTCTTATGAAATGACCATTAATCTCTGATTGATGTAGAGGATTCATGAATTCTAATTATTTAATTATGTGTGAATTTAAATTAATTTTTATTTTATTTTATTAGGTGAATAATATTAATTAACATAAATAATATAATAAATTGAACTAGAGGAGTTGAAATAATGAGGCTGGTTCACCTATGCTTTCCAACATTTTATTTTATTGATAATTTTTTGATGTTTCTTAGTTAATACTTGTTATTGTGATAAAGTTTCTTATTTCTATTATAATTATTTAATATCCTTCCATTAATGTTTGAATGATTAAAGATGAAAATGAAAAGGGTTGTGAGTAAATATGTAATTTTTATTTATTTATTTGTCTATGTTGTGTTGAATGAATAAAGAGATGATTAAAGTATATTTTTTGAGGTGTTTTTTTATTTTTATTCTTATTTAATGTTTTTTGGGATAAATTTAAACTTTTATAATTTTATTTTATCATAAATATGGTAATTAATTACAATAATGAGAATTTAGAAATAAACTTTGTGTGTTTATGTATAAAATGTAAAATTAAAATGGAAGAATGATTAAAGGGATATTTTTTGTGTAATTATCAGATAAAATTTATATATATTTTAACCATTATTCAATGTTTATCCTTTCTATAATCTTGATGGTGAATTATGAATTCCTATTTGTGGCGAAAGTTTGATATGGTTGATGTGGTGCATGTTTGGGGTGATAGTGTGTATCATTGTGGATGGTTTGTCATGGTTTATATGAATAAAAGTGGGTGATGTCGTGAAAAGGGATGATTGATAGTGTGGCTATCATTTTGGATTATTATGGTGGTTGTTGAAATAGTTTTGTGTGGTGGTAGATTCAATTACGAGATAGGTTTATTTTTTTTGTGTCATAGTTTCCCAAAAATATGGTTTCCTACTAAAATAAAATAAAATAATGAATAAATAATCAAAAGTGTAATGGGTTAATGAGTTATTGAGGTGATGGAAATGTTAATTTATGAAACAAATAAATAATATATGGCATGTGGGATGTTTAAATGAAACATGTAAAGTCTAGAATAAATGTGAATAATTTAATAATGAATGAATTGAATGTGAAAAGTGGTCTTATAAATGGGTTGAAAATAAATATGGATAAATTGATATAATGCGAATGGAAACATAAAATCTATAATTCAATACTAATGTGATTAAATGGTATGATGTTTATGTTATGTGGTTACTTTAAGGTATTAGAGTAGTTAGGTATGGTTAGTTGGTTGTGGTAGTAGTGATTATTATTGTGTGGTGTCTAGGATGAGGTAACTTTTGCACATAATAGTGTTTAATATGTTATAGTTATGATTTATACCTTATTTTAGGCTTGTGTGGGTTATTATATCATTTTTATTTTCTTGTTATTTCTTACACAATGATAATCGAGTCTAGTATTCTTACTGATGCCCATATGGGGACATGGGTTCTTAAAGTCTTCTCCAACATCTAGGTTATAGAGGGAACAAATGGCAGACTAATCCATCATCCCCACTCTCCCTTTTAACATAGTATGGATTGTGATAGTCCTAGGTAAGTATATATATATATATGAGTTATAATAGCATAAGTTTATGGTATATATATACTGGATGACATGGTTTTGGTGTTGTGATATAGATACATGGTGGAGGATATGGATGGTATGAGGAGGGAAGTAGATTAATGTCCTTCATGTTCATATTTCCCTATAATGATTATGATTTGATGTAAATTTGTGGTGTAGTATGTGGTGGTGAAAATACAATCACAAGTAAGGGGATATATATGGATCCCTTATAAACCATTGTAATTTAAGAATGGACTTGACCAATATCTGTTATAAAGATATGTAGTTTCTTTTTATTAGTTTGTTAATACTAGTGGGTTTTGAATAATTTCATATAATTTAAACACCTACTAACCAATAAAACTTAAAAAGTAGTAAAGTTTATTTTGATAGATAAACGTGAAGATGGATTTAATTAATTGATTAAGAGGCTAGTCACTACACCAGTACTCACACTACCAAAAAGTTTGTGAGGGTTTATAATATACAATGATTCTTTAAATAAGGTATTGAGTTGTTTAATCCTTCAAAATGATACATTAATAACTTATTCATCAAGACAGTAAAATATACATGTGAAAATTTTCCCAATGCATGATCAATATTTGATAACAATACTCATTGTATTTAACATTTAGAGAAACTGTATCTATGGTAATAACTATGAAATGTATTCTCTATATAAAATCTTAATTTATATATTCACACGATAATAGCTCAACATTTTCCAATGAAGATTGTTTGATAAGAACATCTTGGAAAGGAGAACAAAGTGGAAGGTGATTTAAGTTGAAAAGATCATGAATCCTTATCCATGATAATAATAAAAAAATATACAATATTCTTAAATTTGAAAAAGATGTACATGTGAACCATTAAGTAAGTGATGAAATCCAACAATTCTCATATTATTTCTCATCCATCTATCATGGAAAATATTATGGTGGAATAAAGGTATAATGTGGAAATATAAAATAAATAATAATCTATAAGGAATTATAAAATATGAGATTTCAACATCACTACTGGAAATGGGGATTTTCCCAACAGTTCTGAACCATTGGGAAAGGCTGCAGAACTGTTGGTACAACATATACCAACGGTTCTGCAAACCATGGGGAAGTAAGCCGTTTAGAAAACCTATCCCAACGGTTTACAAAGAACCGTTGGTATAGGTTAGTAAAATTAACCTATGCCAACGATTTGGTTAAACTGTTGGCATAAGTTTTACCAACAGTTTACACCAAACCGTTGGTAAAGCTAATGAAAATTCATTCTTCCCCAACAGTTCTAAACCGTTGGGAAAGGTTTTTACCAATGGTTCTCTGTGAACCATTGGTAAAAAAATCCCTTGAAACCATTCCCAACGGTTTGTAAACCCTTGGGAAAGGGTTATTATAAGCCTATTCTAACGGTTTGAAACTGTTGGCATAGGGAATGCTGTGCAAATTGCACAGAAGCCTGCCATTTGCACAACAGCCTCTAATTTTGCACAGCAGCCTCCATTCCATTCTCCTACCTACAATAACAAACTAATACATACATATAGAGAATAAATTCATGCACATTTAACATATAATGCATTCTTGAACTATAAACATCCAAAATTAAATCAAAATTCATAACGTAATTATAAACATACATAATTGATTTGGAATTCAATTTAAAATTTAGATGAAAATTGAATGCGGAATACAGAATTCAATTCATAATTAAATACATACATAATTTAATTTTCAATTATCAATAAAATACATGAAAAACTGAATATGTATCAACAGAATCTGAATACATTTGTTCATAATTTCGTATACCAGTTGTTTTTACTAAAAATGATGTCCATTTTAAACAAAATACATACACTTGGAGTGATATCGACCACATCGTGGCTCTAACTGTGGTGGGGATGACTCATACATGTTACAGATGACCCATGGATCGTTTTCCTAATGTATGAACATATTCCGAAAGCATTTGGTCAGTTTTCCATATGCCAGTTATTGTTTTCACTTAAAATGTTTTTCATTTCAAAAACAAAAACGAGACACTTTGAGTGGTGCTTCCCACACCAGGCCTCGGATTAAGGCGGTGTTAACTTTTACACGTCACTTATGACCCAAGTATCACTGTCCAAAATTTTCAACGAAATCAGAATGCATTTGGATGGTTTTCCGTATGTCATTTATTTTCTTCAGTTAAAATGAAGTCTATTTTAAACAATAGAGAGACAATTTGAGTGGTCCCAGCCCCACCATGTCTCAGATTGAGGCGGGGTTGACTCGTACACATCACAAATGACCCATGGATCATTTTACTAAAGGTTAAACAGAATCCGAATGCGTTTGTTTGGTTTTCCGTATGTTAGTTCTTGTTTTCACTTAAAATGAAGTCCATTTTAAAATAAAGAGAGACACTTTGAGTGGTGCCAGCCACACCACACCTCAGATTGATGTGGGATTGAGTCGTGCACGTCATATATTACCCATGGATCGTTTTTCTAAAGTATCAGCACAATCATAATCCATTTGGTCGGTTTTCCATATGTACTTAAAATGTTGTCCATTTTAAACAAATGAGAGACAGTTAGAGTGATCCTGGACACACTGCAACTCGGGTTGAGGCGTGTTTGACTTTTACACATCACATATGACCCATGGATCGTTGTCCTAATGTTTTAATAGAATATTGATGCGTTTGGTCGGTTTACTGTATGTCAGTTGTTGTTTGCAATTAAAATGAAGTTCATTTTAAACTGTAGAGAGACACTTTTAGTGGTGTTGGCCACTCCATGTCGTGGATTGAGACTGGGTTGACACGTACACATCAAATATAACCCATGGATCATTTTCTTAAATTTTCAACTGAATCCTAATGTGTTTAGTTGGTTTTCCGTATGTCATTTGTTGTATTCATTTAAAATTTTGTCTATTTCAAATAAACCTGAGGCACTTTGAGTGGTGCTGGCCACACCTGGCCTCGGATTGAGGTGGAGTTTACTTGTACACATCACAAATGACTCATGGAACGTTTTCCTAAAGTTTTAATAGAATCTAAATGTGTTTGGTCAGTTTTCTGTATGTCAGTTGTTGTTTTCAATTAAAATAAAGTCCATTTTAAACTATAGAGAGACACATCAAGTGGTGCCGGACACTCCGCACCTCTGATTGAGGCTGGGTTGACTCGTACACGTCAAAAATGACCCAAAGATCATTTTTCTAAAGTATCAACACAATCCGAATGTGTTTGGTCGTTTTTCTTTATGTAAGTTGTACTTTTCACTTAAAATGTTATTCATTTCAAACAAAAGTGAGACACTTAGAATGGTTCTAGCCACACCACATCTCAGATTGAGGCAGGGTTGACTCGTACACGTCAAAAATGACCCATGGATCATTTTCCTAAAGTTTTAATAGAATCCAAATGCGTTTGATCAGTTTTCCATATGTCAGTTGTTGTTTTCACTTAAAATGAAGTCCATTTTAAACTAAAGTGAGACACTTTTAGTGGAGTTTTCCACACCGCATCTCGGATTGAGGCCGGGTTGACTCGTGCACATCATATATTACCCATGTATCATTGTGTTAATGTATCAACACAATCACAATACGTTCGGTCAGTTTTCCATATGTACTTAAAATGTTGTCCATTTTAAACAAAAGAGAGACACTTAGAGTGATCTCGGACACACTGCGACTCGGATTGAGGCGCAGTTGACTCTTACACGTCACATATGACACATGGATCGTTTTTCTAAAGTTTCAACAGAATCTGGAATTCAATTCATAATTTGATCGTTTTTTTGTATACCATATGTTTTTACTAGAAATGATGTCCATTTTAAACAAAATACGCACACCTGGAGTGATATCGGCCACGCTGTACCTCAGATTGAGGCGAGGTTAAGTCATACACGTCACAAATGACCCATGGATAGTTGTATTTAAGTATCAACATATTAAGAAAGCGTTTGGATGGTTTTCTATATGTAAGTTGTTGTTTTCACTTAAAATGATGTCCATTTTAAACAAAAGAGAGACACTTTGAGTGGTGTCGGCCACACCGTGCCTCAGATTGAGGCGAGGTTGACTCTTACACGTCAAATATGACCCATGGATTGTTATACTAAAGTTTCAAAGGAAATGGAATGCATTTGGTTGGTTTCCATATGTACTTAAAATGTTGTCCATTTTAAACAAAACAGAGACACTTAGAGTGATCCCGGCCACACCGCGACTCGGATTGAGCCTGAGTTGTCTCATACACATCACTAATGACCCATGGATAATTGTGATAAATTATCAACAGATTCCGAATGTGTTTGGTCGGTTTTTTGTATGCCAGTTCTTCTTTTCACTTATAATCCTGTCCATTTTAAACAAAAGAGAAACAATTAGAGTGGTACCGGCCACACCGCGTCTCGGATTTAGACGGGGTTGACTCTTACACGTCTCAAATGACCCATGGATCATTTTCCTAATGTATCTACACAATCTGAATGTGTTTGGTCAGTTTTCCATATGCCAGTTGATGTTTTCACTTAAAATGATGTCCTTTTGAATCAAAAGACAAACACTTTGAGTGGTTCCAGCCACACCGCGTCTCAGATTGAGGCAGGGTTGATTTGTTCACATCACATATGACCCATGGATCGTTGTGCTAAAGTATCAACACAATAAGAATCCGTTTGGTCAGTTTTCCATATGTACTTAAAATGTTGTCCATTTTAAACAAAATAGAAACACATAGAGTGATCTCGGACACACCGCGACTCGGATTGAGCCCGGGTTGGCTCGTACACGTCACATACGACCCATGGATCGTTGTGATAAATTATCAATAGATTCCAAATGCCTTTGGTCAGTTTTTCATATGCCAGTTGTTCTTTTCACTTATAATCCTGTCGATTTTAAACAAAAGAGACACAGTTAGAGTGGTACCCGCCACACCGTGTCTCATATTTATACGGGGTTGACTCGTACACGTCTCAAATGACCCATGGATCATTTTCCTAAAGTATTAACACAATCTGAATGCATTTGGTCATTTTTCCGTATTCCAGTTAATGTATTCACTTAAAATGATGTCCTTTTGAAACAAAAGATAGAGACTTTGAGTGGTGGCTGCCACACCGCGTCTCAGATTGAGGCAGGGATGATTTTTACACATCACATATAACCCGAGGATCGTTGTGCTAATGTATCAACACAATCAGAATCAGTTTGGCCAGTTTTCCGTATGTACTTAAAATTTTTTCCATTTTAAACAAAAGAGAGACACTTAGAGTGATCCCTACCACACCGCGACTCAGATTGAGCCCGGGTTGGATTGTACATGTCACAAAAGACCGATGGATCTTTCTCCTAAAGCATCAACACATTTCGAATGCATTTGGTCAGTTTTTCATATGTCAGTTGTTGTTTTCACTTAAAATGATGTTCATTTTAAACAAATGAGAGACACTATGAATGGTTTCGACCACACCGTGCATTGTATTGAGGAGTAGTTGACTCATACACGTCAAATATGACCCATGGATCGTTGTGCTAAATTGTCGACATATTCCGAAAGCGTTTGGTCAGTTTTTCGTATGCCAGTTGTTGTTTTCACTTAGAATTAAGTCCACTTTAAACAAAAGAGAGACACTTTGAGTGGTGTAGGCCACACCATGCCTCAGATTGAGGTGAGGTTGACTCTTAAACGTCAAAAATGACCCATGGATCGTTCTCCTAATGTTTCAATGAAAACTGAATGCGTTTGGTTAGTTTTCCGTATGTACTTAAAATGTTGTCGATTTCTAACAAAAGAGAGACACTTAGAGTGATCCCAGCCACACCGCGACTCAGATTGAGCCTGGGTTGACCCATACACATCACATATGACCCATGGATCATTGTGATAAATTATCAATAGATTCCGAATGTGTTTGGTCAGTTTTTCGTACGCTAGTTGTTCTTTTCACTTATAATACTGTCCATTTTAAACAAAAGAGACACAGTTAGAGTGGTACCGACCACACTGCATCTTGGATTTAGATGGGGTTGACTAGTACAGGTCTCAAATGACCCATGGATCATTTTCCTAAAGTAACAACACAATTCGAATGCGTTTGGTCAGTTTTCTATATGCCAGTTGATGTTTTCACTTAAAATGATGTCCTTTTGAAACAAAAGATAGACACTTTGAGTGGTGCTGGACACACCACGTCTCATATTGAGGCGGGGTTGATTCATACACATCACATATGACCCGTGGATCGTTGTTCTAAAATATGAACACAATCAGAATCAGTTTGGTCAGTTTTTCGTATGTACTTACAATGTGGTCCATTTTAATCAAAAGAGAGGCACTTAGAGTGATCCCATACACAACGTGCCTCGGATTGAGGTGGGGTTGACTTGTAAACATCACATATGACCCATGGATCATTCTAAAAAATCATTAACACATTTATAATGCGTTTGGTCAGTTTTTCGTATGTCAGTTGTTGTTTTCACTTAAAATGATGTCCATTTTAAACAAAAGAGAGACACTATGAATGGTGTCGGCCACACCGTGCCTCGGATTGAGGCGGGGTTGACTCTTACATGTCAAATATGACCCATGGATCATTTTTCTAAAGTATCAACATATTACGAAAGCATTTGGTTGGTTTTCCGTATTCCAGTTGTTGTTTTCACTTAAAATGAAGTCCATTTTAAACAAAAGAGAGAAACTTTGAGTGGTGTCGGCCACACCACATCTCGTATTGAGGCGAGTTTGACTCTTACACATCACATATGACCCATGGATTGTTCTCCTAATGTTTCAATGGAAACTGAATGTGTTTGGTCAGTTTTCCATATGTACTTAAAATTTTGTCCATTTTAAACAAAAGATTGACACTTAGAGTGATCCTGACCACACCACGACTTGGATTGAGCTTGGGTTGACTCATACACGTCACATATAACCCATGGATTGTTGTGATAAATTATCAATAGATTCTGAATGCGTTTGGTTGGTTTTTCGTATGCTAGTTGTTCTTTTCACTTATAATCCTGTCCATTTTAAACAAAAGAGACACAGTTAGAGTGGTACCGGCCACACCGCATCTCAGATTTAGACGGGGTTGACTCGAACACATCTCAAATGACCCATGGATCATTTTCCTAAAGTATCAACACAATCTGAATGCATTTGGTCGGTTTTTTGTATGCCAGTAGATGTTTTAATTTAAAATGATGTCCTTTTGAAATAAAAGACAGACACTTTGAGTTGTTCCTACCACACCACGTCTAATATTGAGGCGAGGTTTATTTTTACACGTCACATATGACACGTGGATTGTTGTGATGAAGTATCAACACAATCAGAATCTATTTGGTTAGATTTCCATATGTACTTAAAATGTTTCCCATTTTAAACAAAAGAGAGACACTTAGAGTGATCTCGGCCACACCGTGACTCGAATTGAGCCTGGGTTGGCTCATAAACGTCACATATAACCCATGGATCATTGTGATAAATTATTAATAGATTCCGAATGCGTTTGGTTGGTTTTTTGTATCCCAGTTGTTCTTTTCACTTATAATCCTGTCCATTTTAAACAAAAGAGACACAATTAGAGTGGCACCGGCCACACCGCATATTGTATTTATATGGGGTTGACTCGTACACGTCTCAAATGACCCATGGATCATTTTACTAATGTATCAACACAATCCAAATGCGTTTGGTCAGTTTTCCATATGCCAGTTAATGTTTTCACTTAAAATGATGTCCTTTTCAAACAAAAGACAGACACTTTGAGTGGTTTCGGCCACACCACATCTCATATTAAGGTGATTTTGATTCTTACACGTCACATTTGACACATGGATCATTGTGATAAAGTATCAACAAAATCAGAATCCGTTTGGTTAGTTTTCCATATGTACTTAAAATGTTGTCCATTTTAAACAAAAGAGAGGAACTTAGAGTGATCCCAACCACACCGTGACTCAGATTGAGGCATGGTTGACTCGTACACATCACATATGACCCATGGATTGTTCTCCTAAAGCATGAAAACATTTCGAATGCGTTTGGTCAGTTTTTCATATGTCAGTTGCTGTTTTCACTTAAAATGATGTCCATTTTAAACAAAAGAGAGAAACTATGAATGGTGTTGGCCACACCGCCACTCAGATTGAGGCGGGGTTGACTCTTACACGTCACATATGACCCATGGATCTTTTTCCTAATGTTTCAACACAATCAGAATTCGTTTGGTCAGTTTTCCATATACCAATTGTTGTTTTCAATTAAAATGAAGTTCATTTTAAACAAAAGAGAGACAATTTGAGTTTTGTCGGCCACACCACACCTTGTATTGAGGCAAGGTTGACTCGTAGACATCACATATGACTCATGTATAGTTATCCTAAAGTTTCAACAGAAACCAAATGCGTTTGGTCATTTTTCCGTATGTACTTAAAATGTTGTCCATTTTAAACAAAAGAGAGACACTTCGAGTGATCCTGACCACACCGCGACTCGGATTGAGCCCGGGTTGGCTCATACACGTCACATATGACCCATGGATCATTGTGATAAATTATCAACGGAATCTGAATGCGTTTGGTCGGTTTTCTGTATGCCAGCTGTTCTTTTCACTTATAATCCTGTCCATTTTAAACAAAAGAGACATGGTTAGAGTGGTATAGGCCACATCGCTTCTCGGATTTAGACGGGGTTGACTCGTACACGTCTCAAATGACCCATGTATCATTTTCCTAAAGTATCAACACAATACGAATGTGTTTGGTCGGTTTTATGTATGCCATTTGATGTTTTCACTTAAACTTATGTCCTTTTGAAATAAAAGATAGAAACTTTGAGTGGTTCCAGACACACCACATATCAGATTAAGGCAGGGTTGATTTTTACACGTCACATATGACTCATGGGTCATTGTGATAAAGTATCAACACAATCAGAATTCGTTTGGTCATTTTTCCATATGTACTTAATATGTTGTCCATTTTAAACAAAAGAGAGACACTTAGAGTGATCCCGACCACACCGTTCCTCGGATTGAGGCAGGGTTGACTCGTACACCTCACATATGACCCATGGATATTTCTCCTAAATCATCAACACATTTCGAATGAATTTGGTTAGTTTTTCGTATGTCAATTGTTCTTTTCACTTAAAATGATGTACATTTTAAACAAAAGATAGACACTATGAATGGTGTCGGCCACACTGCGCATCAGATTGAGGTAGGGTTGACTTTTAAATGTCACATATGACCCATGGATCGTTTTTCTAAAGTATCGACACAATCAGAATCCGTTTGGTTGGTTTTCCGCATGCCAGTTGTTATTTTCACTTAAAATGAAGTCCATTTTAAAAAAAAGAGAGACACTTTGAGTGGTGTCGGCCACACCACTCCTCGTATTTAGGCGGGGTTGACTCATACACATCACATATGACCCAAGGATTTTTGTGCTAAAGTATCGATAGAATAAGAATCCATTTGGTCAGTTTTCCGTATGCCAGTTGTTGTTTTTACTTAAAATGAAGTCCCTTTTAAACAAAAGAGATACATTTTGAGTGGTTTCGGCCACACCACACCTCATATTGAGGCGAGGTTGACTTGTACACATCGTATATGACCCATGGATCTTTCTCCTTAAGTTTCAATGGAAACCGAATGCGTTTGGTCAATTTTCCATATATACTTAAAATGTTGTGCATTTTAAACAAAATAGAGACACTTAGAGTGATCCCAGCCACACCGTGCTTCGTATTAAGGAGAGGTTGACTCATACACCTCACATATGATGGTCGAGTCAGATAAAACATATTTTTGATCAATACTAAATCAATTTGAATATTACCAACCTTAACAAGGAAACTAATGTGTAACCCAAAAAACTAAATATATAAGGGAATAATGGGATTCATTGGTAATTTTGCTATCAATTGTTTTAGAAGAGCTTGAATGGATTTAATAAATCATAAAATTTGTAATGTTCACCAAGTTAGAAATATTGTTTGACTAGGTTGTAATATAGTTCAATTCCAAATTAGAAAATGAAATTCAAATAAAACTGCAACCAATAAACATTGAAAATTCACGTAATGGTCAAGTCAGATAAAAAATATTTGTGACAAATACTAAATCAATTTTAATATTAACAACTTTAACAAAACAACTCAAGGTAAACCAAAATAATTTAGAACATGGATGAATGATTCTATATATTTTCAACCACAACTTCTGGTTCACAATTAACTCTGACAATTGAGCTATTGGAGTCATGAAAATAAATAAATGGATTGGTTCCAATGGTACATGGGACAATGTCAATTCCATCATCACCATCATCAAAAATATGTATTGTAATTACTTCAACTATACACCAAATTTAGGTCAAATTTGGTCTTTGACATAAAAAACTTGTTTATCCATTGATGCCAACACATATGGTTCTTCGGTAGCAAGAGTGTGAGTCATATTAATTTCTTGAAATCCACAATCATCAATAAATGTTCCATGTCTCGTCATCAAATCAAACCAATGGTATTTAATCATTGTGACTCGTCCATGAGAGTAATAATCCAATATTATTATTTTCTCAACGACTCCATAATAACCCACATTTTCAAATCACACTCTACTATCTGATGCACTGGCAGAAAAATATGTTGTGGTAGTAACTATAACACCATCATGTTGTGTTCTCATGTTCTTTGCTCATTCAGTGAAAATAAATTTGTACCCATTGATAACAATTGATTTACAGTCACAAACCACGATATTAGGACCAAAATCCAAAGATATTATTTCCTCAGAGACAGAGTCAACAGAAAAACTCAATACCTGAAATATAAATGACTGTTAAACTTAATTAAATATTGATATAATTATTTTAAATAGTAATATTTTTACCTTCAATTTTAACCAAGCAGAAAAATCTTTTCTATGAAAAGTCTCTCTTTTTCTCAAAGATAAAGAAAGATGCTTCCTATTTATCATTGTTTTAAGTTCCCTGTAGATAAAAAATATGAATAGTTTAATAGATATATATGTAAGATTTACATATTCAATTTATTTACCTAATATAGTCATCGGACAAATCACAGTTGAAAAAAATTGTGCGATGTTCCATCTCTCGCTCTTCATGGATTAATGTCTTCAATTTATATGATCCAGGAATTAATCCTGTTTGAGGAAGTGATGAAAAACTTGGTTCAATTTGATCATACTATACTTCTTCATTTCTCATTAGTTTGTTCATTCGTGTAGTAAGATCAGGCAAATACATCGAGTATAAATCCATACATTCTTGAGCCAAGTAATCGTTCACGATAGAACCTTAGAGATGATTCATGTTTCAGACATAAGACTTTAATGTGTACATATTTCTTTCAGCTGGATACATACAACAAAAATAAATAGGTCCTCCGAGAAGTATTTCCGTGGGAATATAGACAGTCAGATGCAGCATGCATGTGAAAAATGATGGAGGAAATATTTTCTCCAACTCACAAAAAATTAATGGGGCATCTGTCAATTTTTTTTGCAATAAAGACTTGGAAAACTTCTTAGAAAAAATATCTCTAAACAAATGGAACAACCAAATAATATTCACCGTTAAATTATTGGACAAAAGATGAAGGATTTCTATTTTAATCAACTCATGCATTAGAACGTGATAATCACGAGTCTTCAAAGATTTTAGCTTCAACTCTCTTCTGTTGACCCGTTTAGATATGTTGCTTGAATAGAAATCAGGAACTATAATAGTATCTAATACTTCCAGAAATTGTTTTTTTTCGTAGGTGTAATAACATAAGAAGCACATGGAAGTTTCCATTTATTTTCACTGATACGCACAAGATGCAATTCCGGTCTGATGCCCCAATCCACCAAGTCACGCTGAGATCGTAAATCATCATTTGTCTTCCCCTTGACATTTAGAAGAACCGAAATCAACATTTTACATATATTATTTTCAATATAAATTACTTCTAAGCAATGATGTAACAAATTGGTTGACCAATAAGGAAAATCAAAAAAGATACTCCTTTTCCTCAAATTGTAATAGGTTTTAGTGGAAACATTCTTTCTCTTTCCAGACTTCATTTGACCCTTCCCAAATGAAAAACTAAAATCCTTCAATTCATTAATAACATCAGTTCCAGACATACAATGAGGTTGAGCATCGGTCTCTATGGTATTATCAAATTTTCAATGATTTGTTCTATATAGATGATCATTGGGAAAGAATCGTCGATGTCCCATATAACTGAAACTACAATGATGTTTCAGTCTTATGGATTGTGTATTCTTCATACAAACTGGGCATGACAGTTTTCCCTCTGTCCTCCATCCAAACATCATTGCATAAGCAGGAAAATCATTGATCATCCACATAAGCGCATCACACATCTGAAATATGCCTTTTGAACATGCATCGTATGTGTGCACACCCACATCTCAAATAAATTTCAAATCTTTTATTAAAGGTTGCATGTATACATCAATATCAATGTTGGGATCAGAAGGACCAGATATGAGTATACTCATGAAAGTGAAAGGTTTTTTCATACACAACCATGGGGGGAGATTATAAATGTGTATAAAAATTGGCTATGTTCTGTGCGAAGTAAGCATCTACCCAAACGGATTAAAACCATCACATGAAAGACCCAGCCTCACATTATGCACGTCAGCTGCAAAATTAGGATGTCGAGCATCAAATCTCTACCATGAAAATCCATCTGCAGGATGAACCAACTCATCATTAGTCTTCTTTCTCTCGGTATCATGCCATCCCTTTTTTATTGATATGTCATCAGACATAAAAAGATTATGGAGTCTGAGGATCAATGAAAAGTGCCACATTACTTTCTGTGGAATGCGGGATGGTGTTCCATCAGATTTAGACTTCCAACGGGATGTGCCACATTTTATACAATCATTTAGTTCAACGGTTTCCTCCCAGAATAAACCCTAATATTTCTGGCAAGCATGAATTTTGTTTCTTGAAAATCCAAGTTCCTCAACTAACTTCCATGCCATATAGTGGTTTGAGGGAATATCTGCATCATCTAGAATGAAATCCTTCAAAAGGGTAAGAATGTAATCGATTACTGTGTTAGAAATACCACACATAGTTTTCCCATGAAACAATCAGATTAAAAATTACATCTTTTTCATTTTATCTCATTGTCGATATACTGGAGTCGTGGCAGCATTATTCAATTTTTTCACCCTATCAATATCATCATTTTAACTAAAATCATCATCTGTCCTCATATATAAGTCTTCTTGATTCGAAATCATTTCTTTTTCATCATGAAGAATAAACAGAAATGGATCATTTAACAAATTCTCTATTCCTGTCCTTTCATTTCGATCATCACCAATTTAAGATTTCATTTTCTCCTCATTGTGATACCACACATAGTAGTTTGCTTGAAAACCATTTTTGGTTATGTGGTAGCTGACTTCTTCACAGCTCAACCAAGGTCTACCAACACAATTATAACATGGACAGTGTATGAGACCACTATCTGAAGCATTGTGAAATGAAAAAATCTATAAATCTCTCCAAATTGTTTTGAAAATCGCTTGAGATCTGATCGGTTTCATACATCCAACTTCTGTCCATTCTGTAAAAAGAATTTATATAAGTCATTTTGTCATAAAAAATTCAATAGGTTTGAAATTTAATAGAAAATACCTTTAAGTAAACGATAAAGGAAGAAGTTTCTAGTCGATGTAGTGAACTATTAAAATAATGTAAAGAACAAGTACTCATAAATTAAATTAAAATTTATTTATATTCATTTTTATTAGGTCTATAAGAGGCACATGCCTCAGGTCCCATCATGTGTTGTAGTCATCCCAAATTATTCCCTCATGTTCAATAACTCATTATTGGCACCTCTATGGCCATACCTTTCATTACCCAATTACTTCCCCAAGTCAAGCGCACCCCATGGGTGAATAAATTTTAGGCCCATACACTAATAGGTTTTTCATGGCTTGTAAAAAGATTTAATTTCATTAAGTATAGACAAAAAAATTTATTTTTAAATTTGAAATTAATAATAAAGTATGTCAATGATAACAACATTACTGAATTAAACTTATGACTTATCTAACATTTTTATGGATTTCTACACATGCCATCATGGGTAGTAAAAAGCACCCCACCCTCATAAAAGTGAGTATTGGCCAAGAAGGAAACATAATATACAATGTACAATGAGAACCATATTTAATTGACCCTAAAGTTATATCAGTACAGTCATCTTGGGTGAAATGGAATATATGATCCTGGTTAACTGATGAATTCAAAAGTTCGTATTCCATATTTTGGACTATCTAAGGTAATAAATCATGTGAGGATGGGTTTACATCATTCAATTTCTTACATGCTAGTGAGAATGAAGGCTTAAATTAATGACTTGAGTTCACTGATACCATGTCTACCGTAATACACACCATTTGAACCCTTATACACACCATATGAACCCTTATACCATATCGTCATTATTACAACCATTAATATCAACATATTAAACAACATCACTTGTTAATGATAATAAACTTGAACATAAATCAATAATAATATTATATATATCAAGTAAAATGAATTCATACTATCTGAAATCCTAAATGACCACCCAGAACCATGATTAATGACCACAAAGCTCCCCTTTTGGCCAAATCAAATGTGAAAACAAAAACACATAGTTGCAGAAAACAACTTCATTTGTGTGAAGAATAATAATCTCATGGTCCTCATGATATTTGAACCACAAATTCATGATTTTAGAGATGAAATTGTATCCATGAAACCATATGAGAAACACAATTCAATACATGCATTTTTCTGATTTTCCCAAGCATTTTGAGGAACCCCAAATCATTGAAAATGGTCATTGTGTTTTAAAAAGGTGATTGAATAACACATGTATGATGTCGAAGGAAGAATGATTAATGGTTATATTAGAAAAACTAATATTCACTAATATTGAGAATTTTACATTCTGTGAATTAGTTTCATGAAGAAGGAAGAAGTACTAATTAGGGCCACATACTATTTTGCAAAGTTCAAGAAGATACTCCATATGTTCTATTGTGCAAAGGATAAGTGAACAATGTGTCATTTTATATATATATATATTTTGATAGAAACATGATACATACTTGTTATGTAATACACATAGTGTACAAAAGTTAAGATGAACAAGATCTTCATGTTTGACATGATCTTAATGAAAGGAATGATTTTCATGAAATAATTTTAATAAATATTACAAACAATTTCTTATGAGTTTGTATACATGAAGCTGTAATATTTGAAGCATTTACATTAAAAAGACTATGAATCCTTAAAATTAGAACACAATAAAGAGACACCATGCCCTTATAAATGTAAATGTGTAATGAAAACATTAATTTGACATACACCGATGTAGTGATTTGAGTACAGAATTCGTGGAGTAGTGAATCATAAAATTTTACAAAAACCCTAAAAATTGGGAATAATGAAATCCTTGATAATAGAAGGATATTCTTGATAATAGGTGGAACTATATCCTTGATAAAATATGGAATGAGTCTAACCTGTCAGCAGCTGATCCGATGGAAGAGGTGGGGCTTCTCAAGTGCTTCTGTGAATGAATCGCTTTTGGAGATCAGCAGAATGGTTCTGGAATCGTGGGGAGGCGACTACCTGGTTTGGATAATTTGGGGCATATTTTTCCCAACGGTTTTTAAAAACCGTTGGGAAACTCAATCATTTTTAACGGTTTACTGAAACCGTTGGGAAAACTCATTTTTTCCTAATCTTTCCCAACGGTTTCATCAAACCATTGGGAAAAGTGATATTTTACCCATCTTTCCCAATGGTTTCATAAAACCATTGGGAAATTCACTTGTTAGAGATTTTCACCAACAGTTTATGCAAACTGTTGGTAAAGATAACCTATACCAATACATCTTTGAACCGTTGGTATACAAGTGTTGGGAAAAGTCTGCTTTCCAGTAGGGTTTTGATAATGATATAATTAGAGGATTTGAGACATTATTATGTATACCATCAATGCTAGAGATAAAGAATGGTCTATTAGATGATTCTCTAAGGTCAACTTTCTTTATCCATCTTGGAAGCATAAATATGTATAGAGTTATCCAGGAGAACATATGGTTGAATAATATAATGAAGAAGATTTATAAATATACATTAAGGTGATTGGTATGCTAACAAATTAAGGAAAAATAACAGAAGATAAAAGGGGTTATGTAACTGTTACTTGTACCAACATGAAAATAAGATAATGCAACCATGATTTGTTTCCCTGATCTATAGAATATATCTAAAGGAAGTAATTCAATATAGGTTATGATGGATAAATTTATAATGAAAACTCTCTTCATCACCATTCATGAATAATTTTCACTTGATCGACTTGATAATATATATAACAGATAAGAAGTAGGGATACATGGAACACCATTATCTATAGTATCTAACCAGGATCCAAGGTTAAACTCAAAGTATTAGGGGAGTATTAAAAAGGCATTAAACACATAGTCAAACTCTAGTATATCATATCACCCTCAGATCAATGGTTAATCTGAGAAAACCATTCAAACTATAGAAAATAGTCTTAGAGATTACTCTATGGACATTAAAGGAGGTTGTGATCAATATCTTCCACTAATCAAGTTCTTATACAATAATCTCTTTCACTCTCTCAAAATAAATATTTATTCTATTTTAAAAGGGGTTACATTTTCTTCTTAATTGAGAACCGACAAACAAAAAAAGGAATTAAACTAAAAAGTAAATCCATTCAATTTAAAAAAAATTATAATCGTTCACCTTATATAAGATCATTTTAATGGGAGAATCCATCCTCTCAAGTCTATATTTTATGTTGTCCTTGAAGAAATATGTTATCTTTTCCAAAATCATTATTAACTCCTCCAAGATGATCTTCATTATGATAAACCTACAAATCAAAATGTGGTGATTTAGTTGTTCTATGATTATTTTTACTCATTATTATCGATTAAAATCTCCCTTTTATATAGCTATTCAACATTATATGACAAGACATTAATGATAAACACCTCTTCCACTATATATTATTTATGTTGCATTAACTAATCCAAAACCACTACTAGTTTACTTTATTTGACCTCCTCCATCCCTCTACCTTCAGTTTCAGTTACTTTCAATATGGTTCTAGACTTAGAAGGCCATTCAATATCTACTGCATTTTCCTCATCCCTTTTTTAATCGACTTCAAGAAGAATTTATTTCATTTTTCCTTCCCTATTATCCTAGTCAACCTAAGGATTTGACCCTTGATTGATAGTTTTTGGTTCTACAATATCAATATAAATATATAACTATATCATGTAGTGATGAAATTAGAGAATGACATTTACTTGGACCAAAATAGGTAGAAGAAATCAAAGATATAGTTTACTGAATTCAATAACATATCATAGTAGTATAGAGTTTTTGAAGATCTATGATAATAGTCATCATTGAGACCAAGTGTTTATTGTTTGGGATAATGTATTGCTTAAAATATCTCTATATATGAGAGTTATTATGTTTAGAAATAAAGTACATTTTTGGATCCTTTGAAATTATTGATCATCTTGGAGTTTTGGCCTATTGACTCACACTTTCTACAAAACTATCTCATGTATATAATACATTCCATGTATCTCTCTTGAGAAAGTACATACTATATTACTCTTATGTACTGAATCTAATAGTGGTGAAATTTGATCATGAATACTCTTATAAGGAGCATCCATTGAAGATCATGGGTCACACAGATAAATTATTATGAAATATGAAGAATCACCTTGTCAAAGTATTATAGAGAAATAATAAGTATAAAAAAGAATCATGGGAACCTGATTATGTAATAATACAAAAATATACTCATTTATTTTCATCTTAGTGTTTGAATTAAAATTTAGAGGAATAATTTTTTGAAGGGGGGAATTTAGCATACTATGTTTTTAAAAAAATTCATTCTTTACAACATATAAGAAATATAGTTAAATATTTTGCTTGAAATATTAGAGTGTATTGTCACATACACCACATAATAAAATAAACATTATTTTATTCCATCGATATATAACTTTATCAAAAAGGATAAATATATTCTATCAATCTAATTCTAATGAATGGGAAAATAAATACAACAAAGTAACATAAATAAATTATTGGAATCTAAGGGGTTATGGTCTTCTATAAATTCCAAAACCGTGAACAACACTATGAAAATGAAAAAACATTAAAAATAAAATAGGAATGTTTAGAACCCCGAGTGAAAACTAATAGAATAAATAATAAAGAAATTTAGTGTCATATATGAGAATTATAAGGTCTATATGAAAATTGTACTGGGGAAATATAAACATTGTAAATGTGACCATTAAAATAGAAATCAATCCATTAAAATAATATCTTAGTTATTATAATAGAAAAATGAACATTAAGTTAACTAATAAAGTATCCTTATAAGTAATGTTTGACACGAATAAAATAAATATATATAATTATTCTAATACCATAGAATTAATATTCAAAACATGTAACTTAAAATAAGTGTGAGTGTATATTTAATAAAGTTGTTGTGAATTATTTTATAAAAACCATAACTTTTATGTTAAAATTTATATTTCAGAATCACCTAATTAAGATATTTTTTTAATGGATGTAATATTTTCAATTATGGAATTAAAATTATATTAGAGTGTTTTTTTTAATTTCAATTCTATAATACATATTAAAAATACACCTTTTTATATATGGTAAATTTTACGAATTCATTATTATATACAAATGAATTAATAATTTATAAAATGTTACGAATGATCTAAAATTTATTTGGTATGAAAATAAAATTATTTAAAAAAAATAAATAATTAAATTTCAAAACCTATAAAACAATTTCAAAAGGCTAAGTTATATTTTATTCAAATACAAAAATATTCTTGATTTTATAATTTAAATAAATTATTCTAATGAGAACTTTTAGTTCTTTTAATGGTATAAATGTAAATAATATATATGCATATATATATATATATTTTAATAAAACACTATCCCTAGTCATAATAATCAATACTATTCAGTCTTAAGCAAAAACAATAAATTATTCAATATTTTATTCCAAACACCTCTCTCTTTTGCCTATAAATACGCACCTTCTCCACCCATTTCTACTCACTTATAAAACATGTTAAATTTCATAATATATATTAAATTATTAATCCTAATGACCTGATTGTCCTTAAAAAGTTCCGAGGAGAAAGAAGTTACCGATGTTTCTGGATCATCCTTTATAAGGTCTTCAAATCGACGCGCCAGTCTGTCCCAAGCTTTCATGTACTCCTCTTGGTTGATTTTTCCTACATTAAATCCTCTTACCAGGATAATATTCTGCTTGCAAATCCAATCACTCTGTTCTTTGTTGGTGTCCACTCGAATGGTCATTTCCATCATTTTATCACCATCTTCAGTTGAAGCGTTAATCACAAGGGATTCCTCCTCCATTTCTTCTACAGAATGTAGTAGTAGCTCCAATGTATGCACAACCTTCATGCATGTCTTCTGCGGGACATTCCATATGGTATCAGCCCCGTAGTCGTCAGCCTCTGTTCGAACAACATTTCCATTAATTTCAAGAACACCTTCCATCACTTGGGACTTCAAATTCCTGGTAGATCGTGTCTCCATTGGTGAAGGCAGATATGAATAATATTTTTGGCCTTTCGTACCGCCTTGAAGGCCCTTCCTCCTCCTTGGACTGCAGACATTGCTACTGTGAAAATCTTGAGCATTGTCTCCTGAAAACTGACTAGATGAATCATCACCAAACTCCTCCCTCAGAGTACCCTGCTCCTCATTGAAGATTTCTTATCGGTCTACCTCATGGGCATGCACTTCATTCTCCAATCTCTCGAAGTAGTTACTCAGTTTAATAGCTGGAAACTCTCTTCTTGGGATTGGCCTGATCATTGGCTCATCCCCCTTACATCCAGTGTTATCAATCCCTGAAAGCACATCCACCACATAAGAAGCATCCTTGAGGGCCTTTGAACCTTCCTCCACAACAATTCTAGATTACACGACCCTATTAGTATAATTACCAGGGGACGGAACATCTACAGCAATAATATTTTACAAACCAGATTCAACTTGTCCCAAAGGACCTTGCACTACAGCTGTGGGAGTACCCAAGTCGCTCCTCAAGCGGTTGAAAATTGCAACAACCAAGGGATTAAAATTCGGAGAATTTTTTTGAACAACCATTGTCGAAGCTGAGTCAGAACCAGCATCCAAATGGATTTTACCAGTCGGACCTTCTACAAGACCTTGTCCCTTGCCCTTATCTTCATAAGCCACCGCCACCTGGCCATCGCGTTTCTGGGCTCCATGTCTACAGGACTCCAATGTATGACCAATTTTCTTACAAGAAGATCAGAACTCGAACCAAGTGTCAAACTCCACGACCTGTTTCCAATGAAACTCTTCCCCAACGTAAATACACACATACTCGGTTGGAAATTTTGAGAGATCAACTTCCAAACATAATCGAGGAGCCATTGGATGAAAAAATGAATGTGTTATGTTGTCCGAGCAGAAGTACCTTCCCACTAGATTCCCTAACATCCGCAAGATAGTATGGATTTGAAACGGTAAGGGATGATCAGGGAAACTTACCCAGATCGCCGCAGATGGGGATTCCCGTTTCATGTGAAAGTCGAAAGACCACCGGAAGAGATAGAAGCAAAGGCCGTTGCAGCTACGGGGGGCACCAGACCACACCCTAATCGGGTCATCCTTAGAAGAAAACTGAATCATCAGATTTCTCTTATCAATAAGACTGACCGTATCCTGGTCTTAAAAACCCCATGTCCCAAAGATCCATCGATTGAAGGCCTCCACCGAAGGGCTGTGTTGCTTAAATCGAGCAACCAACGTAAAATGAAGAAGAGCGGAAGCCTTAGTAAACTTTGAAGAAGAAATCAGCAGCTGAGGAAAACCACCGAAGAGATCTAGGACCTTAGGGAATAGTGAAATTTGTGGGGAAGAGGGAAGAAAATCGGGATTTGAAAGAGGGGTAAAATATCTAGATGAGGCTTATTCAAGGGGCGGCGAAGGTCCCTCCCCCGCCGGAGGGGGAGGGACCAGTGTGAAATCCATTGTCGTCACTGGAGATACCCAAGGAGATGTACTAGGATGGATACACCCCTTACACTCCAGCTCCTCAAGCTGAACCTTCAGTTCCTGGATTTCTGCTGGTTCTATTCGGTATGGCGGAATAGAAACTTTCTCCACTCCCATCAGCAACTCGATCGTGAGCTCGACATCCCTCTCGGGTGGTAACCCTGCGAAATCCTCAGGAAACACATCCTGAAACCGATCCACCATGGGAGGTAAATTGGATTGTTCCCCTCCCTCATCATCATCAAGCATGAGACATGCCACTTGAGCAGTGAGTCCACTCATCTGTTGAAAAAAGGCCCCGCACGCCCTGCTCGAACATCCCATTCGCCACAGTGGACATAAGAGGCAACCTCAAGTGACCTGAATGATACTCTGCGAAGATTATAGTCTATATGCGCCTGATACAACACCAACCAATCCATTCCCAAGATTAGGTCAAACCCTGACATCTCGAGAATGAACAAGTACCACAAAAAATGATACCCACCAACTTCCAAGTCATATCCATTTCACTTCTTGATATCCTCAACCCACACCCCCAATGGGGTGTCAATTTACATAACTCCACACACCCTCTCCACTGGTAAACCCAGCACTACCACTAGTTCAGTAGAAAAAATAGAGTGTGTGGAACCTATGTCAAAAAACGCACTGGAAAACCTATATGTTACAAGGATATTACCTTGAACAGTTGACAGTCTGTCCTCGTCATCACCAGGCACAAACTGATCTGCCTGAAGCTGATCAGACCCTCTACCCTGGGCCCTAGCCTAAGCACCCTGCGCCGCACTGCCCTTCTGGCGCAAGCGATCTTGCCCTGGAGTTCTACATCCACCACCCCTTCCAGTATGGCCCGTGGAGCTCCAACTACCTGCGTAATACGAGGAAACTGATCCCCTTATCATATCTAATAAATTATTTTCATCATCATGATCACCCGTCTGCCGAGGGTTCCTGCAGAACCTCTGCACATGCCCCATCCTGCCGCATGAATGACACTCAACTAGAGGTTGAGGACACTGACCACGCATATTCCCTGGCCTACCACACTAATAACAGAACACCTGGTTCCCACTCTAAGAGGCAGACCCTCTATTCTGACCACCTTGCTGGAAACAATCCAAACGACACTTCCTTCCTTCGAAAGATGCACCACTTGTCTGCCCAACAAGCACAACAATCCCACCACCTGATTCTCTTTTCAGGTTCCTTTCAGAGATGAGGGCCTGATCCATCACCTATGTGAACCTCTTCAAGTGGAATATATTTACTTGAGTCCTGATCTCATGTCTCAACCCATCCTGGAAACGCTTTTCTACCACTGCCTCATCCCCTGCTAGCATTGGGAAAAAGCGTTGCAAATCAGTGAAGCGACTATCATAGTCCATCACTGATAGAGATCACTAAGTCAGGCTCATAAACTCTAATGCCCGCTCCTGCCTCAAAGTATCTAGGTAGAAATGCTCCTGGAACTTTTCCTAGAAAACCTTCCACGACATCCCCTCAGCCTGCTCGACATGAGCCTGAATGTCCCACCAACGCCTTTCCTGGCCTCACAACATATAAACGGCCAGCTTTACTCACTTTTCAATAGGGGTCTCGAGATGATCCAGTATCATTAGGATAGACTCTAACCAGAACTTCATTGCCTCTGGCCCAACCTCTCTGGTGAAGGTTGGAGGGTGCTACAGATGGAACTCCCTCGTCAGCTCAAACATACTCAGTGCAACCCACCCTCGGTCCTGATCCATCATCTACATGAGGCGAGCCAAGTTCTCCCAGAACTGTTCTTCTCTACCTTCATTGATCACCACATTTTTTTTCTCTTCTACCAGAGGAGTATTATCAGCAACATCCTCCCATTTCCCAACTGGTAATCAACGTCGTGGTGGCATTTCTCTACATTGCCAAGCACGAGATTCAGCACACATACCATAAAACATTTATGACTTCATCAAAAGATTTTTACTAGATACAACAACCCTTTTTAATATAATATTTCAACAACATTAACACCTCAAATTCACCACCCGACCATCCCTACCACAGGCCGTGGTCCACATGGGGTAAACAACCATGCACTACCACCAAACTCGGACAACATTTTACAAAAAAAATATGTTTTCCACTTCATTTCAAACCCTTATATCTTGTTAAAAATCATTTAGCCACTTGTTTTATTTCATTATTCTCATTTATTTTTTATTTGTTTTGGTTTCATGAATTGCATGATGCCCCACACTTTCCTGCCTCACACACCCACCCCATCAGTGGTCATAACAAAATGCATGTCACCTATCTCCCTAGGTGACTACAATGATTCATGAATGAAAATCCCCATGACATTAAGTCCATGAGCCAAATATCATAAAACAGTCACATAAAATCACATGTGCATCACCCAACGGTGAAATATCATCAACTGTAACAACACACAACCAAAACAACATTTCCCACCCAGGTGACTAGGTTGTTCCCTTGTACATGGGTTAGCTACTCCCAAGAACGAGCTCATTTACCAAGGCCCAACACATCTTAACCCTTGGAAACCTATCCCAAATAACAAGACCTTAGAGAAGGATAATAAAGACATCCTTTGATACCACTTTGTAATGTCCCCGGCCCGGAAGCCACTAAAGCGGTGCTCCATGTCGGGTAGTTACATAACCATAAGCACCTCCCCGTACGCCAAAGGTTGTCGACTAGCAGTGGGGTTCTTTTTGGTCATGTAGGGAGACTATACCCCCTTGTTATCAATGTAAGACACAATAGAAATAAACCAATATGTCATTTACTACTACAAGTGCAAAAGTGAAAAAAGGCCCCAAATAAAGACAACGGCCAAAATCCCCAAAATGGTCCCGACTCCATGTCTAGATCCTCCACCAAGTGCTACCAATGTCCCCTAAACTATCTAGCAAGGACCCTTGGCCTTCTCCTGACCTGAAAACATGAAGTCTGCTTGGCTACCCAATTGCGGCCCGAGCAGGGTGTGAGTACAACTCAGTAGGCCAATACCAACGGTGTCTAGAAAATATCTAGTATGAACAGGTAGTGCTTGCAAATGGAATATGAATGATAATTTCAATTTAATTATTTATGGTTCCATTAACCAGTTTCGAGCCAAATCCATTGCCACTTCCATTACCATTCATTGCACTCCAAATATCACCACATACCATTTCATCACATTTCTATGGGTTAATCACATACATTATATTACATGGGTCTAAGGTCAAAAATCACATGCAAGAGGGTAAACACATCGTTATCCTATCTCATAAGGACTAACCCCCTCATAGCAACCATATCCTCACCTCGAAGCCTCAGTCCAGGTGGATGCAACCGTTAGGAGAATAGATCCTCAGTCCCCATTCCTAACCCATGCATTTAGGGTGGATTTCAAAGCATCAATATTTACTCGACCAGTGGGCGTAGAACCTCAAGTCCTACCCCACACTACCAAGCCATGTGAACATGCTTATATATATAAGTAACCATCAACCCACCATACCATTTCCCTTTGAAAAACACAATTCACCACAAACCACATGGGAATTCACATTATGCCTTAACCCATTAACACATTAGAATCTCACATCATTTATCCATTCACCCAATTCCCTTTTGTTCTGCCTATCTCACTAAGCATTCAACACTAAACCCATAATTTGTCCCATTTTGGTCTTTAATCAGTTTACTAATTAACCCATTTAACATGTTCGTCATTTCCATGAATCAACCATTCAACCCATTCCAAATAACCCTTATGTTATTTAAAAGTCTAGGGGCATCACCTAACTTCTATTCCACATTTATCCAATCATGCAAAAATATTCGTCAAGGTCTCTACCATTTATTAAAACAAGGTCACTTGTCTAATAACAATCCCTAAGCCTGGGAAAAGCCATCACACCCCATGGATGGCCCCAATTAGGTCATGTAATTCTCAATGCATCCCATGGGGATAGTGAGGGTTCCCATTTACCATTTTTAAGCATCCTTTATACCAAACACATCTAGGTCTATCAAAGCTCATCAAAAGGAAACCATGAGAAAATCCACACATGCATAAATCCACCATAAAACTATGGGATAACGTTTATAGACCACCTACCTCGAAACTGTAGTTGAACGCAAACTCAATAGAGTCCTTAGACCACTATCCGACCAGCCTTTGGAGCCTCAACCTAGAAATTACTCAAAAGATAGGGTTTTAGAGCTTCAGAACAATATGGAGAGAAGATACAAACCCAAAACCAAAAAGAGAAGCATGGATGGGATTAGCCTTACCCGGAGCTTCGATCCGCATCCAACAACACCAAAAAAACCTTAGAAACTAGAAAGATTGACCTCTTGGAGATCTTGGGAGATTTGGTTCGTTCATAGGGTGAAGAGGGAGGAATGGAAAGAAAATCCCGAGTGGGTTCTTAAAATACCAGGGTGGGAATTTTGTAATTTTTCAAAACATTAAGAGGCCGCATGGTTTGGCCACACGGTTTGACAAACCGTGCGCATGCTAGTGTCTGGAGGAGGAGGGGTTGCACGGTTTACCTGGGCAGGCCGCACGGTTTGCCCTGGCCATGTGCAGGCCATGTGCCCAGGCTTTTCTTGCCCAACTCTCCTTTCATTCTTGCCCCGAGCCCCCGAAACACCCCCAAGACCTCTCATAATTTCAGAAGACATCCATAGAAGCCCGAGACAAGGGATTCAACCAAAAAATAACGAAAACATACCGTTCCAAAAATTGGGATCATACAACCTCCCCACCTTTTAAAGGCTCATCCTCAAGCCGAGTGTCCAAACCTCTTTGATCCACCAAAGAGAAGAGTTTGGGCCACTGAGTCCGCATATCCATTTCCCCCTCCCATGTTTCTTGTTGAACTTTCCCATGATGCCATAATACTCGCACTAATGGCACAACCTTTCCTCCCAAGACAATTTCACTATGATCCACCACATGAACCAGATGCTCCTCAAAAGACGCATCAGCCTCATGCTCCACATCCTCGAAATCAACCACGTGAGATGGGTCAGGGTGATACTGTCAATGCTGAAACACATGAAACACATCATGCATCCCACCAAATCGTTGTGGAAGATATAATTGGTAAGCCACGAGTCCGATCCTCTCCACAATCTCAAAATGTCCCACATACATGGGCACCAACTTACCCTGCTTTCGAATCCAATGGTGACCCAACCTTGGCGACAGCCGAAGGAACACTTTATCACCCATCGCAAACTCAAGAGGTATACACCTCTGATATGCATATGACTTCTGCCTACTCTGATCCATAGCCATCCGCATCCTAATCAACTTAACTCTCTCTGAAGTTTCATGCACGAGGCTTGGCTCCAACAACTTAGATTCACCAGCCTCTAGCCAACACAATAGAGATCTACATGGCCTCTCGTAGAGTGCCTCAAACAGTTCCATCTAAATCGTAGCCTGGAAACTGTTGTTGTCGGAAAACTCAACTAACAATAGGTGCATCTCCCGAGAACCATAAAAGTCCAAGACAAAATCTCATAACATGTCTTCCAACACTTGGATCGTACGCTCTGACTAACCATCCATCGTTGGGTGGAAATCCATACTCAAAAACACCTGTGTACCAAGCACCATCTGAAACCCTTGCTAGAAACATGATGTGAAACGCAGATCTCGGTCCAAAACTATGGTCTGTTTAACACCATAAAACCACACTATTTCTTGAACATACAGCTCACCCAACTGGTCCACTATAAAGGTCACCTAAATTGGTAATAAATGTGCCACTTTCGTTAACCGATCCACAACCACCCAGATTGCATCATTCTTCCGCAGCGTCCTTGAAAGACCCACGACAAAATACAATGTTAAATCATCCCACTTCCATTCCAGAATGGGAAATGGATGCAACAAACCACCTCAGCGTTGATGCTCAGCCTTCACCTACTGACAGGTAACGCACCATGCCACAAATCCCGTAACTTCCTTCTTCATTCTAGGCCACCAAAACTGACTTCAAAGATCACGGAACATATTGGTCAAACCAGGATGCACTGCCCACATTGATGCATGGAAATCACACATCCACTCTTTCTGCACACACTATAGCACAACCACATGATCATAAAAATGAACAACACCTTCCATGCCGACGGCCCAGCCAGAAGGTAGCTCCCCACTGTTAATCTTTTCCTTCATTATCAAACAATCAGGATCATCAAGATGACCTTATTTAACTTGAATCAGAAGCATTGAATCCATCATTAAGGAAGAAAGAGTGACCTGACCACTCTACTCCTGCACGTCCAGGTGCATCTCTGCCAAAAAAGCCATCACCTTTCACTCGGTGCTGGACTCTTGAACCACCTGATTCTGAACCTTTTTACTCAGAGCATCAGTAACACTCTTTCCCTTTCATGGCATGTTCACCAACTCAAAGTCAAATACTAGAGATATTAAACCCATCTACGCTGCTAAAGGTTCAGATCCCATTGTGAGAAGATATACTTTAAACTCTTATGGTCGGTAAACATAGTAAACTGTTCTCCCAACAGATAGTGCCTCCAGCACTTCAAGGCGTACACCACTGTAGCCAAGCCAAGGTAATGAGTGGGATAGTTCCACTCATGGGGTATCAACTACCTTGACCCATAAGTCAGCACCTTCTCATCCTACATCAACACATCCCCAAGTCTGACTCTGAACGCATCACAAAACATGATGTGCTTCTTACCCGACTCAGGTAAGATCAAGATAGGTGTGGTCGTCAACTGCTTCTTAAACTCTATGAAGGAATTATCCCAAGCCTCAATCCCCTAGAAACTGATTCCTTTCTTGGTCAAGACCAAGAGTGGTGCTTCCAAGTGAGAGAAAACCTGAATGAACCTTCAGTAATACTTGACCAATACCAGAAAACTATGAACATCAGAAAAACGCTTAGGCTACTCCCAAGATACAATTGCCTACACATTCTCTGGATCCACTATCACACCTGCCTCCGAGATGATGTGTCCCAGAAAATGCACCTCACCTATCCAGAATTGACACTATGATAGCTTGGCATATATCTGATGCTATCTTAGAGGACCTAAGACAATGTCAAGATGTTGGGAATGGTCGTCATGAGTTTTCGAGTACACTAAGATGTCATCAAGAAAGACAATCACAAACTGATCTAGATAGGGATGAAATATCCGGTTCATCAAATCTATAAACACCACCGATGAATTGGTCATGCCGAAAGGTATTACCACAAACTCAAACAACCCGTATCGACACCAGAAAGCTTTCCATGGTACGTCAGAAAACCTCCCCCTCATCTGGTGATAACCTGACCTCAGATCAATCTTAGAAAACAATGATCCACCCCTCAAATGATCAAAAGGGTCATAAATTATAGGAATATGGTACTGATTTTTCACTATCATCTGATTCAACTTTTGATAGTAAACACACAGCCTCAATGACCCATCGTGCTTCTTAGAAAAATTTACGGTAGATCCCCAAGGAGATGTACTAGAGTGGATAAACCCCTTACGCTCTAGCTCTTCTAGCTGTACCTTCAGTTACTAGAGTTCTTTCGCTGCCATTCGGTATGGAAGAATATAAATAGGCTCCTCTCCCGGCAGCAACTCAATCATGAGCTCGACATCCCTCTCGGGTGGTAACACCAAAAAATCATCTAGAAACACATACTGAAACTGATCCACCACAGGAGGAAAATGTTATTATTCTCCTCCCTCATTATCATCAATCATGAGACATGCCACTTGAGCCATGAGTCCACTCATCTATTGACCAAACGGCCTCGCACGCCCTGATCGAAAATCCCATTTGCCACGGTGGACATAAGAGGCACCCTCAAGCGACCAGAATGATACTCTGCGATGATAATAGTCTCTGTGCACCCAATACAACACCAACAAATCCATTACGAAGATTAGGTCAAACCCTGACATCTCGAGAACGAACAAGTCCCACATAAAACGATACCCACCAACTTCCAAGGAACATCCCTTGCACTGAGTGATATCCTTAACCCGCACCCCCAATGGGGTGTCAATTGACATAACTCCACACACCCTATCCACTGGTAAACCCAGAACTACCACTATTTGAGAAGAAACAAAATATTGTGGAGAATCTATGTCAAACAATGCACTAGAAAACGTAGAATCCACATGGATCATACCTCGAATAGTTGATGGTCTAGCCTCGCTATCACCAGGTGAAAAATGAACTGCCTGAAGCTGACCTGCTCCTCTACCCTAGGCCCCAGCCTGACCACCATGCGCCACACAACCCTGATGGCGTGAGCGATCTTGCCCTGGAGTTCCACATCCACCGCCACTGCCAGTACGGCCTGTGGAGCTCCAACTGCCTACCTAATACGGGGCAACTGATCCCCATCCCGTATCTGGTACCTTCTTTTCATCATTATGCTCACCTGACTATCGAGGGTTCCTGAAAAAATTCTACACATTCCCCATCCTTCCGCATGAACAACACTCAACTCGAGGTCGAGGACACTGATCACGCATATGCCCCGACCAACCGCACTGATAAAAGAACACCTGGTTCCTACTCTGAGAGGCTGAGCCTCTCTTCAAACCACCTTGCTGGAAACTTTCCAAATGGCTCTTCCTACCATCAGAATATACACCACTTTTCCGCACAGCTGGCACGACAAGAGACCACCCAAAGCTTCCTTCAGGTTCCCTTTAGAGATGAGTTCCTAATCCATCACCTATGAAAACCTCTTCAAGCAGAAGATATTTACTTGAGACCTGATCTCATGTATCAACCAATCCTGGAAACGCTTTGCTACCGCTGCCTCATCCCCTGCTAGCACTTGGATAAAGAGTTTCAAATCAGTTAAGTGACTAGAATAGTCCATCACCGATAACGATCCATGAGTCAGGCTCATAAACTCTACAAACCACTCCTGCCTCAACGTCTCTGGGTAGAAATGCTCTAGGAACCTTTCCAGGAAAGCCTTCCATGATATCCCCTCCGCATTCTCGGCCTGAGCATGAATTTCCCACCAACACCTTGATTGGCCCCGAAATATATAAACGAACAGTTTACTCGCTTTTCAACAGGGGTCTCCAGATGATCCAGTATCGTCGGGATAGACTCAAACCAGAACTCCGCTGCCTCTAGCCCACCCTCTCCGGTGATGGTCTGATGGTGATGAAGCTGGAACTCCCGGGTCAGCTCAAACAAACTCGGTGCAACCCGCCCTGGGTCCCGATCCATCATCTGCATGATGCTAGCCATGTTCTCTTAGAACTAGTCTTCTCTACCTTAATTGATCACCAAATTTTTGTGCTCTTCTACCAGAGGAGTGTTCTTCGAAACATCCTCCCATTTCCCAACTGGTAATCGATGTCGTGGTTGCATTTCACTACATTTCCAAGCACGATATTTAGCACACATACCAAAAAACTTTTACGACTTCATCAAAAGCTCTTTACAAGCTACTACAACCCATTTTCATATACTAATTCAGAAACATTAACAACTCAAATTCACCGTCCGACCATCCCTACCACGGGCCATGGTCCACATGGTGTAAACAACCATGAACTTCCACAAAACTCACACAACATTTTACAAAAAAATATATTTCCACTTCATTTAAAACACTTATAACTTGTTAAAAATCATTTACCCACTTGTTTTATTTCATTCTTCTTATTTATTTTTTATTATTTTTATTTGGTTTCATGAAATGCATGATGCCCTCTACTTTTCTGCCTCACACACCCACCTCGTGTGTGTGCATAACACAATGCATTTCACTTATCTCCCTTGGTTCCTACAATGATGCATGAATGCAAATTCTCATGCCGTTAAGGCCATAAGACAAATATTATAAACCAGTCACATCAAACCACTTGTGCATCACCAAACGGTGAAATATTATTATATTTAATAACAAAAAACCAAGAACAAAATTTCCCACCCAGGGTGAATTGGATTTTCCCTTGTACATGGGTTAGCTACTCCCAAGAACGAGGTCATTTACCAAGGCCCGACACATCTTAACCATTGGAAACCTATCCCAAATAACAGGGCCTCAGAGAAGGAGAAGAAAGACCTCTTTTGATACCACTTTGTAATGTACCCAACCCAGAAGCCACTAATGTAAAGACCCGTAAATTTCAAGGAAATTTTTTTCTTAATTTTCTTTGTAATTTTAAAAGAATGCAGTTTCTGACGGCACGTGATTCCAAGGCCCGGTGTGCTCGGAATCATTTTCCGAAGTTTGGATCGGGTACATTCAGTGAACGAACGAGTGGGTTTTTCTAACTTTTGAACTGGTGCCCGAAATCGAATTCTGAGAGCACCGATGAAATCGCAGTGCCGGTATTTGCTTAGAAACGCCTCTTCCATAGTTGCGTTTGCTCGGGTGTGGTTTTTAATTTTTGGGCTTAAAGTTAAGAAATAAAATAATTTGTTCGACAAACATTATTTCATTTCACTTAAGCCACTTGAAGCCACTTGAAAGCAACTTGAACTGAGTTAAAACGGATATGGTGCTATCCAGAAATATCCTACCCTCTTGGTAGGATATTTGTGAGGTGGGGCCCGCACGAGCCCCGCCGTTTCTTTCCGCTAAGTAACGCACCTGCGAAAACCCGTCATTATGAAAGTCAACTGACGCGTTTTCTTAAATCCTTAACGCACCATTTAATTGGGCGGTTTATTTCATGAATTAAATGGGCAGTTTATTTCGTTGAATTAATTCAACGAATTGATGGGTCGTTACTTACCTTTTTCGTTTGTTGGCGTAATAATAAAATAAGACCAACACGGCATTTGGAGGATTACACATTGAGTGGCTTGATGGAATTCTTAAGCCTTCATCCTCCTTCACGAAGAACGCGAAGAACGCGAAGAACGCAAAGAACGCCGTCACCCTCGGATTTTGACGACGCTTCATCCGAGACGTTCTTCGGCGACGTTCCTTCCTCCACGACAAGATCCTTCGATCTTCCGTTGAGGTGAGTGTTTGTGATTCTTTAAATCTCCTTTGTGGTTTTTAACAAAACACGGATTTAATTATTTATAATTAAATCTGTTGTTTCTTGGTCCGTTGAGTTCGTCGACGCAATGCCAGATTCCGCAACGACGCGACGCCTTTCCGCGACGACGCGACGATTCCCTCCTTCCGTGACGAGCAAATCCGCGAAGAATGTGAGTACGATGACGAATACGAGGTAGGGATTTTTGTTTTGGAAATTCCCTTATTCCCATGAATGTTTCTTTAAAATTAAAGAACCGAATGCAAATGATCAATTTTAATTTATTAAAATTGTTGTATCATGTGTTGATTTATTTTCTCCCGTTGTTTTTATCTAACACGGAGGGTGCGGGCCAAACGAACACGGCCCGACAACCCTCCGTCGTTCTTCGTGGTTGTGCGGATTTGGCGGGCGACGGAAAATCGTGACGCAAGGGTATTTTGTTGATTCCGCAGTGAAGAACGGAACCCGGGAGGAGCACCGGCGCAGACGGGAAGGAAAACGGACCACCGGAGCAACTCCGGTGGCCCGTGGAAGATTCTGGCGGCGCGGGTCGCCGGCGTGGCGGCGCCGGCAGCCGGAGGCGGCGGCGGCCAATAGACCCGCGGCCGCGCAGGTCTGGTTCGCTTGCACGGGACACGGCAGAAGCCGTGTCCGCGGTTCTCCAGCGCGGCCCACATGGGGCCGCGGCATCTCCAGACCGCGGGGGCAGTGCCCCGCGGCGCCCAGGCGCTCGGCCGCTCGGTCGAGCCGAGCCGGGCCGGTCCGACCGGCCGGGCCGCTCCCAGGCCGGACTGGACCGGGTCCTGCTGGGTTTGACCACATCGGGTCGACCCGGTTCGGGTGACCCAGGGGGGGTGGGGTCGGGCCGGGTCGGCCCGGGCCCGGACCCCCCGTCTTCGGACCATTTTCGGTCAAATGCCCGTACCTTGAGCTACGGGCCTCCGAATGACAGGCCGTCAGCAGAAACACGATCCTTGGATCGAGACGGTCGTTTCGGTATATCGCACTCAAGGTTTCGGAATACTTTGGGTTCGGCCGGGTTGGTTCGTACACGAAACCAACCGGGCCCCCGAAGCAGAAACACTCATATCTTGAGCTACATACGTCCGATTGACGTGCCGTCGACTTCGTTGAATTCCTCTAAGTGTGACGGATCTTTTGGCATACTCCGCCCGAGGTTTGGACACAGGTGGAGTAAGGTCGGGTTGGTTTTGCCTTAAAAACCAACCGAGCCCCTGGGACGAAAAAGCCAATAACTCTCAGACCGGGCATCCGATTGACGCGCCGTCTGTGGCGTTGAGTTCCTGTTGACGATACGGAACTTTTGGATACATCAACTTAGGACTTTTTTACAGTTGATGTATCAGTCTCTCGGCTCGTGGAGCGGACCCTCCCGAATGAGCTTGCTGTGTGCGGGAACCCTAGAGCTGGCTGCGACTGCTACTTCCACATCGACGACCGTGCAGAGATCCTCAGTGGACTGCGACGACGACTATGCAGAGATCCTCAGTGGACTGCGACGACGACAGTGCAGAGATCCTCAGTGGACTGCGACGACAACAGCACTCAGCGATCCTACGTGGATCAGTGCTACAGGTCCTGTGTGGGCCCGATCCTGTGTGGGACTGATCCTGTGTGGGTCAGCGCTCAGCGGTTCTGTGTGAGCCAGCGCCTACAGGTCCTGTGTGGGCCCGATCCTGTGTGGGTCATTGCGGGGGTTAGTTACCTATCAATCCTTTGTGGGTCCGATGACTTAGATGGATCAGTGATCATCTTTATCATCATCCGAAGAAGTATACCTGTGTGAGTGAATCTTCTATTACTCTCCTTTGTGGATTGTGTTGAGCTATCCTGTGTGGATTTACTGTTTACTCTCCTTTGTAGATTGAGTTGTGCTATCCTGTGTGGGTTTACTGTTTACTCTCCTTTGTGGATTGTTTTGATCTATCCTATGTGGATTACTGTTTACTCTCCTTTGTGGATTGTGTTGTGCTATCCTGTGTGGGTATACGTTTGCTTTCCTGTGTGGACTGGGTTGTGCTTGGGCTCGGACGTTGGAGCCGAACGAGAATTGATGACTTAGGTATATGTATGGGCATATACCTAAGCAGTGTCGGCTGTTACTTCGTGATTGTAACTTTCCTTTGTGGATTATCCTTTGTGGATTTCGGGAGACCTTCGGGGGTCTCGGGGTCTCTACTGAGTAGCTTATACTCACCCCTGCACGGGCTTTGCCCGTACTACGTTGTGTTGGTTGTAGACGACGGATAGCGCTGATCGTGGTGGAAGCGTGTGGAGCAGGACGGTACCTAGAGGTGGACCACTGGGAAGGAAGTACTCGGAGCGGTTAGGTGGACCCGAGGAGTAGTGAAGGCTATATGTAGACACCCTTTAGGTGGGACTACCAGAGGACGGCTCGACGCTGCGGCTTTCCCTTTCAGTTGCTGTTTTCCCCTTTCAGTTTTACTTTACAGTTGGGCTTGTATTTCCGGCCCCCTTTACTTTCAGCACAGCTTGTTACAGTTTTTACTTAGTGTTTACTTTTCCGCTTGCTTACTCTGTGGTGCTTGTTTACTTTTCAAAGGAAATTCCTTCCCTCTTTCCGGGATTTACGCCTTGGTGCTAGTCGCCATCCCCTGGCCTATGGAAGGTGGGCTTGGGGTAGTCACGGCACGGGCCCTGAGGACGGGTCGTGACAAATTGGTATCAGAGGTGGTCGGTTCTACCGCAGACTCCGATCTTTCTTCTATGTGAAGCAATAGTGTATAGCGTATTGAGGTTGGTTATCAGTCCAGGGAGTCCAGTGTTGGTGCGGCGGCTGACGTATCTGTACACTAGGACCATGACTTCTGATTTCCGACTTAATGAACGAAAACATTGATTGCATGTGTGTTTCAAGTTTTCTTCGTGATTACTTGTGTCAGCTCACCAGGTATATTGTTCTGACCGTGGCGCACATGTTTCCTTTTCAGGATGGCCCGAAGACAACAGCCAGCTAGGGTTCCGAGAGTAGAGCGCGATGATAGCCCGCCGAGCGACGAGGCCTCGGTACAGGGCCCATTGGCAGCAGAGGCACCGGCGGTACCTTTACCCATCAAGCCCCCGATGATTCCAGCGCCGATCGCTGACGATGCACGTCGCCTCGGAGCTCTGCACGAGTTACAACGCCAGCGACCACCCAGGTTTCATGGGGAGACAGACCCCCAGGTAGCTGAGGACTGGCTGGAGGCGGTCGTCTGAGTTTTCAGGCTAGTGAGGACACCAGCAGACCTCACGGTGATCCTCACGGCGAGCCTACTGCACACAGCAGCGGGATGATGGTGGAGCATGATGCTCCAAGTGCACGATGAGGCCTCTATCATCTAGACGGACTTCGAGAGCCTCTTCCGCTCAGAGTTCGTCCCGGCCACCCTCCGTGCGGTGCTCATTCAGGAGCTTCTTCAGCTGCGGCAGGACAGCTTGACAGTCGCCCAATACGCGACGAGGTTCACCGATCTTTCTCGCTACTCGACCGACATGGTACGGGACCCCTTCTTCCGGGCCCGGACCTTCGAGCAGGGACTGAGACACGAGATCAGGGCATCGCTGATCTCCCTTAGCATCCCGACCCAGGCAGGAGTGCTAGAGAGAGCCCTTCTGATCGAGAGTTTCTGGCTGAGTCCACAGCGAGAACTACCACAGGGCGGCAGGTAGCAGAGTCTTCGGAAGCTGGTAGCCGATGGATAACTCAGGGGTCCAGGCAGACCAGACCCTCACGCAGACGACCTCAGGACACTAGCTCAGCAGTGCGGGGCACACAACATGGAGCTAGTCTTTCGAGAGGCAGGCAGTGCTACACATGTGGTGGGCATGGCCACATGGCTCGTTACTGCCCGACCCACCGTGCCGAGGAGCAACAAACAGTTGAGGGGCCACCCAGGCAGAGGCAGAGGGTCGACCGTGGCGGTCCGCAGGGAGGAGGTGGACGAGGCAGAGGAGCTGGCCGAGCAGTAGGTGGTGGGTGACACTTTGAGGCTCTACCACCACCACCACCAGGAGGTCCACCCCGACCACAGGGAGCTGGCGGGCAGATATAGACACATCTCCAGGCAGCGGAGACCTACGACGACGGCGCGCCTGAGATGATTCGAGGTACGATCTGTGTCTATTCCACCCTTGCTGCAGTTCTTATAGACACTGTAGCGAGTCACTCTTTCATAGCCGCTGCCCTTGTTCGAAGCTCGGAGATTCCGACAGAGCCGTTGGCTCGATACTTACGGCTAGAGACTCCTATGGGAGTAGACTCGACGATTACGCACTGGTACCAGCAGTGTGAGCTTACTCTAGGAGGCGAGAGCTTCGGCTGGGATCTTCTTGTAGCAACGTCGAGGCCTTATGATGTCATCTTGTGCATGGATTGGTTATCTACAGTCCATGCACAAATTGACTGTATTAGGCGCAAGGTGCGATGTGTACGCACCGACGGGAGCAGGTTCACCTTCACCGGCGAGAAGGGATCCTTCGTATCACAGGATGGACTTCCACAGAGGAGAGGAAAACCCATCACTCATCAGTTGGCTAGCCTCATCCTTGGAGAAGTGGACGTGCAGAGTCCGAGTTTTACTGCAGTGGTGGATCAGTATGTGGACGTCTTCCCCGACGACGTTCCAGGGCTACCTCCTCGCAGAGAGGTAGAATTTTATATTGATCTGTACCCCGGGACAGCCCCGATATCCACTCCAGCGTATCGGATGGCCCCCTCTAAGCTTCGAGAGCTTCAGGTACAGTTGGAGGACTTTCAGGGAAAGGGGTTCATCCGACCCATCGTTTCACCCTGGGCTTCACCGATTTTGTTCGCCAAGAAGGTGGACGGGAGCTTGTGAATGTGTGTCGATTATCGTCGCCTGAATCAGGTGACAGTGAGGGACAAGTATCCGCTACCAAGGATTGATGAACTCTTCGATCAGCTCAAGGGAGCACGGTGGTTCTCGAAGATAGACATCAGGTCAGGCTATCAACAGCTCTGGGTTCGAGACGATGACGTGCAGAAGACGACCTTCAGGTGTCGGTATGGCCACTATGAGTTCTTGGTTATGCCTTTTGGCGTAACCAATGCTCCAGCAGTGTTCATGAGCCTCATGAACAGGATCTTCCAGCCGTACCTCGATCGATTTGTCGTGGTCTTCATCGATGACATTTTGGTGTACTCGACCATGGAGGATGAGCACGCCTACCACTTATGGGTTGTACTAGACACACTCTGAGAGCACCAGCTTTATGGAAAGCTCTCAAAGTTCCAGTTCTGGTTACGTGAGGTCCACTTCTTGGGGCATGTCATTTCTGAGGTGGGAGTTGTAGTGGATCCCACGACGATCGAGGCAGTGCTAGCATGGGAGCCACCCCGGAGCGTGAAAGAGGTGCAGAGTTTCTTGGGTCTAGCCGGATACTATCGGAGATTCGTGTCGGAATTCTCCAGAGTTGTGGGACCACTCTCCTCTTTGACGAAGAAGGGGAAACCCTTTGTGTGGTCAGACAGAAGTCAGCAGAGCTTCTAGGAGCTAAGACAGAGATTGACCAACGCACCTATCTTGAGGTTGCCTGAGGAGGGAGTAGGGTACGTAGTCTATTGCGATGCATCAGGGACCAGACTCGGATGTGTCCTGATGAAGGAGCAGGCAGTGATCGCTTATGGATCATGTCAGTTGAGGCCTCATGAGAAGAACTACGCTACCTATGACCTGGAGTTAGCAGCAGTGGTCTTCGCCCTGAAGACATGGCGACACTATCTTATGGGTGAGTGCTTCACAGTCTTTTCTGACCACTAGAGTCTCATGTACAACTTCTCGCAGAAGGACCTCAACCTGAGACAATGGAGATGGCTCGAGTTCCTCCAAGACTATGACTTTGAGATATTCTATACTCCTGGGAAGGGAAACTTATTAGCCGATGCCCTCAGCAGGAGGACGGGAATTCAGCTACTTGAGGAGGTGACAGAGCATCTATCCTCTTTGCGGATATCCTTTGTGGATAGAGAGGGAGCAGCCTACCTTCAGTCACTCACAGTCTCTCCTCCACTACTGCAGTGGGTCAGAGAGGCACAGCATGGGGACGTTGACTGTGAGACGCGGCGTGCATAGATATCCTCAGGACAGGAACCTGATGATTTCTCCTTTAGAGCAGAGCACAACATCCTTTTCGGAGGACGTAACTTAGTACCAGTCGCTTTACGAGAGGAGGTGCTGAGAGAGTTTCACACTTCTCATTTGGCAGTACATCCTGGAGTGGCGAAGATATACCAGGACCTCAGACGACAACACTGGTGGCCGGGCATGAAGAAGGTTGTGGCAGAGTTCGTTTCACGATGCCTCACCTGCCAGCAGTTGAAGGCAGCGCATTAGGTACCAGTAGGCTTGGTACAGCCCTTGGAGGTCCCGGAGTGGAAGTGGGACGGGATATCTATGAACTTCATGACTGGACTTCCACGTACTTCCAGAGGTCACGACTCCATCTGGGTTATTGTCGACCGACTCACCAAGTCGTCTCACTTCTTACCCATCATAGAGCAAGGCTCAGGGGAGAGATTGGGGCGTCTCTACATTCAGGAGATTATACGGATTCACGGTGTGCCATCATCTATCGTCCCCGATCGAGATGCTCGCTTTACTTACCGGCTTTGGAAGGGGTTGCAGGAGGCGTTCAGGACGCAACTACGTTTGAGCACCGCCTTTCACCCTCAAAAGGATGGTCAGATGGAGAGGACCATTCAGACTCTCGAGGACATGCTCCGGGCATGTGTCCTCGACTTTGGTCACAGCTGGGAGGACCACCTACCCTTGGTGGAGTTTACGTACAACAATAGCTACCACTCCACCATCGGGATGACACCATACGAGGTGTTGTATGGCAGACCTTGCAGATATCCTTTGTGCTAGACAGACCCTGGGGAGTCAGCACTTGTGGGACCAGAGATGGTCCGGGCCACGACAGAGAAGGTCCAGGTCATCCAGGAGCAGATGAGTATAGCTCAGAGCCGGCAGAAGTCTTATGATGACAGGAGTTATAGGCCACTAGAGTTCAAGGATGGTGACCACGTCTTCTTGCGTGTCTCACCTCGACGTGGATTACGGAGATTTGGCCGAGGTGACAAGTTGTCTCCACGCTTCATCGGACCATTCCAGGTCCTCAGCAGGATCGGCGAGGTGGCTTATCGCCTGGCTCTACCACCCCAGTTGCACCGAGTGCACGACGTCTTCCACGTATCTTTGCTGAGGAGATACGTGCACGACCCGACACACATCATTGACCATGGGGAGCTAGACGTTGATGATGGGGAGACTTTTTCGGAGGTCCCTGTGGAGATCGAGGATCGACAGGAGAGGGTCCTACGTGGATGATCGATTCCTCTAGTGCGCATCAGGTGGCAGCACGTGAATCTCCAGGAGAGCACTTGGGAGCGGGAGGCTCAGATGCGTGCTCAGTACCCACATTTGTTTCCCTAGATTATGATGTATCTTTACGAGGACATAAATCCTTGGGTCGGCCGAACCTTCAGTTGCTATTTTCCCCTTTCAGTTGTACTTTACAATTGGGCTTGTATTTCCGGCCCCATTTACTTTCAGCACAGATTGTTACAGTTTTTACTTAGTGTTTACGTTTCCACTTGCTTACTCTGTGGTTCTTGTTTACTTTTCAAAGGCAATGCCTTCCCTCTTTCCGGGATTTACGCCTTGGTTCTAGTCGCCAGCCCCTATCCTATGGAAGGCGGGCTTGGGGTAGTCACGGCACAGGCCCCGAGGATGGGTCGTGACAACTAAACTGGTGCTTCGAGCCAGGTAGTTAAATAAACATAAGCATGCCTCCCCGTACGCCAAAGGCTACCGACTAGCAGCGGGGGTCTTTGTGGTCAAGTTGGGAGACTATACCCCCTTTTATCAGAGTAATCCACAACAGAAATAAACCAATAGCGGAAACCATAATGAATAAACAAGGAACATGTATAACAACCATTTCCAATAATAAATATGCCATGTCCTACTACAAGTGAAAAAGTGAATGAAAGCCCGAAATAAAGACAATGGCCAAAATCCCCAAAATGGTCCCGACACCAAGTCCAGATCCTCCACCATGTGCTACCCATGTCCACTCAACTATCTATCAAGGCCCCTTGCCCTTCTCTCGACCTTTCAAACATTAAGTCTTCTCGGGTACCCAATGGCGGCCCGAGCAGGGTGTGAGTATAACTCAGTAGGGCACCACCAACAGTGTCTACAAAATATCCAGTATGAACAGGTAGTGCATGAAAAAGGAATATGAAAGATAATTTCCAAGTAATTATTTAATGTGACATTAACTAGTTCCAAGACAAAGCCATTGCCACTTTTATTACCATTCATTACACACCAAATATCATCACTTACCACTTCATCACATTTCCATAGGTTAATCACCTACATTTTGTTACATGGTTCTAAGGCCAACAATCACATGAATGAGGGTAAACACGTTGTTATCCTATCTCACTATGACTAACCACCTCATAGAAACATTATCCTCACCTCGAAGCCTCATTACATGTGGATACAACCGTTAATATAATAGATCCTCATTCCCCATTCCTAACCTTTTCATTTAGGGTGGAATTTAGAGAATCAGTCTTTACTCGACCTGTGGGCATAGATCCTCAAGTCATACCCCACACTACCAAGCCATGTGCACATGATTATATATATAAGTACCCCTCAAACCACCATACCATTTCCCTTTGGAAGAAACCATTCACAATAAACCACACGAGAATTCAAATTATGCCTTAACCCATTAACACATTACCATTTCACATCATTTAACCATTCACCCAATTCCCATGTGTTATGCCTATCTCACTAAGAATTCAACACTAAACCCATAATCTTTCCCATTATGGTCTTTAATTTGTTTACTTATTAACCCATTTAACCCTTCTTCATTTCCATGAATCAAACATTCAACCCATTCCAAATAACCATTAGGTTATTTCCAAGTGTTGGTGCATCACCTAACTTCTATTCCAAGTTCAACCAATCATGCCAAAATAATCTTCAAGCACTCTACCATTTATTACAATAAGGTCACTTGTCTAATAACAATCCCTAAGCCTAGAAAAAGCTGGCACACCCCATGGATGGCCCCAATTAGGTCAATTAAATCTCAATGCATCCCATGGGGATTATGAGGGTTCCCATTTACCACTTTTAAGCATCCTTTATACCAAACGCATCCAGGTTGATCAAAGATCGTCAAAAGGAAACCATGAGAAAATCCACACATAAATGAATCCACCATATGCTTATGGGATAACATTTGTAGACCACCTACCTTGAAACCTTCATTGAACGCAAACTCAATCGAGTCCTTAGACATCAATCCCACCAGCCTTTGGAGCTTCAACCTAGAACTCACCCAAAAGATAGGGTTTTAGAGCTTCGGAATAAGAGGGAGAGAAGATACAAACCCTAAACCAAAAAACAGAAGCAAAGATGGGATTAGCCTTACCCAGAGCTTCGATACGCATCCAACGACACCAAAAACGCCTTATAAATGAGGGAGATTGACCTCTTGGAGCTCTTCGAAGATTTGGTTCGTTCCTAGGGTGAAGAGTGAGGAATCGAGAAGAAATCCCGAGTGGGTTCTTAAAATACCAGAGTGGAAATTTTTTAATTTTTCCAATATATAAGAGGCCTCACGGTTTGACAAACCGTGCAAAAACTGTGCGCATGCTACTATCTAGAGGGGGAGGGGTTTCACGGTTTACCTGGGCAGGCCGCACGGTTTGCTCGGGCCGTGCACAAGCCATGCACCGGGGCTTGTCTTGCCCATCTCTCCTTTATTTCGTGCCCCGAGCACCCAAAACACCACCAAGACCTCTAATACTCTCAGAAGACATCCCTGGAAGCCTGAAACAAGGGATTCGACCAAAACATAATGAAAACATACCCTTCCAAAAACCGGGATCTTAAATTACATCCTTCTTGCGGATGATGATCCTGATTGATCAGTGGCCAGGGAATTAATGGGTGAAAACTTAAAGGAATCCATATGGATTGAAAAGAGTTATGAGAAAGCATGAGAAAAAAAATTAACACAATTAAATCAAATCTTTTAGATGGATGTATGCATTATTATTTTATGGCCTACCTTTATCAATTGATTGGGGCCTGACATATGGGTAACACTATTATCATTGTAAAGAAATCACGGTGGGTTCACCATTTTTTTCATATATTTGGAATGTGTGTTCGGGATATAAATCTTGGATTCAGGGTGGCTTCCATTGTATTTTTTTATGGGAATATAAATATCAAAAAGTTTTTTATCCAAAGGGGCCAACATTCCAATGGTAGGTGTTCGATATGATTGATCTTATGTTACAGAAGAACATGCATTCGTTGAGAGGATGGTAGGTCAGACTCATCAAACCATTTTGGGGGTAATTTTTTCCTACTTCAATACTCTCTTATATATTTGATATATTTTAATGAATCCATATCAATTCACCAAGTAATACATAGGTGTCCCTTTGGAATTTGTAATCAGTTATTATCATTTGTAAAAGTTAGAATCATTAGTATATATTTGAGGTTGTTTCTTAATGGAGACATCAAAAAAATGTATTTGAGGTTACCGATAAATGGTATCCTCCTATATAATATTTAATTATTTTTTTAAAAATCATTATGAAGATACTAGTTTTAAATCCACTTAATGCGGCACTCTAGAATTTATTTTCATCTAGGGGGACGGGTGTTTTTTTTGATGTTGGGATCAAACCCATAAAAGGGAAACCTATGTATCCCTATGAAAGGAGTCAGAACCCTCTTAGTTCAGTGCCACTTAATAGGACACATCATATCTTTTATGGTCATCTGATAAAGACCTAGTCGTAAAGTTTAGAGTCATGTGGTAAGGAAATCTACGAAAAATGTGCTTAGTCAACATTTTGTGTAGGATGTATTTCTACATGGCCTAAGGAATGTTCATAGAATTTGGGTTTCCAAGGTGGATTAGACCGTGTTGGGAATACATCCCAGGAAGAAAAGGTTATATTTGAAGCACTGGGTTTGACCATCAGAGAGGCTTCCTACCTATCCAGTTTGGATGGGAATCAAATCCCACATTGTTCTATGAGTCTCATAGGAGAGTGTAGTCCTTTTTAGGAAGTAAGTACAATATTTTTTCTCTCAAAGGGATACACTCTACTATGAGACTCATCAATCTATGTGGGATTTGATTCACAAGAAAATGGGATATGTATGAAGACTATTTAAGGTTCAAATCCAATGCTTCAAATCAACCGTGTTCTTCCTAGTCCGTATTCCCAACAGGGTAAAATCCATTATGGAAACCCATATTCATTCCAAGTTCCTTGGTCCTCTTAGGAATAAGTCACACACCAAAGATTATCTATGAACATTTATCTATGATTTACTTACCACATGACATTAAATTTTATGTCTAGGTCCTTATCACATGATATTAAATGGTATTATGTGTCCCATTAAGAGGCACTGAACTATGAGGGGTTTGATTCCTTTCACAAGGATTCCTAGATTGCTCATTTATGGGTATGCTCCCAACATCAAAAAAAATTTATCTCCCAAGAATATAATAAATTCTAGAGTGCCCCACTTAGTGGATTAAAAACCGGTATCATCATAATAAATTATACTTGAATCTCTTAATAGTATATAAGAGGATACCATTGACATAGAACCTAAAATATATTTTCTAAATGAATCCATTAATGAATAACCTTGAATACATACAGATGATTCTAAATTTCACATGTGCTAATAAATTATTGAAAATTACAAGGGAAACCTATGTAATAATCGATGAATTAATAATAATTCATGACAATATCTCACATCTAAAATAGAGTCACTAAGTAGGAAATATTTCCCCCCAAATGGGGGTGATGAGTCCGACCTCCCATCCACTCGACCAATGCATGTTCTTTAGTATCGTAAGTTCAAACATAACAAACATTGTGCTTTGGAAAGTAGGTCCCTTTTTAGATAAATAATTGTTTTATTTTTCTATTTGCCTAAATAAATAATATGGAAACTGCTAGGAAGAAGTTATTCATAACTAGAACACCCATTCTGATGATCTTCCAAATAAAAGGACATGGTGATTTTGGTTGTATATTATTTAAAATGATATGTGTATCAAAGGTGGACATTATTTAAAATTATTAAGGATATATTGGAGATAGAAATAATGGAGTGGATAAATTTTAAACGATGTATTTTTGAGAAATAGTATCCCTGAGAGTAATGTGTCAAGACCTATCCCCAGGGGCCCGTGCTGTGACTACCCCATGCCTGCCTTCCATAGGCTTGGGGCTAGCGACTAGCATCGAAGGCGTATTCCCTAAAACTGGGAAGGAGTTTCCTTTATAAACTATAACTCACACAACGAAGCACAAAGTATGATATAAAAACAAATAAACTGAATAGTAAAAAGAGTGTGTACTGTATGTAATAGGGGCTAAAATACAATCCCAACTGGAATGTACAAGAAAAATAGAAAGTACAAGAAAAATGAACAGCTCCTGTGAACACCCACCAAGGATCCTACCTGAAGGGTAGGTACAACTCTCAAATGGAAATCTCTGCGGTATGCTTCGTCTATAGTACACCTCCGAGATACATCCAGTCTTGGTACCCTCATCCTTAGTCATCGATGTCCATCATCTACACCAAACACAAAAAGGTGCAGACATAGCTCTTGCAGGGGTTAGTATAATGATACTCAGTAGGGACCCCAAAACCCCCCAAAGGTCTCTCAAAATACACAAATGATAATACATAATGCATGAAAAAAACCATCATCCCTACTTTTGTACATTCCCATACATATACCTAAGTTATCAAGTATACCCAGCTCATTCTTGAGGGAAGAAAAGGCCCAAATCCATAGCCCATGGCTCAACAACTTCAAAAAGGAAGGAATAACATGAAGGTAACACCACAAAGGCAAGTACCAAAAATGTAATGCCACACAGAAGAATACCACAATGTTATCACCACGAAGGTAAGTACCACACAGGTACACCACACAGAGAAAAACCACCAAGGAATCACCATGAATGTAAGGGCTCAGATCACACTATGTATATCTTAGGTGCAGTAGCAGAGATGATTAGATGTAACTACTAAATCATCTTACTCTCTTAAAAGGAAAACCCACATTGGATCCCAAATCATCAGACCCACACAAGATCCTAGTACAACATACCCACACAATATCCTAGTACATCATCAGACCCACATAGGATCCTAGTACTGCAGACCCACACATGATCCTAGTACATCATTAGACCCACATAGGATACTAGTACTGCAGACCCGCACAAGATAATAGAATATTACCACATGGATTCCTGGAGCGGATCAATTTTGGTTCCTCAATCACAGACCCATGAAAGATCCCAAAAGCACAGATGCACATCGGATCCATTTCTCATGTTACAGCCAGCTACAGGGTTCCCCAACTAAGCTCACTTTATTTTTGGGAGGATCCACTCCTCAAGCCATAGTTAGATAATCAAACTACCACTATGTCCCTTGAAGAAGTATTCCAAATGAACACCATGTAAAAGGGATCTTAACGCAATAGACAGTGCGCCAATCGGATGCCCGGTTTGTAAGTTATTAGCCTTTTAGTCCCGGGGGCCCGGTTGGATTCATGTTCAATACAACCCGTCCATACCCCAGCTTTATCAAAAATCCAAGTTGGGTATTCCAAAAGGACCATCTCGATCCATGGTTTCTAGGTCCATAGATGGTTTGTCAAGTAGATGCTTTTTACTCATGATATAGACGAAAGAATCGAAAGGGTCAAAACTGGACCAGGTCCAGTCCGACCCAGTCGGACCGACCAAGACCACTGGGCAGTCCACTATGGACGAATGCTTGGTCACCCCCAGCTATCGGGATGGAAAACCTCTCCTTTTCACGACAGTACTGAGCGCCTCCCCATCACCGGTGGTCGAAATTGAGCGGGCTACCCTTTCCTCGCTGTCGTGAAACCAGGTCACAGTTCTTCTCCACCAGGCAGCGTGGACATGTGCCAGCACCCATCGCGCAGCCGGCCGCCGGCCTTGCTTCACCATGGAAGACGGAAAACGGCTCTTCTCTAGTGGTGTGGTTGTTCCGCATCCTTCGTCGAGGCCTATAAGGGTGACGACCACTGTTCTCGAGTCTCACCAGTGTCGGTCGCCAGAACTGGTTGTCATCATCTTGCATCGTGTAGAACCTCCTGAAAATCACAATGATTGAGGAGTGGTCAATCCATGTTTGTTTGGCCCGCTCTCCCCGTGTTAGAGTGGTAGCAAGCGGATCATGGGGAGAGATTCATTGTAAATGAAAAATCAATGAAGATTAACAAAAAACACACCCCTACAAGATACCCCCAAAAACCTCCTGCAATGACGGAAGAATTGCAGGACAAACCATTTGTTGGTTGACCCGTGTCCTTCATATAAATTCAAGAATGGGGAAGAGGAAATCAAAAATTATCAAACTAAATAACCCCTACCTTGAATGTTGTAGAATAATTTGTGCTTGTCATTGTACTATGTACTTTGTTACTATGACTGGCTCGCAAAGACGACACTCGCACGTCACCCATTGGTTGTTCAATGTCATCTGTCACCTCCCACTGGGTCGGCTTCAACGTATAAGTGTCTGGCGGCGCGAAACATATTCCAGAACTTTGTTGGTTGGTGAATCCATTCCTAATCCTCTCTCCCAAGCTCCATATAAATAAGAGATATGGAGGGTAAGTAATGATCATGGAAATTATGAAGGTTCATTTAATAAGAACCGTCCTAAATTCCAATGACGTTGTTACTTAGTATTTGAATGGCAAGCCATTTTATTTACATTGACACAATTATATGTGAGGTTAAACAAGGGACTTCCCCATATTAAAGAGGGGTTCGGTTGGTCCCCACAACCATTAATTCACAAATGGAATTTTCTAGCTCGGGCGGTCCCCACCTCCAAGAATTCAATTGGGAGGTTTAAAAAATAAAATAAAATAGTTGTTCTTTATTTTATTATTATTTCCATGAAAAACACAAAAACAAACTTTCACCCTTGACCAACTATGGTCGAGTTGAATATCTCCTTAAGCGAATATTGGCACTGCGAGTTCAACGGTGTCCTCAGATTTCATTTCCGAGCAACGGTTCAAAAGTTAAAAAACACTACTTGCACGTTTACTAAACATACCCGAAAAAAAGTTTGTAAAATTTTTAACACTCAACCTTGACCCACGCCGGTCGTGGTTATGATCTGTACAAGTGAAACAAGAACCAATGAACCAAATGGTACTCTTGGATTTCTAATTTGATTTATAGTTTAAAAGTTATGGATTTTACTACAAAATAATTGTCACTTAATTATTTTTTTTACGGACAAGAACTAACATTCACTGGCGGCCCCTGCTAGATAAAGTTATTATTTTCATAAATAAAGCATTCCCTCACGAGTTCATTGGTGGTCTCAGATTTTCAATCCAAGCTGCCGTTAGTCAGTTATAAGCATTTGAAAAATAAAATAATTTATTTTATTGTTTATTTACTATTATGACATTTTTGGGTTTTCTCCCAGGAGGCCCACACCAACTTAACATATATCGCTCCTAGGGTAAACATGTCATTCGGATCGCAACGGTTCCCTCAGATATTTAATCTGAGTAATGGATTGATAGTAATTCCACTTTTTCAAGAAAATTTCTAATGAGCGCTAATTAATGCATAAAAAAACTTTGGCGGATCATTCATGGAACTCTGGGCCTCTAAATCGCACGCTGTCAAATTTCGTTCTCTCAAAAAATTCCATATAAAAAAAAAATTAAATGGAATTTTTGGGTCTTGTAATTCTCCCCACCACAGGGCTTTGCGTCCCCGAAAGCCACATTAAAAAAACTAGGAAACCAAGTGGGGGTACTGAGCACGAATCTGAGCCTCTTGCTCCCATGTTGTCTCCTGGAGTTTCCTATGCAGCCAACACACATGCAAGAAAGGTACCAATATCCCAAAAAGGACACTCTCTCCCATCGATCGTCAATCTCCACCGGAACCTCCAAAAACATCGCCTCATCCTCGATATCTAGCTATCCATGTTGGATGACGTGAGATGGGTCATGCACATATCTCCTCAGCTGGAATATGTGGAAGACGTCGTGCACCCAATGCAACATAGGGGGATGTTCTAGGAGGTAAGTCACCTCGTCGACCCTACTGAGGACCTGGAAGGTTCCAATGAACCTCAGAGATAAATTTCTCCCAGCCAAATCTCCTCAAACCTCATCGAGGTGAGACCCGTAGAAAGACATGGTCACCATCCTCAAACTCCAGTGGTCTCAGTATACTATCATCATAAGACTTCTATCATCTCTGAGAATTTTTCACTTTCTAACAAGTGAGGCATCGTGATATAAAATGTACCACTCCTTTCTTCATCCCTGGCCACTAGTACTGACATCAATGGTCCTGGTGCCATGGTATGTCCTCTAATGAGGTCGACATTCTCCCCACCTTCAAAAAATCCATCTGGTGCCTTCTCTGAGGATATATGAACACGTCGAGCCACATAGTCTGTTTCTCCATGCTGCTCCTCCCTTACTGACTGAAGAAGTGGGGGAGTGACTATGAGAGACTGATGAAAAACTACCCCATCTCGGTCCACAAAGTATATTCGCAAAGCAGCCAGCTGCTCCGTAGCCTCACCTAGCAGTTTAATATTATATATTCTATTGGGTTCATCTACTACAAAGTTCCCCTTTACATAATTATAGACTCTCTCAAAGTCATAGTCTTGGAGTAACTCAATCCAACGTTGTTGTCTCTGGTTCAGGTCGTACTGAGGGAAGATATACCTGAGACCCTTTTGGTCTGAGTAGACTGTAAAAAATTCATCCCATAAGTAATTCCACCACACCTTCAGTGCAAAGATCGCAGCTACTAACTCCAGGTCAGGAGTAGCATAGTTCAACTTGTCATTATCTGTCTAAGATCCTGAAATATATATTGACACTTCTCCATCCATAGGAAAGGCACCCCCTTTTTAGTCATATTTGACAAGGGTGCCGCTACCCTGGGGAATTTGGGTACAAATCGCTGGTAGTACCTGTTCAAAGAAGACGTCCATTTCCCATTGGGTAGGTAATCCATGAATCATATTAAAAAAAGATTCCCCCATGCTCTTACACTCCTGTTTGGAACTGAAAACTCAAAACTCATGTTGCCACTATGGTAAGTCTGTCTGACTCATGAGTGATCGGCTGCACCCTCCTATGCATGAGTCCATCCTGTGCTTCCTGAGTTTCCTTTTCGCCGGACATGGAAAAACCCATTCCAACATTGTAGAGAAACCACACCATTTTTAGATAATACAACCAATCTGAGTTTGAACTATGGATGCCTAGTTCATACCCAAACTAACATCATAAGGCCACGATGTTTCCACCAAGAGGTTCCATAAGAAACTCTCACCTCAAGGGTTTGATCGCATTGTCAGCGTAAGTGTTATTATCGAGTCTCCTCTAACAGATATCTCCAGACGTGAGGGTCAACTCAACGATTTAACCAGAAACTCTAGGTCATGGACAAGATTCATGGATGGAAGGAATGATTAGTACCTATGTTCATGGATACGACAACTCTTAGTAGACACAGACCGTACCTCTAATCATTCTTGGAGTCCTTGGTCCACACTCCTTGACCACATGCAGCTACTGCCTTCCCCTTCCCTCTAGCTCCCTGAGCATGGTGGGGACCAAAAGGGGGGTTGGTTGTAATTTTTCAAAATGTACAACACCTAAAGATACTCCCCTATCATTGCTTCAACGTCTGCAGACCTCCAAATTCATCTATCCCTAACAATTCTTCTTCCTGAAACCTTTTTTACACACCCAAGTCTCTGATACTGGCGCCAGTTTCCTGTTTTCCCACTACTAACATGCACTGATTGTATCCGCTCGGCCAAAGAACATTCAACAACAAAGGTACTCTCTAGAACCCCTACATAAGTAGGAAGGCAAAGAGTTATAGTGTTGGATCTAACATCTTTAAACACATTGCGCTCGAAAGTCCAAGCCCCTAAGGATGGATCGTATTGTATTCATGAAGTATCAGGAATGATCAGTACGCCTCGATGAATACTCAGCTACTGAAATGTCGTCCTTCCAAGCTGTAGAAGCTCTAGGGAACTCTCAGCCACCTCCTCAAGCCAGTCCTCAGACACCTATGAGTCGGGATCACCTCAGAACCTAATGGGTATTTGACGATGAATCACGCATAAGGCACTAAGCCTATATGTGTCCTCTATCGGTACCGCCGATCGTAACTGCTAACCAACGGGCAGTGATATAGTTGACACCCTACCTGAAGAATCTATCTCTGGTATTGGTCCATGTACCGAAGCCTCATCACTATGCGGAAAATCCTTATGGTCACTAAATGAAAAAGTCTAGTATCTAAGATCACCATCTTCTCTATTGGTGTCTCAACTGGGCTGAAAACTCTAGAAACCGCCTCCAGCCAGCCCTCAGCTGTGTGGGAAACTGTCTCACCTTGAATACTTGGAGGCCTCTGCTTCTGGAACTCATGCAACATGCTCAGTCAGCATGCACCATCTACCAGTTCGGCTTGTGGTATCTACTACCTAACGGGTGGTGGTGCTGCTGGTACACCACTCGAAGGTGACAACAAAGTAAGAGGTCCCTACACCATAGCCTTGTCGCTTGGTGGGACATCATCATGTACTATCTCAAGAATCCATGCTGGTTATCTACGCTGCGGAATCCTGATATGGAATAGGTGCTCTATGTTCATTTAGTTATACCTGGTGATCTAAATCAGGAAAACACAAGAAAATTTTTCAATACACACACACGCAATAAGTGTTTTTGTGCCCTAAGTCAGAAATCAGATGTCATGGTCCTGGTGTATGGACACGTCGGCCACCGCACCAACACTGGATTACCTATACTGATATCCACACTCACTAAACTTAACACTATTGCTGTTAAAATGATCATATTACATTGTTCTACGGTAGAACCAACTTCTCTGATACAAATTTTTCACGATCGGTCCATCGGGGGTGGTGTCGTGACTACCCCAAGTCCGTCTTTCAAAGGCCAGGGTCTGGCGACTAGCACCGATGGTGTATTACCTAAAATTGGGAAGGCAATGCCTTTATAACCTATAACTCGTGAAACCATGTATCCTACCAGAGGGGTTGGTATAAATCACGAACGGTCATCTCTGTAGTACGCCTCATCTATGGTCCACCTCTGAGCTACCACCAGTCCTGGTACCCTCATCCATAATCAGCGTTGTCCGTCGTCTGCATAAAACACAACAAGGTGTGGGTGTATCCCATGATGGGGTGAGTGTTACGATAATCTGTAGGGACCCCGAGACCCCCAAAAGGTCTCTCAAAATATACAAATGATAAACCACAAAGCATGAAAACAAATGTCGGCCCTACTTAGGTACATTCCCTGACATATACCTAAGTTATAAAGTATACCCCACACATTCATGAGGAATAAAAAGGCCCAAATCCTTATCCCAAGGATAAACTATTTCAAAAAGGTAGTAATACCATGAAGGTAACACCACAAAGGTATGTACAACAAAGGTAACACCACACAGAACAATACCACAAAGTTATCACCAGGAAGGTAAGTACCACACAGGTATGACACACAGAAGAATACCACCAAGGTATCACCAAAATGGAAATTAACACACAGTTATGCCACATAGAATAATAAAAAAAGGTATCAACACGATGGTAAGTACCACACAGGTTTTCCACACAAAAGAATACCACCAAGGTATCACCATGAAGGTAAGGACACAACTCACACCAGGTAAAACATAGGTACAATAATAGAGATGATTAGATGTAATTACTGAATCATTTTACTATGTGAAGAGGCAGAACCACATAGGATCCTAAATCATTAGAATGACACAGGATACTTGTACAACAGACCCACACAATATCCTAGTACAGTAGACCCACATAGGATCCTAGTACATCATCAGACCCACACATGATCCTAGAACAACAGACCCACATAGAATCCTATACCAGTCTCACATGGATTTATAGAGCAGATCCATGTGGGATCCCAAACCACAGACCCACAAAGGATCCCAATCCACAGACCCACAAAGGATCCCTTTCTCATGTTACAACCAGCTATAGAGATCCCGCACTATGCTCACTTGATTTCCTGGAGGATCTGCTCCTCAGGCCATAGGTCGATACTCCAACTTCCAAGAAGTTCCTCTAAAAAGTATCCCAAAGGAAAAAAATGTAAAAGGGGTCTCAATACAACACACGGCCCGTCAATCGGATGCCCGGTCTATAAGTTATTAGCATTTTAGTCCCAAGGGCTAGGTTGGATTCATTTTCGATCTAACCTATCGGTACCCTAAATTTATACCAAACCCATATATGGTACACCAAAATGAATGTATCAATCCATGTTTTCTGGCACCACATACGGTTCATCAAACAGATGCCCGTAGCTCAATATATGGCTGACATGGGTCCGGCCCTGGGTCTGGCCCGGCCTGCTGGGTGGCCCACCGTGCCACAACCTGCAGTGGACCGATTGGTCGCCCCTAGATGGACAAATGGCCAATCAATCCTCTTCATGGTGATGTCTCCCACCATGCCATTGCCGAACGATGTCAGCAAGCTGACCGCCCTTTGCTCACTGGCGTGGCACATAACCCTTCACGCTGCCAGCCGCTGCCCATGCTCTGCCGCGACCAATGAGCCGCAGCTCTTCTCCGGCGGCGCGGTTACGCCGCTGCCTTAGTTGCGGCTGGAAGATGTGACAACCACCATTCTGGAGCCCCAACGGTGTTGGTCGCTGGCCCTAGGTGTTGTCTTCCTCCATCGTGTAGAACGCACCGAAAATCACAAGGATTGCGGACTGGTCATGCCATGTTTGTTTGTCTAGTACCCTCCACGTTAGAACGGTAGCAAGCAGATCATGGGGAGAGATTCAACGAAAAATAAAAATCAACGAGGATTAATAAAAAACAAATCCCTACAAGATAAACCCCAACAACCTCCCATAAAGACTGTTTAATAATGGGACAACCCGTTAATCGGTTGACCCATGTCTTTCGTATAAATTCAATAACATGAAGCAGAAATCAAAAACACTTAAAAAAATAACCCCTACCTTAAAAGTCAGAGAAACGTATGTGTTTTATAGTGGACCGTTTTATTATTTCCCGCAACCGTCTCCCAAAGACGTCACTCGCACGTTTATCATTGGAGGTTTGATGTCATCTGTCACCTCCCACTCGGTCAGTTTTGTCTTCTAAGTGACGGGAATCACGACACATTACCAAAGCATCATCTCTTGGTAAAGTAGTACCAAATCCTCCACCCAAGCTTTATATAAATTTGGGAGGGGGATGGTAAGTAATGATCGTGGATTTTATGAAGGTTCATTTAATAAAATGCTTCTTAAATTCCAACGACGTTGTAACTTAGTATTTGAAAGTCAATCCATTTAATTTACGTAGGTGAAATTAAAATAATAGGTTTCCCAAGAAAATTCATCATATTAAAGTGTGATTCTAGTGGTCCCCACCCCCTTGAATTCACAAATGGGAGTTTTCTATCTCGGGCGGTCCCCACCACCAAGCATTAAATTGGGAGCTTAAAAAATAAAATAAAAAATATGTTCTTTATTTTTTTAAAGGTTGGGGCCGAAGCCTCAATTTATTATTTAAAGAAAAGAACTCTTTAGTGTGGGTAGAGGGAGACCCATTACATAGCCTAAAGGCCCAATGCCAAGTGGCCAGAATACAAGGCTTGAAAGCCCATTTTGGCCCAAAGGACCCCTCGGTGAACACTACTGCTGCAGTACCCGCACTGCTACAGTACTAGTCGCCACTTTAGTACCCTGCAATTGTGCCTCTGTCGCTACAGTGCTGCCACTGCTACAGTTCGGACACTGCTACAGTACTGCTACAATACCTACTATAGTGCTAGTACAGTACCCTGGAAATATGTTCTTTATTTGATTTTTATTTCCACGAAAAATAAAAAAACTAACTTTCACCCTCAACCAATAGTGGTCGAGGTGAATGTATATTTATGTTAATACTGGCACTATGAGTCCACTTTTGACCATAGATTTCAATTCTGAGAACCAGTTCAAATGTTTCAAAATCCTGCAAGAGCGTTTACTGAGCATACCCAATTTTTTTTTATAAAATTATTAACAGTCTCCCATGACCTGCGCTGGTTGAGGTTCGGCTCTGCCCAAGTGAAAGACACCCCAAAAAACCCAAAGGTACTCTCGGATTTCCAATATAAGTAACCTTTTAAATGATATGTATTTTACAATATTATAATTGTCACTTAATTATTTTATTTATGTCCAAAAACTAACTTTCACTAGTGGCCCGTGTCGGCCAAAGTTAGTATCTTCTTAAATAATGCATTCCCTCACAAGATCAGCAGTGGTATAGGATTTTCAATCTAAGCTACTTTTTTTTGAGTTATATGCATTTGAAAAATAAAATAATTTTTTTATTTATTTTATTAACGGTTATTCCATTTTTTGGTTTTCTCACAGGAGGCCCGCCCCCACTAAACTTAAGTCGCACATGGGGTAAAACTATCATCATGAGCACAATGGTGCCCTCATATTTCTGATCTGAGTTACCGTTTATGATTTATTCCACTGTTGTAAGAAAAATTCTTACGTGCGCTAATTGAATCTTAACAAAACTTCGACAGATCATTCCGGGCACTCTGGGCCTCAGAATTTCATGCCGTCAGATTTTGAAGTCTCAATAAATTCCCATATAATTAAAAATAAATTCATGGAATTTTTGGGTTGTTACATTCTCCCCAAAAAAGGTATTTGCATCCACAAAATCCACATTATAAAAACTAGGAAAACTATTGGTGGTACTAAGCATGAATCTGAGCCTCCCGCTCCCATGTGCTCTCTTGGAAGTTTCCGTGCTACAAATGCACACACACCAAAGGTATCAATCACCCATGAAGGACTCTCTCGTTTATCGATCATCAATCTCTATTGGAACCTCTGAAAATGTCACACCATCCTTGATATCCAGCTCACTGTGGTCGATGATTTGAGATGAGTCGTGCATGTATCTCCTCAGCTAAAATACGTGGAAGATGTCGTGCACTTGGTGCAACTGAGGGGGAAGTTCTAGGCAGTTATCCACCTCACCAACTCTGCTGAGGACTTGGAAGGGTCCTATGATCCTCGGAGATAACTTGTTTCCCCGTCCAAATCTTTGTAAACCTCATCGAGGTGACACCCATAGAAAGATGTGGTCACCATCCATGAACTCCAGAGGTCTCCATTTCCTGTCATCATAAGACTTCTACCGGCTCTGAGTAGTTTTCACGTGATAATAAGTGAGGCATCATAATAAAAAATCTTCCACTGATTTCTTCGTACCTGGACACTAGTACTGACGCTGATGGTCCGGTTACCATGGTACATCCTCTGAAGATGTAGATGTGCTCCACACCATTAGGAAATCTATCAGGTGCCTACCCTGAGGATATCTAAACACATTGAGCCTCATAGTCAGTGTCCCCATGCTATGCCTCCCTAACTCGCTGAGAAGTGGGGGAGTGACTGTGAGAGACTAAAGAAAAACAACTCCATCTCGGACCACAAAGGATATCCGTAATGTAGCCAGCTGCGCCATCTTCTCACCTAATAGATGTATACCAGATCTCATACTAGGTAAATCTACAACAATGTTCCCCTTCCTAGGAGTATATACTGTATCAAAGACATATTCCCGAAACAACTTGAGCCAACATTGTTGACTCAAGTTTAGGTCCTTCTATGAGAAGATATACCCGAGACTCTTATGGTCCGAGTAGACCGTAAAACATTCACCCATCAAGTAATTCCACAACACCTTCAGTTCAAAGACCACTGCTGCTAACTCCAGGTCATCGATAGCATTGTACTACTTTTTCATCTTTGTCTCAACTCCTAAAAGATCTTCTCAAACTTCTCTATCCAAAGGAAAGGCTACCCATTTTTCATCAAAGCTGACAAGGGCATAGCTACCTCGGGGATGTGGGGAATAAATATCTGATAGTACCTTACCAAAGTAGACTTCCCTCTCCCATTGGGGTGGTAATCCTGGAAAAATATTTTGAAAAGATGTCCCCAAACTCTACCACTCCTATTTGGAACTGAAAACTCAAAACACCTACTGCCACAAGGGTATGTCTAGACGACTCATGAGTGATCGGCTACACCCTCCTATGAATGAGTCCATCCTGTGCTTCCTGGGTTTCCTTTTTTCCAACCAAGGAAAAACCCATTCCAACGTTGTAGAGAAACCACAACCTTTTGGCCTAATAATTTCTATCTGAGTATAAAATGTTGATGCCTAGTCCATATGCAAACTAACGTCATAAGTCCTCAATGCTACCACCAAGAGGTTCCAACCGAAACTCTCGCCTCAAGGGTTAGATCACACTTTCGGTGTAAGTGTGATTATCGATTCTCCTCTCAAAGGTATCTCTAGAAATGATTGTCAATTCATAGATTTAACCATAAAATCTTGGTATTGGACAAGATTCATGGAAGGGAGGAATGATTGGTACCTATGTCTATTGATACAAAACTAGTCGTAGTCCCAGACTATACCTATAATCATTCTTGGAGTCATTGGCCCACACTCTTAGATTGCATGCAGCTAATCCCTTCCTCTGCCCTCTAGCTCCATGACCCTGGTGGGGAAAAAAGTGGGGTGGTTTTAATTTTTCGAAAAGTACACCACTTCATTCTGCTCCACTAGCTTTGCTTTCACGTCTGTAGCCCTGCAGATTCATCTATCCCTAACACTTCTTCTTCATGAAACATTTTTTACATTCTCTAGTCTCTGATATTGGCACTAGTTTCTTGTATTCCCACTACTAACATTTACTGGCTATATCCGCTCAACTATAGTACATTCAACAACAAAGGTACTCTCAAACACCCCAACGCAAGTAGGAATGCAAAGAGGAATAGTGTTGGCTCAGATGTCTTTAAACACACTATGATCTAATGTCCAAGCCCTATAGCACATATCTTATCATATTCATCGAGTACCGGGAATTATTGGTATGCCTCGATGAATACTCAACTACTGACATGTCATCCTGCTGAGCTGTAGAAGCTCTAGAGAACTCTCAGTCACCTCATCAAGAAAGTCCTTAGCCGCCTGTGAGTCGTGCTCGCCATGGAACCTGAGGGGTATTTGATGTGGAATCACATGTAATGCACTAAGCATATATGTGTCCTCTACCAATACCACTAGTTGTAACTACTGACCAACAGGTAGTGATATAGCTGACAGACTACCCGAATGTACTATCTTGGGTAATAGTCCACGTACCGAAGCCACGTCACTATGCAGACCATCCTTATTGTCACTCAATAAAAAGGTATAGTAGCTAAGATCACCATATTATCTACTGGTGTCTCAAATAGGTGGAAAACTCAAGCAACCGCCTCCAGCAAGCCCTCGGCTACGTGGGAAACTGTCTCACCTCGAAACCTCGGAGGACTCTATTACTGGAACTCTTGCAATGCGCTCAGTTGGAGTGAACCATCTGCTAGTGTGGCTGGTTGTATCTGCTACCCAATGGGTGGTGGTACTGCAGGTACACCTCCTGAAGGTGCCAACATAGTAAGAGGGCTGTGCACAAGAGCCTCGTCGCTCGGTGGGCCGTCATTGTGTACTCCCTCAGGAATCCTAGCTGACTATCAACAAAGTGAAATCCTGATAATGAATAGGTGTGACATGATCATTTAGTTATAACTAGTGTGCTGGGTCAAGAAAACACAAGAAAACTTTTCAAAACACAAACGAAACCAGTGTTTTTGTGCACTGAGTCAGAAATCAGAATTCACAGTCCTGGTGTATGGAAACGTCGGCCACCGCACCAACATTGGATTCCCTAAATTGATAACCAGACTCACTACACATAACACTACTACCGTTAAAAAGATCAAAGTCTAATGTTCTACTGTAGAACCGACTCCTTTGATACCAATTTTTCAGGACCAATCCCCCAAGTCTCGTGCCGTGACTACCCCAAGTCCACCTTCCATAGGCCAGGGGGTGGCGACAAGAACCAAAGGCATATTCCTTAAAACTGGGAAGGCATTGCCTTTATAACCTGTAACTCACACAATGATGCACACAACACGATACAAACACAAGTAAACATAATAGTAAAAAGATGTTGTACAGTAAGTAAATAGGGCCAGAATACAAGCCCAACTGCAAAGTACAAGACAACTTGAATGTACAAGTAAACTAAATAGATCATGTGAACACCTACATAGGATTATACCTGAAGGGTAGGTACAGCTCTCGAACGGTCATCTCTATGGTACACCTCATCTATGGTCCATCTCTGAGCTACCACCAGTCTTTGTACCCTTAACCTTAGTCAGCGATGTCCATCATCTGCACCAAACACAACAAGTTGTGGGCATATCCTGTGTAGGGGTGAGTATAACGATACTCAGTAGGGACCCCAAGACCACACAAAGGTCTCTCAATATCCAAAAGGATAAACCACAAAGCATGAAAATATCTTTCATCCCTACTTAGGTACATTCCCATACATATACCTAAGTTATTAAGTATACCCATCTCATTTATGAGGAAACAAAAGACCCAAATCCATATCCCAAGACTTAACTATTTCACAAAGGAAGGAATAACATGAAGGTAACACTACAATGGTAAGTACCACAAGGGTAACACCACACAAAAAAATATCACAAAGTTATCACCATGAAGGTAAGTACCACAGAGGTACACCACGTATAAGAATACCACTAAGGTATCACCACGAAGGAAAGTACCACACAGGTACGCCACACAGAAGAATACCAGAAAGGTATCACCACGAAGGTAAGTACGACACAAGTATTCCACATAGAATAATACCACCAAGGTATCACCATGAAGTTAAGGACTCATTTCACATTAGGTTTAACTTAGGTATAGTTGTAGAGATGGTTAAATGTAACTACTGAATCATATTACTCTATTAAGAGGCAGACCCACATATGATCCTAAATCATCAGACCCATACAGGATCATAGTACAATAGACCCACACAGGATCCCAGTACATCATCAGACCCACAAATGATCCTAGTAAAGCAGTCCCACACAAGATCCTAGTACATCATCAGACCGACACATGATCCTAGTACACCAGAACCACACAGGATCCTAGTACAACATCAGACCCACATAGGATCTGAGTACTGGAGACCCACACAGGATCCTAGTATATCATCAGACCCACAAAAAATCCTAGTACATCAGACCCACACAGGATCCCAGAGTAGTCCCACAAGGATACCTAGAGCGGATCCATATGGAACCCTAAAGCACAGACCCATGAAGGATCCCAAAGCACAGACCCACAAAGGATCCCTTTCTCATGTTACATCCAGCTACAGGGTTCCCACACTAAACTCACTTGATTTTTGGGAGGATCTCTTCTTGAAGCCACATGTATATAATCCAGCTTCCTCTAATTCCCTCGATGAAGTATCCCAAAGTACCACAATGTAAAAGGGGTCTCAACGCAACATACGGTTTTCCAATCAGATGCCCAGTCTGTATGTTATTAGTCTTTTAGTCCCAAGGTCCTGGTTGGATTTGTGTTCCATCCAAGCTGGACATACCTTAAATTTATTTAAATCATAAGTGGTGTATACCTAAAAGACCATCTTGATCCAATGTTTCCGGCGCCATAGACGAATTGTCAAATGGATGTTCGTAGCTCAAGATATGGCCGAACGAATGGGATGGGACGAAACTAGGCCGAGTCTTGTCCGACCCAGTTCGGGTCGACCCGACCCGACCTGAGTCCATCCTAGGGTCCAGCCCGACCCACTGGCTGACCGGCTCGGATGTCTGCGGTGTGCCGACCTGTGGTGTTGGCCACTATGGTGGACCGCTTGGTCTCCCCCGGCTGGCCTGATGGCCACCTGCTCCTCCGCACGGGGATGTCGTGCATGACGCCATTGCCGACAATCGGTAGTGAGCCGACGCCCCTTTACTCACCGCTGCTGCACAAGGCCATGGTTCTTCTCCGCCTGGCGGCACGGATGCACGCCGCTGCCCTTCACACGACCTGTCATCTCCCTAACTCCGCAGCGGCCGATGGGCCGCGACTCTTCTCTTGCGGCGCGGTTACGCCGCCACCTTCTTCATGGCCGCACTGAGTGCTGACGGCTATTCCCAAGCCCCACCGTTGTCTGTTTCCAGCACCTATCGTCGTCCTCCTCCATTGCGTATAACAAACCAGAAATCTCAAGGGTTTCAGAGTGGTCATGCCATGTTCATTTTGCCCACACCCTCTGTGTTAGATTCTTAGCAAGAAGCTCATGGGGAGAGATTCAACATAAAAGAAAAATCAATGAAAATTAATAAAAAACACACCCCTAGATGATACCCCCTAACAAACTCCCACAAAGATGGAAGATTCACGGGACAACCCATTAGTCAGTTGACCCGCGTCCTTCGTATAAATTCATGAACGGGGAAGAGGAAATAAAAAACAATCAAACAAAATAATCCCCCACCTTGAACGTTGAATAATTTTCCACGCTATCCAGTGGACCGTGTTCTTATTTCCCACGACTAGCTTCTAAAGATGTCACTCGCATGTATCCCATTGGTGGTTCGATATTGTCTGTCAACTTCTGTTGGGTCGGCTTCATCTTCTATCTGTCGGGCGTGAGGAAACTTTACCAGAGATTCGTCGCTTGGTGAAGCCATGCCAAATTCTCCCCCAATCTCCATATAAATAGGAGAGGGGGAGGGTAATTAACGATCTTGGAATTTGTGAAGGTTCCTTTAAGGAACCTTCCTAAATTCCAACAATGTTGTTACTTAGTATTTGAATATCAAGCCATTTAATTTACGTTGGCACAATTAAAAGAGAGGTTTCCCAAGGGACTTCCCCCATATTAAAGAGGGGTTCAGGTGGTCCCCACCACCATGAATTTACAAATTAATGTTTTCTAGCTTGAGCGGTCCCCACCTCCATGCATTCAATTGGGAGGTTAAAAAAATAAAAAAATAAAACAAAAATTTGTTATTTATTTTATTATTATTTAAAAAAAACATGAAAACTAACTTTCACCCTTGACCAACTGTAGTCGTGGTGAAAGTCTTCGTAAGTGCATATCGGTGATGTGAGTTCAACGGTGTCATAAGAATAAAATTCCGAGTACCGGTTCAAAAGTTACAAAATGCAGATTGTGCATTTACTGAACGTACAGGGAAAAAAAGTTTGTAAAATTATTAACAGTCACCCTTGACCCATCCAGGTCGAGGTAAGTCTCTTCCCAAGTGGAACACGCCCCCAACGAACCCAAATGTACTCTTAGGTTTCAAATCCAAGATACCGTTTAAAATTTATGGATTTTACAATAAAATAATTGTCACTTAATTATTTTATTTACGGCCAAAAACTATCTTTCACTGGTGGACCGGGCCATCCAATGTTAGTTTCTATATAATTAATGAATCCCCTATAGAGTTTAGCAGTGCTATCAGATTTCAAATATGTGCTACCGCTTGGGAGTTATAATCATTTGAAAAATAAAATAATTTATTTAATTATTTTATTTACAGTTATTCCATTTTTGGGTTTTCTCACAGGAGGCCCGCACTGACTACACTTAACTCGCGCCTGGGGTAAACCCGCCATCCTGTGCACAATGGTGCCTCAGATTTCTGATTCGAGTAACCGTTGAAGAGTTATTCAAATTTTCAGGAAAAATACTTACACACGCTAATTAATTCATTACAAAACTTCTATGGATCATTCCGGTCACTCTGGGCCTCGGAATCGTGAGCCATCAGATTTCGCAGTCTCGAACAATTCCCATATAAATATAAAAAATTCACATGGAATTTTCAGGTCTTTACATAATGTGCTAAAATACCTATAATGTTCCTCAACTAAAGCTAATGGTGCTGTAATGTTTTTTCTAAATATGAATTTATATTTAGGGTATTATATGGGAATTAAAAAATCTATATTGTTAATAAAAAACAAGATTATCCATTTCATTGATGATATTATATCAATCCCTTAAAGGGTATTAATTTCACAGTAATTTTCATCGTATGATTAAATTCTATGAAATTATTTTTTGATATAAATAAAATTATCAGGGTGTCATATTTATAGATGAAATAAAATCAAGATTAATATTACAGGTCATAAAGAAAAATAAATTTAGTAAATAAGTATACGAGAAGAGTAAAAATTCCACGTGTATGGATTATGGAATTTAACATCAAAGTAATGTTTTTAAGGTAATGTCTATTTATAATTAGTATAGTGGTAATAAAAATATTGATAATTAATGTGATGAAAAAATAACCCACTGATATCATGTTCTTTAACTATAATGATATTATATCAAACTAATTTTATATTATATATATTTTCCATTAAATAATTATGAGTCTCATATCTTTCTTCATAAGTTTTTAAACAAAGGACGTGGTATAATAGAAAATTAAATTAATCATACTTCAGAGATAATTATGATTACATATATGAATTATACATTTTATTTAAAATATTATAAATCAAATAAATATATTATTTTTAGGAAATAATATTATAAACTGTTAATATTTAAGTTGATTTATTAGTATTTTTTTTTATTTTATAGAAATTAAAATTGGTTTTTAAAGTACAGTGAAATTTACTGGTTTTCACTAATTTTAACGCAAATAACAATATTATAGTAAAGTAATATTGAATTAAATAAATATATATAACAATTTTTATCTATAATTGGATACATTTATTGAATATATTATTTTTATGTATATATGATTATCATATTTGATCTCAAGTGTTATTTTTTATAATTTTAATTTTATTATATTTTAATTTTTAAATTTAAAGTAAAATATCTCTTATTTTGAAATTTAATTAGATTAAATAGGGGATAAATTTTGATTCATCCCATTAATTATTTCATGGTCCTCAAATATTGTTATTATTATATGAAATACCACAATTAATATATCATTATGTTTAATTAGTGATTAAGAGTGTTATCTAGTGGAGAATGGATTTTCCAAATTTTACATGACAAGTAGACCTCCTAGAAGTAATTTTTTAACTTTTAATCTTCTACCCAGTTGAATTAAAAACCTACGCTCACCAACCTCTCATAAAATTCATGAAATTTAATTCCATACGAATGCTTAGTATTCTTTTGCAAGGAATGTTCCATTTTCATCCCTCAAAAAGGGATACCACTTCTACCACTTCCATACATCATCTACAATTAATTCCCTCTTGAAACTGTATCGTAACATCCTATCCATTGAGTCGATTACACACCATAATAACATTATAAAAAATTATATAGCCTAAATCATTCATATAAAATTGGTGATCCATGGAAAATTTTAGTATGAAATGAAGTTATGCTCAAGGGAATAAAATTTTCAGAAACGATCTAATGGGATTATATGTACTCCCCTCTTGAAATTATAGTTATGAATTAATTTAATTTTATCACATTAATAAAAATTTAGCTTCATATAATTAGTATATTTTTTTAGAAAAATATTTACCTAATGTATACCTAGGTAAATATCACTTATTTTTTGGGTTATTAATGTTTTTATATTCCTTCAAAATTAAATTGTTTTGGAGAACCGATTTAAGTGGATTTTCCAAAAAAAAAATGAAATAAAACATCACCCATTCAAAGAGTTGTTAAAGCATGAATAAAATTAAAATTTATAATTATTTTGGATGATTCCTTCTGGTTCAATTATAATTTAAATTAATATTAAGAACAAGTTTCTCAAAAAGGTACATGGATTGTTTTGAAAAAACACCACAAACTGGTTGGTTTTTTATGCATAAATATTGGAATGTTCTGATTGATTTTTTTACAATGGGATTCCATGATCATGACATATGTTTCTTTCATATGTTTTCCCCATAAATCAATTTAATATATTATTTTATTTGGAATCCTTATATTGTGGCTTCCATATATTCCATGAGATGGGATCTTGAATCCCCATTCCTTCTCATGGGAGTTTACCATGTTTGTGAATTATGTATGGTATATTTTACAAATTTTTCGCACATATGTATTATCCAAATAATGGGACTATTAGGCATAAAATTATATAGCATTCAAATTCATTGTTTAATATTTCAATCTCATGAGATATCACAGTGTAGCTAGTGAGCCTATAAAACATGGTGGATGGGAATTTTTTCTTTCTAAAAAAATTATGGTAATAATGTAAGGATCCTTAAAACATTATTATTAGGTTATATTATATATATATATATTAAGCATTTCATATGGGTTTATTCCCATATAATATGAACATGATTATTATATTCCCATATAATTTCATTTCCTTATTGGTTGATTGTAAAATTAAATTATTTTCTTTTTTAATATATATTTATTCTCCCATGATATAATCCATTTTAATGTATATTGGAATATTCGGATTTCAATTTCACAGTTTTCTATATGTAATTTCCAATGATATAGTACTATATAGTTAGAGAACTTTTGTAAATTAAGATAACTATAGGGAGGATAAATAATGACATCAATGTTATGTTTTAATATGGTTTATTTATGTGTATAATCTTATATATACTATAGAACCTAGTTCATTCACTATTTTTTTGTTTTAAGATTTGTTAATTATTATGAAATAACATAGGTTTAATGTTTTTTTCACCATATTTGGTATCAGATAATGGTATAGTTATTTTTAGATAATATAATTATAGAACATAAGATAAAAACCTAAGGATAGGCTTAACCATATGATATATTCTTGAGGAATAATAAATAAAGATATTGTGTTCTTTGACAATAAATGAGTCATTTTCTGTATACTATAGGTTGATATTGATTTTGAATAGATTAATCATGGTGTTATAATGACAAAAAAGTAGGATGACCGTGTCTTCAAAATTTTTTAAGTGCATGGGGAATGGACCCTTACTATGCTACTGGTACCATAGTATTGATTATATTCATCAGTTAATTCGAATTCTTATTAAAATATATTATGTTGAATTTAAACATTAAATAGTTAATTTAAAATTTAATTGGGGTTTGAGTACCTAATTAAAAGATAATCATGTATTACCTATATTTGAACATAGATATTCATAAGTAATAACTTCGTGACATTTTATGACATAAAAATTTTATTTTTATGTTTTAACATGTAAAAAATTAATAATCTATGTATACTAATATAGGGAATTCCTTTATCTTGAAAATGGATAGATGTAGGATGAATTGATGCACCCTTAAACCAAAAATCCAAGATATGATGCCAAAAAAACAAGACCTACACAAATATATTTCTTACCCATCTATAATTAAAATATTCTTCAAACATATACAATACATATTCAATTTAGTTCAAAGAATTATAGACTTACAAATAATAACTATTTAATAAATCTCATGACATGTCATCCAATAGACACTGTTTTTCCCCAAAATATAAGAATATAATAAAACCATAATTAAACTTAAATATCAACCATAAATTATCCAAAAAAGATATTATTATTTTTATAGAATACTTAATTAAATCATTCATGACCTTTGTAAAGGGAATAAAAATTAGTGATAAGCTCAAATTCTAATTAAGGGAAAACATAATAGTAAATAATGACCTGATATGAATGAGGAATGAGCATATATCATAATTAGGAAGACCATAATCATAGAATAATGGAACAATGTTATGATATCTTATGTATATAGATTAAATGAAAATCAATACATAATACAATGAAATCACAGAAATGTGTAGACAACTTAAATATGACATCATAGGTTAAACTCGCATCTCCCTACCTCATTATCGTAACATAGTCAACTAGGTTAATTACACATTCACTATAGATTAATGGGAAAAAAATACATGCACAATTATATGACATGTTATATAAAATGTACATAATTAATTGGATGGATATATGATTTTGGGACTATCAGTCACCAAATGAAAATCATACACATGTTTTCCACATGAAAATCATTAATAGGTATTTAATAAGATTAACAAACATAATTCACGATGAATAAACATATGGATGGTATATGAAATATTATAACTTCATCATTTGATTATTTTAATTGAAATTTTATTATTTCATAAAGTACACTTTTAAGATCATCTGTGATATATGGTAAAGTGAATTAAGCCATGTCTTTTATTGTAGTAGTTGTCAAATTCTACACATGATTTACAGAATAATTTATCAATGAATGGAGGAAATGATGGTATGCGTCAAAGGTGAAAATTTGAGAATAAAATATGGGAAGAAAAAATAATTATTAATTAAAAATATATGATACCATCCTTAAATGATGGGGATGAAAAGGAATCATATCTTGTCTCCAATGCGGTAGTCCACACATATGCACAATTTTTTCATGTGTTTTCTTAATAAATGATATTGAATGAATAAATAATTGACTTCAAACTAATATAGTGAAATATATTAATATATCTGTGTGTGTTAATTAATTCATTATTTTAACAATTATATATAATATTAAGAATATGATTATTAAAACGAATGTCTAAGAGGATACTGATACTCGCATAAGTAATTTTATTTTCCATCTAACTATCATTAAAAAAGTAGTGATTTGGTTAATTACGAGATTTAAAGGATATGTTTCATCGGATATGGTTTTAGGATTAAATAATTTTCAATGTTTAACCAAGTGATTAGGATGTATTCTAGTATAAATAATTTGTTTATTTGTGTCCTTTTATTAGTGAAGGGATGGGTAGCCTTCGTATTACCATAAGTACTTAAATTATTCATTTACAAAGTCCCTAAAACCAAAAAAGTTGAGTATAGGCCATGATATGTAATTAAAGTTTCAAATACACTGAATTTGGAGGCATCTTTGAGTATTTTAGAGGTGTATATATTAATTTTTCACTATAATCATGTATACATTTCCCCAAGGGTAGTTTTACTTTCACCCTTGTAAATTAATTAAATTTTATTTCTGATGATATCGATAATAATACTAACATTCTGTACTATAATACTATATATGATTTTAATTTTTTAAGTTATAATTAATGTGTTTATGAAATTTAATTTTAGTGTTTATGTGTTTAATGATTAAAAGCAGGGTTTGAGATAATTATCTTTTTGAGATGAAAGATTTTGTGTGAGTTGGAATTATTAATTTAAATAATTTATGATGCATAAAATAATTTATTATAAATAAAATTATAGGTTTGGGATATTAAAATATATTAAAATCAAAAATTAAAATATATTAATTAATTTAAATAAAAGATTTATAATAATTTTAATTATTTATTTATACTTTTTCTATTGTAAAATGTTGTTGAGGGGTTTTACAAGTTCAAATGATATTTCAAAATTAATATTGTTGTTAATTAATTTAAAATATCACAACATAAATGGTTTTATTACATTTCAGTTAATTCTTATATATTTATAAATTCCTAAAATATTTTTTTTAAATAAAACCACATTTTAGAATCAAAATATATATTTTCATAATATTCTCAAATATTCATACAAAGTATATTTTTTGTATTATAATGTAAAAAATTAAAATTTAGTTTAAACCATGTCCATTGATAAAATTTTATATAAGAATATATTAATAGAAATGTATGAATGTGAAAATAAAATACTTCTATTATAAATTGACCTTCTTAAAAATTATGTTTTTATTATATTATTTTATATCAATTCTCTAATTTATAGAAATTTATAATTTTATATCATATATTTATATCACATATTTCTAAATATATTTAATTTGAAGATAATTATATTAATTTAATAATTTATCATGCCCTTTTTTAGTCCATGCGAACATATATTGCTCAATAAGAATTATTTAAAGGAAAATATATATACATGAATATATTGATGTTATATTATACATTATTTAAAAAAATAACATTATCAAATTTAAAAAAAAATAATTAAGGATGTTAAAAAAGTGATACATATATTAATATAAAACATCAAATAAAATTTATGAATTAATATCTTATATAAAGCCAAAAGGAAAATAATCTTCCTCTATCGATTTAACTAAATCCATATTTTTACCACAATAAATAAATTATTTATATCCTCCATTCCACACATAAATACATTTATTCATTTGATAAATTACCCAATCAAATTTTTCTCACGCTTTTATCATAAAGGAAACAATATATTTTTCCCTTCATCATCTCCATCACTTGAATCTTCATGAGACTCTATCATTATATTCATTTGTGTGATAGTTAATTCAAATATTTTTACTCAGTTAATCATCATTCATGATATTATATTTTTTAAAATAATTTAATTTATAATCTCAATTCTTGCCAAGATAGATTGTAGTTTATGAAAATCACAATATTTTATGTTTTCTCATTTTTTTTCGAATCATTCTTGATCCAACCATTACATTTATTTAATTTTCATTAGGAGAATACTGAAATAAGTATTTTTTCAAATGTAAAATTTTTATCTTAGAAGAAATAATACATAAATGATGTGAATACCCTTTATGATAACACTTTATTCTCAATATATGTTATCCATTGTAATTTTAATATTCTATTTCATAATATGGCTAACATAGATAAAATAATATATTCATATTTTACATAATGGATTTTATTGAGAGTGTATATAAACCAAATTATATCCTCGGGTATTTTTTTGTAGGTGTGTAGTTTTGGAGAACACAATATGAACAAGAATGATAATCTAGATATACCTAAACAAATTACTTCAGGGTTGTCACCCCTAGATTCGTTTGATTGATTAAGTCATCCATATTTTAGTAATCCAAAATATTTTTAATTCTATGTAAATGTTCACAATTTTTAGATGTCCAAATATTAAAGATTTCATATAATAATTATTCTTATTCCTTCTACTTAAAATAATGATATATCATTCTAATACCCATAAAAGTGATAACATTACATATTGAAGACCTAAATGTTTATATATATATATATATCTTAAATTGGATCTTTCTTAATATAAATTAACTTGATTAAATTTCTAGATTGTAATTTATCCTTAACTAATAACATCCTAACCTCTAAATTAATATAAACACTTTTAAAATATGAAATTTATGGGCCCGAGTACCATGATTATAGTTGTAGTGTTGAAAACACAGAACATACAACATTGGATTTGATACATATCTATGATGTTTTGGGGAATTAATGTAAATAACAAAATTTGAAATTAAATTCCAATCTATAAATTGATATTTTTTACCACTATAAAATAAATTAATAAATCCGTAATTATTCTTCATATAACTGTTAAATTATCAACATATTATATACTTCATCTATTAGAATATATAATAAATTCTTTCATAACATGGAGAAGTATGATTGAAGACTCAATAAGTTTAAAAAATATAAATAATCATAAAAAGTGATTATTGAGGTATAAGATGAAATTGTAAATATTATTATTAAAAGAATGGAATTTTTGAATAAATACCAGATATAATGTGTTCATTGATTCTATAATGATGACGAAATCAGTTCATGTAATCATAAGAATGTTGTGAAAATATACAAAAGATATCATAAGCATATGTAAGTCCACCCTGCCTCATTAAAATAAAATATTTGGCTACATTAAATACCAAAAACACCATAGTCATATAGGATCACTACCCACCAACCATGATATCTCATTAGAAGGAGAAATTTGTCATTTCAATAGAGGGATATATAATTTCAAGCCCATGTGTAACATAATTTAAATCCCATATATAAGTGAAATATAAAAATCAGTTTTTGTATAACAGTGAAACCAATAATTAAAATGGGATACATATAATTTAAATGGAATCACATAAGTAATGAATTCGTAATTATATTAATAATAATAAATTGTTATTACATGGAAAATTAATGGACTTACTTTTACATTATTAATCATTATAGTTAAATACCACTCACTAATAATGGTTAAATATATCATATTAACATGTTATAGGAAAATGATATGTGGTTTAGGGAATAATTTCTCTATTAAAATAATCTATTATACATCGATGTGAAAATAATTCAATCTGGTAATGTTATAGAATCCCATAAATTTCATAAAAAAATATTACTTCTCACTATATTAATATTTATTACATAACATCATGATCCACAACAGAAAAAAAAGTTTAATATCATTTGAAACATTGATAAATAAGAAACTATTTCATAGATGATCTATATAATCTCCCACATAGTTATTCACAACTATCAGCCTTTAAGGCCACATCATATGAAAAATTATTCTTCATATCCTAGGGAAAAGAACACATAAAAACATCTAGCTTAGATGCTTAATAGAGGTAAACTAGGGATATATCGATTGTCATTCCGAAATAACATGATTATAATGGGTATGAGAACGTGAGATTAACCATTGAAAATCATACCCAACACTTTTCAGATAAAAAAGTGTCATCGAATAAACATTAACAATTTATAAGTCATGAATTTCAATGGGATCAAAGAAATTATAAATTACAACATCCCATTAGAAAAATGAGAAATTATAAATGTATGACATAATGTTTTTAAAAATAATGATAATTTAAATATTATTTCAATACAAAAAAATTAATTAAAAACATTTTATACATTGGTTAATATCATGTTTACCTACTTTAGTGCTGGGATATTCTCCTATGAACCCTATTTTTCTTATGGGATATCCTCCCTTGTACCTTTATTCTAGATTTGGATAACAACATGGGTTCCCTTTCAGCTAATATAATATAAATCATTAACCAATTTATTAAATAGATAAATAATTATATTATTATCCACCACATAATCATACATCCAACCATATGTATGCCTCAATATCATAAAAATATTCATCATCATTAAACTAAGGGAAAAAATGTGTTAGTAATATTTCCTCACCATCTCTCTAAACCATCTAGATAAAGAACAAAGATTGTATGATTAGATCATACAACTAGTAATTCACATGTGAAATCATATAATTTTATAATAAATGAAATATTAAATTAAAAATTATTGAAATATTTCATAGGGAAAACACACTTTCTGTTTTTATATTATATATCAAAACATAATAATTTACCAAATATTAAAGAGAAAATTTCATTTTAAAATATCTTGGGAAACTTTTAAACAATGATTCAACACATAGATAAATCATGATGGATAAAAATTCTACTAATTTCATGTACATCAAAACCAATTATCTGTCCATTTTTTTGGTCAATTTTAAAAAATATATTTTTTTTGAAAATAAAAAAAATCTTTTTAACCGATTTAAAAAAATTTATATTATATATAAAAATGAACTCAAAAATTGATAATTTAAATAAGAAATAAATTATTGACATTTTTTCAGAAATCGTTGATATATTAGAAAAATTAATTTTGTTCGAGGAGAGAAATAATGCCAGTTTTCCATAATACACTTCATTAGTTTATTGAGTACATATTATGAGGAATATGAAAGGAAAATATTTATTCTTAGATAATTACAACAGGAATATAGAATTATTTAGATTCTTGAGAGATTTATCATCAATTTTCGTATTTAGAAACATTATCACAAACAACCCTAAAAAATAATAATGTTGTAGCATAAACACTATACCATGATATTTAATTGCTTTGAAATTTATTTAACATACTCATGATATAACAAGTGACCCCCTATAACATTTCATTACAAATTTAATAATAATCAGATATTATAATAAAAAATTTTATGTATTAACTATTTCATTTTTTGGTACGTGTAAATTCATCCTAGATCCATCATCTACATAATTTCATTAAATATATTAATATCACATATATTCAGTACATACATATTTAGAAATTTCCAATAATATACAGATATAAAAATTAAAATCATCATTTTTAGAGACAATAGTATGTATATATTCATGATAGTTGATTACAATTTTCAATTTATGAAACAAAAGAGAGGTAAGTAATAAATAAACTTTCAAGAATAATTGAAATATTATATATATCAAATATATTCATCAAATGTATCCTTATTACCATCCATTGTACTTTTAAATTTAAAACAAATCATATCATTTCGTGGAGGTGGTTTTCCACATTTATCTATGAGTGATACATTCACTCCCCATTTGACAGAAAAGAGGGAGGATAGTGGTAGTTCAATTATCATAATAATATTTTAGTATATTATTGATATTTAATTCATTATTTTATATTAAAAACAAATTATTTAACTACGTAATAAGAATAAATGAATTGAAAGCGGTTTGGTATGACGATTACCACTTCTCCAGTAAACATATTTTAGATCCCTTCGTAGGAAACCTGTAATGGCCCATCAAAAATACTAGAAGATATAATTCATTCCTAGATAAGTTATTAAGATAAATGGATGGGGGTATGTGAATTTATGTCCCTCAATGTGGTGTAATGAAAAGATATATGGGGTTTCCATTTATAATGGAAAAATTGGACACTAATGGGATTAAAATATGGGTATGTAATTCACAAGAAAAATCATCCAAATATCTGTGGGACTGATGAAAAATATGATATGTTTAATATACCATCATCCAATGAATTTTAGATAGGTTTTCGATTCATTTGAAAAATTATCATTTGGTTTAACCCCTTGATTAACCAATTTTATTGATATACAAGGCAATGACTATTTTTAATATTAAAGGGTGATAATTTTACTTATAATGTATCTATTGGATCATAAATAACCAATGTACTAAATTCCCCTCTATTTCCAACACTACTTCTTCTATTTATATTTTATTAATTTAATAAATATTTAAAAAAATATTTTTATCATAAAGTTCTATTAATGTCATTCTTATGAACTTGTCGCATAATTTTACTTTGAAAGAGACATGAAATAAATGGAATTTGAATAAAATCCATTTCAGTATATATAATTTGTTATATTAATATATATAATTCACATGTAAGTATAATTGAGGGATACAATATTACTTTCAATTAAAAATCATTTACCTGATTTTTATACTACATACATAAGAACTGTGTGATGTTGTAAAAAAAATTAATGTAATTATATTATCACTAAGAAAAATTTATCATGTCAAAAAATATAATTTTTCAATGAGATTAAAATTTATATTAGAATGTATCCTTGTTTTATCTATATATAAAATAATTAATACTTTATATTAAAAAGAGTAGAATTCTGGAAATTTCGATACATAAATATTAAAAAATTTATAATCAATGGAGAATGGAAAAAATGATATATTATTTAATTTTGGGTGTGTATGTTTATATTTTTTCCTTCAAATGATATAAAGACCGGTTTGGGATTTATATTTAGACCTTTTCTAATATTTTTAACATTATTTTAAGCAATTAAAACCTTACAAAGGTTACAAATATTTACCATGTATACAATACAAAAATAACAAAAATAAAAGTGACCTATTTACCAATTATAAACCTTTTTATTCCAAAATTGTAATCCATTTTCAGTGATTAAGTTTATATAAATGCTATTATATAATTTCAAAATATGTGAAAAAATCACAATGAAACACTTTTTTTATAAAAATAAAATATAATCATCAAAATGGATTTACTATAATCCAATTCCTTGAAAAAACAATAGATCAATACGAAAAACATTTATTGAGAATATATTTGTAAATTTGAATAAAATAATAATCTAACATTAATTACAATAATTTTTCAATTTAATAACACATTTCACACATAAAAATATTTTTTAGAAAAGTATCTTTTACATTCAAATGATTTTTCTAAATGATTTTATAACCATTGATTCATTTAATACATCTATAAACCACAAAATGATTATGATTTAAAATTTCTATACATACTATGAAATCCAAAATTTAGATTATAAATAACAAATTAAACAATTCTATTAAAATATTATACTAATTTAACGTCTCATAGTTTTCAGTGCATTATTTTTAGATATTATATAGACTATTTTTTAGACCAGGTGCTGAGACAACATGTAATTCTAAGGCATGTTCTACCCATAATAAATATGTGAAAATATTAAAATATTATAATAGAACACTTGGATAGTTTTTCTTAAAAAGTGGAAGAAATTTTAAAGGGGATACCGAATCTTGAATCTGAGGGTACTATTAAAATCAAAGTGGTGGTTTTACACTAGGAACAACATAATTTAGTTTTCCCAATTCATTTCATAAAATATTTTTGACATGCCTAAAATGAATAAAATTATTTAATTAAATTAATTTTCATCATTATATTGACACAATTTTTTTTTCATTAACTGTATCCTTATGTCTGAATTATAGGGTTATCCACCTAACCTTTGAACTTATAGAGGATCATTGGAGAGATATCTAAGGATCTATTCTGATGAACAACAAGTTAACAAAGATCAATTACGGACATGAATTGATTTTGTAGGATCTCACCGACAAACACAATGGAGATTCATTCTTCATCACAGATTGTTCCAAATAGAGTTAGGGTGTGCGATTTATTTGGATTATTCACCCTTATTTATTTCAATGAAAAAGATGAATCAAATGATGAACAGATTTACTCACTAATTGTGCATATTGTGATATGTGATTCACTATATTTGATTTTTTTGATTTTTTTCTAACCCAAACTGCATGTTCTACATTATTGGGCTAGAACGCATGGATAATGATGATATAAATTTTTTCTTGTGCCTTTTCTCCCACCTTGCTCGTTTTCTTCTATGCACGATTTGGAGTCTGGTTTGTGTTTGTGGTCAATCAGTAGTTGAAGTTCATAATGTATACCCGCAAATAGATCATACAGATCAAGCGGACAACAGTATTGAAGGTGGCGCTGTTTCCCAGTGTTTGCCAAATTTTTGGGGTCCAAAATTTGGAGTTGGGTGAGAATCGCGAAAAGAGGATTTTCTTGATGATCATATTTTTATAATGCAAAGGAATGAGTTTCGCAAAGATGGGATGCATGGATTGGATTTCGTGAAGACCAGAAAAATGGAGGTGGTGATTCTTCGCGGTTACGACGTGCTTCGCGAACGGAAGCGTTGAAAAGAAACGCGAGGGAGATTCGCGGCGGTGGCGTGAAGTAAATGACGGAATGCTCTGCGATTACAACAGGTGCCGCGATCTGAAAATTGATGTGGTGCTTCACGATTTGGAAATAATTCTAGCAAAAACTTCAGTGCTTCGTGATAGGCAATGATGTGGTGATGACTTCATGCGGAAGGGTCGAGGGTTGGTGGAATCGCCTATAAATACTGGACGACCCCCTCGAGAGAAGCAGAGAGATTGTTCGGAGAAAATTATTTTCTCTCATTTCGCGAAGGATGTTCGTGAAGGCAGTGAGCTTCGCGAAATACGAGCTTCGCAGCGGCTATTCTAGCTCCGCGAAAGTTGTGCACCCCACATTGGCTCGGTGAGCTTCATGAATAGGCAGGAGCTCCGCGAAATCCCAGCATTGCGAAGGCTTGTGCATCATGAGAGTGCTTCGCGATTGAGATTCGTGAAAAGGCATGGACTCCGTGAAGGTTTGTTTGAGCATTGCAAAATTGGGAGCCTTGCAAAGTAAGGTACTTTGCGAAGGCCCTTTCCAAAGGCTATTTTCCCAGTGGATAAGGGAAAAAGAGGTATTCATTAGTGGATGAAATTTGGACTTTAACAGAGCAACAACTCAGAACCCTGATGCAAGAAAAGTCTCATGCTAAACAGGAGACAAAGAACTTTATGTCTATCTATTGAAGAGACCTTCACATATATAAACTGAGTGGGACTTCACCTAGAGGCAGTGAGCCAGGGGGAGTCAATGGGAGTGACCCGAGGGATGCAGTGAGCTATCCCTGAACCTTTGTAAGGACATTGAGCCTGGGACAGTGTGCCTGTGCCCGAATGTTTGTAATCTACAACTAGTGAAGTATAATGGATTTTGGTACGACCGACAACCTGTCAACGTATGCTCCTTGGACGTAGCCCTTAGTGGCGAACCAAGTAAAAATAGTTGTGTCATCTCTCTGCATGTGAATGTTTCATTACAGATCATATCCATCATACAGGTTTAACAGGTTCCTACCAACATGGGAACAAGATCCATAACTTTAAGAGGAAAAATTTGACACCCTGATTTACCCCGGCCCTCTCAGGGTGTCCCGGGGTCCTACAAGTGGTATCAGAGGGAGGTTGTTGGTGTTGAATCTATCCGTTGTCACTATGGAGAATGCAGTCAATGTTAGAGGAGTTCCTCTCTTCGATGGAAGTAATTTTCAGATCTGGAAGAACAGGATGAGATCTCATCTAAGATCTCTTGAATTGGATGTTCTGTTTTCCACTGTGCAAGGAATACAAGTCACTGATCCAACAGGTCTGGCTATGACTGACACAGACCGGAAAATTCTTGATGCAGATGCTAAAGCACAAAATGCACTCACCGCAGGTCTTTCTGATAAGATCTATCTAAATGTGATGAGTTGCACTTCAGAAAAGTCTATGTGGGATAAACTTGAAAATAGTTATGAAGGAGATAACAAGGTAAAGGAGGCAAAACTTCAGGTTTTACACAACAGGTTTGACAATCTAAAGATGCATCCTAATGAGATTGCAGATTGTTTTTTCAATCGAATTACTGAAGTAGTGGGAGCAATTCGAGGACTTGGAGAAGAAATCAAAGACATCGATATTGTAAAGAAAATCTTGATAAGACTTCCTCCCATGTACAATGCAAAGGTGTCAGTCCTTGAAGAATGATATTTATGTAAACTATCTCTGGATGATTTGTTAAGTAGTTTGGTAGCATATGAAATGAGAGTCAAACCAGAAGATGCTACGACTCGTGTGAGCAAGGAAATGGCATTCAAGGCCATGGATAAACTAAAAATCTCAAAAGATATTAGTGGTGAAGATGAAGAAGAAAAAGAAATTATTTATCTCATTGCAAAGAAGTTCTAGAAGGGGAAAGGGAGATTCAAAGGGAAGTTACCTATCAAAAGTTTTTGTTGTGGAAAAGTTGGGCACATTGCCTCTTAGTGCTTAAGAAAGACCAATGATGAAGATAGTGAAGATGAAAGCTTCTAGAAGCCTTAGATAAGGTTATTCAAAAAGGGAGACTTAAAATCTAGAAAGAAAATGCAAAGGAAGAGTTTTGTCTGTGAAGAGGAAGAAGATGATAATGAATTTTGTGATGAAGAAGAACCAGAATTCAAAACTGGGAACCATGCTTCCATGATGGCCACTGTTGAAAAGATAGAAGATACTGATGGAGAAAAACAACTAAGAACTTGTGTTGATCTCTAGATGCAACTTAAGGATGCTGTTAGTATGCTTAAGATTAAATGTAAGAGTTGCAATAAGTGGAAATCAATTGTAGAAGAATCAACTAAATATGTTGATCAACTTGAAGCTGAAATTGAATGACTGGAAGAATTTGTGATGGTACAGTCTAAAATAATTGAAAGCAATGATGATGTAGTAGATCTGAAGCTTGGAATTAAATATTAGGAAAAGGACATCAATGACCTCACCTCAAGACTTGATGAAAAATCCAAGACTGCTGAGGGTCTTGAGGAGGAAATTGTTACTCTAAGGAGTAAACTGGAGACTGAATCAATTCCAAAAGAATCGATGATTAAAATACAGTTTGGAAGATTCCCATATGCAGAATTACTAGCAAGAGCCATGTATGGTTCATATGGGGTTGGAAAAATCTTGAGTGATCAAAGACCCACTTGCATGGGAAAGAGTGGAATTGGATGTGAGGCTGAGACATCAACTGCTAGATGTAAAAATATCCAAAAGAAAGATAAGATGAAAGTTGAACATGTTGAAACATTACTTAATGTTCCGAAAAGGGAACCCTCAATCCAAACTAAGAGGAGAACTGAAAATTATCCTCAAACATTAAGAAATGACAGAGAGTCTAACTATTCTCACATGGAAGAAGGTATGAGGAGAAATTCAAGTGAGAAGACATTTCCTCTCATGAAGGGTTAGTTCTGTGGATATCTGGGCCATACCATGTCTTATTGCGAAGAGGCAAGAAGTTATTTGAATGGAGAAGATATAGAAGTTCAACAAATGAGAACAATTTCATATCCTAATTATTATAGAAGAAACAATTTCTATGGATTTTGTTATCGTTGTCCTAACTTTGGTCATAATCCCACTAATTGCATGTAGAGAAGGGATATGGAAACCTCATACCATAGTTCAAGACAAGTCAAGTCTCATCAGCAAGACAGTGTTGCTATTTCAAACAGGTTTTCTCCTCTCAATGAAGATTTCAACTATGAAGAACCTGGGTATGTGAAATAGATAATTGAAAGGCCATCGGTTCTATATACTCAATCCAATGTCTCATGGAAGTAAAGGAAGAAGATTCAGAAATCCAACCTTGCAGAGGTGGCCCTAAATGATACAAATAACAACAGTACCTGGATTCTAGATAGCAGTTGTTCATATCATATGACATGTAATGTCAGCCTATTAACGGATATCAAAAAGAAGGTTGATGGTACAATACGATTTGGTAATGATGGAGCTCTAAAAATCAAAGGGAGTAGAAGTACGGAATTAGCTGATGGATAACTAAGGGAAGACTGAAGTTCTTTACGTAGATAGCCTACGTCATAATCTTCTCAGCATGAGTTAACTCTGTGATTCGGGACTTATAGTTACTTTTAATCAGAAAGGCTGCACTATCAAGGGAAAGACATGCAATTCACTTATGAATGGATCTAGAACAGAAGGCAACTTGTATCAGGTTGATAGTGAAGAAGATGTCTGGTACATGACTGTTGAAGAAGAAAACAATTTGTGGCATCAGAGACTGGGACACATCAATCAACATGACATGCAGAAAATATCGAAATTGAGAATTTTCATGGACATTCCCAACCTGAAGCGTGAACGTGAAAAATCTTGTGATGCTTGAATTCGTGGGAAGCTGGTCTGCAGTTCATATCGTCCAAAGAAGAAAAGGGCATCTCACCTTCTTGATCTGATTCATACAGATGTATGTGGCCTGATAAATGTTGCCGGAAATCATGGAGAAAGGTACTTTGTCCTTTCCATAGATGATTACAGAAGAATGGCATGTGTGATGGTCACTCACAGGAAACGATAAGTCCTCGACTACATGAAAACATATCGGTGAATCGCCGAGAATGATACTGGACGGACAATCAAAGCGTTGTGATCTGAAAATAGAGGAGAATACACATCCATTGAATTTGAAAATTATCTGGAGAAGCATGGGATACAACATGAGGTAGCTGCTGTGAGAACTCCACAAAAAAATGGAGTTGTTGAACGTAGGAATCGACAGGTGAACAACATGGCACAAACTATGCTGATTGAGAGTCGTATTCCACGACATTATTGGAAAGAGGCTGTTCAGGCTACAATGTACATTCAGAATCGAACATGACTTTATATGGGTGAGACGAAGACACCATATGAATTGTGGAATGGAAGGAAGCCTTCTCTAAAATACTTCAATGTCTTTGGAAGTAAATGATTTATCATGAACAAAGAATAAAATCAAGGGAAATATGGAGACAATGCAGATGAAAGAATTTTCCTCAGTTACTCAATGAACAGTAATGCCTGCAAATGTTTGAACAAGCATTTAGGAAGGATTGTGGAAAGCAGTGATGTTAAGATAATTTAAGAGAAAATCTCAAATGCTTCAAGGACGTCATATGATGATGTGATAGAAATTCAGGAAGAAAGTGAACGTGAAGGAAATACAAATGCTGAAATAGAGGAATTTGTTCAAAACACACATTAGTCACATCATGATGTTGACTCAGAAGAAGAATCTAAAGAAGAAATTGTTGCTGAAGAGAATGCTACTGAACCTCGTAGGAGAAATCGAAGATCTGAGATTGATCCATCCAACATAATTGGGGACAGAAGTGCACCCAATCAAACAAGAAGGATGAGGAATAACATGCAATCTGCATTTCTATTAGCTGTAGAGAGATCCTCATTCGAAGAAGCTGAAAATGATGAATCTTGTGTGAAAGACATGAATGATGAATTAGATCAGATTGACAAGAATCAGACATGGGATCTTGTCCAGAGACCCGAAGGTCACAATGTGATTGGTGCCAAATGGATCATTAAAAATAAGTTTGATGGGCATGGAAGTGTCATCAGAAACAAGGCACGACTGGTATGTAAAGGATACTCCCAGATTGAAGGCATTGATGTTGAATAAACCTTTTCTCCAGTGGCTAGACTAGAGTCAATCAGGATTTTCCTTGCAATGGCACTCCAAAGAGGATATAAATTATATAAAATGGATGTCAAGAAAACATTCTTGAATGGTGTACTCGAAGAAGAAGTCTACATTGAACAACCAGTGGAATTTGTTTTGGGTATTGATGAAACAAAGGTCTGCAAACTGAAGAAAGCACTATATGGTTTGAAGCAGGCACCACAGGCGTGGTACTCACAGCTAGATTCATATCTCAAGAAGGTATAATTCAAAAGAGGAGGAGTTGATCATAATATCTATGTGAAGAATTTTCCAAAAGATCAATTCATGGTTCTAGTCTACGTTGATGATATCATATTTGGTGGCAGCAGGCAGAAATCAGTGGACGAATTTTCCAACCACATGAAATCAGAATTTGAAATGTCAATGATTGGGGAGATCACATATTTCTTGGGGCTGCAGGTGATTCAAAAGAATGAATACACTTTCATTTCTTAGGAAAAATATGCAAGAGATCTTATAAAGAAGTTTAATATGCAAGACTCCAAACCAATGTAAACCCCGATTGCAGTTGGAACTAAACATGGAAAGCATGAGGATGGGGAATCTGTTGATCCCACCATGTACAGGAGGATCATTGGGAGCCTACTATACCTAACAGCGACATGGCCAGATATTGTCATTGCCACATTCCCTGCGGCCCACTTTCAGAGTAATCCAATGGAAGAACATATGGCGGAAGTAAAAAGAATCATGAGGTACATTCAAGGTACACATAACATTGGGTTATTTTTTGCTGCAGGTAGGGACCGTGAATTATCAGCGTTTTCTGATGCTGACTAGGATGGTGATGTAGTAGACAGAAAGTCCACTAGTGGTGGAGCTTTCTATATTGGGCAGAAATGTGTTGGCTAGTTGAGCATGAAACAATAAAGTACATCTCTTAGTACTGCTAAAGATGAGTATATCTCTGCCACAAAGGAATGCACTCAACAACTATGGATGAAGCAACAATTAACAGATATTAGTGATGAGGTAAATCAACCAATGGTAATTTACTATGATAACAAGAGTGCAATTGATCTTACAAAGAATCTTGTTCATCATTCCTGTACGAAACATATTGAAATCAGGTATCACTTTATCAAAGAAAAAGTTGAACAAGGGGTGATTAGAATGGATCATGTGGGAACTGATAAGAAAGTGGCTGATATCCTGACCAAGCCACTGTCCGCAGCTGCGTTTGAGAAGATTCGGTTCAACTTCAGTGTTCATCCACCTCCCAGTGCATATGGAGGTTATGTAATACCCCTATCCCCATTTGTGATAACTGTTTTTATTTGTTTATGGCTATGATGCAAGTTTATGGGGGAGATACTATCCAGGGGGAGTATGGTTTCAGCTGAATGTTGAACAAATTACTGTTCTTTGGATTTATTGTCAATGGGGGAGAAAGGAGAAAAGAATAAATTCCGGCATCTTTTGTGATGAGAAGAATGAGAAGGAAAATAGTGGAACCCAATTCAAGCCTCCTCTCTTGTTTTCTACACCAATCAGTTCTCACGTAGACTTAGAGTGTTGTCTTACTTGATTCCTGCATTTTTTGGTTTTCACATGGATGGAGATTTGTTGAATTTATTTTCTGATTGCCAACAAACCCAAAGGGGGAGATTGATGGAACCATGGTCTTCTATGCTTGATTTAGAGTCTGGTTTGTGTTTGTGGTCAATTAGGAGTGGAAGTTCAGAATGTGTACCCGCAAAGAGATCATACAGTTGAAACAGACAACAATATTTAAGGGGGCACCATTTCCCAGTGTTTGCCAAATTTTTGGGGTCCAAAATTTGGAGTTGGGTGAGCATCGCTAAAATAGGATTTTCTTGATGATCATATTTTTATATGGCAAAGGCATGAGTTTCACGAAGATGGGATGCATGGATTGGATTTCACGAAGACCATAAAAATGGAGGCGGTGATGCTTCACGGTTATGACGAGCTTCGCGAATGGAAGCGTTGAAAGGAAACACGAGGGAGCTTCGCTGCGGCGACGCGAAGTAAATGACGGTATGCTCCGTGATTATGACAAGCTCCGCGATCGGAAAATTTCCGTCTTTCTTCGTGATTTGGAAAGAATTCCGGCAGAAACTTCGGAGCTTCGCGATAGGCAATGAAGTGGCGCTGACTTCGCGCGGAAGGGTCGAGGGTCGGTGGAATCACCTATAAATACATAACGAACCCCTCGAGAGAATCAGAGAGATTTTTCAGAGAAAATTAGTTGTTCTCGTTTCGCAAAGGAAGTTCGCGAAGGCAGTGAGCTTCGCGGCGGCTATTCTAGCTCCACAAAAGTCATGCGCCCTGGGTTGGCTCGGTGAGCTTTGCGAAGAGGCAGGAGCTCCGCTAAAGCCCAACATTGTGAAAGCTTGTGCATCGCGAGAGTGCTTCAGGATTGAGCTTCACGAAAAGGCAGGGACTCGGCGATGGCTTGTTTGAGCTTTTCAAAATTGGGAGCCTTGCGAAGTAGGGTACTTTGCGAAGGCCCTTTCCAAAGGTTGATTGCCCAGTGGACAAGGGAAAAAGAGGTATTCATCAGTGGATGAAATTTGGACTTTGACAGAGAATCAACTCAGAACCCTGATGCAAGTAAAGTCTCATGCTAAACAGGAGACAAAGAACTTCATGTCTCTCTATTGAAGAGACCTTCACGTCGATAAACTGAGTGCGACTTCACCTAGAGGCAGTGAGCCAGGTGGAGTCAATGGGAGTGACCCGAGGGACACAGTGAGCTATAATTGAACCTTTGTAAGGGCAGTGAGCCTGAGATGGAGTGACTGTGCCCAAACATTTGTCATCTACAACTAGTGAAGCATAGTGGATTTTGGTACGACCGACAACCTGTCGGCGTATACTCCTTGGACGTAGCCCTTAGTGGTGAACCAAGTAAAAATAGTTGTGTCATCTCTCTGCATGTGAATGTTTCATTACTGATCATATCCATCATACAGGTTTAACGGGTTCCTACCAACGTGGGAACAAGATCCATAACTTTAAGAAGAAAAATTTGACACCATGTTTCACCCCTCCCTTCTCAGTGTGACCTGGGGTCCTACAAGATCTAGGATTTCTTCTTATATAAAGAATTAGAGGAGGCATGGTGGTCTGTCAACGGGGCTAGTGGCACATGATAGTGGTATATGATGGCTAGATTTGGAAAACTGTAACAGTCCACATGGTGTCTGTGGATCCTCGTGCATCCATGATTAGTGGAAAAGTATGCATTGGGATACCGCGATCGGTTGAAGCGAACATAGGTTGGGACCTGGATTGGTGGCATGGGAAACTGGGTGCTTCCTGGATCTGCGGTGGTGGGTGGGGGTATGTTAGGGATAGGTTGTGGCAGATGTGGGGTGTGGTCGGGGTCCGTGATGGTAGATTCATGATTAGTAGAGGTTGTGGAGCATTTTATGCTAGGAGTGATTCATATAAGCTAGCCAAGGTGTGTCGGTGGGATGGACCAGGTTGGTGGGCTGAGTCATGCCTGAGGGCCATGCCAGACAAGGTGGACCTTGTTTAGATCTAGGGAAACTATGGTGGATACCCAACTATAGTCGACCGTGGTGGCCCAACTACACGAGATTCTATGGGCGCAGTGACCGTGCGGCCGATCTATTGGCAGTTGAACATGATAGTTGATTATGTTAGTAATTCTGTGCCATAGGTTTATCGACTATGGTGGTCGGTTTGTGTGGTAGGAGGATTGATAGTGAAGACAGGTTAATGACAACTAAAATGTCTGGGGTAGCAGGTCAAGAGGAATGTTAAAAAGTCCATAACTTTTAAAATGAGTGTTCAAACAACATTCCTTCATCGGGAGCATGACCCTCATTTTATGGCGGTTGAATCGATAACATTGTTGGTTACCTTCTTCCAATTTAAGGCTCTTATTTTTCATAGTTTGGACTAGTATAGATTTATTGCATTCCATTGGTCCTTTATTCAAATATACAGTGGGACGTTAGATCCACATCACTGGATTGTAATCCTCCCATGAATTGTAGTATCATATACAGTTGTGGTGTCCCTTCACTATACGGGACTATGGTCCTCTATCATCCAAAGTGACATTTGTGGAATCAGTGTGACCTCTTTGAGTTGGGAATTGATCCTACATATAGGGGTCATATCAATAGGGTTTGTGGAATCATGGGAATATGATCGCCCATGTAGTGGGTTGTTCGAGATTTCATTCATTGTGTCCCCCGGTGGTTCTAAGCACGACCCTTTATCTATGTATCCTAATATTCTCAGAAAAGTGTTTTTTAATTTTGTGGGGCCCAAATGAGCTAGACCTCTTCTTCATGTGTCTTTATTAATAGTAAGTCTCATTGAGTCCGATCTCCTGGAATGAGCATTGCTTCAAATAGAATCATGTGGCTGGAAATTGGTTATGATCTTCTAATGGCTAGGAGTCTTTCATTAGTATATCTATGTTTCTTTAATTCTTTTATATATTATAAAGTTTTACATGTTTTATTGAGATTAATAGAACTGGTGCCTTGTGTTTAGTTTTTTAGGGTGTCATACTGAGTATTTATATACTCAACCAGTTATGAGATTTTCCTGCATCTCTCATGTCTTGTGAAGACGAATACCCTTTTAACGGTGTCCTATGAGGACCAAGAGTGGGTGGAGCATAGTTGGAGCTGGGCATACTATTTTTTTACGGGGAGAATACCTTTGATGTATTCCTTACCCTTGGTGTATGTTTGACTCCCCACAGTTTGAGTTGTACTTGTGTGCAAACTCATTGTTGTGGGATAGTATTTGGCTTTGTGTACATTTCTTTTACTTCTAATTGTAATCTAGTTGTGGCATCTTGGTTTTATGCATACATTCTTTCAGATGTTTTACATTTTATTACTGTGTGTATTGGAGATGTGTGCATGACTATTGATACTTGAGGCTAATGCCTCCCATTTATGGGAAATTCCTACTTGGTGCAAGTCAATAAACCCTATCCAATCAAGGGAGGGGTTAGGGTAGTCCTACCACTAACCCCTCTAAGATAGTTTGAGATGGAGTGGTTTCAGATGGGTCAGTTAAACATTAGTATTAGGATTCTATGAGGTTGGTTTGGGAAAATAGGTTAACTGTTTGGAGTTAAAATTTCTAGCAAGGGACTCCAAGGTTGCTGCAGCGACTAATGTATCCATACACCAAGAATATGATCAACATATTTTTGACTCAGTATATGAGAACACTGGTAATAGGGGAAAACAATTTCACATGAATCATATAGAAATGCATGTGTTTTCTATGTCCTTCTTGATTCACCTCCCTAGATATACTATTTTGACAGTGGTGTATCTTATTTTATTTTATGATTCATCCACATAGATATCCAAACTTGAATCCACTATGTGATCATGAGGATGATACTCCTAGTGATGAGGCCTCTGTACTATGGCATGTACTGGAGTTAGCAGCTCATGGTGGTTTACCAGCTATACCACACCCCATTCAGTAGCATCTAATACCATACATAAAAGATAAGGATGCATAATGGTTGAGTGCGATTCACATGTTTCATAGCTAGTGACCTCGCAGGATTCGTGGTGAGCCATACCCCGAGATGGCTGAGGATTGGATAGAGTCAGTCACCATTGTTTTACTCATTGTGAGAATTCCTACCAACCAAATGGAAGTTATTTTCCTAGTCATATTCAGGGCTCTATGTGGTGATAGTAGAGCATGGTGACTGAGTCACATGATGATATAACTCTCTCCTAGATATAATTTGACTGTGTCCTTAAATAGGATTTATATCCGGTCATGTTGCGGTCAATACCCATACAAGAGCTTCTACAAATACAGCTAGGCAGTATGACTACAGAAAAGTCATTAGAAAAAATTCCTAATATTTCATGCTACTCCTTGGATATTGAATGGGGCAAGTTCTTTATATATCAAAGATTAGAGTAGGGATTATTTCCCGACATCAAGGAATTAATAGTCTCTCTTATCGTTTCTACTTATATGGGGGTATTTGAGCTATCCCGTATTGTGGATGGTTTTCTAGAAAAGTTGACACCATGAGTGGGAGGTATTAGTGGGGTCCTAGTAGGTAAGACCTTAGTTATAGGTAAATAAAGTCATTTATAGTTATCATAGTGGTCATGATATTCTAGTGGTGATACACGGTCTTAGGGTCAGTGGTGCATGGATCCAATTTAGGCTTGAATCATCATAGGGGTTTGCGGTGTTTCTCATGCGGTGGTTAAAGACATATAGAATGAAGATTCCAGACCCATCATATAGCTGATAGGGAGTTGGTCAAGGGACCACCTAGGTAGAGAAAGAGATTGGGGAGGAGTGGTATATAGGGAGGCATATGTGGAATCGGGTTTGGAAGGGAAGAATGAGGTGTTCTGAGGTTCGAACTATTACCAACACCAACCCCAAGAGGCCCAAACCAGACATAGGGAACTGGGGGACATGGATGAGAGAAGTTGTTGGCTATATATTCATATGAAAACGAGTCTCTAGAGGTGATATAAGGTATGATATATTTCTTTTATACATTTTTAGTGCTCATAAACATAACTTCTAGTCAATATTTCCTCGACATGAATCTTTTTCGTGACTTAAAGATTCCAGTTCAACTATTGACATGACCCTTATGCTTAGAGACTCTTACAGGAGGAGACTAAATGATGACACACTGGTATCAAATGTGTGACCTAACTTATAGAGGCAAGCATTTTGGTTGGGATATCTTAGTTGTGGTGTTGAGGCCTTATGACATCATTCCTTTAATGGACTCGTTATAAAAAATTCATGCTATAATTCACTGTTTTAGGAGAAAATTTTGGGGGGTCCACAGTGATGGAACCAAGTTTTCTATTTTCGGTGAATGTGAAATCCAGTTTCTGTAGGATGGACTCAAACATAATAGGTTGCATCTGATTAATCGTAATCTAGCTAGTCTCAACATCAGTATAGTGGATGATATGAGTCCTCGGTTTACTATAGTTGTGATGGAGGATGACGATGTCATTCCTGAATATGATCTATGTATAAATCCATAATGGGATATGGTATTATGCATTGATCTACACACCATGAAGACAATGATATCCAAACCTCCATATCATATGGTTCCCATAGATCTTCGTGAGTTGTGGGTACAGTAGGAGGACTTGGAGATGCTGGCATTATTGTGCAAAAACCTTGGTATTTATAAAATAATACATTTTCATATCTATTAATATTTATGAATAAGATATTAATTTTATGTTAAGGGGGATGTTTTTTTAATTTCGTACTCGACACACAACAACGAGTTTCTCTGAAATCTTACATTGCACACAATATTCAGTTATGTCGAAAAATAATAAAATATTATTATTATTATTTTAAACTATACTGTTGGAATGGAGGGTATAATATTATCGAATTAATTTTGTAATATAGTTTAAACATGTTTAAATAATGATTTATTGGTTACCAAATTTATTAGAAATTGAAATAAAATCCAATTGAATATAAAGGATGTGTTTTTATAAGAACATATTTAAAAGAGGATAATAATGTTTAAAAACTCCAATCACACTTTTTTTGGAATTTTATTTAATAAAAAATATATGTTTTATATTCAGTTTAATGTTTCAAATTAAACTTACATGTTTTCTAGATATGATATAAGAAAAAAATCAATTTTTCAGATAATTTGTTTTCAAAAAAAGTAGTTTTAAAGGATTTTGATGGTGATCGATTTTTAAATTCAGTTTTGACACCTTTATATGTTACATTTTACAATATAAAACTCATATATAGAATACAGACATCATTATTTACTTTGGTTAATTTTTTGTAATTTTTTGATAATTTTCATTTAATTTAGGAGGAGTGAAAATTAAAACATTTAAATTCAAAACTATATTTTAATCTAATTTATTTATATAGTTAGATTATCTGATTAATTGTTTATAATGAGTAATTGGATTATGTATATATAATTTAAAAAAATTATGTTAGTTTTAATAATTTCACTTTTAAATTGAACATAAACATATGTCAATATTTTAATAATTTTTACTTCATTAAAACCCTCTTTCTAGTTTTGAAAATAGAAATTAATTTTAAATTAATTACTCCATCTTTTGTGTTTTGAATTTCGAAAAATGGATTCCATATTTGGAGTCATAATGATAAAATTTATTAAATATGTATCTTTTATTTTTGGACATTATGATTAGTAACTTCTATAATTATTTTTCTTTACTATGGTTAAAGTGTAAATAAGGTAAAAAAGTGTAAAAAATATTATAATAATACTAAAGTACACTGAAACTTGTTGTAATACAATTTGTTGGGTTATTTATGACCATGATCATCTTTCAATCGATTTTAGGACCACATGGAGCCACTTGGGTTTGAAAATGACATTCTATAATATTTAATTTAAAGTAAAGGGAAATATAACATAAACATGTATCTTTTACAAAAATAATTTCAAAGTGGGGTTATATAACTGATATATTCGACTATAAATAGTATTTATAAACAAATTTTTTTTCTACATCATGGTATTTTATTTATAATTTTTATAAATCATATAAATGAATTTATTTATGACATAATGATGATGAAAGGATTACATTTTCAATGAAATATTCAAATAAATGATAATATAAATATTAGAGTAATTGTAATTTGGTTATTTTGATGAAATAATTTTTTTTTCAATATATTGACATATTATATTTGATTTAATCCTTTTTTTTGATGTAATAAAGTTGTTTTGAATTTTTAAAAAATTTATGTATTAATAGTGTCCAAAATTGAAATTATTCATAACTAAAAATATAAAATATTTCATTAAATGATTTTAAATTCCTAAAAATATATGATTCATACAAATGGTTATGATAAGTAAAAATATGGCATTAATGACTCATTTGGGTCTTTTGACATGATATGGTAATTATATTAACCCAAAATTTGTAAATAACATGATATCACTATATGATTAAAAGGGGTAAAATAAGGGTTAAACCGAAAAGACAATGGTAAAAAAATATAATAAAAACCTATCTAATAATTATTGGATGATGTGTATTCAAACAAAAATCATCTTATTTTATAATTAAATGAGTTTTGGACAATTTGTAATCAATATTTGATATATAATAAATTATTATTTAAAGACTTTCCTAAAGCACCCCCTCCCTCTTATAAAAGGACACCACCTCTACCCACTTACTCACATCTTTCAAGACACATGTATTTTCAATATTTATCTAAAAATAAGCTACAAACATCCCTAAATTTTTCCTAGAATACTTACCTTGGTTTTAAGGAAATTCAAGAAATACCTTTGGCTCAAATCAAAATAAGTTACCTGATTTAGAGGTATCATCTTCTCTCAAGATCCATTTCTATATTTTCCATATTCACTACATGTGATCATATTACTCATTGATTACATAAAAACACTATTATCTTAAATATAAAAGTATGTTTTATTGGAATTATTGGAACTACACTTACACACACCTCCATCTAATGGATATGAACATATTGTTTTTGTGTACGGTGAACTAATCTCTCACAAAATAATGAATGTTCAATTTTCTCCTACCACCTATCATGGTGGCCATTATGATAGAACTATTTTTATATATGATATATATTATATTTATATTGTCTCTATTATTCTTTAATTTTTTATTTACAATATACCTTTAGGCTTTATATAATGTGTAAATATGATAATTTCATTTGAGATAGTGCATACTTTAACCCCATCAAAGTGATATGACATGTTAATTCCATACATGGAATGTATAAAGGATAATATTAATGAAATTATTAAAAATATTAAAAATATATATTATAATATAATTATAATATACCTATGTATCATTTGTTTTTCACTCCATTAACTTGAAAATTAAATGAAAGTAGCATTTGTGTGTGAGTATGTCCAACTATCTCCATGAATGGTGCATTTAATTTATTATATCCAAATGTTATGGACTAGAATATATAAATAAATAGTGTATATATTTGATATTTAAATAATTATTCATATTCTATAGATTATGCACTTTTGACCACATGTAAAATTTATATCAAAAAAATTTCTTTTTAACTCAAGAACTGAATATCGACAAAACGAACAATATGAACTCAAATAATTAACTATTTGATATAACATGGTAATAAATGACATAAATGGAAAAATAAAATTGATTTTTTTCAAGAATGTATAAATTAAATTATGTTTATTATTCTGGAACATAATGATTGTACGTGACGAGTTGGATCATGGTAAGGGAACTTCTAAACCCAATTTCCATTTATTGTGTTGATCTTAAACTTCTTGACCATGTAATGCTATGATTATGGGAGAAATAAATTTTGATATATAATCATGTATATATAATTTATTTATAGGTATTTACAATGAATACAAAAAATGAATCTGTTTGATTAATAAAATGATTTTTATAAGTGAATCTACCACCCTTCTTTTTTCAAGCACTCCTTTTATATTATGCCTTTTTAATTTTTATTTTCATATGTTGGTATTTGACATTAAATATCCTCATTACTATACATAATTTTTTTAAAATTATTGAATATTTATGTTAATCTAAATCAACTCATTTTAGAAATTTTTATGTGATTCCATTAGGCTTCCAAAATTTCGTAAGCGAAATCTTAAATCAATCTCCATTCATTGAGTTAAATATACATGTAATTGGTTTTGTTTTTCATGAATATGTGTGACTGAATTCTGAATGTTATACACAAAATATCCATATATATTTGGTTTATTTATATTTTTTTACACATAATTATGTCATTGATATAACCAATATCGAAGGATAGTATATTTCTAAGGGATTTCTTCTTTATTTACATTCCATTGAGACTTATTCCTTTTTATGAACCAATTCAATTTTATATGGTTTAAATATATACCTTTTACATATTATATCATGAATTTACTTATTCTCATCATATTATATGTTTTGTTTATTGTTATTTTTAAATAATTTGTATTCATTTATTTTCTCATGTGCTATGAGACTCTTTAACTAAAACTTCATTTTGAATATTTTAAAGATTTATTGTTATAAATATTTCTCATTAATGTCCATGTTCCCAAATTTTTTTATGGATGTAGTTATATGTACAATATGTTTTAAAATTTTAATTCTCAACTTTGTTTTAAAAGTTAAAATGTGGTATGGGACACTATGATTCAAAATCACTTTTTTTAAATATTTAAATGGATTTGGAAATATATTGAATATTTCAATATATTCAATTTATTTCATGTTATTGATAAGGGAAATATTGATAATTTAAATCATTAATGTGTTAATGGTTCTTGGACATTCAATGGGTGGTTACAAGAGAAATAAAATACCTGTGGTTCTGTGATAAACCTATGGCGGGTGAGCCTATGATAGCTCTCCAATGAATTGGTTAATGTGAAAGAGGGAAATGTTAATGTTTCTCCTAATATATTAAGGGAATATTCAATGATGGGTATTTCAAACATAACCATAAAGGTTAATCCCTATGTAGATGTGAAATCTACAATGTATGTATATTATATATTCCACAAGTTACATTTATGTTTTATGATTTCTATGATGTGTTTTTTCAAAAAAAGGAAATAAATGTTGTAAGATAATGAGTTAATGTTTTATGGGTGAAAATATAATTTTTTGAAATTTTTTTCATGGGTTTTAAATATTAATGGATTAATGGTTTTTTCCTTATTTTATATTCCTTATTCGGCTTTTTATTCTTATACAAACTTTTATAAATATTTTTCATAGGTTATAAGGAAGGATAATAGAAATATATAATTTAGAAGACTATTATCAAGAAAATAATAATAATTTTATTGAAGGGGTTTTTGTTGTTAAGATAAATAAATTGGAACGATTTGAACTGTCCACATTGTAATTTTTGAGATTTAAGGTAATCATTATGGAATAATACTCTAAAACTCTAAACCTCAAAGACCCTTAATGTGAAATAAATTAAATTCATCATCAAAACTCAATATTTTGTAAGGATTATGGTAGGGGTTTTATAGTTTGTACCAGGGGAAAAGTTTAGACTTCATTAAGTATTAGGAGTTTGGGATAACCACATGGTAACTCTCTATGTTTATTAATTTTTATTAAAACTTATTTTATAACTTATTTAGATCATGGAAAGTGTAATTCCCCGACCCCAGTTACCCATAGTTGGTGCATTATTACCTAACATTATAATGATACAAGGAAATCATATCCCGAAAGACCGGTCATATTACTTGCCTTAGAAATAATAGATACATTCATAATGTCAAAATTGCAACTTGAAAATAAAAACACCACTAAATTATTCTATTAGAAACATCCAAGATTCCAAGATTATTCCTGCAAGTCACTCATAACTAACTTCATCACAACCTGTGAAAATGAAACATAAGAAAGGGGTGAGCTCAAATGCTCAGTAAGAGTAAGCAATACAACAGAAGATAATATAAATAATAGGCATGGTGAATAATTGGAAACACATGCCTTTAAAAATAATTAACATGAACACTTTATTGTAGGAATATGAGTTGAGTAAATAATTCAATAATAAAACATAGTAATGGGTATTCTACTAGTCGAATTAACACATTAAATATCAATTGATAATCTCTTAATGATGGAATTTATAATGCCATACATCATAACCACATATTTAAGGCCTCATGCCAAGACTACAAATAAGATTTTTTCAAGGCCTTGTGCCAAGACACTAGTTTGTCTCATGAGTCCTACTGATGCATCGAAAAGCTATAGCGGGCTCCACCCTTCACTTATAAATTTTAATTCATTCCCCAAAGGAAATGTTTTAAACATAACATAAACATTTGTATTAAAACTATCATATGAAATGTCAATACTTTATCCACAAACCATGAATGGTATAAAAATAGTACATCCACATTCAAAAATAACTCATTTAATAAAATATGAATGATTATATTGTAACAGATTAACCTCAACCCAGAATAATGAAGGATATTGACATAGATGAAAATAATCATCAAAACTATTATAGAGAAATATCCACCTTTTTTCATGAAAACATTTAAAAGTAACATTATTTGTCCAGACGCCATTTAAAAATATATATTTGAATCAAAGTGTCCCATACCACTTTGAAACATTTAAAATGAATTTGAATTATAAAACTTTAATACTCATATAAATAAATCTTTAAAACCATTTTTGAAACATGGACATTAATGAGAATGATTTAGAATAATAAATCATTAAAACAATTAAAATAATATTTTAGTCAGTGTACCTAACCAAAAGAGAGATGCATGAATAAAAATAATTGATGTAGTAAAAACATTATAATATCATGATAATAAAGTGATTCATGATATACTATGTCAACATACATTATATACACCATATAAAAGTGAATTGATGTATAACAGCAAAGAAGTCTCAATGGAATGTAAATTGAGATGAAATCTCTTATAAAGACGGTATCCTTAGGTTAAGGATAAATCAATGAAATAATTATGTGTGAAAAATATAAATAAACTCAATATTATTGGATATTCAGTGTAAATAAATTAGAGGACATTTACACATATTCTTGTAAAAACAACACCAATGAATTGGATGATTAACTCAATAAATGGAGATTGAGTTAAAATTACTCTTATCAAGTTCATATAGATGACTTGGGAATTTATCAATGGATTTATTATTTGTATAAAAAGAACATCCACAAAAATGGTAGTGGAAATTAGTACTTAAATAATAAATAGTGATTCCACACATAATCACGGTGTAAAATAATCAATGAATTGTGCTTAAAGCCCAATGAGTGGAAATTGAAATTTAAAATTCCTTTATCGATTTGATAACTTATGAAACATACACCCATGAAATAAGGATCATAAAATGATGATGTAAATATCAATAAATTAATGTATATTAAACAATTAATACAATCATGGGCATTACACACACCACATGAAATAAATAAGTGGCGGAGAATGGAAATCTCATGGAATTAAAAGTGAGATAAGAATCCCCTTACCTTGTACTTTATCTTTATTCTAGGGTAGGATAACCTCCTGTATAATGGTGAGATAATTGTTATTAAATTATACCAGAATCATATACATTAATATGATATCATATATGATCTTTTAACATTGCTTTGTTAATAATTTCATAGTATTATCGTCATTTCGGGTATTAACGAATTCATTTTCCTTTATATTATTTGTTATGTGGGTCATATTTTTTATGTATGGGAAGTATCATATTCATATACATAATGATATCAAGTCTCTAAACATTATTTTTATTCATCAAATAAAAATTAGTCTTTAATGGATACGATGGGGAATGAATCTTATCGCGTTCATGGAGACTTTAATCTGTACATACGCACGCATGACAATATCATTATTTTGATATTAAAATAAAATATAAATGGATAGTATATCATATATGAAGAATCATTATCATGTTATATTTATTATTTACATCAATTACTCATTATTATTATACCGATCCAAATAAAAATGTATTGAATAACAATTACACCAGGACGTGGAGACGGTAAGTCGTACGTACTGACGTATGGTGACATATCATTCAAAGGATGGATAGAATAATTAATATAGTTGTACAATTTTTTAAATTAAATCACAGTATATATAAAATAATGGATTTATTTTTTTGGAATGGAAACAACAAAGAAAAAATAAGTGGAAGAATAAAGGAACTTGAAAGAGGTGATTAAATATTTACCTCTTCTTCAGGCTATTCCTCTTGATTTGATCAAAATGGCTCCTTATGTTGGCTTTCTGACTAAAGGAGGGACTCTAGGATGAAAGGAGGATAGTTGAGAGGGTATTTGAGAAGGGGTTGTCCATGAAAAATGGATTTGAAGGTGTGAATTAGAGAGATGGGGGAGTTCCCTTTTATAAGAGGGGTGAGGGGCACCTTAGGAAAAGCTAGAAATATTATTTTATAATAAATAATTTTCGGATTATAATGGCTCCAAAAATAAATTATTTAAAGGAAAAGGTGGTGATTGGTCTAAAACAACTCAACCAATAGGTTTTAGTCAGGATTGGGTCAATATATTAACTTCATAATTTAGATTTAACTCTTAGTTAAATAGTTTGACATTTACCATGTCTCCTTGTATTTTTATTTTATATTGTTAATAAATATACTATATACTTCCAAGAGACCCCAAGTTGTTCATTAATGATACAATTATCATTATATAAGTCTTTTGGCCTATCCTTAGATTTTTAGAAATATAATATCAATTAATAATATAATATTTCTCATAAAAACTATTTTAAGTCAATTTTTACACTATTTAGTATTTTGTTTTTTCTAAATTTAAAACAGAATTATTACTTTGAAAAAAATTAATATAACAAACCCAAACATGTTATATAAATCTATAAAATTAGTTTAATTCATAAAATTATCAAATTAAATTTATTTGGATATTTATAATAGCAATTATTTTAATATTTCAACAATACTGTAATTACTATATCATCATTGTATCATAAATAAATTTAACTATTTAATGTCTAAAAATTACAACTAAAATACCATTATGTAGGAAATATTTTTTTCATTATACTGAATATTTATAGATGAATTTATCTTATGTATAACACTATATTAAAAAGTTTTTATTTATTAAACATTGATTTTATCTCTTTTAACTCTTCTTTAAATAAAATAATAATAAATGTTTTAATCTAATCCAAGTGGACCTAAAGGATCATGTCTTATTCATAAGGTTTTTTTGGTCAAATTACACTTAGACAATAGAATTAGGACCTGTGTTAGGGTAATAATAATATATTTTTTACCCTTAATTACCCTATTCTCTTTTACCCGTGGTAAATAAACTTAAAAAAGTTGTTATTCACCATAAATTATTTTAATATTATTAAACCACATTTTACATACTGATATCAACCGTTTCTCTTGGATTTTTTAAATTCCACTCAGATAAGAGGTAAAATTAAGTTTTATGTGAATTTTCAAATTCTCCTAGTAGGTGGGTAAAAGACGGTGAAAAGTTCAATAAAATTTTTATATATCTAAAATTATTATAAACTGAATCCATTGAATGAAATTGAACTTATATAGGTATTATGTATCTATTTTGACCTAAAATATATTTAAATAAAATAAATAAATATTTAAATAACAATTTGGTTTTAAACTATAACTCAGTGTTTTTCACTATTCATCAAAAATTGAAAGTTTTCAGAAAAATACAAAAAATTCACCCTAATATAATTTAGATATTCCAAATCCAAAAATGATGTCCAGTTTGAAATATAAAATTTATTAAATTTTAAAATGTGGGTATTATTATTCATAACGGCGAGTTTGATGGGTCACAGTGTGTTAGAATCTCGAAGTTGTGTACAATGCAAGCTATTACATTATTCAAAGGTAAACGTACCATGGATGATTGGGGTGTTACATTATTCCCCCATATTGGAAATTGCATCCTCAAAATTTTTAAATCCGGGCTTGGTAACATAATTGAAACTCCCACATTGAAAAAGAGTCAATAAAACTATCACTTTAAAAGAAAGAAAGACAAGTACAAAGGTAACCCGAGATAACACATACTTGGATTCCATGTTGGAAAACATGGATATGGAAGATAAAATATGTGTCATGTTCTAATGGAGAGGGATAGAAAACATGATCAGGAGAATGTTAACATCAAGAAAACCACATACTTGTAATGGGACAAACGGTCAATAGTTTTCCAGTAGGAAAAGTAAACGGACAATGTTTTTTAAGTTACATTTCATAAATATGAGGAATTTATTTATGATATTGACCAAGAACATAAAGAGATATACTTACTTTTTAAGTAGAGCTTCATTATTTAATAAATTTCAACAACTAAGTCATTTTTTTAAACGACGAGTATTCAAGATGACTTGGTCACAACAGGAGAGCTAGAATCAACTTCTAGATAATCACATGATTCACAATGGATAAACTATATATTTGCCTTGTATTTAGAGATTAATCAAAACCAAAATGGTTAGTAAAATATCAGATGATTCCCCAAAAGGATATTCCATTATAGAAAGAAACACTAGTCTTAATTTCTAAAATTAAACCAACAATACCCCAAAGATAAATAAATACCATTCAATAAATAATTGTCCTTAAAATCCTTCAATACAATCCAAACTAATATTGAAACCCAAAACATAGAATAATTTGGTTATGTAGTCTTCCACATTAAATTGTATCTTTAAATGACATTAACTACTCTTAAAGTCACATACTTAAAAGTAATTAACCAAATCACACATTCTCTATTATAGGTTAATAATTTCCATAAATAATCCAAATCACTATAAAACAACAATAAAAACATAGATAAAAATCCACCATTACTCCTCAAATGTTATTCTAATAGTATTCTATTTTCTTTAGGCATATAGTGTTCCCAAAAGAGCGAGCGTCTTCCAAAATGACATTTATCAATTAATCACCAAATCATTTTTCTATACTAAGGGTATTCATTGGATAAGAAATAAGTTCTCAAATCAAATTATTATTGATCAATAAAATCATTTAACTAAAAATTATTAGTCACACTAAACAGGGACTTCATGTTGTCCAGTGGTAGGCGATAAATCCCAATCGAACTCTGGTTGTGGGTTTGATTCCCACAGCTTTGTCTGACGCGACGGGTTGTCACACAGTCTGCGTGTTTTCCTTTTTCCAAACCTATAGTTCATAACATTACCAAAATGAGATAAATTTTTCAAAATAAACATTACACAATTTAACCACAAATGTTATCTAATACCTTTCATTTTTATCCCAAAATATAATAACTTGTAATTTCCTCAAATTTTAGGATCATATAAAACAAAATGGTTATTTATAACTATATCCATAAGAGAAAACATAATTCTTCCTCAAATATCATTTTCACATGATAAATTGCAGGGTTACACATATAAGAGAAAATTCATCCAATGTAATATCAACAACAATGAGCACTAATACCTTTAAACATTTTTCCATCCATTTATTTCCACATTGGCTCTTCCTTGACCAAGAGGTTATCCTATATAATAGGGCATTGACTTGGGTGATTCCAAGGTCCCATAGATTTACGAAAATTGACCATAATTGGAATCTTAGGATCAATTTTATTTTCTTCCATAGTACTCTTCATTTTTCCTTATAAATTCATTATTTTATGCCCTTCGTTCCCACACGTAAATCATTTCTTTGTTCCATTAAGACACTTTCCTAGGTGTCTCCTTCCGCATATCTGACATGATGGAAATTGATCTTTCTTCTCCCTAGGGTCTCCAAAGCTAGAGCACTTATCATTCACTACCTTTCTCTCCTTTTATGAGTCCGGGAGTTGGTTAATATATATGTTGTTGATCGTATTTTTTGAAAACTGATTCAGCATGAAGACAATATCTTTTATGCCTATCAACATTCCATTTAGTTTCTCATTTCCACAACTGTTCCCACTTTATACATCATGTTCAATGTTACTATGAATTCCTTGGAATCCATCCATTAACTAGAACTAGAAAAAATTGTGTGACTAAGAATAATCATATAATTATTTAGAAAATATCATCACACATTATTTTCAATAAAAAACACCATAGTATTAACCAAGGATATTAATTCACATCTTATATTAAAATACTTAAAATAGGTATGTAAAGAAAATGTAAATTATCCTGAGTATATCTCATGGGAGTGTCTTAACCAACAGTGTAGAAAGGCCCGTTTTCATGCACTAGTTTCCATTCGAGTCTAGCTCAAAGTAGTGTTTTTGGGTTTTACCCCTAGGTACATCTGTGCTACAACCGTCTCTAACTGCTCATATCTAGATAAGGATGTATTGCTTGGAAAACTCACAAAATCTCTACAATACCAAAATTTTAGGATGTTCTTCTATACTAATCCTCAATGTCTATGTTAGGGCTATGTGCTCTAATCAGAGTTTTATCTAAATATAGTTTTCAAGGTTTGTACTAAAATTCCTCTGATACCATCTATAATGCCCTGACCCCAGTTACCCAGAGTCAGTGCACTATTACATAAAATATTCATGATACATGGAAATCATATCCTGAAATACTTATCAGTTTAGTAGCCTTGGAAATAATTGATACATTCATAAGGTCAAAATTACAACTTGAAAATAAAAGCAACACTAAATTTTTTCATTAGAAACATGCAATATTCCTAGATTATGCCTGCAAGTCACTCATAACTAACTTCTTCATATCCTGGGAAAATGAAATATAAGAAAGTGGTGAGCTCAATTGCTCAGTAAGAGTAAGAAACACAACAGAAGATAACATAAACATTAGGCATAGTGAATAATTAGAAACACATGCCTTTACACATAATTAACATGAAAACTTTATAACAGGAATATGAGATGAGTAAATAATTCCATAATAAAACAGAGTCATGGGTATTCTAATAGTCGAATAACCACATGAAATATCAATATCTAATCTCATAATTATGAAATTCATAATGCCGAACATCATAACCACATAGTCAAGGCCTCGTGCCAAGACTACAAATAAGATTTTGTCAAGGCCTTGTGCCAAGACACTAGTTTGTCTCATGAGACATATTGATGCATCGAGGATCTATAGTGGTCTCCACCCTTAATGTACTGATTCAAATTAATTCCTCATATGAAAAGTTTGTAACATAAAATAAACATTTTTATTGAAACTTCTATATGAAATGTCAATACATTATCCACACACCATGAATGGTATAAAAATAGCACATCCACAGTCAAACATAACTCATTTAATACAATCTGGAAGATTGTATTGTAACAGATTAACCTCAATCGAGAATATTGAAGGATATTGACATAGATGAAAATAATCATCAAAACTATTTTAGAGAAATATCCACATTTTCTTGAAAACATTTAGAAGTCACACTATTTTTCAAGAAGCCATTTAAAAATTAATTTTTGAATCAAAGTGTCCCATACCACTTTGAAACATTTAAAAGAAATTTAATTTCAAATCTTCAATTTTCATATAAATAAATTTTTAAAACCATTTTTAAAACATGAACATTAATGAGAAAGATTTAGAATAATAAATCTTTAAAAAATTTAAAATGATATTTTAGTTAGAGTTCCTAAATAAAAGAGAGACACTTGAATACAAATAATTGAGGTAATAAAATCTTTATAATATCTTGAGAATAATGGTATTCATGATATACAATTTCAAAGTACATTATATACACCATATAAAAGTGAATGGTGTATAACAACAAAGAAGTCTCAATTGAATGTAAATTGAGATGAAATCTCTTATAATGACGGTATCCTTAGGTTAAGGATAAATCAATTAAATAATTTTGTGTGAAAAATCTAAATAAACTCAATATGATTGGATATTTAGTGTAAATCAATTATAGGACATTCAGAAATATTATTATAAAAACAACACCAATGAATTGGATGTTTAACTCAATAAATGAAGATTGAGTTAAAATTACTCTTATCAAGTTCATATCGAGGACTTGAGAATTTATCAATGGAGTGATTGTGTTTATCAAATGTAAATCCAAAAAATGGGAGTGGAAATTACTACACAAATAATAAATATCGATTCCACACATAATCATGGTGTACAATAATCAATGAAGTGTGCGTAAAGCCCAATGAGTGGAAGTTGGAATTTCAAATTCCCTTATCGATTTGGTAACTTACGAAACATTCACCGATGAAAGAAGGATCATACAATGATGATGTAAATATAAATAAATTATATTATATTACACATTGAATACAATCATGGGTAGTACACACACCACATTCAATAAATAAGTGGTGAATAATGGAATTCTCACGAAATTAAAAGTGAGATAAGAAACTCCTTAATTTTTACATTTTCCTTGATCAAGGGTAGGTTAACCTTCTTTAAAATGGGGAAATAATTGTTATTAAATTATAAAATAATAATATACATTAATATGATATCATATATGACATTTAACATTTCTTTGTTAATAATATCTTAGTATGATCATCTTTTCGTGTGTTAACGGATTCGTTTTCCTTTATATTATTTGTTATGTGAGTCATATTTGTTATGGATGGGATTAATATTATTTATATTCATAATGATATCAGGTATTTAAAAATTATTTTTAATCATCAAATGATAATTATTCTTGAATGGATACGACGGGGAATCAATGTCATCGCGTTCGTGGAGACGGTAATCCGAACGTACACACGAGCGACAATATCATTATTTTGATATTAAAATAATATATATATGGATGGTATATTGTATATTCGGAATCATAATCATGTTATATTTATTACTTACATCAATTACTTTTCATTATTATACCCATCCAAATAATAATGTATTGAATAACAATTACACCATGACGAGGTGATAGTAAGCCGTACGTACGCACATATGGTGACATGTCATTCAAAGGATGGATAGAATAATGAATATGGTTTTAACATACTTATAATAACATCATTGTATATAGAATATACATGAGTTATTATTTTAGAATGGAAACATCAAAGAAATAGGAAGTGGAAGAATAAAGGATCATGAATGAGGTGATGAAATATTTACCTCTTCTTCAGGTTCTTCCATTTGATTTGATCAAAAGGGCTCCTTAAGTTGGCTTTATGACTAAACGAGGGACTCAAGGACGATGGGAGGACAATTTAGAGGGTATTTGGGCTAGCTTTGGCCGATACAAATGGCTTTGAAGCTGTGAAATAGAGAGAAGGGGGTGTTATTTTATAAGAGGGGTGAGGGGCACCATAGGAAAAGTTACAAATATTATTTTATAATAACATCATTTTCGGATTCTAATGGCTCAAAAATAGATTATTTAAAGTATAAGGTATGTATGGGTATAAAACCACTAAAACAATTGATTTTAGATAGGTTTGTGTCACTATATTAACTTTATCTTTTAGATTTAACTCTTAGTTAAATAGTCTGACATTTACCATGTCTCTTTGTATTTTAATATTATATGGTAAATAAACTTACTATATACTTCTAAGATAACCCCAAGTGGTTCATTAATGATACATATATCATTATATAATTCTTTTTTCTGAACCATATTTTTTTAGAAATAGAATATCAATTAATAATATAATATTTGTTTTAAAAACTATTTTATGTCAATTTTGACACTATTTGGTATTTTGTTTTTGCTAAATTCATAAAAGAATTATTACTTTGAAAAAAATTTATCTAACCAACAATAAAATGATATATTAACCGAGAAGATTAGTGTAATTCATAAAATTATCAAATTAAATTTATTTGGAAACTTATAATATCAATTATTTAAATATTTACTTTATACTGTAATTACTACATCATCATTGTGTCATAGTTAAATCTTATTATTTAATGTCTAAAAATTATAAATAAAATACAATTATGTAGAAAATATTTTTATTTTTCTAATGAATACTTATAGTCTAATTTATATTATGTATAACTCTATATCAAAAATGTTTCAATTATTAAACTTTGATTTTATCTCTTTTAAACCTTCTTTAAATAAAATAATAATAAATGTCCGAATCTAATCCAACTTGACATAAAGGATAATATTTTATTACTAAGTTGTTTTTCGGTCTAATTAAACTTATCCAATAGAATTAAGGCATGTTTTAGGGTAATAAAAATATAATTTTTACCATAAATTACCCTATTTACTTTTAACCGTGGTAAATAAAAGTAAAAAGTTACAATTCACCAAAAATTATTTTCATCTTATTGAACCAAGTTTTACTTAGTGATATCTACCGTGTATCTTGGATTTTTGAAATTCCACACACAGAAGTAGTAAAATTTTATTTTATGTGAATTTGCAAATTCTCCTAGGAGGTGGGTAAAAGACGGTGAAAAGTTCAATAAAAAATTTATATATCTAAAATTATTATAAACTGACACCAATGAATTAAATTGAACTTATATAGGTATTATGTATCTATTTTGACCTAAAATAAATTTAAATATAATAAATAATTATTAAAATAAAAATTCGGTTTTAAACAATAACTCAATGTTTTCACTATTCATTAAAAATTGAATGTTTTCAGAAAAATACAAAAATTTCACCCAATGTTAATTTCGATATTCTGAATCACAAAATGAAGTCAATTTTTAATGATAAAATTTATAAAATGTCGAAAAGTGTGTATTACTATTCATAACTGCTAGTTTGATTGGTCATAGTGTGTTTGAATCTCGAAGTTGCGTACAATGCATGCTATTACATCATTCACAGGGAAAAGTACCATGGAAGTTTGGAGTGTTACAGAAAGTTGGTTATTAGTGGAAGGAGGTGGATCTCAAACAACATTCGAATCTATTCCTGATGACTTCCATGCAATAATTAATGAAAAGTCATGTTCCGATGATTTTGATATAATTCTAACATACAACTCACTTTCAAGAAGATGTTTGTGATATCAAACACCTTTACTATACCTTGATACACTTGTGGACCCTGGGTTGTATTTAAGTAAATCCAATTTTGTTAATATTCTCATATTTTCAAGAAAGGTAAATATTAGCAAGGCATTTTGAAATATTTTAACTTATCACAAAATTTTGAAGCATATTATGATTTCCATAATGGTGCTAAAAAAGTAGACCCTTGTGAAACATACTTATATAGGATTTTAAAATGTAGTCTTTCAGGATATAAATATGGTATTTTTAAAAAACTATTTATTAAATGAATCAAATCCAATTAGGTCATACTGTTTTATAAAAATAAAGTTTCATTATATTTCTTGAAATTATATGTCTTACAAGATTATCTTCCAAACCAATTTTTCTCTGAAAACCCATATCTTCCAAGTTGTAAAAGGTTTAGTTGGATAGAGGAAGAAAATGATTTTTATGGATCTATAAATCATATTTGTTATGCGTTGACCTTCTATCTACATGAAAGAGATAAATACAAAAAAATGTAGATACCATGATCAAGGTATGTTGTTTAACCTATTGGGAATAGTTTTATTTTATCATATGGAGGTAAAATAATAAAGAATTTCAATATATTTAAGACTTTATGAATTAAGATATTAACGTCATTATGAGTTGTGATGAAAATGAGAGGTATAAGACAACCATTATGGTTAAAAAATATTCGTGTTATTTTTTGAGTTTTATAAAAAGAGACAAACTATAAGATGAGTAATAACCCATTACAACTCGCAAGGTTGTAAGAATTGAACCCACAACAGAAGGGAGACAATGGTGCATCACCTACCACAACCCTACGTAAAGTCCCCTATTAGTATGACATTTTTTTTCTGGTAAATGATTTTGAGGATCATTAATTAGTTAATTTTGGGAACTTATGTTTTATTAAATGTATATCCTTATTATATGAAAATTATTTGGTGATTATGTGATAAATGTTAAATTGGAAGGAATTCACTCTTTTGGGAACATTATATGGCTATAAAAAATAGAAAACCATGGGATTTAATTTTATGTGTAATGGTTGAATTTTATTTTGGAAGAATCTATGATTTTATTAATGACATATGGAGATTTTGGTTATTTATGGAAACGATTAACTTATCATGGAGAAGATGTTATTAGGTAAATTACTTTTAAGTTTGAGACATTAAGAGTAGTTGATGTTATTTGAAGAAAAATGTTATTATTTTTCATTGAATTCTATGTGTTAAATCCCTCTGAACTTTGAGTTTCAATTTTATATTTTATTATATTGAATTTTTTTTACAGAATATTGTTTATTGAATGAAATTTTTTCAGCATTAGGTATTTTTTGTTGAATTATTGAGAATAAGAGTAGCATTTCTTTTTATAAAGTATTATTATTTTTGGGAATTATATGATCTTGTACTAATAATTTTTCTTTTGGTTAATTTCTAAAGATAGTAGAAATATATAATTCATATTTTTTGGATTATATGATGCACTAGATGTTGATTCTAGAACTTCAGGTGTGACCAAGTCATCTTAAATACTCATCATTTGGAGGAAATATTAGTTTGTGGTAGATATTTGTTATAGGATGATACTCTACTTGAAAATTAAGTATATTTCCTTATGTTCTCAACAAAAACCATAAATAAATTCCACATCTTTATGAAAAGGACATCAAAACAAAAACATTTTCAATATAATTTTCTAACTGGGAAATCAAAGACCTTTTAACCCAATACAGGTTTGTGGTTGTATTGTTGTTAACTTTCTCTAGATCATGTTTTCTATCACTCTTCATCAGAACATGACACTAATTATCTCTCCCTTTTCAATGTTTTCATAAATTGAATCCTAATATGTGTTATCTCAGGTGGCCTTTATACTTATTTATTTCTTTTAAAGTGAAACCTTTATTTACTCATTTTTTGATGTGGGATTTTCAATAATAATTCCAAGCCCAATTTTAAAATTGTGAGGAAAAAAATTTCAAAAGGGGGGAATGATGTAACCACATAGGTATTTATAAAATAATACATTTTTATATCTATTAATATTTATAAATAAGATAATAATTTTACTTTAAAGGGGATTATTTTTTCAATAGTGTACTCAACCCGGAGTAATGGGTTTATCTAAAATATTACAGTGCAAACAACATTGAGTTATACTGAAAAATAATAAAATAATATTTTTATTATTTCAAATGGTTGTTAATGACTAGACATTGGAATGTAAAGATAGAATAATATAAACAAAATTTTAAATTATAGTTTACCCATGTATAAATAATTATTCATTGGTTACCAAATTAATTATAAATGGAAATAAAAACCAATTGAATATAAAGGATCTGTTTTTATTAAAACCTATTTAAAAGAGAATAATTATGTTTATAAAATCATATCATATTTTATGGATTTATATTTAATGAAAAATATATGTTATATATTCAATTTAATTTTATTTATTTTTTATGATTTGTAGATATGATATAAGACCAAATTCAATTTTTTAGGAAAAAAGTTTTATTTTTTCTAATAATGTAGTTTCACCGCCTTTTGAGGGAGAACCCTTATTAAATTTAGTTTTAGACACATTTATTTGTTATATTCAACAAAATTAACATATTCTATAGATGTGGGACACCAATATTTATTTTGTTTATGTTTTTGGTAATTTTTTCATAATGTTTTTTTTAATTGTGGAAACTACTGCATTTTAATTTAAAACTGCATATTCATCTAATATTTTTATATAGATATTTTTTCCTTTTAATTGGTTTTAATGTTTAATTAAATTTATTTTTTATCATTTATCCAATTATTGTCATTGGAAGTATTTTCACTTTTAAATTGGACATAAACACATGTCAATCTTTTGATAGTTTTTATATTCTAAAAACCCGCTTTTTAGTTTTGAAAACATGAATTAATTAGAAGTTAATTACTGAAGATTTTGTGTTTTGAATTTTGATAAATAGATTGAATATTTGTAATGATATTTTACATATTTAGTAAATAATTACCTTTTATTTTTTGGACATTATGAATAATAACTTTAGTAATTATTTTAATTTACCATGGTCAAAGTGAAATCTGGTATATAAGGGTAAAAAATAATATTATAATAATATAAAACGATACTAACATGTGCCCTAGTCCTATTAGATGTGTTATGTCTGACTATGAGCTTCCTTGTGTTGATTTTCGGACCCCATGGAGCTACTTGGTTTTGAAAATTACATTTTATAATATTTAATTTAATGTATTGAGAAACATAACATTAAGATGAATCTTTTAATAAATAAATTTTAAGGTGGGGTTTTATAAATGATATTTTAGACTATAAATAGTTATTATATAGATAAATTTCATTCCTATATTATCTTATTTTATATATTATTTTAAACATTACATAAATAAATTTATTTATGACACAATGATGATGCCAGGATTGCCTTATAAATGAATGATTCAAATAAATTATCTTATAAATATTAAAATAAATGTAATTTGGTTATTTTGAGGCCGTAAAAATATTTTTTGGATGATATTGAAATTTTATATTTTAGTTAATGCATTTTTTAACGAATCATGTTCTACAAATTTTTAAAAAAAGTCATATATGAATATTGTCCAAAATTGACATAATTCATATGTTAAAATATAAAACGATTTTTTAAATGATATTTATATTCTTAAAATATATGATTTTGAAAAATTGTTAATATAAGTCCATATATGTCATAAATGACTTTTTTTGGGTCTTTTCATAGGATATGGAAATTACATAAACCCAAAATGAGTAAATAACATGATCTCAATCTAAGATAAAAAAAGGTTAAATATGGGTTAAACCAAGAAGATATGGATTAAAAAAATATTTTAAAACTATCTAAAAATTATTCTATAATTGGTATTAAAACCAAAATCATTTTAATTTTACATTTAATGAGTTTCTGACCATTTTTAATGAAAATTGAATTTATAATAAATTAATATTTCAAGACATTCCTAAACCTCCTCCCTCTTATAAAAGGCCACTATCTCTACCCACATACTCACGCCTCTCAAGCCCCATGTCTCATCTAATATCTAATAATATTATCTCTCAACATCCATCCACTCCAACTAGAATCTATTCCTTGGGATGAAGGAAATTCAAGAAATCCTTTCGCTCAAATCAAAAGAAGCTACATGATTCAGAGGTAACGTCTTCTCTCAAGTTCCTTTCCATTATTTTCCTTTTTCACTCCCCATTATCTTATTATTATTTCATTACATAACAAAACTATTATCCTATATATAAAAGGATTTTATTTATGATATTTATTCGATCTACACTTACATTCATCTCCATCTAATGGATATGAACATACTGTTTCTATACGACAAACTACTACCTCACAGACTAGTTATTGTTCAATTTTCTCATACCACCTATCATATTGTTCATTATGATAGAACTATATTTATATATTATATATATATATATTGTCTCTATGGTTTTTTATTTCTTTTTTTACATCATTCCTTTATTCTTTCAATAACATGTAAATATGATAATTTCATTTTAGAAAGTGCAGACTACTACCCCCTCAATGTTATATGACTCATTAATTACATGCATAGAACATGTAAAGGATGGAGTTAATGAACATATGTAACATATGTAACATATATACTATAATATAATTATAATATGTTTATGTATCATTTAGTCATCACTCTTTTAATATAAAAAAGGAATGAAAGTAGCGTTCATGCGTACGTACGTCCTACCATCTCCATGAATGGTGCATTTAATTTCCTTAGTAAAAATGTTATGGAATATTCTGAATAAATATTTACTTGATATATAATATTTTTACATCACGAATAATATTCTACAGATGATGGAATTTTGACCCCATAGACAATTTACATCAAACAAGTACATTTTCAACTCAAGAAACGAATATTGACAAAACAACCAATATGAACTAAAACAATTATCTAATTATTATAACATTGTTATATGTGAAATAAAAGAAAAATTAAACAAGATAAATGATCTCAATAATGTATAAATTAACATATGTTTATTATTCATGAAAATAACCATTGTACGTGATAAGTAAGATCAAGGAATGGGAACTTCTTAACACAAATTCCATTTAACGGGGTTATCTTCAACTTCTTGACTACTTCACATTATGATTATGTGAGATATTAATTTTGATATATTATATTCTATTTATAGATGATTAATGAATATTTATATAGAATTCACATAATCAATCTATTTTATTAACAAAATAATCATTGTAAGGGAATCTACCACCCTTCTATTATAAAGCACTCCTTCAATGTTATGCCCTCTTAATTTCTATTTTCATATGTTTGGATTTTTCATTATATAACCCAGAAGGTTACTCCATATGTAGATTTTAAATCTACAATGTGGTTTTATAATGGATTCCACAATTTACCTTTTTATGAATTCTATGAAGTTTTGTAGTAATCTTAAGATTACATGTTTTAATCTTAGTAGTTCATGTTTTAAGGGTGAAAAGTATGATTTTGTGAAAATGTTTTCCTGGGTTTTAAATATTCAGATACTAACAGCTGTATTCATTATTTTATATTCTTCACTAGGCTTTTTATGATAATCCCATGTTTTTAAATGTTTTTCACATTGTATAAGGAGAAATAATAGAATGGAAGAATTGAAAAATATTTCTATCATGAAAACAAATCTCGTTTAATTTAAGGAGTTTTATTATAGTGAAAAAAATAGACAGGGTAAAAGTGTTAACATTTTAAATTTTAAGATTTAATGTAATAGATATGGCCTAATTCGTTAAAACTATAAACCTATAAAATCCGCAGTGTTAAATAGAGTAAATTAATTATCCAAACTCTATAATATATAGGGATTAAGGTTGTGGAATTATACTGTAAGACCTAGTGTTTCTCCTTGGGCAGCCCCAGTGTTGTTTTCCAGGAAAGAAAATAGGTGTTTAAATTTTTTGGGGAATTTCATTGCATTAATTAGTAGAGCATGAAGAAAAAGTATACACTACTAATGATTGATGAACTATTTGATCAAATGAAAGGGGCATGAAGGTTTTCAATGATTTTTCTCAGATTAGGATATCACCAGTAGTGAGTTTAAGATGATGATATACCGAAGATGACCTTTAAATGTTGTTATGGTAACTATTAGTACAAGGTGATTTTATTTTCCAAGAAGAATTTCTCAGAAATGTTCATGAGACTCATGAACCAAATCACCAATCATTACATAGACTATTTTGGGGGTAGTCTTCCTCAATGGCATCCTAGTGTATTTTGCGTCCAAGGTGGAGCATGTTAGGCCCTTAACGATAGTTCTGGACACTCTTTGAGAGCACCATACTTATGGAAATCTCACGTTGTTTTAATTTTAGATTAATGAGGTTCCTTTTTAGGTACAATTAATCTTAGAGGCTGGGGCTATAGTGGATCCAGTGACGGCTGAAGAAATACTTTCTAGGATGGAACCCGAGAGTGTTACTATTGAGAGAATTTTCCATGGATTTCCCATGTACTATTAGAGGATTGTACTCAAATTATGTAGAGTGAAATAATTACATACATATTTAACATAAAAGGTTATTCATTCTTTTATATAAAAAATTTTAATTAGTGATTTCTAGAGTTGAGGAAAATTTTGAAGAACACTCCCATATTGAGGTTACCAGGGGAAGGAGTCCAGTACGTGGTGCTCTGCGATGCATCAGAGACCACACATAGTTCTGTCCTAAGTTATTGAAATGAACTGATTTCTTATGGTTCACAATAGTTGATACCACAAGAGTAGAACTACAAAACCCATTATCTTGAGTTATCAGTGGAAGTCTTAATATTAATGATGTGCTGACACTACCTAATGGGAATGCATTTTGTCATGTACTTTGACCATATGAGTCTCAAGTACATATTATCTTTGAAATTTCTTAACATAAGACAGAGTATATGGATTTAGATCATATAAGAATATGTATTTTAGATTTTATATGCTATTGGGAAGGGTAACATGGTGGCATATTGTCTTAGTAGGATATCTAGTTCACAGTTTCAAAACAAGAAATCAATGTAGTTGTCCTTGTTGTAGTTATCCTTTGTGGATTGAGATGGATAAGCTTACCATACATTAATGGTTGTATCCCATCCACCCATATATTGAGTCCGATAGGTACAACATAGGTATACATATTGTGAGACACTACATTATGATATTTCCATACAGCACACTCCGTATGGATTTTCTAAATGTGGGGAGCACATCGTTCTCCTCATAGGACACATGATGGTACATGATATGTTGTTGGAGGAGGATTTGAGGGAGTTTAATACATCCCATTTTGCAGTAAATCTACATGTGTCGAATATGTACCCAGACCTATGACGCATGTGTTGGTTTTCAGGGATGATGAATGGAGTTGTAGAGTTTGTTTTTAGATGCCATAATTTCCAAAAAGTAAAGGTAAATCACCAGGTTCTAGTTGGTTTAGCTCAAAACCTTGAGATTCATGAAGGGAAGTGTTATGGGATATTGATGGAATTTCTGGAGATGTTATCATGTACATATAGGGGATATGATTCTTTATAGGTGATTATGGAATGACTCACTAAGTCATCCCACATCCTAGCTATCCATGAGAAGTGTTTAATAGATAGCACGAGTCATCTCTATTTTCAGCTGATAGGTCAAATTCATTGAGGTATGATGACGATTGTTTTTAATCATGAGACTCTCTTTCCATCCTACTTGTATAAGGAATTACATGATGAATTTGGGACCCATATATTCTTGAGAATAGAGTTTCACACATTGATTGGTGACTAGAATGAGTGGACCATTCAGGTTCTAGAGGATATGCTACGGGCTTGCAAGTTTGAATATGTCGATAGTTGGGAGGATCACCTACCATCGGTATAGTTTTCATATGAGAATAGCTAATATTCCACCATTAGTATGGCCCATTAGAGGATTTCTATGGAAGACCATGGAGGTCACCAAATTATTTGACTAACCTAGGAGTGTCAGCACTTTTGGACCCATACATTGTGCAGGATGCATCAAATAATATGTAGATCATCTCGTAGAATATTAATAATGCACAGGGCCATAATATGTATTATAAAGAGAGGTGATATAGTCCTCTGGAGTTCAAGGTAGGAGACCACATTTTCCTTCATGTTTAACCTCTCTGGGAATTCATATGTTTCAACCAGGAAACAAACTATCTCTCAAATTTGTCAACCCTTTCCAGATACTGTGTAGAGTATGCGAGATGATATACCTCTAAACCCTACCTCCTTAGTTGAAAAGGGTAAATGATTTTTTCCACATGTTATAGTTGAGGTGTTATGTGCATGACCCAATACACGTTATATATTTGGGAAATATGGGCATCTATAATGGAGTGAACAATACTGAGTACCGAGTGGAGATCAAGGATCAGTAAGAGAGCATCATTCAGGGGATTATTGATTCCTTTGGTGTGAATTTTCTTAAAGCACGATAATCTCTAGGAGTGAACGTGGGAGTGAGAGGCTTAGATTCATTCTCAGTACCCCCAAATGTTTGAGTATCCCTAGTTTTTTTATTTTAGATATATAAATCCTCATTTTAAGGAGAATGTAACATTTCCAAAAATTTTAGGCAATATTTTTAGATATTAAATGGATTACTTTTGAGATAGGGCGTTAGGATAACATGTGATTCTGAGTCTTGCTGTGATCGGATTAAATGTATTAAAATATTATAACAACATGAATGGAAATTTATCTTGAAAAGGTGGAATAACACTTAAATGGTTTCCCAAAATAGGAATTTGGGGAACTATTTAACTCGGCATGGCAGTTTTTCTTTAGACGCGACTTAACATTGGTTGGCGTGGGTTGTATGTGAAAAATTTTTCCTGGGCATAAAATGGATAAAATTATTTCACTTCGTTGTGTTGAGCAATGATTTTTTTTAATAAATTTATCCAAATTTTATAATTACATGGTTAACTACCTACACCTATAACATCCTTAGGATCATTAGAAAGAGCTCTAGGAATCCTTTTTGAGGAATAGTATTGGGGCGAGGATCGATGATCAACACACATCGAATTTGAATTTTCTCATCAACAAACAGAACACAACTTCATTATTTATCATAGATTATCCAACATCAAGGTAATGAATGTGATTTAAATTTTTTATTCCCGGTTTTTAATTTATATGATGAAAATGAATATATTGATGAATGGATAGATTCTCTGATCATGAATATTTGAGAGATGGGATTTAATCTATGAGATTTATTTTATCTTATTTTTCTAACCCAAATCCCCCATTATTAATCTTTGGAGAAGATCACATAGACAATGAGGGGAAACATTTTTCATGTGTATATTCTTCTTCCATGCCCACATTCTTCTCGAGTTGGATCCCTATGGTATTGTATTGACATTTTCAGGTGGTTACAAACTCGATCAGACCACCAGAGTTGAGGAAAATTGAAAAAACAAGCTAGATAAGTGTATATCTGGTCCCAAAGAGCTCAGATCTATGATTGTTTTTTCATTTAGTTATCAAAGGTGGCATGGTGTTATGTAAAATGGACCACCAATGCATGACTATGGTAGCTAGGGGATGACGGTGGCACATAGTGGCATACAACAGTTGCCCAAGTGTGAGCGACAGAGCCATATGCGGCAAGGATCTATTGTGGAAAACATGGAATGATACTCGGACCAGTGGAAGAAGATGTGTGATCAACAGAAGATGAGGAGAGGGTCGGGCTAGGTGGGCCACTTGCGAGTGGGCCTATGTGAGGTTGTGGGATGGGCATGGTCGGTGGTCTAGGACAGGTCAGTGGGATAGCTATGACAGGTGGTCCGGACTAGAAGAGGTGGAACTGAGTCAAATTTTGGGAATCCAGGGTGGATCCTTGTTGTTGTTAGGCATGGAGGTCTTATGTGGTATCAGGACAACTAGAGTATCCCTAGGCATAGTGACTACCACACCGATTTGCAGAAGGTCGAATACGGCTGTGAACTACATTGGTCAGTCATTGCGATAGGTGGACCGAATGTGGTGGCCTATCCATAAGGGCTTGGTCCATATTGTATGTTTACCATCTGGGTATGTCAGTTAGTTGGCCCCAACATGTCTGCTGGTAGCTTCTCGAGTGGTATGTTTAAATGGTCATACCCCTTAAATGGATCATCTAAAGGATGTGGTGTTTGCTACTGCATGGCCCTGGTTTTAGACAGTCTATTGAAGGCCGTTTTTGGGTACCTTCTTCATATTTGAATCCATTTTTACTGATTTTTCACTGTTATAAGTTTAGTTCATTTCTTTAGTCCTTTCCTCAAGTGTATAGTGTGACATTACGTCCACATCATTAGTTTTTAATCCCCTCCAGATAAGAAGAATAAGGTAGAGTTATGGTGGCCCTCTGGATGACTAGATTGTGATCCTCTACTATCCCTAATAGAGTTTGTGGATTCAATATGATATCCTTGAGCTGGGTGTTGATCATCCATCTAGAGGGCCATATCGATAGAGTTTTTGGAATTGTTTCTATATGATCCCCAACATAGCAGCCTGGTTCGGGTTGGGTTTGCTGTCCCTCCCAATGATTTTGGTCATGACCCCCTTTTCTGTATCATAGCCTTATCAGACTAGTGTGTTTTCTTTGAGTGTGGTCCAAATGTGATTGAAATCAATCTCTAGTGTCTCTTTTGATAGCATGGATCATGGAGTGGGTTCTAACGGATTGAGAATTGCTTCAAGTATAATCATGTGTCTGGTAGTTGGTTATGATCGCCTTATAGAGATGAGTCTTTTTTTATTATATTTGGTCTTGTTAACTTCTTGTATCTATTATACAGTGTTACATCTTGTACTAAGTTTTTTATTCTTGGGGATTCGCGTTCAGTGTTTTCGTGATGTCATACTGAGTGTTGCTATAGTCACCCATGCATGGGCTTTTCCCACACATGTTGTGTCTTGTGCAGATGGTGGCCCTTTTGACGTTTCCCTAAGAGGTATAGGAGTGGGCGGATCATAGATCGATCTGGGTATATCAAGGTGTTTATTGGGACCATACCATTGATGTAGTCCTTGCCCTTTTAGCATGTTAGGATCTTTTCAGTTTGAATTGGAATTATGTATAGACTATTTGTGGAAGTCTTATATTTGTCCCTATGAAGACTTCTATTACTTTGTGTTGTACTATAGTTGTGGGGATTTACTTGTGTGCATGCATATCATTAGTTGTTTTAAATTTCATCATTGAGTGGCTCAAGGACTTCTGTAGGTACTGATACATTAGGGAAATGTATCCCATTTATGGGAAGTGACTACTCGGTGGTAGTCATCGTCCCAAGGCTTATCATTGGAAAGAATGGAGTTGTCACAGCACAGTCCCCTCTGGGATGGGTTGTGACAATTATAGCTTGTTTACAATTTTTGTTTTGTGTTATTCAAGATATCGAAGAAATCTAATTTATTTACCGATATAGATATCATAAATTTTGAGGGTGAGAAATTTTACCCCAATTAAAATTAATTTCACCCAATAAATTCAATCACTCTAAAAATATATGTGAGGAAATTACTATTTCATTATATCCTCTGGTTCCCAAGAAGATTCTTTGAATATTTTATTCATCATGGAAAATTAACCTAGTGAATTGATTATTTCAGTGTCACTATGTCTATATGATCCATGATTTCCACATATTATTATATATAGGAAATATAAACATCCATTTATTTAACCACTATGTTCATTAGATATCGAGGTTCAGTTTTTTTACTTCATCATGAGATTTACATGGAACACATCGTAAACATGAGAGAGGTTCAGGGTAATCCCCAACAATATGATGTTGTACATAATCATTCATGAATCAAAAAGGGAAAAATATACCTAATGATATCGTCACCATTCCTTTTTAAATTCATAACCTTCATCATTGGGGAAACACAATGGAACAACTTCTCCAAAACCTAAAATTCTAGATATCATTGGAGATTGTTGGAATAACATTTCTTTCGACTCTGAGAATAAATGATGTTAAACGTAATGTATTTGAATTTATATACCATTTGGTTATCTAGAAAAGACCCAAATATCATTATTTATTAAATATCATCCTTCAATTTGGAGTTCCACACTTTATTCCATGGTGTTCTTCATAAGAAGTTATTTTAATGCTTGACTATAATCTATTTTTTGTATGAAAACTCATTAAGAGGAAGGTGTTGATTTTAACCACCTTTTAAATCCATATAAGGGGATATCAACATATCTTATAAGTTTTTAATGGTTATCTTATACATTCCATATATCTAAAGATTATAAGCAGTAAAAATAATAATCTCTATATCCATATTCTAAAAATGAATTCACTAGATCCTCAAGGTATACATCAGATCCCGATTGGAAACAATATAATGTATTACTCCATGAAACCTTAAAATTACATTAATTTATATCCTATAAAGCTAATAAAGTGATTAATATTATATGATAGAAATTAATTTTTTTTTAATTAATAAATATATTGTGTACATTTCATGTAGAATTATGGCCTTCAAATATTTTTGTAGTATTAAAACACAATTTGTAGTGATGTTTTCAAATTTCCATTCTGGTGTGTATAGTGGTTATAATATCCCCTTAGCCTTATTTATGTCATCCTTAACATGTGGATATACCATGAACCAAGATAAATTATCTACAATATCTGTTTTTATGTTTTCCCACCATAAATACTCTTTTATATATATATACATCATCATACTTTCAAGATGAATATAGAAAAATAAATTATGGGTTCATCGAACAAATCATTGTTCATATATTTTGGGGATGAAACACATATAAGGTTTCCAAACCTTATCAATTCATCCTAATAATGGTTGAACCCATGAATAATTCGGGCATTCTTATATAGTTTCACATCATTAAATATTACCACGATACTCCATTCATGGATAAATGGTTGAAAACATAGTTGATAATTTTGATATTCCTCCCCTCACATGAATATTTATAGTTACATTAAGAAAATATGAAATATTTTATATTTTGGTTTCAAAATATTATTTATTCTACCATGATCATTTTAGATGAATGAATCAAAAACTTTTTTTAATTTACCTTGGTGGTAATGTATTGAGAAGTCATAATCATCATTCACATCCAACAATATTTTATAGAACATATTCATATGTTTTTAGTGAGCATATTCAATATCCTTTTATAATTTGAATATACATTACATCATTCTTCATTAAGATAATAAATCTATATCCTCAACGAAAAAATTAAAATAACTAACTCCAAATCAGGATTTTGTTATTTTTCAATTGAACAATCAATTGGTTTGAGGTATAATCTATTACCATATCATTATATATGAGGATGATTTCCAGTACCTTATTTAATGAATCAAAATAGAACATTAACACTCCTACACAATAGTATAATGTAATCATAGGTGCACTGACTATACTTTCATTAATTTTCATGAAATTTTCTTCACATTCATCATTCCAAAGGAGCTAGTATCCCTTTCAGGCTAACATCATGTGTTAATTAGATATACATGAAAAATTATAAATAAATAATTCATACTATTGTAACAAAACCAGAAAACAATGCATATCTATCACAGTAGTTGGTTTGAGAAAAAATTAAATGACATCAGTATTTAATTACTCCACCGATATAAAAAATCATGATATTATGTGACCATAAATAAAAATCTGTGTGGAAAAAAATTACATTTTGTAAATTTTTCATTTATAGTTTGCTTACTTATATTTATAGGTAATATACATAAGTTATCTTGATGCATGAAATTGATCTTATAATATTGAAAATATTTTTTATAATGACTACTACATAGTTATCTTGGTAATATTTAAATACAATTTTTATTAATCTATGATGATTTCTTGGAAAATTTTATGAAAAAATGAATCACTAAAAAAATCATAGAGTGCATACCTTGTATCAAATTATACCTTCGGTAAATTTACTTTCTTGACCCTCAATTGAAGATATTAAAAATAATATGTAATCTTAGAAGAGTACTATACTCTATGTAGTTGTTTAAAAATGTCATTAATACGTTTTAGAGGAGAAATTTACATGATATTGATATCGTTATAATATTGATAATCAATAAAGATTCCAATTTATACATCATTCTCCTATTTGTTATTATTTAGTTACTGCAATTCAATCATTCATCTTACATGTATTCATGGAAATATGTGTATCACTATGTAGGAGTTATATGGAAAACATGACATCCCGATTCTTGGGAAGTCATGGAAACTCTTCCATATACACATCACCAAACCCCCATATAATATGCCAATAATCAATTCTGAGTTCCTATCATTCCATTTTAGTTAATAACCCCTTATGAATATGAATAAATAACTATATAATAGATGTACATTCCATCATATTTTTATATTTTTTTCTCAATGATAGATGATTATAGGTTGGATCATAAAAATAAAACAAGAATTCACATTCTTTGAAATTTATATGTTATTTTTGTAATGAAATCCATTCCATTATTAATATAAAATAATAGTCACCTAGAGGAAGAATTAAATTAATTAATTGAAGCATGTTCCCATAAGCACCAACCGAATAAGAATCATAGACCTATGATTTGATCATTAGTACATTTAGGGTTTTCACTTCCTATTAAGAATCTCATTATTGAGGGTTTATTTTGATAATAATATTATATTTATCATATATAAAAGAATGGGATAATCCAATATCATATAATATGTTAGTTTATATAGAGTGGATGGGGAGTTCAAATTCCACAACATCAGTATCATACCACCTAATAATAATACATATAACATGAGATTTATCTATGTCTCTCAGCTTAAGTGGTATTTAATGTCGATCATTATCATTGTCCAAATGATTTGATCCCTATTCAGTATAATTCCAATACTCCTTGCATTTGAATCATTGTATTGGGTGTGGTGTATTATGTGGTTCTTTTCTTACAAGATTAGATAAATAATTCCCATTACCTTTTCATTTTGTTTCATGGTGACCGTACATTCCACAATTAAATTATTTAATAGTCCCCATAATTAAATTTTTATTATGTATCCTTCCACGCATTGACTATAATTGAAGGTTTATCTTCTTGCATAAAATATTGTTATTACATTATTTTCATTTGAATCTAATATTTATTTTCTTATCAAAATCTTGAGATTTATTGATAACTCTAATATCGATTTATTCCACAGTATCACATCGAATGATTTAATCATAACTACTAAAGTCCATTATGGGTAATTTTATTCAATGAAAAGGTTTTGAGCCATAGAGTAATCGATTAATATTTAATTCTACATCGTGGATAATAACAGAAGTGATCCGCACTTTCCATTTAAAATTTTACTCGTATTAACTAATGGATTAATCAGTCATCTACCTTATCTCAATAAACATATTCTCAATTTTTTTAATGAACAAGGAGATAATAATTCTTAATAAATAACATTGTATTCTCATCCCACTCTATATAGAGCATTTTAACATGATTTCCTATTATAATGGTGAGATTACACTACTAAAATTATTAACCTTCCTAAAAATAGATAACCAAAATGATTTTTTTTGATCTAAAAAATAAATAATTGTACATATTATTTCAATGGTACCAATACATTATTCAACAACAACTAAATCATTTGATCCACTAAAATAAATATGATATTTCATCATGAGGGATTTGACATAATGTCTTTCCCCCCTTTGGACTTTTGTATGATCATCCTAATTTTGTGTTTGAGAAAAATGTGTAAGGATAAATGTGGTTTTTTCTAGATCCCATCACATTTATTTTACGTAGAAGGAATATAATTCCAATTTCTATCAAAATAAATTTTAAAAATTTCCCTTTATGTTTTATCCATTGGCTAAACCATTAAAGAAATGTTAGTGAAAAAAAAATCGTAGTGTGGAACTATATATTAAATGAAAATAGTTTATATATTTCCATATCATGGAACATAATTTTAAATATATATAAAAAATAGGTTTAAACTATGTTATATTTCATTATTATATATTCCAATCCACCAGGAGTACTCATATTAGAACTGTGAGTTACCCTAAAAAAATCCACCCAGAGTGTCAAACTAGGTTAAAATAAGGCCCTACTCATAATGCACTAAAATAATGTCCAAGATATACATGGCTAACTCTTTTCAGGGTTATTAACCATAGTTAAATCTATGTTTAAATAGTCTCTACATATTTTATCTAATCTTGGATTTTTCCTATGAAAACCACAATCCTATTTTTATCATAACATTGGATAATCATAATGGTTCTCTGTAAATTTTTCCATAATTATTTATAAATGGAATTAAACATTGTTATGATACCAACTATAGTTACATAAACATTTCATACATAAATATTAAATCTTTTTATTGAAATATTCATTACGTAACATTATAATAAAAAAAAACAGTAATGGTTAAGTGTCTTTAGAAAATTAGATATATATGAAACTATATTATCATAAATCTAAATCATAATAGAATTATTTGTTCACCACTAAAACCATTTATAATAATACAATACATTAAAATTTTCATCATATCTTGGGAAAGGAAAAAAAATATAAATTACCAGTTTAGATGATTAGTAATGTTCAGAATATGAGATTAAAATGTTCATTTCAATATTACATGATTATAATTGGTATGGAAACATGATATTAACCTTTAAAAATAATACCTTGAAATATTATTATCCTAAACATGATTCATGGAATAAACCATGGAAGTTTATAAGAGATGAATTAAAAAGGGGTTACGAAAAATGAACCTTGGGAGAATAACATTGGCATATGATAATGTCATGAAAGAGTGGAATAAAGTGTGGTATAAAAATAATCATAGAATTATTATGTCAAGTATACTCAAATAGAAATTAAAAATATGTTATTTTTTGGATAAAAACCCATGTACAAGCTTTGGGCTATGGAAAAACTCATGTATACCTTCTTTTGGGCATTGAATAAACTCTCACTTAACCTTCGAGCTAATAGAAAATTAATCTTTAACCAATTAATTTGATGGATTTATAATAATTGTATTACCCATCCCATAATCATTAATCTATTCATATATATTCTATAATATCATAAACACATAAATCATAACTAAACCAATGGAATATAAAATTACTTCTAATAAAATTTCATCATCACAACCATAAATATCTAAAGAATGAATAAAGAAGGTTTCATGAGATCATATCTCTAGTAAAGATGTTTCATAATAAAATAATGATATTATAAATGAAAAATTCCTTCAAAATTAGCCTAGTATTTTACTCGTGGAAAATAATGTTTTAATGTTTATATCACATTTTATAATAAAACAATTACTAAATATTATATAGAAAATTTTCATTGAAAATATTATTGGAATCATAAAGAAGATAGCATCAACACAATCTGTAGTCATGATAGTGGGAAATTATTTTTTTACATAATATATGTTAAAATAAATTTTTTATTTACATTCATGGTATAATGTCAAATGTAAATTGTTCATAAAATGATAATAATATAACTGAATCAGATAATGTCGATTTTTCATAAACATGTTCCTTCTAAATAATGAGTAATAAATTGTGGGAAAATTAAATATAAACATTTATTTTCATGAAATAACCATTAATGAATAAAAATTAATGATATTTATGAGGTATATTTTGTGAAATTTCATCATTAGATACATAATCATAATCAGTCCTAATAAATTATGAGATTATCACATCAAGTTCAACATTAAGATAATGTTCATTAATTGCCATTGTAATAAATTTGAATCTATAATAAATATTTTAAATATTCATGTACATAATAATGATATCATATATGATGAACTTATAACAATTCTACACACATTTATTTAAAATTACATATTAAAGCCATCGTTTCCAATAGTAAAAAATTTCATTATTAATTAAAATTTTAATTCGGTACTACCAACACATATATATTGATTATGATTCTATAATCACCATAGTGTTTTCTATTATTTATGTATAATATATATTAATTATATAAAATGATATTATCTTCCATAAAAGGTAGATATTAAAAACTAAATTACAATGTTCCTAGACATGGTAGGCTATACCCACTATTAAATAATGTACTCTATTTTCGATGAATAGAAATAAGTAACGGTAAAAAATATTTTACCATAAGAGAATGATTATTATAAAATATATATCCTATAAATTCACCAAATATATCCTTACGTATAACTTTTTAATCAATAATTTAATGAAATAATATGAGTTTATGGATTAGGTTTTCCACATGAATGTATGAGAAAAACATTCAAATCCTATTTGATGTAAAAGAGTGTTGATAATGTTTGTTAAATAGTCCTATTAAAATTTATTATATATAGGGTAATAATTTTATAATATTAGTATATATATAAAATATTTAGAAAATTTATAAAATATATAAATTGAAAGAATTTATGTGTGAAAATTACCTCCTCTACAACATGACTAATTTATATCCTTTAATAGTGCCCATTGGAATTGTCTTTAAAAAAGATGAAAAAATATAATTTTTTCTTATTTATGATTAAAATATAATTGGGTAGGGTTTTTTAATTTCCCCTACCAAAATTCCAATTATCTGATTCCTCAATCTGGGTCACTATAATACTTTAAGAGAACTTCCACGTGTGAGAGAGGTTTCTGACTAGAAGAGAGGGTATAATAGATCATGTGGGGACACTAAAAAGTCCTTTCATGATTAGTCCACATTATATATCATATAAAATAATAATTTTTTTTTAATAATATAGAAAAAAGAATTTAAGAAAATTTCAAAATATAGTACAACCACTACCAAACAATTAATTTTTCATGTCATCCTGACGGTTCCAATTGTGAATAAAAACACAAAATAATTAATAAAATATTCTTTTAAAAAGTTAGTCAAGAATAAAATTTTATATAATCATCTATAGTCATCCCAATCCCAAATTAACCCACTATCATAGGGCCTTTTCCTTTTCTATGACCTGTAACCGGCACATTTTATCATGTTCCCAATGGTGGTCCGAGCAGGGTGTGAGTAAATATCAGTAGGGCATAACCAATGTGTTCTAAGAAATAACAAGTACAAATAAATAATTCTTAAATGTATTAAATAAATGTATATATGAAGAAATATATATCATGTTCCCTTAGTTAACAATATTCACTTTAGTCATTTATATCATTATATCCATTGTCATCACATGATTCTTGGGTTAGGCATTTATATCATTTTTACCATGGCCAAAGCTGGTAAATACTATATATAATAAAATAATCCACTTTCCTTATATCACTATGGAAAATCATTTAATAAAAAATTATATCACCTATACTTGGGAGCCTCTGTCCTAGTAGTTACATAAAATGAAACTATTAAAGGTATATAGACTTAAACTCCTTCCCAAATATGTTAATTATAGGGGTAGGGTTTAGAGCCTCAGTCTAACATAACCCATGGGAATAGATCCTTATGTCCAATAACCCAAATGCACCAAGTCATGTACACATGATTAAATATCCACATAACATATAAACTATATCACAAACCATACAAAACTAATACACATAACACATAGAATTCATATTTTATATGACATATGAATAATTATGAATCCATATCCCATTAGCACATTTATCATTTACATAGAATATCCTAATGAACCCATCTTATATTTTATTCTTGAACAAATTTAGAATGATAAAAAATTATCATACATTAAATCGTTTATCATATTCATCAATTATCATACATTAAACCATTTTACGCGATCATCTATTCAATTAACATTGTCTCATATCATACCAAACAATCCCTTATACAATTTCATAAACACATGAAATAACTACCATTGGATTCTCTTTATAAATCAAACAAACACTTCAACACATTATTCATGGGATCTATTTCATTAAAAATATACTCTATGCTTATCATTTTAATTTTAGTTATTAGATAATGGTGGAACACACTATGGGTGGCCCTAAATCGATCTAATCAATCTTGATGCATCCCATTATGATCATGAGAGATTCAAATAATTATTTAGAGAATAATATTACCTGGTCTATCTAAAGGAATCAAATGAAAAAAGTGAGAACCAGTAACACAACAACACATGAACGTTCCAACAACGAGACTATGGGATATAACTTGTAGACCAACTACCTCGAATACAAGGATGAATGCTTGATTTACCATATCCTTAGATCAAGATTCAAAACCCCTATAAAGCCCTAAACCAAAAATTGCATTAAAAATGTTATTATGTATTCAGATGAAGAATAATTAATCCACAAGACGTAATAAGTAAATGAGAATTAATTGGACAATTAGACTTACATGGGGATTAGATTAGCAACAAACAGCTCTCCAAATGGCCACAAATCGTAGGAGGTTGATCCTTCGGTGGACATGGGTGTTTTTAATCAACACCAGGGTTGGGGGATGATGAATGTGTAATAAAATAGGATGAAGAACTTAAAATTCCATGGGGGGAAATGGTAAATTCTCACTTTTTAATGAGGTGCATGGTTTGGCTGCATAATATGATATACCATACTCTAATCATGTGACAACCTCTAATATACATGGGTGAAATCAAATAGTTTCCCAATGATTATTTTTTTTTTAAAATTACTGATCCAACTATGTAGAATACCTCTATCGAAGCCCTCAATGTTTGGCCTACCCTAATCGTAGTTTACTCTAGACATTCAGTGACCGTGAAAAATGCATAGGATGGCCCAAATACCCATTATTTCATGTCTTGAATGCTAGGAACAACCCATAAATTCCTCATACACTCGATAAACATTTAATTATCCAACCATAAGGGATTAAAACAAAAATTCATACAATAATATATGACTATAAAATCCAAGAATATAAAACCTCACCACATTATAATGGATCGTCTTCTATCCACACTCCCATGTATCACCGAGCTTTATAAGGAAATAGATTGGGCCACTGATCTCAAATATATTACTCTTTCTCCCATCTGTCTTCTAGAACAATACCCTGCTTCCACAAAACTAAAACTAAATTTGATTTCATTCCTTAAAAGACATTTTCACAATGATCAATAATATATCCCATATTATCCAAAAAAGATGCATCAAACCCGACCTCCACAACCTCAATATATCAATAAAATGAGATGGGTCAGAGTGATATTTTCTATGAAGAGACACAAGAAAAAACTCATGCATACCATTATAAAACTATTGAAGATCTAATAGGTATTCCACCTATCTCATATTCTCCACAATCTAAAATAGCCCCACATACCTAGCTTCTAGCTTACAATATTTCATATTTCTATGACGAACCAAACATAGAGACCCCCAATGAAACAAATGATTACCAACCATAATCTAAATAGGTCGATGATTCCTACCTGCATATGGATTCTTCCTACTATGAGTCATATCCATTAATTTATGAATCAACTGAATCTATTCCAACATCTCTTTCACATGATTCTGTCCCAATATCATTGATTCACCAACCTTTATCCGGCAAAAATGATATCGATATGGTCTACAATACTGTGCCTCAAAATGATCCATATAAATTGTAGCATGGAAACTATTATTTATAAGAAAAAACAATCAAGTGATAAATTATTTTTCCATGATATACACAGATATTTTAATGCATACCCTCAATATGTCCTCTAACATCAGAATAGTACACTATGAATTCCTGATTATCTATTGGGGGAATGCTGTACTCAAAAAAACTTGTATACTAAGATCTTTCTATAACCATGTCCAGAAACAATATGTAAAATGCATATCAATATATGAAACTATATTATGTGTTACCCTATAAAACCTAACTACCTATCAAACATATTACTCACCCAATATATTAATGGTTCCACTCTCTCAAGTTGGTATGAAATAATATACCATAGTCAACATATCCAAATCTCTGGAGATCACATCATTTTTCCAGGGAATCCTTAAAAGACCCAAAATTAAATCCATCATCTTCTCATCTCATTTTAATTATGGAATGGGATGCAGATGCAAAATATCACTAGATCGCTAATGCTTAGAATTCACTAACTGAAAAGTAAGGCACCAAGACATAAAAAATACAACCCCATTCTTCATCCATAGACACCAATACTACCCACAAATATCACTATATATTTCGGTAAATATATGATGGTCATCCCACATAGATGCATGGAGCTCTAATAACAAATCTTCTTGCATAAGAATAGGAATAAAAAATGACCACAAATATAAACAAATCCATCATCACCAATGGTCCAACTAGAAGGTGATGCATCACCATTAACAATTTTTCTTAAATACAACCAGAATAGATTCTCAAATTTCCTTACCTTATTCCACCTCATAATCATTCTATAAAACTGCCAGGATGCAAGGTTAGTCTACCCTTGGATATTTTTCCCCACCAGATACTTCTCAACAAACAAAAAAATCAATCTCCACTCAATGCTAGATTCCAAGACCATAGGATTTTGAGTCTCCCAACTGAAAGAATCTGTCACACTATTTCCCTTTCCCATTGTGTAAATTGAGTAGAAGTAAAAATATACATGTACTCGACACATATTCATTGAGGAGAATTCAAATAACATAGATATATTATTAAAATAATGATTTTATGGTTATTCCACAGTGTAAACTAGTCTCCTAATAATTGATTCTACCAACACATTAAATATCAAACCACAATCACCAAATCGAGATCAAGAGTATGGTAATTTCATTTATGAGAAAGATGATATAATGAACTGTATGAAATAACCCCCTCAATATACATCGACATTGCCCCATTCCCAACACTGTATTTCTGAAAAATGATAGTTCACTCCATAGAAGGATCGCGTAAGATATAAAATGGTGTGATATTCCACTACTTATTTAACTCATGGAACTCTTTGACACATACCTCATGGTATTCAAAATTGATGAATTCTTATTAAATAATAAAATTGGTGATTATAAATTGGAAAATTTTTTATTGATCTTATAGTATTAGCCTTTCATCATAAGAAAAAATAGGTTAACAGAAACATTCATAGTCTTTTCCCTAGACACAACTACCTACAGTTTATTCAGATGCACTAACACAACTTTTTATGAGACGACGTGACCCACAAAATTAACCCTATATATCTAAAAAATAAATCTTGGAAAACTTAGTGTATAAATTATGCTTTATCAGTGCACTAAAAATGATGTCATTATGTTTGGAATGATCATCACGAATCATATATTTTACCATGATTTAAAAAAAACAACCAAGTAATCCATGTAAGGGTAACTAATTCAGTTAATTATAACCACCAAAACTACTAGTGAATTGGTAAACCCAAACGACATCAGAAGAAAATCATAAAACCCAAAAATTCTCCTAATGGAAGTCCAGGGTAATCCAGAAGGTCTCATCATTAACTGATGATATCTCAATCTCATATAAATCGTGGAAAACACGAGTTTACCATTCACCTGATAAAAAAAGTTCATCAATTCGAGCTATAGTGTACAATTTATTAACCATCATCTGATTCAACTTCCTATAATCGATGCACAATCTCAAGGATCAATCATCCTTCATGGAAACCAAAACTATAGTTCCCTAAGGAGGTGTACTAGGATAAATAATTTCTTTGTTATCCAATTCCTTCAAATGTGTTTTATATTCTAGGAGCTCTTCAAGTGTCATTCTATATAGTGGAATGGAAACTGGTTTTCACCTAGAAGAAGATATATTATAAACTCAACAAATTTCTTGTGTGCAAGCGTCGATAATTCCTTCTGAAACAGATACTGAATGGAATCCACCACCTGAAGAAATTAAATAAACTATACATCCTCTTCATCAATAATGAGATAAGCCACTTAGTCTATAATATCAGTAAAATACAGAGAAACTGGAACTGCATGACCCCCCCAAACATCCCATTCACCATGATGGACACATGTGTCTCTCTATAGAAATGAAAACATTACACTATGATCGTAACAATTAATATTGGATTTGTACAACACTGCCAATTCCATACTCAAAATCAGATCAAAACCCAATATCTCAATCACAGACAAGTTCTATAAGAAATGGTATCCACCAACATAATGTTTACTCCCATTACATTGTCATATATTCTCTTCTCACACCCCTTATAGTGTATTGATTAATATAAACCCACTAACATGTTCTACTACTAGTCCCAACACCCTAAAAACCAGAGCACATACAATATAATGTGAAGAATAAATTTAAAAAAATGTACTATAATGAGTAGAATCTATAAGAACTATACCTTGAATAGTTTATTGTCTAGAATCTACACCATTATTTGTAGACTAATCCATTTTTAGATGACCTAGACCTATACCTTGGGCCCCAGTCTCAGTTTCGTGGGTTACACCACCCTTCTAGGGTGGACTATACAATCCTAGTGCACTATCCCCATCAATACAGATGGTATGATGAATCGATCTCCAACTACAAGCATGATATGGGGTAATTGACTCCTTTACAGCACTCTGCGTCAGCCTTGTTCCACCATCCATTCCAAGATCTTGTGTTTTCATATAGAACATATAGACCTTCCCCATTATACAGTACACTCATTACTTAACTAGTGGTTGGGGGAACTAATCATGCATGTGCCTCATCACACCACACTAATATAGAAACACATGATCAAATCCCTTAGAGGATTATTCTCTCTTCTGAATACTCTGAGCACTACTAATCTTGTTGAAATTCAAAAAAAATTGATTCCATCCTTCTAAAATTTCACCAATAGACCATCCCACTAGAACAAAAAACCCACTACTTGAAGCCTCTTTTATTTCCCATTCTGAAATAAGGGTATGATCCAACACATCTTCATACTTATTTAAATAATTGAAATTGACCTAGAATATGATATTTTGTTTAATTCCATCATGGAAACGTCTTTCCATAATGTCCTCACCCACCACCAATCCTAGAACCAAGTGTTACAATTCTATGAAATAACCCCAATTATCCATCACTAACATGGTGCTTAGGTAAACCTCATTAATTCTGTAGCCCATTTTACTATCAAGGCCTCTAGATATAAATTCTATAAAAAATATTCTTAAATACCACCACAATGTTAATTTTGAAGAAAAATATCTGACCATCTATCTTTAGTCCCAAAAATATATATTCTTCCAAATTGACTTAATTCTATGCAAGAACCTCCATGTGTTCAAAAATATTCTATATATACTCTATGCAAGAACTTTCAACCCTCAAATCCACTCTCCCTAAAAAATGTTTAAGGGTTTTCTAACTAAAACTCTCTGGTCAGATCAGTCATACATGGAAAGACCAACCCTACGTCCGACTCCATCATCTGAAAAAAATGAGAGAAGTTCTCAATAAACATATTCCCTCCTGGATTATTTGAAAAAAATATATTTTCTTACTCTTGTACTCATGTAGCATTCTCAGTAATATCCTATTTTTTCAAAACTGGTATACATTTTCAATGTCTAATTTCTATACAATTAAATATATGAGTCTTAGAATAGAAAACAGAAAACATTCATAAATTACATAGAGAACTCTCTCTAATATCCATGAAGAACATTGTTCACATACCCTATCTAAACTACAACCATAACACAGAGAAAAAGTCCTATAACCATTTATACTGTGTTTGTGGGAATCATTGGGGGATGATCTTTCATAGTCTCAATTATTTCATTTGACACATTTTAAAATGATTTCCACACTCAAAACATAAATATTTTCTCTTATACACATTTCTCATTTCAAAACATGTTACTATGAACATTTTAACTCACTTAAGAAATTTCATTGAGTAGAATTCCATATCCAGTATTTAACAATCTAATCATTTACCAATTTTTATCACCTTATTAGACACCATTTTCTTCCAATTTTCATGAAATTAATGTAAATCATACCCTTCTTGTCCCATACACCCATCATGTGGTAGCCTTTCATGATTTGTGCCATAAATATCCTTGGGTTCCTATAATAATGAAGGAATTCATAACCTCATTCCATATTGAAAACAAGAGAAATAAAAATAAATAGTCACATCACATAATAAGTGCATCTAAAATGGTGAAATATCATCCTACTATAACAACACATATAAAAAAAAAACAATTCCCACCCTATGTACTTTGGTTCTCCCACATACATATGTTGGATACTTCATAGCATGATCTCATTTACTAGGCCCTACACATTCCAATATCCTATATATAATCCCAAAATAGTATAGAACATAAAATAACTACTCTGATTCCACTTTTTAATTCCCTGACATGAAATACACTAAACATGTTACCCATGATGGGTCACCACATGACCTCAAGAGAGCCTCCCTATACGCCAATGGTTTTCAGATAGAAATGAGGGTCAAATAGATCATGTGGAGAGACTATAACCTCTTTATAAAAATAATACACAATAGAAATTATATAAATTAAGGGGAAAATATTAAATGATCCAGAAACATGTATTACCAACCAATATACAAATATGGTATTACCAAAACCAAATAATAATTATGTCATGTCATGATGACAATGCCAAATATGAAAAAAATAAATTCTAATGGAGAAATACAAATAATGGATCTAGACAAAAAAATAGATCCTCATCTAAAATCATCCCTAGCCCAACTTAACCCTCTCTCAAAAAAATTTTCCCTTGGGCTCACTTGTAACACTTAAATCTACTCTCGTATCCAATAGTGTCCCAAACAAAATGTGAATTCAACTCAGTATTCCACCACTAATGAGGTCCATGAAATATTTATTATAAATTAATAGTGTAGGAATGTTTTAAATAAATAAAATGATAAACAAATACATCTTAGGTTTCATTAGACAAAAATATTTTCTTTATTCAATTACATCATTTTTTACATATTCATCACAAGATTCTGGATTTATCAATTTATATCATTTTCACTCTGGACTAATGTAATCAATAATAGCCATAAAAGAACAAGCCAAGTTCAGTATCTCGTAAGGGGTAAAAATTTCGTTAACAAATACATGACAACTTCCTTGGAGCCTCAGCCTATATAATCCCACAAAATAAAACCATTAGAGGTGTAAATCCTCATTCCCCTTTCATAACCCATGAATTATCGGGGTGGGTTTTAGAGCCTCATTCTATAAAAACCCATGGGTGTAGATCCTCAAGTCCAAAACCCCAAATATAGAAATCCATGTGCACATGATTATATATCCATTTATTATTTAGACAATGTCATAAAACATACACAAATAGTACACATAACACTTAAAATTCATATTTCATACAACATATCAATCATCTTAAATCCTTAACCCATTAGATAATTTACCATTTACATGGAAAATCCCAATTAACCCTTTTAATTTTTATGCCTTAAAGCATTTTCATGGTAAAAAATTATCATACATTATCCTATTTATAATATTCATGAATTCCCATGCATTAACCAATTTGAAACATTCATGAAATCATTTAACCCTTTCTCATATCATGATAAACGATCCGTTTTACCATTTAAAACAACTAGAAACAACTTCCATTTGTGTGTCATTATAAATCAGACCTATAGTTAAACATATTTTTCATGGCCCCTATTTTATCAAAAATCCACGGTATCATTAAGATTGTAATTTTCCATGTTCAGGAATATTGGCACACCCATAGGTGGTCCTATATCAGTTTAATCAATATCAATGCATCCCAAATGGATCATGAGAGGTTCAATTCATCATATATACACCATTTTACAAAATCAATCTAAATCTATCAAATGAAAACAAGATAAATCCAATAACACTACCACAATTGCACAAATCAATAATGATACAATGGGATATAACTTCTAGACCACCTACCTTAAATCTATATATGAATTCATTTTAAACATTAGCCTTATATTTGGATTCAATACCCCATTGAATACCCAATATAATATTATCAATAAAAATAGGGTTTTAGGGATTCAGATGAATAAGAATGAAACCAGAATCCATAATCAGTAAAAGAGAAGCAAGAGGATTGTTAGACATAACAAGAGCTTTGATCTATAACCAATGACAGTCCACATGAATAACTGTTAATATGTGGGAGGTCATGGGTGATTTTTGTTTTCACTAGAACTTGGGGAGAAAAAATAAGGAATAAAATATAGCAATGAACTTAAAATACCAGGGGGGTGATAAATTATTATTTGTTAATGGCAAACAAGGTTTGGACACATGGTTCTCCAAACCATGAACCAACAATGTGACATACTCTATTTGAGAGTGGTGATGTCACGTGGTTATTAGGGGATTCCGTACAATTTATAAAACCATTCAACAACTATTTGAAATACCTATATCAAGGTCTTCATGGTTTAGAATCCTTTTTCAAATGGTATACTCTAACCATGAACCAACCATGAAACATGAATATGATGGAACAACTCCCCTTTATTCCTTGTCCCAAACACATGAAACATCCATGAGCTTCCCGCACTCCCAGAGGAAAATTTTAATTATCTAACCATATGGGATTCAAAAAAATTAAACAAGATTATAAATCCATGAAATATGAGATCTTATAGTTTAGTCTATTTACATGAATCAATGTACTATAAATAAAATATAAAATGGGTGTCCTTTTAAAATGGAGGGAAATTCCACACGTGGAATTTCAATATTATTATTTCACTCTAAATCCAAATTATAAAAAATGTCAAGATTTTGGAATTCAGAGAGGATTTTATCAAAATATCATCATATAATCAAATTTATAATGGTTTATTGTTTCATTTAAAATGGTATCCCTTTGTGAAATTAATTGGTTAAAAAAATTTAATCTTAATTATGTTTGTTAATTTTTTATTATTAAATTGTTAGATGTTTACATATACCGTATGTATTGGATAATAAATGAAAAAATGGATGAAATTTTTTACTATTTATCATCACACACTTCATATTTAGTGGATTTTTTATTTTTAAATTATTTAATGAAATATTTTTACACAAAAAATACTATTAATGCTATGTTAAGAACTATTTAATCAATTTTACATTGAATGAAACCTGGGAAAAGTGTACTTAAAATATAATCTATCCACATGCATGAATTATGTTTTTTTCATATATAAAATTATTGGTAAAATATTACTCACCGAAGAAATATTAATTTTAGATGTTTCATAAAAAATTTACCACATTTTTTTGAATGCACATAAATTGTGTTGGTAATATTTAAGAATTTGAGGTAAATATTTTAACCAAAAAATGAAAAATTTACTACTAAAAAATTAATTTATATTTTAAGAAAAATTAACCGCTTATATCATTTTTCGATCCTTAATTTTAAATCATAGAAATGTTTAATTCTAGAGAGTGATATTTTGGAATTTTATTATAAAAAAGTAATATGATTTTAATTTTCATATAAACTGGAAGGAAAATGAAATTTATTTAAATATAGTACATATATTTTCTAATTTCATTCATTCAATGAAATAATGTAACATCATCGGTTGATTTTGTGACCATATCTCAGGGTTTTACCATTGTTTTACTCAATGTTCCCCTACAGAGTTAACAAGTATTTAACATATTTTCTATTAACAAAAACCAAAAAAAGGGAACCAATTAACAAATATGAAATTAATTATTCAAAATATGGAATAAATTTTTCATGATTAAATTTATATAAGTGGAATATTAAATTTAAATTAATATTGGAAAATGTGATAATATATGTTTTTTCTTTGGAAAAGTACATTATTATGTATCAAACTAGATTTATTATTAACCCATTCCGTCCAAAAAAACATTAGATAAATGTAAAATAATTTTATTTAATTAACAATATGTATTTATTTCATTAAAATGCATCACAAATTACAATTAATATAAATTAATATGGTAAAAATACATTTTGAACATCAAATAGTTCTTCATATGAACTTGTCTTATAATTTTAAATGATTTTTATTTTCATTTTTACACAATTTATAACAAATTAATTTAATTAATATATGTGTAAATCAATAACATTTTATAATTTAGTAAGTCATATTCATATAGAACAACTATGTTTTAGACAATAATTATCAAATTAAATAATAATATTTTAGTATTATGTTATAATTCATTTAATCATAGTGTTACTTGTAATGAAACCTATCAATGAAATAATATTTACTAATATAAATCTATATCATAAAAAATTTGGTGTTATAATTGGATAATAGAGTATTAAATAGGGAAATGGACTGGATGTAAATATGGCATAGAGAAGTGGATAATTTGGAAATGAAAAATATATTGATGTCGCATGCGATATTTGTAGTAGAAAATTTCGGAATCCATCTATATAAATAATGTTTATGGTATCATTTACTGAATTCCATTTCATAACCATAAAACATATATGAAAAATATTCAAATAAGTATTAGGAAATTTTCAATAAATATATAAATATAATTTTTAGATTGAAAATAGCTAAAATTGAATATTTTACAAAAACCATGAAAATAAAAATTTACGTTTTGAAAAATAATGATATTGTAGAGAGGAAGTCATTTAGGAAATAAATAAGTTGGATGAAGAAAAAATTCACATCAAAACTTTTATAAAAGACTAATTTTGTGGAAAATAAACAATGTATAATGTGTTAAAAAAATTGTTTAATTTTTTATATGATGTAAATATATTATAAATAAAATTAAAATAATATTGAAGGAAGTCATATTAATAATTTTATAACATTATTTTAGAGGAAGTACCTTTTGAAAACTATCCTTTTAGAAAATAATAAAAAAATAATAAATAATTTATCACATAAAAATTATAAAAATTATCATTAATAATTCATTTCTAAATATATGAAAGGAAACATGAGTGTTACATGATATAAAATATATCTGGTTTATATATAATATTTTCAAATTTTAAAACATGGACATAAATAAAAAATATTGATGGTAAATTATTGGAGTTATTCCTATCTGCATCATGCCTCTATATGAGGACGTCATTCATCAAAGGATATGATATCAATGAAGTGAATTAATACCCTATTAGAAAAAGGAAATATATGATTTTAAAAAATTTTGGTTGTAAATAGAGGCTTGAAAGATCTAAATTAAATTTTTTTCAAAACACATTAAAAAAGGACTTGAGTCGAGAAATGTTTTTGATATGAGTATCATTTTAATAAAAACACTTGAATTAAATATATTACTAAAATAAAAATATATATACTTTGAAAAAAATATATTCCATTAGGATAATTAAATTGGGATGAATATATATTTTATAAATTTAAATCATGGTTTAAATAAAACATGTATTAACATTGGGAGTTCAAGAAAATAATCACTGACATTATTTCCATGATTAGTTTGTCACACTAAAAATTTATAAAAAAAAGAAATAACTATCATAATATTATTTTTCATACATGATTCATATATTAAACCCTTTAATAAACATTATTTATAATTATTTAATAATAATATAATTTTTTATTATAGATTCATTTTAACATCACATGTTAAATTGTTTAATTATTTTTCACATGACTTGTACAGTTAATTTTTAATCATGGTATTTTATTATGATTTAATTATTCATATATTACCTACGAATATTTAATAAAAATACTTTTTTTATTTATATGTTCCATTTTTATTGTATGAGAGTTTTAATTATGACTCTTGAAGTTTATGTTTGAGACAATTATGTTTTAGAAGTTTTTAATAAACAGGGATGATATATTAATAACATGATTAGATACTAATATTAAAACTAAATAAATGTTAAAAAATATTTTATAAAATATTTTTTAATTTCATTAACAATATATAACATTTTTTAATCATTTACTATATAAATATTGAAACATTACTTAAGTTGGTAGTAAACCGACCATAACCAAACTGCATCATAATGATCAAATTAGTAAGAATTTTTTATTACATATTGTTAATATAACATTTTAATAATATTTTACATTTAATATATATCATATATATGTACCAAATAATTTTTTAAAACCACTAATTGGAAATGGTGTTGAAAATGGAAATTCATCATTTATCGAAGTAGTATTATACATGTATGAATGATTAACAAACCTGTTTCACAATTAAATGAAATAGTGATGTTATATAAATATTAGGTGATAATAATTACATAATTTTTTAAATAAATATTATATAATTAATTAAACTTTTATATCCATCCATGTTATGTGTTAATGAGAAACGAGACCCACTATTTGTAGAGGTGGTAATCAACACAAACACATGATCAATGAACTTATTCAATGGAAAATGTAAGGAATGATGTAAAATGTATAGGGTTACAATAAAAAATATTTATAAGTGAAATAAAAACATAATTATCCATCAAAAACATCATTGATACCATTCATAAGTGGTTGGGATGGAAAATGAACAATATCATGCCATTAAGGAGGTAGTCGAAACGCACATACAATCATAGGTTTTTTTCACAATTGATGCTATGGACAAGATAAATATTTTATTTTATGTTAAAATAATGAAAATTTGTTATATATATAGTAATTAATTACATTATAAAAATATGTTCATTGGGAATAGTAAAGTTAAAAATAACAACTCATATGATATTTATACTCATATCAGAAACTATTATTTTCTAGGTAATTGACTTTCGAAATAAATCTATTTGGATAATTAAGGCTGTAGAAGAAAAGGTTTTGTGTGATAGTGTTATCATATGATATCATTAGAAGAGTTTTAGGAAGTAAAAATATTGGATGTGTGTAAATACAGGGTTTATGTGTCACATTTTATATTTGAAGGGAAGAATAGTTTTGGAAATAAAATAACTAATTAAATTATTTATTTACACATTTCATGGACGTTGACCTCCATTTCTTGAAATTATGGTGTATGGGTGATGATATTGTGTAACCCCTTGCAATCAACTCATTTTTTAGAAAACATTTTATAATTTATGAACTTGTACATTTATATATCACTTTTCCCGTATAATTGTTTCCATTGTAAATTTTAATTTCACAAATGATAAATAATTAAAATATTAATTATTATTGTTTATCATAATAATAAATATGAAATCTATAATATTTAAAATGATAATATATTTTTAATTTTTAATTACTATGATTATTAAATGTTAATTTCATAACAAACTCTGTTAACATTTTAAAACAATAGTTCACATTATTATTTTTCATGACTAAAATATATTTGTGAGTTATAGAAATTAATTTCAATAATTTTTGTGACCAAATATTATTTATTAAAATTAAAATTAATTTTATGTCACGATAAAATCAATAAATAACCATACCTGCCAATATATAAATTAATTGAGAGAAAAAATAAATGATATTTCATTATTAATGTAACCTTATAGATTTTCTCAAAAATTATAATAGTGAGTTTTTTAAGTTCAAAAAAGATTAAAAAATGAACAACAATATTAATTAGTTTTGTATTTGATAACCTAACACTTTTTATGGGCATCTAGTTTATTCTTATAAGTTGATAACATCATGAACATTTTAATTTTCCAAAAAGTTTATTTTACACTAATAATAGATATATTCATAAAATGTTCAAAAATAAATAATAAATATATTTTGGTATTACAAATTTTAAAAAGTTAATTGTATCTAATTATATATAAAGAAATATAACTATATAACCATTAATCGACCATAAAAAATTTATAGAAACATTAATTTTAATTTAGAATGACATTATTAGTTATTATATACTTCTATAATTTTTTCTTGAAACTTTTAAAATTTAATTATTTTTAATAACTTTTATCATATATAAATATATTTTATGTCAACATAATAATATTTTAATGATTAATATTTTGAATTTTATAATGTATCATAACATTTATTTTATTGTGGGTGATGAATGATATCAGTCTTAGAACTATATGAAGGGAAATAAATTTTGGGGATTACTATTTTGTTCTATTATCCCCTCCATAAAAACATTTTACATCAATATTTTTTATAGAAAAATTGATTAAGGATTTCAAAAAAGATAAATATAAATTTTCACAATGCTTCAAATGAAATTTATATGTTAATATATTTTGAAAATCATGAAGGAAGAACATCTTCCTCAATCGAGTTAATTGAAGGCTTCATATTTTATTGAAAACTTGATGGTTTAGGTTATCATTTTCCATACTTATATCATTTTCTAGGTCCTTTAAGACATTCCACTATGTGTTTTATCTCAATTATTTTTACGTGAAGGAAATTGTGTATTATTTTACTTTTTTATATTCCTAGTCCAAATTTTAATGGGACACCATCCATCAATTCAATGTAGTGATGTGGAATTAAACTATGTTAAAATTATAAACCTTAATTCATGTTAGTAAATTTTTGAAAATAGACATATTTATAACCCCATCTCTTGTGACAATATAATCCATGTTAGGACTGTCATGTCATTATCCATATTATCCATTATTATCTTAGTTCATTATTTATCTAGACCGTACATTATGATATGTGTATTTATTTATATACATTAATTAGTAATCATAGGGATAGAAAATTAGGATCATAGAAAAAATATTTCATAAATGACGTGAATATCATACCTTCTGAGTCTTTATCTTCAATATATGTTATCCAAGTTCATTTTATAATTAATTCCTATAATTAAGATAACATCCCTAAAATCATATGTTCAAATGTTACATAATGTTTGGTAATTATAACATAAATGAACCCAACCATATACCTTGTGAGTGTCTTATTTTTATTTGAAATTTGGTTTAATACATTGACAATATTATTTGTTTAGAAAAATTAATTTCTCATAATATTTATGTCAAATTCAAAATTTTTGTTATAAATGAAAACTTTTATATTTAAATTCATAACTATTAAATATTTAAAATCTTAGTCCCTATTAATTTTTTTATAATGTCCATTTTTTAATGATTATTATATTTTATTATCTTAATATATGTTAATAATTTTTTTGTTAATGTGCCTTTTTATCCAAAAATATGGGCTATCCTTATGAGCAACCAAGGCTATCCCATAACAACTTTTAGGGGACTAAAGGGGTCAAATCCATGGGAGATCCTACCATTTCTATCGCATATTGAGTCGATGGAACATTAGTCATTTATATTGGACAGTTGGTGTGACTGGACATGTGTATAAGGACTCTATAACGTGCCAGGAAGTCACATGGGTTTGCCTTGGTAAGCCCACTAGGATAGATACTATTGTCTATATGTAGTGTATCCAATGTTGAATCCTAGTAGCCACCTCAAACATTAAGAATTCATGAAATGATTATTATAAGGCTCAATCACCGTACCCGGTAACCAATGTGGAATGTGATTCTAGTTTCACTATTCACCCAATTTTAAAAAATTAGATAGTTCTTCTATTGTATGATTAGATCCACATGAGCCATTCGATATTTTTTTATTACCTTTGTTTTTTTTATTTTCCCCCACACATATTTTATTTAAAATTTCTCATCTTATTCAATGTGGAGATCAACTTATTCACCAAGGCCTTCTATTTTTTTATTTTGTAAAGTCAGGTAGTGGATTTATTGTTTCTTTTGAACATCCTAATGCCATTTTTTCTTCTTCCTAAAGTCCCATGAAATTTCAATTCGTCTAGTTTTTTTGTCTTTAAAGTTCACTAGTTATCTATATGATCCATTATATCAATCTTCCAAAACCGTAGTGTCTCCTTTCATGACTAATTGATATTGTATAATCATCAGTTCCTTTTACTCGATTGAACATTAATCTTCACTGGTATTTTATCATACACTTGTATATTAGACACCATCATTATATTTTCTTTCACTAGTATGTTATCTTCCCCCAGAAGATTATACACGATGAATAAATTATTTTCTACATTGGTAGATCAATGACACTAGTTGATATCTCATTCTAAAGTAGCTAAATGTTTCATTGGTTGTAATTTGTCTTGCTAGAGGCTCGTTCTTCATTATTTCATCGCATACACTTTAGTAGTGTTGTTAAACCATAGAGGTGGATTTTCCAATGGTACACTACTCTAACATTGGACATCAAATTATATCTCACCATCACTATCTTATATTTTTCACTAGTAAATCAACTCATAGATGGTAACCTATTTTAATTACTTCTATATAACTCTTTTGGTTATAAAATGTCATTATTATAGTCTTCTTCCCATTTGATATTATTTCTGAATAATTTATTCATGATATTTTTAGTAGAATACTTGAATAATTCTTAGTTTTAATTCTTATATCTTTAGTATAATGTTTTCTAGTTTCTTAACAGTATATCAATGATTTAAAAGTAAAATAATCCCCATTTGACATAAATGGTAGATTAATCCAGCAATAGACCACAATAGTGAATAAATCCACTATTTGACACTAACAGTGGACCAATACACCACTGTAAACCAATGGTTGATCTACCCACAATTGGAAATAAAAAGTTGATAATCAACTATTGGCAATTAATGGTAGATCAATCTAATTAATGTATTTTAATCCACTTTTAGTTCAAAAATATTAATCCAATGGTTTTTTTATATTTCAGTTTTTTTTGGTTACTAAAATAAATATTTAGTTAAATGTTTTGTTATATATTTTGAAATATAATTTTATGTTTTTAAAAAAAAATTATAATCATATTATTTAACTCATATAAATGAATTTGTATTTCTATTATTTGTCTATTTTAAAAAAATTTATGTTATTAATAATATAGGTGATTATTATTTAACTTAAACAATTATATAATTATTAATTATTTAATATTATAGTTAATTTAATTATTTTATATAATTATTTCATGAAGAAATAAAAAAACATTAGTTATTGGTTATTCTGAATGAATTTTACAAATGAATTTAATGATACAATTATTTTATTTTTATACACATACATGTTTCATGTAGTTATTTGACTTTTTAGAACTGTTTGAATATCTTTTTTATATTAATATGAGATACATATTTGAGGAATAATAAATATTATATTGCAGATCATTTTTTCTTTGAATCTTGATATAATTTAATACATTATTTATATCTCTTATTCATCAAACAAACATATGTGACATTTAAAAATAATATGTGACTATAGAAGAACATCAACATTTTAAATTTTGCCATTAATCTTATAAAATTTCATCATGATTTGAAAAATTCAATTATATTGATCATCTTATAATTTCTCTATAATTTTTAATTCATGCAATATTTATTACACTATTTTTTCATGTCTAGTTATTTTTTTTCCAAAGAAAATAAATCTATCCATTATATGGTTATTAGACCAACAAAAACAATGTTTGGGTGATTAATACCAAGAATGTTTTTGGTCATATAATAAGGTTTCATATCATTTTGTTGACTATGTTTTTTATGGTATCATGTAAAAGACACTATCTATAATATGTTATTAAACTATTAAACGTGTGGTTTACAGTGGGTATTAATCTTCTCGAGTGATAGAGAATGTTGAAGAGTAGACTATGATATTTTTTTTGTACCACTATAAAAACTCGTGGTTTTTGTTTTATTTTCATTTCACCAAATATCAAGAACATTCCACCCACTATATATCTTTATTTTTTAAATCTTCGTTTGTTTTAGAATTAAAATTTTTAAAAGTAAATTACAGCCTCCTCTTGTCTTATTTCAATCCATACTAATCCAACAATTAGTATCATATTTTTTGTCATTTCTTAATAGATATTTATAATATCTGATTATTTTGATTGTTTACTTTTAACTCTATTAAAAACTGATATCATATACATAATAGTATATGGAATAAATGAAATTACATATTTTAATATTGATGGTGTCAATGAAAATGACTCATGGATTACAGAAAACCGAAAACTCTTCAATAGAAGTTACCATGAATACTGGAAAGATAGAATGGTATCCTATATGAAACAACTATATATTGATCAAAGGACTATAATGGATAATCTATTTGATAAAACCAAATTTGATCATGAGAAACTTATAAGTAATGAAATGTTAAAATATGTTTTTACTTATGAATTAAAAAATATTATCTATAATGTTATATAAATAAGTTTCTAGGTCGATGTTTTTTATTGTAAGATATCCCATGAAATATGGATGATTTTTCAGGTGAAACGTTATGTGAATTAAACTTTCATGAAAAAAAATCTAGGAATGCTTTGAGTGGAATACTTGGACTTTGAGATGGGGGATATAAAATTGAAAATCATAAATTCCATCAGTTTACTAGTATTACTCATGGTATGAGCACTTTTGGATATGTTTTAGACAACACAACTTATGTGGAATGAGTACTGATATCTCTTAATAAATATATGTAATTCTGAGAAGGTGTCAACTGATGAGAGTAAGTTTTTTAAAGAGTACAGTTTAGATGATCTAATTAGATATATACTGTAGTATGAGTTAGATTTGAAAAAATAATAGAAATGGGTAGTCTAAAAATTGATAAGTTATTTCATTTACTATAATATTATTGATACCACTAATTTCTCTAAATCTATGTTATAGGAATTGTAAAAGGAGTTGGGAAAATTTAGTAAGAAGTTTTTCTTATTCCTGAAAAACAACGATGGAAAGAAGCAGTTCAAGGGGATGTCCATAAAAGGCTATCTGAAATAAAATAACATTAAAAAAATGATATTTCATAATTAATATTATTTTTAAAAATAATGAAAAGTCACATAATAACTGAAGGAATTAACCTCAATCATGCAACTAATGAAAAGGATAAAATAAGAAAAGAAAAAATATAGGATTGGACTGAAGAGATAGTTCTAGCTGTAATAGTTAATATTCAATTGAACAGGTGATAAGGGATCATTTATTGATGGGTACTCAATTTTTGGTATGTGATACACTATTTACATAGTTTATAACTTATTCAAATTTTGAATAATAATTCATTAACAAAAATAATGTAATTATTTCTAATTCATGTTATAATTCTATTTTTGTAAAATCCAATGTCATCAAACTTCTTAAAGTGAATGAATAATTAAAAATGGATGGAGTTAGGATAATTGAAAAGTATATTAAATTAAAAAATAAATATAGATATGTTATTAATGAAAATAATATAATAGAAATGAAATTTGATAACAAAAAATATTGGTTTCTCATAATGATGATCTTAAGTATATTATGATTATGATTTATTAAAATTAAATAAAAGAAATAAAATAGTTAATAACATCCTAACATTAAATGAGAATTATCATGAAAAAGTGTTCAATTTATCATTAGAATATTTAACTAAAATTGAAAATGATCTCAAAAAATTAATGAAATAAAATTATAAATTATTATTTATAGCTACTGGTTTAAATGGTTTTTTATCACATTTAGAAATTATTCAAAAAGATAATGTGGATATGGAAAAATATTTTAGTATTTATAAAGATAGTTTATCTACATCTATTAAATAAAATAAACAATATTATTAGATTATTTATTTAATGAAACTATAAAAATAAATTTATATATAATATTTTAACATAATATTTAAATAATACTAAATATTTTATAATATCAAAAGGGGTTATTTCCAGTGTATATGTTTTTAAAAATTAATGAATGGTCATTATGTCATTGAGTTTTCATTGATATTTATACAGTCTTTTGAAAAGACTATAAGAGTGATTTTTAAATATTTACTCTAATTTTCCTAATAATAAATATATTAAGTCAATCTTGGTGCCAATATTTTATTCAAATAATCTTGTTGAACCAAAGTTAGAAATGGTATCAACATTGTCTATTTGATTGTTTTAAATTTATTAAATTTTCATTATATCTAAAATATATTCATAGTATTTACATAGTGGCTTCTATAGAAACATGCATGTGATAATTTAAAACATTAATCATTTATTTCATCTCGTGGTGGCCGAGTAACATTTGAAGGCAACTCAAAATGTCAATTTAAATGTATTCGTGATTTTGGTTTTTCAAAAAACCGTAATTTTTTCATAAGTATTATATATAATTTGTTTAAAAGTTATTTAAATAAGAATACCAAAGATATCCGATGATGGACTAAAAAATATATTTGAAAATGATAAAAATAATTTTCTTGAAAATAAATTATATTTTTTTTTCTGAAAATATATATTAAAATTAATAAAATATTGATTTTTCTACGATATCAATGAAAAAATGTTAACTTCTTGATTAATATAGAATAATAAGACAATCTATGGAATAGAAGGCTTGTGAAATCAAATTTCATATAGTTGTACTAACTATGAAATCATAAAGAGGTTCTATAACTTCCCAATTTACATATAAGTATGTACATAATGATTGAATCTTATTTGAATGGTATGAAAAACAAATAAATAGTTAAATATACAAATGATGTTATTTTTTATGTGTTAGAATAATTTTCACATCTTGACCTATTAAGAATAATACATCTTATTATTTTTTGTATTATGTAGTGTGTTTCATAAATTTATATGATTACAAGATATTAATATGGATTTTTTTATTATCCAATTAAAATAAAATAGTATATAAATTTTATTCATTTATTATGAACATATTATACATAAAAAATATATCACTCATATCCATCACAAGTGATAGATGTTATGAATTTTTGAATATAGACGTTTAATTTTTTTTTGAAAACTAGTGGCTATAATTTTTTTATCGACCTAGAGGACAGGAAAACCGAATGTAACGGCTGAAATACAGAATAAATATATTAATCAAATTTATATATCCTTTCTAATAGAATATAGTGTACCTTAATTATTTTTTGAAGAATTATCAAATAAAACATTCCATGTTTCAAAAAGTGTTTCTATTAGTCCTTTCCTAAACAAGAAACTTTATAATATTTTTAAAGGTATTAAACCTTCATATTTATATTTTGTAGAGTTTTTCTATAAATTATATATCATAAATGAATAATATAATACATAAAAATATTATTCTAAATCATATAAATGGATTTTTTAGGTTATTAAAATCTTATAAATGATTATAGACTCTTTAAATAGAAAATATTAGTTATTGAATAATATGTACATGTTATGTTCATTGAAATAAATTATAATAAAAAATATTTTGAATCAAACAAATAAATAATTAAATTATAAAAATGTAATTTTTTAAGATATTGACCAATATAATTAGAATGAATCAGTTTAGGGGGAGAATATCTCTTCTCAAACAGATCCGAAGTAATGTAAAACTCTTAACGATCATCGTATTGTAAAAGTAATTATTATTGTAGAATCTGTTATTGAAAAAATAATCATTTTCTTACTTTAATGTGAGAAAATTTCTTTTCATACTCATTTTGTCACCCCCCCATTGTTAAAAGTTATTTTAATAATTACATCAGAATAATTATATACATGATTAACTAAAACAATTTTAAAGGGTAAAATTGTTGGATTTAGTTTCTTATCCAAATTGTAATCATATTAAAGTAAATAATTTTATTTTTAAAAATAATCATGATTATGTTGGAATCATACTTAAAAATTATAAAATACTTGTAGCTAAATGTTATTTTTATGAATAGGGAATTGATTTTGAAAGTTCTTTTTCTCCTATTTATATTGTGTAAGGAATTCAAATTCTCTTATAATATGAATTTTTTAAATAAATAAAATTATTTCAAAATCATATTAAAATATCCTTTCAAAATAGATTTATTTCATATTAATTTTATGTAAAAAAAATTTCATTTCCAAATGAAAAATTTCCAAATAAGGTTTTTTGACAATATAAATAATTATATGGTACTTGAAAAATCCAAGATCTTAGTATGAAAGAATCACAAATTTTTTATTAAAATATATCCTTATTTTGTTAAGGATTATCCAATTTTTTTTTAAAAAGAGTATTAATGACATATTCATTGTAAATATGTATATTGATGATATAATATTTGGTTAAACAAATTATTATCTATGTAATGATGTTTATAAACATTTGAAAATTTATTTTTAAATGAGATTAATGGGAGAATAAAAAAATAATTAGTTGAAAATTTAATCAAAGGAAAGATGGATTTTTTTAAATAAAACAATTTATGATAATGATGTCGTAAAATGGTTTTGAATTTATTCTAGAAAGTATATGGGAACACCAATGTGTACTAATTAAAAATTGCGTCTAGTTGAGTTTTGAATGAATTCTGACATTAAAAATATACTGAGGGTAAGATATGAAGTTAATTATATATCATTGTATGTAGACCAGGAATAATGTTGAAACACGTTTTTTGAGGTTTTAGTCCAACCTTAAATAAAATCACCTCAAATCTATTAACATAATAATTTTATATATGAGGGGTACAATATTCAATATATTGTTATATTCTAATGATAATTTTTTGATATAATTTCTTATTATGATTTTGTATTTTAAGGATGAATATTTTATAGAAAAATCACTACAGTTCTATGATATTTTTTATGAAAAAGCAACATTTCATAAAATTATATACCTCCACTTTTAGTAGCACTGTTAGCAGCTGATGATTATTATATTATCACTACTAGTTGGTGTTCATAGAGTATTTGGAAAAAATAAAAATTGTATAATATTAATATCAGTTTTGAAAAAATTAATATTTACATTATAATTTAAAGTTCTATTTGTATATCTAATAACCAACTTCAAAACTCGTGAACAAAACCAAAATAATTTTGATCTAATTTAATTTGGAATCATGTAAATAACGATAATATTTTTTTAGAAAATGTTCTTATTAGGAAATATTTTTAGGACATTATCACCATACACTTAGATTCCCTCAACATTGAGAAAATAAATTCTTAATCGGTTATTATAGAAGACTAAAATCTCTGTTTTGTATAATAAATGATTGTAAATGTATTTTTACATGATATATATAATTTAATTGAATTTATTTAATATAATTAAATGATACTTAGACATTATAGTCTAATTTTCATTATTAAACTACTTCCTTATCTTAATTCTACTATATTTGAACAATGTATCTATTTATTTACACTTATAAAACATTATACTATGTAACTTTTAGTAAAATTTATTATCATTATAAATTATTTTTTTTAATGTTTAAATTCTAATATACATTGTCATAAATTTCAAAACAAGGATATATTTATTTGAAATTTTAATAAATGTTTTTTTAATTTAAATAATGGGAGAGTTTTTCAGTACTGGAAATTATGTTTTAGAACATTATCACTATTATTTGATTTGATAAATTACTCTGTCATCACATTTACTAAAAATTTAAAATAAAAAATCATTTTGAATTCGCATATGTAATGTTAAATATTTGAAATTCTTAATGTGTAAAAAAATACTTGATAATTTTAATTGTTTAATGATTCTTATTTTTAATTCACTAATGTTTTTTAAAAACGTTTTTGGTTTTAGAGTTAACTTTTTTTAAAATTTGGTCCATACATAGGAGACACCAAGGCTAGCCCTCAACCACTTTTTGTGTAACCGAGGGGTCAACCCCTTTGAGAGCCTTCCAAGGTTAGAAAACATTTATATAATGGATCTCAAGTTATGCACACTCTATGTGTGGGGTGACTAGGATCATGTATATGTCTCTCATAGCACACCCAAAAGGTTTATGGGTTAGGGTGGGTAATAATTCTCGGTTGAATCCCGTTAGCTGTGTGTGTAGTGTAACTGGCATTGATCCCCTATAGCCTACTAAAGTGTTATAAAGTAACAACTATATTGTTATATCATTGGATCACCTCATCCTATAATTAATGAAGAATTTAATTCTAGTTTCCCTATTCTTAATACTTTAAATACCCACACAATTATTTGGTTGTCTGATAGGATCCACGTGAACTGTTCGAACTCATTTTGATATACTGTGTTTTATTTTTTTCTCCCACATATCTCATTTTTGAAATATCTCATCCTCTTCCATCAGGTACACAACTAGTGCACAATTTATTTTTATATTTCAATATTTTATCATGTCAAGGCACAGTTTTTTGTTGTATTTTTATTTCCTTGTTGTTTTTTCTTCTCCCTCATGTCCATTTCTTTTTCACTACATATAATTTGTTACAATATGTAGTTCTCTGGTAATTTAGTTATTACATTCTTCAAATCTTCCAGAGTCATGATTCCTTCATGAATTTCATGTTGATATTAATTCATTGGTAGTTCTTTTTAAAAGTTTTACTATTCTTCATGAATGGTGGATTATCTTCCACTAGTTAATTGAACACTAATAGTAAATTATCTTTCGTTGGTTTGTTATATTCCACTAGTAGATTCAACAGCACTTTTTGACTAACTTCTTCACTAGAAAATCACTGACACCGGTTGAACTCTCATTCTTAGGGGGTTAATTATATTTTCCAAATTTTAATGTTTCTTGGAATAAGTTAGTTATTTAGTATTACATTTCATTCACATCTGAAGTGTTTTTTTAATTCATCGGTTGATTTCTTTATGGAATAGAAATCTACCATTAGACATCCATGTGTCGATCACCATCACTGGTATGTCTCTTTTTTATCATTATATTCTTTCACTGATGGTAACTCCTTCAAATAACATTGGTATAAGTCCTTTGGTCATATAGTGTAATTTTAGTAAAATTATTATAAATATATCTTAGTTTTGTTTAATATCTTGTCATGAAATATAGTAGAATACATGAAATGTTCTGAGTTTTTTCTTATTTATTATTTTTAATTTTATCAATTTTTATAATGGTGTATATATGATTAATTAGATGATTAATCCACCATTTAAAACTAATTTATATGAATCCACAATTATACACCAATGGTAAATAAATCCACCAATGGAGAACATCAGTGTATTAATACACCATTAGACACTAAAGATTGAACAATCCACCATTGGATTCCAACATTCCATCAATCCACTATTAGACATAAAAGGAAGAACAATCCACCATTACACACCAATTATAGATCAATATACCACAATATTTTTAATACACTGTTAGTTAAATTTTTATTAACATTAATGGTAATTTATTTTTTAATTTGTTTTAATTAAGTAAATTTTTTTGTAAATTTTTTATTATATTTTTGGGAAATATAATTGTAGTTTTGTCTAAAAATATTTCTATGCATTTTTTTGGTACACATATACATGTAGTTTTCTTTCTACCAATGAAAGGTATTAAAATATTTTAATGTCATAATAATATGTAAGATTATTATTTTATTTCAACTATTTTATAATTATGGCATGTTTTTTGACTTATTATTTTAAATTTTATATATTGATATTTCTTGAAGAAATAAATATTGAAATTATTCTTGGTTATTTAGTGGTACATTCTAAAAAAAAGATAATAATATCTATATTTTACTATTATACACTAATATATTTCATGTAGTTATTGGACTCGTAGATTACCATTGATGATCATTGTTTTAATGGTCTGAATACTTCATCAAGGAAAAAATCAATTCCGGTGAAGATAATTTTAATGATGATTTCATGATATTATATAGGCACAATATTTTCTCCACCAATTCATTCAATAAACATTGGTGACTTATTTAATCTGTTTGTGATCAAAGAAGAAAAATAATATTTGACATTTTTTCATTCATGTGATCAATGATCATCATGCTTAAACATTTTTAACCATTTTCCACCTTCTTATTTCTCTATATTTGTTTTTCTTATTAAAATCATTATTAGTATATTTGTTTTTCATCAATTCTTATTTATTTTTTCCCAATAAAAATTAAATCTTTTAAATTCGGTTTATTCAACACACTGAAAGGATTTCGTTTTGTGACACTGGATCAAATTATAGGTCCTAGACTACAGTTTGGTCTCCTGTAAAGAAACTATGTTGTGACCTCATATTATAAAAGAGGTAATCCTATGATAAAGATTATCAATACTATAAAATTACGACTCATATTGGGTACCAATATTCTGGAGCTTTATAGAATGTAAGGAGTGGAATATTATCATTGTGATCCAAAATAATATTAATCAATGTGTTTTTTATTTTTATTTCTATTGTAACTCATTTCTAGAATGCTACACACACTACTTATCATTATTTCATGTACTCTAATTGTTTTTTCTTCAAATTTATAATGTTACTATTTACCCACTATAGTCTTTATTTACATCACTATCAATCCAAAAAAAGTTATTGATTCAAATATTTAATAATTATTTGCAAAGAAAATAAGAATTATAAAAACTAGGTCCAATGGATGTGTCTTTCTACATGTGAAGTTATGAACCATTCATTATACAAGAAAATTATGAACAAGATATACTGGAATAAATATTTTCTGATTTGAAACAATAATATTAATTACTGCAAAAACTACATCCACATTATTGTATCCATAATAGGGTATGATTTATTGGGAAACCATATAATCTCCACTATAGTAAAATTGTAGGAGGTTCTCCTATATAAGTTTATAAGCCTAGAGTTTTCAATAATGTCACATTATCAAAAAATTTAGTAAACTTAAAATATTGAATAATAAAAACATAAAGGTTTATCTAAACAACTGAAACAAACACCATTTTAATCCTATCAAATCATTATGTCATTTATTGAACATACTTTTACATTAGATGATATCATTCAAAACAATAATGTTATTTAAACTGTACATTGATACCAGTTTTTGTGGACCCATACTATATCTCATGGATCCATTTTGTAATACACTAAACATACAACCATATATTTGTTACAAATATAGGATTAAAATATCATTATTATAATTAAAATAAATGGACCTTTTAGTTTCATTTTGTTATAGATTTAGGAGAAATCACTAACTAAAAATATGAAGTCTTATCTTATTGTAGAATCAATTTATTTTAACTATATGTGATCAAAATAATTATATAATTTTTATTTAAAATCACCCATAAATTATATATACAAAATATTCTTCTAGTATAATCATAAATTTAAATATATTTTATAAGATAAAGGACATGAAATATAAAACTGGATTGTCACAGAAACTCAGTAAGGGTAAACATAATAAAAAATAATAACATTAGAGACTTGATACAAAACATGATATAAAAATGAGGATGACCATAAGCATGGAATCATATAACAAATAGACGATATCATATGTAAATTGATTAAATAATGGATGTAACATAATAACATGGAACTATAGGATTAATGGGATGGTGAAAACATGACATCATATTCATAATTCAAGGATTCCTACCTATTTTAAATAACATTGATTATTTAGTTAACTATCAATGCCCCATTCTTGGATTAGATCATTACTCAAACACCATGATATCTCATGAGATTAAATCATTACCCTATGCATTAGATGACTATGTAATTTTGGTCCTACCCATTTCAAAATGAAAATCAAACATATTTATTCCCCATGATAATAAATTATCATGTCACAGATAACATAATGGAAAAAAATGTGGTACAAATCATTAAAAATAAATTATAGAGAAAATATAATTCATAATTCATTCACCAATCATAACAAGATAATAAAAAAAGATAGATGGGTATCCATAAATATTGAGTGTATTTCTATGTAAATACCAATCTATAATAAGATTAATTGGATTGTATTAAATCTGTTTTGGAAATTTGATTATGTTTTAGGAAAAGAATTTCCAAATCAATCAATTTTATATTCATCTAGGTGAACATCATACAATCAAGTAAAGTAAAATATAGCATTGAAAATGAAAAGAATTGAAATTAAATATATCTTATACACATTGAATATTATGAAAGTAAAAAAAACTGGGATTATACAATTTATATAAATGAAATTCATATTCTGTTATGATGGAAAAGGTGGATATAATAATATAAATAACACCCTTTATCAGTCATTAGGCATGGATGAAGAAACCAATTAGAATATGTAGAAAGATATCCTAGCAATTAAGAATATCCATTTTCAAATATCAAAATTAAAAATTGAATATTTTCATATTCAATTATAATAAGAATTTACTTTTATAAAACTCATATATAAAGAGAGGAATTCAACTATACAAAATAAATGTGATAGAAATATATGTCCATGTGGAATCATTTAAATGATATTCTTTTTAATTAAAATGAGAACTATTGAGAGGGTTTATAAAAATGTAGTTTTAGAAAATAAATTCAATTTTGTTCAAAATAACATTAATAAAATATTCAAGGAATATCTTTAAAAATATTTATAATGTAACACGAATGAAAAATTGTTTTGAAAATCACCCTTTTGGGAAACATTAAAATTATATTAATTACATTTAAGAAACACATATCCTTAAAAGGTTAGTAAAACATTCATTTGAAATGTGGTGAAGGGAAATATGAATATGACTTGATATTTAAAAAATTGGGGTTATAGATCCTGTAAATCATTCATATGGAAGAATAATATCCATTGAAAAATATATAAATTACTCTTATGAACATAATGGAATTGTATAAAGATGTGTTTTTTTCAATTTGTATGATCAAAATGAATATAATTATCATCGAAATGGAAATAGGAATTGTGAAATTATAAATGATAATGGTTGGAAAATGGAAATGGAGGATAAAAATAAAAAATTATTTGACAACTAATTAGATTGTGTACTTATGTCAAGTAAACAATTATGGACCTAGTAGCCATTTAGTCAATACCATTGATGGATAAAGGGAAATAAAATTATCCCAAAATAATATAAATAAAATAAATTTATTGATAACACATAAATTTTAAATCATATACACTATATAAATTTAAATTCAGGGATAAAGTAAAATGTGTCTAAAAAAAGGGTTTTCGAGAAAAATTTCTATAACTTATTTACATGATTAGTTGATCACATTATATAATCTGATAAAAAAATAAATAATATCTCAATAATATATTCCATAATAAAATACATATATATTTTCCTTTTATATAGTTTATGTACAATTATTTACAGTGATTATAGTATTTTATAACAAATTTATTTTTTATATAATTTATTAACAGTTTTAATTACAGTGTGAATGTTTTGTAATGATAATGTTAATTATCTATATTTTGTACTAGATTCATTATTAATATATTTAATGTGGTTATCTAATATATATCCCATGTTTATTTATAATTTTACACTTTAATCCCAGGAGTTATTCAATTGAGATTGTTGAAGATGATGTCGAAGACAATCTTGGATTGACAATTTTTAATTACCAGTGATTATATATTATGAAAAAAATTCAATTTTAATATTATTATGGAATAAATATTAAAATATATATAATAATTTATTGTTAAATTTCATTAAATATATATAAAATACATCATTAACTCACTATATAAATATAATTAGCATCTCTTAAGTAGGTGGTAGACCTACCAAAACAAAAGCATATTGTATTGATAAAATGTATAAGAAATTAAAATTAATTTATGTAAATATATTTTAAATTCAATTTTACATGTAATATATATCATAGATATTTATCAAATCCACTCATATACCAATTAACTATCGGGGGTGTTTACAAATTCAATTATTTTTTCTTCGAGATGGAAGTCTACATGATTAATGAACCCCTCTCATGAAAATGAATGGAGAGATGGTATGTGAAAATTAATCAATTAAAAATAATTATAATGTTATATATATTATATTAGTTCATTAATTACATTTTTATATCCATCCATGTTAGGTGATTGATATAAATATTACATGTCATTCAAGGAGGTGTTAGTCTGCACATACACATAATTAATGATATCATTCATTAAGGAATTTCAATAATTATAGTAAATGTAAAATCTGATTAATTTTGAATTTATAAGTGATAAAATCAAAATAATTTCTCATACGAAAATCCTTGATACTATCTTTATGGGGAAGTGATGATGAATAAACATCATATGATCATAAAGGTTGTATTTAACATATATGCATTGTTGATGAATTTTTTTATCATTGTGGATTATATAGACTAAATTAATAATTTATGTTTCATTAATATATTGAAATTTATGTATATATATTAATATTAATTAATTATATAAATATTTTAGATAATATTATGTAGAGTAAAATTAAAAAAATACTAAGAAGATAGTAATACTCATGCTATAAACATTGATTTTCCTTGAATTTATCCTTCGAAATCAATTGAATAGGATAATTAAGGAAGACAATGGTTATGGTTATTGATATAGAGTTCCTGGATGAAGCAATTTATATAGTTTCAAAAATTAATTCTAATGTATGGTTGTGTAATGATGGGATCCAAATGTGTACTTTAATATGTGATAAAAATGGTAGTTTTGGAATTACATTAACAAATTTATTTTGTTGTTTGCAATATTATCATAAAAAGAGACTAATAATACAAAAATTTGAAGTAAGGGCCTGGATTTGGCTGATCTACCTCCAACAAAATCACATTTGATACATCATTTACTGACTTTTCCGTGAATACAGTAACATTTCACTCTACGAATGTGTAAATGTTTTGATGGTAACTTTTATTTCTCCCATGATTATTAGTTTTAATCTTTATTGTTTATACTATAATTTACTCCAAGTATGAGTATTATAATTAAATATATTTTAATAAAATAGAGAATTAAAATTATTAATATTAGAAATTTATATTTTTTAAATAAATTTACACTACTCATATACATAATTTTTAAGATTACTTGGTTTTTATGATTATAAATTTATATGATAGATAATATTATTAATTAAAATAAATTTAATCACCTAATGTTTTTTATTATTAAGAAAAAAATTGTTACCAAATCTTATAATCATTACATAATTTAATTATATGAAAATATTAATTAATTAAAAGAAGGGATATTTTTTTCTTATTATAGTATGCTTTTTGGTCATTTTTTAAATGTTGGTCATTGGTATTATAATTTTAAATGTTATTATAAAATTCATATAATTATTCATTAAATTTATACTAAACCACTAAAAGGTTTTTACTGGCATATACGTTCTTGTATATATTGATTAAAGATGGGAAATTAAAATTTTCCAAAAAAATATATTTTAGAATAAAAATATATATTTTCATAAAATGATCAAAAAATTAAAAAATGTAAATTATGATATTATAAATTATAATAAACATTTATTTTCATAAAATTATTTTTATAAATATATAAATATATATATATATCACATTTAATATGAAATAAAAATTATAAATCAAAAATTAATTTATATAAAAATGTCATTCGTAAACATTAACTAGTTCTAATAATATGCCATACTGATTCAATAATATTCAAAAAATATAAATTTAGTATCATATATATTTATTTCATATATTTTAACATAAAGAAATTTTATATATATTATTGAAATTAAATATTGTATCATAACCATATTTTTAGTTTATTCAGTGAAATATATTATACATTTAATTACATAAATGAAAAAAATATTCTGCAAATATGGGATGTTTCATGATACTTGTTAATGTTATATGAAATGGACAGTGTGATCAATCCCTATATGAAAAACCTATCCTGATGGGTATGTGTGTTTTGAAATTCTTGGTTTTAATTATAAAACTAGCATATGAAATGAATTATAACTAGAATTGCATGAACACACTCAGAGCGAGGAAGATGAGGTTTATTAATTCATTTAAAAGAGGCCACCTACATTTAGTGGATTTTTTTATCCCATAATCAATTAATATTAGAATAAATATATGAAAATGATATTATTATTCTTTATATTCTCTTACAAATATAATTTTTTTACTTTATATATATCAACATGATGGATAAGATAATTATTTGGGGACACTGATCAATAATATGGTGAGTATAGTGTAAACAGAATCCATGGTCTGGGATGAATTCAAGAGTATGTTTATGAAAAATTATTTCCCATATAATACACATATAAGTATGGATATTCAGAATCTTTATATAAATAAAAATTATGATAAATTAGTTAGTTCTTAGGAGGTGAAATTCATAAGTCATTAATGGACTCCTTTCCAACTTATCATGATAACAAAAAGTAAGGTTGCTAGTTTATCACATGGTTTGAATCGTAGACTTCAAAAAGGATTGGTGGTTTAGGAATTTGAAAATTATGAACAATTTTTCTGATGTTACCAAAAATACAATATGAATATGGGTCATTATCATGGGACTACAGTTAATAAACCTAGATTTGAGTTATACCCTATATAATTACATGATAAAATTTATGATTTTAAGAATATCCAAAACGATAAATATAGAAGGTTTGGATGAAAAAATTCACAATGAATTCTCAGTGGGACCAGTAAGTGTATTAATTTTATTAATGCAGGGGTATATTGCTAATGCATGTTAGTGTGAGAGGAAGAGTCCCTATAATGAGATAAATTAAAAAATATCCAGATCATTCCACATCCTAATATTTACAATTATAAATATAAGTATCACATAAATTTTGAAACTAAATGTTCAAATCCAAGGGATTTCAAGTATATAAAATAAAAATAACATCTAAGGCCAAGATAGAAATGGAGGGATTATGTTATCAAAACTATAGAGTTTGAGAATAAAAGTGATTTTATGAAATATACGATAATAATTTATTTTTTAATAGTTAATTTAATATTAATTTTAGTTATATTGAATATTTATTATAATTAATTTTTTTATAAATATTTAATCATCACTGTAAAACATAGACGCTAAATTATCGATAAAAATTACTGACGGAGTATTTCATACATCTTAAAAACATAACTCTTCTATTGTGGTTATGTGAGGGATGAATATCCTCTGGAAAATTTTCATAATTCATTTAGTAAATTTAATATTAAAATATGAATTAACTAGATATCATTTTATAGAGCTCACATAAAGTATTGAAAAAAAGGAAATCACATTCCATATAATGAGTTATCCAATAAATCAATAAAATCATCATGTAGAGAATGAATAAACATTGTAATCATCTTTAGAAGAATTTATATTATTTCTATATTATAATATTATCTATTTAAATTTTTTAACTCAATGATATAATTACTCTTTATAATATTTCCATTGTAATGAAGTATGTTAATATATTTCCCTTAGAGTGTCTCGGTCTTACTCTAGATCGAGAGGTGGTGTTCTCAATTGATGTTAAAAATAGATCATTTTTATATCTATGAATCTATATATAATATCCCTCATTTATTTGGATGAATTAATCGATAAATTAGCATAAAATATTTACATTGATTTCATATGTCAAGGGGATTCACTATGGGGACAACAAGTTCACATTTCCATGAATATGGATTGGTAGATGTATCTATTTATCTATTATCATGAACGTAATGAGACCTAAAAATGATTAAATGTTAATTAACATGCATTCAAGATGAATTTTATTATTTTTTCAGATATCAATACGTCTCTAATAATACCTTATATTAGGATATAATTAGTTCCAAGAGGAAAACATGGATATTATTGATAATTTAGATCATATAAATTATGAGAAAATCGGTTTATTGCTATCCTATTAAGAAACATAAATGCTCAAACAATACTTATTGAATTAATGAATAGATACTTTATATAATACATCAATAAATGTGTGGTATTACTTATAGAATATATAAAAATATACTATAAATTTATGGAATAATAGGAGTAGTATATGATTATTATTTTTAATACATTATGGATGGAGATGTTATATAGATATATAGTTAATGGAATTTTTAATGGGTAATATTGAATCTGTGGGACATGTTATCAAAAGGAAAGTAATATCTATGAATAATCATATGGAAAACTTTTTTGGGAGTTTCCTAGACTAGTAACTGTAATGGATATTCATGGGTTCCTTTAACATAATCGGTATTACCCATGATTTTTTATGACTCTCAAAATTTTCAATAATGGAAACCAAGAGATATCATAAGGGGGTAATGTTTTTATAAAGAAATCAATTCGAAGTGGTATTTACTGAATTAAAAAACAAAGCATATTACAAGACTAATAATTACATTACCGACAACTGGAGAACATTAAATTTTTTATACTGATGCATTAATGGAGGGATTCAATTGCATATGAATGCAAAATTAAAATTTTATTTTCTATGCCTCAATATTGAAAAAAGTTCATGAGAAGAGCTATCCATAAATTGATTTTTAATTTTCTATTTTTTTCTTAAAATTTATTAATTTTAAATTATCTATATTGAGAGAATTGTGAAATTGATAAGGATAATAAGATACTCAAATATATATTCACATATGATGAGTATAATATGAACCAACAAAGATGGTTATAGTTTATAAATGAAAATAAATTTTCATTACGCTGTAAATTGGTAAATCCAAATAAATATTCATATTATTTAATTATAAAATATATTGAATCCTTTTCTAAAATAATTATTGAGTAAGACCTCACCTTTTTTATACATGACAGGGATGGACATGGGATTCATCAAGAAAGGAATGTCATATTATGATTTTTAAATTATTTCTTGACAATCACTACATGAGATAGTTATGAATGATAAAAAAGAAGAAGTGGATATAAAATATATGTTGGATTCCACGGGGAAAAATATTCTATAAAGGTTGATGATGATTTAGTTGTGATTTGTGCAAAATGAAAATGTGTACCAAATAAACCAGAGTAAAAGAATTATATATTGAATTATGTACATGAAATAACATTATACAACCTCCCAGGAATTAGAATGAGGAATAAAAATTTTTGGGATCACAATTCGTCGATCATTATGAAGAATGATTTTACAGAAAATGAATCAGTCAACATAGTGTTTCATCAAGTGAATTCTTATAAGAGAAAGTATAAATAGATGATTCCATGATTTACCATTCAAATATGGAAATTGAAAAAACAACAATATGGATTTATTCACACTTTATTTTTATTAAATAAGATTTATCTCTCAATCATATCGAAAATAATGACATTTGAGATGTGGTGAGTCAATATGGGACACCACTATTGATTATATCTGATCATGATCAAAGTATTTCCTCATTATTATCAAATATTCATCGGCATGTTTTCAAAATTTATTTTAACTTCAATATGAACTATTATCTATTAAATAATAGCCAATTTGAATAGACTATATTAATTGTTGATGATATATTGAGGTATTTCACTATAGAATTTAATAGAGATTGGGATGGATAACTTCCCAAACTAAAGTTCATATACAATTATAGTTTTCATTCAAGAATTGAAATGGATCTATAGGAAACTCTATATGGAAAATAATGTATAAACCATTTGTGTTATGATTTATTATATGAAGAAATGTTTAAAATAGAAAAATAATTGATGAAATGGTAAAAGATGATATGGCGATTCAACATCACATTTATGTATCGAGAATTCAACATAAGAGTAATACTAACAATAATCAACAAGACATGTAGTGTGAGGTCTATGATTATTTATTTCTCGAAATATACCCACAGAAGAGATTCGTGATGTTTTGAATGAAGTGGAATTTATATCTAATATATATTATACACTATGAGATTCTTCATCGCATCAATGATGTGTCATATCTACTTGATGTTCCTCCGAACATGATTGAAGTACATAACATGTTCCACATATCCACAATGAGGACGTATATACCATACCTAAGACATTTACTAAATCGAGAGGTGGTATAAATGGAGGATGATACCTCTTATCATGAAAATCTGATGATGATCTTGGACAAATATAAAATCAAATATTTAATAAGACAACTCATTTTATCAAAATACTTTGGAGAAACCATATGTTTGAAGAGTTAACATAAGAACCTAATGAAACTATGAAACAAATGTATCCCCATATATTTTGAATTTAGTATATGATTTTTATTTTTTGGGGTGAAATATGATATGGGAGGATATAACAACCAAATAGTGTGGCATATATATTTTCCACTAACTAAATTGTTTTTTGATAACTTTCATTACACACGTCAAAATGATGGTCAAGATACAATAGTAAATTAATTTAATCATATTTATATTATCATTATAATAACATATAATATATTTATATATGATATAAGATATTAAAATCCATTATAATATAAAATTTCTATAAAATAATATAATGAAAACATAATTTTTAAAAAGGTTTTATTAATTAGATTCGATTATATTTTATAATATCCATTAAAATTTTATTAAATATTTTTTAGAATAATAAAAAAATTATATCATGTTTGAACATATAAATCCAACATAATCATAGTATGGAATTTTTAAATTTTTATGCTATATTTAGTTATTTGTGGAATAGTTAAAAATATAAGTTTTGGGAAAATTCTTTGATAATTATGATATTATAATAACATTAGAAAATAAAAAATATTTATAAAAATATTTTTTATTAAAATTATATTTTTTATTTATTATATCATGTTTAGAATAGCATTATTAACATTTTTGGGATAAGGTATATTTTATTATAGAATTTGTTTTTTCTAAATTTTATGTTTTAACTTATAAACTAATGTAATATTTTTTAGAAACTATAATATATTAATTATAGGATATTTTTGAATTCAACATGATTAATTATTGCGGTAAGTTCCCTATTATTTTTCAATGAAATATATGTTACCGTAATTAATATTTAAATCATATTAATTTGTGGTTTAGATAGTAATATAATGTTGTAGAAATTTTCCAAATACTACATGAACTATAAATCTTATAAAAGTCATTTCTTATGTTTTATTATTATACCAACATTTCCTACCAGAATTTATTAACTATCCTATTCTAAATTTTATTCCATTCCATTCTATCATTGTAAAATAAAAAAATTCGAAAATAAGGATATTTTATTTGATAGTGTCCCTAACACACAACACTAAGAATATGGGGAAATATAACCCAACTATACGTTAAAATATATTTATTTACAAATAAATTCATCCTCTTAAAAGATATTTCATTACACAAAACACTAATTTTATATTTCGTTTAACATAACAATAAAATTCATTGATAACTTGTGTAATAAAAAATATTAGTTTTACCAAACAACAATATAATAATAATAATAATAATATTTAATATAATGTTTATAACAGTACTATTAAATTGGAGGGTATTAATAGGAAAATATAATTATGAAATTATATAGTTTAGAAAAGTTTATCAGTTATCGTTTTATTTTTAATAAAATAATAATCATTTAAAATAAAAATAAATATTTTCTAAAAAATTATATTTTTTAAATGATGGATTTGTTTTTTGAACACATAATTTATCACTAATATTGAACAATATTAGAAAATATATATGAAAAAATAATAACAATATTGTTTATAATTATATAAAATTATAATAATATTAGTTTATTATAATTTTTTGTGGTTTCTTTTTTTCTATGAATAGTGAAAAATAATGAATTTTAATTGAATATTGCCTATGAGTTTAAATAATTTATAATGATAAACTATATTATGAATTTATTGTAAGGTAAAAAAAATATAAAATTTATATAAATTATTCCAATTTAAGTAATTGGAATAATTTTCTCATTGATTGTTTTATTAAAACGTTGTTACTATTTTAACATTTTCACATTAAAAACAAACTTTTTCACCAAATTTGTGAAATTAATATTAAATTATACTTTTAAAATCAATTTATTTAATTTGAAAAAATAAATTATTTATTTGGAATAGGAATTATTTATAATTTCTAATTAGGGAAACATAATTATTTACGTAAATTAATTGTGAATGTAGTAAAACATAATTATTGCGGTAAAAGTAAAAATGGGTTTCTTGGGGGGGTTGAAACTCAAAATGTATGGGTGAAAATTATGTAAAAACTTTTATAAAGAAAATTTTAAGGGACTATTTATAACATTAAACGTATATGGTCCATAATTTCTCAATGTGGACCCTTTTGAAAAATAAAAAACATGGGAGCAATAAACTAATTTCCAAAAATACAATGTATGTCTGTCCCCCCACATACAAAGGCCTTTATCGTTCACTCTTCAAACCTTATAACCAATTTGTATCATTACATTTCTACCCTAATCACTTCCCAACATCACTAATCTAATCCTAAAATAATTTTATTGTTATGAAATACAACATATTAAGGCTTTAGTATAAACATAATGAGAACATACCAAGAATAGGTAATGTTCTTTAATGAGCGTCTTAGTTTTAATTATTTTCTAAAATACATAAATTTTCATTAAAACTTTCTGATATATAGTCCTTAATATGTCCCATAAACAACGATATTTTTATAATAAATGAATGACATAAAACTTTCTCCACATCCATTAAATGGGTTACAAAATCATATTTCTTGTCTTTGGTGGACAACCGCCTTACGGACCGATGTCTTTTGTTTATCAATTTTCATATCTCGAGTTGATGTATAATTGTGTATATAAAGAATATATATGATATTCATTACATATTTTCACCTTTTGATTCACAATATCAAATATATACATAACTTTTATTCCATTATATATAAGATAATGTTTCACATTTATACAATGTATTTCCACCTTACGAAGCGAAGTGATTCATATTTCACTAACATATCAAATATAAGGTGATAATTAAAATTTTTATGATTATATGTGATATTAATAAAATAAGTTTGATATTAATTAAATATTATTCTTTCATGAATGATAGTATGTATAAATACAATTTTCATTTCATTATCACTAATGTAAAGATGATTACATCGCTCGTGTACGTGTGGACTAACGCCTTCCCAAAGCTATGTGACTCTATATTCATCTCCATATCACATGGATGATATGTATAAGTTAATACTATTGTATATATGATATAATTATAATTATTTGATGTTATATTATCCCTTACCTATTTTCCCAAATGATCACTAAAAAATTGAAATGTTACTTATTCAAATGCATGGCGTACCTTCTCCATGATCGTAACATAATTCAATTTTCAAAACCATCAGTCATGATTAGTTTTAAAAGAAAAATTTAATTAAAAATATTATAATTATTTTAGTACTGTTATTATGGATATGATATAACAATATAATATTCAAAAGAACCAGATTATTCATGATGAAACACACATTAGAAAACATGGAAATTAACACACAATACAATGAAAATAATGAAATACTATTAATGAATACGTAATGATATGATATAAAAGAATCAAAAATTTAAATAAAAACATTAATATAAATTTTTTAGTTAGTAAATTGTTTAAAAACACTATATAGGTTGTTAAATAATTTTCATCCCAATGTAATCATAAGGTAAGGGCTTCGCCTCAATTCCCCTTCATTGAAGAATATTATAATATCTTGCACAAAATATCCTTAAAATATAGTATATATTAACACTATGATATATATTTTAATGATTCATTAATAATTCATAGTATTTTATGTTTCATTTTATATTATTTATTCTAAATGGATTTTAATTAGAAATTACAATGTGGTTAGTAATTTCATAACTCAATTTCACTTCATTTGGTTATATTAAATCTTTGTTTTCATTGGTATTCTATGTTTATGTGTATAATGAATTTTGATTATGGTATTTTTTATTTATACATTATTTTTTATATTTAATTTTGATATAGAAAATAAATATATTGGTTTATTCAACATTAATGTTATGATCTTTGCAAGGGGTTTCTTCATAGTCTCATCTTAATAGAGATTGATTATTCTTGAATTTGAATTTATGGAAAATATATTTTCATTATTTAATAAACCATTTAAATTTTTACCCTCTAACAATATATTATATGTTAATTTTATTTTAAAATATATCAATTATATATTACTTAATATTATAGATTAATGTTTTTATGAAATTAGGCTTTATTTCTCTTTTTAGCCAGAAATCATTTTCCATACCAAACCATGTTTTCTTATAACTATTTGAAATAATGCGTCCAACATTTTATAAATAATTTATTAAATTAATTTTCACCAATTTATACTAATTAAAATACATTTTTAATTTATTTTAATTTTTTTCAATACAATTCCCATTTACCTTTTAACGATAATGTGAATGTAATTTTTTTTATCATCAGAACTAAGAAATTTATAATTTTTTGACAACAAAAAATGGAATTGTCTTATTAAAATGTATGAAACTTATAGAGTTACCCAAAACCATGAAAATAATTTTATTGGTCATTCCTTCCCATGTTAGCTAGGTTACTTTAAAAGAAAATGTTATGAAATGTTATTTTAAAATAATATAATTATAAAAAATAAAAATAAAAAGGATTTCATAAAAATGGTTCTTAATGATAATTTTTTAATATTTATATTAATTAATGAAAACAACCCCTTTTCCTACAACATGGTTTCTATATTGATATCATCCTTATTCATCATTTAATGGGATTATCAATATTTTGACCAAGGATAATATTGACATTCACTTCCTTGATTCATTCTTATTATCATTAATATTCCCTTAATTTATTCACCATCCATTAAACATTAAATTTTTATAAGATATCTAGATTATATATCATGGAAATGTTTATTAATTAAAATAATTTTCTATTTTATATATTGTGTTCTACATTGAATGTTATATGATTTACTAAGAAAATATTGATAAATATGAATTCTTTACTCAATTTGGATACATTATGATAAGGAACATTATTTATGAAGATAAATTGATTATTTGGTATATTTAAAATGACATGGAATTGTATGAATATGGGTTGGGTACTATTTATCCATGATATTTTCTCAATTATATTTTCTCTTGATGCATTTCATTATTAGTTTTTGTTTATGGAAATTTGTATTCAATTTTTTTTGCCTAATATATTTATTAATACATATCTAGTTATGATAGTTAATTTGTGAATTAATTTGAATGTGGTTTAATTTATTTATTTTTCTATATATTATATTAGTCAATTATTTAAATGGAATGTGTTTTCAGATATATACCTTATGATATTATGTAATATTTATTGATGATTCTTTATTTATTTATGATTAATATTATTATACTTTATTGTTACTATGCATTTGATCTCCCAATAATTTTTATTCCTTTCCAAGGATTACAAGATGTTTATACAATATTTATGAATGAATACACAATATGAAATTATGTAATTCTCAATAAAATAATATTGTAATTTTTATATTTCAATATATTATGGGTATCGTATATCTATCTATTATACCTAGATGGAAAAAAGTTTAGTTATTTTTTTTAAATTCTAAGTATCTTTTTCTAATGTAATAATGCAAAGGTTGGATTTTTGATACTATGGTTGGAGTCTCCATATTATCCTTACATTAGTTCATCTTCAATGGAATCAGCCCAAATTATCATTTATAAAAGGAGATTACAAATTCCCCTTCTATACATCACTTACCATTTGAAACCCTCTTCAAAATATAAACCCAAATCACCCATCCATTAATAACTTTACACACCATAAATCATTTTTCCATCATTATTTAGATTATTTTATTAATTTACAAGGATTTTCTAAATTAAAATTTATGTCATCAGTGAATATAACTATAATTCAATAACCCTTTCATACTTAAAAAAGATATTCCATACTCCACTCATAAAATTCCATTCATAGTTTCACATACTTTTTCTCCCATTTACTCATTCATCATACCATGTAAATATTCTATTTGTAACATCCCATGTATGTAATGAATAATAGATATTTTTATCTATATCTATTAATGAATTATATAGTGTTTTAGAGGCTTAAAATTAAAATAAATCCAATCTTAAGCATGGAATACAGTAATATTTTTTAAAAGATTATTTTACTGCCTTTTGATGGCAAACCATTTTTAAATATATCTTTTGACAATTTTATAAGCTATTTTTGTCAAAATAAACTTATTCTTTATTATTGGGGAATCAAAATTTTCTTTGTGTGAATTTTTGGTAATTTTCTGACAATGTTCATTTTTTAATGAATAGTGAAAAATACTGCATTTAACATCAAAAATGCTTTTTAATCTAATTTATTTATATGATTAGATTATCTTTTGAATTGGTTTTAAAGTTAAATTAGAATATATTTTTACCATTTAATCTAATGGTGGTCATTAGGATTAATTTCACTTTGGAATTGGGCATAAACTAATGCAAAACTTTTAATAGATATTGTTTCAAAAAAACCCGCTATTAGTTTTGCCAACGAGAATTATTTTTAAATCAATTATTGAAATTTTTTTGTTTGTAATTTGGTAAAATGGATTACATATTTGGAATCAGACAGTTCAAATTATGTAATCATGACTTTTTTGTTTTTGGACATTATGAATAGTAACGACGGTAATTATCTTTAATTATCTTGATTAATGAGTAATCGGGTAGTTAAGGATAATAAAATAATATCATAATAAAAAAAATGACACCAACATGTGTCCTAATTATACTTGTTGTCTCATGGCCGACCATGGGATGTCTTGTGCCAAACATGGGTACCCCATGGAATCACTTTTGTGGGAAGTGACTTGTTATCATTTTATTTTTTTAAAGAAAGTAAATATAACAAGAATGTATCACCTGATTAAAACATTCTTAATTTTGTCTACATAGATGATATTTTAGACTATAAATATTCATTGGAAATCTAAAAAGATTTGCGACATCATTGTATTTTTTTCGTAATTTTTAGACTTTAAATAAATTAAATTATTTATGACATCATGATGATGCATCGATTACCTCATTAATAAATGATTTAAATAAAATGAAATAATAATGTAAAATCTATGACCTAAACGTGTCCAAAACCTATTTTATGGTGGATTTCGAACCCTTATCACCTTAACCTCGAATTATATCAATGTTGTACCTTTTGAATTCGAAAATCATTTTCAAATAAAGTAACATTTCTTTACATTCCAAGAGTGCCCCTCTTCTCCTCTTATAAAAGGCCCGCACATCTACCTCCATACCCACACTCCCAAAGCCTTTGTCTCGGCCAAACCCTGCCCATTTTTTCTCTCCACATCCCTCTATTACTCCTTGAAGCCTCACTTTGGGCAGAACTCTTCCCAAGGAAGCCTTTGAGCTCAAACCAAATGGAGTTACCCGATTTTAAGGTAATGTCTTCACTTGAGTCCTTTAGTTTTATTTTCCTTCCCCAACCCCCTAAAATCTTTTTATTAATTTCTTTTGTAACAACTAAAGTATATTCAATATACTCGGATGTTTTTATAAGAATGATTCTAGCTACAATTACACACACCTACATCTAATGGTTAAAGGACATACTGTTTCCGTGGATGGTGAATTTATGCCTCCCGAAACGATGATTGTTCAACATTATTTTAACACATTCAAAGGTGGCCATTAAGATGTCACTGTATTTATATATAATATATAATATGTTTATGTTTTCCTTAAGCTTCTTTATTTTTCATTTTGGGAATACCTTTATGGTTTTCATTATGGGTAAACGCGATATCTTCATTTAATGAAGTGCGGACTACCGCCCCCTCAAAGTGATTTGATTTGTTAAATACCATATGTGGGATGTATAAAGTATGGAACTATGATATTATATATGATATTATACTAGAATTATAATATACCTTTATATCATTATAATTCCATTCTATAAAATACGAAATAGAAATGAAAGTAGCGTTCATGCGTACGTACGGCTTACCATCTCCAGGAATGGTGCATTTCATTTATTACCTCTAAATGATTATGTAATATTATAAATGCATGTATATACTGGATATATATGATATATACATCATGATTATAATTATTGATATAATGGATACATGAACAACTTGTAATTATAAAGGGTTTATTTTTTACTCAAGTACCAATGATCGTTAAAACGACCGTTATTAACTTAAATAATTACATAGTGTTCATGACATGGAAATAAGTGATATAAAAGGAATAATGAACGTGAAAAAGGTTCTTATGCAAGTAGAAATTAACTCAAGTTTATTATTCAGGACATTAAAGAACGATCAAGTCAAGTCGGACCCGAGGTATGGGACTTCGTCTCAATCTCCTTTCATTGAGGCATATTTTGTTTTATACACAACCTTCTTTTATATGGTGTATAAAACCCTTTGACATTTACGTTTATTCAAAAAGAATATTTTTTATACAAAGCGTTTACTAAATGACAAAAGGGAATGTTTTTGTTGTACATATGCAGCGACAACAACTTCTCCGCTGCTGTGACCATTATTTGAGTTTCGGCTTCCTCTACAAGCCATACCTTTTTTTTAAAAGAAAAATAAAATACCATGTTTTACTTTTCTTTTATTTTGGTATTGAAAATGGTGTTCATAATGTTTTTATATCACTGTGTTGTATTGATATCTTGTGATTGAAAGGTGGAAATGTTATGTTTCCTTTATGCATGTTTTATGTGATACGATTATGTTGAGGTTCTTGGGAATTATTATGAAGATGGGTGGTTCCGTGATAAACTAAGGGCAGGTGAGCCCAATGTAGCTCTCCAATGCATTGGGTAACGCGAAGGAGTGAAACGTTAAGGTTTCTTTGAAGATATTTAGAGAATATACTGTGATGGGTATTCCAAACGTAACCAAGAGGGTTACTCCCTACGTAAGAATGTTATGAATGCCTCAAGTTACCCTTAGGTCTTATGATTTCTATGAATTATTCATGATTTGATGAGGTATGTTAAAGTGCATATGTTTTATGGGTAAAGTATGATTTCATTCTTTTGTGTATATGTACCCATGTTTCCTTTCCATATTTTTATATCCCTTAATGAGCTTTTTATACTCATCCCAAGTTTTTGAAATGTTTTCACAGGTTAAGGGAAATGTACATGATATGATGATAGTGTCAAGAATGTGTCAAGAAAGAATCCATGTTTTATTTTGAATATGTTTCCGTTGATTGGAAAAATGAATACTATCTTTATGTAACCACTTTTTTTATATGTGGAATATAATGCATGTTTTATGATATAATTCTCTAAAACTCTAAACCCGAAAAGATACTCAATGTGTAATCTTGTAATAACTCAAGATTAAGTAAGGTTTAAGGCTGGGGCCTTATAGTTGGCATCAAAGTTCGGTTTAGATAAATTTAGGAGTTATAAAATTATTAAATCATAAATTAATTTATGGTATGATTGAAATGATATAGCATTTATAGATTACCATGTTTCTTCACCTAAGATATTTCTGCGTTATGAATGGTTTTTCATAGAGGAAACAGAACAACTTTTCTGGGAAGGCATACAAAGGGAAATGACCTTTCAAATCAGTATCCTGTGATGGTTAGAATCAGAACAAAACAGTTTTTTGCAGTGATGGCTCAGTTGGCTCAGGTGAAAAATATTGGTTATGTTTATTGATGATAATTTGGTGTTTTCTAAAAGTAAATAGGAGAATGAAAGAAATTTAAGGGTTATTTTTCAAACCTTAAAAGAAAAGAAACTGTATGGAAAATTCAGCAAGTGTGAGTTTTGGTTGCAAAAAATTTCATTCCTTCGTCACATTGTTTATAAATATGGGATAACTGTTGATCCTGCAAAAACAAAAGGTGTGGAAGACTGGCCAAGACCCACAAATGTAACTGAGATTCGTAGCTTCCATGGTTTGTTAGGCTATTACCGAAGGTTTGTAAGAAATTTTTCACGGTTATCTAGTCCAATGACTAAGCTAACTCGGTAGGGTGTTAAGTTTATCTGGACAAAAGAATGTGATGATTGTTTTCAGGAATTGAAAAGAAGATTGGCGAATTCTCCAGTTTTGGCACTACCTTCTAGGAATGGAGAGTTTGTTATATACACTGATGCTTCATTGAAAGGACTTGCTTGCGTCCTAATGCAGAATGAACAAGTAATTGCTTATGCTTCACGACAGTTGAAAACTCATGAGGTAAATTACCCTACACATGATTTGGAATTAACTGCTGTTGTTTTCGCTTTAAAAATTTGGATGCATCATTTGTATGGAGTAAAGTGTGAAATATATACTTATCACAAAAGTTTAAAGTATATATTCACTCAGAAAGAGTTAAACATGAGACAGAGGAGATGGCTGGAATTAATCAAGGATTATGATTTTACAATTCATTACCATCCGGGAAAAGCAAATAAGGTTCCTGATGCTTTGAGTCGAAAAAGTAATGCTTCATTAGCAATGTTGCATTTGGAACGTGATCCTTTGGTTAAGGATTTGATGAACTTTGGCATAAAAGTTGTTGGTGCAGGAAGTTCTTCTGTTTTGTTTCAGGTATCAGTGAGATCATCTCTATCAGATAGAATCAAGAAAGCACAGAAGCAAGACAGTGAGTTGCAGAAAAATGTAGAGCTGGTTCAGAAAGGTAAGTTACCGGAATTCAACATTGATAATGATTGCGTTTTGAGATTTGGGAAGAGATTTTGTGTTCCTTGTGATTCACAGTTGAAGAGAGAGTTGTTATGTGAAGCTCATAGTTCTCCATTTTGAGTTCATCCTGGCAGTACTAAGATGTACAGAGATCTGCGGGAGAATTACTTGTGGGATGGAATGAAAAGAGATATTGTTGATTTTATTGTGAAGTGTTTGACATGTAAACAGGTTAAAGCAGAGTGGTAGTTACTGAAAGAGATGCTTCAGCCTTTACCAGTGCCAGAGTGGAAATGGCGGAATATATCCATGGACTTTGTTGTGGGATTACCGAAGACATCTCAAGGTAATAATGCAATCTGGGTTATTGTTGATCACTTGACTAAATCTGCTCATTTCCTTACTATACGAGATAACTTTTCCCTATATCAACTTTCCCGTTTGTATCTTAAAGAGATAGTCAGGTTACATGGAGTTCCCCTCTCCTTTGTATCTAATCATGATCCCAAGTTCACTTCTAACTTTTGGAAAGGCCCTCAGAAGTCATTGGTTACTGAATTAAATTTTAGTACAACATTTTATCCTCAATAAGATGGGCAATCAGAACGAACAATTCAGACCTTGGAGGATATGCTACGAGATTGTTCGATGGATTATCAGGGAAGTTGGGACCAATATCTTTCTTTGGTTGAATTTTCATATAATAACAGTTTTCATTCCAGTATACAGATGGCACCATTTGAGGCTTTATATTTGAAGCGGTGTCGAACTCAAGCTTTCTGGGATGAAGTGGGTGAAAGGAAGTTGATGGGACCAGAATTGGTAGAAGAGATGGCATAAAAAGTTCAGCTGATTTAGAAACACATGAGAACAACTCAGAGTAGGCAGAAGAGTTATGCAGACAACAAGGGGAAGGATCTAACTTTTGAGGTAGGTGATCATGTTTTTCTCAAAGTCTCACCATGGAAAAGTGTGATGAGATTTGGTAAGAAAGGAAAGCTGAGTCCAAGGTTCATTGGACCATATGAAATTATAGAGAGAGTTGGATCAGTTGCATACCGGGTGGCATTACATCCGAGTTTATCTCTGGTACACAATGTTTTTCATGTTTCGATGTTGAGAAAGTATATGCCAGATCCATCTCATGTTTTTAGTCCAGAGGTAGTTCAGCTGGAAGAGAACCTATCTTATGAGGAACAACCGGTCCAGATTCTTGACCACAGGGATCAAGTGTTACGAAATATGGTGATTAATCAGGTAAAGGTTTTGTGAAAAAAACACATGATGGAAGAGGCAACATGGGAATCTGAAAATGCAATGAGGGATAAGTACTCTCATTTGTTCGATAAGTAAATAAATTGCGGGGAAACAATTTTTAAAGGGGGGAAAGATGTAACATACCAAGTAAGTAATGAATAATTGATATTTTTATCTATGTCTATTAATGAATTAGATAGTTTTTTATAGGCTTAAAATGAAAATAAATCCAATCTTAAGCATGGAATACACTAATATTTTTTAAAAGATTGTTTTACTGCCTTTTGATGGAAAACCATTTTTAAATCTATCTTTTGACAATTTTATAATCTATTTTTGTCAAAATAAACTTATTATTTATGATTGGGACATCAAAATTTACTCTGTGTGAATTTTTGGTATTTTTCTGACAATGTTCATTTTTTAATGAATAGTGAAAAATACTGCATTTTACTTCAAAAATGCTTTTTAATATAATTTATTTATATGATTAGATTATCTTTTGAATTGGTTTTAAAGTTAAATTAGAATAAATTTTTACCATTAAATCCAATGGTGGTCATTAGGATTAATTTCACTTTGGAATTGGGCATAAACTAATGCCAAACGTTTCATAGATATTGTTTCAAAAAAACCCGCTATTTGTTTTGACAGCGAGAATTATTTTTAAATAAATTATTGCAATTTCTATGTTATTAATTTGGTAAAATGGATTACATATTTTGAATCAGAAGGTCTAACTTATGTAATCAAGAATCTTTTGTTTTTGGACATTATGAATAGTAACGACGGTAATTATCTTTAATTATCTTGATTAATGAGTAATCAGGTAGTTAAGGATAATAAAATAATATCATAATAATAAAAAAATGACACCAACATGTGTACTAATTCTACTGGTTGTCTCATGACCGACCATGGGATGCCTTGTGCCAAACTTGGGGACCCCATGGAATCACTTTTGTGGAAAGTGACTTGTTATCTTTTTATTTTTTTAAAGAAAGTAAATATAACAAGAATGTATCACATGATTAAAACATTTTTAATTTTTTCTACATAGATGATATCTTAGACTATAAATATTAATTGGAAAGCTAAAAAGATTTCATAAATCATAGTATTTTGTTTCATAATTTTTAGACCTTAAATAAATTAAATTATTTATGACATCATGATGATGCATCGATTACCTCATTAATAAAGGATTTAAATAAAATGAAATGATAATGTAAAATCTATGACCTAAACATGTCCAAAACCTATTGTATGGGTGGATTTAGAACCCTTATCACCTTAACCTTGAATTATATCAATGTGGGACCTTTTGAATCCGAAAATCATTTTCAAATAATGTAACATTTCTTTACTTTCCAAGAGTGCCCCTCCTCTCCTCTTATAAAAGGCCCCCACATCTACCTCCTTACCCACACTCCCAATTCCTTTGGCTCAGACAACCCCTTCCCATTTTGTCTCTCCACATCCCTATCTTACTCCTTGAAGCCTCACATTGGGCATAATTCTTCCCAAGGAAGCCTTTGAGATCAAACCAAAGGAAGTTACCCGATTTTAAGGTAATGTCTTCACTTGAGTCCTTTTGTTTTATTTTGGCTTCTCCAACCCCCTAAACTCTTTTTATTCATTTCTTTTGTAACAACTCCAGAATATTAAATATACTAGGTTGTTGTTATAAGAATTATTCGAGCTACACATACACACACCTACATCTAATGGTTAAATACCATATTTTTTCCGTGGATGGTGAATTTATGCCTCCCGAAACGATGATTGTTCAACATTCTTTTAACACCTTCAAAGGTGGCCATTAATATGTCACTATATTTATATATAATATATAATATGTTTATGGTTTCCTTAAGCTTATTTATTTTTCATTTTGGGCATACCTTTATGGTTTCCATTATGGGTAAATGCGATATCTTCATTTAAAGAAGTGCGGACTACCGCCCCCTCAAAGTGATTTGATTCGTTAAATACCATATGTGGGACGTATAAAGGATGGACTATGATATTATATATGATATTATACTATAATTATAATATACCTTTATATCATTATGATTCCATTCTATAAAATACGAAATAGAAATGAAAGTAGTGTTCATGCGTACTACGACTTACCGTCTCCATGAAAGGTGCATTTCATTTATTACCTCTAAATGATTATGTAATATTAAAATGCATGTTTATACTCGATATATATGATATATACATCATGATTATAATTCTGTATATAATGGATACATGATCAACTTGTAATTATAAAGGGTTTATTTTTGACTCAAGTACCAATGATCGTTAAAATGGCTGTTATTAACTTAAATAATTAAATAGTGTTCATGACATGGAAATAAGAAATATAAAAGGAATAATGAACTTGAAAAAGGTTATTAAGAAAATAGAAATTAACTAAAGTTTGTTATGCAGGACATTAAATAACGATCGAGTCAAGTCGGACCCGAGGTATGGGACTTTGTCTCAATCTCCTTTCATTGAGGCATATTTTGTTTTATACACAACCTTCTTTTATATGGTGTATAAACCCCTTTGAAATTTACGTTTATTCAAAAGGAATATTTTTTATACGAAGAGTTTACTAAACGACAAAAGGGAATGTTTTTGTCATACGTATGCGGCGACAACGACTTCTCTGCTTCCATGACCATTATTTGAGTTTCAGATCCCTCTACAAGCCATACATTTTTTTTAAAATAAAAATAAATACCATGTTTTACTTTTCATTTATTTTGGTATTGAAAATGGTTTTCATAATGTTTTTATATCAATGTGTTGTGTTGATATCTTGTGATTGAAATGTGGAAATGTTATGTTTCATTTATGCATGTTTTATGTGTTACGATTATGTTGATGTTCTGGGGAATTATTATGAAGATGGGTGGTTTCGTAATAAACTAAGGGCGGGTGAGCCCGATATAGCTATCCAATGCATTGGGTAACGCGAAGGAGTGAAACGTTAAGGTTTCTCCGAACAGATTTAGGGAATATACTGTGATGGGTATTCCAAACGTAACCAAGAGGGTTACTCCCTACGTAAAGATGTTATGAATGTCTCAAGTTACCCTTATGTCTTATGATTTTTATGATTTATTCATGATTTGATGAGGTATGTTAAAGTGCTTATGTTTTATGGGTAATGTATGATTTCATTCTTTTGTTTATATGTACCCATGTTTCCTTTCCATATTTTTATATCCCTTACTGAGCTTTTTATGCTCATCCCATGTTTTTGAAATGTTTTTCACAGGTCAAGGGAAAGGTACATGATATGATGATAGTGTCAAGGAAGTGTCAAGAAAGAATCAATGTTTTATTTTGAATATGTTTCCGTTGATGGGAAAAATGAATACTATCTTTATGTAACCACTTTGTTTATATGTGGAATGTAATGCAAGTTTTATGATCTAATTCTCTAAAACTCTAAACCCTAAAAGATCCTCAATGTGTAATATTTTAATAAATCAAGATTAAGTAAGGATTAAGGCTGGGGCCTTATACTATTGTTGAGTTTATTTCACATAAATTAATGCTTATTTTAAGATCCATTTTACTGATGGTGTTAAACATGTTTTATGTTTCCTTCACAATGCCCATAATTAATTATTGATTATCTCTAGTGATTTTCTAAATTTTATTTATAATTATGAAACAATCACATAAAGTGTTTTAAAAAATTATTAGATTCCAAAAATTATATTTATCTTCTTTTGAAACCCTTAATTCGAAATTCTGATTTTAATGAAAAATAATGACTTTGTTCCTCTAAAAGGAAATTTTCATATTTATAAAATGAATAAGAAAGTTGATTGTTTCTTATTATTAAATATAAAATCATTCACATAGAATTTTCAACCATGGGGAACTATAGAAAAGAGTTATTATTCATTAATATTGGAATGTCTAATGCAATATAATTCCTCTATCTCTTGTGAATCCTTATATTACTTCTTTATGATTTTCCTTGACACATGATCATGAATCTCAGTTCTTTCCCATGGGTTTTCCCTTATGTGTTAATTATATATGAGGAAAATTCCTTATATGGTACACATATATATTATTTTAAATATATGATTAGTGTCCTAGAAAATATATATCCCCCCAATCTAATTGGGTAAAGATTCGATTACATGTGATATAATAGTGAATTGGCAGTGATACTAGCTGATAATGATGTACAGGTAGGTATCTTTGCTAAGTATGTTTTTTTCAAAAGTTAAGGTTCCTTGACATATTCTTTTGATGTTATGTTTTTCGTAATATCTACATTTCTTATAATATCATCCCTATATGATTTTTTCATCTTTTCAATGTACTCTTATGTTTTCATATCTATATTCCTTGACTCGATGCTTATGACATTCAAATTAAGATATTTTGTTACACATCCCATATAATCTCCCTTATCATGATAATTCTTTCACAAACAATTTTAGATCACCTGTTTTCTTAAGAATTTTCCCATGTTAAACTATATTTTTTAAAGAGGTCATATGGTAGTTAGTAATACTATATGTGATCTTAGTTTAGAAAATGATGTTATGTTTTAATATGATGTGTTTATATGAACAATTTTTAAATCCACTATTCCATATATACATGGGTTATATTTATTTTATGTAATGATTGAATTAGTTAAATAATATGTGTCTATGGATACAATCCCATTAGAGATTGGTAACTATTAAATTTTACTCCCCAATCATCTAGGATAAAATTGAAATTTTAATTTTGGTATAATAATTTTTTTCTAAAATAATGGGAATAACTTCTGAATCATTCATGGGACACATATAGGAAATGAGTTCTTTGAAAAATTTATTATCTTTGTCTTTTAAATTCATAATGATTCTTTTATTTGAAATATTTTCTCTATGAATACAATATTTTGTGATGTTTCTACGATATGGTAGGCCCACACCATCAAATAAAATATTTAGGGTTAGTATTATATTTTAAAAAGGGTTATTTTTTGTAAATTTATGCAAATAATTTATTATGAATTATTCTAATTTGGACTATCATATCAAACAGTGTGAATTACTATTGATTTTATTGGAAAAAAATATTTCACCCACATTTTTATACTTTATTATGTATTATTTTTATTTTTGAACCATTATTTGTTTTAATAAATATATATAAATTAGAAGAATCTATATGTACAAAAAATATTTCAAATAATAAAGATAACTATCCTTCAATTGATTTCATGATCCCCTAAGAGTATATTTCAGTTCAAAATGCGTGAAAACATTATCATTTTCAAACATTATTTTTAAAATGAGAATAATGAGAACTACAATGTAGACCAATACAATCTAAAGGATGTAATTCCACTTACTTGATGTGATGAAATCAATTTAGTATATTCTATTCCTCAACACCATGAAATAAAAGTTAAATATATCACAATATTTTTGGAATGTAAAATTTATATATAAGTGAACTCTTTAATAAATTTTGTTACAAGTATTAGTCAAGTAAAGGTACACATGTTGTTGAAATAAATTATGAAAAAAAATATGATCAGTAGTCCTAACCAAGTAATTAAAATTCTAGATTATGTATATTATTGGATTTTCTAATAATAAAAATGAATTAAAATTGTAATGATTTGTTTTCATTAAGATGGGGGTAGTGTAACACCACATGTTTTTTATTTAGGAATAATATTTATGATATCATTGATACATGAAACTATTTTCTAAAAAGAATGTAAATATATTATAGAAATAGTTATATAACATGAATGTCAAAACCGAGCCATTGGATTTGAAGGTATGATTAAGAGTAACCATATTATAATAAATATGAAGAAAAAAATTTCATATCACAGTTTCATTTAATAGTTATAATAAATATGTACTCACTTTGGAGTGAAAATTATGATATAATATAGTGACAATAACAATTATTTATAAAATAGATAGATCAGAGAAATATTATATATTATTTTTTTCATTTAAAATATAATTTTATAAATGTTTTAAATTTAACTTGAAAAAATATCATTTATATTAATTCCTATCAAAATTAACACATGATGTTTTTTCATTATCTTGGAATATTATATTTTTTAAGAATACTCCCAAATTTATTTAGTTTTGAAAAACTATTGTTTATTTTCATTAAATCAAAAATATTTAATGTAAAAAATTTTAGTATTTGGTTTTTCAAAATAATTGGTCCTAATTTATTCTTAATAATTCATAAATTTCTTTGAAAATGTATAAAGTAAAATATTATGGTGTAAAATTATTTTATAAATTTAAATATTATTTTTTTAAAGATTTTTTAATTATGTTCTATGCACTTATATTGAAATAAACCCTAAAAATTCTATAAATTTCTTCATAAAAATCGGTATGTATATAAAATTATCCCAAATAATATTATGTAATGTGGTTATTATAATCTTTGTAAATACACCAACTCCATTATCCCGGAGCAGGTCAATACATTATTAAGTTGGCATAAGATACAAGGAATCACATCCTGAAGTACTGATTAGTATAGTAATATTTTTAAGAAATATAAATAATTGAATTTAAAACAATAAATTAAAACATTAAATACATAAATTATTTTACATGAGAACTCTATTATTCGTTATAGTGTCTTCCTTCAAATTAATCTAAAAACACTCCTTTCTATCCTAGGGATGATAAAAAATTCGAAAGACGTGATCAGTTGCTGAGTAAGGGTATACATATAATGTTTGATATCATGAATAAATAATAATATCCCATATATAATGGAAAAAAATTAAACACATTCTGTTTAAACAATAAAATAACTATAATGTGATAATAATAAATGATGATCAAATAAATCTATATAAATAAACACATAGGAATTGTACATATTAAGGTATAATTTACCTAGTTGAAAAATCACATGTAAATAAATAAATAATATAATAATGAGGATATACATATTGTCAGAAATACAAAACAAACATTCAAGATCTTTGACAGGATTGTTTAAATTTCTGGGTAGGAACAAACCGAATTTATCCAAGTTATTTTAGTCATTGGATCTGTCAATACATTAAGGGGATATATATTACTGAGATTCACCCATCACATACTAATTCCAATTAATTAATCTTATTAATGGTGTAAAACATAATCACCATAAACATTATTATTCAAAAACTAATAGATTAAATGTTAACACTCAACCAAATAAAAAAACACTATCATAAACTTTCTAGAGTAATATGGTGAGTGGTTATAATATTATATATCAACAATAAGTAATAAAATATAACAAAAAAATAAATAATGATGATGACATAAATACAAAATATCCCTAGTGAAACTTTTCTAAAAAAATAATTGATTTCACTGATGGATTAAAATACCATAAAAAATAAATAATACATTTTTTAGGAAGATTTCATTTTATCAATAATTTTTTTTAAACAAATAGCCCTAAATATATAAAAAAATTATATTATTTGAAAATAATATTTTTAAAATTGAAAATATTATTTATAACAGTGATTGATTATAGTGGTATTAATTTTTTTTACAACGTATTCATTAAATATGTTCTTCTGTTCGTAATTTTAGAAAAATAAATTGGCCTTTGTTTGGAAAATGACTAGAATATTACTTTTATAAAAAAATTAAAATATTAAAAAAGTTTAAAATATCCTTAATAAATCATTTTGGAAAGGGTAAAATCAAATTTCATTTCATTTTTTTTGGAAAACATGTATTTTCATGAAATTGGATTTTCAATCAATCAGAAAAATATTGTTTGATTTTCATTGAAACATTTTCTGAATAATTTAACATGAAAAATAATATAGAAATGCTACTAATAATTTAAAATTTTCATGAATATATACAATATAATAATATAAATATATTTTTAGATTGAAATATTAAATAATCCCCCCAACGAATACTCATAAAAATAATGATGAATAATGATGAAACTGATAAACAAACTCTTACCACATTTGGATTTCCTGAATCATAAAACCCACAAAATAAATAATATAAAATGATACAATACATAAAATGAAGAGTAATATATTGATGATGTAGAAAATATAGTGTTTTATTATATACATCACATGATAGAATAATGTTTTGAATAAGGCGTATGTCTTACAAACGTTAAAGTTGTAAGAGAAACCCTTTCCTCAGGTTCCACATCATTCATATTTATATATAAATAACATATAATAAATATATGATTAATATATATATATATTATATAGTTATACTCATGTATCTCATACCATATATAATTTTCATATAGTCTTATATCACTCATTTATTAATTATTCATTGTTAAATTCACTGTTTCAGGAGATAATTATTTTGTTTTCCTTAAATGATTTTGTTTAATATTTTTTCCTCTTAATTTGATCATTATTAAATGATATTATGAATTTAATCAGTGATATAGAAATCATATATATTCATTTTATCTATATTTAGGGTAATCTATTAATGTTATAGGTAGAAGATGGATTATATCTTCCATGGAGACAATAGGTCGTACATACCCATTAACATTGTTTCCATTTATTTTTGTTGGTGTAATGATAGAAAAATGAAAATTAAATAATATTTATTGAATAATTATTATAATATAAAAATAATATATATTAATCAAATACATCCTTATTAACTTCCATGTACAAATAAAATGAAAATCATTTCAAATCACAAAATGGAGGCGGTAGTAAACACATATTCATGAGAGACTTTGTTTTATTTTAAAATACTAGAAGGTAAGAAGTTAAATGAGGTGTTATATTACTATAAGAATTGTATGTTCATAAATATCACATATATTAATAAATTTTTTTATAACTAAATTCTATATACTGTTTCATCAGAAATGAATTGTATTGCTTCTTGAGGTCGTAGTCTTCCATACACACGAGCGATGTTATCAAATCCCGACTGAATGAAATGTACTAAGGTCTGTATGAAATAATAATTAATATATTATAATAATTAAATTAACATCATATACATTTGTTACTTCCATTTTTATATCAAAACATCAATGACGGTGTTTGAAAATGAATTATAGCCATTCATGAGTCAGTATTCACTTGTAAACATGATTGACAGTTACATTTCGCATTTGATAAATGTGGATATGTATATTGATTGTTCCATTATAAATAACAATATATATTTATATCTGATATAATATTGTTGTTTTATTTTCATATATGAATAATTTTTTAATGTGGTGTTAGAAGAAATAAAAAAAATACGTATATTAAACAATTTTACCTCTTATTTAGAGATCCTCTTAAGGATTATAAAAATAATATTCATAGGAGGTATTCTTATATTTATAATGCATCTAGGATGTTTTATGGAATTATTAATGGAATTTTGATATTTATTTTTTGAAATAATGGATTTTTATGTGTATAGAGGGGGTAGAGGGGTTATCCTTTTATAAGTGGGTGAGAGGGCACACATGTAATTTTTAAAGGATAAAGTGACCTCCATGGTATTATCATGATAAAAGTAAAAAATGTGTCACTATAAAACCATAGAGGTTTTTATTGTGTAATATCTCAATCTCATGGGGTTAAAACATATTTTAGGTAATTTTAGCCATTATCTTCTTACTTTAACCTACGCCCTAGTAACTGCATCTTACCTTCACTACAGAAGTTATATATTATAGGTTTAACTATAAATTATTATAAAAATTTAGTTTGACCATATTATATAATATTAATTATCATTATTCCAAATTTAGATTCCATTTTATTAAATTCAATTGATATAAGAGTAAGAATTCAATTTGATATTAAACCCTATACACGATGAAATATAAAATTTCCAAATAGAAAAATCTTATCAGTATAGAATTTTTTAAAATAAAAGTTAATTTGAAATATATTTCAATGGAAAAAATATAATTTAACATATTTTACTTTAAAAAATTATGAAATTGATTATCTTTGTGAATTATAAAAATGAAATGGCAATTCTAAATAAAAATCAATAGTTTTTACAGTTGATTCAATGAATATTATATTAAGAATAATCTCAAAAATTCCCCAAAATATAATTTTTATCTGTATATGGTAAAAGTAATGTTTATAAATTAATATTTTCATAAAACTCATAAAAATTAATTTCAAATTATGTTTCAAATACATGAATAATCTGCCATTTCAAAAAATACATTTTTTCATAAATCATTTCTTTCTTATTCCAATAGTTCTTATGTTATATATAATTAATATATAATTTTGGAGTTATTTTGATATTTTCAAACATATAATGTATATGAATTAGTAATTACATTTCATACTCTCTATCTTAGAAGTATTTTCTATGCTTATTTTAAACATAGAATTATTTTAATTGAGTATTTTGTTCTATTTAATCCAAATGTTTCTTATGTGACAAGTTATATAAGATAATTAATTTTAGGATATACAGTATGAATTATCAAGGTGTTATATTCTCTTATAATATTAGTTTTTCACATCATACATGGCATAGAACATGATTTTTCAATTTTAAAATCTAATGGTCTTAATTTCTAAAATCCATCCAAAATAATTTGTCTCTATGTAATTTTATCTTAATCTATGCAATAAAGGGTTTGAAATTTGACAAAAACATTTTTTGAAACCCACATAATATAATGGTCACTAAAACTACCTCTTAATAATATTTAATGATAAGTATGTATATCATCCTAGATAAAACATTACTAGGTTTTAAATTAAGGGATCATTTTTGGGAAAACAATACACAATCTTAGGAGAGAATATGAATTACCAAGAGTTAATATAGAGTGATAGATGACATGGTCATGAAAAATATATCCAACATAATACCATTTATTCGGGATGAGTTAAAAGGATGACGGATTAATAAAAATGAAATTAGGAAGATAATATTTTATTCTCAAGGACTTTTTCTTAATGTTAAGGGATTCTATTACCATTATCATTGAGGCCACTATAAAAAAACATACTAATTCATCATTTGGGTTTGATTTTATCAATTCCTACTTCATATATAATTGAGTAAATTAATATCCAATGGGAATCATTATTCTGGAATATCTAAAATTAAAATTTTACATATCATTATCTCAGTAAAACAATTTCATCCATTCATGAAGTCTCTTGATATTTTATAAGACTAAAATGGCTTCAAGAACATATCTAATAACATCTAAAGGTAAAAATAATCTATTTTAGAAATAATAAACCTCTAGAAAAATTCCAAAATATTTACGACCAAATTAAAATAAAAAATTCTAGAAGGGAGGTCATTATTCAATATTATATTCCCCTTATAATATAACATGGATATTAATGTCACATTCCAAATTTTTTAATATCATTACCACCATAAAATCTTAATAAAAACATCAATTATTTTAATAATATAATAATAAGTTTTTTTAATATATTCCATAAATACATTCATGTAGAAAAATCCCACATATATATTAGAAATCACAAACCAATTTCATGGTTAATTATACTATACCATAAAGGAAACCTTATAAATATGATCACAACATCTTCCCCATATTAATGATTTTCATCACTCAAACATGTTTATTATCAAAGATAATCTTTCTAATTGATCATATTTCTTTTCTATCGGTATAATTTTTCATATAAATTCATATCCATAACGAATAAGCATTTTAGTACAATCATTATACATTGTATAATTCTTATATCGAGAGTATAATTTATAAAACACTTCTACAACATGTTTTTTTGGTTCCGAATATAATAAATTTAATCATTCAACATTGGTTTTATCAAAAACATAATATTAATTATCCTCCCTTAGCTTCATTTGGGGAATATTCCCTTGATTATTAAGAAATTCATTATCATATTTCTCAATTTCATTATTGTTTAATTATTGAACATTGGAAACTTCTTTATTTCCCTCACGGTGAAGTTAATTGTGGCCGTTATCTCCACAATCAAAGTAAACAACCATTCCCTTCAATAAATTACAAGGGTGTTTTCCCATTTTATCCCATGTGGGAAAATCTTTCATTTCCTTCTTCCCATTATCCATCTTTTAATCAATTGTTATATTCTAATATTGTATTCATTGGAATCCATAATCATTGAGTATTTATCTGTCTTATTAGCACACGATATTATATCCTCATATGATGGTAATGTCTGGGAGACTAAATATATTTGATGGATATTCATTAACTCATAATGGAAATGGTCATTCATTCAATTTGTATTGCATATATAGTCTGTAGAATCTTTTAATAACATCATAATGTTTTTTCGTACATAGCTACATTTTGAACAACCTTTCATCTTAGTCTACCGAATTATCTCTCTATATCTACTCATTTATCCTTATGAATATACAATTTCAAGAAGACTACATTTAAATCCTTTACATCCAAGTTTTTTATTTATTCTGCATTATTATTATCTTTTTATCAATGACCACCATTATTCTGCATTTTTTAAGAGATCATAAACATCCACGAAGATATTATTCATTTCATTATATCACAATGTCATAATTATTTCCCCTAATGAAGTTAACCATTTATTAAATAAAAATGAATTTTTAGTCTAATTGAATAATAGTGCTTCTTACGGCATAAATTAGTATATCATTTGTTACACTACATAATGGATCAGAATGGCTACCCATATAATAATGTTTTTTGATAATGTCCTTGGTATTATTTACTACTATTATAATAATTTCATTAGTTACAGTTGCAACTCCAACCCCAAATTCAATATCATTAATGATAGAGAAATCCCAAAATAGGTTGTATATACTGAAACAGTTCTTATGCTTTTCACTAAGAACCATTTTTAAAAAAACTCATACACTAAATCATATCATAAAATTATGTATCATAATTTAAAACTCTAATACTATTTGATGACTTAACATAAATTTAAAGTTTTATTCATGTCTAATATTATAATCATAGTCATTGTTTATTTGGGAATTTATCCAAATCAAAATAATATTTTCATATCTTTAATAATGTTTTGAAAATAAAATATCATTTATCTTAATCATATACAATGTTAGTTTCAAACTAGTTCTGTAGTAATTACAATTTTTATGAACTATTTAACAATTCATTCAATCCAGACACCCATTTTTAGATTTATTAATCCTAGGTAAATATATGATAAAACCAGAAACAATTTTATTATCTAGATATGTTTGTATTTCATATACAAACCACATAATTTATACCATTACAAAAACATAGGATTTTCTTCTATAAATATCTATAATGGTTATCATTGTTTTATATTTTTTATATATTATTCACTAAATCTAGTTCCCATGGTTTCTACTAAACATTATCACATACCAACTATAATGACCCCATCCCCTGTATATTGGATCTGAATATTAATTTCTTACATTGGAATAAGAGAAAAGTAATATCATCCTGATGGATGGAACTATTTTGTAGTCTTATAAAAATATATACACACTTGATATTTAGAATACAATTTAAGACATAAAATAAACAATGTGTTTTCATTGAGAATGCCATTATTCCTCATAGTGAGTCTTGACTTATCAATCAAAACACACATCCTGGTGTCCTGGTGAAAATAAATCATAAATATTATAGACCTTTGATTCTCATTATATATAATAATGCAACCTAATCAATTAATTTTATAGTTAGAAAATGTACTACACCATTCATGGAGATATGAATATGTGTGTATCCATAAACAATGTTTCAATTTTTTCATAACTGGAATATAGGGAAAATAAATATTAATTAATATACCCAGAATCCTTTTCATTTCATATATTTATATGTTATATTAATCAAATACATCCTTGTTACAATCCATGTTAGAAATAAATAATAAAATTATATCACCGCGTGAAGGTACTAGTGTACAATTATATAAGAGAAACATTGTTGTTCTCCAATGGATTGGATGATAAAATGTTATATGTGATACAATATTTCAAATATAATTTTAGGTCCCTAAATATCACATATATTCGTTAATTTTAACAATAAAACTTCAATGTTACGAGTAAAGGATAAATGAATAACATTTCATTGTGAGGTTGTAGTTTGTTGTATACACATGTGATGTAATTGTATCACCCGCAGAATGAAATTGAATATGTTATATGTAATGTTTCATGACCTCATCCCTCTATTGATACTTAAATGAGGGGATAGAGATAATGAACCCCAATTTCTGTTGGTAGTAGGAACTAGGATAGCCATTAGTACCTAGGGTATAAAAATCTAAGAAATCGAAGGAATTACCGAAAATAATATAAATTCAATTGGGAGATAAGATGAATAAACCATAATAAAATCCATGAGATATACATATGAAAAGAATAAACATTCCACGATACCTATTTAAATAAAACCAATATTTTTAAACTTCTCCAATGTGAATAACCAAATAAAAACTAAAGCAGCGACACAACAACAATCCAATGATATGAGATAGTAATGTCCAATATGGTCCATCAAATCATATTGGAAACATCAAAATCAATTTATATTTGTATGGTGAGAATATAGTTATAATAAGTAGGAATACCAAATCCTCTCATGAACTTTTGGAATGATCATACTCATAAAACCATGGGAAAATAGCATTACCAGACAACACTTATACATGTATACTAACCAAACCCCTCACCTCACTAATGCCTTATCTCAAAATAAAGAATCCAATTATAATAATATAATATATTAATATCAATGATATGGTATTCTAACTACTTTACCAATAATTTGGATCTCTCACACCCCAATTCTCAACTTCCTCAACTCCCAACTATTTTGAATAACATCACATCAAATTGCATCCCTCCTCCAAACACCTAATCAATCACATCTCATAAATTTTGTATTTGGGTATATTTTACATGATGGATGCCAAATTCATTCCCTCATCCTAGTCTAGCCAACCCCAACCATTTTTCATCTCATCACATATAACTAGAGGATTCCCGGTCTATCGCATATCATCAAATCACATATAGACACTGGAAATTTTTACTTATGTCCAACACAGCCAATGCATATCACCATCACCTGGAAGAGGGAATGTCGAACATTGGTTAGCTTTCCATCCATCCTCCAACTAGTATTTTTGAAAACACACACACATATATATATATGTGGATGATAGCACATGGTTCTCTAAACTGGTGGAGATGGTAAATAAATCATAAGAAAAAATGTCCAATATAATAGTTATGCACAAGACCATCCAAGGGGTTCACAAAAAAGGTTCATGATAACTCACTAAATTCACTCACATTTATTCTGCCTCTAAATGAATAATAACCCAATGAAAATACATGATCCACAAACTATTTTAAATTAAATCGATTTTAATATAATATCTATTATTAATCAATTTCAATTAAAATATTCACCTTGTTTCATATTTACAACCCATTACATATTATTAAAACATTATACTTTTAAACAACGTGAACCTCCATCAAATAATCTAATAATAAATTACAATTAATTTCATTAGCAGGCATTTAATCAATTTACTACTTGGGAATCTAGCATAACCAGCCACTATCATCAGCCAACTACATAAGTATTCCATAACCTCTAGTACAACACACTGAAAGATTGCAATACTACCACAATCTAAACCCTAATTCATAACCAAATTTCATCAACTAATTACACACACATCATAATATATCTTCATCCCCTACATTGCATCATCACATCTAATCCATAAAATGGAATATGAAAAAAACATATTATAGTACATAGAAAACATTTTTAGGTTATGAATAGAGTATTTAATTTAATTCTACCAATTTATTATAAGGTTATGTCCATGAAACCATTTGATACTATATAATTCATTTCAAAAATATATATATGTGGGTAACCATTTATTTACAGGGGTTTCACATTAATCAAACAACATGGGAATCATATCGTATATAAAAAAACCAAAAAATCAGGGGCTATCAGTGACCATGATTTATATTGATACAATAAACATATATAATATAAATATTACAATATGAAAATATATAAAATCATTTGATGAATCCCCTTTTCCCTTTCCAGTAAATTTAACCTGGTAAATTATCTTTGTTCATCCAAATTCATCTATCTTCCCAAGAGATTAAAAGAGTCACTCATCTGGTATGATACGTTGAAAGGATAAATGAGGGGTCCCATGCATTGAATAAGTAGTCATTACACCAAATTGATACACCTAAACAACAGGTGTGTGTACAATAGGAAACCACATCAGGGAAGCATGATTGAAATGTAACAACAAGGATCCATGACAATGAGTTATATAGTTTCTAGAATCTCCCATCCTAAGAAAAAGTAAGCATGAAATAATTAAGGATGGTCTTATCTTTTAAAATATTGGATCCCAATACCCTAGATCCATATATTGTTTAAACTGTGCATTAATAATGGATATCATTACATCCACATGTTTAATACATTTAAATTGTCTCCATGCATTATATATTTTGAATATATGATTAATCCCCATTGAAATGGATTGAATATTCTTTATTAAAGGAATTAAAACTATTTCCATAAAAAAATACCATCATTTTAAATTCAATAAAAACATTTAAAATTGGAAACATTGTGGAGTGACACCGCTAGGATGCCACTGCCTGGGTGCCATTGTTAGGGTGAATCACCAATCTTGATCCACTTCCTGAATATTCTTTCCCTCAAAAATTCAGTTCCAATCTAAAAGGAAATAGAGATAAGGTCTTGGGAACCATATCTTTGGACACCTCTCAAGTATCTTGTTACATCCAAAGCACTTGCACAATTCAAAACAACTATTCCACCCTAAAAATAATCATCATGGAATTCTATCCCCCATTTTAAGATACTACCAGCTCTAGGAAACACTGACTCACTTTCATAGGTTTAATCACATCATAGTATAATGTGTTTGGATTTGGAATATAGTCCTCAACTAATCATATGACAAAGAATTATTACATATAATATAAAAATATATAATCACATATCATATAAAACATAAGGGTCAAAGAAAAACGTTAAAGAATAATAAGCCGAGACAAATCATCGAATGACACAAAACAACATTTGGTACTTAACACCCATCAACATCTCATTCTAGATTGTAATATACACTATAACACCAAAATGGCATCATCAAAACATGATACTTTTAGGATAATTTTGTTTGTACAAATAAAGAGATCTATGAATTTCCTGAAGGTCTCCATCAAACATTTTTATCAGAACAAAAAACCTCACATGAACCATCATCTGGTTCTTATCATCCTCTGACCATCCCTTCATATAATCACAATGGACAACATGATCACACACGATCTCTTCTAAGGAGTATCCCATTTGATACTCCTCCACATACCACATCAAATAATAATTCAATATCAATTGAAATATGATACCTACTCCTTCATCCTCCCTCAAATCTATCTGAATAGATGTAAAATCCTTCATTTCTCTCTAATAATCTATAGATTCTAGAAAAAAACCATATATGACATTCTTTTCAAAGTATTGACCATGAGATACCACTCTCATTATGATTAGGATATAATAAAAGAATAATTCTAATGAAACATCATCCATATTTACTATATCATATTGGATCCACAATGATAAAAGATATACCTCAAGCACATGGGACTCATAAAGACCACAAAGTTTTCCAAAATGATGTAATTTTCCCCTACATTAACATAGATATAAATATTTATAGATCTAGATATTTTGTGGAATTGTTACACTCATGAGGGAATATGTTTCATGAAATATAATAGATCAGTACCATCATATTCTTCAAGATGCTTCCCAAGACCAAATGGTACATGTCACAAGAAACCACGAACAAAAAAATTCTCCGCGAGTAGATGAAAAACAAGATCAATGAAAAACATCCTCTTCAAAATAGTTTAATTCTCTTGGATATTAATAAATCGAAATAAAATCATAGTCCTTCCAGGTATGGTCTTTAAATAGGGACATATCTCGAGAGAAATCATTAAAAAAACTCTGATAATAGCATGTGAGACTAATTATGTTGTGAACCTAATCAACATTAATTAGCACATTCAAATAAAAAATTTCCTCTACCTTTGAGAGGTCCATTTCCACACACTTCAAATACATCCCATGCTGAATTAAATTAACCTATCATGTTGAAAACATATAGTTGGAGAAATTCCTACAGATCTGGTGGCATCAAAGAACCTGCAAGAAAACTAAGAGAAGATCAACATAGACCTCATTTTTCTTTTATGAGATCAATATATTGTCGATGAAAACAATGAAGAATTGATCTAGGAACTCATGAGACATGGAGTTCATTATCCCAGTGAACATAGTTGGTATGTTATTAATAGAAATTGTAATGAAAATAAACTCAAAGTTTTCACACCATCAAATGATGGCAGAATTATTGATATCTTCATCCTTCACCCTCAATTGGGGATATTCAGACCAACGATAAATCACGTATATCCAACCATCTCTCCTCATCTAGTAAAAATATATTATCCTTAGAAAAGTATATAGACTCTTGATCTTCACCTAGTTCAACCCCTGTTTATCTATGAAAAACCTCAAATTACCATCATCGTTATTAATGAAAAACATCGAGAACACCATGGTGACCCACTAGGATAGATTAAAACCCTATACATCAGATCATATATCTCAATATTCTTCACCCATAAATCATAAGGATCCATACGATGTGGATTCATCAAAATCAGAGAAGCATTGTGTTGCAGGTCTGTCAAAAACTCAACATCACATCGATGGGATAGTTCCACATCCTCGTCTGGGAAATCATCTAGTAATTATTTAAAATCCATGGTTCCTCCTCTACCCATATTTATAATAATTAAAATGAAAATTCCTGAACAAATGTATGAGGAGTCTTCAAATGCCGACGTCCATCCCAAAAATCAATATTAACAATGAAAACCACCCGTTGTCAATCTATATATGAAAACAAGGCTCCCATATTAAATCATTTGAAAGTATTTCACATTTAATACAACCAGTTGATGTTGAGGTTGAAAACATATGGCTATATCTAGTGAAAAAAATTAAACACCTGAATGATTTTCCCCATCATCAGTGCTCATACCCAAAACACATCCTACATGCTCATATGGCCTATGATTTGATTATTTAACACATGGGGCACGTGAATCCTTTATATATCAAGTCACAGAGAACATACTAGAGAGGGTGAAACTAATGAGTGAAAATCCAAAGAATAAAATAATGAAAAAACATGGGAACACAATTAATTGAGCATACCTCGAATGATCTATGGCCCCAATAGTATTGGTTCTTGCACTGCATAAAACTAAAAATACATAGTTCATCTAGCTCTCTTTTGATGAAAAGCTATATTACCATGTTTGAGAAAGGGTTCGTGAAGGATAAGAATATCCAATGGTTTCCCTCCACATTCCACATCTACTTCCAAAATATCATTTGTCTAATACATCTACTATAAGGATAGCCTCATTGAAAATTTTTATTGATGGTTCTTTTAAAACTATCCATATCTATGAAACAAAGACTAATCAACCCATAGAAAAACACACTAGTGAGACGTCACATAGATGTTTATATAAAGCAATTTCCTCAGAATTACAAAAGGGATTTACTGAGGTCATCTTACTGTTAGTCTAAACAATGATGTCTCGGTCATTTGAGACCAACCATTGAAAATTAAACTCCTTCAGGAAACCATCTAGTTCACTTCTCATAGAAATCCTCTGGATGATTGCATCATCTTGTTCAAATATTCCATCATCTAAACCATTAAGTAAATTAGAAACATTGAAGGAGTTATTATATAGTATAAAAAAGGATTGAATTCCTCCTCAAGATGACTCACTCGAGTATCCTTATCTGCGAAAAGATTTGGGAGAAATAATATATTTTCTGTGAAATTGACCCCAAGATCCCACTGTGATATAATCCCCAACTGAATGGATAGTTTCTCCAAAATTATCACATCCATCATGTAAGATGAATGTTACTCCACTTGTAACTCCTTTAAGATATCGACCATTGAAAAATCTTCTTCTTTATCCCAACCAAGGTAAAAAGTACACCAATGATGAATAGACCCCCACATATGATTAACTTCTAATTTGATGTAGTACTTTATCAAGGAATGGTTCATACTAAATTTGAACTAAATTTTATCTAGCTAGTTATCTATCTCCAGATAAAAATTGTTACCCTCAAACATCCTGAAACCATGATGCTAAAATGATCATATTGTCTTTTTTTCATTTTTGATCATCTTAAATTTGATAAGCCATCTAGTGATTGACTGGGTCTACTTGATGAACCTCAATTTCCTAGGACACTTGATGATGATGAACATAATCCATAGATGAAATGGAAATAAATATTTACAAATCATGATATTATGGAATTTTATTATGATTCATTTTAATTTATATTAATTGTTTCAACCTTTCATAAACATTTAAACTTAAATTGGATCATAAGTCATCAGGATACATGTACCTATTTTAGTATTCTACTTTGAAGAAAGATCCAACTCACTTGTACATTCAAATATATTAGTTTCTAAGAATTAGATCATAAGGGGAGTTAAAATCCCATGTCTTAACCGTTCTCCCTAGCCTATTTCATACACAAAGTTCAACTGGCGCCATTTCCATACCAAACCACAAAAGCATCACTGTTAATATCTTTTAACACCATCATATTTCACAAAAAACATTATATAATACCAATATATCATATCAAACTCACTAAAATTATACCACAATAAGGGGAGAGGGAAAATGACCACCTGAGTCCCACCTATAGTAGGGTCTAGTTTGGTGACTTACTCCGAGGGTAAAAAAATCTAATGTATGGAAGGAATTACCCTATATAATATAAATAGGATCCTGAAAAGAGATGAATAATCCATAATATAATCCATGAATAATATATAAGAAATCCAAAACCATCTAATAATTCATATTAAATTAAAATAGATACATTTAAAGGTATCAAAAGTAAATACCCAAAATAAAATAAAAAGTATCAACAATGAAAATATCTAAAAGACAAATCAAGTAATGTTAAAATGAATCTATAAAGACATCATGGAAATAAAAATATTTTTATAAATATATTGTGATAATACATGAATATTTTTAATGAATATAAAATCTACTCATGCATAGGTGAAGAGATAATACTAATTCAACTATTAGAAAATAGAAAAACCATACATAACCAATATAATTATACTAATGGAATACCCAACATCACCGAGTAATTCAATGAAAATACTATATTGATGTATAATTATATGATATGATTCATATCTATTATAGGTTAATCACACTAATTTCAAAATAGTTTTCAAGTCTCACACCCAAACGTCGAACATCATGGCACTCCCACAACATTAATATAACATCAAATCACATCACCTACCACCTGCGAACACATATATTATCAAATATCAAGAATTATAATTAACATTGTAATAGGTTATCATGAACATGGATGAAATCAACCACACTGCATAATCCCACAACACACAAGCTCTACAATATTCCATCTCATCAAATCTCGACTGAAGTCACCTTGTCCATCAAATCTGACCATGTCCCATGTAGATAGTGATAATTTTATCTTCTTCCCTAGTTGTATTGTCATGAAATATAAAAATAATTATTATTTAATGAATATTTTATATTATAGTGTGTTCTCTTATTCATCTATTAAGATGAACTAGTGGTTTAGTGTGTCAATTATCAATAATTAAAAATAAAAATTGGGGGTGGTTTTAAAAATACTTTTTAAATGAAAATGGAAAAAATAAATTGTTTAATAGTATATAATAAAAAGTGGTGTTTTTCTAACTATTATAAGTTAATTTATTTACAGTTCCACTATTGAAAATGGATATTTTGTTATTCTGAAAATATTATGTGGTTTAATAGAATCCTTTTGAAGAGGGTTGGAAGGATCTTGATTCCACTCTTACCTCTTAAAACGAGGCACAAAAAAACCACCCCAAGACACAAAAATAACGTTGTCATTGTATGGACCTCAATAATAGATTTAGGTATTCCAAATAATATATAAAACTCATGCATTTGTGAGAGAAAGAGGATACTTTTGCTTTTTCAATCAGAACATTCCAAGATTACCACTTGAAATATCAACCCAATCGTTGTTAAAATGAAAACTATTTCACATAATTTTATAAAACAAATGAATTAAGAGGAGAAAAATTTCAATATAAAACATAATTGTAATACTTAACACATAAATTACACAAAAACATTAGATGATCTAGTTTCAAAACTACCTCCCAATTGTGTATACCTTCCTCGAAATGATCGTCTACCAATTAGCTTGACATCGTGAGGATGAGGAGGATCAGAGTAGAAGATCATCTATATACTTGATTCCCCTATTAGGATATGGGCCTCCAAAACATATTGGATGATGATATAAATCTTTTCGGTAAAAAAATTGCATAGCATTGATCCTAGTTCAAACTACTAAAGGAGGTTCTCAAGGGGTTCTTTTATAACCAAATTGGGAGGTAGTTTTGGGACCCTGATTTTGGGAAACAAATTGGACCATAGTGTTCCGTCACTATAAAATATTCTCATAAACAAATAAAAAAATCTTTTAATACCAATCATATATCTCCTTATAATATTTTTGGGAATTTTTTTTAATAATAGATATTTGAAAAATATAGAGGCAAACCCTTGAATCCATGAAAATTCATTTTCATCGACAAATATTTTTTTTGGAATCTTGATTGATGAATTGTGATTGGGTAGATTCACAAGTGTTGAATCCCACTTAATTTTGGATAATCTCACAAAATTTTAATCCCAATTAGATGCATGGATTAGTATAAATATGTGGTTGAGTCTATAGATATTTTTGGATTCCTACGCAAATTGGCCCATTCTCCATCAATATTATCCGAGCCCTCCAAATCACCTACATCTTTAAAAAATAAATAAGAACAAGGGATATATATTTTTTAATAGTGAAAAATATTATTTTTTCAATAACTAATTAATTCAAATTTGTTATTATATTTTTCATTTTCAATACAAATCATGTTCAATATTGTTTTATAAGGGTGAAGTAAAATACTAAATCATAGTATGATCACACCCCCACGCATAATTTTTTGAAAACCTATGAAAATTTTCACATAAAAAATACTATTAATGAAAATATTCACAAATTTGTGATGATTTAACATTAAATAATCATTAATTCAATAATTCTTCATGATAAACTGACAAACCACACCATGTAGTTAGTCCTTGTGATCGTGGAAAAATAAATCTCATAATTTTTATCAGAATGAGATTTAAAGTGGAAAATGATAATAATTTGGGAATGTAGTTAAAAATAAAACAATGTATTTAATTATCAATGTATGTGTGTGTGATATCCATTCCATGAAAATATTTCTAGTTTCAATCTAGTATATATAGGTTTTATAAAATAATTATTCTTAAATTTTTTTTCCACTTATCTTTTCATACATCCTTTTAAATAAAATTTCATGAAACTCTAACTTATGAATTCTTGAAAGTAAAAAACATAAGATCCAAACATAGATATCTCCATATGTTTCACATTTCATCACAACCCAAATTTGATATTATTTTTTAGTTTCTTAAGTTAATTTTGGAAAAAATATCACACTGAACAATCATGTCTTACCTGTTATCCGAATGACAATAATAGTAACAGTAATGTCCAGATCATAGGTCATGAATAAAGGTTTTTGACATGTTGAAGAAAAAACCCATAAATTTTACTTTTTGTTTTATTTTTCTTTTGAGGTGTATAATAGTTGGATAATATGTAAACACATGTCGGTCAAGAAAGTAACGTATTAAAAATGATTAGATAAAGATCGAACCTATGGAACAATCATTTTAAAGTGGTGAGAAATATTAAACAAACATATATAATTATCTAATGATTATAAAAAATTTATAGATCACAGTTGGGTGAAACGTTGTGTGGATAAATTATGTGGAAAAAAATAATGATAAACTAATTACATAAATGGTATCACACATCCCAAGTCATTCAAAGTGATTCATACATTTATATCATAGAAAAACAAACAAATTTCTAGAAAAATTAAAACCACAATCTTAAATTAATTTTTAAACACACTGGTTGTCATTTAGATAATATAATTTTAATGATAGAACCACATGAAATAAAACATTTACTCATTAATTTTCAATAACATCCATGATTAAGAAGGAATCATTTTCCATGATCAAGTGGGCATCAAATATTAACATTTGACTAAAAATTAAAGGTTATAAGTGAGGGAAATTTAGAAATACTATCCAACATTCTAAAATGAGAAAAATAATAAGGATGAAGAAATTTTTTAACCAACCTAGGATTATACCTATCCTCCTAGAGTATGTTGTTTCGTCATTGTAATAAATGATTATGTGATAAGGAATGATAAATCTTGAAGGGTTTCATTCATAGGTTTCTTCTTGAACATAGTTATCCTCTACTAGGGACTCAGTAAGTTCTTCCTAAAAGTGCCTAAGCAGAAAAACGTGACATTGAATTTTTTCTTAATTTCTTGTTTTTGATCCTGAACAAAACCCACCCGATATACATTAGTAAAAGTTTGTGAAAAAATTGTGAGAAGGATGCTTACATTTAGGAATAATTAGTCATAAATTGTAAAGGAGGACCTTATTCTAAATGTAGAATTGATGATGAAGGATGAGGAGGTTGTGGGAAGCCCTAGTTCTGTCATTATAAATCTCAAAGTTCTCATATGAATCTTGAAAAATTTATTCCAACTCATGAATCTATAACTTTTATGGTCACTTGCATCAGAGATATTCATATTACATTTTTTACAGCCCAATATTTCTGGATCACTACCACTACTACGAGGTGAGATTCCCTTCCAAACACAAATCTATTTGGTGACATTTCGATCAGGGTTTTAAAAGTTGTATTGTACGCCCAAAGTGAGTCATCAAAGTGAAAACAACAATCACTCTTATAGGGCTGTATTGTTTTGTCCCAATATTATATTAATTACTCAATTTGATATTTTTTCTTGTCCATTATTTTGGGGATGATATGAAGTGGAGATTTTATGATCAATCCCATACATACAGAGCATGTTTTTCATGTTATCCTTTGAATAATTTAATCCATGATAACTAATGATAAATCTAGGGAAACCTAACCTACTAATAATCTTGGACATGACAAAATAAACATCCACTAGAGTGTTATAGTCACATATAGATATTTCTTTCACCCATTTAGAATTGTATTCAATATGAAATAATACGTAAACAAAATCAAATTAATTTCTAAAAGGTCTCATGATTTAAATTCACCATGGATCCATGTTCTCAAAAAAAAACATGGGTTTTTGGACTATTTCATACCTCGTTGAGGTATTCCCTATGAATTGACATGATTTTCAGGAAATAAAAAATCGATTATAATATCGGGACAATCTTGAAAAATAAATTCTACAGTAATGGACTTTTAGATATGAATGATGAGATCCAAAGTGTCCCCCACATGACAATGTGTGACATAAACAAATGAAAAATTGAATCTCTTGGTTAGGGATAAATCTTTGGATAACATAATCCCAAAAAATTCTCTACAGGTAGGGATCCTTCCAAATTTACCATTACAACTCATTATTAATCAATTAGTATTTTGAACTTATAAAATCTATGAGGACCATAGATGCTACAAAAAAACACAATATTCTCATACCAAGGGGTATGTTTGACTAAATCTCAAAGGTTATCTTGAGTGAATAATTCTACAATGGTGTGGTATGGGCCCATGTGGTTGTCTAATAGTGGATAAATCATTCTGATGTGGTCAGCTACATCATTTTCCACTCCTCTCTTATCTCACATCTTAAGGTCAAACTCTCGGAAGAGGAGCATTCATTGAATGAGACTATGATTACCTTCAGGTTTCGTTGGTGGAAATTGAATCCCATCTTGATTAGAAAATTAAATGAATTTTGTCCCAAAAATACATTAGCATAATTTTTACCCAGAAAACACAATTTAATGAAGTTTTTTTAGTGGTCATATTGTTTTCCTATGTTGGGTGAATGGTAGATGAGTCATACAAAATTAAATGAGGAGTCTTCTCAACACATTTTTATAAAACCAACCAAACTACATTGTTAGGGGTGTCACGCATATGTTTGATGGTGAGATGCCACATTGGTGGTTGGATGATGGGCAGTGATGTGAGATTATTTTTTAATAAATTGAATGCGTCCTCATAATTTTTAACCAACACATACTCAAAGTCTTTTTGTAATAACCAATATAATGTTATATTACTAAATTCATTAATGAAATGATTTTAAAAACAAGCATTAAAAAAGAAATATCTCCCCTCATAAACACATTTCAAATATGGTAGTGATGTAATTAATTAAATATTTTATTTATCTACTTGAATTGTCTCATTTAAAATAACATTACCAAGATATACCCACATATCAACCATGAAAATTCATTTTTCATTATTTAATACAACTTATTATTCTATGAAATGGTGGATTATTGAACCTAGCTGTGTCAGACATTCATAAAAGTAAGTTCCATACACTATGAAATGACCCATAAAAAATCAATTCAATTATCAAGTTACAATTAAAATACACTCAAAATACAATGATGAAAAGTACCAGGACTCTTAAAGGGACCAAAATGATTCTTTTTTTATGAAAATGTATCAAATGGGAAGGTAAATGATGTCTTTTATTTATCATCAAGGGCTATATGGATATGAAAATAAAATGGATGTTCATTAAGGAAACAATGTTAGGACATACATGCCAGTATTTATTACATTTTTTCAATAAAATATGGAGTTATGTTTTATCCTTTCGTGTGGAATGATCTAGTAAATGGAATCCAATATAGACATGAAAAATATTTTTCAAAGGTGTTGGAAGAAATTATACCATTTCATTTGGCATTACTATTTTTCCAATTTTTTTAGGAGTAATTTTCACTAAGCTAACTTATTTACCATTGGATTTGGGATAGATGATACCATTAGAAATCATTATACTAATTTCCAATTTTACAACATGTTGTAGGGTGGGAATAAATCGTCTCTACTATTTTCTTATGATCCTTGAGTCATCTTAAAAAAACTGTGGTGCATACAAATAGATAGGATAATATTGGGGATATCATCCAATGTCTATCCAATTTCCATTTTATATTGTCTCTAAATGTTGAACAGTTTTGATTCCTGATGTGGAGATAGGTTATTGAAAATAATAATTTTCAATTTGTCAATACACATGATATAGAAATATTTTAAATAAGATATAAGTTCTTTAAATTATAAAATTATTGGGTTTGGGATTGAGGGAGGAGATTTAGGGGGATTGAGGTCCATGAAACTGTCTATCTAGTAATTTTTATACTATGAATGAAGATAATAAATGGAAATGATATTTTAATAATCATTTATGGTCATAGATATCTCATAACGAACAAATTATTCAATTAAATCACAAAACATAATTTTTTATGAAGCCACTCAATACTCAAAACATGAATCAAAACTCACATAATCCACGGTTGAATAATATGATATTGAATTAGACTATAGTTCAAGGATAAAATTTTGTGTGTATATATAATTTCAAAGATCTTATATAAATATGATAAGAAGAGTGGAGGGATCTTCACTAGGGTGTTTCATGTCATCAAATATATTAAAACATAAATTTTATCCACAAACTGGATAGAAATCATTGCATTTTGGACATTTATGATCTCCATTTTTATTTTAAAGAACAGACTCAAAAGTATGAGAGAATAATTTCCTTGTGTTTGAGTATCATTTATATCAAGAATATAGAAGACTATAGGGAAGATGAGATTATTCACACTTATGAGAGTATCCATGATCACTCTTATTGGGTGTGCTGTGATTCTGTTGGAATGTTTCCCAACAAAAAATGTCCATTGAAGCTCTCCCACATGTAAATTAGTATATGTAGGATATGGTGTTCTAATAAATGAATTACCAAGGTATAGAATTTCATCAGAAAATATGGTATCCAATATGCATCAAGGTGTAATGAATGTGAATGGATGAATTCATCTGGTTGGAGTTGTTGTTTGTATCAATACACAGACATTCCTTCCCATGATAACTCTCTCATTTCCCTTTATTCATCGTCTATGGGTGCAAATAATTTCTTATATTTGGAATAGTGAGGTATTTATTTAACTGCATCCAATAAAGGAATGTTAAATTTCACCTTTATAAATGTATATATTATTTAATTAGGAAAATAATTATCAATAAATTTTGGTTTAAGGAGTTATTGTATAGAGACCAAGACTAACATTCATTGATATTACATCATTTTAGATGAATACTCGGTATATTATAAAAATACATGTCTGAGGACCATAACAGTTTAGTGTATTTGGAAACACATAAACAAATTATTCTATCCTAATGAAATATATTATACATCTCACAAAAAAATATCCACCTTTATTATTTCTAGATAAAACCTTTCTTCATATCATGGGAAAAATATAGGAAAATTTTGAGCCAAAACGCTCAGTAAGGTTAAATAAAGGAAATGTGTAAGCATAAAAAGAAGAAAAAATTATAGAACATGATCCAAACATTTGAATATCACACCCTATATATTATAGATAATAATTATTATTATTTATTCAGAATATATCTATTATTTGGAAATAAAAAACATAAGCCATGAAATCATAACATTGGAATAAAGCATGTAATATAGGAAGACACATAATAATATTTAATTATTTCCATAGTATCCATGGCATTTATCTCAAGAACATCACACTGGATAGATTCATTTGATAAACTCGATACTCCCCCATTCCATCCTTTTATTTCTAAACTAGGTACACCGTTATTCCAGACATGTATTATTGAACTATGTTCATTTATAATTTCACCACTGTAGTAAAAAACAAATATTATTTCGCATTTCATCCCTACAATATTGAACCAACACCATTTATCATTATATCCATGTATTTATCATGAGATATATCTCCTTACCCAATGAATTTTATGTTGATATAGGTCCAACCGATCTCATAATTAAATCACACATACATGTCCAACAATATCACAAAAACTCACATAATAACCCATGAAATTAAATAGGTATCACAATCATGTAAACATATCATAACATGCCCAAAAATATAGGATTCATAATAATCTCATTAAACGTATAACCTATGAATAGAATTCAATTTCATAAAGATATAACCCTTAATAGTGAAATGGGTTTCATAAAGGCAATGAAATTATGAATGACCCATTCAGAGAAATAATATTAATGGATACTTTTTATCATTTCCTAGAAAAGCATGATTAATATAAATGGATTGCTTCTTAAATGGAAAATAATATTCAAATTTCTTTTAATAACAATTCTTGATGAAAATATCAATTCTTATTTGAAAAAAAACTTAATACATAAACCTGTTGTAAAAAATCATATAAAATACCTAGAAAATTGGTAAACAGGACAATAAATCATTTTGAAAACATTTTCCCTTGAAAAAATCTAAAATAAACATCAAAACATTTTTTCATCCATTTTTTCGGAATACACTTTGAAACATATAAATTAATTTGATGATGTTTTGAAAACCTTTTAACATAAAAACATGTGAAATTGGATTGAAAATGTTCTGAAAACCATTTCATTTAAAATTATTTTACAACATATAAATAATTCTTTAATATGTTTTAGAAAGTCTTTTTACATGAAAACATGTTAAGGTAGCTTCAAATTGTTTTTGAAACCAATTTCATTGAATATACATTTAAAACATATAAATTTGGAATGAATTTTTTTTGAAAATCATTTAACTTCAAAACATGTGAATTTATCTTGAATTGGGTTTGATACCCATTTCATTGTTTTTTTATAAAATATAACAAAATCATAAAAATGTTTTTAAATTAATTTCTTTGAAAATACATTGACAACATATAAATTAGGATTGAATATATTTTGAAATAAATATTCCTTAAAAACATATAAAAGAGGGTTTAAAATATTTTGAAAACAAATTTCATTGAAAATAACTTTTAAAATCATTTTCATATAAATTATCGTTTTAAAAATTCCAACGAAGCTTCAAATAAATGATTGTGGGAAAATCTATACATGTGGTATGAGGTAAAAATATCATTCCATTTGAAAATTAAATATGTCATAAAAATAATTCATTCAAAATGATAAAGGAATATTCCTTTTAAAATATTGGAAATGGAAAAAGGTTAATAATGTTCTTTAAATATTGTAGGATTTGGGTACATTATTCCTTGAATGATTTTTAAAAAACATAGATTTCTGAGTAAAGAGGTGGTAAAATCAAGATTTCCTAAAAATAAATTTATAACTATCTAATATATAAAATAGTCGAATAAATTATTCAAATATTTTAATAAATTATTAATAACCATATGAGAAGAAAATTAATTTATATTCTTGAGATATGGAACATAATATTTCATCAAATGAATCATAAGCATTAATAATCTCGAAAAGATATGGGATTGTCTCAACGAACTATTTCAACTTGGTAACAAGGGATAATAGACTCCATGTAAGAAAATTAAATTTAATTATATATAAAATTTCTTAAAAATAATTTAATTAATTATATAACATTTAAAATGGAATTATATACACCTCAAAAGAGAATTTAGGTGCATACCAAAACATGAGTCCCAAAGAAGGAAAATTGAGAGAAAACTATTTCACCAATTTAGAAACATTTGAAAAAGAATCCCCATGATATCAATATCATTAAATTTACATAATTATCCCTATAAAAGTTGTTATAATATACATATAATACAATCCTGGATAGTATATAAACCACACAAATGAAAAGACTGGTGAAAACAACACGTATCTCACAGAAAAAAAAGAGATTAAACCACACATTTATAAAAAAATATACATTTATTATATATTATTTAAATAACCATATTATTATATGTAATACCATATATGGTTTTATTGTGACATTATGTTACCTTATTTTTAACAATCATTTGTGAAGGTTTCATTTCGGGTAATATTCACTTTATTCTTCACATGTGCCTTAATTTTTTTATAGATGTGGTATTTATAAAATATTTAATGATTTCAAGAATAAAAACATGATTGAAATATCATTTATATTCACTATAATTTTATTACAATAATATATAAAGTATATATTTATGAAACGAAATACATTATTCCTGGAGACAGTATGTTCTATGTATGTATGAATGCTATTCCAGTTTAATTGTCTTAAAGAAGAAGTCAATTAAAAGAAATACTGGTTTATATACATCATTATTAAAGTATACTTTTATTATAATAAATAGAATATTTATTCCTTAAAACCATATTTAATACAGTCCATATAGTGTATGAATGAATCATATCTCTTTGAGGGGGTGGTAGTCTACACTTCCTCAACCAAAACTATTGTATTTACATTAGATGTAAAACATATAGGTATGTCATAAATTCAAATAAAATATCTATGAAGACATTATAAATATAATATATATAATATATAAATGTATTTTTCTTTATAATGGCCACAAATGATAAGTGGTAATGGAAAAATGAATAATCATCATTTTGTGAGGATGTTGTTAAACATATAAAGAAATAGTATGTACGTTACCAATTAAATGGAGGTGTTTGTATGTTTAGGTCAAACCATTTACATAACAACATGCTATTATATTTATTATACTGGTGTTGTAATCATATAAAATAATAAAAATAATAAAAATAATTGGGGGTAATGATAATAAAATAAAGGACTTGAGTGAAGACATTTCCTCTTAATCGAGTAACTCCTTTTGGTTTGTGTCAAAAAACATCCTTGGATTGTCTTCTTCCCAAGAGAAGGATTCTAGAAGAATGGAAGGGATTTTTGGAAGCGTATTGAGAAATTATTGGATGATCCTATTTTTTTTATAGGTGATAATAATTGGTAGAGGTGGTGGCATTTTATAGGAAAGTAAAATGAATCACTTAGAATCTGTGGAAATGGGTATAGTGTTCACATACTATTACCATACCCAAGTCATACCAAACAAACATAAATCAATAATTGAAGTTTTTTGTTCGATTAATGACCCAAAATGGGTTTTATACATGTTTTTAGGTTCTTTTGTGACCCTATGTTTATGGTTTCATACCTAATTAATCTTAATTTTACTTTAAACGCTGTGAATAATTTTAATCAAATATAATAATAATTTTGGTAAAAATATTTTTTATATTATTATACTCTAAATATTATACTGAATATTATGGTGTATATTGGTTTTTTTAAATCTAGTTCATAAAAGTGGAAGAATTATGATTAATGCTAATCCTGTAGAGGGGACAATGTTACAGGTCTTTACAGTATAGCAATGTTCAAAAGATAATTAAAATATTATATTAAATTTAATATTAAAATTGATTCTAATTAAATAAATTGTGTTAATAGGTGTATAATTTATATAATTTAACCTTGAAACAATTTTTTTTTTAAAAATAACAATAATTATTATTTAAAGGAAAAAAACATTTTTTACTACAAACCAATATTTTTTACTTTTCATAAAAACCATGATGTTTATTAATATAATATCAAAAAATCACCATATGATAATTTTGACATTACATATTTAAAAATGATTTTTATTTTATCAAAATAAATTTATAAATGTGTCAAAAATGAATATTATTATTTAATATTATTATTTGATGAAATGATATTTTTAAAATATAAAAGTATTTTACCAAAAATAATATTTGTCATTATCAATATGTTTTATTTTAATTGAAAAACATATAATAAATATTCGAAAATTAGTTATAAATTTTATTATTACAATTTTTAATAGATATTTTATAATTATATCATCATTATAACATCAAAATTATGTTTTTTAGAAACATCGGTGTTGCGTGAAACACACACCAATTCGGTGTTGTGTGCACCATACACCAAGTTGTTATTGTGAATAACATGCGCCGAGTTAATGTTTTGTGTAGAAGTAAATTTTTATCTTGTGTTTTAATATATATATATATATATATATTAATTTATATTTATATTGTCATGTGAAAATATAATTATCAAAAGGTTGAATTTATTCGAAAAAAAATTCATCAAAAAATATCAGGATGTTATATTATACCCCTCTAAAAATGAATTTCTCCTTAAAATATCATCTGGGTTATAAATGGTTTAATAATTGTGTATTTTATTCAAAGGAAACCACATCATTGAAATTAATACTAATACTTTAATTAAATTTTTTTGGCAACATAGAAGCTAGAAAATTTTACATATAAATTTTTTCCAAAGAGGAGAACATCTGTGAAAAGTGATAACAATGACATGATAGAAAAATTAAACTGTCATGTTATGATGGAGAGTGATAGGGGAAATTTTTGGGATGAGGTTAACAATTAGAAATCCATAAATCTACGTTGAACTAAGGGAACATCTGATTCACTGGATATAGAGGTACTGGGATTAAATTTTTGGATTCAAGATTGTTTTTTAAATGTAAAATAATATACATGAAAAGATATAATTGAATTATTTTAAGAAAACCTCACTCTTCATTATTCCTTGATCCATTTAACGTATTTCTCTAAAAGGAAGGTGAATTTTCCATTCCAAAAGCACTAGTTGGTCATGAGATCCTTGATATTCCATCCCACCTATCATAAGTTTTCATCGACACAATATTATTATAAAATATTATCCAATTAGATTAAATTCTCATGTGGAATGATAAAAATTCATTCTCAAATTAATCAACAAAATTTTAAATTCATATATCTATAAATAGTTAACCTTATAACCATCCAAAAAATTAAAATCCAAAACATTAGAAAGAGAGTCCTGAAATCATCTTTACATTGGTTCCCTCATACAACTTAATGTACCACATGGTTTTCACATTCCAATCATTTGAATAACCTCATCATATAATTTCTTTAAACAATGTAATAACATTAATTACCATAATCCTTTTGTAAAATATGCATTATTCCTTATTCCTATTATTACTAGATATATTCATTAAATATATGATATTATAAACTTCATCCCAGATGACATAGAAAATTTAGTAAATAATCAGTTATAAGGTGATTTATAAAATCGAATTTAAGAATTCATATACAACATATCATTATCCAAAGATAATTATCTCAATATTATAAATTAATTAAGGGCTACCTTCCCATAATCAAAATATCACATTTCCATTAAATAACAATATATTTCATCATACCTTTTAATCATTTCATTTTAATCCATAATGAAAACATATACTAATAATAATTATGCATTTTATGATTCACATAAAATAATATTTCAATTCCAAAACCCAAACACTTCATTAATCCAACTTTATTCAGAAACCATTACTGATTCTTCATCAACTTATAACTTAATACATTTTTCCTAGAATATGAAATATGAATAATATCTTATGGTTCATCCTCCTCAATATAGTCATTATAATTATGATCACTATAAACAATACTAGAATAATATTAAATACCTTTCACTAGTCATTTGTAGTCTCATTATTTTCATAAGTATAACCAATACCATACCAAATTTCAGATTTTCCTTATTATATTTCCACTTGGGAGATTGATTAACATAATGCACCTGATTTTAATATCTAAAAAATTAAATATTAAACATGTTACTATTAATTATATTAATATACTGAAACCATATATTATTGTGTGAGAAGAAGTTATCACATTGGGATACCATATAATCATGAAATATTACTTATAGGGTTCCTAAATCATTTACTCTACTTATTTAATCTACCAAACATGGTTTTATCATAGTGTCTTCATATACAACTTATTTTTAAACCCTTCTTTATATTTTGTGACGTGTTTAGTTAATTCCCAAAGTATATCCCATGGATTTTCAAACAATGTCTGTAGGAAGGCTCATTGTTGCGTACCACATTTCCCTGTGTTAGCCCTGAAACATCTTATCATAGTTTTTACCTCTAGTTATGTGTATACCAAGTCCACATCCACTTAATGTATCTAGAAATGTATTTATTTCAAGGAAACCAATCATCCTATCATATACCAACATTCCAGGACATTTTCCTATACGTTAACCCATCATTATACTTATCCTTAGAGACATCCTTAGAACTATTCCTAGAAATGCCTCTAGGTATCTCAGTAAGGTTTTCTAATCCTATTATCCAATGTTTCATTAAACCTTTATATTGATACCAAATATAGAGACCAATATATAAAATATATGAGCATTAAATCATTTTATAATAATACTCCATACATTTTAAAAATACATGTGTGAGGGCTGTAGTAGTTTAGTGTCTTATGAAACATCAAAACAAAATATTATATCCTGGTGAAAGATATTCATCATCACCTATAAACACCTCCACCTTTAGTAATTATACCTAAAAACTTTATTCATATCCCAGGGAAAGGAAACATAAGAAAGTGGTGAGATCAAATGCTCAGTAGGGGTAAATAAATGAAATGAATATGAATAACATAATCAAAAGGGTATGTAACTTAGAATAACATTATAATATCATACAATGCATAATAAATATCATAATAATGATTGGAATTTAATAATACATCAATCATAAGCAAATAAAAAAATCAAATACTTGAACGCACAACAAAGGTAAAAAATATTGAATTGTGGTAGACACATAAGAATATATAATGATTTCTATTATAGTCCAGGAATTACTGCTGAGACTATATTAGTGGAAAAATTCTTTTATTGAAGTGGTAACACCCCCGTTCCATCACATTATTACTGAACCAGGTAAACCCTCATTCCATTCCTCTATTACCTAATAAATTTTATTACCCTTTCTTACAATGTAATTCTGAATTGATTTCATCGCTTGTTTCATCCATATAATATTTCACTTTGTTTATTTCCCATTCCAACCCTTTAATATTGAACTAATATAATTTCTTGTTCTAACAGAGTATACCTCATGAGCTATAAATAATTACCCAATACATTGGAGGGAGATATGAGTCCCACAAATTTCTTATGTAATCCAGACATACATATTCAACAAAATCATAAACAATTATATCAAACCCCATGAAATGAAATGTGTTTCATAAAAATGTAAATATGTCATAAACATTGGAAAATGATATAGGTATTATAATAAATTCATCAAAAATTCTATCTCATAAAAGTGAGACGGATTTCATAAAAATATATCCCATGAAACATATTGGGGATTCATAAATATCATGAAATTAAGAATGACCCATTCAGAGAAATAATATGGATGGAACGTTTGGATCACTTATTATAAAGGCATTAGTAACATCAACAAATGCCATCTTAGATAGAAAATAATTTTGAAATATCTTTCAAAAAAATATCTCGAGGAAAATATCCTTTCTTATTTGAAAAAAGATTTTTACTACATAAAACCATGTTAAAATCATTTTCATAGAAAATACCATGAAAAAATATAAATAATACTTAAAATCATTTTCAAAATCATAATTCATGAAAAACAATAAAAAAGTTTTATAAAATTTTAAAAACAATTTTCATTAAAAAAATCCCGAAACATATAAAAAAATCTTGACGATTTTTGGAAAAAAATCAATTGAAAACTTGTGAAAGTATCTTGAAAATATTTTGAAATCCATTTCTATTAAAATAAATTGAAAAAAATATATAAACAATTAATAAAAATATTTTTTAAAACCTTTTTACATAACAACATGAGAAAGAGTCTTGAAAATTTTTTGAAATAAATTTATTGGGAAATACATTTAAAACAAATAAAGAATGTTTAAAAAGATTTCAAACCCTTTTTAATTTAAAACATGTTATAAATAAATTTATTTTTTTAAATCCATTTTTTTCAATAATTTTAAAACATATAAATTAACCATGAAAATATTTTTAAAACCATTTCTTTGTAAATACTTTGATAACCTATAAATAAGGATTGAAAATATTTTGAAATCATTTTTCATTGAAGACAAATGAAAAAAGGTTGAAAACTTTTTTCAATGAATTTACCTTGAAAATAAAATATAAAAACATTTTCTTAAAATATAACATTTTAAAAATTAAAAGAAATATCCAAATGAATGATAAAGGGTAAATCTGTATATGTCGTACGAGGTAAGATGAACATCCATTTTTCATAGTAAAAAGGTTATAAAAATGAATTATTTGGAATGTGAAGAGAAAATTCCTTTGAAAATATTATAAATTGGAAAAAAGTGTTAAAATAAATTTTATTGATTATAGGAGAATGGAACAAAAATTTTGGAACCCGTTTTAGAAAACTCAAATTTTGGACCGACGAGAGGGTAAAGTATGAATTTATTAAAGAAAATTTACTACCTATATTATTTACCAAAAAGTGGATGAAATGTTAATATTTTATTAATTAATAATTAATAATCATAGAAGATGAAAATTCTAGAACATTCTTCCGAGATGGATCATAATATTTCGTCAAAAGAAGCATTAACATTAACAATATTGAAAAGAAGTGAGATTGCCTCAATGAACTCATATAACATGGTAACACGAGATCATACACTCCATGTAAGAAAAAAAAATTACATGAAACATAAAATATCATGAAAATAATTTAATGCATGGTATATCTTTTAAAATGGATTCATACATATTTTGAAATAGAATTTTAGTGCATAAAAAACATGAGTCTCAAAAAAAGACAAAACTGTTTCAATAATTTGTTAAATTTTGAACATTATCTCAATGAAAGAAAGATCGTGAAATGTATTTGTGAATACCCATAAATTTATGTATAAGTTACACTGAGTAAATCAAGTTCATTATATACACCACATAAAAGAAACAATTGGTGAACATATCATCTATCTCATGGAACTAGAAAGTGAGCTGAAATCCCCTTACTATATGTCTTGACTCATGTCATACATCTTCAAAACACCTTTATAATAAGTATATAATTATTATAAATAATTTAAATAAAAAATATTTTTATATTTATTTCCATATTTTTTTATCAAAACATTATATTACTCACTTGTTAACAATCATATATTAAGGTTTCAGTTAGGTAAATATACACTTTAATCATCACAGGTTTCATAATTTATTGTATATTTGATATATATAATTTATATAATGATTTAATTAAGGTAAAACTGTTATAAATATTATTTATATATAATCTATTTATATTTTATTAATCTATATAATATTTAAGTATGAAATCGAAAATCACTATTCTTAGAGACGACAGGCTGTACATACAAACAAATTCTATTCTTGTTTATTTATCGTGTTGAAGGGTAAAAATTTAAAAAATATACTTGTTTGTATATATATATATCATTATTAAATAATAATAATGATTTAATATTTATAATATAAATCCACTAAAACCATCCTTAATACAATCCATGTAGTCTTTGAAAGAATCATATCGCTTCGAGGGGGCATTAGTTCATACTTCCTCAAATGAAATTATCATATTTACATAAGATAAAATTCACAATGGTATGTACTAAATAAAAATTAAAGAGTTTTAAAGACATTATAATTAAAATATATATCATATAAAAACATTTTTTCCATCAAAATGGCCACCATGATAGTGGGAATGGAAAATTGAACATTCGTCGTTCCGTGAGGCAGTAGTTTGTCGTACATAGAAACGATATGTTTGTTACCCATTAGTTTGAGGTTTGTGTAAGTGAGTTATAAAACCATTTACATTACAGCATAATATTATATTGGGTATATTTGAATATTTATATTATCATAGAATAATTATTGTTTTAGGGGGTTGAGAATGACAATAAATGAAATGAATTGAGAAAAGGCGTTACAACTTTATCGGGTAACCCCTTTTTTATTTCTACCAAAAGGCTTAATATGATTTCATAATATGAAAGGGAAGTATTCTAGGACTAAAATATAAATTATTGTAAGTTTATATGGAAGGTCTTGTCCAATCTTATGGGGTTTTTTAGTTGTAAAGAAGTGGGAGAGGTGGTGGGATTTTATAAGAATTGAAAGGGACTCACTTTGAATTTTGAAGAAAAGTTAGGTGTACTCATGATCATAGAAAAAAAGTCTTACCAAACAAACATAAATAAATAATATAATTTTAAGGATTATTACTGGCAGAAAAATGGTGTTTGGACAAGTGAATAGTTCATTTGTTCCCTTAAGATTATGATTTAGTCCCTAAGTATACTTAATATGACCTTAATCAGTGTGATTAATTTAAATCACTTTTAAAAATCATTTTGGTCAAAAATAATTTTGATATTATTAATCTGAAAATATATTACTGATAAAAATGATTTATTTACCTTTTTCTAAATCCAATTCACAAAATTGGAGAAATTAATATAAATTTTAATCCCATAGATGAGATGAAATTACGAGACATTAAATTAAAAAGAAGTTCAAAAGTTTATTAAGTTTTTATATTCAATATGAATATAAAAGTGATTATAATAATTTATATAGTATTTATAAATATATAAATGATTGAATGTGACCTTAAAATAAATTATAAATATAATTTTACATTAATAAATATTTAAATGATGTTGAGTTATCAACTAAAAAGAAGTATTTTTCAGTATTTATCAAAAAATAATATTTCTTAGGAAAAAGCCAAAATTCACCCTAACCTAATTTATACATTATAAGTTCAAAATAGTGATTATTTTATAAAAATATATTTCTAATTATGTCTAAAATTATTTTTATTATTTAAAATGGTTGATTCAAGAAAAAGAACATTTTAAAACATTAAAATACATTATAAATAATATATATTTCATTACCAATATGTTTTATTTTTGTAAAACAGCTATAAAAAATAGTTTATAATAAGTTATACTATTATTATTAATATGTTTAATGCATATCTTATAATTATCTCAAAATTATAATTGCAAAATGATGTTTGGTAGAAACATCGGTGTTGTGTGTAACGTATAAAAATTTGGTGTTCTATCAAACATACGCCAAGTCTTGGTTACATGTAGTGTACGTCGAGTTGATGTTTAGTGTGAAATGATTATTTTACCTAGTGTATTAATATATATAATACTATTTATAATAACACATGAAATGAAAAATATCAAAAAGATAAATTAATTCAATAAAATAATAATTAACTAAATCTCAGGGTGTTACACATTGGGTTAAAGGAAGATGAATGGAAATTCAAGTAAATCCTAAATAAAAAATTATTTACACTTATTTTTATGTTTCCTTTCTTTATATACTTTTTCAGGTATAGAAATAGGGTTTTCATGTTGGGGGATTACTTGATGTGTAGAATCGGTGGATGATAAATTTTCTTTTCCACTTTATGGTTTGATTGAGAAAATATTTTCTTTTGTCATTTACATTATCAATATTATGGGATAATAGATTTATTGAACCATGGATCATTGTATCAATGATGGGGTTTATCATTTTTCCTACATGAGTTCATATGTATTGAATATATCATTGTGTGTTCTATTGGAAATGGAGGTTCTGTGGTTCCATTGGCTTCACCATATCCTTTAAGATTTGATCAGACATTGGATGAGGAGGAAATGTCTTGAGGTGTTGAAGGATAAGAAGGTATAATTCCTTAACCTTGTTGATATGAGTTTTACTTCAAGTATCTTGATTTTCCTCCCTGTTTGTATTATGGTTGTTCGTGCACGTGGTGTTTGGATTTTCCCAGAATTGTACTTTCGTAAAGGGTGGTGCTTAATGAAATTGAATGCAATATAATAATATTGGAAAAGACTCAGAAGAATCCTAATGTTGTGAAAAATTCTATGAAAAATGAGTGTTATTCTAGAAAATACCAAAAAAATAATGGAACGATAGAAGAGTGTGTGTTACCTAATGGATGATATAATTTCATTAGAAGGTTATGCATATCACCAATTTAATTTTCTAATTTTTAATCTATGACTGAATGACTGGCCTCATGAACTACTCGGTTTGGTGAAATTGCTCATTTACCAAATTGATGTTCATTTTGAGCCATGTTTTCTATTATGTCACGAGCATCGATTGGAGTTTTTCAACAAGGGAACCAACAACTATAACATCTATCATTCCAAGGTCCATGAGTATGTGTCCCTCAATGATGTATTTAATTATAAATTGTTCACTAATCTTGTGTAGGGGAAAACATGAGAAATGTCTTTTGAATCTCTCCCAGAATTTATGAAGGGTCTCTCCCTATGATTTCCTAATTCCAAATAATTCTTTTCTAATTGATGAAGTTTGGGAGGCTGAAAAGAACTTATCTAGTTTGAGACATTTAAGGTAATTCCATCCCCCAATTGTGGTTGGAAAATTGTATAGTTAGTGTTTGGATACACCAATAAGGGAGATAGAAAATATCTTAAAATGAATGAGTTCATTAGTAGCAGTTTGGTATTCCTTTTTAGAACACACTATTTGAAATTAATTTATATTTTTTGTGAGTTTACTCACTATGAAATCCATGGAATCTATGAAATAGGTGGATGAGGCCTGATCATAGCTGAATGTTTGCTACTTCCTCATAGTATTCAATGTTTTCATGATGGTACTTCACGTCTGGGGTGGCTAATTCTTTAATGGTATGGGTGTTTTTCTTCCATTATATTAATGTTAATTTTATATTCTATTTTAGTTCCATAATGATATTGGTATAGTGGAGCCTCAAGGTGTGGTGTTTCCTCCTTCAAAGGACCGATCAGTGTTTCTTAGGGTAATTGACGTAGTATCCCCTCTGGTCTGGATTTGAAAAGAGACCAATCATTCATAGTAGAATGCATCATAATAAACACCTAAGAATAAGACATTATTATAACAAAACTTTTATACAAAATTATAAGAGAGAAATAAACAAAGATATACAAAATACCCAAAGTAAAAAAAAACAAATGCACACTCAAAACCAAAGTGCTCCCCATCAATGGTAAAAAATTGGACAACATTATCCTGAAATGTCAAATTTATAATGAATTAAAAATATTATTATGTATAGGGTATACCATATTTCATCTCTGAATGTTAATTGGTGTTCTAATGTGTGTATTTTTAATACATGACTAAAAAGTGGGGGTTATTTTGAAAATATTTTTAAAAATAAAACTGCATAATTAAATAGTTTAATAGTCCACAAAGAATGGTGTTATTCTTGAACTATGCGTGTATAAAGTCCTATTAGATTCACTAAAAATCTTGGATAGTTCAATGTGTTGATAATATTATATGTATTAATGGAATCATTTGGATGAGGGTTGTCTAGATCATCATTCCCATCTTTCCTCTTAAAACAATGCACAATGAACCACCCCCTAAAATAATAATCATGTAGGCAAGAATTTAAAGTCAAGAAATTTTTTGGGAGATTCCAAATAATACATAATTCTCATTTGTTTTTGAGAGAAAAAGGATAATTGTGTTTTTCCATTCAGAACAACCCACGATTCCAACATGAAATCTCAACCCAATCAGTGTTCAAATGAAAAGTGGTTCACTTAATTATATCAAGTGAGAGGAATTCAGAGTAGAAACAAATCAAGATAAAACATAATTAGAATATAAAACATAGAAATTACACAAATATTATATAATAAGATGTTTTGGAACTCTCTCCAATGAGTGTATTGCTTCAATGAAATGATCTTCCATCATTTAGCATGTCATTATGAGGTAGAGGTGTCTCTAGTAGAACCTCTAGATTATCCTTTATCTGCCTTTGAGGATTGGGGACTCTAGAACTTATTGGATGAGTATAAATATCCATTAGGTATCCAAAATGTTAGATCTTTAATCATGGTTCAAACTTGTAAATGAGGTTCCAAAGGTGTTAGTTTAGAGCTAAAAATGGGATGTGGTTTGGGAACCCTGATTTCAAGAAACCCCTCTGCCTATTCTTTTCAACCAGTAGATTTTATTATCTTATTTAAAAAAATATAAAAACCTTATTGATGACCTATTATATATTTTCCTATAAAATTAAGCATCCATATATTCTTTATAATAAGAGATATTACTAAAATAAAGAGTTAAATTCTTGACATCGTGCAAATTAATTTTCTAAGATTGACTGATTTTTTGGGCCACTTAATGGAATAAATGGGCTTGTTTTTATTCCTAATACTTGTATCCCACTAAATGATGTATCCGATAACAGAATCCCATTCTAATTAGAATCACTTATCATTTGAGGTATATGGTCTATTCGATATATATTCTAGTATTCCTATCCATTATGGCCCATTTTTTTTAAATTCATATAAACCCTCCGAATCACCTCCCCCAATTATGAAAACATTAAAAGAATGAAATATTAAATTTTAACAAGGAAAAACATTTAATTTTTTAATCGTGAATGATGATTAATTTTTATTTTTTATGAACAACACCAGTTTAATATAGTTGTTTGAGGGTGATTTTTAAACAGTGAATAATAATACATTCTTGGAGATCACAATCCATGCATGTCACCACCACCTAGAATAGGGAGTATGGATGAGTTTGTAGCCATCCATCTATCCATATTCCCACTATGATGTTGGGAAAATAGTACCTGATATATATATAAATGGTTGTCGCCACAAGTTACTCAACATGGTTGATGTATATAAAGAAACTATAAGTAAATATAATTTATGAAATTTCTAAACTCAATCCCATCCTAAGAGTTCAAAAAAATGTACCCACTAACTTAAAACATTCCATCACATTTTTTCTACTTCTAAATTCCTAAAAAACACAAAAATAAAAAGCAATGTTCCACAAATGATTTCCAATTAAATCCAATTATTATTTTATATATTATTAACCAGATTAAATTAAAAAAGAAATCATGTTTTCTATATCTAGACATTTAGTTATTATATAAACATTGTCTTTTAAAACACATCACCCATTATTAAATCATTCATTAAACATTCCCATTTGATTGATTTTTCATTCATTTAATTCTATTACTACTTGGGAAAGTATTGAAACTTACCACTATTATTGCCCTGCTACATAACTGCACCACCACCACCATCTAATCCCTACTACAGAACCATATCATACCAACTTTACCAACACACATAAAAATATATCCACCTCCCATTAATATCATCATCACATATTAGACACAACACCCAATCATATCAATAAATATAATACATTTCACACCAAAACAATTTCTTGATTAGTTATTGGGGAATTCATTCAGTTCAGATTCTTTATTTGAGGGAATTATCATAAAACATTTATATCATAGGAAATAAATTTAATTAACCATTTATATGTGGTTAACCATTTATTTTTTATGGTCTCACAAAAATCACATAACATGGGCATAATATCAAATATAAAAAATACCATAGAAAATGGGGATACTAGAGACCATGATTGACTATAATACTAAAAACATATTTAAAAATATCACAATATAAAAAGATATAAAAGTAATTGAATAATTCCACATCAACATTCTATATAAATTAAACCAGTTAATTATCATTGTTAGTCCAGATGAATTTATCCTCCCTTGTGTTAATCAGAGTAAAACTTATGGTATTATACATCGAATGGAGAAATGAGGGACCCCAAATCAGGAATAAAGAAACTTTACAACAACTTTCTTCCCCAAAAAATTTAAGGTGGACATATTTATTGAAACCTCTTTAGGGAAACCAATCCAACTGTAGAAAAAAATATTCCACAGGTGTAAGGGAAGAAGAATTTGGATCTTGTTGTCAAAAGAGAATGTAAGCTTGAAATAATAAAGGAATGATCTTCACTTTTGTATTATTAGATTCTTAACCACCTAGATTATAAACTGTTTAGATTGTTTATTAATGTTGTATATCTTTAATTCTATATATTTTAATCATTTGAATGCACTTTGGGACTTTTGGAAAATAAATACATGATTGAACATTGTTGATACGACTTTAGAAATCATTAACTAATGGAATTAAAACAAATTTTCATCGAAGAAATATCAAAAATAAGAATAATGTAAATTTTTGGAAAATTGGAAACACTGTTGCATGAAATCTCTTGGGTGTCTCTACCAGGGTGATCCACCTATGGTGATCCACTTCCAGAATGATCCACATTTCGTGACCCACTTCCAGAATTCCACTATAGGGGATCCACTTTGAGAATGATCCACCCATTGTGATCCACCAACTGAAATCTCCACCGATGGTGATACACTACCAGAATGCCTCCGTTTATGATCAACTAGTTTATAAGTCCACCATTAGTGATCCACCATAGTAATGATCCAACATTGGTGATCCATAGTAATAATTCCATCATTGGTGGACCAAAACTAGAATGAACCACCATTGTTGAACCAATACTAGAATGTAAATGTTGGTGATCCAACCCCAGAATGCCATCATAGGTGATCAACTAAAAAATGATCTACCAATGGTGATGCATATCTAGTTTGAAACCCAATGGGTTCTTTATTTAGGTGATACCACCAATTTGATACCATTAGGTTGTACCATCAGGGTACTATCATTAGGTTCCATAGCCAGGATTCTACCACAAGGTGCTACAACCATCCAAAAAACATCCCAAATGTCCCATAGACACCAGAGACACCAAATTTTCCACAAATTAATAGGATAAAAGGTCCAAGAAATTACATGATATAACAAATTAAAAATTAAAATAATATAGTAAATATCATATTCATAGGTTAAATTCATCATTATATAAATCCGTGAAGGATGGTGTTGAAAAAACGTTATATTGATTTACGTAATGGTAGTATGTTATAAACATGGTCGATAGATTTGTTTCTAATTTTTTGACCTAGTGGAAGATATATATTAATTAATTAACATAATTAAATACTAGTATATATTTAATACTCATTTTAATATGTGGAATTATTTTATAATATTTAATTATGTGGAAGAAGAAGAAAATCTAATATGTGTGATTTAGAATTTTATATCTTCATTGGAGAGCCTCTTTAAATTTATATATAAAAAATTCATAATATTTCTTAATAATAAAAATAAGTAATATAGGATGTGGGGGGGAATTGAGTAATGAAATTTTTTATATAATAACTTAACTAAAGGTTTTTTGATGTGTAAATAATGGATACATGTAGGTGGGATTTTATAAGTGGGTGAGAGTACACACATTAGTTTTTTCAAAGGTAATGTGATACCCTATTTTTATAATCTCTAAGGCCTATATAATAATGGATATGTGTGGTTGGGATTTTATGATAGTAATATAATTTTAAATTCTATTAATGTTATTATTACCCTAAATTTTTAAACAACGATGATATTTCACTTTTATAGGCAATGGAAAATTTACGTAATATATTTTGAAAATAATAAAAAATATGTTTTTGACGAATTTTATTTTTCCAAGTCTTTTATAGATATATATAAATAATAAGATATGGTTAATGTGTTTATATTTGAATTCCATTTCATTGTTCATATGTCAATAGTAATTTTATTCAAATATACCCAATAATGATTTTAAATTGTGTTTACTATTTAAAATCCATTTATACATCCATAAAAAACTATAAAAATAAAATAAAGACTCATTTTTATTAGATATTTATTATCCAGTCATGATATTTTCATGTTTTTCTCACTTTTAATTTTGAAAATTTTCTTTAGGATGCATATTTTATGATTTTGTTTGGAAAATTCCATCGATATTTTCTGATAAAAGGTAGTTAATATATGCCTTTCAAAGGCACCAATTAGTGTATTTTTTTCTAAATAACTAAATTTTATATATAAATATCCATGACCATTTTTTAAATCCCATGAAGTGACTTCTAACCTATGCTCAAAATTTTAGAGGCTCAATTAAAAGGATATATTCAAAAGGGGATGTATAATTCTTAATAGATTTATTTTATGTTTATTTTTCCATCTACGTACATTAATTTTCTTGTCCTTACCAAATTAATTATTTTATTAACATATATTTTGTGAAATATTATTATATCAATGGAAAACTACTATATACCTTATTTTAATATAATGGGAAATGAATGCACCACTCGTATATATATATATAGAATACAATCTCCACGAAGCGATGTATTTCATTTTCTATCACCTTTTTTCTGGGACAGTAACAATGATGGATATTAGGTGAATTCTTTTTAAGAAAAACTGAGACCATGCCTAGAAAATAAAGATACCTATATTAAAAATAATTAAAACATAAACAAGTTTAATGGTAGAAGATTTATAAATAACCTTCATGAAAAGAGGAAGTAGATCACATTGAACATGATCAACCCAATGATAATCATTACCATTGACACCTTTGTTAGTAACACCATCAGCCAACAAATTACTCTCTCTATAAGCTTGAGTGATGATATGTTCCATTGAGTAGTAAAAGTTCTTTCATCTTGTCTATGAATTTTATTTATAATAAAAATATTTTTCCATAAATAAAATATGAAATATTTTTATTATACATCAATCTATAGGATATTGATAATGTCACCTCTGTTTATGTCTGTACTACGACATCCAAAAATCTATATGATTTGTTTTTAATTTCCTATTTACATGGATAACAATAAAAATAGATTTAATGAACATATATGATATTGTTGGGGAAGTATTATTTTATATTGTTTAATAATTAAATAATATATTTCACATTTAACCATACATACAATTAGAATGTCATCATGAATACGTATAGACTACCACCACCAGGACCAATATTTTTCATGTTAATATTATCACCATTCTTGGAAAATGATAAAATTTTATATAATCCAGAATCTAATATTGATAGAAATATTAACATTTTTTATAAGAAGGAAATATTTTATAGCACCATTATCGACTATTAATAGACTTGTGTAATTTTAGATAAATTTAGTAAATAACATTTTATTGGTCATATAAGGAATAAATATTCAATAATTAGATGTAAAATGTTTATAAAAGGGCCTGGAAAATAGAATACACATAAAAATGGTACTTATTGATGTATTTAAATAAATTTATGTTTATTATTAATAAAAATATAATTTATCTTGCAATGAATGAATCACATGTATATATTTTTCGTCTCTAATCATCTCCATTAAAAAAATTTATATTACACACTAAATATCTTTTATATGATGTGTGTGATACCCAATTGAAATAATATATCACCAATTCATATTTTTATCAATTTTTAATGTTTTATGGTTGTTTTTATTATTTATTTGTTTTAATTCATTGGTTATTAAAGTTATAACTGACTATTTTAAAATCTCATAGTTATTTGGGATTATTGTATGTTTTATTTTACATCGAAAGGTTTATATTATATCTAAATAATTCAACCTCATATATTTTACTCTCTTACTTATATTTCATGTATTTCCATTTTATTCTTCAATAATTTCCTCACATGGGTAATCAATTAAAAAACTATGAAAAAAACCTCATATTCCCACTTTTAGGTCAAGAATATTTTTTATATATATCCATATTTTTCAATTGTTTCCATGAATTTTTTTTATAAATTCATAAAATTAGAATTTTTTGTTCTACTAACTTTTACTTAATTTATATAGGACTAAAACAATTATATCAATTTTTTATAAACATGTTGTTTTAAATTTATTTTAAAAGTGTAAAAATATTTTTTTTAAACATTTATGGTGTGATCGGATTTTTCTACCTCCATTATCATTATCAAATTTTTAAAATCCTATATATGTATCAATTTTTATTCAATTAAAACTCAATTTAAATTATTATGTAAAATTTATATATTTATTTTAAAATAAAAGTGAATTATTTTATAAAATGTTGAATAAATATTTCGCAATGATTTATAAATTAAATATTATAAAAAAATTAACATCATATTTGAATGATAATTTTAATGTTTCTGTGTAAATTTCATTTATAATTGTCATATTTAATTTATCTTATTAAAATATTTATAAAATTAATTTAATTTCATCATCATTTTCTATTTCATAATTAATTTTTCTCATAATGATTCACCTATTATCCTTGAAGATGTGTTCTCTCTCATTTTTTATATATATGATGACATGACCATATAATTACTATTATATATGGTATGAATTAAGAGTAGAATACTGAAAGTGTTATTATATTTAATTAAAAAATGATGATGTTTAGTATACTTGAGTAAATATGTATATTTTTATTGATAATTCATATTTATTAATTTTTATATTTTTAATTCGAGATAAAATGAATTTATTAGACATGGTTAAGTTATCAGTGGGTCTTGGTTATAGGTGGACCCTCGATGAATTAAATGGTTTCATTAGAGAAACCAAAACATGTATTTCCTAGTTTATTCCAACCAATAAAATTGTAATTATAAGGAATAAGGCCTTTAGGGTGTGTAATATGTATTTGAATAAGGCCCTGATAATAATTCTCATGATGTATTGGGATAAGGGCTTGATAGAAATATCATTACATCTAAAATTATGCATTTATTTTATTATAATTTAATTATTTTTATCTATGTTATTTGTATGTTGATATTTGATGTGGATTTATTTCTATTTCATGTAGTTAAATAAAATTCAGGTTTTCGTATTAATCATTATTTTGTGTATATTTTCCCATAACTACTTAGGATAACATCCTTGTATATATTATCTTACAGAATATCTAATATCCCCTTTTATTTTCCCGCCATACCCAAGATATTAAAATGATTTCATATAAGGATATTTGTAAAATTACTTAAATATTATCATGTTATGTTAATTTTGAAAAATTTAACATGTAATTCATGTATGCGTGTAGTCTATTATGAATTTTAAATTAATTGTCCTTTATTATTATAATACCTTGTAACTTGTATAAATTTATTAATTTATACACTGGTTATAGGTTTCTTGACTTGGGGTAATTACAAATTCACCTAAACTATGCAATGCATAGAAATTTTTTTTATTTTTAATTAAATGAATATTTATAAAAATAAATTATTTAGGCACATACCAAATATATGGGTTTTGTAATATCCCCTTGAATTTCAATAAATATATCAGGTAAAATATTGTGATATGGAATATTGATCCTAAAGAATAAATTATATTTGTTATACTCAGTATTTGAAATACTATATTGTGATCAAAATTTTATGAAACTCTATAGAACCATTCCAAACAAAAATACCTCAAACACCCTATATGTGAAAGAAAAACTACAAAAAAAGTATTTTATATTATCCATATGATCATGGGTGAGTAGAGGGTACCAAATTCATGAATTGATATATGGTTTACTTTTTTGGTCAACAAATTTTTTTATCCCACATAGTGTTTTAGATTTATTTTATCAATAGTTGTCAAAACCCCAACCACAGTAACCCAGAGTCTGTGGTTTCATTATTGCATTAGAACTATCTACAAGCGATCAGATCACCATGGTTAAATCAAATTAGTAGTCTTTGAGATACAGATACATGAATTCTATCTTTATTACATTTCTAATTATAAAAAAATAACCAAGTAATGTGATTTACATCCTTAAACACATTTAATCATTTTATCTACATATCCTTGGGGAAATATAACCAATAAAAGGTTGAGCTTAATTTCTCGGTAAGGGTATTGTAAATTAGAATATATCAAGAACCTATTATGAATAAAACATATGGAAAGGTAAAATAACTGAATATTTATTCAATTTAATTAATAATTATTCAATAATGATATGATAATTTATAAAACATTAATAATTGTAAAGGAAAGAAATTCAATTTATTTAATAACATGTGGACAATTTGAATCCATAGATAATGTCATATTGAAAATATCACAGATAAAAATAACTAAATTATTAATGATTTAAATTTTTAACAATTTGACATATTGTTCCCAATGAACATGATACCTTTACCATTATTACATTTCATAAGGCATTTTAATCTAAATGGGTATAAAAAAATAATATAATTATGCACTCTTATTCGTCTCATGAGACTAACGATGCATCATGAGATATTAATATATAAATTCCCCAACCATTATTTTATATCCAAAGAATTAATTATTTATCAAATAATAGATTTAATCCATTAATCAATATTCTTACTCAACTAATAACATCATTGAGAAATATATATATATACACACACATATATAATTGACATTATTTTTTTATTTAATCAAATAAATTTCGATGTAAACAGTATACATAAATATTGTATACAGAGTAGAAAAAATAATACCCAGGATAAAATAAATATTTAAATTTAATTAAAATTTAATTTTCAATTAATTAAGATCATAAATGAAACAAATGGGAAGTATATACACTATAGAAAATAAATGAGGTGCATAACATTGAAATACTTCTCAATAATATGAAATTTATACAAAGTCACTTTAAAAGATCATATAATTAATGAAATTACTTTACTATCTATATATTAAGTAAACATACATCATTTTTTTTAATAAATAGTAGATAATGAAAATTCATTTTCCACATAACCTTAGCCTGACATAATAAATGAAACAGTGGTTTAACCAAATGAATGAAAATTGAGTTATAAAATCCTTTAACTCACACTTACTTTTATTGGTGCGCACTTTAAAATAATGTATAATGTTTTAAATAATGTTATTAATTTATTATATAAAATATTAATTTTTAAAAACCTTATATGATCTTTTTATAACATTTTACCATATGTTCATTAATAATGTTTGTTTCATTGTGGTGAGTGTTAATTACCGTGTTTTCGCATGTACATTTTGTCATGAATGACCCAGATCTTTTTCATTGGATATATATAAAAAATTTAAAAACATTTAAATATGTTATAAATATCATATATAATCATTAAATTAAATTTCATTACCAATCATGAATGTTGATCATTTAAAATGAATCACATCACATCGTGGAGATAGTAGGTTATACATATGAAACAACCATGATATCCTTCCATTAGTGGGAGAAAAGGTAAGTATGTAGATGATATAATAATTTATATAATTTATATAATGTAATATTTATTATATATATCCATTATTTTCATCATTATTACCATCCAAGAATTATGGTGAGGAAAAAAATTACAATATGAAATGGAGACAATAATTTGTACGTAAGTAAGAGCAGTGATTTCTTTCATTATAGAAAGGATCAATTGGGGAATATGCTTCTGAAATAATCATAATAACATCACATCACATATATCACACCTAAATTATTACATTATTATGGAAAAAATAAATTAATATTAAGTATAGAAAAAATAAACTAGAAATATTCAGTAAATATTATTCCATGGTGTTAATGAATCCACATTCAGATATCCTATTTGGGACACTAGTTTAAGTATTATGAGGAGGCCAACACCTATATGATTATTATAATGATGTTTTAATTATATATTTATTTGGTTTTTTTAGATATATAGATCAATGTTTTGTGAATAAGTTAGGGAGGATATGCCATTTTCTAATTGAGGAGAGGGGCACATATAGAATTTCTCAAAATATTAAAATGTAATAAGGCTATTTTAGAACTAGAGACATAAAGTTGGACTATATAATATTAGGTTATGAAATATCAGACCATAAAATGTCATCTATGGTATTATTTTACATTTTTTTATTTTAAAATAATTTAATAAAATATAAATTACATAAAATATCATTATTGTCAAATTTGAGGCTCTTCATTACAATGACATTAATAATTTCAAGATAAGAATATATCATAGAAACATGAATTTTAAATAATTTCTATTATTTCATATTAATCCATAAAATTCATGGATCAGCATAAATATTTAAAAATATTTTTATTTTGATATTTTTAATATCATTTGTTTGAAATTTTAATTAATTGAATAATTATTGCATCAATATTGTGTAAAAATATGAGGTAATATTATCATCAATAATAATTTGGAATAAATTACTATGATTTAGATAAACATTTTAGGTCAAAAAATACAACTTATAGTCAATTCGATCATCTAGAATACAATATATTATAAATATTATACATATTAAAATAATAGTACGATATGTTTGACTTTTAATGAAATGAAATAATGTAAGTAACATAATGTGAAACATGTGTCTCCGTAGATTCATAAATTTTACCCATGTATGATTTGTGTAAACAATTACTCATCAAATAATGTTAGTACAAGTGTCATGGTAATTGTTAAACCATTATCATGTTATTTTTACACTTAAATACCTAAATTACCCTTAATCATGCTAAAATAAAATTACTATGTTTAGAATTAATATTATGAACAAATAAATATGAACTATTTAATAAATTTGAATTTTAGGTTTAAAAATATTAAATCCACTATTTAAAATTCTAAAAAACCATGTTTTTGAATTTAATTTAATATGATACTTGAAAGAGGTAATAGAAAATTGTTTTTCAAAAAAATGGTTTTCAAAAAATTCATAAATTAAAATGATTATTTTTACTTTTAAGTAAAAAAATATACCATTTAATTTTATTAAATATAAATATAGTTTCTAAAAAATATAACTTTTATTATTCACAGGAAAATAAATATTTTCATAAAAATACCCACAACATCATAATATAATTTTTATATAATGTCGTATTAAATGATGTTAATTTTAAAAAATAAATTTCATAAATATGTAGTGAATTTTTTAGAATTTTTTCATATAAGAATAAATTAAAATTTATTTTTAATTAAACCTTATATTTCAAGAATTAAAAGACTTTACTAATTTTTTTGGTATATTTCCTAAAAATTAATAAATTATTTTTTTATTAAATATGACATAAATATATATTTTTTCGTAATATAGTTATTTATATTCACACCCTCCAATTTAACATCAAGGTTATTATAATATTTTTTAAAAATTTGTATTTAATAGTGTATCTTTGTTTGAGGCTATTTGGTGTGAGTATCTCAATTTTTTAATTAAATTATATATATTCTAAATATCATAATGTTACATTCTCCCCACCAACAATAAATTGTAATCCCATATTTTTAAATTGAACATCAAAAATAATAATATTATATTTCAATTTTTGTTGAAATCCTACATTGTAAAAAGTGTTTATTAAAATTCCACTTTAAATCAGGGGACAAAAAAATTAATGGTCAACCAAAAAAATGATTTTTAATAGGTAAAAATTTTTGGGATTTAAAAATAGTGACATGGAAGAAAAATATAACTATCAAGGTATGTTCTAGAGTGATTTAGAACACTTTATTTATACAATTAACCCTCACAAAACTGTAATTTTGTGATAGGGTAAAAGGCTAATGATTTCTCAATTTGAAATGTAATGGTTTTTGTCCCAAACTCCTTTTACTATAGATTAGTTATTATTTTAATAACTAGATGAAAAACTTGATAAAATAAATATACATGATTTATATATATATATTTAATAATCATTTTCTCAAGCATTTCTTGTTCATTGATAAATTTCCACATTATTATTTATGTTATGAAAATGATATTTAAGATGCATTGTTCATTATTGAGGAACATTAAATGATTCATAATACCCAAAATTCATTCATTCAGTCACTAAATATTTATAAAAAATAATTAATTATCACTGTTCATAAAATATGATAAATCATACATTAACCTAAATTATTAATATCTAAAAATAACTTTAATAAATTCTATGATTAGTTAACATTATGTCTCATTCAAAATACATCTATCAAAATTCAATAAAAAAAATTTAGAAGGAAGGTCACTAAATTTAAAAAATCATATTAATATTATATTCCCTAAAAAATATTTTGTCCCTCTAATTGACATGTTCAAAACATACGTACATTGACAAAATATTATCCTAAAACATTGTAATATTTTGAATTACCATTCATCATTGATAAAAATAATAATTCTTTGAAAATTGAAATATCATATTGTTGAATATATTCCATAAAACCAAACATGTTGTAAAACCAACAAGGAAAACATGGTGCATAAAATATATAACCAATATAATCCCATATGCATATTTTAATCATAAAAATCTATAAGGTGATATCATCATTTAATCCTTGTTTTTACTATAAGATGAACTTTCTATTGAATCAATTTTAATGGTCATCGATATCAAGAAAAGTATTCTCTCAAATAAAAATAAGAAAAATTACTAAAGAAAAAACCTTTTAGGTTTCATAACTTTTAAATCACTGTTAAAATAATCAAATGGAATAATTATTTAATTCATGAATAGTCACACAAAACCAATTTTCTTCTTATTTGGTAAAAACATAAGCTTCATGATGAGGAATTTTCTTCATTGGATGAATAAATTTTTAATGATTTGGATATTATATTATTTGGTTCCCCATATCACTAAATTTGGAACATTAAAAATTGGAAAATTATTTTCTTCTCTTCCAATCATGATCAAAGTGGAATTTTTCTCAAAACATGAAGAAAACTATTTTCCCGATTAAGAATATATGACAGTGTTTCATTCCATAATTTTCCCACAAGGAAAATACATTCTTTCCTTTCATCCATTTATCTATATTTTTTCTTGGATGTCCCATTATTCTCAGGCATCCTTCTAAATAAAAAATACGTTGGAATTTCATTATCCTTATTTCTAGAATACGATACTATTTCATTATGTGTTTAGAATTGTTGGGTGACTTGTTCCCTTTGAAATGTTGACATAACCAAATAAAAGAAACAATCATTTTTACACTATAGATTATTCAAATTTATGGGGTTCTCATGACATCATCAATGTCCCATTTTGAAATGATACAATTCACTAGATTAGATCATAAAAAGATTATACATAATGTTTAATCTCAATACTAGTGAAACAGTTGATAGAAATTAGAAATTAATTATAACTAATATCTAAATCATAATCTTGGGTTTTTGGGAATATTTTTGAATTACATGATAGGTTTTTATCATTAATATATGATTTGGTAAATATAATCCACATTCATTCTTATAAATATTCTATTATACCTACAATAATGACTCTGAAACCCAGTAGCCTAGAGTCGATGATTACATTATTACATAGGCACTGGATACTAGATTTAATATCACAAAAGTTTGATTGGTTTTTTATTCATGGTGAACTACATAAATACATGGTACTCTTGTTATATTAAAAAATAAATGTGATAAATAAAAATGAAAATTATTTTTCATTCTTGATCTTATAGAATAATTTCATCTGCATATTCATTGGAAAAGATAATAAATAAATGGGTGAAATAAAGTTATTAGTAAGGGTTTTGTACAATATAATCTATAATAAATAAATAGTTTTGGAATATATGGAAATGAATAACAACTAGGAATACATTCTATTTAATTAAAAACATTTACAGTATGAGTGGATAATGGAAATTATAATAACTGTAAAAAAATTTCTATTTAATCAATAAACTGTGCACAATTTGAATCCATAGATAATATCATTGTAAAACTATCATAGACTGAAATGATTGAATTCATTAACAATGAAATTCTTAACTATTATATTTTTTGTATACTAGAAAAATGATACAATTACTATTAATACCTTTCGAAAGGCTTATAATCTTTATGGGTAAAAACGTATATTTAAATTGGACAACGTATCCATCCCATGAGACTAAAAATTCATTTAAGTGAATATATATAAATGTTTTTAAACAATTATTTCATTTACAAGTCATTAATTATATATCGAATACTTGATTCTATTTATGAATCAAAATTCCTCATCAAAAAATATTCATGTTGAGTAAAATATAAGGATTATAATATTATTTCCCTTGTTCATCAAATGACTTTTGATGTAAAAAATGTATAAAAAATTGATATAAAACTAAATAAATAGTGATATTAATTATATAATAAATATCCATATATATGAGAAATGAAATATTCAATAAATAATATTCATAAATAAAAAAGGGGCATGGTGTACACTATATAAATGAAATTATTTTCAGAATATTAAAATATTCCTTAATAAAGTTAAATTTAGATGAAGTCCCTTAGAAAGATCATAAAATTAATCAAATGTATCGATTTTGTTTATCAACACTATATACAGATAAAAATTTTAAATAAAAAATAAGTAAATAAAAATTATTTTCGAACAAATACTTTGCAATCCATAATCAATGATATATATTTCCAACCCAATGAATGAACATTGAGTTAAGAAATACATTACCATACTCTTCCCTTTGGTGGTGCATATTTAAACTCATTTATAATCCTTTAAATAATGTTATTAATTTAGTCTTAAAACATGTTCATGTTTATAATAATTTTTATAACTCTTTTGTTACATTTTAAAAATCATTCATAAATAATATCATTTTAATTAATTTTTTGTGTAAATTGACTTATTTTCGCATATAGGTTTGGTTATGAATTTCCTGATTATTTTTCATTTAATATAGGTGAAAATTGTAAAGGATTATATTAATTTTATAAATATTTTACATAATCATTAAATATAATTTTCGAACCATTCTATAATTATGTACTTTGAAAATAAATCTTGTCGCATCGTAGAGATGGTATTCCATATATATGCCGAGAGATGATATCATTCCCTTAATAGATGAAATGGTATGTATGTGGATGATATCATAAATATAAAATTTTCATAATCTCATAGTTATCATATATATATATATATATTCATTATAACCATCATTATATCATTCCAATTAATGTGGTGATGAAAACCCACAGTGTGGAGATGATAAAGAGAAGTTACGCACACGCGGTGTTTTGATTTTTCATAGGATAGATAAATAGTGGAATAGTGTTGTACCATAATCATAATAATATTTCATAATATATATGATACTATATTAATTACTTAATTATGTAGAAACTTGAATACGAATCAGAATAGGAAATAAACTTGAAAAAGTAAAAAAGGTGATTACCTTTTCTTAATGAATCCTCCCTTAGATCTCCTATTGGGCACACTACAGATGGTCTTTTGAGAAGACCGGTACGTCAAAAACTATTATGTGGAAAATTTTATGTTAATTGGGTAGGTTTTGGTCGAGACAGATGGCTCAATGTGTTGTAAATAATTGAGGGTGGAGGTTTTTTTATAATTTAGGTGAGGGGGACTTTCGTAATTTCACAAAATATTAAAATATAATAAGGATAATCTATATATAAAGTAAACTAGTTGGTAGATAATTGAATAGGTGATTAAATTTTAGAACATTTTATTATCACTTTTTTTATTTAATAATTCTTTAATTGTTCAAAAGTTTAATAAAATATTAATTCCATAATAGATCATTTTTTTAAAATAGGATAATTTTGACTAATTAATCATTTATAATAAAAAGATGAAAAGATATTTTCAAGAAAATACATTTAATACATCCCTAATATGGTCAATTAATCTATAAAATTAGTGTATAACCCTAGTTATATCAAATTGTATTTATTTTAAAATTATTAAAATCATTTATTTTATTTTTCCATGAATCAAAAAATTATTACATCATTATTGTGTAATGATTTATGGTAATTAATTTTCCACAAAAATTAAAAATAAATTTTTAGGATATATATAATGATTTTATCTTTTCAGATAATATTTTTAGTTGAACAAATCTTCAAGATAATTCATTTTTATAAATATTATACTTATCAAAAAGACTATATGACATCTTTATCTTTTAATTATCTTAAATAATATATAGGACATAATGTAATCCAGGTGACTTCAAAGATTCATATATTGTACCCAATGATAATTTTTGTTGAATTAAACTCATAAAATTAAAATAAGTATTGTTTTATTTTAATTTCGTAACCCTTATTAAATTATTATTACCCTTAATTACTTGATTTACCCCGAACCACAGTAAAAAAAAATTCTAGGGTGACTATTCATATATTCAACAATTAAAGGGAAGTATTTAAAAACATGAACTCATGATTTAATATATGGAATAAATTTTTTAAAATTATAAAAATAAAAATTGATTCATTTAATTGAATATTAATCCAGCAATATGAATTTATACCCCGTTTTCCAAAAAAAATATCTATTAAATGTAAAGAAAATCATGCCAAATTTAACAATGATTTTAATTACAAGGAACATAATTTTATTATTCATAATATAATATATGATATTTTAATTTGAAAAAAACTATACACTCTGTGGTTGAAATAAAAATGTAGTATTTTTAAAAAAACTATTTTTCACTATTTATTGAAAAATATATATATTTATAAAAATACAAAAAAAATCAACCTCATAAAATATTAATATAGTGACATCGTAAATGATGTTTATTTTATTAAATATATTTTCTAAACTTTTAAAATACAATGTATATATTTTTTCACATATAGATTTGTAAAAAAAATTCGATTAGAACTGATAATAGAAGATTAAAATGAATTTCCTAATAATTGATTTTATATTTATTATTAATTAATATATTACTTTTGTTAATATAAATATCATATATAATTAATAACATAGTTATTTTTATTAAACCCCACCCGCTGTATTTAGTGTCTCTGTTATAACGGTAATGTTAATATGATAATATTTAGTAGTATATAGTGCTTTTAAGCATGGTGTTGCGTGAATCTAAAGATATCAATTAAAATTTATAAGGTAAAAATTTATAAGATGATGAAATAGTATAAATTTTCATTATTTTTTATTGAGATTTCCATGAACATCCTTTTTTAAAAGTCAAAAATCTGTAATCTATTTTTCACATTCCTTAATACGCCCGAGTTCAAATAAATGAGAACAATATTTACTACAATTCCCAACTACACGTTTATATATTCCATTGAATAGAAATACAATTTTATTTAATTGAAAAATATTACCATATTCAAAAAATTACTAATACTAACTATGTTATAATTTATTCACCCATTATGCACAACCATTTCATTATATAATTCTTTTTCTATGAATTTTTTAGAACATATATTGATTTTGAGGGAAAATTTTATGAAATTTTCAATATACATATTATTTAATTTAGATCTCTCTATGTTTTCATATTAGTTGAGTACTATTTTAAGTTAACATTTTTTAGTACATAAATATTTCATATTTTCAATGAAAATTCAATACATTTAAAAAACACCAGATCAATATCCATAAAGGTTTTTTTCATTGGAGATTAGATACAGAATACTATTATTTCAGGAATGATCTTTAAAATATCCAAAAAACATCTGTCCATTTAGTTCTCTTCATATGCATACCCTTCTTAAAACCATTCTTCATAACAAAGGGAAAATAAACATAAGAAAGGGTGAGGACAGATGCTCAATAATGATAAACGTGGGTGATATCGATTTATGGTCATGTTAAATAGAAAAATAGGAATATGGGTATTTGATCATTAGAATAAATTAAATAGTCTATACCCAATATTTCATATATTATCATCATGAATCATTTCAAAGTGATTTATTATTTCAAAAGTCATAAATCATACGAGGGAGAAATCATTATCAATCGTGAACTTTATTTCATTTCATAAAATTGTGGCACTACCATGTGTATATAAACCATTTAATATGTCAAGGTTACGAACTTTGACCATAAAATCATTAATTATCATGAACCAACACCAATTTAACATTTTTGAACAAGAACTAAGACTAGATTGCCATAGAAGATCAATAAAATCAACTTTGTTCCCATAGCGGATCAAGGACAAATTCTTGTTTTCATAATTAACCCATATATATAATAATTTACCAAATAAATTTAGGGATATATAATTCCAAGTCCACCAGTCACATAATGAAAACAACACATATGGGTTCTATTTGATCATAATAATAGTATTCATATTGTCATATCTTAACCCATGAAAATTAATTGATTTTAAGCATAATTTCATCTATTAAACATAGAATATCATCTAAAAATAAAATGGTTTCATAAAAACATCATCATAATAATCATATTGAATACAGGGATAAATTAAGAATTATATCATTAGATTATATCTTCAATACAAAAACATCAACATCAATGGATGTTATCATAATTCAAAATTCCTTAAAAAGAATATTGGTAATATTTTCTAATGAAATTATAGAATTATTTGGTAAATATGATATTTAAAATATAATAAAAATGAAAATATTATGTTAAAAAATCATTAAAATGGGAATTTGATTCTTGTAATGTAAGATTCAAAAAATTGAATTTTTATGATGAAGAGAAATTGCATTCATGTCTTACATGTATAATGATAACAATTTCATTTACGTTTTTGTAAATTGTCATAAAGGGACTCATTAAGAATAAAAGAGGATAAATTTTAAACAATGATGTCAGTCTTAAAATGGGTAAAAATTACATAAAAAAATTTCATTATAGTAACTAATATTAAAAACATTTTATGAAAAAACAGATGTGGAAGTGAAAGTATTTTATTTAAAATAGTGAACTAATGTCAAGTTTCATTAAAACATACAATTGATCTCATTAGTACATAATTTGAGGAATATGGTAAGAAAACACATATTATCAGTATTTTAACCATATGATAAAAATAATTATATGTATTTGTTAGATAAGGATTATATAACTTACTGAATGGACATTCATGCATTCCCAAACTCGATTAAAATATGATTGAAATATATACCCCTTAACAAATTAGTAACAATTGAGTCATATGCCCCATTTAATAAACAACATTATATGAATAATTAAGACCCCATTAAATTCATAACAATCATCATAAAATACATTAATGTGATGTATATATAGAAAATAATAGAAATAATGGTTGAGAATGGCATATGCAACATATAAATAAAAGTGAGATAGAAATCCCTTACCTCAAGTGTCACATTTCATTGTTAAAATACAAAAAATAATTTATATTAAATTTATATTTTAAAAAAATATATTATAAATCCAAATCACAATTTATCATACCATTTATTATTTACATATGACATATAATCATCTATTTAGTAAAAAAAATATTTTTAATGTCAATATTTATGGTGATAACTACTTCATCTTTAAGTCATGCTTTATATCGGTAATCTCGATCCCAAGACATTAATAATGGGTCCAACATTTACAAAATCATAATCAAGATATATATTTAATAAATATTCATTATATTTTTTTTATATTCAACTGTAAAATATATTATTAGAAAAATTAAGTACACTGGTCATGGAGACTGTTGGTCATCCTTATACACAAATGTTGTTTTCTCTTTTTAAAAAATAAAAAAAAATCAAAATAATAATTCATCATTTTATTATTATTATTAATTCATAGAAATCATATATATAAATCAATTACATCATTATTATAATAAATGTATTATATATATGTATAATGAATCATATAGCTATGTGGATGTTTTCAACTACATGTACCCCTGAGGAACATTATCGTAGTAAAAAGGTTTGAATGGTAATATGGTCTATATTATATTATCATTGTAGAAGAAAAATCATTTCATAAATATATATATATAACCCATTAACGCAACAAAATAACCGTACTTTAAAAAGGTGATGGAATTTGGATTGTATCACTATGAGGAGACAATAAGTCATATTTTCTCACAAATGATACCATCACTTCCCATATAATGAAAAATAGGTTGAATAAGTGTTGTTTCATAATAATAAATAAATTTATAATTATTTAGTTTAGTGAATTTATTATTCAATGAATAAAATAATAAATTAAATGGATTTTAAAGTAGAACTAAAATAAAAGTGATCCATTAAGGTGATTACCTCTTTATAGAATCCAAACATTTTGATCAATAGCTAAAAAAACTAGACTTTGTTTATTTTTATGTCCAATACCTCTAGAATGTGAATAATGATGTTGGTTAGGGATTTTGAATGGGTTTGTTAGAGATAGAGAGCTCAAAATATTTGAACATGGTATGAGAGGAGGTTCCCTTTTTTTTCTTGGGGGGATTTTACTTTTGGAATTTATTAAAGTATTTAATATTAATGAATTCGTTATCCAAAAAAAATCTTCTAAAATATCCATTTATTAGAAGCTATGAGTATATATGGTGGATGTACTATAAAGAGATATATAATTTTTTTTGATTTAATGGTATTTTAATCTTTATATTTTGGATTAACCACTTAATTAACCCATTTTATACATAACCATGGAAACAAATTTTTCATCGTTAAAATGTTATTATTATACATATATGGTGTATATTTGATACAAAACATCCATAGGATGACTTTTTAGTCCAAATATCATCATTAATTTCTTCTTATATTTGTTTTATGAAATTTAAATAAGGTTATAAAATATTATTTTGGTAAAATATCATCAATTTCTATTTCTGAAACTATTCAATTAATTTGACTTTAAATAAAGGAATAAAAAGTTTTATTTAGAATATAATCCATTAAAAAATAAAAAATATGTTATATTAAGGTATAAAAATTCTTTAAAACCATAATTCACTCAAATATCATTACTTCTTAATTTCTAATATTAATTATTTTATTTCTCTATTAACTAATGTAATATTATCTTGGTGTTTCATATGGATTTAAGACAATTAAATAAATATGAAAGTTAATAAATAAATTTACATAATGAAAATAATTACATTTTTATAAATATTTTCATTTTTATTTGTTGATAATTTATTATTTTCCATGTGGGGATGCATAATAGTTATTTACAAATAAGAGAGTCATATTGTGAATAATGAATTTTTTTAAATATTATATGAGTTCTTTTCATCAACAATTGTTGTAACATCCCAACCCTCCTCGATGGATGTTGTTCTTGTCTAATTGCTACATGTCCTTAGGCGACATCCTCATAGTGTCAAAGGATGGAAATAAATGCTATGGCCATAATGAATAACTACAGGATAATTTACCATTGAAATCAAAACCACCAACCAAACATCCATTACCAAAACCAAGTACATGATGCATATGAAATTTTTGTTATAGTATAATATTTCCTAAACTCCCAAAAAGAAAAAACCATAAAAAATTTTAATATTAGAGTACCAAGAAGAAGAAAAAACTAATGAATTCGTGACACAACGCTATAGCTCCACAACAAGCTCCACTCTCCACGAATTACAAGACCACCCAAGCATCATGATGGACCGCTATGGAAATGAGATGCTTTACCTTTACATGTTTCCTGGAAAACAACATCTTCAAAATCCTCAACGATACAAAGTAGGTGGTGAGTAATAAAACTTAGTAGACATTATGAAAATCATTCCACTACACACACCACTAGGATAGAACTGGTTTTAAAATTTATATAAGTAATTTATATAAAACCATTAAACGAGGAAATAATTTCCAAAAATCCAAACACAACCTTACCAAACCATTTTACACATATCAAAATAATACTATAGAGAGAAACAAAACATGTCGTTAACAATTTTACCAACCCATATTAGCACATCCCAATTCACCTTGCATGGTCGCATGATATTCCAACTATATTCACAAGTTCCAAACCCCCAAACATGGTGTACCCATGATGGTGGAGATTCACATCCAAGCCTTTCGACCCCTATTCCTTTATAGTGGTACTTCATGTCCACTTATCCCAGATAGTGGTCTTACACTTCCATTATCCACCCTCTTTTTATAGTGGTCCTTCAGGTCCCCTTTTAACCATCCGCCTTCATATCAATAAAAAAATTCCAATCCATAGTACCAAAAAATTCCAAAATCAAACAATACCTTAAGAAAATAAATAATTCAAAAAACATGAAAAAAACTTCAATAAATCATGAATTTTTTGAAAACATCATTGATCCATTATCCACGCCAATCCATATTTCAAAACAAAAACGTTTTTACTGAATACCATTTTCCAAAAAAAGTTAATAAACTAAACCATTAAATTGATTTTAAAATCAATATTTTTAAATCCAAAAATAATGAAAATTCCATAGTAAAATTCTATTTTTTCCAAAATCCATAAATCATCACATTATATGTCTCATTCATGATTCATATATCACATTCACAATAAATGATAAAAAAAATTAATTTGAAATTAATCCTTACAATTATAGGATAATATAATCATGAGTGAAGAAAACTATATTAGGGTTTCGTAAAATCTACCACCACAAAACATGACCACAAATTCAGATGAAAAGTCACTAAAATACATTAAATACCTTTACATAAAAACTATAATCCAATATATTTCTATTATCAAAAACAAAACCCTATTTCTACCTTTAACCGAAGTATATCTATGAAAAAGGTTGACATAGATAACTAGATCCAACAAAAACCACGAAAAAACCATGAGAGGATACATAAGAGGGAAAATAACCTAAAACGTACCTTGAAACCCATTTAATTAGCTTTGAAAATGGCTGGGAGAGCCACCCTAAACCATGAGTTGAAGAAATAGCAAGCTGGGTTCATAAGGGAGGAGAAACGGGCTGTCTATAGTTAATCTGGATCCCCTTTGTTTTTAAAAACCCTTTCTAATGTCGTTCATGGTTAACATTCCTTTTTAGACAAATCATGTGCTAATTATGCTTCTAATACTATCTCAAATGGTTTCCCAAAAAGTTTTTCCTGTATAGTTAGGAAAACCATGCGCTAACGTTGTAAAATCCCACTATTATGATTTTCAAATTTTCCATGAGATTTTGCACAGTTATCACTAACTATTATATAACTATAAACCCATAGAAAATCCCCAAAAACAATCCAAAAAATGGAAAATCTAAAAATAATTATCCAAAAAATTTATACACATAAAAATTCATAAAAAATTTTACATAACTCAAACATAGGGTGCTAAATTCTCCCCATCATTGGAATTTCCTTCATCAGAATCTAAAAAACCATCATTTTTTCAAAACAGTAGGAATCATTGGTCAATAATATCTATCTCCCATCATCAAATACTGTCTTGAATTAGACCATGTTTCTACAAAGCCCATACTAGAATGATTATTTTAACATTAAATACTTTATCATTCCTATCCACAATCTGCATTGGAATGTGAAACAATGAAGAATTTGGCTCTATCCCAATATGATCCCATCGAATAACATGGTCTAGATCTGGATAGTACTTCTTTAACTCATATACATGAAACAAATTATGCACCAAACTAAACTACAGTAGAAAATACATCATATATTCCTCCCAAACAACTAACTCATATATCTCAAAATCCCAAAAATAACTCCGAGATAACCTTCCCTACATCCCAAAATGATGACGTCCAAGCCTAGAAGTTATCCTCAAGAACAAATGATTACCCACCTCGAATGAAATTAGTTGTTGATGATAATATGATTATGACTTATGATGAATATACACTATATTCATTTTTTTCCCAATCAACAACATATTCTACATCGTTTCTTGTAATAGGGTTGGTGAAACCATCGACGTATAACATTCTTCCAGCCATCATAGTGGAGAATGAAACAGACTCCCATACAATGGTTCAAACAGATCTGTATGTATATAGGAATGGTTAATATTTTTTTATGATAACTCCACTAACATAAAGTGATCCTCTCATGAGCCTCCGAAATACATCACACAAGACTTCAATATTTCTTCTAGGGATTATATCATTCTCTCTAGTTTCTCATCAGTCTAGGGATGATATACCATACTGATCATCAAATGAGTCCAAATAGATAATTTAAAGGATTTAATGATACATGATGTGATCCTTGAATATCTATTTGATACCACCGAAACTGGTACAAAAATATTTTTTACCAAATCAAGGTATAGATTTTGGATAGATCACCCATAGTATGAGATTCATGAATTGGGATGAAGTGGGAGGACTTTTTGATTCGGTCCACAATCACCAATATGGAATAGTGTTTTCTAGCCATTCTTTGGATACCTTCATCAAAATTCATCACTACATATTCCCACGTTCACATAGGTATAGGTAAATACAATAACATCCATGTCACCACCTGATTCTCTACCTTGACTTGTTGACAAGTCAAGAACCTCAAAACAACTACAAAAAATTTTCTTTTTCAAAACAAACAACCAAAAATGCACTTTCTACAGATTATAAATATTCCAATTTCTAGGATGGACATCCCATATGAAATGACAATAATAACTAAAACGTTTCTATAGATAATCTACTGATACAAACTTCTGATTCTGAAATAACAACACATAATTCCCATATGGTATCTCGGCATAAATGGTCAGCCCATCATTGAACTTTGACTTCATAGCCATACACTCTGAATCAGACATCAGTGCATCTTTAAATAAACTGAACAAGTTAGGAACCAATGATACTGAAATGAAAACCACTAAGTAACAACGATAATCACAATCCATCTATATTTTAGCTTTAACTGTCATCATCTACCATTGATCAAATTAATTTTTTTCCCACAATAGTGTATTTATTTTTACTTAATGCATCCACCAATGAATTACCATTACATGGTGTGTAAATCACATCAAAGTCAAATATCTGTTGATACTCTATCCATCTTCTCTACCTCAAATTATAATATATTTATGAGAAAAAATATTTCATGCTCTTATGATCAGTAAACAATATAAATTTCTCATTAATGTGATAATGACGCCATGTTTTCAAGGAAATCAACACAATTACTAACATCAAATCATACATTGGGTTGTTATTATCATAAAACCTCAAATGTTATTATCAACACCCAATGACACAATCACCTTTCAATAGAACACAACACAACCCTAATTCAGATGAGTTACAATATACCAAATACCTTTTCCCAGGTACTGGAAAAACCAAGATTGGTGCTGATGTAAGATGAAACATAAGATCTTAAAATAATCTTCTAGAACTGATCATGAAATTGAAATGGATCATTATTCTTTAGGAATTATATCCTCATGGAATATTATAATGAAAATTTATGAAATAGCATTGGTAATACCTAGATAGAGAAAGGAAGCTTCATATATCAATGATGTTATTCGGTGGATTCTATGAAATTATTAACTCCATCATTTCTAGATATACATACACACATCTATCAGAGATAAAATGTCCAAGGATACAAAACTCTTGTATTCAAAAACCACACATTCATAATTTTCCATTCAACAGATGACCTAATCGGATCCCCAACACTATCTCCGAGTGTTGTTCATGCTCAACCCTTGTCCTGGATTACAACAATATATCATCAAAAGAACACCACCAAGAATAAATCTAGAGATCTATGAAATATCTGATTCATCAATGATATAATGATTTCTAGTGCATTCATTAGGTAGAATAAAATATCAACATATCCACAATGGTTATATATACTTCTATTTTTTTTTGGAATATCCTCATTCTGCACACACAATTGATGATAACATGATAACAAGTCAATTTTGCTGAACCAATGAGATCCCGTCAACTGATAAAACATATCATCAATGTGTAGAAGTGAATGTTTATTCTTTATCATAGCTTGGTTAAGATTACAGTAATCAACATATCTCTAAAAAGGTTTATCCTCCATTTTAACAAACAATACAGGTGCTTCCCATTGAGAGGTACTGGGATAGATGAACCCTTAGTCTTCTAAATCCTTAAAATTCGCATTGCATTACATCAATTCTACTTGTGTAATATGGTAAGATGGAATTGATATTGGATTGGTGCCCAGAAAGGAATCAATTGTAAACCCTAGTTATCTTATTGGTGGAAACCCTGATAATTCATTGTGAAATACATCCATAAACTTCTCATAAATCATTATAAAATTTCTCTCCTTGATTTCATCCATTAATTCCAATGAAAAATATTACAACTAATAAGATATCATCCAAAATTCTTATTCCATAAAAACCATTGCACCCACTTATACATGATTCTCTCATCTAAACAGATTTTGGATGGGATCACATGTCATGAAACTAACTGTTATAGAATAATAGTCGATGTTGGCCTTAAACATAAACAAAAAATCCATACCCAATATTAAATCATAAATATCTATATACAAAATGATATGTACCTTATCAACTCCACCACATCATAATCTATATAACATTCTCTACACAGAAAGTATGAACACTCTCTTTGACCCAAATGAGTTTAATGTTTTAAAATTAATGTCGTCAATCCAACATTTAATCTGAACAAATCAATATTGAACAATTAAATTAAAGATTTATATTCACTTATATCAGTAAAAACATTCATAAAGGTATTATAAAAAAGAATCATTCCACTCACCATGGATGGTCCTGACTGATCATCCACTAAAATCTACTCAGCTCCAAACAACTGCTTGCTTTAAACATCGTTCTATTTATTCCCTTAATTAAATTTCCTTTGCTATGGAGTCAAGGTATTCCAAAAATCACCATGACTAACTATGATTTTCTTATGAGGGGTATGATACTACCCCCATACATTCATGGAATAGGACAAATGCAACCCATTAGGAGTTACACGAAAACATAACCATAGAGTATTGCAATAATAACATTGAATATGACTCATCTAGTGGATATAATTAAATTCTCAATGATGTATCTTATAATCATGCTCAATATAGCTGGTATAACCATACTGATAACATGCTAGCTTACTCTAAGGGTTCAGAGGAATAATCGTCAATCCTTCCATAATATTTTAGTCCATACTGTCACCATAAGAAGAAGTGTCCCTATCCTTCTTGATCTGCATGTTATAGTAATTGCCATTTCCCAAAGGTACCAACAAGATTCATTCTTTGTAACCGCCCCACGATATCCTTTTCATCCATTTTTTCTCTATTTTCCAGCTCTGTTAAATTTTTTATATAGATCAATGCAATTTTGGAATGAATTTATTTCCATAATTCAAAATAAAATATTCAAACCATTAAATACATACTCACCACAAACTCGGGTGAAAACCAGAATGAGTTCATGGACATACATACGCATTCTATTACTGAGAGGTTTTGTTGCTTCAAACAAAGAAATCATTTTTTTCAATGAATTATGAATGTCTGAGGATAGAGTTATTGGTTAAAAATTTCCTCAAAATCCTCATATTCTATACCTTTATACCCATTAGGATGGTCTAATAACTACCAAAACAGAAATTCAAAATGTACCTAAATTATATATGACTAACATAACATTCAACTGTGTTATTGTTCCTAGGAAATTCTAGATCTGATTCATCTTATTCAACCATGATTTCTCTCTTTTTAGTTTTGAATAACCCCGAAAGATGGTTGAATTTTTCTTCTGAAACTAAACTGAGTGATCCTTATGTTTCATCTCATCCATTTTATGCCAATATTTCATTTAATGGAATGTTTTAATTATGCTCTGAACCTGCTTCTGGTTCACCTGGTGCTCATGTGAAACCATATTTTCTATGGCATCCTCTGGTTGGTCTCTACGAAGCCTACTTGGTTCCATTTTTATAAACATAACACATGCACCGTAAGTCTAACTACCTAACAATTGAAGTCATAATATTTAAACTTATATTTCATTTATTATATCACAACCATGATTTCCAATGTTCTCATTTTTCCATGTTCATCCATTTTTTAATAATCCACTATTTTTTTAAATAAACAGAATTTTAAAATACCACAAGAATTCCCTCTGCAAAATGAAACATTTGAAACCAACTTCTATAATTATCAAAAATCAACACATTCATATCACAACATAAATCATTACGTCCTTTGAAATTATCAATCCTATTGGGATATTCATTTCTACCATGAATTCCATGTTTATCTCATTTTTTATACCCTTGAAAATGTGATAATTCTCTTATAATGGTCTTCAAAAAACTTATGTACCATACTCCATTGTATCTGGAAGTTCATCATAAAAGGGTATTCTACATACTTTTATGTTATACATTTCAAGTTCTAAAAATCATAATCCTTTCAACCATACAAACTTGAGGAATAAAACAATAATGAGTATCTACTACAAGATCAAAAATCAACACCAAATAACCAAACAAAGATTACTTCACTGGAATGTCAGGGCCCAAAAAATGATACCACTTTTAACATCCATCCCCTTCTCATAGGATTTAGTTGATGTGGAAGTTCCACTTAGATATAAGAGACATACCTAATGCACCAATGGTTGGAAGTAAATATCAAGGGATTCATGAACAATTTGTGGATGATTTTCCCATGAAATCAAAACAACCAACTAAATATGTCATTACCAAAAACAAATACATGATTCATGTCAACAGTGTTTTATGACTCATATTTTCCCAAACACCAAAAAATCCAAAACCACCTCAATACTATAACCAAAGAACCAAAAATAAGACTAAACAAAAACCCCAAATAATCAATGACACAACTCCACACCTCCACACAAATATGTATGCTCCAAACACGATAAGGCTGCCCAATAATCATGATGAATCACTAAGGAAATGAGATTCAGTACCATTACCATTTTCAAGAATTCTACATTTTCAAAAGAAAGAATGTTCAAATGATTGTGGGTGTGTAATAAAAACCAATAGTCCATTCCCAAATGACTTCCCTACACATGCCTTTAGGATAAAAATGTTTAGCACATTTATATAAATAATTCAAATGAAACCATGAAATAGGGAATCAATTGGTAGAAATCTAGACACACATTTACCAAACCATTTTACCCAAACCAACATAATACTATGTAAATAGATAAAACACATCATTAACCATTTTCTTAACACATATTACCACAACCTAATTGACATTGCATGGACCCACAAATATTCCAACCAAATTTTCATGTTACAAACCCCCATACAAGGTGTACCAATGATAGTGGAGCTTCAAACCTAATCATTGCCACCCCTCTTACTTTATAGTAGCACTTCACACCATCATTTTCTTGATGGTGGTCCTCCACATCCACTATCCATACCATTTTTATAGTTGTCCATATCTCACACTATCCATCCATTCCAACACATGCTTAACCACTAAAACTAAAAATCTATCCAATATCTTTTACCAAAATCATACAATATTGGAAATCCAAAATTAACAAATTATTATCAAAAAAAACTTTCCAAGGCATACTTTTCAATAATTCATAAACCATAAAATCCCTTACATAAATAACAATTCTAAAGACATGCCAAAACAACTTCAGAAAATCATCCATTTGTTGAAAACACCATTAATCCATTATCAATGCCAAATAAATTCAATAAAACCCAATTTCTATTGAAAATATTTTCCACACAACATTTCCATAAACCAAACTAAGAAACTTATTTTAAAATGGACATTTTAAAATAAAAAAAAGAACATTTTACAAAAATAACACATTTTCCCCAAAATCTGAAAATCAACACATAGTGAGTCTCAATCAAGATCCACAATGTCACATTAAAAATAAATTTCAGGAAAACCACCATTAATATGAAATTAATCCTTGTAGTTCTATAATAATTGAATCTAGGGTGAAGCCACCTACCATAGGGTTTGGTGAAATTAACCCACCTCACAACTGCATACCAAATCCAGGCGATAATCCACCAAAATGTCGAAAATCCCTTTCCCCTAAAATCAAAAAGGCCAAATAATACTATTTAATGATAAAACCCTGATATATACTTGAGAGATTAGTACATCTGGAAAAATGGGGTAGGGGGAGAACATGATCTAATAAAAATGATGAAACTACCAATACATGAGGGTAGCTGGGGAAGAATCACTTTCAATGTATCATGAAAACAACTTGATTTGATTAAAATATGAGTAATAGAGCATCTATAACATTTGAGCTAAATAAATACCATGTTGGGTTCAAAAGAAATTAGAAATGTGGTTTCTAGGGTTAATCACGAGCCCCCTCATTTTTTCAACCCCTTTTTATTGTCATGCACAGTTATCCCCCATGCTTCGAAAAACACTATGATAACCATTAAACTACTACTATACCAATGGTATTAATATATTGGTTTTCCTACACGGTTATTAAACCATATACTGACCATGTGAAATTCCAATGTCTTGATTTTCATGGTTTCCTTGAGATCGTATGTCATTTTTGCTAATTATGCTCAAACCATCCCTGCATTGAAATTCCCCAAAACCATACCGTAAATTGGACAAACTCTCCCAAAAATTACCTAACCAAATTATTCAAATAAGAATTCACAAAAAGGGTTACATGACTCAAACTATGGGGTCTATATTCTCCCCATAATTGGAAATTATACCATCAAGAAGGTAGAAACCCAGCATTTTTCTAAAAGATCATGGTCCATTTCTCGATTGTCCCATTCTCCGACTCACATGTCTTGTTTTGAATATGACCATGTTTCAAAAAAACATTAAATAGACATATTATTTTACCATGGAATACTTTCTCTAGACTATCCACAATTCACATTATCATGTGCAAAAATGAAGCTTCAAGATTAATCTCAATATGATCCCATGAATCACATGGTTAGGATTCAGATGATACTTCGTCAACTGAGATACATGATTCACACATCCCACTACATTGTATAGTGGTAGAAAAGCCAACTTATATTCCACCTCTCCATCCTTCCCAATAATCTCATAAGGACTAATATAACTTAGATATAAATTTCCCTACTTCCCAAAATAATTATTTTCACGCCTAACAGAGATCCACATGAACACATGATTACCCACCTTGAATAAAAACAGTCATCGATGATGATCCACTTATGATTTCTAAATAATATAAACACTCTACATTCTATTCCTGATCAACATAATCTTCTCAGTAGTTTCATGGACAAGGATTTACCCAACAATCAACGTTTCACCTATTTCGACCCACTATAGCAGATATAAGCAATGATTCCCTTATAATTATTCAAATGGATCCATATTTTTGTAGACTTGATAACTATTTGTATATGGGAACTCCAATAATGGTATGTGATCCTTCCCTAACCTTCCAAAATCCATAACACTTTTCCACTCCATATATTCTAATTTTTTTATAATTCTCTCAAATTTCCCATCTATTGTGGGATGATACAACATACTCATCTTCAATTGAGTCCCTATAAATTGTTACAAGGATTTATAGAAACAAGAAATGAACTTAGATATCTATCTAAAACAATCTAAAGGGGTACTCCATTCATATTTATATCCTAAAGGATATATATTTTAGACATATCCTCCATGATATAAGATTCACGAATAGGGATGAAATGGTCTAAATTTTTGAGGTGATTCACAATCACACATTTGTAATTTTGTTTTCTAACCATTCATAGGAGACCAGTAATAAAAAACATCTCTACATATTACCACTTCTAGAAATAAATATGTAAAGATTTAAATATCCCATACAACTAGTGATTCTCTTCCTTGAATTTCTATCAAGTTAATAATCATGAAACAAACTCAATGAAATATATTTTAATACCATCCCACTAAAACATTGATTTTAATGCCTTCTAAATTTTCTAAATGTCACGATTGAAAACCAATCTGTAATAGTGATAAGAATTGAGATGTCTGTCTTTAATAGAAATAAGTAAAATAATTGGATTCTAAATATGCAAAACCAAATTCACATCCAGTTTCCAGCCCTCAATGGTCTCACTTCCAATGTGTTTCAACCTCATATACACACACATTTCATAATAAATATATTCCTCTTTAGACAACCCAACCATGTTAGGGACCAATGAGACCAGAATGGAAACCACTACATCGCCCATTTCATCACATTCCGTCCACATGTCACCTATAATTGACATTAATTTCCACCAAACTGATGAATATTTTACAACTGGAGCATATGATGTTCTACATAATGCATCTTCCATCGAATTTCCTTGAACTGCTATGTACATCAATTCAAACACTAACATCTGGAGATACTCTTTCCACCTCCTATATCCCAAATTCAAATATATATACATATATGATTAAATATGGATAATACTGTTATGATCGTTAAACACTATAAATTTATCACTGAAGAGATAATGGAACCATTGTGTCAAAAAATGCACCATAGTCAATAACTTCAACTAATGTGTTGGGATGTTCATTACATGAATCTTGATCTTCTATGATCCATATGAAACCACATGATCTCCTTCCTTGAGAACAACCCATAACCATAATCATGATGCATCACAATATACCATGTAACCATTCTCCAGTTCTAAAAAACCATGATTTCGGCTGGCATAAGATGAACATTAATCTCTTCAAAAGTCATATAGTACAACTCATTCCATTAAAATAGAATATTTTTCAATTTCAAAACTATCATCAGGGTAGCTAGTCATGACATGTTACAAAAAACTTTTTGTTATGCCCATCTAGGCCATGTAGATGCATATATAACAGATGTTATTTAGTGGTTTCTCATAAAGAATAGCCCATGTCATTTTTAGATCCACCAGAAGCACCACTCTCAAGAATAACATGGAAAAGGAAACAGACCTCTTGTTTCTAAAAATCAAACTTTGATAATTTTATAAACAATTTATGACCTCTCAATGTGCTCAACTTTTTCTCCAGTTGTTTCTCATTCTCAATGATTTTCTTGGAATAAACTAATATATCCTAAACCAAAACCACCATGAATAAATTTACATATCATCAAAATATATGATTCATAAATTCCATAAAGGCCATTATTTAATTCCTTTGACTAAAGGGAATAACCATGTATTCATAATTCCCAAAGAAACCTTTAATTTTTTGGGGATATCATCCTTTTGTACCCCCAACTAATGATAAAATGATCACAATTGAATTTTCAAGAAACATTGAGCACCAATAAACTGGTCATATAGGTCATCAATGCATAGAGGTGGATATTATTTCGTTATCATATTTTAGTTAAACTTATGATAATCAACACACAATAGAAGACTTCCATCCACACATTTTAACAAACGTTAGATGTGCTTCCATTGGATATGTACTAGGTCAGATGACCCCCTTGTTTTAATACACATCCAATTACACATTCAATTCCCTCAATTCATCTGGTTTGATTCGATAATATGGATGAGAGATGTGATTTTTCCTTTGAAGGAGAATAATTATAAACCCCACTTCTCTTAAGGGTTGGAACCTTGAGAATTTTTCAATAAAGACATCCAGAAACTGATCAACAACAATCACAAAACTATTCCACTTGATTTTTTCCATTGATGTAAACGACCATGATTCCTAATAATAATAGATAATCCAAACCTCAAGTTCCAACAATCTAGCTCCACTGACCATTATATTATTCTCATCTGTAAAAAGATATTTGATTCCATCAACCATCATTAAACTAACCATTCACGCATAATATTCAATATGGGCCTTAAACAACAACACCCAATACATACCCATGGTTATTTCATAATTATCCACCTGAAGCACATAGAATTCCCACATACACACAACCCAATAACAACTATACAACATGTTATTCACAGAAATGCTCGACACCCTCTTTAACATAGAAGAGTTTGATATTTTAAAATCTAAGGTAAAATTTCCACATTTAAACCAACGAAATCAATAACATGTCATGAAATGAAAGAATGAGATACACACATATCAAACTAAAGATGAATAAAGTTATAATTCAAAAGAATCATACCTCACACAATGAATGGTCATGACTGATCATCCACTTAATCCTTCTAAGCTTCTAACTACCACTTTCTCATCATAATTTGACCTTTAAAATCATTACTAGAATTTTCCTCATCGATGCGTCAAGGTATTCCTAGAATCACCAAGTTTAACTCTACAATACTGATTAGAGGTATACTTTTGGCTTCGTCTCATCGAGGAATAGGATTCCTGCAACCACTGAGAAGTGTTAGAGACACCCGACCATAGTGAATTGAAATAATAACATTAAATATTCCCCATATTATTTCATTTATTACATTCTTGAGGTAGTTCAGTATATTATTAAATCATGTGGACTATAGAACATCATGGAAAAAATCTTGGTGGACTCTGAGGCTTTGTTGGAAGATTCACTTATCCTTCTGTCAGATTATAATACATACCCCCACCACTGAAATACGTTTCCATCTTATGAATGATCCATATGTTATAGTTATCTCCATTTCCTATTGGTACTGACCTTATTCCACTACATGTATCCCTATAGATATTCATTTTTCCATTGTTACCCTATTTTTCATTTCTATACTATTTATTATAGAGAACTAAAAAGTTGGAACCAATCTCATTATTTAATATTGATTTAATGATTCCATTATTCAAGGAGACATTCTTCTTAGCCTTAGGAAAAAAACTATGTTTATTAAAATAGCCCAATATTACATTTTTTGAGATGTTCTATTTCTTTAAATTAATGAAATATTTTTTTGCTAAATCCTAAACGTATGAGGATAGAATTTTTGTTAAATAATTCCTTGAAATACTATAATTCCATAAGTTTCCCCATTATCCTGGACCACTAACATCAACCACTAACCTAATAGATCTTCCATCATATGTGTTTCTCATTTAACATTCAACTCCATTAGTCTGCCTAGGAAATATCTTATTTGATTCATCCTATAAAACCACAGTTACTCCCTATCCGATTCAGAATCACACATAATTTTAGTTGGATAATTCTTCTAAAACTGAATAGAGTGATGATCCACATTTTATGTATCATCCATTCTCTTCCCACATTCCATGGCTTGGAAAACATGCACTATGCTCTAAAATAGCTTCTGGTTCCGCTGTGGATTACGTTAAAATACATTTTCTATGGTTTCCTTCAGTAGGTCTCTATGACTCCTACCTGGTTCCATTTCTATCAACAAAACAAAAGTTGTATGTGTAGAACACCTTAAGAACTGGAGGCTTACAATTTTCAAATTATATAATACGTCATCTATCAAAACCATGATTTCCAAAGTTTTAATTTTTCCATGTTCAAACATTTTTGGAAAATACACTATGTTAGTCAACCCATTTTCAAACTACTACACGAATTCTCTTTAATAAATATCACAATTGAATATGTTTTTTGTATTTTTTTTAAAGAAACACATTCATACCATGAAATCAATCAATATTACTAATAAAATCTGAAATCATAGTGGTATACCATTTCTACCCTACATTCCTTGATCATCTCATTGCCTACACCAACAACAATGAGACCATGACCATGAATGTTTCTCCAAAACACTTATGTACCCAACTCCCTAGTAACATGATGAGGGTTAGTTATGTACTTTTATACAATACATTTAATGTTTCAACAATCCTACAAATTTATACCATTCCAACTCAACAAATAAAATAATAATGAGTACCAAATCCTAGACTAAAAATCAATTCCAAATAACTGAATGAAACTAAATTCCCTTGAAATTCATGGACAGAAGAAAGACCCAACTTGTAAAATCATTCCCCATCTCATTGTCTTGAGTTGAGGTGGACGTTCTAATTTTACATAGGTGACATCACCAAGGAACAATAAGATGGAAATAAATGTCGAGGGATTCATGAATAACTATTGGACGATTTTCTCATGAAATCAAAACAACCAACCAAAATCCCCATTACAAAAACCAACTACATGATGCAAGTCAACAATATATTATAATTGAACATTTCACAAAGAACAAAAAATACCACACCATCAAAATACCATAATCATAATACCAATAGAAATAATAATCTACAAATCCCAATGAAACCTTGACACAACTCCAGTACTCACACTGATCACCATGCTCTATGAACCACAAGACTACCCATGCATGATGATGTACCACTAAGGAAATGATATTATTTAAATTTACCTGTTTATTGAAATACAATATCAGTAAAATAACTAAAGTAATAATTTTGGTTGTAAGTAATAATATCCTGTCAGCTTTCTAGAAATGAATTCCATACACATGCCACTAGTATTGAACCAGTTAATGCATTAATACAAACAATTTATATAAAACCATGTAATAAGGAAACAATTTCCAGCAAGGCAAACCAAACATTACCAAACCATTAAACCCAAATATACACAATACTATATAAAACAACCAATAACATCATGACCTATTTTCCTGACACATATTAGCATAACAAAATTGACATTGCGTGGCTAAATGGATATTCCAACTATATTATCAAGTTCCATACCCCCAAACTCTGTTTACGCATGATGGTAGGGCTTCACATCCAAGAATTTCCACCACTCTTCCATTATAATTGTACATTCCTCTCACTAATCCTAGATGGTGGTCATTCACATCCTCTATTCATCCCCTTTTAATAGTGGTCCTTCATTCTAATTATACATCCATTCCAACCCATGCATGGCCATAAAATAAAAAAATCAAGACTATAGAATTTACCAAAATCACAACATCATGAAAATCCACACGAACCATATACATTTCAACAAAAAAATTATTAATCCATACTACTCAACTATTCCTAATTTAAAAAATACCTTAATAAAACCAAAAATTTAAACAACATACCAATTCCACTTCAATAAATAACCCACTTGTTGAAACAAACCTTAATAAATTATCTATTCCAACCCACATATCAATAAAATAAATTTATTTTGAAAACTATTGTCACAAACCATTTCTGTAATCCAATCCATTAAATCAATTTTTAGGTAGAATTTTTAAAATCCAATAACAAAGAACATTTCACATTAATAGCCAGTTATTCCCAAATCCCAAAAATCATCACAAAATGGGTATAAATCAAGTTTCAAACATCACATTCAAATTAAATTGCAATAAATACACATAAATTTATATTAATATTTCTAGTTATTGAAAATTAGATTCAAGTGTGAAGCCTCCTACATTAGGATTTGGTGAAATCAAGCAACCAGACTACCTCAAACCAATCATGGGTAAAGCATCAACAAAAAGACCTTATATCCATTTACATAACATCAACGATCCCATATCATAAATGTATAGGAAATGAAAAACCAAGACCTGCATACAATGGAAGTATATCTAGAATACCAGAGGAGATGTAGAATTAGATCTATGAAAAATAAGGAAACAACCCAGAGTGGAGAGTTACTGAAGAATAATTTCATTGAAACTACTATAAAAACTATTCAATTTTCTTCTAAAATAAGTCATAGACCCTTAAAAACCCATCAGTTGATTAAATACTAAGTTAGGTTTTTAAGGGTGGAGAAATGGGATGTCTAGGGAAAATCCCTAGACTACCTATTTTTAACACACCTTTTAATACCACGCATGATTAGCTCACATGGTAAGAAAAATTGTGTAAATATAGTGTGAATACTTCTATAACAATGGGAATCCACACACTTTTAAATGAGTTGTGCACTGGTCATGTGAAATCCCACTATTTTGAGTTGTACGATTTCATAGATATTTTACATAGTTTTTACTAACAGTGTTCTAATTGTGACCCATATAAAATTCCCAAAACCATCCAAAAATTCTTTAATAGTCTCTAAAACATATCTCAACCTCATTATATACAAAAAGGCATATATAATGGTTACATACCTCAAATCAGGGGTGCTATACATTTCAATTAAATATATCAATTTCCATTCTGAGGTTATAATGGTTGATAACCATTCATTGTAAATTAATTAGAATGAAAAATTATCAACATATCACTTTGTAAAAATTTTGATTATCCCAATTTACCCTTTACCATGGTGATAAATTTTTATCGTATTTTCTATCCATATTAACAAAAAAAAAGTTAATTATTTATCAAACTTGAAAAAATGGATACCAAATTTGAAATACAATTTATAAAATTAAATTTCTATATAATTTAGAAATTATTTATAAAACAAGTGAGAAAAAACGAGTTTTTGAAAAGTGTATTTTTTAGCATGAAATTATCTATTTTTTATCCCATAATAAGAAAATATTTTCAGAATATTAAAATAATATATTGAATATATAATATTTATTTTTCTTCAAGTTGTTTCTCCAATTCCCTTTTTTCTAATTTATTTACAAATAATATATTTCACACAAACATAAAAAGGTTTTTCATAATGAGTTATTTTGAAAATATATAACTATTTTTTTACAAAACATTAAATATAAAATTGATTCCAAGAAAAATAATTCGTGTAGTAATAATATAATATAACAATTTTTCTTTAGATAATATTCAAAAAAATTATATTTTTAGAATATTGAAACAAAAATAAATGTTTCAATTAAATTTATTTTCCAATAATCATAGGGAAATCAATCCTTTTAGAATAATGAAAAAATTTCACCCTAAACAATTTTTGAGATATTGATTTAAATAAATTGAGTCTTTTTTATCAAATATATTTTCCAAAATTTCCAAAAATTTGTTATAATATTCGATCATGAAAATTAAAAAATGATTTTTTGAATAAAATTTATTATAAATTTATAAAATAAATTTATTAAAATTTTATATCATATTTCTTATAAATTATTCATTAATGTTATATTAAGTGTAAACATTATATATATTTTATAATACAATTGATCTTATTTATAACCATCAACTTAAAAACTAGTTTATAATAGTCATTTTAAAATTAGAACATTTAATATTTTTGTTTAAACTAAATTTTATGTATCATATAAACTATTATACATAGTCATATTTTAAAATATCAGGGTTTTATATTATCAGCTGTAAATAAATTTTACCTTTTAAATTTTTCCTATCCATAAATGGTTTTTGAAAATTTCATTACATATACCCAAATCATAAAATTGGATAATAAAATATCTTTTAGTCTGTCAAAGTGTGAAACATAATAGTTACTCAAAATAAAATATAATTTGGTTCCCATATAATGTTAAAATTAGTGAGAATTTAAAATATGTACATGGAAGATAAAAATAACTACCAATGAAAAATAGGAATTGGTAGATAACATGGTCAATAGATATTTCATTACCACAATACCAAAAATCTATCATAAATTAAAAGGATTTTTTTTCGTTTTTAATGATAGGGATAGCATAACAATTTTTTTAAAAATAATTTTCTTAAAATTGAGAGAATTATTTTTAGTAATGATATATAACTCATGAAAAATACCCATATTTGACGTATTTACATTTAATAAGAATAATTTCATCATTTGGTTAGGCATGGATCAATTTTCAATTAATATTTTACTAGATGAAATTTTTATTCATGATTCATCTTTCATGATAGAAGCCCTAAAAACACATTTCAGTGGGTCATAATATCCATAATAGGAGGAAATGAAATTCCTTTTATCCTTATAGTTGTATCAAAACTGAAATGATTATCACATGTTATGAAATATGGAAATATCATACATTAATCTTTAAATCCACATCTAATGATCGATTTAAACCGTCCAATAAATATTTAACCTTAAAACCCTTCCAATATATTTTTAGATAAAATAAAAATACAATAAAATATAGTTAAGTGTTCATAAATTTACCAAATCAAATTAAAAATAGTCTCCCAAACAAAATATAATGTATTGGTGCATCACATAATAAATATGTGAATACCTAGATCATATATTTTCTAGAAACATGGTAATAACCTTACTTACAATAAATATTATTTAAAATATACATTCATTAAAAATTATTCTCTCTCTTTACTCATTAAATAAAATCATAGATTATTGAATATATTCAATAATTCAATCAATGTATTTACATCAATTAAATATGATATAAACAATATCATCCTAAACTCACAAATAAGTTTTAATGCAATGAATAATATTAAATTTACATTATCACATTCAGACAACTCTTTTTCTCATTAATATCCCAACATCATGCTTATGTTAAGAATTTTCTCTCCATTAATAGTATATTCTCTAAAAATACATCCTTGAGACTAATTTCGAATTTCTCAGTCATCAGTTGCACTCAACACATTTTTCAAAATCCAGTAATAAAAACATATGTAATAGATTCATTATGGGTCTCACAAAATATATAATGAAAATATAATTATTAAAAATTTATTTGATACTTCTAACTAATTTTAATAAAAAATACATCAGTCATATAGCTTCAATGATTGACATAACATAGGTCCTTCTACGGCCAAAGAGTTTTCTCCCAGATTATTGAATTAGAAAAAATAATTAAAATATTTATAACACATGATACTTTAAACTATATAATTTACATTAGTATGGAATTAATTTTCATCCATCATTATCTTCATTTTTTCTGTTTCAGTTCCTTGATCATTTCCCTTCATTTTCTCAAATAAAACTTCTTCATGTTCCCTTGAGATATTCCATGGAGTACTTATTCCCAATTTTCAAAAATGTATGAGGATTAATACGCATTCTCCAATTTTCATCATGAGTATTGAAATTTATATTAACAAGTGTGGTAATAAACAAACTAATGTATACGTTGTTAATTTTAAAAATGGATAACCAAATGGGAATAACCATAAGGATTCAAATTCAAGATTCGTATTCATTTTGTTTCATATTAATAAAATCATTCTATTTTTTAAAAGTGTTACCAAATATCCTCCTAGTTCAATATAATTATTATTACCCAAAATTATAGTTTTGGGAAAAATAATCTTTCTGAGGTATCATGAAAAAACAATTTATTAGGTGATTATGTAATGAAAATATCATTTTAATCATTGAATACATAGGGATAAATATATTCGTTAACTCTTATTACTAATACATTAAATTTTTATTCTACACTTAGACCGATCCCCATGTCGATCACTAATTTTGTATCATCCTATTTTCAAAAGGTTCACTAAAACATTCTTTTATACAAACTATAATGGCGTAGGATTTTTTTACCTATATAGTCCATATTATTTGATAAATATTAATTTAATTTTACAAACACACACCAAATGACTATAAATTATTAATGTATTTGAATATTAGATAAATATTCTTCATATAAATGAATTATATTAAAAATATCACACAAAAATCTCACATTTTAGTACTTTTAATTAATGTACCCAACTAACAAAAATTATGAATATCTAAGGTAATTGATAAATAATAATGGGTGAACTCAAAATTGTAGTATTGGTAAACATGAGTGATATCAATAAATTAAATTCTGAAAGAATAAAATAATAATAAAGTAATGTTATCTATACTATAACATTAAATTTTAATTTGTAATATATCAATGATCATAATCATGAGTCATGGAATAAAAAATTAATATTTCAAAAGACATGAATCATAATACCGAGAAATATTCATCAACTATGAACCATAAGTTTATTTCATAAAATTATATCATCACTATAAGTATATAGAGTATTTCATATTAAATGGTTAAATATCATTACCCTAAAATCATAATGTATTAGTAATGAATACTTGTTTTTAATTATAGATCAATAAAATTGATATGTTTTACATTAATAATAAATCACATCCAAATATTTTCACTAGAAAACCAGTCACAGTGAATTATTTCTATTAATATTATCATGAGATATAAAATATTACCCAAAAAAGTATATGGATATGTTATTTGAGTCATACCAATCACATAATGAAAAAATAATTATTGGGAGAAAATATAAGAATAACATTCATCATATAATCAAATCGTAAACCTTTAATATGAAATGAGTATCATAATTATTTCATTAATTCAACATAGTATAACTTATGATAATAAACAGGTTTTATAAAAATATAATCTTCAAACTGATTAACCAAACATATATAGAATAAGGATGGAATAATTTTTTCATATTCCTAGAAAAACATAATCAACATAAAGGATGGTATCCTAAATGAAAATTCATTTTAAAGAATCACATGAATATTTCATGATGAAAGAACCCTATATGTTTTTACATGACATATTTAAAATAAATTAATTTACAAAACAATAAAGAATAAAAATTCATTACAATCATCCTTGGAATATTCATGATGGTTTTAAAATTATTGAGTCGTCATTCTAGTAATAAATTCCATTAATGAAGTAGAAGTTATAAGAAAGAATTCCATTCAAATTTTTGTAGAAATAAAAAAAAGTGCATCATTTAGAAAAAAGAGTTCAAATTATACTTAATACATTATATAATATTTTAATTCAAGGTAAAAAATAAAATTAAAAATTATTTTAAAATATAAAAAATATTTTTGGAAATATTTTTAGAGAACATGGACAAGGAAGAGATTCAATTTTCAATCAAATAGTGAAATAATGTCAATTTTCATTAAAAACATTATTTCATTATACTGGATATATAATGTGATGAATATTAAAGGAAATTATATTACAAACAATTAAATATTTTAGGATTAATATGAAAGTTATTTATTATATAAGGATCATTTAAATTTCTAAATGGATATTCTTTCATGATCAATCCCAATAACAATATGACTGGAAAATAAATCACATACAACATTAGTATAATATGATGTGAAATTTATATGAATGAAAGAAACATATAATTATTATTACATACCTAAACATTCATAATATTCATTTTAGGGGACATTCATGGGTTGGCCATATAAAATAAATAGGTGGTGAATATTAAAATTTTCTCAAAGAAATAAAATTTAGACGAAAATCCCATACCTAAAGTCTCACTTATCTTTATTGTCTTTAAAACATAAAATATAGTAAATATATATTTATTTTAAATGTATTATAGAATAAAATCTATACGTAACATACAATTTATTATTTTTTATGATCTCTTATAACATCATTATGAACATTTTTTTAAAATCATTGTTCTAGGTTGTAACTATGTTCTTCAGTCATGTTTCGGTTCAATATTCTCATTCCTTATTCATTGATCATGATCCATAATTTCCATAAAGGTAATTATTATATATGTTTTAGAAAAATTCATGATATATATATTTATTGACATTCATAAAATATATTTATATAAAAATGAATTACATTGTTCATAGATAAGATAAGCCATATGTTCACATGAATCATTTTTCACTATTTCAAAGATGAAATGAATGAAAAGTAAATAATAATTAATTACCATATAATAATTCATATATTATATCAATCATATATATTAATCAAATTCACCCTTATTTCTTTACATGTAATGTTTATATGATAAATAAATTACATCACTTTATGGAGGTTGTAGTCAACATATAAGAATGAGTGTTGTTATCATTTTCCAATTGTTTAGAAGGTGGGCAGGTAGATATAGAATGACCATTATAGAAGAATAATTATAAAATAAATAAAATATATATAATAAATCCCATCATAATATCCATCCAAGAATAGTTTTGATGGAAAATGTATAGTATCTCTTTGTGGAGACTGTAATCCTTACGCACACACAAGTGAGACATTTAATTACCAATTGAATTATTCGAGGTCCAATAAAGGGGATTCAAAATCAGAATAAAAATTAATTTTATTCATTATACTAAATTTATTTTTTAGTAATGAATATAATAGATTTTGTGGAGTTAAAATAATAATTAAAAAGGAAGTGATTAGTTCAGGTGATTAACTCTTCATGGAAACAACTTTGTTAAATAACCTATTAACGAATGTATATTTGTTATTATTGGGAAATAAATAACATATTTAATTCTTAAAAGGATGTTTGGGAGTTATTTTAGAGTTTTTCAGCATAGATGGATAAAATAGTGTGATGAAGTTGGGGGGATGATGTTAATTTTTCAATTAATGTGATTAGCACTTTTGGAATTTCATAAATGATTAAATTTTAATAATGTTCATTCCAATGATTTTTTCTAGGTTTACATCCATTCCATGGAGGATGTTCTTAACTTTTTTCCTACATTCGTGCTTTCCAATGGAGGGAGACAATCGTCACTTATTTAGGGACATTTTCTCCATGATCGAAATAAGATGATGGGATGTTGGTTCCTCCTAATGTTAATTCCTCCCCAGAACTCGGTGCCTAGTGGAGGTCTCCCTCAATGATGAAGAAATTTTTTGTGACACTCTTCCCAGGTCCCATATCTTTATGAACACAGGTTAATTACAATGCTTTTGTTAGGACATTCCAAGGGTTCCTGACAGGGAAACAACCTGCGTTCAGGGAATAGTCACATTGGACATCGCTAGTGTGTCTAGGAACTGGAATACTATGATGTCTGGGTTTCTTCCACTTATGATAGGGATTCTCAAATAATCAGAATCCCCAGGCATCCGACGTCGAGTTTTAGGAATTACATTCCATGGGCATGTATATAAGGGTTTCATCAGCTTCCCATGTTTAACATAGGGTATGTCACGGGTTTAATGTCAAGTGGAGACAGATCAGACAGATCAGAACAATAATAGAAGTGGATGATATGGGTGCATCCCTAAGAGGGATCTTCTAAGGGGGTCTTATTGGATTAGTGGATCGAGAAGTCCAATTAAGGAGGATCCAAAGATGTTGGTGTCCCTATAATGGGGACACTAGGGTTTTCCATTAGCTGGGATTGGACATCAGGGGGTTTCCTATGTACCATATCCTAGGAGACAGGGAACAAATCCACATAGTTTAAGGGTCTATGGGACACTTGAGGAGGAGTCCCATGATATTGGATGGTTTGATGGGACCTAGAGGGAGTAGAACCTCCCGGTTAGGGCATGACCTTCCCAAAACACAGAGGCTCTAGGGAGAGACCAGGATGAAACATGATTGATGGGTATAAACCACATGGAGGCTTCCTGTGTATCCATGTGGCGTCAAATCAAAGTCCACATAGTTCAATATGGGGGCATAGTCGGGGGGTACACGTAGAAAAATAATCCAAAGACATACTAGGGCTTATGCATGGTTAGCAACACAAGTTGGTCTGATGCACAAGGGGTATACTAGAGATGTGGGTCCCAACAAATGGGACAACAACGACTTACTGTCGATTACAGACAACCACGACATACCACTAGTTGGGGGTACAATGTATTATCACTAGATGGGGATCACAATGACTCACCACTAGATGGGGATCACAATGACTCACCGCTAAATGGGGATCATAATGGATTACTACTGGATGGGGTGAAAATGTCTTACCGCTAGATGGGAACCACAATAGCTTACCATTGGATGTGATTCCAACAGCTTACTACTATATGGGGTTCCAATGGTTTAGCACTAGATGGTGTTCCAACAGCTTACTCCGGATGGGGTACAACAGATTATCGCTGCTTGGGGTTGAACCTCAGGGAGGCCTCTTACGTTCCTCATCTAGGATACATGGATTAAAAACCAAGTTGTTCGATGGTATATAGCTTGGCGACATGTGGGAAAAAATGGGTGTAAAGTTTAACATCATGTTGGATAGGGTGAACCAATTTGATGTGGTTGGGAAGGATTGATGATGAGATTTAATGTCAAAGAGTTTTTCTACTTACCTTTATTGAAAAGGGAAAGCATAAAATTCCATGTAGTTTGTTAGGGGGATACGGTTTAACGTCATGTGGGACAAAGGTGGAATGACATGATGTGTTTGAGACTAGTGGCTATTGGGATTGGGCCTCAGGGAGGCTTCTTACATACCATTATCAGATAGAGTAACGGATTAAAGTCCACATATTTCTGGATGGGTATAGTTTAGCATAACATGAGATTAAAATGGATCGACGTATAGTTGTTGAGACCGATGGGTATTGGGATTGAACCTTAGGGAGGCTTCCTGTGTATCATTCTTGGATATGAAAAAGGATCAAATTCCATGTTGTTAGGAAGTGGGATACAGTTTAATGTCTTTCAGCAAAGAAGGTTTACTGATTTTAAGGGGTCGGGAAAAAGTAGGTGTTGGGATTGAACATCATGGAGGCTTCCTACATACCTTGCTCTAAAGGGAAAGGATTCAAGTCTATGTTGTTCGGCAATGGGCCTGGGACATATGCTAGGGTGGCCTAGAAAGGATTTCATGATCAATTCTTACTCTAAGACCACAAGATTCATGCTCGGTGTGAGTAACCAGAGGTAGTAAAGACCTGACAATCACATCCTGAAAGGTGCATACACGGGGAATATAGTGGGGCTTACATGAGGTTGGTGGCTCAAAGATGAACCAGGGTCTTATGCGTGGTTAGTGTCCCAGAGAGATAGAGATTGGGACTTACTCCAAGATAGAGGCCTGATGGAGACAACTCCCAATGGGAGAGGTATGAGGTATAGAATATCCATGTGCCACTCTCTCCTCTAGTATATAGAAAGGAATAAGAGTGGAAGATTATGGATGCTACCTCCCACAGGAAAGGTCAGTGGCTTATACCATGATGGTTTCCCTTCCCTGTGGACATACATTGTTCCAGAAAATAAAATCTCATTCCATTTGTGGAATATTTCACATCTATGGATATGAGTGAGCATGGAGAATTTTTGACACAGTTCTCCCCAAGTATATTGCATTGGGTGAGGCCGTAGTTTAAATTGATTCCCTGAGAATGATGGTGCCTGGAAGTTTAACCTCTTGGAGCTTGGATGAGGTGAGTTCACTCCACACCCCTTGAACTTACATACTCATCACACTTTAACCCTTGGAAAAGGGAAGGAACCAACAATTCCATGGTGTTGGGTTGTTGTGGTGGGATATATTGAGGGGCTCACGTTAGTGTGTATATGAGAAGAAGCAATAACCGTTAGCGTTTTTACGTGAAGAAGAATGAGGATAAGCAATTCAATATGAGGCACTACCCAAGGGACCTTGAAATCAACTTTTACTAACAAGGACTTCCATACGAGAGAGGATTTTTCAAAGAAAATAGGTTCATAGAAAGGGGCCTCAAGATGCTCCGGTGCTCTGTAGAGTGAATAAACTCCGCAAAGGGTTGTTCTTCCTGAAGTGGAGTGTCCTAGCATAGGCATTGAGTATACATGGCTATGAATGGTTCTTCATGATCTAGAATGGGTTTTGCGGAGTAGGACATCGTGAAGTAATGGTACCTTTCCAATCCTAGCACTGTGAAGCAATATGCTTCATGAAGCACAGTGATCCTACCATAACATATGGTTCACATGTGTATGGAGAGTACTTCGTAGAGAAAACATGCTTTGAGAAGACCCGATTCCCCTTAGGGATCTACCTCCTTGGTGATGGCCCATGAGCTCTGCAAAGAGAATCCCTACTTGAAGAGGGGTAAAATTTGATCTAAGGGTAGAGTGGTTCAAAAATCCCAAAAACCTTGAAGAGATAATTTTTCTCTATGACGTGAAGAGATAAGGATTCTTGGTGAGTTGAGAGTTGAGAAGGCAAATGTTCAGGGTATCTATCATTTTGGTCTGAGGGGAGCCTAATATTTATATGTGTGGGCCTACGTGAAACAGGTACAGATCAGTGTGAATCCATGTGGTGCACTATGATCAGCCACTGATTGCTTTTTTTGTCTTAACCACCGATTCAACTATTATCCCCTCGTCGATGCAAAGATCAACGTGGTTTACATCGCAGTTCCCGTTGAGGCTTTTGTCAAGTTCAACTGGCTTGTGGAGGTCAATTTGGCTCCCTCAATGGCATGAAGCTTCCTGTCAATGGCATCATAACTGTGGAGCCTCCCACCTCTTTTCACTGTAGTGACCACATAGGGACTTCAGCTTTGTAGTGGTTGCGGTGTCGTGGGGCTCCACAAATGTCGCAATGTTGGGGGTGGGGGGGGGGGTCCACGAATATGATTCATGAGGTAGCACCTTTGTAATGTTTTTTTTCCTTGCATCATTTTTCTCCACACATATTTTCACTCCAAAAAATTTCCCCCTTATACATGGAGACTAGGAGAAAATGGGGGTCTAATTCTATGCGTAAATCACAAAATTTTGGTCAATCAGGGAGCCCTATAGTGAATTATGGTCGCAATGCTAAGAGGAGATGCATGGGATAATATTGTTGTATAGAATGCCGCAGCTAGACATGCCTCGAAGAAAAGCGGGACATCACCTATAAATTGGGGAGTCTATAAACTCATTTTTGCTTTCAAATCTTTTCATTCTGGTGACTGAGTTATCGTTTTTCAAAGCACCACATTCTCTGTGACTGTGCTTTGCGAATCAGATACTTTCTGCTCTGCAGTGCACAATGAGTCTTTCGAATCAGAAAGTGTGCATTATGCAGCTTGTGTCCATGAGGTTGGTAATAGGGCTCCGTGATATGTCTCTACGACCGAGCTCCGTGATCGATCTCAGTAACCGAGCTCCATGAACCAGAAGAAAAAAAACTCTACAATTTTAAGACATAATGGCCCATCAATGAGCTGAAAGTGGGTCCTATCAGATGCTACCCAGAGGGATGAGTTGGATGGAAACCCGGGCATCTAAGAGAATGTGCGGAGTCACTCAGACCATGATTCCCAGGTGGAGCTGCTATCATAGAGTTATAAGAGCTACCCTTTGTGAAAGAGGTTTCCTCTATATGACTTTGGTCTGAGGGATGATGTCTTTATTCTGGAAGTGAGCAGGGAGGAGCGGACGTACTGGTTCATGAGAATATTGTTCCGGTACTAGTGATTTAGGTTAGCCGATAGCCGTACATGGGAGGATTTCACAACCATCATTTCGGATTTCATATAAAACCATGTTAATATTATCAATGGGAAGGCGTTGAAACAGAAGGCATCCCCTCCACAATACCACACCATTTTGAAGGTGGCCTTGGGTAACCCAGAGACGGGGAGGACCGATGAATGGGATTTGTGCCAGGGCAGAAACATTACAAATGATTGGGGCTAGGACTACTAGGTATGTGGCTCCTGTGAGTAGTTTGGGGAAGATATGAGGTGTGTAGTTCTGTATGAGGTGGCCTCACCATCCCAATTTCAATTTTACCAGTCAAAGAAGTTGATGTCAGAGTTGTTGAGGAGGTGGTAATTGAGGACCAATACCTTACATCTTCCCCAAGGGGAGGTTGGTATCAGCCTTTGGGACTTTCACCAAATATCTAGGGTCTTGATACTAGGGGAGATATATGATGTGATCCTCCCCACCGAATATACATGGGGGGGGGGGGCCACATAGTAGATACAACCACTGGAAAATACATTGATGGGACTAGTGTCGGGGGAAGACAAGAAATCGGTGAGGGAAGTCCACTTTAAGTGATGGTTTAAGTAGTTCATAAACTCCCTTGAAGATGGAAAGCTTCCCATGAGGCCTCAGACCTACCTGAAGGGGTACAGTGTGGCAAGGAGTACTCCTATTGGAAAATCATGGAGTATGGACAATGGAAGGCATGAGGATTCAGTTTCAATAATGAGAAGAAACGGGTGGTTAGGTTGGCTGCATTCATCTGGGCACTTATATGAGGTTGGATTCTTCCAGTAAGGGATATATACATAGGCGTGAAACCGTGAAAATTTATCATGGAGTACGCATTGGAGACAGGGGAGTGGGTCATCCTTGGAATCCCAATACTCTCTATGCTACAAAATGTGTTATGGGAAATCAGTGAAGGGAAGAAGCCACAAAGGGTATGCAGGCCACCCAACATTCTGTACATGGTGATAAGAGTACATATTAGGGTCTTCTATGAATATACAAAGACTATTTCTCCTCTAGGGTCAAACATTTGACCATCTATTATGAACACGTTGGGGATTTTCCTGACCAAGCTGACCCCAATACTATTGCTGAACTGATTCTACAAGGAAGAAAAGTTCAACTTTCACCTGTTCCCACTGCCAACAGGTGTTTTCACTAATGATAGACAAGGAACATAGGATCATCGGTACTACCTCCTACCCTTTTTGGAAGGAGTACTGGTAAAGGGGGATGACCGTGAGCCTCTCTATGAACCGTACACCCCACACCGTTCTACAAGGTAGTTTCGGTGCATGCAGAGGCAGACCTCATGGGTCTAAATGGGAGTGCACCATGAGGATCACCCATGTGTCATGATGAAATGTGGATTATGTTAACATAAGAGGATGGGAATTTGTGGAATGAACTAAATTCTTCCACATCTATCTATGGTCTTGTGAAGGATTACGCTATGAATTGGGAGGCGACCTACTTGGTGGAGATGCTAAAGCAGCAGACAATTCATGGAATTGAAGAGGTCCCCCCTCATCCTCAAGGTCGGGGCCTAGAGGGGAAAGGGAATCCCATGGTGGCGAGCCTGCAATGGTGGTAAGACCCACCGCAATCAAGAGGCTGGTTGTAGTGGAAAACCTAGTGGTCTAAGAGGGGAAGGATATCTAGAGGGGTGGCAACCCATGGGGTTCATGTAGGATACCCACCTAGGATTTAGGGAAGCAGATATGCCACATAGTCATTCTTGAGAATACTGTCTTCCTTGAGGCTTCATACATTTGGGATGTCAACAAAGAATTCCTCAACCCTTACCAGATGTTGAACCATTTTTACCATCTAGGGATGGGTTTCTTGATGATTGGCCCTGTTAGGGCCAGCTTCACGGTATCTCAGGTGGAGGGGCGTCGTACATTGCTGAGTTAGAGGACTTTGTGCACTCCAAGGGTGATTTGCATACATTTATAGATTGAGTAAAGGTTCTTCTTTATCAGACAACCACTCCTTAGTTATCGGCTCCCGAATTGAGAGAGTGATTCCCTCTATTAGAATAATCAGTGGATTCCTCCTGGAGGGAGGAGGCTGGCGGAAGAATCCCTCTACATGATGGTGATGTCGGAAAACTAATATTCAGAGCTAGAAGAGTGTGTAGAGGACCTTGAGGTAAACCCCTAGAACCTTTGCCCATAGTATTCATCTAGGTTATTTTTTACTTCTCAGAAATCATTAGAACTATACATGTGAACCTCATACGCAATACCCTCTACCCTATAATAGTAGATATGGCTGCATGAACCTCAGTATCTGCACTCACAATGATGGCGATCACCTTGTCAACTGGGGCTGTGACACCCAGGGTGACATTCTTGGAGACTTCATACATCCCTATAATATTTGATGGGCCACGTTCTGGGGTATCTATGGTGAAAACATAAGAATGATACATTCTATTCAACCTCTGTAAGTCTCCTTTACAGAATTTGAAACTGTCATTCATGGAAATAGACCCACCAATATCTGTTGATTCTCACATGAGCAGTTCTTCAAATAGTGTGGGCCACCTTGGTGAGGGTGGTCGGAGATGATAGTGCTACTATTCCCAAGGGAGCACCGACAGTCATGGAAACAAATGTCGGAATTGACCAGACCACAACGCCCCCGATCATGGGTGGAACTGCCAGTAGTATAGAGCTAAAGGTTATTGAGGTCGAATATGAAGACCATGATCAACTGTATGACATGGGCTCTGACCAACCTGATCAGACACCAGATAAAGACTATTCTTTTGAGTTCCTAGAGGCATTCCCTGTGTACAAACCCACCGACCCTATATACCTGGACGAGATGTCTTCTGATAATGAAGACAAAAAGATTTTCCATCACCAGTCATGGATGCTGATCAAGAAATTCCATGAGAAAAATCCTCATACGTAATGGATAGACCAGTTGGGGAGGCTATATTCTTGGAAAATCAAGCTATGCGCTAGGGGAGTGGATACCCAATGTCATCATATGCTTATCCAAAACATCATTGAAGAGAATATTCAAAAGCATGATCGTGGCCATGGCGTGGGATGGCAATAGAGGAAATCTGTGAACATCAAGAGGCTCCAAGAGGACAAAAGTGAGATTCAACAATAGTGGGCACAGGAGGATGAGTACTCTATTTTTCTTGACTCACAATCGGGGCTTGTAACGTGCCTGATGGCTCAACTGGTAGACTCTGAGGAATAGATGATGTGAGATTTTAAGGATATGAATATCATATAAGCTGGTGAGGAGTGGGCTCAGTTCGCGGCTGATGAACTATTCCCCATAACCACTGAGGATGAGCGGGAACTAAACTGGTGACAACAGATCCAGGACACCAGGATCCCGAGAGTGGTGGAGCAGGAATGCTATATTGATGTGGTCAAACCATCCATGGGAGAGGCCAATCCTTGTGTACTGTAATGTTTGTAAACTCATAAACGTACTTTCATGCATTACATGTTTAGGCTTCTTGAATGAATGAGTCATGTTATTTATTTTCATTTACTGCATTTCCATCACATTCATTAAACATCTAGAGATTAAACCCTAAGCTTAAGTCGGTCATGCCCGATGTGAGAAACAAAGGATGATTACATTGTTAATCCATCCGAATATGAGAGGGCCGACCAAGATTAGGGCTTCTAGGGTTTGAACAACCAATCCAAATATCCAGAATAGAAGATGGAGGCCTAAATAGGGAATGAAGTTCTCATAACAGCCAAATTATCAATTTCCCAACTTGCTCTGATGCACGAGTAGGGTACCTCCAGAGGCATTAAAATCAATCCAAATAGAGGGGAGTGGACCATGTGAATCATGATACCCAAAATTTGGAATGTTATAGGGATTTTTTGATAATGAAATATATCTGTTGACCTTATTTGGAACACAATATTATTATGATGTTATCCCGAAATAGGGATAACAAATGAGGGACAACTGTTAACCGTGTTCAAAACACTAGGACTGACACGAAATTTCATCCATTAGTCTTTCAAATTGTTATCCCAGGATATTATGCCTGCCATCGGCTGAGCATTTGAAATTTTTGGGGGTTCCTTCTGGCCTGAAAGAGGTCGAGGTTACAAATAAATGTTACACAATGAATTTAGTGTGAAGTGATGACTTTTTTTAATGGATTCCAACACTCTTGAAACTATACCACCGTGAAAAAACACATTAGTTGTCCATATTTGTTTGATCTTAGATCCAACTTAATTTCGTACAGAACCTCTCTACTGTGGTCCAAGGATGCCTTGTGGGTTTATTCAATGTCATAGCAGATGATAGGCCCCAGGAAGGGCCCATGGAAAATTTCCTGGATGCTTCTACGTATCCCATAAGGATGAAAATTGATCCAAACAAAGTTCTTGAGCACAGTGTGTTTAGAGACCAACAATGGTAAGGGGATTCTTCTTTGGTGAGGAAGCTGATACATCCCATAATTAACATAGGGAATCCTATACTTGTTCATGGTAGGGGATACTGTTTATTGTCACACATTAATGAAATGGCTACCCAGAAATGGAATGTGTGGTTTGGTACATACACTAATGTGAATGAGGCCCGTACGAGTCCATGTCGTACCACACACTCTCTGGAGAATCCATAGGTCAAGGGACCGAAAGTAAAAAATTGATATGGGCCCATGATAAGTTTTTTGGGTGTTCCTACGTATCCCATGAGAGTGGGAATAAATCCACATATAGTTCTGGGAGTCCATTTTAACATCATGTAGGATAACAATCATGGGTGGTTTAGCTGCACCAGTACATATCCTACCAAAACCACTAAGCATGCATGAGTTCTGCTCAATGTTGGAAACAATGAGTAGTTTTGGTACTTTCCTAGTGCATGGGGACACACATTAGGGGAAATGGAATGCAAGGTTAGAGGCATCCCATTATTATAGACTTTCCTACCTAACTCACATAGATTCGTGGTGGTGTAAAACCGAGTGAGTTGGAATTCCACTTAAACATAAGAGAGTGAATAGATGTGAATCATGATGTTTAAGATATGGATCACAATGATAGTGGTATGATGATATAATATGACTATTGAGAATGTTTGAAATACAATATCTATTTTTTGTTATCCTCCAATTCTGAAAAACAAATGACGGTCGATTACTAACCATGTTCGAAACATGGGACCTATCGCAAATGTTGTCCAAGTTCATTAGGTGTGTTGTCCCATGAAAGAAGTCGAGATAATGTGCCTTGATACCAGGCCTTAAAGGGGGCCCCTTCCGAATTTTAAGAGGATTTGGATCTAAATAACAGGATCATGAATCATGGACACAAAATGGGGGAATTTTTTGTAAAAATCCCACACTTTGGGCTCTTTTCCACGACGCATTTTAGTATTCCAATAAGACGTGTCAGATGGAGGATGTAAAATCCCATTCCAATGATAAGGGTCCTGGGGTCTCATGCTCATAGTTTAAGTTCATATAGTGTACCATTAAGAAGGGACATGATTTAGTGGAATGTATGAAGGGGTGGTGAAGTAGCGAAACTCAATGTGTAGTTACCATTGGGAGATCTTAGTTAAGGGTCATAAAACTCATACCAAGATGGGAAGAGACAAGGGAGAAACATGGGGTGGTTTTGGAAAAAACAGATGTGAATTAGAAGCTAATAGGCACTCTAAAAACAACATGATCCCAAATGAGATCGGGATAAAGGGGTTGAAAAGAGGGGTAGGATTTAAGATTCCATAGGGATGACCCACTGATAAAAGGTCTGGGTGTTCTTACGTATCCCATAAGGATGGGAATCATGTCACACGTAGTTTGGGATAATGTTTTTCAATTAAGTGTCTTGCATCTTGGAATTAAGGAGATATTAGTTTAAAGTCCAAGAGGTCGGACCATAGATGGATAGTGTGGAGGGAGACACGTGGTGAGGTAATTTTAAAACCTACCGTGAATGAGGAAATGAATTCCATATCACACCAGGTGCTCCCTAGGGAAATTTTATGTCGAAGGACTAAAAGCAATTGTTTGGCTGGGCATAGGGAAAAGTGTGCAGGTGTTCCGACATACCCTATTATGACGGGGATCAATCTATACGTATTTACAAAAGTGAATGGTAGGGTACCAATACCTTTGATGGTACTGTCGTACAGGTCTTTCCCAACCACAAAGAGATACAGATTTTGATCGACAATGTTTGTTCTTTAGAATGGATGTCTGTCTTTTTTTAAAGAAACAATCCCAGGATGAAGAATCCAAGAATCTCTACAAGATTCAAGCCATATATTTTCCTTGACATATTTCATGGTGAATAACTGATACCAAACATGATTTCCTCTCGAGTGAGGATACAACAATGTAGTTCCATTTTTCATCATGCAGCTAAGAAAATATTGGAATAGGTTAGGGTCGGGTGAGAGGACCAATCCATGCATTTAAATATAGTTTAGTAAATACACAATAGTTTTATGTCATGTGGGACCAGAAATCATAGTTTAGAGTCATATGTCTTGGAAGCATATAGAAAAGTGAGGTTCTAGAAGGGAATTCACATGGTGTGACAAAGCATACCTAATGTGAATGAGGATGAGGTCCACACCACAACATGCACAATTATGGGGAAGAAACCTTGATCCAAGGGGCCTTTAAGGATCCATGGATATGGGGAAATACCTGAATATGAAATTTCCAGGTTTTCATACGTATCCCATTAGTATGGGAATCAAGACATAAATTATTCTAAGAGCATAGTTTAACGTAATGCAGGACGAGTGGCAGAAGATACTAGCTCATGGGAGGAGAGTACGTGGGGAAACTATTTCAAACACGATGTGAATGAGGAATGAGTCCACATATTCCACACTATGAAATCCTATATGATTTAGGTCCAAATGACTTAATTGAATAGGAAATTAGGGGAACCTGAGCTAGACCCAAAGACAAAATTTATATGTGTTCCTACATATCCTGTGGGAGCAGGAATAAAGCTTCATGTAATTCTAAAGGTTCCATACAGTTTAACATCTGGCGGCGAGGACGTGGAGTGATCTTAGTTTAATTTCCAAGAGCTTGGACCAGGGTAAGTGAGACTCTTCCAAAAGGCGTAAACCATGACCAAATACCTAACACCACATGAGCCACGGTCGATGTGGGAATCAATGGTGGAAAATCTCTTTACAACACATAGAATATAGAGAAAGGGGGAAATAGTGTTGAGCCTCTAATGACACCTCACCCTTGCTTTATCCACCTAATGCGCAGACTCACACTGAGGTATAAAACTAGGAGTATCAAAATTCCACTTTGACACGATAGAGTGGAAAAGGGTGTGAATCATGAATTAGATATTTAGGGCTTAATGGGGGTGGTGTGACGAGGGATTATAACTGTTGACCATGTTAGAAATACATAATCCATATTGAGTGACCTAGAATGGGAAAAAAAATGTGCATCACCTACTGACCATATTCGAAATGTGGGACTTCATTCTAATTTTCATCCAGAATCCTCAGGGACATTGGCTCAAAAAGGATTGAGAGCCTTGGGTTCCAGCATCCATGCCATTTTGGTGTCCTTTTGGAAGTGAGAGATGATGAAATCCCAAATAAAGGGGAACATAATGCATGAAAATCGGTGATTACATGTGTATGTAGAATCCAACACTCTCAGTCCTGAACCGGTGTGCCCCTGGACACCTTAGTGAACTGCCAAATAGGGGGAAGTATGCAGCATGAATATTTCAAACACGATGTGCATGAGGACATAAGACCATACCACACCACATACCCCCCAACCTTGGGGACATAGGCCATGGGGCCTTAAATATGAGGAGGTATACAAGGATGGACATGAAGCCCAAGCATCCAAGAATTCCTACATATATTGGTAGGGAAAAAATGAAGCCATGCGTATATTTGGGGGTGTCATGCAGTTTAATGTCATGCTGTAATGACGAAGATTGGAGGTGGGGCCCTCAATGAGGAATGTGTATGGAGTGGAGACTATCTTGATGAGAATGAGGAAATGATACCATATACACCACACCATTAATAAACCCCAGGGAGAACATAGAGCAATAGGTAGAGAAAAAGGATAGCTGAAACAAGGGTAGACATGTAGAAAAAATGTCTAGGTTTTCCTACATATCCCATGAGGTTTGGAATCAATCCAAATGTAGTTCATTAAGATGTCTTATAGTTTAATGTCGTGCGGCAATGACTTGGTTGATCTTTGTTTACGGTAAAAAAACACATACCATATATGCCTTATTTAATGTCATGTTCATGGGGAAAATGGTTATAAAAGATGAATCATTGAGCCTATCATGTGGGAGACCATAGAACAAAAACAATGATTATGGATAGCTTCTGAACACATTCACAACAAAATATCCATATAATTTCTTGGAATGTGATAAAAAAATTAGCATTGACCACTGACTATATTCAAAACACTTGACCTGTATCAAATTTTCGCTCAAAATCCTAGTGGACATTGGCCTGAAATGGTAGGAGAGCCCTAGGTCGTAGCATGCACATTGTTCGGGCGTCATTTCAGATAAAATAGATATTGGAAACCCAAATAATTTATTGTGTAATGTAAGATGGTAACTATGTAGTTTAACGTCTTATGGAAAGGACGGTGATAGTGGAAGTGTCTCAAGGGGATGTATGTGGTGCATCAAATATAGTCCAATGTGGATGAGGAAAGAAAATCTAGGCCACACCATGAAATAATGAGTGAGAACATGGGCCATGGGGATCAAATGGTCAATGAACCCAAGGTTGGGCCACAGATGGAATGTCCCAGCCAACATGCATTTTATCACCATGAGGGATGAGTGAATTGTGGTTGTACACCCTTCAGTTTAGATGGATCATGTAGTTTAAAGTCAGGTAGTGGGGACAGTGGTGATCTTAATTTATTGTCATAGAGCACAGACCATGATCGTGTGACCCTTTATGAGGGTATGGACTACCAATGATCCTACACCGACATGATTAGTGCTCGGTGTGAGATACAAGTAATGTGATCAAGTCCCACCCAACATACAACGACACGATAATAAGGGAAAAAGGTCGGCAGGGTGGATCCCACCGAGACCAGAATCCCTGCACGAGGCACACTAATGTTCCAATGGATGGTATGACAAAACTAATTACTGCACCCAAAATTTGGGATGTATGGGGGTGGTGAAAATGATGGAGGATGGTTGTTGACCACATCCAAAACACAGCCTCCATACCTTGTGACCTGAAATGGGAACACTAAATGAGTGTTGACTGTGGACCATATTAACAATGCAGGACATGTATCAAATTTTATTCCGAAATCATCAGGGACGTTGGACCAAAATGTTAGGAGTTCTCTAGGGCCAAGAATCCATGTCGTTCGGGGGGGGGTCGTTTCTGATGTTAATGAAGATGGAAACCCAAATGATGGGACACATAGAGCATGAAGATGTCCATGCAATTTAACATCATGTGGTAAGGATGATGGTAGTGGGGATCTCCTGGGAGAGGGACACATGGCGTGGTCATGATAAACCTGATGTGAATGTGGAAATTAGACCGTACCACATCACGCATTTTGTGAACCATCTTGGCCAAGGGGACAGACCAAAGGCGTGATCTTGAGGAATTTGACACTGGTGGGAGGCATTATACACTCTCCATCAATAGTACCCATAGATTATGCATCATTGGGGTAAACCTTGTAAATGATGTAGGGTCCTTCCTAGTTGGGATCCAATTTTTTGTGGTTTCAAACCAGGCATCATTGGCATTCTTAGGGATGAAACCATGTGACCTTATATAAAATACAAGAGGTGAAATTTCTTGTTAAAAGCTCTAGATATCTTGTTATGAAGCCTCTCTATCTTGTGCAGGTACCAAAGCATGTTCTCCTCAAGCACTTACAGTTCTTCCAAATACATTTTGGACACCTTGTCTAGTTTCTATTGATCATTGACAGTTGTGCACAGTGAAGGATACTGAATTTCTATGGGAAGGACGAGCTCTGTTTGGTACACTATGAAATATGTGGTCACGTGAGGGGAATTGCTGGTTGTTTTCCAATAGGCCCATAGAGCGTTGGGAGTTTATTCGGAAAACCCTTCTTGTTCTGACCTACCATCTTCCACAAGATGATTGAGAGGGTTTTGTTGAACGCATTGATCTTCCCATTTTCTTGAGTGTGATAGTGAGAGGTATGGTTAGAACAGTTGTGGTAATTGGTGTACAATTTCTTCAACTCAGCTGCCTGGATGTTGGTGTCATTATCAGTGAGGATAGCGTGAGGGACTCTAAACTAGAAGATGATGTTGGATATCACAAAGTCAGTGATTGAAGAGGCATTGAACTCCTTGAATGCTATTGCCTCTTACCACTTAGAAAAGGAACATGTAGTGGTAAGGTTGAACCTTCACTGGTGAGGTGTCACTGGTTGATAGGGTCCCATGACATCGAGTCCCCAGACTACTAAGTCCAAAGAGGACATGGTAGTTGTGAGTTGTTATGGTTACTGATGCAAAAAATTATCATGGATATGGAACACATGGAACCTCATGGAAAACATGAAATAGTCACATATCATGGAGGGCCATAAATACCCCAACCTCTGAATATGGTGTGATAGTTTCATCTCGGTCTGATGAGCCTCATAAGAACCGAAATGAACCTCCTACATGACCTAATAAATCTCTCACCCTGAATACAACAAAGGAAAACCCCATCAAACCAATGTTTTTAGGAGATCTTCTCAGGACCTAGACAACTATGGAGGGTAAACTATAATGCATGGTGTTAGATTCCCTTGCACTCAGTTCGATCTGCTGGGAGATTGTCATGATGGAGACACTCGATATAGGGGGTCCTCCAGTCAGGATTTACATCCACCGCTACGGCAGGGGGACCTAGGGGTCCTAACATGGAGGCATTGGCAGTAATGTTTCTTACCTACGGTATATCATTGTCATTCGGAGTGATGGGAGCGATTAAACTCCGATGTTCCACATGAATAATCAAATCAAAATGGTTAGATTCTGTAAGGGATGCAGCCAAGCTATCCAAGGCGTCGTCCCAACCATTTTGTGACAGAGGATCATGTGTAACTTTTGGCTGAGATGGGAACTAAGCCATCAGATGAGGTGTACGATAAAAAATTGGTATGAGCTCCGGATTTTTGATGACATATTCACCGTTGATCTTCTTGATGTCCATTTCAGTGTCCCCCTTCACATGTTAGTAGGAATCATCAATCACAAGGGCCATCTCGAGACCCGTGATCAGAGCCTGGTACTTTGCCTCATTCTTGCTACAACATTCTGACAAGAGGAATGAATATAGAAGAACAAAGAGTGTTGGTGGGAGGATGACGATACCCAGGCCCACCTAGTTGAGCATGTAATCATTTAGTATTCTACCGGTAAAAATTCTGAAGGCACTATAAAAGTAAATTTTCCAACATGGGACATCTTAGTCTACCGAGAAGATTGTATCATATGGGAAATCAAGATCCATGGACTGGTCTGTAGAAGATGGATGGGCAACAATGAATTCTACCATCAACTATCCATTGATGGGCTACTTGGAGAAAACCCTGATGTCAAGCTACTAGAGGAACACTTCTCTCTAATCTAGATGTCTTGTTAACATAGTGTATTTCAGAATTTACTTATGTGGATCCACTCATGACACTAGATATATCTCGTTATTTTTCAAGTAGTGTGTCAATTTCTGCACTGTGAATGTCAGCGCGAGGCACCTCTCTTTGATAGGTGAATATCTAGTCTTTGTATCAAGAATCATGCGTCTGCGATAGTACAGACTATTCTATGTTCCTTCATTTCTTTTTTGGGAGAAAAGGTTACCGAGGGATCCCACCAAAGTGGTCAAATAAATGACCAACAAATTTCCAGAAAAAGGCAGAATGAAAACAGAATGTTGAAATAGAAATGGATTGATTTCCATGATAGTATTATGATAATCCTCATCCAACTAATAATCAACTCCATTCACTACTAGAAATATGATATAACCCAATGTTTTTGGGAAACCCGTTGGTATAGTTCACTAATTTGGACCTATACCAATGGTTTGGCCAAAACCATTGGTATAGGTCACTAATATGGACCTATACCAACAGTTTAGCCAAAATCGTTTGTATAGGTCCATTATAGGGACCCTATACCAACGTTTTGGGCCAACCCATTGGTATAGGTCCCAAAATCAAATAACCTATACCAAAGGATCTCAAAACCGTTGGTATAGGTGTATACCAATGGTTTTGACAACCGTTGGTATAGGTACATGTATTTTTAATGGAATCCTTTTACAGCGGACATTAAATAAATCAAAATTTAAAATACTTATGATAATACATATATATATTTATGAAATTATGTTCACAAAAGTAATTTAGGTTAGTGTTTAGGTCGTTTAATTACTAACTGGAGGTGCTAGGATCAAAACCAATGGAATTATTATTTTTTGAATTAAATATAGCAATGGTTTATGAAACTATTGGTATAGATTTTCATATTACATATACCAATGGTTTTCCCAAAACCGTTGGTATAGACCTATCCCCACGGCTTACATTGCAATGGATCTCCAAACCGCTAGTATAGCCTATACCAATAGTTTGGAGGCCTATAACAATGGTTCCAAACCATTGGTACAATGTATTTTTCTAGTAGTGATTCTTCATGATCCAAGAAAAGGTATTACACTTTCCATCCAGATGTGTAATAAATTAGGATATATAGGATATGTTTCCTTGAATTCCTTGAAGCCCCCAGATGTTTCTCAGGGGAGACATATGGCTAATGGCTATGATCTTTTCTGGTTTGATCTTGATGCCTCTGTATCTGATCACAAATCCGAGAAACATTCCAGAGGGGACCCCGAAGGCACATTTCAAGGGGTTCAACTTCATATAGTGTGATCAAAGAAATCTAAAAACATTCTCCAGATATTTGTGATAGTCATGGAACTCAAAATATTTGACCACCAGATCATCCTCCTAGAATTCCACCAATACCCCATGGATATGATTAAATAATCGATGGATGGCCTGCTAATATGTGGAACTAGCATTATTTGGACCGAAAGGAATTACCTAGTAATAGAATGTACCTTTTGGTTCACTAAAGGCAATAGAATTTGCATCCATGGGTTCCATTCAGATTTTTTTATACCCGGAAATCCAATCCATGAAATAGAGGTCCAGGAACCCAGTAGTGGCATCAATCAATAGCTCCGTTGAAGGAAGGGGAAAATCATCCTTGGTACAGTGATATTTGAGTTCCCAGAAGTTGATGCAAACTATGATCTATCAATTCTACTTCCTAACAAGAATGATGTTGGATAACTATCTACAGGATTCGAACACATTGAAAATGTTGTATCTGATGAAATTATCATCCTCGGCCTTGAACAAGGAATAATGGGAAGGGTGAGTCTTTCTGAGAGGCTATTTGAACCCGCGATGATTTTATAGAATACTGAGGCTGTGGATGGAAACCTGAGGATCTATTCCTATAATCTCATTATAACTCTAGGAAAATACACCATATTTCTTCTTTAAAAATTCTACATATCACTATTTATCTTGGATGGGCATAGATATATTTTATCAATGTGGGTTTCAGATCCATCTCGCTACCGAGGATCACCTGTACCAATTCATCGACCATGGTGGTGAAAACTACTTAAAAATCCCGAGCATCATCTTATAAATCCTCTTATTCTATTATAGAGGAGGGATCCTTAGTGGGAGTTGTTTCCTCTACGTTTATTGATCCTGACGGGACACTGGAGCCAGCCTAAGAGGCAATAGACACTGCATCGGGGAACTCATGTGCGGACGAAACCATAGTGTTGAAAGATATCAATCGTACCCCATCTAGTCTTTGGTCAAAGGGTAAACTATTGATGATATCACAGAAATAGTGTCTCTTCAGCTTGATACAGTTTATCATGGACCAGAGAAGCAAGCACATATTCCATATTTTCTTAACCATGGGGCAGACATCCCGATACCTTATTGGAGTTCGGGGCTCTGGGATCACCCGAGCCTGCTTTTTATAGGAATATGTGGTGATCATCCAACATTGTTTAGACTTGGGAATATGATTCCCACACATACTAGAGACAACAAATCATTAACCCGTATCTGGAGTCGTTTCTTCAAATTAGTGGATCAAGAAAATGTAGCCATCATCCAGGCTGGTCCATGGGCCAGTCGTAGCCGTAGTTATAACACTGAAATTTTATGAGAAAGATTATTTTTAATTTCATTTACGTATTATGTTTTACCCAACACCATGATTAGCTTGTTCTATACGCAACATTATATTATCATGTATTATATGTAAATATTAATCTTGGCTTATGTTGCACGCAAGAGCGACCTCCTCGATAGCTTGTGTGGTAAGCAATACCGAGTTTCACTAAAAATTATATATTATAATATATAATGAAGTAGAAGTTATGAATAAAATTAATATAAATTTAAATTTTATAAAATTATAATTCATCTCACACATTTTCTATAACATGGTATGAGAAAAACAATAATTTTCCGGATAAAAGGAGTATTTTAAAAAAATGCAGTTTTGTCTCCTTTTGATGGAGTAACCATTTTAAATCTAATTTTTGACAAGTTTATAATTTAAATTTGACAAATTAAACATCTTATATTGAATCAATACATAAAAAGTTACTTTGGATAAGTTTTTGACATTATTCTGATAACCTTCATATTTTGATGAATAGTAAAAATACGCTAAATTTTAATTAAAAACATCATTTTTATTCAAGAATATTTATATTGTTAAATTATAATATTTAATAGTTTTAATGTATAAAAAGAATATAGTTTTACCATTTAATATAATGTATGTCATTAGCATTAATTTTACATTGAATTCATAGGTAAAACCATTTCAATCTTTTGCAATGTTTTACCTTTTAAAACCTGTTTTCTCAACAGCGTGATTAATTTTAAATTAAATACTGAAACTCTTGTGTAATGAATTTGGAAAAATTGACTCCATATTTGAAATCAGTAGGTCCAAATTATATTAATATGATACTTTTTAGTTTTAGTCTTTATGAATAGTAACTACGATAAATTTAATTTGATCCAGTAAAAGATAAATCAGGTAATTAAGGGTAAAAATAATATAATAAAATTTCCTTAACACTTGTATTAACATAATTGGATGATTATATTTCATCCAAAAATTTACCTGAGACTAAATTGTATCTTTTAGAACCAACTTGGATGAGATTAAGACCTTTAATTTATTTTATTTAAAGAAAGTGAAATATGTGTCACTCAAACATTAATAATTAATGTATTTTTAATATAAAGTTATACAGAATATAAATTTGATTATAAATACTTTTTTGAAAGATAAAATGTTTTTATTCATCATGGTAATTTATTTGTGATTTTTTAAAAATATATAATTACATTAATAGCTTATACATTAATGATAAAAAAATTATTTATTTAGTGAAAAATAAATAATAATTTTTTTATTAAAATACTAATACCCATCAAAAGGACCAAAAACATGACCAAACATTATTTTTCATGTATATATACACCCAAATCATCCAAGAGTAAAATTTTTTACTCTTTAAATCCTTATAAAATCCATTATGACACTTATATTATTTTATTTTAACTGATGTAAAAGTTGTCACCTTCACAATTTAATAAATATAACAATTTAAATATTGCGATTTTAAGATGATAAATTTGAGGGAAATTCTTATTATGGAAGATATTATATTTATATGCATAATAGTATTTAATTTTTAATTTTTATGCAACAAATAAGTATATTAAATAATTATACAAAAATGTTGTAGTAATTATTTTATTAAGAGAAATATCAAATAAATGGTTTTAAAAAAATTAAAATAAATATTATATGAACAAATTAATGTCATCTATGAAATTTGTAGATTAATAAGACATTTTAGTAATCTACTAAATATTTTTGTTCGAATATATATTTTGTGTGGATTTTATTTAAATTCAAATAATTGAATAGTGTCAAAATTGACACTATTGATATTTTATAAAAATGACATATTATTAATTTGTTTAAAAATCACAAAAATATTTTAAAATTCCAAATTTAAATTATATGGTCTAGAATGTAATTATTTATCTAATTATGGAAAATTCACAACGAATAAGTAAGTATTAATAACAATTTAAATATTAGAATATTATTACCGTAAAAAAATTATATGGATTATGTAAGGATAAATCAAAATGACAAGGTTTAAGATAAACATAAAACATGTCTAAATGTTATTGGTTTATTATATTACAACCCTATATCATCTAAAATTATAATTAAGTGATTTTTAAAGGTTTTTATGTGGGGTTTTATTTTATTATTAATTAATATTTTTGAGGTTTCCAAAAGTAATGCTCTATTCTCTTATAAAAGGGAACCTCATCCCTCTCAAATTCAGAGATGTTTGAGCCTTCATGATCAAAAAAAACCTTCCCATTACTCTTCTAAACTTCCCTCATCACACTCTAGAGGTTGTGGTCTTCTCAAAAGTGCAACTCTAATCCCTTAAGAGGAAGCTTATAGGAGGTACGTCGAGGAAGAGGTAATCTCTCCTACAGATTCATTCAAGATTATTTATTAATCTACTTCATATTATTTAGTTTTTTTAGTAAAAAGTAATAAAATTATTATAACTGATATACTGAATTTTTTTTATAAATATGAAACAACCATATTTCACTTTCTATCCATCCTTACAGAAAACGAAATCACCACGCATGCGTGCGTACGGAATATCGTCTCCATACAGTGGTGTAATCTGTTTTCCACCACCACCTTACATGGATGGGTATAATGGTGTAAAGAATAACTATATATGGTTATTATAACATGATTGTAATTCTGAGATATTTTATCATCCACTCCATTACCATTCAATAATTATTGGAATGATATCGTCGCTCGTGCTTACGTACGGTTTACCGTCTCCACAGTGCGATGAGATTCGTTCTACATGATCATCATTAAACCATGATTATAAAAATGAATTGAATGAATAAATATGATATATATTATACTAATACCATTATGTAAATTATATAAATATTACCTAAAAAGTGGAATATTAACTTATCTGACAAAACCTATGTTTGAAAATAATGCAGTTAATACCCAAACAACGAGTAACAGTGAAATGTTAGTAAGAAACAGATGAAAAAATGATTATAAATGTAATCATAAAAATAATTATGATTCTATTATAGATCCATAACATTATTTAAATAATTATACAGGAGTTTCATATACAAACAAAGCATATCAGATCAAAGGTAAGTGATAATTTTGCAATCTCAGTTTTAACCGAGATTGATTATACATAAGTATTTACTGGGATTATATTTATCATCCATGTCCATGTTTTATAAAAATGTTTTCATAAAATGATTACAATACATCGATGTATGTTTAAATTCATTTTTACCCTTTCTGACTTTTACCACATGGTATAGAATGGGTCTTTCTTTTGTTTACCATACGTGGTACTTTTTGACTTTTCCGGAAAACGTACCAGAAGAATGTTTTTTTAAAATATACGGCATGAATGTATTTATACAGTTTCATAAAACCTTTTTTTAATGAAGATTTCTTTACAAGATTTCATAAATATTTCCAAAAAAATTATTTTCTTTTAAAATTCCATGGCATTTTTTGAAAAGAATATTGTTTTGAAGAAGAGAGAATATTTTTCTCATGAATTTATTTCAAGTGTTTTATCAAAACTATTTTCCATATAAGATGACATTATTTAGTATGTTTATGTTTCTAGTATAATGTATTTATTATTTAAATGGTTTGATTTTTCTTATTATGAAATGATATCTATTTGTTTTATATGGATTATGTTATAATGGGACGATGTTTATGAAACCCATTTTATTCTTTAGGTTATGATGAAGGATTTATGATTATTTTGTGGCACATGAAAGAATGATTTCATTATGAGAAGGGTGAGACCTATATCTCCCTCCAATGCATTGGGTAATTATTTATATCTCAAGATATAAACATGTATAGAATGAAAAATGAATCAGGATCAGTAATATAGGGCTGGAACGGCATGTAAACACGGTTCCATAATGGACTTTATCCACTATAATGGTCTTGGCAGTAGTGCCTCGGCTACTATGGAAATCATATCATGTGCTTAATGGTTTTCCATAATTACATGTTTTATTCCAATCCTATTTTATCATGATTAATGTTTCTTTATGATCTATGCCTTATGTACTGCCATGTTTGTTTTAATTGCTCAAGATTTAGGTTTTTAAATTTTATGTTAATGTTTTTACGTTAAAATATTTTAGGATTGTTTTATGTTCTCCATGTTTACCCTTACAGAGAATTTGAGGTCACCATTTTTATGTATTCTTTTTCCCATGATATAAATATTGTTTTTAGGTAAGAAAACAAAAGGAGAATATCTTTTTGGGAGATGTTGAAGATCTTCCACCATGATTAGAAGATTATGTTTCGAGTTTCCAAAGACACTAAACTATTACCGTCCTTGGGTGTCTGTTTTTGTTATGTATTAAGTATTCCGCAAAAGTAATGTAATTTACATGTATTTCAATCTTGTGCCTCTACAATTGGTATCAGAGGAAAGTTTTAGTTATCCTTTGCAAACTAGGATGCAAAAACTTTAGTGACATCCCTTGAGATATTTTTAATGCATGTCTAGGGATGTCCCTAAGGTTATGTCTTAGTATAGGTTACTGTCCTAGATTTATGTTTATGATCATGAATAACCTAGGGTGAACCTAAGGTGTCATGGATTAAATAAATTTTGATAAGTTAGACATCCCATAAGTGAATTTTTATGATTATGTGGTTTCTCATTATTTTAATTATTTCTTACACTTGGGTTTCTGGTTTTAGTCAACAGAGGGAATGAGAAGGAATTTAGTTTACATTGATTCCAATGGACAAATTGGTTACTATGATCAAAGAAATTGTGTAATTCCTGGAGAGAAAGATATTGTGATTAGGCCAAATCAGTCATCTTAATATAATTTTAACAAGGTGAACTTCAGTTGTATTCGTAAGTCATCATGTAAGAGGAAGATGGAATTTTATGCATGTTTGAATGGTGGAGAAAATAGAGGAAGGAAGATTATGATTTCTACATATCAAGAATAAGGGAAGAAGAACCTTGAAAATTACCTCAAATAGAAGGGAAGATGTTATCTGTGTGGGGAAAAGGGGCATAGAGTGATAGACTATTATGGAGTTCAATGTCTTATTTTTGGAGAACAAGGGCATTACCCAACACAATGACCTGACCTAAAAGGTAACTTATAAATCAAAGAAGGACCTATTCCATGACAATCATTGAAGAGGATGGATTAAAGGTCTTATGAATTGGAATTCAAGAATAATGTTTTTGAGTTACTTTTATGGTATATTGAAATATCTATGTATTGGTCCATTGTGGTTTTCTATAATAATATGGTATCGGTAACCACGAAAAGTGACTGAAATGTTTTTTTAAAGAAGATGATATGAACATAATGAAGGGATACAAAGAAAATAATATGTTTGATAGTATTAATGAGCTCATGACTGATATAAGTACAAAGTGATATCATGATTTGAGTATATAGAATTTTTAGGATTTTGGTATGTGGAAAGAGATCACTTTTGATAGAATTCAGGTTTTCACTAAGGGTTTATGGTAATTCATTATTCAGTAATACATGATTAAGGTATTCACATGTTTTGGATGTGACCAACAAGATATATGTTATGATATATATGGGATAAATGATGGTATTGACATGCTTGTTATATGACCTTTCTAGAAATTGTTTTCTTTATACAGTGAGTCTGGATAGAATTATTTTGGATAATCCTAAAGAATGGAATTGATTAAGTTGAACATCAGATAGAATTTTTTATGGCTAAACATTTTTTTCTAGAATGTTATAATAGTTTAGTTTTATAAAAAGAACAACCTGTAGGATGGGCGACAACCCATCGCGTTGGACAAGGTTATGGGAATCAAACCCACAAATGAAGTGTGACGGGCCTTTATCGCCTACCATTAGCCTATAGGAAGTTCCAGGTTAGTAGAAATTAGTTTTATTAAACGGTATGATAGATGAAGTATAAGTCCATTTTTGGAATCATATATAGCTAATCTCACCATAGATGGACTTATTTATATTTGATAACTCTTTCTAACCTTTTGTTTGAGACAGATATAATGACCCTTAATTTTTTCCCGTGAACTACTAACACTTCAAGAATGAAAAAATAAACTTCATTTCTTCAAGATATGACATGGAAATTGTTCATGGAATGACCAACAATGATATTACATTGAAATCAAGTAAGTATTTACCCTTATGCAAAAATTCATCAAAATTATGGAAATGATCTTGAAAACCAAAAATGTTGTCCTAGTAACCTCATATCTGATGAATCAGATGGTACCTTAGATCATAAAAAATTTATGGCTTTGTGATTGTTTTCCTTCTCATATCCATATGTTCTACCACTCTCAATCAGAACATGATGGTTATATTTCACTTCCATATCTATATTTTCCCCAATGTTCTTCTATGTAAAAACCTTGTGATGAGTTAATTTGGGTAACCGTTACATTTCATACATTAGTTTTTAAAATTAATTTATTGTATTCCTTTTTACGATGTGGATTTCTATGAATGAAACTTTAAATTAGTAAAATATTTATAACCCCGACGAATTTTGAGCGTGAAATTCATTTTAAGGGGGTAGAATGTAACACCCTAAAATTTTATGAGAAAGATTCTTTTTAATTTTATTGATGTCTTGTGTTATACTCTAAACCATGATTAGAATGCTCTTACACAACACTGTATTATCTTGTAGTATATGTAAACACTATTCTTGGCTTGTGTTGCATGTAAGAGCGACCTTCCTCGATAGCTTGTGTGGTACACAATATCGAGTTTCCCTAAATAATGATATATTATAATATTATTTTGAATGAGATGTTATGAATAGTATTAACCAGATTTTGAATTTTATAACATTATAATTCAACTTACACATTTTTCTAGAACATGATATGAGAACAAAATTAATTTTTCGGATAAAAGATGTATTTCCCAAAAAAAATGTAGTTTTGTCGCCTTTTGATGGCGCACCCATTTTAAATCTAATTTTTGACAAGTTAATAAGTTAAATTTGAAAAATTAAACTTCTTATTTTGAACTAGGATATAAAAATTTGTGTTGGATAAATTTTTAACATTATTCTGATAACCTTCATATTTTGATAAATAGTAAAAATACGATAAATTTTAACTAGAGACAACTTTTTTCATCAAGATAATTTATATGGATAAATTATATTATTGAATAGTTTTAAAGAATAAATAGAATATATTTTCACAATTTAATATAATTTATTTCATTAGCATTAAATTTACATTGAATTCATATGTAAAAACCTTTCAATCTTTTGCAATACTTTAACTTTTAAAACATGTTTTCTCAATAGCGGGATTAATTTTAAATTAAATACTGAAACTTTTGTGTTTTGAATTTGAAAAAATGGATTCCATATTTGGAATCAGTTGGTCCAAATTATGTTAATAGGCTGCTTTTTTTAGGCATTATGAATTGTAATTATGGTAAATTTTATTTACTATAGTTAAATATAAATTAAGTAATTAAGTGTAAAAATAATATTATATAGTTACCATAAAACTTGTATTAATATAATTTGATGATTATTTTTCATCTGAAAATATACTTGGGTCGAAATTGTATCTTTTGGAACCAACTTGGATTTTATTAAGACCTTTAATTTATTTTACTTAAAGGAAGTGAAATATGTCTCACTGAAACTTTTATAGTAAAAGTTTTTTTAATTTAAGGTTATACATAATATAAATTCGATTATAAAAACTAATTTGAAGGATAATATGTTTTTTTCATCATGGTAATTTATTTGGGATTTTTAATAAATATATAATTACTTTAATTTCTTACACATTAATGATGCAGAAATTATTTATTTACTGGAAAATCAATAATATAGATTTTATTAAAATACTAATACCCATAAAAAGGACCTAAAACTTGACCAAAAATTATTTTTCAAGTATATCTATAACTTAATCATCTATGGGTCAAATATTTGACCATATGGAGCCTTATAAGATAGATTATGAGAAATATATTATATTATTTTAAATGATGTCAAAGTTGTCACCTTCATACATTAATAAATATAACAATTTAAATGTTGTCATTTAAACACGATAATTTCAAGAAAAATTATTATTATAGAATAAATTATATTTATCTGCATTATAGTATTTTATTTTTAATTTTTATGAAACAAATAAGCATATTAAATAATTATACAAAAATTTCATAGTAATTATTTTATTAAGAGAAATATCAAATAAATATTTTTAAAAATATCAAAATATATATTATATGATCAAATTAATGTGCACCACTAAATCTCTAGATTAATATGACATTTTAGGAATATATTAAATATTTTGGATTGAATATATCATCTATATTTATTTTATTTAAATTTAAATAATTGAATAGTTTCAAAATTGACACTATTGATATTTTATAAAAATGACATATAATTAAATTGGTTAAAAATCACAAAAAAATTTAAAAATTACAAATTTTAAATAATATGGTCTAAAATGTAATAATTTATCTAATTTTGGAAAATTAACAACACAAAAGTAAGTATTTATAACAATTTAAAAATTAGAATATTATTATCGCAAATAAAATTAAATAGATTAAATAAGGTTAAATCAAGATTATAATGTTTACAATAAACATAAATCAAGTCTAAAATTAATTGGTTGATGATATTACAACCCTATCACTTCTCATCTTCTAATTAAGTTATTTTTAGAGGTTTTTAAATGGGGTTTCATTTTATTATTAATTAATATTTTTGAGGTATCCAAAAGTACCCCTCTCTTTTCTTATAAAAGGGAACCACATCCCTCTCCTCTTCACAAAATTCAGAGCCTTCAAGCTCGGAAAACCCCTAAAAAATGCTCTTCTAAACTTTCCTAGTCACATTCTGGAGGTTCTTGACTTCTCAAAAGATCAACTATAGTCCCTTAAGAGGAATCTTAGAGGAGGTGCATCGAGGAAGAGGTAATCTCTTCTATCGATTCTTTCAAGTTTCTTTATTCTTCTACATCCTCTTATTTAGTTGTTTCATTATAAAGTAATAACATCGGTATAACTAATACGAGAATATTTTATTTATAAATATGAAACAACCCTATTTCACCTTCTAACCGTCCTATGGAATACGAAATCACCGCGCCTGTGTACGTATAGAATATCGTCTCCACGCCGTTGTGCAGTCTGTTTTCCACCACCACATCACTTGGATGGGTATACTAGTGTAAAGAATAACTATATATAGTTATTATAACATGATAATAATTCTATTATATTTTATAATACACTACATTACCATTCAATAATTATGGGAATGATATCGTTGTGCGTGCATGCGTACAACATACTGTCTTCATAGTGCGATGAGATTTGTTCTAAATGATCATCATTAAACCATGATTACATAAACGAATTGAATGAATAATTATGATAAATATTATACTAATACCATTCTGTAAATGATATAAATATTTCGTAAAAAGAAGAATATGAACTTATCTGACAACCATATGTATGAAAATAAAGTACTTAATACCCAAACAACATGTAACAATGAAATGTTACTAATAAACTGATGAAAATATGATCATAAATGAAATCATAAAAATAATTACGATTTTTTAATTGATCCATAAAATTATTTAAATCATTATAAAGGTGGTTATGATACACATGAAACATATCAGACCTAAGGTAAGAGATAATTTTTCAATATTTTTTTTATCCAAGATTGATTATACCAAAGTATTTATTGGTTTTATATTTATCATCCATGTAAATGTTTTATAAAAATGTTTTCATAAAATTTTTACTAATTTTCAACGTATGTTTAAAGTCATTTTTACCGTTTTTGACTTTTACCACAGTGTATGGAAGGAATCTTTCTTTTGTTTACCATACGTGGTAATTTTTTACTTTTCTGGGAAAAGTACAACAAGAAGGTTTTTTTAACTTATACGTCATGAATGGATTTTTACGGATTCATAAAACCTTATTTTAATAAAGATTACTCTACAATATTTCATAAATATTTTAAACAAAATCCATTTATTTTAAAATTCCATGGAATTTTGTGAAAAGAATATGGTTTTGAAAAAGAGGGGATATTTTCCTCAAGAATTAATTTCAAGGGTGTTATCAAAAGTATTTTATTTCTAAGATGAAATTATTTAGTATGTTTATGTTTCAAGTATAATGTCTCTATTATTTAAATGGTTTGATTTTTCTTATGATGAATTGAAATCCATTTGTTTTATATGGATTATGTTATGATGGGATGATGTTTATGAAACCCATTTTATTCCTTGGGTTATGATGAATGATTTATGTTTATTTTGTGGCACATGAAAAAATGATTTCATTATGAGATGGGTGGGGGCTATATCTCCCTCCAATGCATTAGGTAAAGATTATATCTCACTAGATAGACATGGCTAGAACAGAAAATGAATCAGGTTCAGTAATACATTTCTAGAACGACAAGTAAACTCAGTTCAGTAATGGACATTGTCCACTATGATTTCCTTGGCAGTAGTGCCTTGGATACTATGGAAAGGATATCATGTGATTAATGGTTTTCCACAACTACATGTTTTATTCCCAGGCTATTTTATCATGGTTTATGTTCCTTTATGATCCATGCCTTATGTACTTCCATGTTTTTTTTCATTGCACAAGATTTTGATTTTTAAATTTTATTTTCATGTTTTTACGTTCAAATGTTTATGGATTGTTTTATGTTCTCCATTTATACCCTTACTGAGCATTTTAGCTCACCCTTTATATGTTTTCTTTTCCCCAGGATATAAAGAATGGTTTTAGGTAAGAAAACAAAAGGGGAATATCTTCATGGGAGATGATGAAAATATTTCACCATGATTAGAAGATTATGTTCTGTGTTTCCAAAGACAATAATCTATTTTGGTCCTTCGGTGTTTGTTTTTGTTTTGTATTAAGTATTCCACAAAAGTAATGTAATGTCCATGAATGTCAAGATTGGGTGTCTATATCAGCGGCTTCAATCTCACTATCCTAAATCAGGTTGTCATTTCACTTGTTGTAGTCAGCATCTAGATAATGGTCTTCACAAGAGGAAAAGGTAGGTGCATCACCTAAGAGTACGTATCCTCAACAGTTAATGTAGTACTTAAGGCATTGGTTATAAAAAGACTGGACCACCACATTCTGGTGGAGCCATGGCCTACCCATTAATGTGTTGTAGGTAGTGTCCTACAAAACAACAATGAACTCGGTGCTAGCTAATAGACTGCCAAACCGGGATATCAGGTGGATCTTGCCAACTACTGTCTCTTCTGTCCTGTCTTAATGTTGCATTTTCTGGTCAGATTGGCTCAGATCATCCTCGGACAGCCCCATCTTATGAAGTGTCCATGTCGAGATATGGTTATATCAGAACCTATGTCAACAAGATATCAGTGGACCTCCTCACTATTGAAGAGTGCAGTGATGTACAGTGGAAGATTTTCCCCTATATGGGATATCCTTCATTTTCTCTAGAGAAAGAGATGATGGCTTGACTTTTTGTGTGCTCGGCTATCTCAACATGGAAGGATTCTATGGCTTCTACCTCCTTGTCAAACTAGAGGGGGCTTCTTAAAGACTCGACGAGGGCTTCAAACATATCTGATTTAAGATGAAGATCCTAGAGGATAGATATCCTCACATATATTCTAGGGAGATTCTTAAGAACATCATACTTCCACTCCAATTATGAAATTATGCTGATAGGAAGTTCCTATGGGAAAAGAGTTGTGGAGGGCCCTTTTGGATGAACTGGTGGATGACTAGTGCTGAGAATGTCCCTGTGGAAAAACTACTAGATGAGGGATAGATAGAAGTTGTTGTTATTTAATAGAACATGGTGGGTCAAGGAACGGTCGGGGAGACTCCGACTGATCGAGTATCACAAATGGCGGTGAATGCGAACCTGGTGAAAATAGATTAAATGACTGTGTGTGTTGAGCTCTACGCTGGGTATGTTGTATGGTTTCAGTGGAATGAATATCATGGCTTGACTTGATGATTGAGGCATTCCACTGACTCATATAACTATGACCCTGTCGACACTAGAGATGTTTGGAGACATTAGGAGGATCCGGTTGGTGCTCATCATCATCAGCTATCATGTAGGGTTTTACCGACTCTGTGGTGTTAAACAATGTGTACCCCTGTCTGTCACATAAATAATCCTCTTCCATTTTACGTATCCTAGTGGTAATCTCCATCTCCATGGGAATGAAGTTTCCGAGAGTTCAGAATGGCGATGGAATCGGTGTGGGGCTTTGTTTTCCCTTACACCTCCAATACTTTCCCTTTTGGGAGGGGGACGACTGAGACGACATCCGAAAATTAGTTGATGCAGATGAAACCATGGCTCTTGAAGGCTCAGTTTGATTCGGACATCCACAGATAATTCCATGGGCACGGGCAACTGCCTTACATGTCATCTAGTAGTCATACTATTGGGACCTGTGATTAGGAACCTACTGCCACTGACCTCTGCTATTACTGTCATTATCGGGCTGTATGGACAAACCATCCACATGTTCCAGTGCCTGACCATAGCCGACTATGTTTTTATCAACACAGTCTTGAAGCGAGAATATGAACACATAGAATTTTTTGTGGGTGTGCCCCATGATTCGGTGATAGGGGCAATAATGAGGGTGATCAGTGAGATTCACTTCTTCAGGCCTATTGCATTTAGTCACCCATAGAATTCCTTGTTCTGATGCACATTGAAAATAACTAGAGACCTTAGCATCATTAAATTATTAGGAAAAGCTTCTTTTATCCAAGAAGGGTTCTCTAGGATCCTGGCCTTAATGAGGGGCTTGAGGAGCTTGCCGAGGAGGCGGAACCTGGCAATCTCACTAGGGTGGTGGGGCCACATTACGCAGGGCACCTACTGATTATGAGGTGGTCATTACTGTGACAGAGGATGTACCTGAGGTGGTAGGTGTCTGCAAAGCTGTGGAGGTGGCTCCACTAGTAATAACAACAGTTTCTTAAGGGCCTCTATCCGTTCTACTATGGAGGGATCGACCTTGGTGGCCCTTATTGAACGAACTACAGGAGGCAATAGTTGTACTAGTTTGGCCTGCTGGATGGCATCCCCTAGGCACTGGGCATTACTAGAGAAATCCCAAAATCCCCCAATGTAATTCTGGGTGATAAAAGAGGGGACTATTTCAGTCTTAACATTCCCCACACACATTGTTAGAAACTTTTTCTAGGTTAGCGACATCTCTAGGGAATAAGGAAGGCCTTTCCACAGGGTGAAAAAGTCCGTGACCCGCTCGTCAAGCCTCTGATTTCACATTAGTTCTGCAAGAATCATCTTCTGGGTGGTAGAAATGAACTGGTAAAGAAATTTCTTATGAATATCTTCCTAGCCGGCTACTTACCCCATGGGTAGCTAGCTGTAATAGTCAAACATGGTCCCTTCCAATGTTTGTTCTAAACACATGATTTTAGCGGCCTCTTGCTATGCCGAAGTTCCTAGAAAGGGTCCGCACCTTGAGATGAAGTGGCCCAAGTGCTGTAGTGGGTCTCCCTTCCCATTGAATAGAAAAAAAGTGGGGTTACTAAAACCTGGAGGTACTGACATATCATCCTCCCATACCGAATATGGTTTTCCATCAGGTGGAATTCCCACCAGTAAAGTTTCCAACACCTCGATGGGAGCAATGATCGTCACCCTTGAATGATCTGGGTGGGTTTTCATGTCTTGGAGAATTTCCCTAACCACCAGTGCGTTGTAAGGTTCTTCAACATGACATGTTTGCCCTAGTGCTCATGGATCAGCTAGTGGGATGATGTGTATAGCAGCTAGGGGAACCCAAGTCAGGTCCCAAGGGGGGTTTCTATGAAATATGGGAGGATTTGGAGAGACGTATCATGCCCCCTTTCCATATGATCTGGCCTCTATCCTGCCTATGTGGGAAGGATGGTCAGGGTCACCTAGAGGTAACTCGCCAAGGGGGAGTTTTGTCTTCCCCTCCTACCTTGGTCGAGGATCACCATAGTTTGGTCATCACTCCATGGCAGGCTACGTAAGGAGGTCAACGCCCATCTTCTTATTCTTTACGAGCTATTGATGTAATGCAGTATTTTTGAGATCATCTTCTATCTTCTAAACTAATCTAGATGTGTTAGAGGGTTTGATGACCCCATGATGTTTTTCCCTTATTGGGATACTTAAAAGAGGTATAATGACTTCGTAGGTATGGGAGGACCCCTTAAATTTCCCTGATAGAAATTAATCCTTCCCAATGTGTCTAATAGGTGGGGAACTCCCTCAATAGGTATGTACTATACAAGAATTTATAGCTCTTTCTCTCTCCCTAGAAGGTCAGTGATTGTAATTGTTACTGTATTGGGAGGCATAACCTCGATGTCTCTTGGAAAGTCGGGCTGGTGCCGAATATAACTCAAGTGAATGACCATGTACTAACTCCAACCACAGATATCAAAAATGGGTTAATCCTCCTTTATAATATTTTGAAGCACTACAATTATTTGGATGCTTCGTTATTGGAGGGTTCGATGGTGATCGAGTGACTCAAGGCGTTGGGCCACATGAAACGCAGTCAAGTCAAACATACATCACTATTGACCAATGTCTTTAAAGTGATCCTGACTCTTGGGGTAAGCCACTCGTCGATAATAGAGACAGAACTACGTCTCCCAAAGGGTTTGGTGAAGACACCAGACTTCCTCATGGGTTAGTGATTCCGGCACACTAAAGTTACGGTTGCAACTGGCCAGAAAATCTCTAAGAAAAGATCCACTACGAGGATGTCCCACAAGCTCATTGTCTATGACTGAGGGTCCATCCCTTGGATTCCTCATTCGTCAACTAGAGGAGGCTGAGGAACCTATAGTAGCATTGAAGCCGAATGCTATGATAGTAGGATGGATGGTGCAGAATACTATGAATGGGCTGACAAGCCACCACATGTTGTCCTATCCTCTGATGAATACAGCTACTTAGCCACCATATCCTGGTAAGACATGCTGGCAAGAATAGTTTCTCGCACAGGGGACCCAATTTTTGGTGGTTTCACATACTAATATTCATCCTCCATCGGTCCCCAAAATAACTCTTCATGATCTCTGGTTGAGGAAGAGAATTATCTAGGTGATGATAGGAGGATTGCATGGCCATTCCCTAGAAAGGCTCCAAATAATCCTCATCCTAAATGGATCTTCAAAGGGAGGTGGGAATCTAGTAGACATTACATTCTAGAAGGATGAGGCTGATATTACTCGTTTCTTCCCTAGCCATTGACATAGAGGATAGAGGTGAGGCATCCATTCCTGAATTGAATTCCGGATATGAATCTGACTATTATATAGGATTAATTGTGGTCTAAATCTTCTCAGCATTATTATTATGATGGCGGCGACCCTCCCTCCTACCGTGGGCTTTCTATTTGAAACAAGGTAGGTTCCTGGTGCTAGGAAGGTCTTCGACTTAACTAGTGTTGGGGCAGAGTGGTCTTCTACCTAGGTAAATTGGGGTGCGAGGAGTACCTGTACAAATTTTAAAGAGAAAATGAAGAGGACCTATGTTTCTTCTAGCTGATGTGTGGCAGAATTCTCCGTAAGAAGTTGTGCAGTGGGTAGGACCTCCTATGGAACTAGTAGTTTCCTGAGAAATGCCTCTATGGTTGTTCAGCTTCACATTGATGGTAGGAGGAAGGATTTTGTACTAGTCGAGATGAACATGGGCAGGGCCTCCTGGTTGTGTGCCAAATAAGCGAGGAAGACCTCTGGTTCCATGATTAGGTAGAAGAAGAAGTACTTTTTCAGTTGTGATAAGAGCACAGGGAAGACCCCCATGAAGGTAGTTGAATTGATGGGTAGTGTCTTCCTATCCGAAACCTGTGATAAGATGAATGACTCCATACCATAGGTCATAGGTGTGAAGGTGTTCTCTGTATTGGGTTTTAATATAGTGGGGAGGACCCTCACTTGGATTGATTGTGGCATGGCGAGGACCTCCACACCGAGATTTAGAGCAGGATAGATCTACGATCTCATTGGTTGTGGCATAGAGAGAACAACTATACTTGATTTCGACGTAGTGGTTTAGCCCACAATGGATGCCACCTATGTCGGTGACCAGGATAGTTTAACTAGCCTGCATGTGGGGTGGGTGGGGCCTCGATCCTGGTTGCACATACAGATGCCCCACCTCAGTATGAACGAGAGATTGGTGGTATGAATTGGCGGTGGCATGGGCCATGAGAGTCATTGATGTTGATGCCCCTCGATGGGTGCCCTCCTCATCCCATTCCTGACACTGTCATCAGGTAAACCGGGCTGGGGCCGACAATGTAGGTTCATAACTCACCTAGTACTCAGCCCGTGGGGCCAAGTGGCAGCGTAGACATGGCCTAGTGGGGTCCTTCCTTGGTGGTCCTTGGGGCGGGATTGCTGCTGGGATGGCCCGAATATCCCTTACCTCATCTTCATATGAGAGGGAGTTTCAAAGAATTCTAGAGATAGGCTCCTCAAGAAATTATAGGTCGGATTGGTGAGAAGTGTCACCCTACGCGTCCCTTGGGGGCAGTAGAGGTGGTGAGGCATATATGCCTCAAGGTCCTATTAGGACATATCCCTAGTAGGGATAATCTCATATTCCTCATGTCGTCGAAAAAGGCCATTTATGACCCTTATCTGAACATATTATGATTTGAATATAGGTTATGGGCGCCCAACGGTTATAGATGTAGATTCCATCATTGAAGGGCTAAGGCCACACGAGATTGCCGCATTTTTGTTTCCAATTCCCCTGCGTCGGTGGGTGGTTGGTGATTGGTTTCCTGTCATAACAGCATGGGTACTGCAAAGTAGGAAGATTCTACCACTAGTGCTGAGAGATGGAAAGTGACTTACATTTCCCCATCACAATTATTTCTTCCATGGTTGGTATGAAGAATCCTGGGTGAAAACGTAGTAGACCCGGAAGTCCAATGTTAAACTAAATTAATTTCAAGAGAGTTTCACGCTAGGCCCACTATTGTCTTGGGGATACCATGCACCAGATACATGGATTCAGTGATACACTAGTCAACTGATATCTCAAACATTACTTTTCTACAAATTGAGAAGAATAACATCATGTCAGGTTCACCATTTCAATTTTGGAGGATTTCACTGGGGGCACACATCCGTTCTTTAGAGGATGCAAAGATCTGTTTCCCAAAATTCATACATTCCAATTGTGGGTAGAATACATTTCTTATTTAGGAATGTTATTTCCTTGATCAATACAAGACGATTGGATGTTGGTTCCTCCATCCATTGATTACTCCTCGGAACTCATTTCCTTGTTTGGGTGTCCCTTAAAGATTAAAACATTGTTAGTGAAACTCTTCCCAGGTTCCAGATCTTTGTGGATACCGATTAATTACATTTCTTCTGTCTGGACATTCCATGGGGTCTTGACAGTGCTGAAACTTTTGGTCTAGGAGTAGTCATGTGGGAAATTTCTGGCATGTCTGGATGCTGGAACACTGGGGTGTTTTGGTTGCTTCCCTGTATTATAGGGATTCTCAAGGGCATATAAGCCCGAGGAATCCCACGTTGAGTACAAAGAATTATATTCCATGGGAAGGACTCTGAGGTTTTCCTAAGATTCTCTTTCTTAACACAGGGTATGTCGTGGGTTTAACATCTAGAGGAGACAGATTAGACTGATCAGAACACTAATATAAGTAGATTATATGCGGTGTGTCCCAAATAGGGAGAACATATGGCTGGATTATTGGATGAGAGGATAAAGACTCCCAATGAAGTAAGATCCAAGGATGCTTGGGTACCTATAATGGGGACACTAGGGTTTTCCATTTGCTGGGAGTGGACCTCAATGAGGTTTCCTATATACCCTATCTCGAAAGACAGGGATCAAATCTACGTAGTTAAAGGGGTTATGGGACACCTAAGGATGAAGCCCATGGTAATGGATTCATGTATGGGACCTGGAGGAAGTAGAACCATTTGGTTAGGTATTGACCATCCCAAAACACAGACGCTCAAGGGAGAGTTCAGGATGGAACATGAGTGCTTGGATAGACCCTTAGAGAGGCTTCCTATGAATCCCTGTGGTGGTGAATCAAATTCCACATAGTTCAGGATGGGGAATAGAATTGGGGTGTACACATATAACAATGACCCAACCAAATACGAAGGATTACATGTGGTTAGAATCCCAAGTTTGTCTGACTCCCAAGAGGTGGACTAGAGATGTGTGTCCCAACAAAGGGGACAACAACGACTTACCATCAATTACAGACTACAATGAAATACCACTGGTTGGGGGTACAATGACTTAACACATGATTGGGATTACAATGTATTACTACGAGATGTGGATCATAGTGGATAACCTTTGGATACGGATCACAATGGCCTACCACTGGATAGGGTCACAAGGTCTTACCACTGGATTGGAACCACAATGGATTACCATTGGATTAGATTCCAACGGCTTACCATTGGATGGGGTTCTAACGGATTACCATAGGATGATATTTCAATGGATTACCGTTGATGGGGTACAATGGCTTACCACAGGATGTGGTTGAACATCCAGGAGGCCTCTTATGTACCCTATCTTGGGGACAGGGATCAAGACCCACATAGTTCAAAGGTATACAGTTTAGCATTATACACGACCAAAAAGTGGCGTACAGTTTCACATTGTTTATAATGGGGCGAACCAATGTGAAGTGGTTGGGAATGATGGATGATGGTCTGGAACCTTAGGGAGGTTTATGAAATACGTTTCTTGGAAAGGGAAATGATCAATGTCCATGTAGTTTATGAGGCAGATATAGTTTAATGTCATACATGACGAAGGTGGACTAACGTGAAGTAGTCAAGACCAATGGTTGTTGGTCTTGAACCTCTGGGAGGCTTCCTAGATACCTTACATCGATATGGGAAAGGATCAATGTCCACATTGTTCGGGATGGGTATAGTTTTTCATCACACAGGACGAAAAGGCATGAATGTAAAGTGGTCTAGACTGATGGCTGTTGAGATTGAACCTCGGATAGGCTTCCTACATACCTTTCTTGGATTGTGGAAAGGATAAAAGTCCATGTACATCGAGAGGGTGATACAGTTAAATGTCATGTGGGACCAAGGTGTACTGATGTGAAGGGGTCGAGACAAAGTAGGTGTTGAGCCTGATCCTCTGGGAGGCTTCCTAAGTAACTTGCTTGGAAAGGGAAAAGGATCAATGTACACATTTATCAGGATGGGGCTTAGAACATACACTAGGGTGGCCTAGGAAATATTTCATGGACAATACTTACTCTAAGACTGTGTGTGTCTTGCTCGGTGTGAGAAATAATAAGTAGCAAAGACCTGAAGATAACATCGCAAACGGTTCGTACGCAGGGAATAAAACAGAGATTATATGTGGTTAGCTTCCCATAGAAGAAATAGGTGCTTATACGTGGTTAGAGGCCTAGGGAGATGGTGATTGGGACTAACTCCATGATGGAGGCCTGATGGTGAAAACCTAGAGGGATTGGTTCATGGTATCGAAGATCTTTGAGCCTCGCTATCCTATCGTCCTGGGCACTAATGAATTGAGGAGGAGCATGGATGATACTTCCTACAAGAAAGGTTAGGGGATTATTCCAGGATTATTTACCTTCCCCATGGACATACACCATTCTATCAAAGGGAATCTCATTCCATGTGAGGAAGATATCACTCGTGTGGAGATGAGTAGGCGTAGAGAATGTACGAGATAAGGCAGTCCGTGTATATTGCATTGGGTGAGGCCACTATTTTACATCATGTGGTGAGGACGATGGTTTTTGGCAGATTAACATCCAGAATATCAAGAAAGGGGGGTTCACTCTACCCCCTAGGACATACATAACCAGCATTTTTTAACCGTTGGTGACAGGAAGTCCCTGGCAATGTTGTGGTGTAGGGGTGTTATGAAGGAATCCATTGAGGGGCTCACATTATAGTGGCTATGCGAAGAAGCAGTATCCTTTAGCATGCCTCTTCGAAGAAGCATGAGGCGATGCAATGAAATATGAGGCACCACCAAAGGGACCATGAAATCACTTTATACCAACCTGGATTGTCATATGGGAAATGGGTTTGCAAAGAAAAGAGGTTCACCAAAAGGGGCCTCATGAAACTTTAGTGCTCCTTAGAGTGGAGATACTCTAGGAAGGTTTGTGCTTCATGAAGTGGAGTGGAATATCCTAGGCATGGTTAATACATGCCTATAAAGGGTGATTCGCAAATAAGAAAGGCTTTCATGGAGTTGGAATTTTCAAAACATGGGTACCTTAAAAAACATAGAACTATGAAGAAATGTGCTACGTGAAGAACATCGATCCTGCATTAGCATATGGTTCACATGTGTATGGAGGGTACATTGTGAAGCATGAATGCTTTGCGAAGACCCGAGTCCCCTTTCGGATATCCCTCCTTCATGACGGTCCGTGAGCTCCGTGAAGGGAATATCTACTTGAAGAGGGTTCATGTTTTAGCTAATGTAAAGGTGATTCCTAAAGAAAAAGTACCATGAATGGCTTATTTTTTCAATGAATCGTAGAAAAAAGGTTGATTCACTATTTGAGAGTTGAGAAGGTGAAAGGTTGGGGAATAATTCCTTTGGGACCATGGGGAACCTAATATTTATAAGTGTTGGGAGGCACAAAGCAGAGACTGCTCAGTGCGAAGCCATGTGACGTTCCATGATCGGCTGCAGATTGTGTTATGTACGTCATAACAGCAGTGTCAACCTCCATCCCCTCCTTGTTGCAGAGCTCCCCTTGGTTTTCTTCATGGTGCTCATAAAAGCTTCTGTTATGTTCGACAGGCTCACATAGGTCTATTAGTCACCATCCACAGTGCGAAGCTTCTAGTAAATTGTGTTGTAACTATAGAGCCTCGTGCATCTTTAGTTAGTGGTGACCACAGAGGGACTTCATCTTTGCACAATTTGTGGTGCCGCTGGGCTCTACGAATGCCGTGGTGATGGGGTGGGGGGTTTCATGAATAGGCTTTGTGAGACAACCCCTTTATAATGGGTTTTCTCATTGTGTCATTTTCCTCCACACATATTTTGGTGCCAAAAATGACATTATAAAAATAATAATTTGAAGTGTCCATATATTCATAGATAATAATGTATTTGGTTGTAATACAATCATGCATTTTAATTTTTTTCCAGTTTTAGTTGTGTCTTGATCTTTAGGTTTTGGTTTAAGCACGTTGCCAACCCATTTTAATCCTAACCATGATAAAGAAATTTTTAATCTTAAATGGTTGAAATTTAATATATAATCTAAAAATTATAATATAAATACCCATGTGATAATATTTTGGACCAAATCATATCCTTATTTTTCAAATTTAATATTTCAATTATTTGTAAATAATTTAAGAAAATTTTATATTGATAAAATATTATTAATGTATGTTTTGACAAAATTTACTTAATTTAACTTAATAATAAAAAATAAAACGTTCTAATTTGACTATAGTACTAAAACCACTAATAAGACAAATAATTCATAAACATTCAAGGAAATCAGTAATAACCCAAATTTTATTACTTTTAATTTTTTAAAAATTATTTATTTTATTTGTTTATTAATTGAAGAAATATTGTGTCATCGTTTCATATGAATTTAATGTAATTATATTATTACAAAAAGTTAGAAAATAATTTATATCCTAAATGTTTTTTAATTATTTTAAATATAAATATTTATATTTATTTGTAAGTTACTTTTCCATTTATGTGTACAAATAATAGGAATTTTTAAAATTTACTTTGTTTAAATTATTATATATGTAATTTTCAAGGACAAGTCCACTGAAAAAACTATCTTGAAAAAAAGGTACCACTATCTATCATATAATAATAATTATTATATAAATTTATGGATTTAAATTTATGTTTAACAAATATTAACCAAATTTACCCTTTAATAAGTTGATAAATTTTATAATAGTTACTATTCATATTAAACAATAATTAAAGGGCCCTATTTACCAAATTTGAAGTACGATATTTGATATATGGAATCAGTTTTATCAAATTTAATTTATATAACTCATAAAAATTAGTTTTTATATAAAAACATAAAATTATTTAAAACCCCTTTTTCTAATTAGTACATTTTTTGGAATGAAGATAGATTTACACTTATCCCATGCCTAGAAAAATATTAGATGATACATAGAACCGTTGATTGAATATTTAATATATAATTATATTTAAAATAATTTTACAATAGTGTTTCATTTAATTTATAATGAAAAAATTAAAAAGTATGGTTAAAATAACATGTTTTTTTAAAAATACCATTTTAAAGTATAAAATTTTTTAAATAGAAAATATTATTGTAATATTGATACTATTGAATATAATTAGATTATTGATACTAGAATGTTAGTAAATTTACATTTAAATAATTTTAAAAACAAAGAAGGCATTTTGAATTATTGAAACAAAAACATATTTTTCAATGAGAAGATGTATTTTCACTATTCCTCAGAAAACCAATGCTTTTAGAAATATCTCAAAATTTAACTGTATACTATTTTTTAGATGGTAATATAAAAAATGATAATTTTTTCAAATAAATTTTATAAATATCCATTAATTTAATATAATATTATCTATAAAAAATTAATAACAATATATTTTATTCAGATTATATATTTTTGAAAAATAAAAAAACATTACTGAAAATTAACTGTGTATTTACTAAAAATTAATCAAAAACCTGTATCAAGTAAGAATATTATATATATTCCATAATATTTTTAATACTAATCATACCCTCTAATGAAATAATTTGGTAATAGTTGACATATTTAAATAATAATATTCCATTATATATTAATGATTTATATTGTGTGTTGTATGCTTTCAAAAAAAGTATTCCTTTAAAACTTTAGAGTGTTACATGTTTAGTAAATATATAAAATAGAAAATTACTAACAATTATTTTTCAAGATGCACAAGAATAACTTTTGAATTAAATGAATTCAATTTATCCACCAAATCATTTCATGTCAAATAGAATATATTTTTATATTCAATGTATATTCTATTACCTATTTTAAAATCACTAAACCAAAAAATTGAAATTGTTTTTAAACATTAATATAGATTTTATGTGATGTTATCATTTTATGGCTGAAATTTTTTATGATGGATTATTACATTTTTTTCTAAAGAGTTATTATAATACATTATAAATATAATAATCCATATCAAATTATTAGTTTGTAATGTAATGGAAATTTGGGGAATTAATTTCCCAAAAAGAAATGTAGTTTTAAATTTGCACATATTTTATTCAATTGAAATCATTAATTTTGTTCCCTCTAATCTTATTATATAATCGTCATCATCTTTAAATCTATTTATGATGCATCAAAAAAATAAATAAATTTCATATATTTTTATCACAATCCCATTAGTCCATCATCAAATCCATCTAGTATTTCTTTTAATATATTAATTTTAATTTATTTTTCCATATGACTTTGATTTCCCTGCAAAATTATCCATTTAACCTTTCAAATTAAATATTATATCATTTTATTCCTTGGAAATAAAAAACATTTTATTAATAGCTCTTTATTCCCCATATCCATTGTTCTTCATCTCTAGTTCACTTTTTAGTGGGACCATTAAGATATTTTACTTGACAGCCATTATTTTATTTTTTTAAAATAACATTTTATTTCCATAAGTATAATATATAAATTATAAAAAATTTATTATCCTACTTTAATGTTTCCTTTTTTTTATTAACTATTATTACATATATATTTAGTATTTTTTAAATAAAATTTATATCTTATGATCTAAAGTTTCATCTTCTAAACATAATTGTTATAATTATTTTCCTTATGATTTTCACCAATTTAAATTTTCATTCAATTTAATGTCCTTCATCCAATTCAATGTTTGATAAAATAATTTTTTCCTTAAATTTATATGGAAAACTCTTCTTATGGAATTTCATTACAAATCAAACCTAAATAAATATCTAATCGGGAATTCATGATTAATACACATCTTCCAACTAACCATATGACCTATTAAAACCTTATCGAAATTGTAAATTTCAATGATATTTAAAAAATTGGTCGTTTTCTAAATTCAACATGAATTTTCAATACAACCATGGATTTTTTATAGATAATGAATAGACTCATCTTAAAAATCAGTGGACTCTTATTTTAAAAAATCTATATTTAAAAATTTATAATAAATGTAATTTTCTCAAACATATATAATTGATAGAGGTAGTTGAGTCACCCTATATGTCTAAACTATAATCAATAAGTTCCCATTGTAAATCATAAAAAATTATTAATTAGATAATAACCTTCTCCATTCTAGATAAATTTTTATTTAAATTAGGATGTATACGTATGATTATTCTCTTAATAGATCACATTAATGTGACAAATACCCTCATTGTATCTACAAAAACAATCTGGGAAAACATTTATCTGGATATCATAAATTCCAAATGAAATACTTGTGTAAAATTCCCAATAACCATATCTATAAAACTAGGATCATTTTATCAGACCATATTAATTATATACTATTTTACCCTTGTAAATGAAATAATAAAATGATGGTTCCTATAGATAAATTCAACGTGACCTATCCAAATGCTGGTCTTACACACTATCATTAAATAAAGTAAAATATCATACATATTGTAATGAAACCAAACAAAGGACACAAAATAAATAATAGTACATCTAAATAATTTTTATAATTAATCATAAAATTCATTGCATAATTATAATGAATCGAAATATGGGTATTAGCCAATAATAGGAATACATAAACAACCCAAGAATAAAATTATAATATGACCAACAAATAAAGACTACAGAGACCTTGAATTTTAAAAAAAATATATTACATATTAATATATTAATATTTATTACAAAAAATATGATTCACTAAATAGTTGTATATGACTAGGTTCATAGGAATCATTGATACATAATAAATTTTTTTACAAGATATGTACATCATCAATCACCTAGTCATTAATAACTAGAACCCTTCTAAGAGATGTAATATGTTAAATAATTGTTCATAACTTTTTTAAATTAATCATATGAAAGGGGGTGCTCTTGTTCACTTTAAGTGAAAACAACTAAGATATCTATGATCAATTAAATAAAGAATCAATATAATGGTAAGAGATATTTAGTATAACATTTAGAAACCAGAACCCATATATCATAGATCATAATATTTAGTTGTGGGATAATTCATGGTAGTTTATTAAACAGGAACAATAAATGAATTATTGAACATGATCCATGAGATAATAAAAATGACATAAGATAGAAGTTTTTGTCGTACACATAAGAAAAAAAATCATTTACCTAGTTGTCATGGATTGCATAAAATTCTATCATATTGGATTGGAATCAATTCCTATTCCATAATATCCATATTCATGATTCAATTAAATGAAAATCCTTACATTTATAGTCCCTTACTAAAACTAGTTCACTCGAAATTCAAATCATTTTAATCTCACGAGATAACAATATTTACCTAATGCATTGGAGGGATATATAATTCTTGTTCCGCTGACCACATAATGAGAATCATATATATTTGTTTTATAAGATCATAAAACATTCACCATTAAATAGCATAGTGAAATGAAATTTTATTCACAATTATTTCATCAAAAAGTAGACCTTGGAAACGAATTGGGTTTCATAATGGTTTCATGATAACATAATTATCCCATGGGAAATAAATGTGCATTATAGAATCAAAATTAGATCATCATCATTATAAACCATACTTATAAATAATGGGGATGGTATCATTAGATTATAATCCCATAATATAATAATTAATATAATTGGATTTTTTTCTAAAAAAAACATAAAAATGATATTTGAAATATTTATTGAGGAAAAATAACCTTTCATTTTTAAATCACGTATATAAAATATAATTTTTTCCAAAATATTAAGGAAAATAATTTCTCTATAAACTACCATGGAAATATGTCAACCATTTTTAAAATAATATATCTATTATGATCGTGTGAAATTCAGATTCTATTGTGTATAACAAAATAATAATTAGTTTTTGATTATTAGTAAAAATAAAAAACATTTTCATTCGAAAAAATAAAAAAATATTCTATTTAAAAAATATTATACAATGTTAATCCAGGGGAAAATAACATTAATCAATTATATAGTATAAAATTATTTCTTGATAATATTTGTTAAAAATATATAAAAAGAAAAAAATATTTCTTGACTTAAACTAGAGACATAGTTTATGATTCCATAAAAATATTATTTCAATAGATTTAGTAAATAATGTGAGGAAAATTAATGGAAAAAGTTTATTATATATAAATAACAAAAAATAGAAAATTAAATTTATTTTTGAGTGTTTTATAATGAAATTTCGTTATTTTTAATGTAATCACAAATGATACCATCAAACAATGAGAATGTAATGTATAGCCTTTACAGTATTTGTAGCTTTTTAATCGTAATACCCATGATTTAAATAACCATAAATGGATATGTATATTTAAAAAATATCATGATAATAATAATAATGTAAATTCATTGGAGTTGTATAAACAACATAAAAGATATATGTAGTGAGTTGTGCATGTGTCTCGCAAGAAAAAATAAGGAATACTACCATGCTTAAATTTTTACTTTCATCAAAATCACAATATCTTCTTATGTAATAAATTAAAATTAATTAGTTTTATATAAAATAATAATTAAAATAATTAAAATATAAAATATTATCTCTGTATGTCATTATCTTACCCAATCATTAATAATACATTATTAAAATGGTAATTTTTTGGTGTTAACGTTTTTATTCTTCATGAGAAATTCAGTTCGGTAGTTCTCATCTATGTACATTTAACATGGTTCCAAAATCTTCATAAATTTAATCATGATATATTTATAATATATATTCATCATATGAATATATTAATATACATCGATAAAAGGTATAAATTGAAAAATGAATTACACTATTTATGGAGACGGTAAGTCATTTTAATGCTTAAACATTGTTTTCACTTTTCGACTAAAGGAAAATATAAACATAAATAATAATTCACCTTTATAGATTCATTAGTACATAATATATATCAGATAAATTTATTATGTAAATCCTTATTATGATCCTTGTATGAAAACAATTAAAAATGAGTCACATCGATTTTTCGATGTAGTAGTCCATGTGTAAGCATGAGGAATGTATTTATTTTACAATGGAATGGAAGGTTAGATGGTATATATTTTATTATAATTATAGATTTATACTGAAATCAATGATAAATTTTATAAACATAAATCCCATCATAATACCCATCCATAAAAGATGATTATGGAAAATTAAATTGACCACTACGTGGAGGCTGTATTCAACACATTTACACAAGAGACAAGTTAATCATCTATTTGATGGAACTTTTGGAGAATATTTGTGGTACAATTACCATGCGATTTTTTTATATTTAGGGTAATTAATTAATTATATTATGATTAATACTACAAATTTTTAGGGGATAATATATGGATTGAATTTAAATAGGGCTACTATGATGGGATTCTCTTCTTATATATGCACCATTTAGATAATTTTTTAATTCCCCATGAAAGGGTATTTTAATAAATCTATAACCTTAAATTAGTTTTTATGATAGATTATGAGAGATATGTGTATGGTTTGGTCGATCTATATGGCTCAAAAAGATGTAATGAATAGATAATTGTGTTTTTTTTACATATGGGGGAGTGAATATAATTGTAATTTCATTAAATAATAAAATATTCTAATATCATTATCAAGATAAAGTCTTCTAAATAAGGAAATAGTAAATTTTTGGACTGTTTTAGGTATTAATATTATTATAAAATAGGTTTTCTACATCTTTAAATTGAAAACACTTCCTTATATATTTTTATTCATCCCTTGATAAACCCAATTTAACATTAATCATGGTTAGTTTGTTACTATTTTATTTTCAATTATAACAATAAATGAATGTGGTCACATAAAAAAATTCGGAAATTATTATTTCAAATACATAATCCATTTTATAAAATACAATCTTTTATTTTTAATAAATTACATTTAAAATTAACTTCCAATATTTTATGAAAACGATTTTCAAGGAAAAGAAATGTTTTCTTAGGAATATATATTTTTTATAAAAAATTCATATAAAATTACTTTTAAAGACCATGATTGAATTTCTAATAATATAAATGAAATAATTTTATTTTAAAACCATTTTTAAAAAATTATTATTAAATTATTTAATGAAAATTTTTGTTTTAAATTAAAATCATCATTTTTATTATTCTTTAATATATTATTATTTTCAAAAAAAAATCATATAAAATCACTATAATAAATTTAAAAAAACAATTTCAAAAACTAAGTTCATTTTTCTGTAAAAAAACATTGATTATGGAAATCGTAAATTATAATAATTTCTCCAAAAAATCAATGAGTCTTATTTTTGAGGGAAAATATATTTTTGAAAATAATATTATAATTTCATAATAAGTTGAGTTTGAATGAATTTTATTTATATAATAGAATTATATATTTATAAAATGTGTTAATTTTTATTAATAATAATTTTTTTTATTATAATGTTGAATAATATTATTCTTCCCATAGAAATAGGGTTGTTAGTATCACAAGCTATGGAAGAAATTAAATTAATTTAAGGCTGGAAATAATATACAATCTCATTGTGTCAAATTTAACCCCTTTCAAAAAACATTATAACTCAATATTACATCAATGGAATAAAAAATAAGATAAATTGGTTCTATCACTTCTTTTATTTCTAATGTAACTTCATCAAATTACAGATTCCACCAAAGAACATTTCTCAATTGATATTTTTTTATCCAAATGACTATATCTCTATGATCCAATACTTATATAAATTTTTTATCATAGAAAATATCATTCTTAAGTAATAAAACCTCTAATTTTAGTACGTTTGATAGATCAAGTATATACTTATTTAAAAGAGATACATGGAACATATAACAAACATGAGATATGCTTGGTGGAAGGGACATGATATATTTTATTGTCACTACTCTATCAACAACATAAAATGGGATTATATTAATAGGTTTCCGATTATCCTTCTCTTTTTATAACATAACCTTCTTCAATGAAGATATTATTCATAATTCCATCTCAATAGCTTTTAATTCATTATTTCATTGATAATTGTGAGCATAATTATTCATTATACTATGAGATACCTTATTATTTTGTAGAATGGATCTGACATACTCTACCATTTTATATGATAGGTCATGTACCAATAACATTAATACTGAAACTTCATTTGTGAATGTTTAAGTTATACCCTTCTTTTCATAGAGGGATTTATATGGATCTATATGAATTGTTGAGTGAAATATATTATTTCATGAAAACTTGTTTAGAAGAAATTGTTGATCCCAACTAACTGTGATATCAGAAAAATAAGACATCAACATATTACATAATGTTTCAATTTTTCTCCCATACTAACAATATGTTTTTGTTATTAAATAGTATTATAACAGAACTCTATATATAGAACTTTCGGATTATATTATGACAACATCAATGTAAACCTCATACCTCAATAATATACAATACAATGTTTTCCTTCATGAATCGATTACACTATATTAATTTATATTATATCTTGTTGTATAAGAGAGAAATATTATCTCAAATTAATGACTTGTTGTAATTTTTTTTGTTGAGTGGCTATAAATAAATATCATTATATCCATTAGACATTTTGGGGAGTCTGACAACAAAATACTTGGTGATTTTTTCCCATTTTCATTTAGGTATGTGTAATGGTTGTAAAATCTCTTTAGCATTATATCTCTCATCCTTTACCAATTAACATACTAATCATTGCGACACATATTTCTTAATACCTATTTTCATAATGACCTATATAAAATACTATTTCATGTCTCTATACATATTTTACTTACAATATGAATATGGAATGATGAACTATAATCGTTATCAAATAGATCATTATTATTGTTTAGAATTTATGGGACAAAATCATGATTCCTAAACCATATAACTTCTTCTCAATCAAGGATAATATAAAAAATATTTAAAATTTTTTTTTGTAGTTATATACCATCCATTTTAGCCCTTTATTCGTTTCCTAGATAGAGGGATAAACACTCATTTATTAAAGGTAATATTTCTTTGCATCTATAAATATTATTATATCCTTCCAAAAATAATAATAATAGATATTTGGTGATAAATATCATATATAAGCTAGCTTGGTCCTTTTGGATTAATTAGTTGGACACATTGTTAGCTTTTTAATGGTGGTAATATATTTAGCAGTCATAATCTTAATCCACTCCAAGAATATTCTTTGGTACACAAGAATCACTTTATAAGTGAGTATTAATAATTTATGATCAATATATAGATCAAACCATTCTCTATAAATATAACTCATTCATATCAGTAAGGATAAAATAATGAAACTAACACTAAATCATGTGTTGGGTTATTTTCTCATGGTTTATTAATTATTGTGTGGAATCAGATGTCACTCTATCATTTTGTATGAGTACATATCCCAATAACATCATTTATGTACCAATATAGATAAAAAAACCTACACTAATAAATGGTAACTTAAGAAGAGGTGGAATGACCGACCATCTATTCTATTCCATGATTTTTTTCATATTAATCTTTATGAGGAAAGTGGATCCATTCTTAGTTAATTTTTTAGTGGACTATATTCCACTGTGAAATTCCAAAAAAAAAATATCCAAACAAAAAATGAAAAATACATCTGTCGGTTTCCTTTTTTGTTCCAGTCCATTTTTATATTACTTTATCATTGATTGATTCATATATAAACACTTCTATGGGATTTTATGAGCCGAATATGAAATAATTTATATAAAAAATTAACACATTTTATATTTTTCATAAGTATTCTTATTTAATAGGGTATTCAGTACAACTTTCAAATGATGTTAATATTTTTTATCATTGAATATATTACAATTCAATTTATAAATACCACCACAAAATGATTCATGTAATCTTAAAATAATCAACAGATAAAAACCATGAATAGTTTAAGGGTATTATTAAGATAAAATGGAAACACTATAAATAAACGGTGTCCATAACTCTGACGTATTATTGTTTTGGGCATATCTTAATTCTAAAATAAAAAATTTATATAAGAAAAACATTTGAAAATCAAGTAAATTTATTATACTCCTCTCAGTCGATCAAACAACTCATCAATATGATTTATATGATACTTATTCTTAATTATGATCTTATTAAGTTATATATAATCAATAAAATGTTTCATTCGTTAATATTTCTTCATAATAAAAGAAATAGTTTCACCCCATGGTCACACAAATGGTAGAAATAATCTATTATCAATATTCTTCTATAGTTTCATAAACATATCCTAAAACTCAATCATTTTCAATCTACATAGAGTATATAAAATTGGTGTATCAGAAGTTATATTTTCTATTTAACACGCAAATTCATAATTTATTGGAAGAATAGGTAACTATTTTGGAATGTCATTAACAAACTGCTGTATAATATGAATATCACCGATATTGATTTTTCCCGAATCATATGAGATAAACACACCTTTTTAATAGGAATATAGACCCATATAATGGATTATATTTCAATTAAAATTTCATTTTTATCCTCACCTAGAAATATGGACACACATTGGTTTAGAATATTAAATATGAATACACTTACATAACAATTACTGTGGTATTCGTTTAAATTATACTAATCTATGGCTCATAAAAGTTCAAATTCAACACGAAGGCTAATAAATTGATATATAAGAATAAAATTACGTCAAATTTCATCATGAGATGATTCATAGTCTCGATATGATATAATCATACCATTATGGGTCTTCACTTCTAATTCAATATCAATTCATTGAGTCTTGGAATTAAAATTCCATAATAATTTTCTAGGTATAAAAGAACTCTTATAAAAAAAATCTTAAATATGGACCCATATAATTTTGTCATACATATTACAACCACTAAATTGTTATTTTGACTTCAATATGATAGTAAAACCAAAATGGGTTTCATAACCATAAACAAAGTATAACAATGTTCTCAACATGGACAAGTAATTTATTGGATATGAAAGTCTTGACACCTTCTTTTTAATATATGAGACAATAGGTTTGACCTAGGCTATTCAATATCATTATCTATTTAAATATTTCACAATTGTTCATAATAGAAATTTGAATTAACCAGAAAATATAAAATATGAATGTAAGATCTGGTGGTTAGTAAGGGAACACTCATTGTGTGTAGAATGATAGATAAGATATACTCATCCAAATAATTTTGGGATAATTATACCTTTAATAATTCGGGAAAAACCATGCACACATTCATTATCTAGATAAGGTTATTTAATTTAGAAAACAACATTTATTTATTCACAACAAATTTATACATATTTTAATACATTTGATTATCCAGAGGGTTCTCGGTAATGTTTTATGAACATTGTTTTGAAAGGAAACCCAACATTTCTTTGATATTAACAATTAAAACCCATAATTTTCATACATAGATATCAAATAATTATTGAGGAATATTCATAATATAAATTAATGATCTATTCTAGAATCAAATATTTATTGTGTCTTTGGAGATGTGAATATATAAAAAATGATACAAGATCAATATCACTTCCCACTATGTTCTACCTAACTATCACCCTTCTTACACATATTACAATGTGATCATTTTTATTACCTTGTATATAGATATATAAAAATGAGGATAAATTATTTTTATTATAGGTAAATAAAGGATATATTAGTGTTAAATTTATCCAAACATCGTATAAGGGTATGAGAACATGAGAACAAAATTTGAAAACCATACACTTCTTATCATAGATATTAATAATTAGTCATGGAATATATCTTGGTTTTTCAGAATATAGGGGTCATAAAGGAAGCATAAAACAAGTTCCCCAAAATAATAACAATAGTTCAAGTCATAAAAATGTGGGGGAGACATTAGAAAAGAAAATAATTTCCGTAATATTAAATTTACACTACTGTGACTATCAAGGTTCATTCGGTTCAATCCCAAAATAGTCATAACATGACTCACGGTTCACTCCCAAGACTATCATTGTGGGAATAGAACCATATATGAACTGGTCCACTCAGTATTCTCCTAATTATTTTCCAATGAGATATCCATTATTTAAAAATTCTCAACAGGGATATATAACTCTAATCCAACACATCACATAAATAAAATCATATATATTTTTTCAACATGATCATAATTAATTCATCATAAAATATCTTATGGAGGTGAAAAAATATTATAATTAATTTCATCATTTTTTTCAATTAATAACTCTAGGATTTGAGACAATTTTCATAATGGATTCATTATAAATTAAAAATCATGTATGAGAATAATTTCTTTTATATAATCATCGTTACACCATTATCATCATTATCCATCCAAAGTATTAAAGTTTTGTGTAAAATGGGATCATAACCATTTTAAAACATAAGTAACAACATATAATGTTATCATATATGAAATACCTTCAAAATATATCTAGAAAAAATCTTGAGGAAAATAATCAATTAATTTTTAAATCAACTAGTAAATATAAAAAACTTTATATAATATCAGTGGAAAATTTTCCATCAGTAGAACTGTATAATTTTATTAAGGGAAATTGAAATAATTAATGGTAATGATGATATGAAATTTTTTTAATGGAATATATATTAAAATAAAGGCTCCATTATCATTTTTAGTAATAATTCAAAAGTACCTAGATTATAAAATGATAATAAAATTTCTTTTAATTTATTTTAAAATAAAATGGGTAAAAATAAACTTCATAAATTGTATTAAAATTAAAAAATCATGACTTTTTACTACAATAAATATCCTTGGATAAAAAAGGATGTTCGACTGAAAATAGATAAATGGTTAATTGTTTCATAAAAATATACTTTCAGTTTCTTGAGTACGTAACAAGATGATAATGAAGGGAAAAAATATATTCCACAAAAATAATCATATAAAAATAACATTAATTAGATTTTTGTATGGAATATCATAGTTTTTATTCATTGGATACTTATTCATAAACAATCAAAATAGATAATGAGATGGTAACATAAAAAAAATTTTTTGTAACTTTTGAATAATAATCCACTTGAAATAAAGAACCTTGTATTTATATGTGTGATGACCCGAATTCGGAGCCCCTCCACTGGTGCCCTATACCCGGTTCGCCACATGACCTCAAGCATGTTTCCCCAAATGGCAGAGGCTGCCGACTAGAAGTGAGGGCCTTGGTGAGTCGGTGGGGAAACTATGCCCTCATTCAGTAAAGTATACAACGGAAACAACCAGAAAAAATAGCAGAAAGAATCAACAGCATACAATAATTTAAGTGAAAAATGGAAGCAATGGATATATAATAGTGATGCAACATGGTACATATGTCTATGGAAAGCATTAAACAAACCAACGTGATGAAGTAAAACTGAAAACAATATGAAAAACAAAACAAAGTGAACTCCCCAGCATCGCAAGCCTCGTCTCTGTCCCATGCTCTCCAGCTCCAGTGAATCAAGAACCTAAAGTAGAAGGGCGCTTTCCCTTATCTATACCTGCAGGAACATAGTCTACTTGGGCCCAAAAGCATGGCCCAAACAGGGTGTGAGATACAATCCCAGTAGGCAATCACCCAAAGATCTGTGCCTAACAGTCAATGAATACATGGTAGTAAAAAAACAGGAAGTTGTAAACCGGATCACAAGCAGCTACAATCTACAGTTCTAACAAAATAAGTACTCAAGCAAACAACCAGCAACAAGAAGGAAAAAGGTAACCCTCCACTAATACCCTGTACCCAGTTCGCCAAATGACCTCAAGCGCGTTTCCCCAAATGCCAGAGGCTGTCGACTAGCAGTGAGGCCCTTGGTGAGTCGGTGGGGAAAAAATACCTTCATTCAGTAAAGTATATAGCGTAAACAACCAGACACAATAGTAGAAACAATCAACAACACACAACAATTGAAGTGAATAGTGTAAGCAATGGATACATAATAATGATGCAACATGGTACATATGTATATGGAATGTAGTAAACAAACCAATGTGCTGAAGTACAACATAAAAACAAGTGCAAAAGAAAACAAAGCAAACTCCTCAGCATCGCAAGCCTCGGCTCGGTCGCATGCTCTCCATATCCAGTGAATCAAGAACCCGAATTAGAAGGGTGCTTTCCCTTATCTATATCTGCAGCAACATAGTCTGCTTGGGCCCAAAAGAATGACCCAAACAAGGTGTGAGATACAATCCAAGTAGCCAATCACCCAATGATCTGTGCCTAACAGTCAATGAATACATGGTGGTAATAAAACAGGAAGTAGTAAACAGGAACACAAGCAGCTAAAATCTACAGTTCTAACAAAAGAAGTACCCAAGAAAACAGCCAACAACAAGGAGGAAAAAGGTAACCCTATGGGTAGCTCTCATAGCCTAACCCCTATAGTTCAACCTATAAGTACTATCAACCCTCTAGGAGGCACACACAGTCTCACCCCTCTGGTTCAGCTACAAAAATTAATAGACTCTCTGAGCAAGCACTCATCGTCAATTCCCCCTATAGTCTCGTAACGTACCAAAGGCTCTCTGGGGAAGCACTCAATGTCTCATTCTCCATGTGGCCTGCGTCGAGGAACTACAAAATCTCTGAGGAAGCACTCATCGTCAATTCCTCATGTGGCCTCACATAGTATTTAAAGACACTCTGGAGAATCCCTTACATCAATTCTCCCTTTGCTCTAATACTCTTGGTTCTCACAGTCCTGAGTGAAAATAAACATGCTCAGCGCGCGTTCATAGTCCACGTAAACCTCCAAAACTACTTGGATATAATTCTAAGGCTCAACAACATAAAGTAGCAGTCCCAATATCCTAGGGCTAGGCATTGAAACTGGAAAAATTCCTAACAGGAAGAACAAACAGGGAAAAGAATCCTGAGCACAAAATAAATTACTTTACTTAAAGTCATAAACCTCTACTGCAGCAATCAAGCAATGTAGGCAAACAGTAGGGGAAAAACAGGAAACCCACAATTCTCTACCCCAGGGAATTTGTGGAATTTCCACAAAATACTCATCAAATTTAAACAGAAAGAAACAAACCACATACCTCGATCCTAGGAGATCGATATATGTGAATCAAGATGATTGATTCCCCTTAGAACATCATAGATCTGAGAAATCACAAAAAACATTGAACCCATGATAACTCGGAAATGAATAAAAATCAGAAAACGAAGATCAAGCAGAAGGAAGATCATACCACTGTAATTCTAACTCAATCGACCGTGCTCGAATCAGATAACGGATGAAGTGGCGAGAGCTCGTTGAAGATTCGGCCGTACGGGTCGCTCTCGGACAAACGGGGCATAGAAGGAGGTGTTTTTGTGCGTTAGGCATGACCCCGGTTCATTTAGTTAAAAAAAAGAAAGTACACGGTGTGAACTTAAAAAATTTCCATAAAGTTCATTTTTCTTAAAAACACCAGAAAAAGGAAAAAATACCTGAAACGAAGATTCGGGTTCTTACAAACTTCCCCACTTAAATAAATTATTCCCTGAATTTCCCTAATGTGGTGTAGAAGAAGAATCCCTGAATAGCTCCGACCACTATGATCATACATCGGCCTCCCTTTTCCATGTCTCGTCATATACTCGCCCGTGCAGATATAACACCCGTACCAAAGGAACAAACAACTCGCAGAGAACCTTCATACTGTAATCGGGAATCCGGATAGGATGCTCCTCGAACGACGCATCCGATTCAAGATCAACCTCTTCAGGATGAAATACATGAGACAGTTCTGAAAAGTAGTGTCGAAGTAGAGAGACATAGAAGGCGTCGTGCATGGACTGATACCTCTATGGTAGCTACAACCGTTAGGCGACCGTCCCCACTCTCTATAAGACCTAAAATGTTCTGATGTACTGCGGTGAAGGCCTTCCTTGTCTCCAAATCCAATTGTGTCCCAACCTCGGTGCGACACGTATGAAAACCTGATCTCCAAACTCAAACTCCATAGGTCGTCTCTATAGATCAACATAAGACTTCTGTCGAGACTTTGTTGTAGACATCCTCTTCTGAATCAGCTCTATTTGCTCTGAGGTCTCCTGAGTGAGACGAGGTCCCAACAAAGCTGCCTCTCCTGCCTCTAGCCAACATAAGGGTGATCGACATGGCCTACCGTACAAGGCCTCGTAAGGTTCCATCTGAATGGTAGCCTGAAAACTGTTGTCGTAGGAAAACTCCAACAGAGGAATATGCTTCTCCAAAGAACCACAAATGTCTATGATGAAAGCCCGGAGCATATACTCAAGCACCTGGATCGTGCGGTCGGACCGAACATCAGTCTGGGGATGGTATGCTGTACTCAAAAGTACCTGTGTACCCAAGGTCTTCAGAAGTCCCTGCCAGAACTGAGAGGTAAAGAGCGCGTCCCTATCTGAAACAATAGAGCGTGGAACTCAATGCAGACGAACGATCTCTCTTATGTAAAGTCGTCCCAGATTGTTGACACTAAAGGTCTCCGTGATCAGAAAGAAGTGAGAAACCTTCGTGAGCCTATCGACGACAACCCAAACAGTATCATTCCCTCGAGGTGACCTCAGCAACCCAGTCACGAAGTCCATCGCAACATCGTTCCACTTCAACTCCGGAATGGGTAACTGCTGTAAAAGGCATGCTTGTCGCTGGTGATCCACCTTCACCTGCTGACAAGTAGAACACCGAAAGACGAAACCAGCGTCATCTTTCTTCATACCTGGCCACCAGTACTGGCGATGAAGATCCCGATACATCTTGGCGACACCAAGATGAACTGCCCAAACTGAGGAATGAAAATCCCACATCAGCTCCTCGCGTATGTCTTCTGGAACCCTTACACATCCCTTGATATAGAAGATCTCATCCTCACCCACTGTCCATCCAGGAAGAGGGTCCTCTCATGACACACCCTCCAGCAGGACTAAGCCTTCTGAGTCTGATAGCTGCCTCATCCGTACCTGATCAAGTAGTGTAGAGGTAACAACTACAGAAGATAGGAAAGTTTGTCTCTGTCTATCATGCACCTCCAGATGCATCTCAGAGAACATACCCATAAGCTTCCACTCATTGATGGCCTCCTGAACTGCCTGAATTTGAGTCCCCCAGCTCAGCACATCTTTTACTGCGTTTCCCTTTCCCTGCATATAGGAAAGCTCTAATTCAAATGACTGAAGATACTCGACCCACCTATTCTGTCTCAGATTTAGATCACTTTGATTGAAGATATACTTGAGAGTATTGTGTTCAGTAAAGACCACAAATTACTCTCCCAGAAGATATTGTCTCCAACAATGTAAGGTGTGAACAACAGCTGCCAACTCCAGATCGTGCGTAGGGTAGTTCCTCTCATGCGGCCTCAACTGTCGAGACCTGTACGCAACGACTCCATCTTCTTGCATAAGCACGGCTCCTAGCCCAATACCTGAATCATCACAATAAACATTGTAGCTCTTTCCTGGATTTGGAAACACTAGTATCGTTGCTGAAGTCAATCTTTCCTTCAGATCCTGAAAGGCTGAGTCACAAGAATATGAACATAATAACTTCACCCCCTTCTTGGTCAGACCTATCAAAGGTTCTTCTAGGCATGAGAAGTCTTGAATGAAGTGTCTGTAGTATCCATCTAGCCCTAGAGAACTCCGTACCTCAAAAACGTTCTTTGGATGATCCTAGGAAACTATAGCTATCACTTTATCTAGGTCCACAAATACTCCTGCCTCTGAGATGACGTGACCCAAGAAGTGAATCTGATCCATCCAAAAGTGTCACTTATGGAGTTTATCAAAAAGACGATGCTCATTCAGTGTACTCAAAACGATCTCAAGATGTGTGGCATGGTCGTGTTGAGTGCGAGATTACACCAAGATATTGTCCACGAAGACCATGACAAAGGAGTCCAAGAAAGGATGGAACAATTGGTTCATCAGTGCCATGAAAACTGCAGGCGCGTTCGTGAGACCGAACGACATGAATGTATACTCATATAGACCGTACCTTCTCCTGAAGGCTATCAGAGGTATATCTAATGGTCTAATGCACAACTGGTGATAACCGGACCTAAATTCGATCATTGAGAACACCAGGGATCCTTGAAGCTGATAAAAGAGGTCATCGATCCTCGGTAAGGGATATCGGTTCTTGACCGTCAACTGGTTCAGCTTCCGATAATCCACAAAAAGCTGAATGGTACCATCTGCCTTCTTCGCAAACAGGACTGGCGAACCCCAAGGAGAAGTACTGGGTTGGATGAAACCATTTTCTTGCAACTCCTCTAACTACTTCTTGAGCTCCAACAACTCAGGTGTAGCCATCCTATAAGGAGGAATGGACATCAGTGCTGCTCCTGGAACGAGCACAATAGAAAAGTCTACCTCACGCTCTGGAGGAAAACCCGAAAAGTCCTCTCGAAAGACATCCTTGAAATGATCCACCACTAGAGGAAAGTGTTGCTGCAAAGTCCCCTAATCACCTAGATAAAGGATAGCAATCTGGGATGTCACCCTTCCTAGCCCATGATCCTCAAGTCCTGCTCGACTCACCTAAACATCCCATTCACCTCGATGAAGAAAAAATTCACCATTTAGTGAAATGAAACTCACCCTACGGCGATAACAGTCGACGACTACCTAGAAGGGAACCAACCAATCCATTCCGAGAATGACATCATAGCCTGTCATCTCTAGGACATAGAGATCCCATAAGAAACCATACCCTGCAACCTCGAGAGGGAACTCTCTACACTGGCGTACACTATATGTCCTGGTCTACAAAGGTGTGTCTAGTGTCAACGAGTCGGCAGAAAAAAATACACACAGCCCAACACTCTCCAAATCAGTAAAAGAGATAAAGCTACGAGTAGCATCGGTATCGAGATGAAGATAAAACTAAGGCTACTAAAATCGTACCTAGAACTGTAGAAGGGTCGGGATACTGCTCTTGATAGGTCTGCACCATGGTGAAAGACTGGCCTACACCGCGGCCCTGCGCCCCTGGCTAACCACTCTGAGCTGATCCAACTTGTTGATGCTGAGGGAGTGGTGGCTGACCGCCATGGCCTCGACCTCCACCTCAGCCTGAATGGCCGGAAGAAATCCAGTTCCCCGACTGGTGAGAAACTGGTGGGGCCGCTCCTAAATGAGGAGTCATGGAAGAACCCCGGTCACCTAATGCTAGTGAGGAAACCTGGCAGAAACTCTAATGGTGACCCAGCTTGCCACAATATCGGCACTCCACGGGGTCTTTCTGGAACTGCGGCATCGTGTTCCCCGACCGACCACACTGATAGCATACCACCTGGCTGCCTGACGATGCATCTCACTTCCTCGGATCACCGCACGTAGACTCCCTTCAGTGATTCTTGCTGTCATATGGAGGAAAACTATCTCTGGAAGCAGAACCACCCTGACTCGAAGCTTTGGAGTCTCTCAGATTGTGCTCTGCAATCAGCGCCTGGTTGACGTTGGAAGTGATGGAAGTCAACTGGATGAGATTCACCTACGAGCGGATCTACAGCCTGAGACCATCCTCGAACTTCCTTAGTAAGAACACCCCACTTCCATCCCGGAGGGGTGTGAAACACTGCATCTTAGTGAAACAAGAGGAATCCTCCATGACAGAAAAAGTACCCTTATCTAAGGTCATGATCTTCTGGGCTCGCTTGGCCCTCAGGGTCTCCAGGTAGAAGTAGTCATAGAACATGTGTTGGAACTCCACCAAAGCCATAGCCTGTTGTTGACCTGCCTGTGAGGCGATGTCCCACCACCTCTTGGCGGAGTCTCGGAGCATATAGGTGGAGACCCCGACCCGCCTCTTTGGAGGCGTCTTCAGATGCTCGAAGATAGTCAGTATGGATTCCAGCCATAACTCTACTGCCCGAGGTCTTACTTACACCGAGAACGTGGGATGATGCTGCTGTTGAAAAAACCCACGTCAGGTCTACCATAGTCGTGCCAGGAGGCGGCGCTCCCTGCAAGGCCTAAATCATCCTCATTAAACCTTACCTAAACTGCGTATCAGTGCCTGCAACTGGTATAACAGCCGGTGCCAAGGCTATCCTGACTGGAGGATCGGCAGGTAGTCCCTAATCAGCCCTATCTGGCGTCTGATCACTGCCTGACGACAGACGTAAAACCAGAGGATGTCTAGGAGGAATAGCTCAGAAAGATAAAAAGAACACCTTAGATAATAATTAACAAGAAAAGAGAACATAAGAGTGAAAAATGGGAACAGGGAAGAAAAACAGACAAGTTTACAAAACTCAACTACACGATGTGTATAAAAACAACACGATGTGTCTTCTCATGCCACTGACATGGGCGTATACTTCTGCCCAACAAGTCGTGTACACCTCAAACTACATGGCGTGTTGACCCCACACACGGCGTGTGCTTGAAAACTGTTCCCATGCCCGAGTCCTTTACATATTTAACCCACACAGTTTTTCTTAAACAAATACTACACGGAATGTTCCTTGCGGACACAACGTGTAGTGGACAAGGCTTCGGTGGCCAGTGTTGTTAAATACAGAACCGTCTACACGGTTGTACCTTACACAGCGTGCTCCAAACAAACACTACATGTATAGGCAAGGTGACACTGTCTCATGTTGTTCATGACACGACCAGGTACCTGGAAAGACTACACGACATGCTCCGAAATCAACACAGCGTGTCTGAGAGAAGGTCATGCTGACCCGTGTTGTTCGTGACATGGTGGGGTACTTGGAAGGGACTACACGGCGTGTTCCGTTACAACACGGCATGTGCTAGTCGAGTTTCCCCAACCCGTGTTCTTAGTGACATGGTCGGGTACATGACTCATTACTACACGACGTGTACCTACCATACATGGAGTGTTCCTAATGTTACATCCACGACACTGTGTTCTGCCCACACGGTCAGTGAGAGGGCCTGAAAAATACACGGCGTGTATCCAAAAACTACACGCCATGTATTCTGGGTTTTTCTGGGCAGTAGCTCAGAAACTGCACAGAACCCCAGAAACACTAAAAACAAGGCAAAGAGGTGCCAAATTCCGATTCGTGAGGGCCCATACTCCCCAAAAATCAAAGCATGGCATCTCCTATAGTCACATACAAGGGAAAATGGAAAACTCTCTAACATAACAATAGGGATTCTATCAAGCATCTATCACAACAGCATGCATAATCTACACGAAGTCTATCACAACAGCATGCAATCACTAATGCACCCTAGATGGAATGGTAAGAATGCATGACATGTGATCTATACAAGTGCCTATATGATGCATGAGATGGAATACCCTCATCTCATCGGGTTGTGATAGAAATAGAACTGAGATATCAAAACAATAATAGCACAAGTCATGTGAATCACTCTCAGTGAAATCAGATCAACCATAAAATCTCAAAACCAGAACTGCAATTAACGAGGTAGTATGGATTTTCCCTGTACATGGGTTAGGTACTCCCGAGCACAGCTTAATACCAAGTACCGGGGCCATTCTATCCCTGGATAAAGTCTCCAAAAAGTAAATAAAGAGAAATGAACACCTCTGATACCACTTTGTAATGACCCTAATCCTAAGCCCCTCCACTGGTGTCCCATACCCAATTCGCCACATGACCTCAAACGCGTTTCCCCAATTGCCAAAGGCTTCCGACTAGCAGTGAGGTCCTTGGTGAGTCAGTGGGGAAACTATGCCCTCATTCGGTAAAGTATACAACGAAAAAAACCAGACACAATTGTAGAAACAATCAATGTCATACAACAATTGAAGTGAACAACTAAAGCAATGGATATATTATAATGATGCAACATGGTGAATATGTCTATGGAATGCAGTAAAAAACCAACATGCTGAAGTACAACTGAAAACAAAGTGAAAAAGAAAACAATGTAAACTCATCATCATCGCAAGCCTTGGCTCAGTCCCATGCTCTCTAGCTCTAGTGAATCATGAACCCGAACTAGAAGGGTGCTTGCCCTTATCTATACATGCGGCAACATAGTCTGATTGGGAAAAAAATCATGGCCCAAATAGGGTGTGAGATACAATCCCAGTAGGAAATCACCCAAAGATCTGTGCCTAATAGTCAATGAATACATGGAAATAATAAAACAAGAAGTAGTAAACAGGAACACAAGAAGCTATAATCTACAGTTCTAACAAAACAAGTACACAAGCAAACAGCCAGCAACAAGAAGGAAAAAGGTAACCCTCTGGGTATCTCTCACAACCTAACCCATATGGTTCAACCTATAAGTACTAGTAACCCACTAGGAGGAACACACAATCTCAAACCTCTAGTTTAGCTACAAAAATTAATATACTCTCCGAGGAAGCACTCACCGTCCATTCCCCCTATAGTCTCGTATCATAATAAAGACTCTCTGGGGAAGCACTCAACATCTCATTCCCCCTATGGCCCATGTCGAGGAACTACAAACTCTCTGAGGAGCACTCATCGTCAATTCCCCCCTGTGGTCTCACAATGTTTTTAAAGACACTATGGGGAATCCTTTATGTCAATTCTCCCTTTAGTCTACTACTCTAGGTTCTCACAATCCTGAGTGAAAATAAACATGCTCAGTGCGCATGATTCATCCACGTAAACCTCCAGAACTACTTGTCTATCATTCTAAGGCTCAACAGCATAAAGTAGCACTTCCACTATCATACGGCTAGGCAAGTCAACTGGAAAAAGAACTATCTGGTAGAACAAACATGGAAAAGAATCCAGAGCACAAAATAAATTACTCTAATTACAAGTATAAACCTCTACTACAGCAATTAAGCAATGCATGCAAACGTCAGGGGAAAAATAGGAAACCAACAATTCCCCACCCAAGGGAATTTGTGGAATTTGCACAAAATACTCACCAAATTTCAACAGAATGGAACAAACCACCTACCTTGATCCTTGGAGATCGATATATGTGAATCCTGATGATTGATTCCCCTTAGAACACTGTAGATCTGAGAAAACACACAAAACGCACAACCCATGATAACTTAGAAACGAAGAGGAATCATAAAACTAAACTCAATCAGAAGACAGATCTTACCGCTGCGATTCCAATGCAATCAATCGTTCTCGAATCGGAAAACAGATGATGGGGTGGGAGCTCGTTGAAGATTCAGTAGTACGGGTCGCTCTCAGACGAATGAGACTGAGAAAGAGGTGTTTCTGTGCGTCAGGCGCGACCCCAGATCATTTAGTAAAAAAAATAAAGTACATGGAGTGTACTTTTAGAGTACACAGCATGTACTAGGTCTTTTTAATACTCTGCAAAAATCAGCCTCCACGTCACCCCTACACACCGTGTGTGTGTCCCAGGCATAGTCAGCACACGACTTTGACCCGGAGAAGAGTACACGGCGTGTACTCAGAAAGTACATGGTATGTACTTCGAAAATTTCCAGAAAGTTCATTTTTCATAAAAACTCCAGAAAAAGGAAAAACATACCTGAAATGAAGATCCAGGTTCTTACAATATATATATCCAAAAATTTAAAATATAAGCCTCATAAATGATATTAATTGATTTATTATACATGACATAATTGATATATAATTTGAAATCAATACTTGTCTCCTATAAATTATTATGATCAGAAAATCTATTTCATCATGATAGAATTATTTCCAAAGAACTATAAAATCCTATATAATAAATTAAAATTTATTATAATTTTATTAAAAATTCATGTACATAGATAAAATATCAATTATGATTCACAGATAATGTTTAAGCACAAATTTATAAATAACTAGTACTCGCCCGTGCATATGAATGAAATATTGAACTAATGGTTTTTATTTAATAAGATAATTCTATTTGTAAAAGTTACTAGGAAATATTAATGTTGAATATTTTTTAATAACAATGTATTGATGCATAATAATGGAATAATATTAGATAAAATATTGGAACACCATTATAATAATTGGAAAAAGACTAATGCTAATAGTAATGAAACATGATGGAATGGGAGATGTGAAGATAAAATACATATGAAACAAAATCTGGAGATGGATGCAGAGATGGAGGCAAGAGATGATATTGAGATAAACAATGGAATGAATGATAGATATTTTCTTAAGGTGTCTAAACTCATGAAGGTAGTTCGATATGAGATTTAATGTTTACATCTAAAAAAATGTCAAAAAAATTAAAATGGACACATGAGTTGCATCAATGAAGAGTACCACTTCTTTCAAAATCTATAGAAGCCTGAGCCTGCTCCATAGAATCAGACATCAGTGACATTTCTATATCATCTGAATGTATTCCTTCTTTAGTCAATGTCAAGAGAGTTGGGTTGCGGGTTTTAAATATCTCATGCACAGAGACCAATCAAGGGTAATAAGATCCTTCAACTACTTCAGAAGACTTGACAAAATAAAATTCAATTAGAAAGGTAACTGAATAAAGATTGAATATTGATATATCATGAGAATCGATATCACCATTTTATTTAGAATTAGAATCAATATCACAATTCTATATAAATTCAATGATGTATAAAAAATAAGTTCATATAGAATATGAAAACATATAGGTTCATGAAGAATCCAAAAACCAAAATTTTCCTTCCTATATTAGTGCTGCAAACATTGTCATAATCATTACTTTGGTCTATTGGGTGATCTGTAGTGATGAGACCAAGCATGTGAAGAACCCAATGACATGGCTAGTCGATCAAGGTTATGCAATGAGAGGAAACAATGCTTTGGAATTCAATAAAAATTCATGAATTAATTGTAGAGGAATATTATAATGTTTATAAATGATTACATAAATACCATACTTGATTTCCATTGTCAATGAAGTCGGATGACTCGAAGAGACAAACAAAAATATCAAAAAAATGAATATCATGAAATAATGGCTTATAATGTTAATGTTTTTCTGGATTATTATATACTCAGAGTATAACACCATATTAGACTCCATCTATAGGACATGTGAAACTGAATCCATTCTAATTAAAATTTTGTAGAAAATGAAATTGATATACATTATACTAATATTATCATGTTATTTCTAAATAGGTGAGGGAATTTATGATGTAATTTCTATAAAATAATTATCTGAAACAATAGTTGTAGTTGTAATATATGTAATGGAATATAAATTCTGTAAAAAATGGTAACAGTTTGTGATGTTTTAAAATGGGAACCTCCATTTTGAACACCCTTATTGAACATCTAAGAGAACTTATATGTAATTACAAAATAAATTAAGATAATAGTAATGGAATGTGATGTTTTTGGGTCTACAATGGATATAGAAATAACAATAAAAATAATTGTTTTAGTTTATCATTAAAATAAAATATAGTAAGAAAACAACCATGGTAATGTACATGGGTCCGATTTTTCTTCATTTATGTAAGTATAGAGCTGTCTTGTCCCATATTTGAAGTGGAATCAGTACTAGACTATTCTAGTAGAACATATTTTATTCAATATCATATTTCTCTTACCATGAATCATTTTTATATGAATCAACAAACAATGAAAATTCATCAATTTTCACAATTCTAACAGACTACACAATTCATTATGAATGATCATATCCATAGGAGTATAGTTTCTCAATTCATGAGACTTTCATGAAAAAGACTCTATTTTAGTACCTAATGAAAATTCCATAGAAAGATACTAAAATAGAACATTTGATTGTCTAGTTATGTGGGAACACTCACAATGAATATAAACACACCACTTCTAAGCTAGAACATCCATGCAGAATCCAGACAATGCCAAAAAAATTCCCAAGATGTTCCCTCAAGCTGCATAAGATACCTAAAAATGTTTAGAGTAGGATATACGAACTAATAACATATTTAATGTTACCATGAAATAAATTATTTAAATACCTCATATAATATCAATTGATATACATACACTCAAGTTACATTAATCCATCTTTCTAAATCCTAACAAAGTTTTTGCCTTCTACAGATGTTAGGCTAGTAAAATGACTGACCCATAGTTTTGTACCTATAAGTAATCATAAAAGAAAAAATTCTAAGAATATAATCAATCATTTTATAAATAAAAATTTCAATTTAGAGGCACAATAGCTAGATGTGGGAAGTTCATTCAAAAGCTATTGCTTAATCATCACCTAAAATTCCTAATGGGTTTCCATTGAATGGAAAAAGGAAGCAGTAATTCCATGGTGTTGGGATCACAGTACATCTAATGAGATTAGAATGTCCAATCTCCAAGGGATACACATAGTAGAACTCAAAATCCACATGATCAAGAATTGTGTGGATACATGTTTTGTACCTATAACCAATTTGATCCAGCAATAACTGAATAAATATACGATAAAAAATATTTATAACCTCTTATGTTTTTGCTTTCCTATGTTTTTTGAAAATGAAAAGTGAAAAAATTTCCAAAACCAAACACAGACCAATATATGAGAAAAAAATATTTATAACATCTTAAAACAGAATGATGCATCCTCCAAGAAGTCAATGAAGATCGTCAATTATTACCTTGATTAATAATGTCAGAAAGGCCAAAATCTATGATCTTCATATCAGCTTTTTTATTTATTGATGTGAAAATGAAGTTCTATTAGACATAAAAGAAAATAACTACAATAAGAAAAATATAAAAAAAATTAGATTTTTGGTTTCAAAAATAAAAACCTCTAGAATTAGTTCACAATGAACAACACTTAAAATCATCAAAACAATGGATTTTTCATCTTTCTCTGTATATTTTTAACATCTGCTACATAAATGAGATGGATTTTGAAATAAAAAATATTGTTTGTGATTACTGATTTATGTTTTGTACCTATAACCGGTTTGATCCAGTAATAGTAATTGAATTAAGAAATAGTTGAAGAGTGAAAATTTAGGTATAGAAACATAGGAACCTATAGTTGATCTTCAATGGTTGAAGGTACATATATCATTACTAGAATGTAATCCTCACTTTTATCCAAAAAATTTGGATGTATTAGTTCTAGTAATGTAGTGAAGTAAAAAAAATGTCATTAAAAAATGGATTATTTGTTAGTAGTAGTCCCCCTACCCCAAATTTCCCAGCACCTCCTCCTACCCACTTCCCAGCTCTACCCCTACCCTTCCCCCATCTCTACTTGTCTCCCACCCAATCCTAGTAGCTCCCCATCCCCTCCCCCACCCTCTCCTCCAACCTTCCAAGCCCCCTCTCCCCTATCCTCATCCTCCCCTGCCATGCCCTCGTCCTCCCCCCTCCCCACCCCACCCCTCCCCTCCCATCGGACCTTCCCAACCCCTTCCCCATGCCCTCATCCTCCCCTCCCCTCCCCTCCCCCTTCCCAACCTCGTCCCCAAGTAGTCCCCTCCCCCCTGCCCTCATCTGCATGTCCCCTACCCTCCCCTCCCCTCCGACCCGCCATGCCCCTAACCTCCCCTATCCTGCCCATTAACCAAAATTTTTTCCGACCTTTTCCTCCCCCTCCCCATCTCCCCTCCTCCTCCCTCCCCTACCAAGTACTCTGTGCTAAATTGTCACCTGTAAAAAATAACATTTTGAGAAGCATTTTAACTAAACATTTTCAGCAGAATAAAATGCTAGATTTAAGGATAGTTTCATGAATTGAACTGAAACATAACAAAAAATAAACCCATCATTGGAACTAAACTGAAACATAACACGACATGAAATCAACACATGAACTAAACTGAAATAGAGCAGAAAACAGACAGAAAAAAATGCACCCAACTTGTTAATAGAAATGACATTTTTTAATTATTTCATCAATATTATAATCATATGGTGAAGCTCAATTTTCTGCATTATAATCTTGAAATCCTTTGTCTTCATTACAAATAAATATATAATCAAATGTAGAAATGATATTAGGATTCATAAACCTCTTGGAATACCACCTAATAGGGTTCAAAAAATTAATATAAAACACCCACAATACAGAAAAAATGATTATATATTATTGGTTGAAATAGTCAAATATTAAATGTTGATTACAATTTTATTTGATTATGTTCACTCACATGAATATTCCTTTGAAAAAACTCAAACTAATCCCATTTAGATCCAAGATTATCATAATCAAGAATAAAAGGATTTTGGTTTTGAAATATGTAGTTAATCCTGTTCCGGATGTGTGAATAGAAGATGGAGGAAGAGAGGCGAGAAGATATGATCACAGACCTAAAATTAAGCCCAATAGAAGTTTTTTATTTTCAAACATTACATGAAAAACCATAAAACTAAATCTTAACCTAAAGTAATATGTGAAATGATATGAGAAATGTAGAATCAATGAGTTATGTTTTGGAATAGGTAATGAATCTCATACCTGAACTACTAAGCTCATGTGTAAGGGAATAGGAGATGCAACACATTGTCGGAGTAAGCAAGCCGAGAAGAAATAATCACAAATCTAAACTGCAAAGTAGATGTGGGATGGAATATGGGTTACGATTCATAGTCGGAGGCGGTGAGCTGATAATAAATGATGACATACCTTATGTTCGAAGTAGATGTGGAATTAAAGAGGGGGTGTGATGATTGGAGAAATCCAGAAATATATATGCATGGATAATAGGGAAAAAATTAGATATAAAGCAAAAGACAACCCCCTGAAAAAAACAAAAGGAAAAATAGTGTTAAAATAGTGTTAATTTTTTTATGTTAAACTATAAAATAAAAATCTCGATCCATCCTTCATCCTTCGTAATCATTTTATTCTAAAAACATCCACACCTCAAAGCCATAGGTTCCCAACAGAATGCTTCTGTATAATAAAAGTGCACAATATGACAATAGTGAATGGAAACACATATACAATGAAAAAAACCGGGTTCCCAACCTGAGTTCACTGAGGCATTTTATAAATCATGTCCAGTGAGATCAACTCCAAGCTTGATCCAAAGCGTTGGAGAACATTCAGGTCCTGTCATCATCTTAAATCTGTGTAGTAGGCAGCATGTAGTCAGAAATAAAAAATTCTTCTAGACCAGCACTACATACCTCATCAAGTGTTCTACAGTTACCAACAGCCTGGATACTACAACTTAGCAGGAAAGAGTAGTATGTCCTCCATAATAATGGAAACACCTACAGCCACCGGTGTCATGTACAACATCATAATAATAGAATGGATATATATTATGGGTTATGATAAGTTCATGGTTTACCTCATCATTCAGGGCTCAGATTGTTGTAGGATTTACGTAAATCCTGGCTCTTTTCAGTGCAGTTTGATGGAAATCATTCAGTACTACCATTACTCTCCATCAACCACAAAAATTATTTGAGATAAATAAAACTAAATCTCAACTCTGATATCACAATATAGTTTTTGAATCAAACCTTAAAGATGCTTCATTCCACGGAAAATTCCAAACCACGAACAAAATTATAGTGAATAAAATGAACAAACTAACAGTGAATACATCATAATATCATTGAACAAACTAAATGTGAATACAACATATTAACATTGTAAAATGTAATACTAAAATTTAGATCTCGAGGTGGTTTAGTAGTGGGGCGAGGTTACAAAAGAGTAAATGAAAGTTTACCATAGATAGTGGAAATAAAATCACTAGTAGATGGTGGAGTCTCAATCCATAGAAGGTGGGTAAGTTTAATTGAATTATATGTTTGAAACTCTTCGATAGATGTTCTATTCCGAGATTTGTCACCCTGAAATAGATTTTAGATTCAGAGACCCAACACCCATGGAAAATAATACTGATTAATCCTATAAAAACACCATAAAAAATCAAATACATTGATACATGAAGATCTTTAATAGTGGTTTATAGATGGGCTTACTCGTTGCTTTCTCGAGGACACGGGAACCCTAGGCAGAACGGAGAACCCGAAGGTGGGATTGCTGAAGTCGGAGTCACTCATTGTGGAGAAATCATTGTTGGAGGACCCGTAATCAGAGGAGCCGAAGTCATAGGAGGCGACATTGGAGGAGCCTCATCGGAGGAGCCGACAAGGGAGGAGCCGACGATGGAGTAGCCGATGTCGGAGGAGGCAAAGTCGGAGGAGCCAAAGTTTGAGGATCTGATGTCCGAGGAGCCGAAGTCCGAGGATCCGTAGTAGGATCACACATAGGTGGAGTCACGACTGGAGAGGGGAATCGTGGAGGGGAGGGTAGGTGGAGAGATGATTAAGGGAGGGGGGAATCGCGGAGGGGTGCAGGAACCCTTGTCCGGGGAGAAGGGATTCGAGAAGCTGAATCGGGGAGGGGAGCGAATAAAAATTGAAATTCAAGAATATGGTCAGGATCGTGAGAGCTATTTGCGACTCTGGAGGATATGATACAAAAAATGTGGTGATGTGGAGGCGTGGTAAGGTGACACAGTAGAAGGAAAAAAGAAATCTTTATTATAAATATATATATATTCATTATTAAAATCATTGTTTTTATGTTTTAACTATTTCATTTTTACATATGAATTTATTTTTTATAGTTCATGTCCTTATACTTTTATAATTACTACATAATCTAATGAATGTTAATAATGATATAATTAAAATATATAGTAATTATATTTTTATTAATTTCCATCAATAAAAGCTATAAATTAAAAAATAATTATGCTATTTGTGGACACGGAAAGCTGTATATACAAATGATCATTATTTTTAATTTTCAATAGAAAATATGAAAGAATGTAAAATAATAAATAATCTATCTAGAATAATTATTATATCACACATGTACTTTTAATATATTAAATTCATCCTTATAAAAATCTTGTATGAGAAAAATGAAAAACAAAACACATCATTTTTTGAAGGTGGTAGTATACATGTATGCATGCGGGACATTATCTTTTTTTAAAGGATTGGATGGTTTGAAAATATCTATAATATTAAAATTAATGAGGTTTAATTATGTAATAATTATCTAGAATAAACATTAAATCAACCGTTACAACCATCCACGAAAGATGGTGATGTAAAATTAATTGTATCGCACTATGGAGAGTGTAGTCCAAACATATGCACGTGTGAAAATTCACATCTCATTTTATAGAATAGATGTATGATATTATTGGTTCCATTATCATAATTGTAACATCTAGGCTAGGTTTCAACATGCCAGTTCCCTGAGCCAATTTGATTCAAGACCTCAAGTGTATCTCCCAAAATGATTAAGGCTACCGACTTGTAGTGAGGGACAAATATGTAATATGGGGAGACTAATGTAACATTATAAAACTAGTAAAATAGAGGAAATAAATAAAAAATAACTAGATGTAATAAAAAATAATAAAAACATTATTATCACATGATGGAAAAATTAAGAAATATGACAATCAATCTAAAAAAATAGTTATCCCACATCATATATGTGTCAATTCCTAATTAGAAAACCAAAATAAAGTCATAATGACCACTCCCAAATCATCCCTAACATCATGATTGATTCCATAACCCTTACTTCACCCCAAATCAACAATTTATTATATTTATATTCCACTTATACTATCCAATAAACATTTATTCCCTTCATTTACATATTAGAAAACATGATTACTATGTCGGTATAACTTATTAAGCCACCACCAATAGTGGCTAAAAAATTTATTTTATTAAATGCTTATGAATTTGTAAAAAGATAAATTATAATTATGTATTCATTTATCACATTTCCCTATTACTTAATTAACACCATAAATACCTCAAGATATCTATGAGACTATAAACATCAACACCCACTCTGGCCTATTCAAGAGTCTGAAATATCCTTAAGGGATATCACATGTCACATAACTCATGGGTTTTCAGTTAGTATATAATTTCAGAATAATATTATGCATACATGGAACCATTAACTAATTACAAATTTTTGGTCCCATTAGTCAGTTTCTTGTAACTCATGGTAATTTTATGCATCATTATGTGCCCACTACCCATCATTATAGCATTTACAGTTTTGAAAGTTCATTACATCAAAAACACAGATATATCATTTGATATCATTTGGGATATTGAAGTATCATTCCACATCACACACGCCTATATTAGTCAATAACTTATGGTACTTATGAAATATCATTCTATGTTCAACAAATGTTTATCATATATATCAAAATATCTTGTTCTTGACAATATCACATAACTCAACATTTCACATTCACCAAGGTAAATAGTCACAAACATTGTATCAAACATTATAATCAAAGATTCGCATTTAAATTATACAATTTTAACATGGTTATTCACTTTAATCACATGGAATGATATGAACAATTCCTAATTACCCCATTTATCAATATTTTATAATATAAAACATTAACACATTATGGTTAATGAAACCATCCCATAATACCCATTATAAATCAATTAAATAATCCATTAATTAACATATTCCACAATCCCATTAATTCACCCAATTCATAATCCCAATATCCCAAAAAAGTTATAATCACATAATTCCATTAAATAACTAATCAATTAATTTATACAATTCATGTTGTGATTTTAAAGTAATGAAATTTCCCTTACCCAATTCCATACACATAATTATAACAAATACATTGGGATTTTCAATTTTTATCTCCCACGTCAAGATTTTTGATGAGCATTCCCCAATACTGAAATCCAAAAATTGAAGCATAACATTCAATTAAACAATTAAAAATGTGATCTTGATCCAAAAAAATGATCTATAATAAAAAATATTATATCCATGAAAACAAAGATCTAAACCATCAGTAATGGAGGAAATAATCCATAAAAAAGATGAGATTATGATGCAAGGGATGGAGGAAAATAATCAAGAAGTGATCACATACTGAAAGAGGTTCATATATGTTAAATAGATCTTTGATTCTTCAAAAAAACATTTATAAGGCCTTGGAATCCATCTAGGAGCCTACATAATAAAACTAAACACATTAATATATATTTGGGTCAAATGAGGTGAGAAGATGAGGGGTTTAACAATTTTGGACCAATTTTTTGGGGAATTGATTCCATGCACACGATCTAATGAAAGTGGCACTTGGGTTAGAAGATTGTCTCCCATAGAAATTAAACATCCCTTATGGGAACATGATTAATTTTATATGGGAAAATGTTTTTACAAATAATCCCCAAACCATGAAATACCCTTCTATACAGGGTTTAACTAATTTTTGGGGTAGGTGTAGGGTTTGGGAAAATAGTATCCTATACATGAACTACCCCATATTGATCCAAAATTTTCAAAATATATCCCATAATATCTAAAAACAAAACCCTAATGATGATATAATATTGAAATGGTAAAAGACTACATGATAATGGGAAATATAAACCTATAGAAAAGGTCAAGATATTAAAATATTTTTAGTTTATAACATCTCATCCCTGAGTTTACTCCCAATCACCAATAATACTCTATGGTAAATAGATCAGGACATTGACACTACATATCCTTTTTATCTCCCTTGATTCTAGTTGAACATGGCCATGATTTGAAAATACATCAATTTTCATCAGAGTCTTTCCCCATAACACTTTCTCATTGCGATCTACAACACATATCAGCTGGTCCATAAAGGATGTATTGAACTCAATATCAACATCATCCACATCAATCACATGAGAAGGGTTGGGTTGAATCACCAAATGTTTTAAAATAGGAAAAAAAACATTTGTAGCATTATACATTTTTGGAATAACCAATCGGTACACCACCATCCTTATTCTCTCCCCACCTCAAAAAGATTGAAAAACTGTTGTCCAAAAATACATTGCCTCTAAATAGTATAGTGACCCAATCCAAGAGACAACCAAAATAATAGATGATATCCCAATATAAACTCCACATATTTTCAGTGTCTATAAGTATATCACTTCTTCTTTCCTTGAGTATTGGGAATACTTATCGAAATTATAAGAATGTGCTTTGCGTTCTCCAACATGAGACTGAGTCCCAACATGTCTGATTCACCTTTCTCTATCAGACGTAGAGGGCATATGTATAGCCTACCAAAAATAGAATCATATGGTTTTATCTGAATAGTAACCTAATAAATATTTATACATGTGAACTCAATGAGTGTTAGGTGTTTCTCCCACAACCCACCAAATACTATTACACACAGTCAAATAATATCCTCTAAAATATGTACAGTACATTCTTACTACCCATCTTTCTACGTGTGGAAGTCTGTACTCAGAAAAAAATGAGTAACACATGATTTATGAAAGAATATCCCTAATATAGAGGTAAAACAATAGTCAATGTCTAAAACTAAACACTGTGGAACCCCATGCAAATGGAATATATCATGAATGTACAATTCTCTAAACTAATCTACTAATAAAGACACACTAGGAGGAAAAAAATTCCCACTCTCATCAGTTGGTCGATAATCACGAAAACAACATCATTTATATGTGGTGTATTCTAGAGAACCACAATAATATTCATGTTAACAGTGTCCCACTTCCATTCCAAAATGTAAAATGACTCTAGAATACCACCAGATTATTGATTCTCGACCTTTCTCCTATTGACTGGTGTAGCATCATATCACAAACCCAACAATCTCCATTTTCATACATTGCCACCAATATTGTCGATGATGTTAGTGGAACATTGTGATCTAATACATTTTCACTCCCCATTTTGTGATATAAAATTCATAAAATTTCTCCTCCCAAATACACATAGGAATAATAATACATCCTCATTAATAGATGATGTCATTCTCATAAATAGGGTAGTTGGAAGTTGAATTCCCACCATTTTAGAATACCATTAATTAAAAACACTTTAGATACTCATACATCCTATCCATAGTCTAAAAAAATATTGAATATATAGAAGTTTATTCAAGGGATATCTACTACTAGCACTTTTGATCCACTTCATTCATCTCATCCAGTAAATTAATCATCTTACACTTATAAATTTACTCATGAACTACCTGTGTTTATGGTTTTTTCAACTCAATACTTTAGCTACATTGTTTCTATTCATAGGAATATGTGAAATATCAAAATAAAATGAATTCATAAAATAAAACCACATAATCTAATGGAGATTCAAATATCATAGTTAAAATATATACTTTAATCTCTTGTGCTTAGTATAAACTGTAATATTTTCTCCCAACAAATAATACATACAATACCTCATATAATAAACTATTGTAGCTTTCTCGAGGTAATTCATTGGTTAATTCCTATCATGTGGACACAAATGCAGAGACCCATATGACTAAAATTAATCTCCTTGTATATACATTAATCCATATCCATCCTAAACACGCATCAAAACACTATATACTTCTCACTCATCTCGTGTAGGATCAAAATTGAATCATTTTCGAATGACATCTTCAACTATTGGAAAAGATTCTCAAATTAACTAGACCATTAAATAAAAAATAAATTCTTATTTTAACAAAAGAAATTTGTACTTATAAGTCGTAAATGTCTTGGATTAACCTCTACTAATAGGTTGCTGATCCTATAAAAATAAGTATATAGAAAACATTCTGAGTATATCATAATAAACAACTAAGTTCACCTTCTATGGGCCAACTTATAAAAATTCCTCTAAGATGAGGTGAACTAGGAAAAGTTCTTGTTTTTTATAATTAATGCATATATATATCTTAGTGTATAACAAATTCAATCTTACTGTATAGAAGAAGATTTGAAGATATTGTGCTTGATCATCACGATTCTTTGATTAACCCAATATTTCATTAACAAAACAACCACAAACTATTCTTTGTATTAATGAAATATTTGGTTCATCGAATCCATAAAAAAATATGGAGTGTCTTTCAACCAGAATGACTTCTCAAAGAACTCATAAAGGCCACACCTAAATTTCAACCTAAAATTTGGTATATCATATGGTTGATCTCTAATCTGACCATACCCTGAATTCAAGTAAATCTTAGAGAAATGAATATTTTATATGAACTGGAAAATGGATAATCAATATTCACTAGAGGATATCAGTTCATAACATACATCCCATTCAACATCCAATAATAAACAAAAAAACACAATGTCTCATCGGCCTTAGTTGTAAATAATTATCAGAACCCTTAAGTGACATTCTTGAATAGAAAAATCCCAAATCCATCACCTCTTCCAACTGAGTCTTATGATCCAGAATCTTTATCTGTTCCATTCTACAAGTTGGAATGGAAACTGGATCTTCTCCAAGAATGAGATAAATTTTAAACATCACATCTCTCTCATGAAAAATCTATAAGAAGTCCTTAGCAAACTATTCCATGAACAGATCTATTAACTTTTGAAAGAAATAATGTTCAAGCCCCCATAATATATCAAAAGACTATAAATTTTGTCAATGATATTATCCAATTATTTATTAATAGTACTTTCATTGTCTCCTAGACATACTAATCTCTATTATGAACAAAACTATCACCCTCAGTAGATGTAAGGATCACTCTCCTGTGGTACCAATATATGTGAGCTCTGTATGCTATCAACCAGCCCATACCCAAAATCAAGTCAAATCTAGATAGGTAAAGGATTTGATGGTCCCAATAAAATGATAACACCCAACCATTGATGAAAAACCATTTAAAAAATATATTTTTCCCTACTTAACCCAAAAGGGTTATCAATTTTCATAACTCTTCTCATAAAATCCACTTCTAGACCCAATCCATTCAAAATTTGGGCAGATATAAATGAATGAGAGCCACCAATATCTAATTACAAAATTTTAATAATAGAAAAAATAATAATATTATCTATAAATATTGATTCTCTAGACTCACTACTAGCATGGGTAGGTTGAGTATCATGTAGCTATCCGACATCTCATCCATTTAATGTAGTCGGAACCCCCTGAGCTGGATAATACTTTTAATTTTGGATCTCTTTACCAAAAGTACCATGTTCACTACATCAACACCCACATCCATTATAACTCCATCTTCTAGACTAGTATGAGTTAGAATACCCACTTACCATACTTGTTTCTCCTAATCTTCTCATTCATTACTCATATATCATATGTTCTTACATAACTATTTTAGATGTCCAATATTGTCACATGGTTGGTACTGTACCAGTGACATAAGGAACAACATATGAATGTTTCCTAGCCAACCACACTGGTGTCCAATCACACAAGTAATATAATAAGTAAATTACCCTTTCTCATACCGACTATTCCTACCACTACTCTTGTTAACATTATCAGAGTGATGCTTCCTAATCTTAGTAGATGTACAACTTGGTCATTCAGTAGAAACAAAATTCATCTTATAGTAAGCCTCGCTCAGCTTCCCCTATGATAAGATAGTCTGATTCACCACCTATAAAAACATATTCAGGATGAATATGTTAATTTGGGGAATAATTTCACTTTTAATCACATCCTTAAACCAATTCATTATTTTACCCTCATCCCCTTCCAATTTAAGAACAAATTGTAAAAAATAAGTAAAGAGTTCTACATATTCTCTAACATATATTATCCATTTTGTCAAAATCATGAACTATGATACCCTCTCATTCAATAGAATCTCAGCATAAAATTTCTTCATGAACTTCTCTTCAATTCCCTTCGACACTATATATTTCATCTGTCCATCCCGAGTCTTGATTTCCTACCAAAACATCTTCAGAAAATGTATCATATAAGAATACAAATTAGATCTATTCCTAGTTGGAGCCTCTATGTGCAAAAGTATCATCTTTATAGAATCATTCCATAACACAACTACATTAGTTCCACCCTCTATAGTGACTTTCAGAGTGTAGTGAAAATGGAACTCTCTTGTATAGTAAGACTTACTATTGACAATATTTCTTAGGTATCATTACATACATTTAAAAATGGGATAAAATTTACAAAACAACTTATATCTAGATCCTTCGCCCAGAACTATCATAGATTCATATTCAACTACTAGAGGATTATTTACATCCATTTTCTTTTATCATACCATCCAAAATAATCAGTGTGGTGGTATACCTTCACAGAGCCTAAAATATATATTTTGACACATTATTATAAAACAAGACTTTTAATAATAGGTATTCACATACAAAATTATATGTGATCCCACATACTCTGCTACATGGTAAAAAAGCCATTAACACTACCCTCAATAATCCCTCATCTAGTTCATGGTTAATAAAAGGTAATCATTTGAAACTTTTAAGGGTATATTTAGAAACCCATTTACCCATTTCATTTACCATATTCAACAACATTTTACAATTTTAAATTTCATATTATGAACCAATATCAATAAAATAATATAAGTACAAAAATCATTTACAATTAAAAATTCACCTCAAACCCTGATTTTAAATGCATGACTAAGATTATGCATGTCACATTAATCCTATGTGACTAAAATGATGCACGTATAATCAAATCTCTTCTCATACCTGGCCATAAGAAAAATATTAGAATGTTATCAAAATAAAACACATCACACAAAAAATACATCATACATGGTGAAACATAATCCAACTATAACAACAAAAATCAATAACTACAATCCACCTATGCGCACTACAATTTTACCCCCATACATGGGTAAGCTACTCCCTTGCACAAGAACTTAACCAAGGAACTATTCATTATATTCTCATGTCTACCTTTTCAACATAACAAGATAAAAGATTATAAAATAAAATAACACATCTATTTCAAAGTCGTAATGTCCCATCCCTATTTCTAAATGTTGGTTCCCCAACCCAGTTCGTTACATGACCTCAAGTGCAACAACCCATATGTTAGAGGTTTTTTACTACCATTGAGGTTAAAATATGTGACATGATGAGACTATACTATCTTTATCGATGTATAAAAATATTACAAATAAACAAATAAACAAATTTCATAACCAATAACCATAGTAATACAATTATAACAAGATGACGAAAATAATATATAAAATAACCAATCCAAACCATAGAAATAAAATTTCATATATTTTTCAAGTTCCAATATGAAATACAGAAAATATAGAAAAAATAAAACTCCCAAATGAGTCCAAAAATCATGTCGGGTTCCCATATATATGCTCTATCCAAAATTATCCACCCAATATAGGTCTATTTCCCTTATCCTTTCAGGGAAATGTTATGTCTATTTGTGTACCAATCAAGTAGCCTATGTAGGGTGTGAGTAAAATTCAATGATCCACCACCAATGGTGTCTAAAAAAATACCCAATATATAATATTCTATAAAATAGAATAAATAATGAACAATAATAATGTAATCATAAATCACATTCCTTTATTATTTAATTAAGAACATAAATATCTCGGGTACATGGTGACAGTGAAATTGGTAACACATGCTTTTGCTTGGGCTGATGTCTGAACTATCCCCAAAGGATATCACATATCACTAAAATCAAGGGTTTTCATTTATCATTTCACGTAAATTTAATATTACTTCTACTTGGAACCATAGTCCAATTCCAATAGATTTTTCCCAGAATGCCCTGTCTATCACCTCATGGGTATTCGAAGCAACAGTCTATGTCCCATAATCCTTCTTTATCACATATAGAATTTTATGAATCAATAAATTTTCCAATTTTTTTTTAGTCAATAGAATTTGAGATATTGAACCATCAATCCATGTCCCAAACAGTTATATTAATCAACCAAATGGGGGAATATAAATCATCATTCCATGTTTACACATGTATATCAAATATATCACAATATCAATTTTTTTACAGTATCACATAAATAAACATTTCACAGTCATCAAAGCTATGAATAATTTACCTTCTAATCAAACATTCTAATTATAGTGTCCCATATCAATTATCAATATAAACCATTGATCTTCACTTTAATCACAAGAAATAATATGAAATATTCACTATTACACCATTTATCATCATTTTATAACATTAACAATTAAATTAGTAAGGTTAATACAAAAATAACATAATACCCATTATCAATAAATTAATCAGTCAAATAATTAAAAAATTAAATAATACCAATAATTCAAAACATTCATAATCCCAATTTACCGAGATTTTGATGATCAAATAATTCCATTAATTAATCAATAAATTATTTAATGCAGTTCATGTTTCCATTTCCAAACAGGGAATATTCATTTTCACAATTACATATAAAAAATTATTTTCAATAATACTGGATTTTCAATTTACACATCCTACCTCATGATCATTAAAGATCATCTGTTAAGCCCTAAATCCTCCAATTGAAGAGAAACATTTAATTACACTAAGATGAACGAGTTGTAGATAAAAAACTAATATATATGATCAAAAAGACTTGATCCATGAAAATAATATATATATATATATATAACCACCAATATATTAAATAATCCCTTCAAAAGAATGGAGAAATTTTGGAAATAGGTTGGAAGTTAATTCAGAAGAGATCACATACTGGAATAGGTGCATATATATCAAATATATCATTTATTCTTCATTAATGGAGTTTGAAAGTCATTTTAGTCAATCTAGGAGCCTCTAAAATTGACATAAAAATATTAGGGTCTTTAAAGTTCATGTGATGGTGAAAATCAGGGTGTTAGATTATTTCAGATAAATTTTTCATTGGAATTAATTCCACGCACACATTTTCTTGGATATGGGTGAGCAATTTTCAAAGACATTTTCCCTAAAAGTGTGAATAACTTGAGGGGATAAAGTTTTCTCTTATGAGGGAACGTTTCTTGATAAACTGTCCACCAACCACACAATCCCCCACTATATGTGGCTTTACAGTTTTCTAGGGCTTGGTGCATTGTGTGGGAAAATCGTGCCCCATGTATGTACTGCCCAATATTCCTACAATATTTATCAATCATCATGTGATAAAAAACAACAGACAATATACAAAAATAGAGGTAAAATATTACAAAATAATGAGTAGGATCGACCTCGTGAAAAGGTTGGGATATTACAATACAAAAATAATCAATATTGGTGATACTAAAGTTATTATTTTACTATTAATACTAAATATTTATAGGAAATAGATGAAAAAAATAAATTGAATGAGGTCAGGTAAGATAAATACCTCATTTTTGGTAGGCCTACATTAGTTCCATTCATAATGAAATTTGGAATTTTATTATAGGAAGACTAACAACACCACTATGTGGATCTGGAATTTAAGAAGAGTTTTAGAAAGGGTTTGGTCAATCTAGAAGGATAAAATTGTGGAAAATAAGAAAATGATGGTGTTTCTATTTATATGTGGGATTGGATGAGGTTTAAATAATAACATATGATAGGATTTAGACAAGTTTAGTAGAAAACCCCATTATTTTTTGGATCATGACACCTAGGTATGCTTGTTTTTTCCTTAACTACAAAGAGAATTTATTATTCTTTTTTACAATTAATTGGGACCAAAAGTTGATGTGGCCTCAATAATAAATTTGGGAATTGTGATTCCAAAAACTTAATGCATATTAATATATTAAATATCTAATACTGGATGAAATTACATCTAAAATAATATTTTAAAATGTGACCAAAAAATGGGGTTCAATTTAATAGAATTCTGATATGTATGAAATATTTTTATACAAAAATCCTTATATTATTAATCCTAATGATTATAATTATTTTATTTGTGAACATAAATGAACTAATTTTACATATAATTTTTTTTAAAAAAAAACTAAACATTATACACTCTTCAAACAAAACAAAATTAATAAAAATTGATATTTTTCACAGATCATATAAAAATTAATCATATTGTTAAATTATCAAAAACTCAACCTACGATAACTTTGATATAATACTTTCTAAAATTAAGTTATTTTTCCAAATTAAATTTCTAAACGTGTAAAACATATATTTATACACAATTATGAAAATGAGTAATAAAAAATATTTTTGAGGAAAATGTATTATTAGTAAACATATAATGACTTTATTAAATATTATCTACTTCTATTATTTCATTACATAAATAATTTATAAGTATTTTTTTAAAAAAATATTCTTATTCAAACAGTGAATTTAATTTATAGTTTATAGTGATATATAATATTACATTTTATTTAGATTAGGGGTTAAATGTATCCCACACTATCAAAGAAATTAAATTTATAAATATTGAGAAATATTATAAATCATCTTATCATACACTGACAAATTTCAAAGGAGAACTGATTAGTCACAACATCAAAACCAACCATCACCAAATAATATGATGAAACTAATAATAAAACTAAGGTATGTGATCCTTAAAATAGTCTATATGTATTATATTCATTGAATAGTGTTTCAAGTGTGTGAGAGGAACAAAGACAATTATAATATTATTAATGATATTGTGAAATTATATTAAATGGAAATTATATTCATGTATTTTCAAGTAAAATTTGGAAACATATTTTTGAAATGTGGTACATGATCAATATATACTAGATAGAAACAAATTTTGAAATACTTATATATCCTTTTTTAAAGTAAAATAAAAACATTGAAAAATATTTCCTTGACTAAAGCCTCTTAAATTGAAATTAGAATTTTAAATCCTATTCTAAAACCACACTAGAAATAAATATTTTAAACCCAATTAGAAATTATTCTATTAAATAAAAAATTGTGTGTATAAAAAAATTTAATACATGAGATCATCCTACAACTAGTAGCCACTGGATCCCTAAACTACTACATAGTGACCATCATGTTATTTTATCGTTATAATAAAACTATATCATGGTTATATTTGTATGTTATATTTAAATATTTGAGAATTATAAAAGGATAAAATGGATATCATTTTATCGTTCAAGATATAAAATTTAGCTTTGGATTATTTTTTACAATTTTTTCAAAAATAGTTTCGTGTTGTTGAATAGTAAAAATGTCGATATTTTTAAAAATGTAATTTATTTTAAATAAATAATTTTTTTTAAAAAAACCAAAAACATCTTGATCTAGTTTTAATGTAATATGATATCAATTTTATAATAAATATTAATGTTTTTTATATAAATATTCATTATATTTAATTTTGGAATAAAATATTTTTTTTTCTAAATATTCTATGTTTTAGAGGACACCTTTTTTAATTCTATTATGTGACCTTATTTTAAAATTATTTTATCCAAATATTTAAATTGAACCAGGAAAAATAGATTCTGTGTTTGGAACAATATTTTCCCATTTATAGTGGGATTGATTTCCTATTCGGTATTTATAAAAAGAATTTTTTGAAAAAATTTTGCCACCACAATAATGGGATAAAATGGGTTATTTAAGGTTGAATCATTGTTATAATGTCAAAAAATATAATTTTAATTATTATTTAATATTGGGATATAGAACCTTAACTAAATAATATAATATTTTATCATTTGTATTGCACTTACCCATAAGTAAGCCACTTATAATATTTAAAAGTTTAGAATAATTGTAATATTTCCACTCCTATCACTTATAATATTGATACTACTATCCTCACATAAAAAATTTATTTATAATTATAACTCATACAATACCTTCCCAAATTCCTTATTATATTCATTCCTCACATTTTAGAGGTCATTGTATAATTAAAATACATACCTAAGAAGGATAAATTAGAAAGACAATGATGTATCTCAAGTGAGATATATAACTATTTATTGGGTCCTCTGGTTTATATTTCATCTTATATCACATTATAAAAACAAATTACCTTTTTGATATATTTTTAATAGTTTTTAAAATAAAATAAAATATATTATGTTTATTTTACAACCCATATCAATCTCATTTTTCCATCCTTTGGGATATGAAATCGTTGATTGTGCATACAAGTGGACTCCCACCACCATGAAAAAATGTAAATATTTATTTATCACCACTATCAAGGGATCGTTATAGATATTTAATTATTGAATATAAATTATTTTTTTGAAATTATTATTATTTCTAAATTATAATTTATTTTATAACATTATACCCTTCGATCATTAATGAAATGGAAAATTCGCTCATGCATATGTATGGACTTCCACATCCATGATGTGATTTGATTCATTTTTAATATATCTACTAAATGAATTTTAGTAATATTTTATTTATTGAATTAATATTATATTTATATTATCATTCTACTAAATAAAAATTTTATCATCTTTATTTCTATTTCACATATTATAAAAACAGAAAAATCACTATTCTGTACGAACGAACTAGAGTCTCCAAAAAATAACAAATTTATTTTTCACGAACTTTTTTAATGGATGGTTACTAAATTATATAAAATATATAAAAATGTTAACTATAAAAAGGTTAATATTATTGCGATTATTATAACATGAAAAATTATTAATGACCAAATCATTTCAATTAAAACTTGTTTGTAAAATTCAATATCGAACACAAAAATATTTATTTTGAAAAAAAATATTAAAAAATTTATAAAAATATTTTAGTAATTCATAATTCATAGAATTAGAAATCATGATTTATTTTTTATATATATTTTTATAATAAAATTAAAAATAGTTTGAATTATATTATTGCATATACATCCTTGTAAATTTCTAAGGTAAGGGTTTTCTCTACAATCCCAAATATTATTCATGACAGTTTGTGATTAAATTTTCATTGAGAATATTTCTTATTAAAAATGAATATATATTTATGTTATTCACCTATGTATTTCTTTGTGTGTTTTCATACATTCATTAAATTTTATTTATTCTTGGATGTCAATACCATCAGAAGAATTTTTATATGAAAATTTTACCTTATCATTGTTTCTTAGTCAAGAATATTTATCTTCCGTATATGTAAACCTTACTTACTTTGTGGTATATTATTTTATAATCAAACAATATTACTAGGTTAATTATGATTTAACATTTCATTTATTATCAAATTTATAAAACAGATATTTATTACGTGTTTCAATCATGTTATTCTGTTATCTTTTTGTGAAAGTTGAAAAATAATTTTTTTAATCATATATCAAATGGTATAATATTATCATAATCATATAGATTATTCATTATCATGATTTCTCTACATGATCTAATATTATTTTATTGTATTGATATTAATTTTTTTATATTTACAGTTTAAATGTCAAAAATGTTATTTCTTCTTAAGATAGAAAAAATAGTCTAATGTCCCTATAAAGTTAGTTTCATAGTTTTAAATATGATTTTTGTTTTCTAGGCATAAAATGGAATATTTTTTAATGATAACAAGAAAAATATTTCCTTGTGTGTCTTGTAATCATGTTATAATATATATTTACAGGGGTAAATAATATAGCTTTTATTCTTGTTTTCAATATGAATTTCTATATAGATTTTTTATTATATCATTATTAATTACTATAAAATTATGAATGAATTGAAAATAATAAGTTATGGATGTGGACTATTATTAGATATCCCCTCAATGTATCAGTAGGTCACATGAGAAAACTATCTTTGACAATTGATTTATGCCCCGCGTGTTTTTATGGGTAGTATTGGAACAAGGCCATGATGTTAAGATTGTGATGTCTGACATTATGATTACCATCATTATAAAACCTTTTGTTCATATCATCATGACTATTTATGTTTATATTTCATCCACATATATATTTCTCTTTCATTATATAAGATATATGTCTTTTAAATTATCTTTTTCCCATTCTATATTATTTATGTTTTTTTATTATATAGTGTATTCTCATTTTTTACACACCTTAATAAGAATTTGATATCACCCTTTAATAATTATTCCTTATCTCATTGCTCCATGAAATATATTATAGAATATTTGAGGGATATATTACAAGAAATAACAATGTTCTCATAGATTTGTTTTGTTTAATTTCAGGATTTCCAGTGTGTGGTGACTATAATTTCTGTATTTACTCTCCTAATAACAGAAATCTATTGGAACTTCTGGGATTTTATCTCATGAATTTTGTTCCAATATAGTAGTACAAAAAACATATGTGTAAGATCTTGGCATTTTCTACGATAATCTCAGGCATTCTTCCTGGTACTTTTTGATGTTTTTAATTACTTTTGGGTTTCTGTATAAATAGGGGTGTGTCTAGGTGATATTTCTAAGGAATTGAGAAGAAATGGGGTTGTGCATGGTTTCTCCAAATTGTGTGCAAGCTAACCATGTGAATAGTAGAATACCGCATGGATGTCAGACTATTTTCCTAACCATGCACTATAAATACATGCAGTCAGTGGATGATTGCATGGTTGGAAGAGAGTTTGGTCTAACCGTGTATCCTCCTATGTGAAACCATGCACAAGACCCAATATATTCTGAAAATTGGATTTAAAATCACCTGAACCCCCCAAACCTCTCTAATTCGACCTTCTCCTAGGCATACCAATTTATCAGTGTTCCCAAATCCTTATGGAGGGATTCAAAGGTGATATAAACACCGTTCTTCAAGATCGATATCTCGGTTCGATGATCTTCTCTCTTCCTGATAAGTTGATTTTATCTCAATGATTCTCCATTTCATTCTATTATCTTTTATTGATCTTTTAATGGAATATCTCTCCTATTTTCTTTGATATAAACCTATTAGCTGTGATCTAGATCAATGATTTTGGATCTAGATCTATATTTTCATGATCCTGATTCCATTTAACTTATTTTTGTATTTAGGGATTTAGATCGAGATCTTGATCAATTAAGTTGTACTGCTCAGATTTTAGGGATTTATGTTGGGATAACATCAGTCAATAAAACAAGGTAGGTGGTCAAAATCAAACTCTGATATTCATTATTTTGATATTGGAATGATTTTATGATTTTCTAGATTCTCTTGATGATTGATTTCAAAAATTTGAGTAACAAGGAATCTGGAATTGAATTGAGTTTTCCTAATTTAATAATTGTGAATTGAATCATGGAACAATCCAAGGGGTTTCCCAATTAGATTTTTTTGATTTGTTGGGTAAAAATATTATAATTGAGATATTGTATTCATGGTGACAAGATAATTAATTTGCGGGGAATTATATATTAAATAATGATCTAGGCCATGTAAATAATTAATTTTGATAATTATTTATGTGCCATAATGTGGACCAAAGAGAATTAATTGTGATAATTAATTATGTGTTATAATGCTTATCAAATATAATTAATTATAATAAATAATTACGTAATGTTGATATTCGATATGGATAATTAATTGTGAATAATTAATTACGGAATGAGAATTGTGTTGGTTGATTACTTAATTTATAAAATAATTTTTAAGTTATGTGCTTAGTTATTTTTTTAAATAACAAATGGCCTTTGAAATTTTTAACTAATAATTATAATACTAAATTAATAATGTGGAAAAATAATGTGAATTAAATAATGATAAAATGTATGAGATTTTTGGGGTGCTATACATGGCATTCTAGACCTTTTAGAAGTTGGGACTTCAACCAGGTGTACCTCCCCAATAGTTATCCAAGCATGAAATTATTGGGTGTTAGGCATGACAACCTACACCAAATGATCAAAGAAGTGATAGGCATGACAACCTACACTAAATGAGGTTTTCGTGCTAGGCATGACGTCCTACCCCAAATGAATGATAATAATGAATTAATATTTAATTGAGATTTGGGGTGCTAGACATTACTACCTATTCCAAATAATTAATGATATTGAATGATGATTTAATTGGGAAACATGAATTGAAACTCGAACTAATACCCTGATTAAATATTAAATGAAAATGTGATAACTTTTTAAATTATTCATTATATTTATTGCTTCATAAATCATCATGCACTCTCTTCTTACTGGTCTCATTTTAGAAAACATTGGTGGTGTCCTCTTGAGTTGTACTTAAACCCTATTTGGGCTGCCTGATCAGTACCCGGGTAGACTTTTTTGTTGCTAGACTTGATAAGGAAATGGCCTTGGGATAGGTTGTAGTTTGGGATTGGAGATGGGGATAGGGAAACAGACGTGGTTTGGGACACGTTTGGAAGATTTCGTGTCCTTACATTTAGTTACGTTGTAGACACTTGGCATTTGAATTTCCAAAACATGTTTTACATTTTAGTTGAGTATTGTATTTTCATGTTTTGGTTATCATATATAATGGATTTGTTCTAGTCATTTATACAAATATGCAAATGGTTATTGTTTTTTCCTTTTTTTGGAGTTTTATTCTGAAAAAAGAGAGTTTTGTCTCTAAAATACAGACATAACATACCCTCACTGCTAGTCATCACCCTATGGTGTATGAGGAGGTGTTCTTGTGGGCATGTTGCCAACTAGCTCAGGGAACCGTTTAGTGGATCCCAGGTCAGGACGTCAGGTAACACCCCGGGATTTTATGAAAATTATTCTTTTAATTTCATTGATGTCTTGTGTTGTACGTTACACCAAAACTAGCTTGTGCTATATGCAACACCGTATTAGCTTATGTTATACGCAAACACTATTCTTGGTATGTGTTATATGCAATCTCGACCTTCCTCGATAGAGTGTGTAGTACGCAATACTGGGTTTCACTAAACAATGATATATTGTTATAATATTTGTATGGACTAGCCATTATGAATATTATTTACAACATTTTGAATTTTATAAAATTATTATTCATCTTAAAAAAATTATGAAACACAGTATGTGAACAAAATAATTTTTTCGGGTAAAATAAGTATTTTTCAAAAAATATAGTTTTTCCACATTTTGATGGCACACCCACATTAAATATAGATTTTGACATGTTCTTAAGGTCAATTTGAAAAATTAAAATTATTTATTGGAATCATGATATAAAAATTTACTTTGGATAAATTTTTCATATTATTCTGATAACTTTCATATTTTAATGAATAGTAAAAACATGCTATATTTTAATTAAAAATATATTTTTTCATCGCAATACTTTAGTTGGTTAAATTATAATTTTTAATTGTTTAAATGTATAAATTGAATGTATTTTTACCATGTAATATAATGTCTGTCATTTCCATTAATTTTACATTGAATTCATAGGTAAAAACATTTCAATCTTTGGCATAGTTTTAACTCTTAAAACCCGTTTTCTTAACAACAATATTAATTTTAAATTAATTACTGCAACTTCTATGTTTTTAATTTTAAAAAATAGATTACATATTTGAATTCAGTGGGTCCAAATTATGTTAATAGGTCACTTTTATTTTTTGATGTTATGAATAGTAACTATGATAATTTCTATTTACTGTAGTTAAAGGTTAATCAGGTAATTAAGGGAAAAAATAAGATTATAAAATTACCCTAACACCTTTCCAAATTCTATTGGATGACTAAAAGTTGACCAATATCACTTAAGGGTCAGAATATATTAATTTTATGGTATTTTGACCATGAAAAAAATTTAATTAAAACTAAAGAAAGTGACAACATGTCACTCTCTTAAATTTTATGAGTATAATAATTTTAATTTAGTGATAAACTACATGAAACATCAAAAATGAATAGTCTACAGAAAGATAATAAAATTATCTACATCATTTGAATTTATTTATAATTTTTAGGGATTAAATAATTATCATTAATGGTGACACATTAAAGATGTTGAAATTATTTTATTGATTGAAATATCAGATAAATGGTTTTAAAAATATTAAAATAAATATTATATAAACTATTTAATGTGATAAAATAATTTTATAGATACATATGACATGTTATTAATCTATTAAAGCATTTAGTTCGAACATATATTCTGTGAGGATTTTATTTAAATTCAAATAACTGAATAATGTCAAAATTGACACTATTGTTATTTTAAAAAATAACATTATATAAAATTGTTTAAAAATCACAAATATATTAAAAAAATTATAAATTAAATTTATATGTTCAACATAGTCATTAATTACCCAATTATGGAAAATTAACTACACATAAGTAATTATTTATAACAATATAAAATTTAGAATCTTATTACCACAAATAAAAATAAATAGATTAAATAAGGATAAATCATGTTGTTAATGTTTAAAATAAATTTCCAACATTTCTAAATTTTATTGGTTGACGATATTACAACCCAATATCATATAATATTTTAATATGAGTCTTTTTTTGAGGTTTTAAAGTGGGTGTTAATTTATTATAAATTAATATTTTTGAGGTTTCCAAAGGTGCCTCTCTACTCCCTTATAAAAGGGGACCTCTTCCCATTCAACTTCACAACACCTAGAGCCTTTATGCTCGTCCTACACCTACCCAGATCTCTTCTCCATATCCCTAGAAACATTCTGGAGGTTATGGTCTTCTCAAAATACCATCTCTAGTCCCTTAAGAGGAAGCTTAAAGGAGGTGCGTCGAAGACGAGTTAATCTCTTCCATCGATTCCTTCAAGTTTCATTCTTCTTAAACATCATATTATTTTGTTGTTTCATTGTAAAGTAATACAATTAGTATCACTAATAAACTGATATGATATTATAAATATGAAACAACCCCATTTCACCTTCTATCTATTCTACGTAAAACAAAATCACCACGCATGCGTACTTACGAAATACCGTCTCCACATCATGTTGTAATCAGTTTTTCCACCACCACATTAGTTGGATGGGTATAATGGTGTACATAATGACTATATATGGTTATATAACAACATACATATTCTAATATATTATATCATCCAATCCAATTCTATTCAATAATTATGGGAAAGATATCATCACTCATCTATACGTACGAACTACCGTCTCCACGAACGTGATGAGATTCATTTTCCATGATTAACCATTCAAGTATATTAATAAAGTATATATAATAAATAATCCTGAAATATATTACATAATAATGGTACTTTATTTATGTACATATGTGTTTCATTTAATTAATTTCATTCAATTCAATAATGAAAATGAAAACATCATTCATGCGTACATACTGCCTACCGTCTCTATAAACTGTGTATTTCATTCCATATATCAATCTACCATATATATTTATATGCTGAATAAATATTATATATAAATCATGTTTTACATTATGAAAATAAGTAAATGAAGATATAATTAATAATATCAAGAACAAAAAATCGAAACATGTACGATAAATGAAACGGTTTTAAACAAAAAGTTGCTTTAACATGGAATTTACAAAAGAAAGGGTAATATAAAGTCATAAGTGAACCATATATGCTATCATAAAAATGAATATGATTATATAATAAGTAAATGATATTATTTAAATCATTATATAGTAGGTTCAGATACATACCTAGCATAGTAGGCATAAGGTAATGGATAATTTTTCAATCTAATTTTTATCCGAGATTTCGTATTCGTAATTATTTACTAGGGTTATTTTTTTCATCCGTGTCCATAAAAATCTTTTTAATAATGTGTTTAATATTATTAAATGTATTTTTAAAGTAATTTTTTCTCCTCTTTGACTATTACATTGTGTTATGGAAGGAATCATTCTTTTATTTACCGTATGAGAATCTTTTTGACTTTTTTTGCAAAAGTACGAGGAGAATGTTTTTTTATATGACATGAACATATTTTTTCGGTTTCATAACACCTTATTTTCATGAAACTTCATCTATAAGATTTCATTTCTATTTTCAACGAAATCCTTTTCTTTTAAAATTTCATGGTATTTTTTGAAAATAAAATGATTATGAAGAAGAAAGGATATTTTTCTCAAGAATTATTTTGAAGTGTTTTATCAAAACCATTTTCCATCTAAGATGACATTATTTCATATGTGTATGTTTCACGTATAATATCTCTATGATTTACATGGTTTCAATTTTCTTATGATGAAATGATATCCATTTGTTTTATATGGATTATGTTATGATGGGATGATGTTTATGAAACCCATTTTATTATTTGGTTTAGGATGAATGATTTATGTTTATGTTGTGTCACACGTAAGAATTATGTCTTTATGAGATGGTTGGGACCTATATCTACCACCAATGCATTGGGTAAAAATTTATATCTCATGAGATAGACATGGCTGGAATGGAAAGTTAATCTGGTTCAGTGATACATGACTGGAATGAGGAGTGAATTCGATTCAGTAAGGGGCATTGTCCACTAAGATGGTCTTGGCATCAACTCATTGGCTACTATGGAAATCATATCAAGTGATTAATGATTTTCCAAAATTACATGTTTCCATTCTATTTTATTATTATTGATGTTCTATTATGATCTATTCCTTATTAACTTCCATGTTTAATGTCATTGCTCAAGATTTTGATGATTAAACATTATGTTCAGGTTTTTAAGTTCAAATGTATATGGTTTGTTTTATTTTCTCCATGCTTACCCTTAATGAGAATTTGACCTCAACCTTTATATTTTTTCTTTTCCCTAATATATAAAGAAAGGTTTTAGGTAAGAAAAATGGGGAAGATCTTTATGGGAGATTTTGAATATAGTTCACCAGGATTAGAAAATTATGTTCTGAGTTTCCAAAGACACTAAATTATTACGGTCCTTGAGTGTTGGTTTTTGTTACGTATTAAGTATTCCGAAAAAGAAATGTAATGTCCATGTACATCCAGATTTGGGTCTTTACAGTTGGTATCAGAGGAAAGGTTTAGTTAACCTTTGGAAACTAGGATGCGAAAACATTAGAAAGATCCCTAGAGATATTTCTAAGGTATGTCTAGGGATTTCCCTAAGGTTAAGTATAAGTATATGTTATATTCCTAGAATTACGGTAGTGATATTAGAATTAAACCTAAGATGTTATATATTGAAGGTACTCCCCTTTTATTATGTGGTTTTTCCTACCATGATTTTTTCTACTCGCAGTATTCTTTTTGGGTTTTAGACAATGGATGGAACTCGAAGGAACTGTGTTGATCAATGTAATGGACAATGCAATGATTTCCCTTCTGAAGAAACCAATGTTATGGGAGATGGAGTGAAAAATATTATTGATATACTTACACAATCTATGAATCATTATGGACTTCCAAATGTGCAGATAAGGGAACAATATTTTATTGAGTCTTTAATGAGGCAACGTCCACCATCTTTCAGTGGGTCTTCTAATCCACTTGTTGCTGAACAATGGATTGGTACCATTGAAAAGATATTTTCCATACTTCACTATTCAGAACATGAAAAATTCATTCTGGCTGTTTACCATTTAGAAGGTAAAGCATACCAGTGGTGGACTCTAATTAAGAATACAAGGCCCCAAGATGAAATTGAATCAATGGAATGTGATGAGTTCAAGAACTTATTTTTAAATAAGAACTTCCCTCGTATTCTTCGAAAAAAGATGGAAAAGGATTTCCTTGAGCTTAAGAAAAAGGATGATGAATCTTTTGGTATATAAGAAGTGAATTTTACAAGGCTTGCAAGGTATACATCTGGCTTTATCATCCAACCTGAAAGTAAAGTTTGATGGATTATTCAGTGGCTTAAACTAAGTCTTCTAAGAGAATTAGCTATAATAGAATTATTAGCAATGAAAAAATTGATCGTTGTGATATCAAGGTAGAAATGGAAGTTGGTGTTATATATCCATCTCATGGTTTTTCCAAGAACGTAAATATGGAGTTCAAGGAGAAATCTCATAATAATGGTGAAAAGTAGATGAATGTTTCGTTATTCTCAATGTGTGTAAAGAAGTATGCTGGAGATTGTCTAAAAGGTACTAGAAAATGTTTTAAATGTGTAAAATAAGGTCATCAAGCTGTTGAGTGTCAAAGTAATAGGAAAGAGGTAGCTAATGATGTTAATAGAGAAAATACCTCAAAGAAAACTCCCCCAAAACTTCAATTCTTCAAGTGCAAGGAAATGGGGCATTATGCTAATCAATGCCCTAATCCAAGGGTTAATGATGATCAACGTGAGAAACCTCTTAAATAAATGGATAAAGGGAAGCCACATGTGATAAATATTTGTGATGTTGAGTATGAAAATGATGTTTTGTACTGATTAAGTGTTTATGTAATGAGATTTCAAAATAGTATCATGGAATCTCATTTATGGTATCGTGGAATTTTGAAATATCTATGTATTTGTTTTCAATAATTATATGGTACTGGTAACCATGAAAAGTAATTGAAATATTTTTGGAAAGAAGATGATATGCGCATAATGAAGGGATAAAGAAAAAATTAAATCAGCTCATGACTGATATAAGGACAAAGTTATATCATGGTTTGAGTATATAGAAATTTTGGGATTTTTGTATTTGGAAAGTGTTAAATTTTGATAGGATTTATGTTTTCACTAATGTTCAATGGGAATTAATTTTTCAAAAGAATACATGATTAAGTTATTCACATGTTTGTCATGTGACCAACAAGATATATCATATGATATATGGGGGATAAATGATTGTATTAACATGATCAGAAGATGACATTTCTGGTAATTTTCTTCTTTATACTATAAGCTTAGACATAAGTATTTTGGATAAGCCTAAAGATTGGAATGGATTATGTTGGACCTAAGTTAGTATTTTTTAAAACTAGAACTTTTTTTATTATTATTGATGGAATTTTATAATAATGTAGTTTTAGAAAAAGAACAACCTGCAGGACGGGCGACAACCTGTCGCGTCAGAAAAGGCTGTGGAAATTGAACCCACAACCGAAGTGTGACAGGACTTTATCGCCTACCATTGGACTAAAAGAGGTTCTTGGTTAGTAAAAACTTGTTTCATTTTATTAAGAAGGATGATAGATGAAGTATAATTTCATTTTTGAACCATTTCCGATTAATATCACCATAGATGGACTTATTTATATAACTTTTGCTAACATATGTTTGAGACAGATGTAATGACCTATTATTATATCAAATTATCTGCTAAAACTTTGTGAATGAAAAATTCAATTCATTTTTTATGATATGAAGTGTAAATTGTTCAAGGAACGAGCAACGTTGATATTGTACCAAAATCATGTAATTATTTCTTTTAATTCAAAAATTCTTCAACATTTGGGAAATGATCTTGAAAACCAAAAATGTTGTCTTAGTGCTCCAATATATGAGAAATCAGATGGTACCTTATATCATTACAAATTTATTGCTTTGTGATTTTTGGATTTTTCATATCCATGTTCTCTACCACTCTCTATCAGAACATGACGATTAGATTTCTCTTCTATGTCAATATTTTCACCTATGTTATCCGATGTAGGAACCCAAGTGATGAGTTACATTGGGTATCCATTTTGTTCTAACATTAAGTTTTTAAAATTAAATTTTAGTATAACTTTTTACGATGTGGATTTCTATGAAAGAAATTATCATGTAATAAACCATTTATAACCCCAAAGAATTTCGATGACGAAATTCATTTTAAGGGGGGTAGAATGTAACACCCCGAAATTTTATGAAAAATATTCGTTTATTTTCATTGATGTCTTGTGTTGTATGTTACACCGAAATTATCTTGTGCTATATGCAACACCATATCAGCTTATATTATATGCCAACACTATTCTTGGATTATGTTACACAAAATCTCTACCTTCCTCGATAGCGTGTGTATTATACAATACACAGTTTCACCAAACAACAAGATATTATTATAATATTATTATAGACTAGACGTTATGAATATTATTAACTACATTTTGAATTTTATAACATTATTATTCATCTTATACATTTTCTAAAACATGGTATGTGAAAAAATAAAATTTTTGGGTAAAATAAGAATTTTTAAAAAAATGCAGTTTTGCCACCTTTTGATGGCACACCCACTTTAAATATAGTTTTTGACAGGTTTATAAGTTAAATTTGAAAAAATAAAATTCCTATTTCTAATCATGATATGAAAATTTACTTTGGATAAATTTTTCATATTATTCTGATAACATTCATATTTTAATGAATAGTAAAATCATGCTATATTTTTATTAAAAACAACTTTTTTCATCGCAATAATTTAAATGGTTAAATTATAATATTGAATGGTTTTAAAGTATAAATAGAATATATTTTTACCATTTAATATAATGTATTTCATTACCATTAATTTTACATTGAATTCTTAGGTAAAAAAATTTCAATCTTTGGCAATGTTTTAACTTTTAAAACCTGTTATCTTAACAACGAGACTTATCTTAAATTAATTTCTACAACTTCTGTGTTTTGAATTTTGAAAAATGGATTCCATATTTTAATTCATTGGGCCCAAATTATGTTAATAGGATACTTTTATTTTTTTGATATTATGAATAGTATCTAGGGTAATTTTTATTTACTACAGTTAAAGGTAAATCGGGTAATTAAGGGTAAAAATAAGATTATAAAATTTGCCTAACACCTGCCAAAATTCTATTGGATGACTAAAAGTTGACCCATAACACCTAAGGGTCGGAATAGATTAATTTTATGGACTTTTGACCATGTAAATAAATTAATTAAAACCAAATAAAGTGACAACATGTTACTCCCTTAAATCATATGAGTATAATAATTTTAATTTAGTGATAAACTTAATGAAACATTGAACATGAATTGTCTACAGAAATATAATAAAATTTTCTACATCATTTGAATTTATTTAGTATTTTTTGGGATTATATAATTATCATTAAAGGTGACATAATAAGGATGTTGAAATTATTTTGTTGATTGAAATATCAAATAAATGGTTTTAAAAATATTAAAATATATATTATATGAACTATTTAATGTGATCCACTAATTTCTAGATAAATATGACATTTTATTAATCTATTAAAGCTTTTAGTTTGAACATATCTTCTGTGAGGATTTTATTTAAATTCAAATAAATGAATAGTGTCAAAATTCACACAACTGTTAATTTATAAAAATAACATAATATAAAATTGTTTAAAAATCTCAAATATATTTAAAAATATATAAATTTAAATTTATATTGTCGAAAATGTCATAAATTATTCTCCAATGGCCCGATGGCCTTTGATTTTTATTATTTTGTGAAACTCCCTTTTAAGGGAAGAAGGGTAACCAAACAAACTTCATGGACATAGAACATTACATGACCTAAGGATTAAGAAAATAAAAACCAGACTGACATCTTGAAGCTGCCTCTCCCCAGAAATTAAAACAAGAAAAAGGACTCCACCAATGCGAGACTGGATGGTAAGCAAGTGTCCTGTGTCAAAGCACTAGACCGATCCGACGGATGACACCATACCATCTCAAACATTCAATTCCAAGAAGCCTGCAAAGGTGAACCACCCACTCCAAAGCCTCCTTTGAGGCATGTTCCTTGAGGTCGAGTCAGGATGAATCTTCAAATACGGAGTCTCGAAAACCAATCCAACATTCAAAAAAAATATCCAAACATGCTCATGACCAAGAAAGACCATCAACCGCCATCCCGGACAGACCCCACCACACTACATGATCTTCCCCACCACCATAGTCGTAGAAGCCCGCAAGAAAACCCACGTGAAGAGAGTCCAAGCCACTGTCACCTAGGACTGAATGGACCAATCCCACACCAAGGGGATGCCACCAATGAGGGGATCCTGGTAATCATGCAATAGAAACGCCACTCTAGGCACGGATCCACTCCAATCATCACCACAGATGCACCCTCACTGGGTTCTGATGCAGGCAGGTCACACTGGGGAGAAAACAATAGCAAAGGGAAGAGGAGAACCCGAGTGGACGAACAAGAACAACCAACGAGCCACCAAAACCCAGGTAGAAGAACAAATCAATAGGAACCAAACCAAAAAAATCCAAAAAAACTCACACCTGCGCCCAAACCTGAATCCTCCCCCCTCCAGGACATTGGGATCGGAAGCAGATCCACACCTGAAACTCGATAGAGACCTCACCTGGCCATGAGTGACAAAAAAGGGAGGCAGAACCAAATCAACGCCACCAGATGGACCAAGATTCACCAAACTGCACCAAGGTCGGAACTGGACCACAATTCCACCTAGAGGCCCAGCCACGCCAAGATGAGCGTCGAACCACTACTGAGAAGAACCGCGAGCAAGTCATTGAAACAAGACCAAGGGCGTCGTTGAGAAGAAATGCGTCTTCGCCTGAAGGCCTAGTCGTGCCAAGTAAAGCTGACTGCCGAGCCGCATTTCCACCTAATATATGTAGAACCCAGCTCCTTCTCATGCCACACCAGAACCAGACGCGGCCCACCATGCCGACATCATAGATCTAGGTGAACGAACCCAAGCCGGAGGGGGAAGGTGGAAGCGAAGTCTGACGAAACCCTAGCCACTACTAATGGGTGAGAGGATACTTCTCTGAGGCTCCATTGAGTTAAAGATATAGATTATACTAATATGGAAAATTCACTACATATAATTAATTATTTATAAAAATTTAAAATTTAGAATCTTATTACCACAAATAAAATTAAATAGATTAAATAAAGATAAATCAAGTTGATAATGTATAAAATAAATTTCCAACATGCCTAAATTTTATTTTATGATGAGATTACTAAACTATCTCATATAATCATCGAATATGAATCTTTTTTCGGGGGTTTTATGTGGGGTTTTATTTATAATAAATTAATATTTTTGAGTTTTGCAAAGGTGCCCCACTTTTCCCTTATAAAAGGGCACCTCCTCCCTATCCTCTTAACAAAACATTGAGCCTTCATGCTATTACAACCCCTAAAAATTTCTCTTATACACTTCCCTACGAAGATTCTGGATGTCCTGGTCTTATCAAAAGACCAACTGTAGTCCCTTAAGTGGAATCTTAAAGGAGGTGCATCGAAGAAGAGGTAATCTCTTCTACCGATTCTTTCAAGTATCTTTCTTCCTCTACTTCCTCTTATTTAGTTGTTTCACTATAAATTAATACAATAAGTATCACTAATATACATATATGATATTATAAATCTAAAACAAACCCATTTCACCTTCTATCCATCTTACGGAAAATGAAATCATTGCGCGTGCGTACGTACGGAATACTATCTCCACGCTGTGGTGTATTCAGTTTTTCCACCACCACCATAATTGGATGGGTATAATGGTGTAAAGAATAACTATATATGGTTATTATAAAATCATACTTAATCTGAAATTTTATATCATCCAATCCAATTCTATTCAATAATTATGGGAACGATATCATCGCCCGTGCGTACGTACGGACTACCGTCTCCACGAACTTGATGAGATTCATTTTCCATGATTAACCATTCAAGTATGATTATAAAGTATATATAATAAATAATCATGAAATATATTACATAATAATGATAATAGATTTATTTACATATATGTTTCATTTACATAATTCCATTCAATTAAATAAGGAAACGAAAATAGAGTTCATGCATACAAACGGCCTACCGTCTCCATGAAAGGTGTATTTCATTCCACTTATCGATCAACCATATATATTTATATGATAAATGTATATTATATATAAATCATGTTTTACATTCTGAAAATAAGTAAATCAGGATATATAAGTAATAATATCAATAACAACAAATCGAAACATGTACGATAAATGAAATGATTTTACCCAAAACGCAGCGTTAACATGGAACTTGCAAAAGAACGAGTAATATAAAGTCATAATTGAACCATATATGATATCATAACAATGAATATAATTCTGTAATAATTCAATGAAATTATTTAAATCATTATACAAGAGGTATGGATACATACGAAGCATATCAGACATAAGGTAAGGGCTAATTTTTCAATCTCATTTTTATCTGATATTGCTTATACGTAAGTATTTACTGGGGTTATATTTTTCATCCATGTCCATAAAAAAGTTTTTCATAATGTTTTTAATATTATTAAATGTATGTTTAAAGTCATCTTTACCCCTATTTGACTTTTACTTTTTGTTATGGAAGGAATCTTTCTTTTGTTTACCGTACGAGGAACTTTTTGACTTTTCCGGCAAAAGTACGAGGATAATATTTTTTTATACTGCATGAATGGTTTTTTGTGGTTTCATAATGCCTTATTTCCATGAATATTTCTATACAAGATTTCATGACTATTTTCAACAAAATAATTTTCTTTTAAAATTGCATGGCATTTTGGGAAATAAAATGATTTTGAAGAAGAAGGGATATTTTCCTGAAGTATCTATTTCAAGTGTTTTATCAAAACCATTTTCCATCTACGATGACATTATTTCATATGTGTATATTTCACGTATAACGTCTCTATGATTTACATGGTTTCACTTTTCTTATGATGAAATGATATCCATTTGTTTTATATGGATTAGGTTATGATGGGATGATATTTATGAAACCCATTTTATTCTTTGGTTTATGATGAATGATTTATGTTTATATTGTGGCACACGTAAAAATGATTTCATTATGAGATGTGTGGGACATATATCTCCTTACAATGCATTGGGTATAAATCTATATCTAATAAGATATACATGGCTGGAACGACAAGTTAATCTAGTTCAGTGATACAGGACTGGAACGGGGATTGAAACCGATTCAGTAAGGGACATTGTCCACTAAGATGGTCTTGGCAGAAATTCCTTGGCTACTATGGAAATAAAATCAAGTGCTTAATAGTATTCCATAATTACATGTTTCCATGATATTTTATCATGATTGATGTTCCATTATGATCTATGCCTTATGTAGTTCAATGTTTTATATCATTGCTCAAGATTTGGTTGTTTAAACATTATGTTCATGTTTTTAAGTTCAAATGTATATGTTTTTTTTATTTTCTCCATGCTTACCCTTAATGATCATTTGAGCTCACCCTTTATATGTTTTATTTTCCCTAGGATATAAAGAAAGATTTTAAGTAAGAAAAAAAGGGGAAGATATTTATGGGATATGTTTAAGATATTTTAAGATGATTAGAAGATTATGTTCCGAGTTTCAAAAGACACTAAAATATTAAAGTCCTTGAGTATTGGTTTTTTTATGTATTAAGTATTCCGAAAAAGTAATGTAATGTCCATGTACATCAAGATTTGGGTAGTTACACGTCACAAAGTTGTATCAAAGTGGTTTTTTTTATTCTTAATCTTTTGTCTTACTATTTTGGGAAAGGTTACGAGGATACTATGAAGAGTCGATGCTTTCTAATGAGCTTGTGCATGAGAGTTTCAAACCCATGTATGGGTTAAAATCATAGTACTCAGGGTGGGATTGTTGTGATTTTTGTCTGCTGTTACAGTTGGATATTATTTCACCTTGTGTGATGCACATATGGTGTGATGTGATATTTATTCTTACAGTTGTTGAATATTGATTTGTGGCCTAAAGACGCACGACACTTGAGTCTGCATGCATCATTCAAGGCACTCATGGTTGTTTTGACGTGAGACATTCAAAGAACTCAATGGATAATGGGTTATGGGTATGTTGTTGAACATTGACTATTTTTCCTTGACGTGAGATTGAAATAATGATGCAAGATGAGAATAAATGCATGTCTAATGAGAACCATGATATTTTAATTGAGTATGTGGAATTAACTAATTATTGAATTATGGAAATTGAGATAATGTGATTAATTAATCATTGAAGTAATTAATAAGAATGAATGTACCCTTGTAAATCAAGAGCTACAAGTAGGATGGTTAAGGGTAGTGAAAAGGCCTTGGTGTTGAGTGTGTGGTGAGAAAAAGGGGAAGGGATATGTTGAAACTTGTTTCGTTTGTTTCTATGCTTACGTTAATTTTAGAAGGTTATGTTATGAGACCTAAGACCCGTGTTTGGATTTATACATATATTCCTCCAGATATCGAGTGTTATGTCCCACAATGAACTTCCAAACAAAGAGCTTAAGGCACCATTGGTGCAAGATGATGATGAAGGGGAATTGTTCAAAGAGAAATTCTCTTGATTCATTAAATTCATTGAAAGAGACCCTATGAGAGTTCAAAAAATCCTGTATGAGTTGACAAGGGGGTTTCAGCTGCAGCAACCTCCAACTTTTACTTGAAAATATTGCCTCTAGTGATCTCTGAGATTGAATCCATGGAAAAAATAATTGAACATTTGGAGACTCTAGCAGAGAGGAGGGTCAAGTTGGATGCTTATATGTTTTGGGGTTCAGCGAAGTACTAGTGGGACATTCAGGTAAGATCTAGACATACTGATGATAAATTATGGATGAATATTCCGGAGAAGTTCTTGGAGAACTTCTATCCAAAGTCACCGAGATAAGAGAAGGCTTCATAGTTTATACATCTTAACCAAGGAAGAATTTCCATAACGGAATACACTGTACATTTCTCATATTTAAAGCATTTTTCTCCAGGTTTGGCAGAAGCTGAGGATGCTTTGGAAAAATGATTTTAGTATGGAATTAAGTGTGAAATTTAGTCCCAGGTGAATATCATTAGTCTGAAGAAAATCTCATAAGTGGTTAACCATTCTCTCATTCCATAAGGAAACCAGACAGAGGCTTCTATTACTAGACATGTAGCTGGACGATCATAGAGTGGGACTTCCGGGAGCAGGATGTGTCATCACGAGATCCATAGTCAAAACTGTGGAAAGAATGGTGGACAATCATGAGGAATAGTTTCACCCAATCATTATAATGTGGTTTTCCACCAGTTTGGTAGGCAGGGACAATACCATAAACATTGTACTCGACCACCAGTGGAGTGCTAGTTCTGTTGGAAGATGGGATACCTATAGATGTTCTGTAGGATGAAGCGGCATGCCGGTGCTGAGAGAGTAGCTGCTCAATGTCAGAGTGTGGGAAGTTGGTATTCTACATCATATATGTCTAGAATCCGGAGTTCTACTGGAAGAGGTGGTAGATTTAGTGGACATGGTTCTTCGAGGAATTAGAACCATATAAACAGAGTGGCGATACTTAGGGGAGTAAGAAGACACCACATGGATGTGGGGCATGGTAGTTTCATGCTGCTCAGCGTACACTTGTGGAGAGAAAGGATGGTTCATCGACAGTGAGATGTACGATTCTAGTTTCTTCTACTTTAGCTACTTCCTTGTTTTACACTAGTGCCTCTCATTCCTTTATATATGAAAATCTTGTTAATGGATTTATTCTAGAGGTGGAGTCTATAAGCGGGGTGATGAATATCTATACACCATTGAGAACACGAGATAAGGATATCTATTTATGCTAGGAATTTTCACTATAGATCAGTGATTATTGTTTCCATTGGGATATATATCTCTTAGATATAATAGGCTTCAACATGATTATGAATTTGGACTGGCTAGACTCATACTAAGCCCACATAGGTTATTTCAAAATGAGATTGACATTTGTAACTCTTGAGGGTGACCAATATGTTCATCGTTGAGAATGGGATATCCATGAATGTTGAGCTGGGCCAATTACTCAGCAACTGGGAGAGCTCAGAGTCCAATTTTCTATTATTTGGTGGATGATACGACTGGTTGGAATGATATTCCTCCATCTGTAATATAATTATTTCAAGTTGTCATTCTTGAAGACATTTCACGTTTTCCACTTGAGAGAGATGTGGAATTCACTATTGAGCTCATGTCACAGGTTGAACCGGTATCTATTCCACCGTACTAAATGGCACTTACAGAACTTCAAGAGCTAAAAACATAGTTGGGGGAGTTGGAGGATAAGGGTTTTATTCATCAATGTATGTCACCTTGGGGATCACTAGTTTTGTTAGAAAAGAAGGATGATGGGAGTTTACACTTGTGGGTCAGTTACCAGAAGTTGAATAAAATGCCAGTGAGGAACTGATATCATCTTTTTGTGTATTGATGATCTATATGACTAGGTGAATGGGACTTGTGTGTTCTTAATGATTTATATGAGATCCGGGTATCATCAGGCGAGAGTTAAGAATTTTTATATACCAATAACTTGTTTCAGAAGTAGGTATGGACTTATGGGTTCTTTGTAATGTCATTTGGTTTGAAAAATGATCTAGAAGTGTTCATGGACTTGATGAATACGATCATTCATCCATACATAGATCATTTTGTGGTGGTTTTCATGGATGACATATTGTAAAACTCTAAGACTCATGATAGTCATGCCCAACATCATGACATGATGTCGAGTACACTGTGAGAGCATAGTCTATATGCCTAGCTGTCTAAATTTTATTTTTGGATTGATAAGGTACACTTTTTTGGGCACATAATCTCAGAAGTAGGTGTGGAAAAGGGCTCAGAAAACATACAAATTGTAAAATATTCAGACTAGCCCAAGAATGTGTTTAATATTTGATGATTTTTTGGATTAGCGGGTTATTACAGTTGGTTTATCCATGACATTTCTTGATTGGTAGAACCACTTACTAGGTTGAAAAAGAATGGGATAAAGTTTTTTTCATAGAAGCATGAGAGAATTCCTTCCAAGAGTCAAATAAGTGCTTGAAATTGGAACCAATGTTGATCTTATCTGAGTTAGGTGAGGAGTAAATGGGGTATTGTGACACTTCTGGAGTTGGGCACGGAGCTGTGTTGGTGAAAGGGGACAAAGTCATTACTTATGGGTCATGGAAGTTGAGTCCATGTGAATAGAACTACTCTATGCATGACCATGATTTGGTAGAAGTTGTTTATTATCTTATGTATTGGAGACACTATCTTTTGGTTGAAAAGATTATAGTTTTTATAGGCCACAAAAGCATGATGTATATCTTTTCACAGTATGAATTGAATCTTTAGCAGAGAATATTGGTAGAGTATATGTTGTACTTTGATTTTGAACTGTCATATACCCCCAGGAAGGTGAATATTCTGGTTGATGCCTTGAGCAGAAAAACATGGACTCAGTTGGTACCTAAGTCAGTATAGTGCAATATGATGATGTTGCATGCGGAAATGCATGTGGAAGTTCCAGAGTGTTAGGAGAGGATGAGTGTGGTTTCTGTAGCAGTGGAGTCTAGACTCTCAAGATGGATTAGGGACATGAATTATGAGGTTATAAATTATTTACCCTTAATGGAAATACTTTAAGGTTTTGAGACACATTCATACAAGATTGTAGATAAGGATGAGATCATCTATGTGAAAAATTGGGTGGTTATGCCTATGAAAATGCGAGAGGAACTCAAGTGAGAATTTCATGCCTCAAATGGGCAGTACATCATGGGGTGAAAAAAATGTATCGTGACATATGAAAATAGTTTTCATGGACGATCATGAAAAATGAGATAGTAGTGTCCGTAATAATACTTTTCACCTTTTTGTAGGTGAAGGCAGAGAATCAATGACCTGGAGGCCTATTGCAGCCATTTCCTATTCTAGAATGGAAGGGGGATAACATGATTATGGATTTCGTGGTATAACATCCAAACACTCATAGAAATAATGATTCTTTTTGGGTCATTGTGAATCAACATAATGAAGGTAGCACACTTCTTGTATACCAGAGAATGTTTTACTATAGAGTAGTTGGGAGAACTGTATATACGAGAGATAGTTCATTTTCATGGGGTTCCATGAACTATAGATTCAGATCACGATTATTGATTTACTTCACACATCTTGAAGGGAATGAAAAGGCTCTTTGTACCAAAGTTCTGTTATGTATATCCTTCCTCCCAAAGACATATGGGCTGTCAGAGCATACAATAAAAGTGCTAGAGTATATGCTGCGAGAAATTGTGCATGACTTTGGCAGTTCATGGTAGAAGCACTTGGCCTTAGTGAAGTTATCCTATAACAACATTTATTAGTAAACTATACAATGTCACAATATGACGCACTTTATGGTAGACACTGTAGATCACTAGAATGTTGTCTATATGTGGGTGAGTTAGAGAGTTTGGGATGGAGTCTCATTCAGGAGACATTGGAGCAGGTGATGTTGATTTAGAAACATATGGATAAGACTTAGAGTAGGCTGAATTCATATGCTAATAGACTGAGATGACCCCTAGAGTTTATAGTGGGTGATCTTTTATTCATTCAGGTGTCACCTAGATTGGGTCACTATATGATACAAAGGAAGGAGCAATTTAGCACCCAGTTTTCTGGGACTATTTGAGGTGGTGGAGAGAATCGACCTGGTGGCATACCGATTAGCACTTCCACTGAATTTCAACATTAAGTATGACGTATTCCATGTATCACAATTATGGAGGTATCACCCCGACCCTTCTGATGTGACTGAGGTGGAAGATTATGCCCTCTTGATAGATAAATCCTTTGAGGAGAATCTTATGCAAGTGCTGGGACATAGTGAGAAAGTGTTATGGTTGAAGATCATTCCATTTGTTCTTTTTTGTTTCTAGAAACATGGGTGTGTTCAAGAGGAATCCTGGTAATGGGCATCCGACATGAGGGATTAATGAAAAAATCTATTTGGCTCAAAATCTTAGAGAAGTTCGGGAGTGTAGCATGAGGATGATCTGTTATAAGGTGTGAAGATTATAAGATCTAGTCCTTTTTTGAAGCAAAATCGAGAATGTTTCTAGGTAAATGTTTATTATATTTATATACCGTTGGGTGTGGTATGACCTGGGGGTGTGTTTGGGTGATGATTCTAAGGAATTGGGAAGATAGGGGGTTGTGCAGGGTTTCTGCACGGTTTATCCAAACCGTGCACAAGCTAACCATGACGATAGTGGGTAATCCCATGGAAGGAGCATGGTTTTCTTAACCACGAACCATCAAGCCATGCGATTTGTGGAATACAACATGTTTTTTTTAATTGTTAGGTCAAACCATGTGTCCTTCTAGGTGAAATTTTGTGTGCAACCAATTTATTCAAAAAAATTATTTCAAAAACCACCAGAATGCCCAAAACCTCAATAATTCAACATAGGATTAGGAATGAAAATTTCTAGGGGTTACCAAATACTTATAATGGGATTCCAAGGAAATATGAACACATTTAATTATGATCAAAATCCAATATTGATGATAAGATCTCTTCTTGGTATGTGGATTCCATCCCATTGTTTCTCTCATTCATCTGTTATCTTTTCTAGATCATTTCATAGAAGATATCTCACTTTTCCATGGATCTAAACCTATGAGTTATGATCTAGATCTAGGATTGTTTATCTAGATATATATTTTCATTATATTGATGTCTTTGATGTTAATTTTGGATTATGAGATTTTGATCCAGAGCTTGATCGATGATGTTGTGCAGCTCAGATTTTGGGGATTTCTGTTGGGCTAACTTCTGTCAATAACTGAGGTAGGTGGTATAATTCAAACTCTCATAGTCAAAATATTGATATGTGTTTGAGATTATTATTTTCAATATTCTAATATTTATTGATTTACAAAACAGGAGAAATTAGGAATGTGGAATCTAATTGAATTTTCCTCTGTGATTAATTGAGACCCGAATCACAGATCAAATGAAGGGGGTTTCCCAATTAGATATTTTAGAGATGTATTATGAGTTGAGATATTTTAATTGAGATATTTGATTAATTATGATAAGATAATTAAATGGGGGAATTAATTATGAAATAATGATGCAATACATATAAGATAATTAATTCTGAGAATTAATTATGTTCCATGATATTGACCAAAGAGAATTAATTTTGAGAATTAAATATGCGTCATAATTTTGATAAGGTATAATTAATTGTAATAATTAATAATAACATGTTGAGATTTGATATGTATAATTAATTGTAAATAATTAATTATTGAATTATAATTTTATGGATTGATTAGTTGATTGATTAATTAATTAATGGGTTATGTGCTTAGTTAATTGTGGAATTAACTAATGGCCTTTGAAATGTTTAAATAATCATTGGATTAGTAAATAATAATGTGAAAAATTCGTGTGAAATAATTAATAATTAAATGTCTTGTATTTTTGTGGGGCTAGAAATGGAGTTCTAGACCAATTATAATGTGGGATATGGACATGACATTCCCCACCAATAATTATCCAAGCTTGAGATTATGCAGTGTCAGTAATGCCGAACTACATCGTATAAGAAAATAAGTACATGGAATAATGACCTATACTCAATGAGGTTTTGGTTCTAGGCCTAATTGACTATAACAAATGGATGATAAAAATGAGTTATGATATAACTATGATTTGGGGTTCTAGGTAGGTGGCCTATGCCAAATAATTAGTGATACTGAATGATGATTTAATTGGGAAGCATGAATTAAAACAGGGCCTAATGTGATGATTAATGATAAAATGAAAATGTGATAACTATATAAATTATGAATTTTATTTATTGCTTCATGAATATTCATGCACTATATTTTTTCTGGACACATTTTAGACACTATTGGTGTGGGTATACTGAGTTGTACTAACACCCTATTGGGGTATCTTAATAGGCACCTAAGTAGAATTTGTTTTTGTAGGACTGGACAAGGGAAAGGACCTAGGATAGGAAACAGTTCGGGACTGGAGCATGTGCGAGGAAACTGGACACGGTTCAGGACTCGTCTGAGATTTTTTTGTGTCCTTACATTCAGTTTCAATTTAGACACATGAAATTTTCATTGTCATATCTTGTTTTACCATTCAGTTTTGTAATGTACTTTCATGTTTTGGTTATCATATGACATAGATTTTTTATGGTTATTTATATTCTTCCTCACATGGTTATTGTTATTTTCTTTTGTTGTTATTTTATTCTTATAAAAGAGGGTATAGACTCCCCAAGTCGGACATATTAAAACCATGATTCTTTTCATCACCATCTAGAGTATGGGGAGGCACACATGAGGGCATGTGGCCGACTAGATCGGCGCACTGTTTAGTGGATCCTAGGTTGGGAGGTCACAATACTGTTCACTAGATATTAGGATGTAATAGTTGGTGTCATATATGGTGTAGTAGAACCCTTGAGAATTCGATCTATAATAATATAAAATATAATGAGTAAATTACAATAATCCCATAATATGATCAAGAAAATAATCTAGAATATTTCATTTAAATGGGGAATTTAGATTTTGGTTCAATAATCATAAATTATTTTTTGTAATAAAGTATACTCATTTTATAGTAATTGGAACCTAGTAGAAGATATTTAAATGAGAAAAAATTAAATAACCTTGGTAAATTTTTTTTTTTGCATAGTCATTTTAATGATGCAAATGAGAATGGTATTGGAGGTACGTGGAAAATAACTATATTGTTTTAGATGACTTAGTAAATTACCATTATTGATTCCTTTATGTAAAAACCTATTTAACTATTATATAATGAAAGAAAATTGAATAGCTTCATGAAACACCATACTCTATCATTCAATGAGACAAATAATCCATTATTATATGATAAATGGATCAATTAATAAGAAAATATATTTCCACTATTTGGATGAGGTGAAAGAGGTATGTTTTCAAGGAATTTTATAATTTTAAGGGAGGAAAAAATACGAAAAATATAATCCATAAATAACACTAACGATTTAGTTGAGATATAAATTAGGGAATAAAATATTTTTAAAGAGGTATTCATTAAAAATATTCCTTATAAAAAGATCACTGTTATAAAAAATTTAAATACTCAATCAATGGAAAATTATTGAGAAAATTTTATTGAATATGAAGGTATCTTTTGATGGCCAGTAATATGTGTTCTTTATTATATTCATAATCCATGAATATATATTTATTACATCTTTGATGGGTTGAAACCAATCCTTCAAAAGGAATTGGTCCCTCAATGTTTTCCAGCAAATTTGTATATACAATCAATTTACATTACTATAGAAAAATAATTCTCCTTTACTTATTTTTTCTAGTGAAATATAGAACATAATTAAGTAGGTGAGAACTCTATAGAAAATATAAAAAAAGGGAATAATTGAAAGCATGAATTCCTAAAAAGTTATATATGTAAATAAAAACACCATGAAAAATCCTTGAATAGAATAGATGCTTTCATTAAGTGAAGATAAAAATGAATCTTTCTCATGATTACATAAGAAATAAATATTCTTCTAATGTTTCATGCTTCAACTCTAATGATATTAAAAATTATTCAAATTAATTCACCAACCATAAAGTAAATTTACATTAGAAAAAGACAAAGGGAGAATGAAAAATCATAATCAATCACTACTGCTAAGGTTGAATTCCGAAATAATGTTACTAGAGATAAATTGAATAGAAAATATATATTAGAAACCTATTTTATTTAATTTTTATATAGACACTATTTTATATACATCAGGTTTACTATGGTCATTAAATCATCCCTTAATAATTTTAAATAATGAAACCTAATGGGCATCTTTGATACAATAATAATATATTGATATGTCTTTATTTATATTAATATAAATTCCCAAATAGAAATTTTTTTATAATAACTATAAATGTCTTCAATATAATCCTTTGAATAGATTTTTTTGAACATTATAATGAATCAGTTTATTTATGATGGAATGAGATTAATAGGAATGAATGGAATAGATAATCCCTTTTTAGATAGAAAATTTGTATTTTATCTTTTTAGGGATCCACATAATTTATGTCACTTTATTGAATTTTTTGGAGAAGATGATTGAAAATTTATAAGTGTTAATGGAGAAGACATCATACAGATATAGGATGTTATTTTTAAAATGGAATACATTTATGTTTATTTTGAATACATTCTGATACATCCAACTGACTGTGGAGTTCAGTTTTCTATTAAACTCATCCTTGACCCAAAACCTATATTAAAGACTCTATATAGAATGAAACCCAAATAATTAGTAGAGTTAATGAAAAAACCATAAGTATTTGTTTTCAAGGTATTCGTACACCCATTTATTTCGTCTTGGGTGCCCCTATATAGTCTTTGAAAATGAAGGCTTCGACTATAAGGTTTTGCGTCTATTATAGGGAGACAATTTCAATTACAATAATGAATTAGAATCATTTTCAATGCATTGATAACATATTTTATTGACTCTAAATAACTCAATAGTCTCCCAAGATTTATCTTTGCTATAGTGATCAGTAATTAAGTGTAAAAATCTATGATGAACTAAAAATTTCCATCCTTACATGCTATGGACATTGTTAGTTTATGGAGTACGAATTTATATTGGATAATGAATATTTTATTATAGATATGCTGAATATTGGGATCATGGATTATCATTACAAATTTGTGTTTGATTAATTGACTTTATACAAATATACTATATAGGTTTGGCATAACATTTGATTCACTTGAGAATTAATCTACTGATTCGTAGATAAAAGTTATTATAAAGTAAATATTCTATGTATGAACTTTTTATTGAGAATATTTCTTTTTTTTGTGGTACTATATCTAAGGATTGAAAATAAATTGTTCATTTAATGTAATGTGATTTAAATGAGTTTACCATCAAATTTAATATAACCCTATTACTTAGTTTTATTATTTTAGTACTTTTTTATCAATGATTTGTTCCCAAATTTATATAATTTTCCATCCTGTTAACCAAGTTGACATGAAATGTGTTAAAATTAACATATATGTGAGAATGAAATGAATCTATTGATGAGATAAATAAGATATTAGTTAATACATAGGTTATGAGTTTTCTTTTAGGAAATGAAGTGTTTGTAGTATATAGTGATACATCACACAAATGACTAGGTTTTGTTCTTATGTTGAATGATTGAGTGATTTTTATGAATCAAGGTAAATTATGATCCATTAATTGAAATATCTAACACTATTACTATAGTAGGAATATATATTAATTAAATATCTTATATGAAGGAACTATACTTAAGGGGATAGATGTCACGACCGGTCCTCGGGGCTTATGTTGTGACTACCCAAAGCCCGCTTTCATAAGCCAGGGGCTGGCGACTAGCACCAAAGGCATAAATCCCAATAAAAGGTAAGGCATTTACTTTATATAGTAAACAAACACAATAGAGTAAGAAACAGATTCAAGAAATAAGTAATACTGAATACAAAAGTAAGTGCTGAAAAGTAAATGAGCCAGTATAAAAACTCAACTGTAAAGTACAGTACAACTGAAAATCTAGTACAACTATAGTATTGTAAAATAGAAACCATTGAGTCATCCACCGAGAATCCCACCTGATGGGTGGGTACAGATGGCCTCCTCATCACCTCGGGTCCGGCCGTCTGCTCCGTGTACGTCTCGCCAAGTGGTCCACCTCTGGGTATCGTCCAGCTCCACAAGCCTCCACCTCGATCAGTGCTTCCCATCGTCTACATCCAACACAATGTTGTGAAGGCATAGCCCGTGCAGGGGTGAGTATAACAATACTCAGTAGGGAGGCCCAGACCCCCGAAGGTCTCCAAGAATCCATGAAGGATAAACCAAATAGGAAATGTACAATAACTATGTATCAACAAACTCTAATTAGGTATATGACCATACATATACCTAAGTCATCAATCACTGATCGACTCCAACTCTCGAGCCCAATCACAACCCTGTCCACACAGGAAGTAAATTCAACCACATCGATGGTAATGATTGAAATTCAAGACAAATATCATAGATGTATGCATCTTTCATATAGAGATAGATATGATCAGATGTAGTCACAGATTCATCGTCACTGTCGAACCCACGGAGGATTCCAGTACATTTGTCGCTGCTGCCGAACCCACGGAGGATTATTGTACAGTTGTCATCACTTCCAAACCCACAGAGGATTCCAATATAGTTTTTTTTCATTGCCGAACCCATGGAGTATTTCAGTATAGTTTTCATCACTACCGAACCCACGGAGGATTGCAGTACTGTTTTCATCGCTCTCAAACCCACGAAGGATTCCAGTACAGTTGTCGTTACTGCCGAACCCACAGAGGATTCAAATACAGTTGTCATCGCTGCCTATCCGACAGAGGATTCCAGTATAGTTTTTCTTGATGCTGATCCCACATAGGATTCCAGTATAGTATCCATCATTGTCTAACCCACGATGGATTCCAGTATGGTAGTCGTTGTAGTCGCAGCCAGCTCTAGGGTTCCCGCACACAGCACGCTCGATTCCGGGAGGGTCCGCATCTCAGGCCAAGGGGTCGATAAAAAAACTATCACGAAGTCCAGAGTTGATGTATCCCGATGTTTTTTCACGTCAAAAGTAACCCAAAACGACAGATGGCGTGTCAATCAGACGCACAGACTAAGAGATATTCGCTTTTCCATTCCACAGGCCTGGTAGGATTACTTTCGTTCCAAACCCGGCCATTTTCCAAAGTCATCCAAAAATCACTTAGAGCATCTCAAAAGGATCGTCTCGTCATGAGGATCGTAGTGCCGCAGACGGCGCATTTATCAGACACGCAGTCTTTAAGTGAATCGCACTTAAGCATAACGGGTCTGGCCCGTTAAGACCAGTGGTTGGCGGGTCAGGTCGACCCGGCTGTGGAGGGTCTGACCCGGATGGCGTCGGACCGGCCCGGACCGACAGGCCACGGATCGGCTCGGCTCGGGTGGACGAGCGCTGCGGGGGGCGCAGCACCCCGGTATCTCGAACCGGTGGCACCGAGCCGCACCACCCCTCCAATCCGACTAGTTGAAGCTAGCCAGTCTTCCTGGTGCGAGCAGCCCACATGGGTGGGCCGCGGTCTCCCTGCGCGACACCATTAGTGTCGCGGCCTTCATTCGCTTAGCCGGATCGCCCGCCAAAGTAGCCCGTGGAGAGTGGGTAGTGGTCCTCCGCAGCGTGGCACCACAGTCTCTTCATTATGACTGTCTATGGCCGGCCGGTTCTTCCTTGGCCGAGCAGCCCGCGGTTGCGGGATGCGATTCTTCCGCACGGGGCTGGCACGCGGCTGCCGCCATCGCTCGATGACACCTTTCTATCATGGTTTCCAACGCAGACAAAAGAGACTACAGAGCGTCGTCAGGCCGTGTACTTTTGGCCCGCGCCCTTCGCGTTATGTAGTAGCAGTTGGCCAGATACAAACTATGATTTTCAATGAAGAACTTTGTGCAAGATAATCACTTCAAATTGAACAAACCCCTACCTAAAAATAGGGTTCGCGGTAGTCGGGCATCGCGAAAAATGACGTCACGGGGAGAAGGCATTAACTCGTTGACATCGGGGATGAAAGAGCTGAGGATGGCGCATCGTCGGCGTTCCATGTGTGTGGATCCCTCTCCTTTGGCTTGGCCGAAGATCGAAAGAGGAAATCGTCATTCTTCAGTGGTTCTTCGTTGGAAGGACGATGTTCTTCGTTAAAGAGAGGAACTCATTCTTCAAAATCTCAAGAGCTCTCCCAAAATCGACTCAACACAACGAATGCCCCCCAAAAATAAACTAATAGCTAAGGCTGTTATTTTTATTCACAGATGTAATTATGAATTCAAAATCTTTAATTAATTAATTGAAGAGTTTGAATTAATTAATTAAAATGTGTTATAAAATATTAAAGAGAGAGAGAGGGAGGTGAAGGGATCTCATTCAATAAGGGGGAGTGGTCGAATTGATTAAAGGAGTGTAAATGGGGAGTTGAGGGGAGGTGATAAGTTAGGGCTCGTGTGGCCCCCACCTCACAGATATCCTCTCATGATAGGTTATATTGGTGTGGGACCCACCAATAACTTCTCCATGTATGATTTAAATACCAAAGACAAATAAAATTGTTCACAATAATTTTATTTAATTTTTTTATTAAAACCCAAAAATTAACTTTCAACCCGAAAAAAATGAAACTGCGGTAAAGGTCCCCTTAAGTGAATAAAAGTACTGTGAGTTTATCCGTGCCCTCAGATATCAATTTCGAGCACCGGTTCAAAAGATAGAAATACCCACATGTACGTTTACTGAACGTACTCGAACAAAACATTAGAAATTGATTCCGGGCACACCGGGCCTCGGAATCAAGTGCCGTCAGAAACCAAAGACCCGCAAAATTCCAAATTATTTAAGAAGAAATTTTCCCTGATATTCCTCTGTATTTACATTACTCCCACATTTGGGATTTACGTCCCCATAAAGCTACAACAAACATTAGGGAATGAAATGTGGGTACTAAGCTCGCATATGAGCCTCCCGCTCCTATGTTCTCTCCGATAGGTTCCCGTGCTGCCTGCGAATGCACACGAGTGGTGTAACACCCCAACTAACATGGTGTGATTCCCTTTGAATAATGCAATAGTTTTCATTGTACGCAACTTCAAGATTCTAACTCACCGCGACCAATCAATGTAGCCATTATGAATTGTAATACCCAATTTTTAAATTTATATAAATTTTATCATTCAAAATAGACTTCATTTTCGGATTCAGAATATCAAAATTACCCTAGGATATAATTTTGGTACTTTTCGGAAAACTTTTATATTTTGATGATTAGTGAAAATAAATGAATTTTTATTAAAAAAAACTTTTTTTAATAAAAATAATTAAAAGTGATAAATTATGAATTTGAGTGGTTTTAAATTATATTTAGGATATATTTTCACCAATTAATACAGTGTTGGTCATTGGACATAATTTCACATTTAAACCGAACATAAACAAGTGTCAAACTTATGATAGTTATTATCTCTTAAAAACACGCTTTTTGTTTTAACAAAGGGAATTAATTATAAATTAATTTCTGCCACTTATGTATTTTGAATTTATAAAAATGGATTACATATTTGGAATCAGGAGGTCCAAATTGTGTAAATAGGTAACTTTTATTTTTAGAGATTTTGAAAAATTACTTTGGTAAATATTTTATTTACCATGGTTAAAGGGTAAATCCGGTAAATAAGGGTAAAAAAATAATATTATAATAATATTAATTTACACTGAAACGTGTCCTAACCATATTTTTTGATACATGTCCGACCATGATCATCTTTGGGTACATTTTTGGACCCCATGGAGTCACTTATAGGTGATAAGGATACTTTTTATTTATTATGTTAAAATAAATACAAAAATGATAGAAGCATATATCTTTTAGAAATTTTTTTTACATAGGGTTATATATGTTATCCTTTAAACTACAAAAATTAATTAGAATTATAAAAATATTTCCTACATAATGGTATTTTATTTATAATTTTTAGACATTCAATAATTAAATTTATTTATGACACAATAATGATGCAGTATTTTCGTTATTAATGAAAGAATCAAATAATTGGTATTATAAATGTTAAAATAAATGTAATTTGAAAGTTTTTATGACATCCAAGAATTTAATAGGTTAATATGACATGTTAGTATTGATTAAATGAATTTTCTTCAAATTAATAAAATTTTTATGACTTTAACAAAAATCAATTATTGAATTGTGTCAAAATTGACACAAATGAGTATTTAAAACAAATATTATATTATTAATTGATATTCTATTCATAAATATCTATGGTTCGTACAAAGGACTTATATCATTATTTTTGTATCATTAATGGACTACTTGTGAACCTCTTTTATGAATATAGTATGTTTATTAACTATATAATATAAAAATACAATGTGACACGGTAAATTTAAAACTAATTAACTAAGAGTTAAAACTAAAAGATAACGTTAATATAATTACCCAAACCTGTCTAAAATCTATTGTTTGAATTGATTTCTACCCATCCCTACCTTATACATTCAATAGTCCACTTTTTATTCATTGGAAACTGAATATGAATTTATTATAAATTAATACTTTATGTTTTTTCTAGAGAGCCCCTCCTCCACCTTATAAAGGGACACCACTTCTATCCAATTCTTCATACCTTGAAAGAATTTTGGTTTGGCCAAAATCTACCCAAATACTCTCTCAAATATCCTAAACTAATCTTATAGGACTTAATTTAGTCAGAAATCTAACCTAAGGAGCCCTTTTGATCAAATCAAAAGGAATAACCCGAAGAAGAGGAAACGTTTTCACCACCCTCTTTCATGTTCCATTTTTCTTCAAATTCTTTTTTCTTTGTTATTTACATTTTAAAATAATAACTCTAGTATATTATATATAAAATGATTTTATTATAAATATTGTACAACGATATTCAAAATTCTATCCATCCTTTGAATGACATTTAACCATACGTGCGTACGTACAATATACCGTCTCCACGTCATGGTGTAATTGTTATTCAAAACATTATGATTTGGATGGGTTTAATAATGATGTGTAATTTATGTAAATAATAAATATAAAATGATAATGATTCTGTATGTATTATATACCATCCAATTATATATTATTTTAATATAAAAAAATGATATTGTCGCTCGTGCGTACGTACGAACTACTGTCTCCATGAACGCGATGAGATTCATTCCTCATCCTATCCATGAAAGTCTAATTCTCATTTGATGATTAAAAATAATGTTTAAGGACTTGATATCATTCTGTATATGAATAAGATACAACCAATCAATAAAGAACATGACTTATGTAACAAAACTTATAAAAGAAAATGAATAAGTTGACACTCAAAATGACGATAATACTAGGACATTATTAACAAAACAATGTTAAAAGATCATATATGATATCATATTAATGTATATGATTCTTGTATAATTTAATAACAAATATTTCCCCATTATACAGGAGGTTAACCTACCCTTATCCATGGAAAAGTACAAGGTAAGGGTTTATTTTACAATCTCTTCATTATCCGAAGTTGTTTATACATAATTATCTACTGGGACCTCTTTATCATCCACATATATTTCTCTTAAAAATGTTTTTCAAAACATTCTTACTATTTTACAAAATATTTGTTAAATTCATTTATACCCTTGTTTGAATTTTTATAAGATATTTATAAAGGAATATTTCCGTCGTTTTCCAAACATGGGTTTTTATCCTTTTCGATAGAATTAAGGTAAGAATGTTTTTTAACTTATACGGCGGGTGTGGCTTTTTTCCACAGTTATAAAATGGTCAAAGATTACCTTACAAGCTTATAAGAATATTTTGAAAGTAAATGTTTTATTTTATAATTATGTGACCTATAAATGATTTTAAATTTAATATTTTATGAATTTGTGAAAGGTACTCTTTATCAAAATCAGAATTTTAAATGTTTTAAAGATTTATTATTCTAAATATTATTAATTAATGTCCATGTTTTCAAAATGATTTTAATGATTTATATATATGGACATGAATGTTTTGAAATGATATTTATTTTCAAAAGATTCAATGTGGTATTGGACACTGTGATTGATAAATATCTTTTAAATTACTTCCTTTATAAATGTGTAACTTTTAAAATATTTCAAAAAAGAGATATTTCTCTCAAATAGTTTTTATTTCATCTATTTCAACATACTTTGAAATATTTTAATCTTATTTTAAGTAGATTTATTATTATACAAAACTTTCATATTGTATTGAAGGTTTTGTGATATGTTTGACTGTGGATGTGTTATTTCTATACCATTCATGGTTTATAGAGAAATTATTGACATTTCATATGCTAGTTTTAATAAAAATGTTTATGTTATGTTTAAAACTGTTCATATGAGGAATGCATTGGACATAATAAGTGACATGTGGTGCCTACTATAGCTCCTCGATGCATCGGTAGGTCTCATGAGACAAACTGGTGTCTTGGCACAAGGCCTTGACAAAATCTTATTTGTAGTCTTGGCACGTGGCCTTGACTATGTGGTTATGATAGTCTGGCATTATGCATTCCATCATTATGAAAGTGGTTATAGATATTGCATGTGATTATTCGACTAGTAGAATATCCATGTGAATTAGTAAATGGAATTATTTCAATTTAATTTTTCCATGTTATGCTGAAGTTAAATTTTAAAAGGCTTTTGTTTTAGTTATGAATTTCCTTAAATGTTTATGTTTATTTAAAAAAGTTTCCTCTATATTGTTATCCTTACTGAGAATCTGAGCTCTCCCCTTTCAATGTTTTATTTTTCCCAGGATGTGAAGAAGTATTTTATGAATGACCTGCAAGGATAGTATGAGAGAATATGAAGGCAATATTTTGTTATAGTTTTTCCCTTTATTATGTAATGTAAGACTTATGAATGTATCTAGTGTTTCCAAGGCTACTAAACTAATCAGTCTTTCGAGACTTGATCTTTTGTGATCATGCCGATGTTATGTAATAATGCACTGACTCTAGGTAACTGGGAATGGGGCGTTACAAGAGGAGCGGACCACCCACGTAGGACCCGCTCCTGTCGATCCTCAATCTCTACCAGGAAATCCGTGAATGTCTCCCCTTCATCGATGTCCAGCTCCCTATGGTCAATGATGTGGGACGGGTCGTGCACATATCTCCTCAGTTGAGATACTGGAAGATATCATGCACACGATGCAACTATGGTGGAAGGGACATGAGGTAAGCCACCTCGCCTACTCTGCTGAGGACCCTGAATGGTCCGATGAATCATGGAGATAACTTGCTACCCCAGACAAATCTCCATAGAACCTATCGAGGTGAGACCCGTAAGAAGATGTTTTCTCCATCCTTGAACTCCAATGGTCTCTGACTCCTATTATCATATGACTTCTGTCTGCTGTGTGCAATCATCATCTGCTCCTGGATGATCTGCACCTTATTCATCATAGCTTGAACCATCTCTGGTCCTACAAGTGCTGACTCCCTAGGGTCAGTCCAGAACAGAGGTGATCTTCAAGGTCTTCCGTACAGTGCCTCGTATAGTTCCATCCTGATGGTGGAGTGGTAGCTGTTGTTTTACACAAACTACACCAAGGGTATGTGATCTTCCCACCTGTGACCAAATTCAAGGACACATGCACAAAGCATGTCCTCGAGATTCTGAATGGTCACTCAGTATGGTCATCCATCTGAGGATGGAAGGCAGTGCTCAGAAGAAGCTGCGTCTTAAATACCTCCTGCAACCCCTTCCATAGCCGGGATGTGAAACGATCATCTCGATCTAAAACGACAGACGATGTCACACCATGAAGTCGTATGATCTCCTGAACGTAGAGGCATCCCATGCTCTCAACTGAGCCCTGCTCTCTGATTGGTAAGAAGTGGGCCGACATTGTGAGTTGGCATATGATCACACAGATAGAGTTGTGTCCTATGGATGTACTTGGAAGCCCCGTCACGACATCCATTGATATATTGTCCCACTTCCACTTCAGAACCTCTAAGGGCTGAACCAAGATCACTGGTACTTGATTCTCCACCTTCACTTGCTAACAAGTGAGCCATCGTGAAATGAACTATGCTACAACTTTCTTTATACCTAGCCAGCAGTGCTATTGTCTGAGGTCCTGGTACATCTTCTCCACTCCTGGATGCACCACTAGAGGGTAAGTGTGAAACTCCATCAACACTTCCTCATGTAATGCGACTGGTACCATGGTACGTCCTCTAAAAAGGATGACGTGCTCCCCACCTTAATAAAATCCACCATGCACTTTCATTATGTTTATATGAGCACATCACATCTCACAGTCAATGCTCATATGTTGTGCCTCCCTGAACTACTGTAGTAGTGGAGGAGTTACTATGACAGACTGTAGAAAGGCTGCTCTATATCTATCCACAAATGATATCTGTCAAGCGGTTAGTTGCTCTGTCGCCTCTCCTTTAGTTGTATGCCTGACTTCCTACTAAGAGCATCTGCTACTATGTTCCCCTTCCCAGGAGTATAGACTATCTCAAAGTCATAGTCCTAGAGGAACTCAATCCATCGCCGCTGTGTCAGGTTCAGGTCCTTCTATGAGAAGACACACCTGAGACTTTGAGATTAGAGTCAACCAAAAACTATTCGCTCGAAAAACTATGGGTGTGAATAGACATTTGTAAAGAACTCATATACACCCTTTTTTCTTACATCCTTAAAGAGATTCTATGATTTCTCCTCTACTGAAAACAGAAATCATGTCTCATCCCTTGGATGAATCACGTTCTTTTCCTAATATAGTAAATCCTGACATGAACAGTACTATTTCTTTCCATGGACGACGTCGTAAGGTCTCGACTCCACTACCAAGAGATCCAACCATTACACTCTCCTACAAGGGTCGAGTCACACTATCGGCAGTAGTGTGTGGTCATTTGGTCTCCTCTAGTAGGATTCTCGAATGTGAGGCTCAAGTCAACAGTTTTAACCAGAACCTCCCACTATCAACCATACGAAATGGTAAGGAAAATAAAATCACATGGAAAACTGTCTTTTATTACTGCATCTCATAGTACAAAGACACAAATCAACCATAAACAACGAAAATAATCTCTAAGCCTCATGAACGAAGGCCTCTATTCCTGGAGTTAGTTCCGATCCTATCCAACTGCTCCTGGAGCTCGAGGTGAATCGTCTAAGGGTGGTGGTAGTAGTAGTACTCAGTGAATCTGATCACCATCCACTGAAGGACCTGATCCACTACCTCATCCACCGCTCGGCATTTTATGAAGCTCCTGACACTATCTCTGTTTCAGTGGATCCTCCAACACCTTCTGATCAAATGTGCGTGGAGTCGGATAGTCACGTGCTCTATGACCCCGTTCCCTGTAGAAAAAATAGACCCTCCTTCATTCTGAGCTCCCTCGGCCTCTGGTGCCCCGCAACCTGATGCCACATCTTGGGGTTCTCTAAATATTTATCTAACCCGCTTGTGCCCCTGTTTCATCTGCTTACTGCCTGCGGCAGATGTCTTGGCTACTATCAGAAAACCCCGTGGCAAGAGCAGCAACTCCTTAGCATGCCCAGAGCGTAGATTCACTGGTACAAACTCCACTCTGAAAAGACCCTCGAAGTCTCCCCAGGTGAGAGTCGCCTCGTCAAAAAAATTGGAGCATTAGGCTCCACCACCTCTCAGTTTCTCCCTTAAAGAGACTAACTACTAGGTACACCATTAAGTCAGATGGTGTCCCAATTGTGTGGAAAACTCATGCTACAACCTCCAGCCACCACCCGACCGTATGAAAAACTATCTCGCCTCGAATCGTCAGAGGCCTCTTTCACTGGAAATCATGCAACACACTCAGGAGGCATGCAATCTCTGCTGCTGGGGCTTGTTATCTCGGTGGACCTGCGATTAGTGTTACCACTGGTGCCTCCGCTGTGATGTGGACCTGCACTGAGGCCTCATCGCTCGGTGGGATATCATCTCACACTTAACTCGGAACCCTAGCTGGCGGCCTTCATGGGTCCATCCTGAAAAGCAAAATGTGATCCATGAGCAAAAGATTATACCTGGTGAGATGACCTGGATGAAAGGAAAACTTTTGATACACACACGCAATAAGTGTTTTAATGTACTAAGTTGTAAATCAGTAGTCAAGGTCCTGGTGTACAGATATGTCGGTCGCCGCACCAACACTGGACTCTCTAAACTGAAAACCACACTCAGTACCTTAACACTATTGCTTCATAGAAAGAAAGATTAGATTCATAAGTTCTGCGGTATAACTGACTCCTTTGATACCAATTTGTCACGACCCGTCCACAAGGCCCATCCGTGACTACCCCAAGCCCTCCTTCTATAGGCCAGGGGCTGGAGACTATCACCAAAGGCATAAATCTCGATAAAAAGTGAAGGAATTTCCTTTATATAGTAAACCAACACAATAGAGTATGAAACAGATGAAAGCACTAATTAATACTAAATACAAAAGAATGTTCTTAAAAGTAAATTTTCTAGTATACAAACCCAACTGTAAAGTACAATACAACTGAAAATCTAGTACAACTATAGTAACGTAAAATAGAAACCACTGAGTTGTCCTCCTGGAATCCCACCTGAATGGTGGGTACAGATGGCCTCCTCAGCACCATTGGTCCGGTCATCCGCTTCGTGTAAGTATCACCATGTGGTCCACCTCCGAGTACAATCCAACTCCATAAGACTCCAAATCGATCAGTGTTTTCCATCATCTTTATCCAACACAACATAGTGCTGGCATAGCCCTTGTAGGGGTGAGTATAACAATACTCAGTAGGGACCCCGAGACCCCAAAAGGTCTCCCTAAATCCACAAAGGATAAACCACAAAGGAAAGGTAAAATCACGAAGTATCAACAAACTCTACTTAGGTATATGCCCATACATATACCAAAGTCATCAATCCCAGTTAGACTCCAATTCTCGAGCCCAATCACAACCCAGTCCACACATGAAGTATTGTCAATCACATCAATGGTAATGATTGAAAGTCAAGACTCATCTCACAAATGTATAAATATTACGTATAGAGATAGAGATGATCGGATGTAGTCACTGATTCATTATCGCTATCGAACCCATGGAGGATTCTAGTAGAGTTGTCATTGATGCCGAACCCACAGAGGATTCCAGTACAGTTGTCGTCGCTGCCGAACCCATGAAGGATTCCAGTCCAGTTGTCATCGCTGCCGAATCCACGGAGGATCCCAATACTGTTGTCATTGCTCCCAAACACACGGAGGATTCCAGTACAGTTGTCCTCACTGCCGAACCAACCGAGGATTCTGTTATAGTTGTTGTTGCTGCTGAACCCACAGATGATCCCAGTACAGTTGTCGTCATTGCTGAACCCATGGAGGATTCCAGTATAGTTGTCATTGTTGTTGAACCCATGGAGGATTCTAGAACAGTATCCCTCATCGTTGAACCCATGAAGGATTCCATTATGGTAGTCGTCACAGTCCCATCCAGCTCTAGGGTTCCCGCACACATCACGATCGATTCCGGGAGGGTCTGCTCCTCGAGCCAAGGGGTCAATACATCAACTATCACGAAATACAGTTTTGATGTATCCTGATGTTCCATCTCATCAAACGGAACCCAACGTGATAGACTTCGCGTCAATCAAATGACCGGTCTGAGAGATATTGTCTTTTCCATTCCAAGGGCCCGATTGGAATTATGCTCGTTTAAAACCCGACCATTTTCTAATGTCAACCAAAACTCACTTAGATAATCTCAAAAGGACTCTCTCAGGATGAGAATCCTAGTTTTGCGTATGGCACGTCGATTAGACGCGCGATGATAAAGTTAATCACACTAAAGCATAACGGGCCCGTCCCGTTAAGCCTAGTGGCTGACAGGACGGGTCGACCCGGTTGTGGCGGGTCCGACCTGGCTGGTGTTGGACCGGTCGAGTGAAGCGCGTGGCCCAACCTGACGAGGAGCGGCCAGGCCCGACCTGGGGCGGTGCGGCTCAGCCCTACACGGATGGCCGAGCACTGCGGGGGGGGGGGGGGGGGGGTCTCCCGAACCGGCAGTGCTGAGGGACAATGCCCCTCCAATCTGGTCAGCCGAAGACATTCTGTCTTCCTAGCATGAGCGGCCTGCATGGTCAGGCCGCGGTCTCCTTGTGCGACACCATGGGTGTCACAGAATTCATTCGCCCAACCGGCCGATGAGCCGGCCGGTTTGCCCGCTGAAGCGGCCCGCACAGTGCGAGCCGCGGTCCTTCGCAGTGCGACACCCCTTGAGGCGCTGCGGTATTTTCGGTCAAGCCGGCTATGGCCGGCCGGATTTTCCTAGGCCGAGCGGCCCACGGTTGCAGGACGCGGTTCTTCCACATGCTTTCGGCACACATCTGCCACCTTCTCTCGTCACCACCTTTCTATCATGGTCTCTATCACAAACAAAATAAGCTAGAGAGGGTCGTGAGGACATGTGCGTTTGTCCAGCGCCCTCCGTGTTAGGTGGTATCACTTGGCCGAATACAAACTATGATTTTAAACAAAGAATGGGGTGCAAGATAATCACATCAAATTGACCAAACCCCTACCTCGAAATAGGGTTCGTGGTAGTCGGGCATCGTTTAAAATGGTGTTGCGGGGAGACGGCATCAACTCGTTGATACCAGGGAAGAAGGAGCCAAGGATGGCGCGTCGTCGGCGTTCCTTGTGGGTGGATCCCTCTCCTTTGTCTTGGACAAAGATCGAAAGAGATGATCGTCGTTCTTCGATGGTTCTTCATTTTAAGGACGATGATCTTCGTTAATGAGATGAAATCCTTCTTGAAAATCTCAAGAGAACTCCCAAAATCCTCTCAACACAAAGAATGCTCCCCCAAAAATAAGATAATAGATAAGGCTATTATTTTTATTCACACATGTTATTAAAAATTCAAACTCTTTAATTAATTAATTAGAGATTTTGAATTGTTTAATTAAAATGTGTTGGAAAATATTAAAGAGAGAGGGAGGGAGGTGAAGATATCACATTCAATAAGGGGGAGTTGTCGAATTAATTAAAGGGGGTGTTAATGGGCAGTTGAGGGGAGGTGATATGTTAGGGCTCATGTGGGCCCCACCTCAAAAATATCCTCTCATGAGAGCTTATGTGGTTGCGGACCCCCACCAATAACTTCCACATGTAGGATTTAACTACCCAAGATAAATAAAATTGTTCACAACAATTTTATCTATCCTTTTTATTAAACCCCAAAAATTATCTTCCAACCTGCATAAAATGCAACTACTGTAAAGGTCCCCTTAAGTGAATATCAGTGCTACGAGTTCATCGGTCCCCTCAAATTTCAATTCTGGGCACCAGTTCAAAAGATAGAAAAACCTGAACATACGTTTACTGAATGTCTACAAACAAAATGTCAGAAATTTATTCCAGGCACACCGGGCTCGGAATCAAGTGCCGTCAGAAACCACATACTCGTAAAATTCTAAAGTATTTAGGAATAAAATTTCCTTGAAATTTCTGGGTCTTTACAATAGCTGTGACGACAATAAAGACACCATAATTTTAAATTACATATTCTCCCTAAAATAGCATACTATGAGGAAACAAATATGGTCAGCACTATGAAAGAACATTTAATGAAAAATTCACAAAAAGGGAGCCTTAATAAGGTGTATGATGCATTGGGTTTGACATTCCATGTATATTTATCTATGAAGGTAATTAAGAGGGTTAATATACTTAGGGAATCAGTAATGTTGGATGAACTAATTATAATGTAAAGTGAAAAAACATTTATTTTACAAGAAATAGTTATATAATATTTACTGGAAAAGATTATTTGTATAATGAATATTATTTAAGCTTACAATAATTTATTTTTTTAGTGAATGATGTGAAATTTTACCACATCATCAATAATGATAGGGTTCTAATTATTTGAAGAGGTTTTGTTTTACATCAATACCATATCTAAAAATAAAGATACTCAATGATGAAAATATATAATTTTATCCTATAAACCATGATAGATCAAATAAGTATCGGGATTTAAGAGAATATTTGATGTGTTATGATAGGTTGAAGGAATTTTCTGAATCTGTGTCCATATACATGGTGTTATATTAGGTATAAGATGAATTAAAACATTATAAGAGAGTTATACAACCCCTCCTATACCAATATAATTGTCTATAAATGTTGTAATAGACATTTTCACTGGGAATTAATTGATTCCGAAAAATAATGATGTGATATGGGTCATTGTTGATCCCCTTACAACATCTTCACATTTACTAGAACTAATGTACGATATGTCGTTGATAACCAATCCCAAGTCTATATAAATTTTGTTGTGAGGATCCATGCCGAACAACTATTAATTATTTCAGAATGTGACCTTTGAGTCCCATTTAAATTTTTGAGTAGTCTTCATGATTCTCTCAATATAGTGATACATTAAGGAGTACCCTATAATCCACATAGAAATTAATTGTAATAAATGACTATTCTAACACTATAAAACGTTTTGATATCTATCTCACATTAATTCCATGGCATGTGGGACATGTATCATCCTGTGGATGAATTTATAAAAAATGACAGATTTTATTCTAGAATCCAAGTGGCATTATATTTGTAATTGAATGGTATGTGATTTTTGAGGAAAACATTTTTTCAACAATTTTGAAAAGGGATGATAGTATTACAAGGACTTGATAAGATTAAAACCATGGTATTGCATGTAATTAAAAATAATATTCTAGAAAATCATGAGTGGAAAATGTTATTTTACAATAAATAAAATTTAGGATATGAAATATAAAAAATGGATGAAATTTTCATAAAGGAGTCTTTATGGAACATATATCTATAATTTAGTTACAATTGGAAGTGAATCTATCACACATAGTTTTTCAAGTTTGGGTTTTTGATCTGGTTTTATGGAAATAATATCCTTTTCTCAAGTTCTCAGTGTGACAGGTGTTGAGTCTTGGAGTCTCTTATTTGCCTAATTTTTCCCTTATGGTTGCCCATAGTTTTGTTTTGGAGTTTTGAGAAAAGTTATTTTTTGGAATGATAAGGCCTTGTGCACGGTTGGAATATGACCATGTAGTGACTTAGGGGAAACCATATGATAGGTATAAAAACTACCACAATGATGTAGCATGGGAGTGCTTCCACTTAGGGGTGACCATGCAATCGACCTGTGGCTACCAAATGGTTTGGCATACAATTTAAAAAACTGTGCGGCCGAACCGTACAACCCTACCCAGAATGAAAAAAAAATAAATTTTCCATGTTTACCATATAGAATTTATAGACCCAAATGTACCAAAAAACAATTCCCCTTGTGTATAAGTTCCAAAGGAGTTCTCACATGTATTTTCAAGCCATTACCCTCCATCATTTAGTGTAAATCTAATGGAATATTTAGGGTTGACAAGTTTCCAAGGTGGGCTTCCTTCTCTTATCTTATCTCTATTCGTTATCATTCTATTTTTTCATGGTTTTATTTTATCCCCTGGTCATTATCTACCTTGGGTTCGGGTTTCCAATAATTTTTTATCAATGTTTTGTTCATTTAGTGTTGGTATTCATAGATTTAAGGTTTCAGAACACGCAGAGGGAGTTTTCAGTTGTGCATTTCCATTCCTCCATGGTATTGAGGTAGGTTCTCACAAGAACATTTCTTTATTATTAATGTTTAATCATTTATTGTTTTGCCCACCTTATATACATGGTTATTAATTCAATTCAATCTTTGGATGATATATTCGGTGTGAAAGTGTTTATTTATGACGTGTTTTGTGTAAAATGGATTTGTTTTGTTATAAATGTGCACACCACTTTTAAAATAAATATTCTTCATGACTTCACATATGTATATTGATGTTTTATAAAATGGTTTATCTTCTATAATATATTTTTAGAAAGTAAATTTTTTTAGAACCTTGTTAATGTAAATAGTGTTTTTTAAAATGTGGGATGCCTCATTTTCAGAAAATTTCCCTGTTAGATTTTCTATCATAAATATTATATGATATAACATGATTAAATTTATTAAAGTATGGGAAGTATGAAAAGTGCAATTTTGGGGTCCTTTTAGGGATTTACAATGTGGTTTTTGTTTTATAAAAAGTTGGGTATTGTTTTTTACATGTTTTCGCACAAGATGTCAGTAAGTGGTTTGTTTGACATTTCTATGAAAATGGATGAGCATTGAATGTGTGACATATATTTCATAAAGGGTTTATGTAAATGTTTTTCTTATTCTAATGGAGTTATAACACATCTTTATGAATGTCCAAATTTGTAACTTTCTTATACATTGGCTTGCTAAAATTCCTAAAGCCCTGTTGGGAATTTTTCTTATGGAAAGAGTTTTCCTGTGTGTTCCATGTGGCACCATGTGGGGTCATTTTAAAATTTATGAAATTTATTTATTAAATGGTGTTAGGGATGAAAAATCCAGTTGATATGGTATTTGATGGATGTTTTCCTGAAAAGAGTTCATTTATACGGGATTTTATGTGAAAATACTCATTGTACATTTAGAAATTGTTTTATGAAATTTTTATGTGGTTTATTGACCTGTGGAAGAAATGTTAAATATGTTTATTAGTTTTTGTGTGTGTGTAGGATTTGGAAATTGAATTTTCAGTTGAATAGTATATTTGATATCATGTGGAATTGGATTGAGCATTAAGAGGGAAACCTGGGTGTCAAGGTGGGTGGACTAAGACTAGTATTTTATTGATCCAGAGTGGATTCATCATAGTTTCACATAGAAAGTTTGATTATGGAAAACCTAACTAAAATATTATGATGATGTGGGGAAACACTAGTTTATGGGTGTGTTCTCTACTAGTTTCTCTTTCATTAGAAGTATATGTGTTATGGTTACTTTTACACCGAGATACAATGTTCCTAGATATCCACAATGAGCTAGTGCTTAGGGGTGTTCCTGTGACTAGTGCTCATTAGTTTTATGTACTCATCATCTGAATACGGTGTGTTTGGTTAGTAAATTTAGATGTGTGTGTGTATTATATAAAATTTTACATTATTTAAACCGGCCTTCTTGAAAACCTTTTCATTTTAAGCTGTGTCTCTTTTAATATTGTTACTAAAATTTCTTGTTTATGAAAAATTATAAGAATTTTATTTTATGATGTTTATAGTAGTGATCCTTATCTTGAAATTTTTTTCATATATATTTCATTTAAAAAACGAAATTGATGTTTGTTTTATTTTAAATAACTTGCATTGGAAATAAAATATTGGGATAACATTTTGTGTTTTAAAATGATCGCCTATAGTCTTATTCTGTTTTTATCCATTGTACAGGTTTCAGCTTGATTTTGATCGCTTTGGGAGACATGTGATCATTGTTTTGAAGAGTGAATAGTGGGTTCACATGGTGTTAGTTGGTTTTCAGGATTGGTTGGTTGAGTTGTTTGGTTCAATTGTAATTTCACATTAATGTTCAAATAATGTTCAATTCAACTTTTGTATGTATGTTAATTGGGTTGTCTTTTTCATTACAATGTTTTTATATTGTTTACATGATGGTAAAATTGTTCTCGTGTATACTCTAGAAATCCCCTCGGTTCTTGTCTTCATCTTGAGAGGATCATGAATACCACTAGATATTTGTCACGGAGCGGCTCGGGTGACCGGTTCAGGGTTGACTCGGGCTAGTACATGACAAAGTGGTATCAATAGAGGTCATATCATAGCGGATAATTATTTTTAAAGAACCCTTCCTATTTGGTTGATTTCAATGTTGGTATTGTATGACTCTCATAATAGGAGTGGTAGGTGTGGGAAGAGTTTCACGAACTCTTGCTCATTCTGATCATCAGGTGTCCATGGGAACATTGATTTTATTAGTTCCTTGGGTTGTTATGGATTCTTTTGTGATATAGATAAGAAGAGATGAGTTTAACTAATGGGATCAATGATCTAATAGGGCCTATAAAGCCATGTGGATTCAGGTCATGGTACTAAGAAGGTTCTATGTGATGGTGGTGTGTTTGACATATGGTCACAAACCATATGGTCAAGTCACCCACTAACACAAGTTCATTTTTTTGGGCTCATGGACTATTATGTAATTATGAATTTTGATTTAAAAATCCTTTTATGATAATTTTGGATGTGGGTTTTCAATACATAGTATAAGAACATTTTTTGATTATTTTGTCTTCATGAAACACATTTTGGGGAGAAATGGTAATTAATTAATGGGATTGAATTTCCATAAACTATCCATATGGGTTGTTGAAATAAAATGTTTAGAAAGAATTGATTATTTTAAATTGACTCTGAAACATTGTTTTAAATAAGGTGTGTTGCGTATTGGAAAAGTGATTTAATCTAATGAATGGTTTTGGGAATCAGTTTTGAGTGGTTGGTGTTTTTCTAAAAAAGGTTTGTGGCCATTGTGGCTATCATATTAAGAAAAGATACCATACTGAATTTTTTAAATTGTAAAGGACTGTTTGGAAATTTTTGTTTCTTCAATTGCTAAGAATTGTTTTGATTATTCTAAAAATGAGTTTTGACTTGGCGGTTAGTGTTCCTTTATATGGTACAAATTTTTTGGAACAATGTTATTTTATTAGCCATTGGAATTTTCATGGGTACACACATGCATGGTTTTATATATATATTTTAATGGATGTTCATTATGTATTAATGGTTGGGTGCCCAATGTTGAACATAAATATGCATGTGAGTGATACTTGAGGGAACAATAATGGAGAATGTGAAATTCCACCATGTTATATTGTTTTCGAAATGTTTTTTGAGATGAATTTTTGGGATTTTATTATAAACTAATGATTATTTGGATTTTTTTTTCTATGCCATAGATGTTTTTTTATTCAGTATGCTTCCTTATGATCTAGAAGTCATACTATTTTTAGGTCTTGATATGGGATCTTGTAGGTGGCTCAGTTTTGGAGTAATGTACTACGAGTTTCCCAAGATTAATTGAATATTTTGAAGTGGCCATATATAGTTATTCGTTGGAAATATTTATAGTTGATTAACATAAATATTCTTTCTCATGTTAAAAAACCATGATCCACCTCTTCAAATAATGCCCCAACCCATTTTTTTTAAATAGAGAGATTTTTTGGATTGGTTTAAATTTCCTTCATATTATGGTGATTCTCTCAGTTATAGCACTCATGTTTGGTGATTCTTGGTGTGTTTCACCATGTTTATTGTCCATTTCCCTCTTCATTCGGATTGAATTAGATTGTGGGGTGAATCCCCTTGTCTTTTTTGGGTAACGGTTTTTTGTTTGAGCTACAATGTTTTGTGGGATGTTGAGATCCATAACTCTTGACCGTTGCACAATAGTTTCTTCAATCATCATGGCTCTAACCATAGGCCTCACAATGAAGATTTTCAAATAGTCAATAAATATCTAGAGGTGTGGAGAGCTCGACTAAGATCCTACATCAACCTTGGTGGTGAGGTAGGTTATGTGTATCTATTTTGGTTCCAATTCACTATGAACTTCCTATTATCATAGAGAGAATGGTGGGCTTACCCCTCATGGAGTGTTTGTGGTTATACCTTCCCAGATGCGGGATTCTGATAAATGTCCCTATGTAGGATCCCTATGTTAATTGGGTATGGTATAGTATTTTTCTATTCATAGGTGTAGAATGTTGGGGATTCCTTAATTTTGGTTTCAGTGGACCTATGATTGGGTTCCCATCCCCCCACCCCAGGTGGTATGATTTGGACCCATGTATAAAGTGTTGTCCTAGTTACTGTCCCCTCCATTTAGGATCGGGTGGTATCAATGTTCATTTTGTGTTCCTATTAACATAGGGTTAGAGTTTATGTATAAAATATTTGGTGGTCCTATTTCAGTGAGGTATGATTCAAGCTCATGTTGAATTAATGTTGGTACATTGCTAGTTGGTTTATAAGGGTGGGGAGGTCCACCATGAGTTTCCAAGATCCTTCCTTTATGGATTTTTCAAGTTCTAGTTGTGTTTAAATGGTGAATAGTCTGTTCTAGCCTCTCCCTAATTTTTGTATTTTTTGAGTTCTCTTTCGTTTGTGTGAGCATTCGGTTCATTGGGAAAATGACAAAAAATCAAGTTATTGGCTTGATTGAGGAGGTAGTGGCCTAATATTTCTGTTGATTATTGGGAAGTGGTTGTGAGTTGGTATTTGTTTTGGGAATGTTTTTTAAGTATAGATAATGGTGGATGAGATATCCTTGGCATAAGAGGTATGATCGCGTTGATATTGAATCTGTTGGTGTTAATATTTTAGTTGGAATGTGTCATGGATTTTCGGGGGTGGAAAATATTAATGGCGGGTAGAATTGCCACACCTAGATTTTCAAGTTTGGTTTTTTGTCCAGTTTTTTTTTTAAATATTGGTCTTATTTATAGGTTATGGGAGCGATAAGTGTTGATTTATGGAGTGTATTCATTTCCTAATATTTCCCTCTTGATTTTACCTTGGTTCCTTTAGGTGATTAGAGAAATGAAAAAAATATGGCATGAGAAGGCCCTGTACAAGGTTGGCGCATGACCGTGTGGTGACATAGGGTTTACTAAGTGGTAGGTGTAAAACTAAATACATGGCTACAACATGGGAATGCCGCCACATAGGGGTGAACATGTGGTCGACCCCATGGTTGCCGCATGGTTTGGAACACGATTTAACAAACAGTGCAACCAAACCATGCGACCCTGCCGAGAATGATAAAATCAATTTTCAATGTTTTCCTTTAAATATTTTTAGACCCAAATTCACCAAAATATTCTTCCCCTAGTGATTCTATCCCTAAATAGGTCTTCTATGGCTTCCCAATCCTTTCCACTCCCTTATTTGGTGTAGATATAAATGAAGATGAATGGTTGACTATTTTCTAAGGTGATTTTATTTCCCTTATCTTCTCCTACTTCCTTATACATTTAATTTTTCTTGGTTTTATCTTATACCCTGGTCATGAAAGACCTAGGGTTCTAGATAACCATGATTTTTATTGTGTTTTTTGGGGATGTTCTTCATAGATCTAGGGTTTTAGAACCCGTATCGAGCGTTTTTGGGTGTGTGTTTCTATTCCATTGTAGTTTTGAAGTAGGCTCTCCCAACCACATCACATTAATATTTAAGTTTATTTTTTCACGTTCTCACTTTATATACATATTTATAATTGTTTTTCTACTTTTTTATGATTTAATTGGTGTGAAAACTGGTTATTTAAGCATTATTTTGTGTAAAATGAAGTCATTTTGTTATAAAAGTGGACACTGCTGGTTCAACTAAACATTATGCTAGTTTTTGCATTTGTATCGTGATTTTTAGGACCTAGTTTTACTAATATAACAAATTTTTCACATGCAAATTTTGTTTTCTAGACATTTTAGTGTTATATAGAGTTTGTTTTATGAAATGTTGCATGCCTCATTTTAAAAAAAATGCTTATTTGAATTTTGTGTGTTAAATGTGATATGAAATAAAAAATTTGAATTTATAACAATATTAGAATCATGAAAACTGATATTTTGGGTTCTATTTTTGGTTTTAAAAAGTGGTATTTATTTTATAATGATATTGGTTTTGGTTTTGGACTTGTTTTGGTATGAGTTTCTGGTATGTGGCTCAATCGACATTTTTTTGAAAATGGTAGAGCATTGAATGTTTAACAAAATTGTTGTATAGGGTTAATGTAATTGTTATTCAACCAAAAATGCTTCTTTTTATCAATTAGTGAATGCTAATTTTGAACATTTTTTATACATTGGTTTGGTAAATTCTTTAAACGCCAGTTTGTCATTTTTTATAAGAAAAGTGTTTTCACTTTTGATTCATGTTGTACCATGTGGATCCATTTTATGATTTATGAAATTGATTTATTAAATGGTTTTGGGGCTTCCAAATATGGTTGATATGATATTAGTGGGGGTTTTGCAAAAAATAGATAATTTTGGAATTGATTTTATGTGTAAAGCCTCATCATAGTTCTTGAAATTGGTTTATAAGGATTTTATGTGGTTTATTGATCCGTGAAAGGAATTTGAAACATGTTTGTGGGAAATTTTTAAACTTATAACTTGGAAATGGAATTTTCATTTTTAATTTCTATTTTAAATAAAGTGGCACTTGATTGAGCACAAAGAAGGAATGATGAGTATCTTTGTTGGCGAAGTAGCACTGGTATGCAAGTGATCTGTAGTCGTTTCTTATATATTTTACATAGCATGTTTGATTATGTCAACAGTAAAAAACTATAATGATGATGTTTTTGAACACTAGGATATGGTTATGTTCCAAAATAGTTCCTCATGCATGAGAAGAATATGTGGTATGGTTACTTTTACGTCATGATACGATGATACTAGAGCTGCACAATGAACTAGTTCTTAGTGGTGTTCTCATGACTATAGATCATTGAATATTTTATACACACATTCAGAATATGATGTTTTTTCATGATAAATTAGGATTTGTGTGTGTTTTATTTAATATTGTACATTTTTTAAAGCATCCCTCGTTATTGTTTTTTCATTTTGGAGTTTCATCTCTTTGAAATTGGTCACTAGTATTTATTATAAATGAAAACTTGAATGAATTTTATTTTATAATGTTTATAACATGGAAACATTTTTGGAAAACATTATTTTATACATTTTATTTTAAACATGGAATTTAAGTTTCTTTTATTTTAAATGAAGTGTATTTGTAATATAATATCGGGCCTACTTACTGAGTTTTAATACTCAGTCCTACAGTCTTCTTATATTTTTAGCCCTTGTACAGGTTTCAACTTGAGTCTGACTACCTTGGTCGATGTGTGATAGTAATTTTTGAGAGTCACTAGCACGTTAACATGGATTAATTTAGTTTCAAGTTTTGTTCGGTTCAGTTGTTTGGTTCAATTGTACATTAACATTCATATATAAATAATGTTTAGTAAAACTTTTATATAAATGTGAATTTGGATGCCCCTTTCTTACTATTTGTTTAATTATTTATATGTGGGTGAAATTATTACCTTTTATATGATACTGATGCCCTCGGTTCTTGTCACTACCCCAGGAGGATCAGGAATGTCTCTTGGGACTTTTTTCCGAGTGGATCCGATGACCAGTTCAGGGTCGACTCGGGATGGTTCGTAATTTAATCCGAAGGTACATTGTTTTTTATGATATTTTATATCTAATTTGTGTAGGGTCATACTTTTTGGTTATCCCCCCCAACCACAATAATGTAAAATATTTCATTCACATATCTTTATTGATGAAATAAAAATTGGATCCAATTCATGTACTCATGACACAAGGAACACTGATGGATCCTAACTTATATAATAATTAATATATTTTATAAATTATTAACAGTAGATTGAATTTTTTATAGAATCAAAAAACTCATATGGTAATGGCTCTTTTAGAAACTAAATAACTAGAGGAGGTGATTTGGGATCAAAAATAAGTTATCAAAATGGATTGAAATCATTTTTATGAAAGAAAATTTATCAAAATTTTGAGTATGAAATTATTCTATGAGGACACAATTTAATAACCAATATCATCCTATGAATGGTGATAAATCCATTCCTATACTATTACCCAATGAACATCACATTATGTTATCCTTATAATATATATAGATCAAGGATATATTTATAAAATAAATTTATAAATTTAATAATCTCAATTTGTTAAAATGTATATTATTTTTCCAAGCATAAGGTTGAATATATATTTTGGACATTTTTTTGAAAATTCTCTAAAATAGATGAGTTTTTAGTGATAGTAAAAGTGTTACTTTTTTTTAAAATGTCATTTATTTTAATTTACTAATGTAATTTAAAATATATGTTCTATTTTGAATTTTATTTTAAAGAAAAATATTTTTCCTTTTATTAATAATAATAATTTTAATTCATTTAGAATCATCAGGAAATTTTATTTTGGTATACTATTATTTTAAAGCTATAAAAATTTCTATTTTTTTACATTTTTTCTTTTTAAATTAATTGTAATTTATAAAACATTTACAAATTATATCTCATAAAATATTTTATAATGATTATAATTTTTTTAAAATATATTTTTTTGGTTGTATGAATAGTATCATTTTTAAAAATGTGTCACCTAGGTAAAGGTGTAAAACGGGTTACAAAATATTAATAACATGTGATTATTTTAAAAATCTCATCGAAATTATATATGGAAAATGGTATTTAATACATAATCACATTGAATATGAAATTTATTTATTTTATTTTCCACTTGAGATTCTGTAATATGCATATAATATTTCAAATTTATGACAATATATAGGTGTAATTAACCCATTACATAAAAATGGAACCTACACTCATCACATGATGTAATTCCCTGACCCCAGAAGATCAATGCCTGTGAATTAAATTATTATATTGTTTTGATTAGAATAAATAAAATCCTAAAGGATTTATCTATTTAACAATCTTAGAAAGCCATATTACATACATGATACCCCTAACACAATGGGAAATAAGAAATACAAGAATGATACATGAATACAAAGTGAACTACGTCCTTGAATTCATATTCAATGATATCTTATTTATATCATGGGAAAGGGAATCATAATAATGGGAATATAACATTATCATTAAGGGTTAGTAAAGTGGAATGAATAATGAATCAGTGAGAATAAATCAATATGTAAAGATAAATAACTGATAATTCATGCCATTAAAATAACTAGATACAGAAAATTTAATATGGAAAGTTATGTAACTAAAACAACTTCTATATAGTCAATAAAATGAGAATAGAATATATCTATATAAATGTTGAGGAAAAATTTCATGGATAGTTAAAAACAGAATCAATATGAAGAAAATTATTATTTATTGGACGTTATATACGAGGCACATGAAAACCTATACTAGTAAGGCCTTTCAAATGATGGTTTAAAACTATAGAAATAAACCCGTATAATTTGGCCACCATATTTGTCTCATGAGAACTTATTAATGCCTTGTGAATATATATAAATTTTAGGTTCCTCCTATAATTTCTTATCCAAATCATTCATCATATAGAATAGTCAATATAGAAAATATAAAATATAAAATATCTATATTGAATATAGAATATGTAGTTATCAATGAATCTAAAAATTAATCAAATAATTGTCAATGTATACATTGTACGTAAAATGGTATTTGGTTCAGGCAACACTAATATACATTATATGAGAATAGGGATATTACAGAAAAATTCCATTGAAAAATATTTACATTATAGTGATTGTTTAAGGATAATGTCATCAATCATAAATGGAAGTGAGATTACAATGATATTCATTGAGAACATTCTTTAGGATAATAATATTTAAATAATCCAAAGTGTCTCATACCATACTGAAACATTTAATCCATAATCCATGTGAAGGTAAGAAATTATATGAATTATAGAATATCATGAGAATATGGTTAATCATGATATAATATATGAATGATATTATATACACCAAATAAATTAGAATTGGTGAATAATAACAAATTAGCCTCAATGAAATGTAAATTTAGAATAAATTCCCTTACCTTAACCTTAATTTTGGTTGTTTGGTATTTATCATTCTATATATTTGTCTAAAATATGTTACTGAGTAATAATATAACCATAATAATGTTTATAATATCTTAAATCACATTTTAAATATCTCTTATTACTTGTTTCCTAACAATCATTCTTTATTTTGACTATTTTGGGTGTTAATTACTGAGCATTCTCAAGTATGTATTGACTTGTTAGTTATTGATCCTATTATAGAGATGATAATTTCATCATATCCTAAATTTAAACAATGAATTAATTGTCTTTTATATTAATTACATATATATTTATATTAGTTCGCGATAATTGGAGTTAAGAAATAAAGTGCACCGTTTATGTAGATGGTAAGACATAAGTACACATAAACACTATTTCTATTTTTTTGATGTTGTCTAAATAATTAAAATTAAATTATAAGAATTTAGATTGAAATTTTAGTAACATATAAATTCTATATATTTTTCATTGATTTATTAAAACCTTCTTTTATACATTGGATGTTTAGTGTGAGTGGGTCACATCGTTTTAAGGTTGTGGTAGTCTACACTTCCACAATCGATGTTATTATATTTTCAAAAAATGGAATGTATAGATTTATGTTTTATAAAATAATTATTTATGGAAAATTATATTATAAATATAATATATATAATATAAAAATAGAGTTTTCATCATAATGGTCATCGTGAAAAGGCAGTAATAAAATTGAACAATCACTATTTTATGAGGCGATGCTTCATCACACACATAAACAATATGTTCATTATCAATTAGACATAAGTACTTATAATTTTTTTTTATGCCTTAATAAAAATGATAAAACATTATTTACGATATTTTTTTCATCATATAATAATTATTTAAAACTAATTGAATCAGTGGAGGAGTAAATGAATGAAAAGAGATCCATGGATAAAATTAGCCAAAAAATAGGTTAACTGTTTTGGTTTATACTAAATGGATTCCATGGAAGGATTTATACCGAAATGAATTCTTAAAATAGAAAGGGAGTTGTTTTTGGGAGGCAATTTTGGTAGATATTGTTCAAACCTATGTGGTTTGAGAGGCGTGGGGAATATAGAGGTTTGGTGGCCTTTTATAGTTAAGGAAAAAGACTCACATGGAATTTTTGGAAACTTGTTAGGTGTTTCCTTTTTTCCTCAATAAAATTCATAAAAAACCATACAATCATAATAATTTATGTTTCATAGAAAATCATGGACATGAAATGGGAGGTGTGCAAGTGGATAGTTCATTTGAGCTCTTAATTTAATGGCTTTTCATTTGTTAAGCTTAATTGTACCTTATTAATTGTAATTATTTTTAATTTCCTTCACAAATATTTTTTTCTCAAATTTTTTTGAATTTATTAGAAATTAGAATGTATGGTTATTTAAAATATGTAATCAATTTTTTCAAATTCCAATCATATAAGTGGTAGAAATTAACTAAAATTTGATCCTGCATATAGGAAGAGAAAGATATTTTTTAAGTTGAAAATGTCCAAAAAATTGCAATGTATTTATATTTTATTTAAAATTAAAATTGATTATAAATACCTAAATGTGATTAATTAATATAAATATGATCTAATTAAACTTTTAACCCAATTAAATGTATAATTTAATCCTATAAATAAATTATTTAAAAATGATGTTTTGAACTAAAATTATTTATTTTTTAATGTTTATTAAAAACTATTTGTTACCAAAAAATTTCAAAAATTCATTATTACCTTATTTTATTTCTTTTTAATTATTATAACAATTTTATTTTTAAATATTAAATAATTTAATTTGTAAAAATTTAAATTTAAAATGGTTCCTCCACTGAAAGGATTAAAAACTACCTTTATAAAAATATAGTGTTTTATATCCAATTTTGAGATTTTTCTTTGGTTATTCATATCTATAATATATTATATGAATATAAAAATATTTGGTTGGGTGTATGATATATAAATTTAATATATAAAATCATTACTAATTTTATAATATAATTTACTATGAAAAACATGACTAAATAATGTTATGCTGAAATCGGGTGTTCTATGTGTCGCTGAGATGTCAAGAAAATATAAAGGAATATATAGTAATTTCATTGGGTCATACATTATTACCACTAAAAAAAATTTCATACTTAATATTTTTTTATTATTACATTTAAATATATGTGGGTAGTTCCCCTTCGTAGAATCCTCTTTCTCCCACATTGAATCTTCTATTTTGTGATTTCTCTAGAGAACTTTTACAAGACATGTCTTATGACTCCTCAATACCTTCTCTCTGGTATTAAGAATCCAAATGGGTTCTTCTCAATATAAAATTTCAGGTTCCAACTCAATTTCATCAATGGTTGGTACATGAATTAGGCTATACATTTATTTCCATAACAGAGTTATATTGAACCCAACATGAACCCATGAGAGATTTGGCGTCAATGTTAAACATTAATCAACAACTCCAACCCTTTAAATAATTTCCAAGCGTCCAATATACGAGGGACCCAATTTACCATTCTTACCAAACCATAGAAACCATTACCATGAGATTAATTAAAGAAAATATTAAATCCCACATGGAATTCTAAATAATTCATCCAGTTATCACCATAGCTCTTTTTCGTACATTGAGATGCATAAATATGATCTTCATTAGGATTTACCTATTTAATTGTTTCTTAATTATTATCTAGTTTTATGAGTATCTTATCACCAACATCATACCAGAATTTTAGAGTATGACATCCCTTTGTATATAATTATTTGTGTAGAACCATTTTAATTCATTAATGTAAACTATTATTATAGGGAAACACTATAAAAGCCAAGTATCGATACCACATACCTTGAATGTCGAGTGATCACAGCCACAACATGTCTTGCATTGTATGAATTGTTCTTTAATATTATCAATCAGTTTTAGGATGGCATGCACTGCTCAAATGAATTTCACTTTCGAGACCCTTTTGAAGAAGTTTCCAAAATTTCAATTTAACGAGAGGATCCTTATAAAAAACAACTGACAGCCGTTTTCTAGGAATTCTTATACCACCATTAATGTAGATCCTTGTGGGGTTATCATGTGTTATGTATTATCTTATAGCATGTAAAGGTGTAGATTTGGTTATTTGATAAATGACAACCCCTATTGAAACATTCATCTTGGAATTTATTTCTAGTCCTATGAAAATGTCTGTAGTAATTTCATCCCATTTATTCATAGAAATAGGAAGAGGTGGTAGGACGTTTTGAGGATTATTCCTTGCATCATTCACGTTTTTACAAACTAATCATATGGATACATGATCTACAATTTCTATCTTCATGTTAACACTCCAAAAATATTCCATGAAGCCCGTATAAATCATTGAGATTCTTGGGATTAGAAGAAATTTGAGCTATGAGTATTATCTAATGATTCTCTTTTTAGACTAGGTATAAATGGAAAACATAAGCTATTTTAAAATTATAGAACACCATCTTAAAAAAGATAAGAAATTATCATTATTTATAAATTTTATTTTATTTAGAAATTCCCCATCATGAGTTTGAGAATTCATTATATTTTCTAAAAAATATGGGTTTTGAATCATTTGATAAATGATTAATGCATCCACATCCTTATAAATTACCCTATAAATGTTTACTAGATCCATCAATATAGGTTCCTTTTAAATCATCGTTTGTGTTTGAACTCCATGATTATTCATGCCCAAATAATCTACTACCATATTTGCCTTCCTTGGGTGTCAGTGTATTGATAAATCATAATATTTCTGCAGTTTGAGACATATCTATTGTCTCATGTTGAGCTATTACTGTGAGAATATGTATTTCATGATATTATGATATGTGTATATCTCAAATGTTTCTCTATAGAGATAATGTCCCAATATTTTCAAAGTAGAGATTAAAATTACAAACTCCAGATCATACATTGGATAGTTTTGTTCATGATTCATCAATTTCCTTGATGTATATTCTATAACATTGTCATTATTAATTGAGACACCACTAAGTCAATTCAATGATGCATTGCTATTTGTGAAAAACCCATCAATTCCTTCTGGTAGAGTCAAAATCAAATAATTGACTGAACATCGCATTATCTCATTAAATAATTCTTCACATTCTTTCATTAAAACAATATTAACTAATTTTCATGAATGGGGGATAATGGGTTATCCAATCAACCAATATTCTGAACAAATCTCAAATAGTAACCTGCCGAACTAATTAAACTATATACCTCAGTCGTGATTATTGGTTTCGTCCATTCCCCAACTCACTTCGTCTTTCTAGCATCAACTAGTATTCCATCACTAGAGAAATATGGATAATAAAAGAATCTTTTAAAGCATGAAATTTCACTTGAAAAATTTCCCATGAAACTATTCCTTTTAAATAATATTGAGAATGATTTTTAAGTGATTCTCCTTTTTGATAGATTTTTTTTAATACAACATAATATCATTAATGAATACTATAAAAATAATCAATATATTCCTTGAATAATCTATTCATTTTTTCTTTAAAAATAAAGGGTTCATTAGTCAGTTTAGGTGGAAGTATTGTAAATTTGTAATTTCCATAATTCATCTAAAAAGCTATGTTCATAATTTATTACTTCTTTAATATCAATTGGTAATACCTAAAATAAAGATTAGTATATGAAAAATTTTGGTCTCTATGATGTTGATTAATCATGTCATTAATGGGTGGTAGGGGACACTTGTTTTTTATTTTAGTGGCATTGATTTCCCCATAATCAAAAGACAACCTCATGTATCCTTATTTCCTTTTAACACAGATGAAATGGGATCCCCATGGTCAAACCACTAGGGTAAATAAATTACTTTTTACCTAAATCCTCTAGTTTTTTCTTCAATTCCACTAATTCTGCACTTTCCATTCTTTGGGGATTCATTGATAATGGCCTTGCATCGAGGATTAAGAAAAATATAAAATTAAGATTCATCGTCTTGGGGATGTCTATAAAATTATATAGTAAGTCATCAATATATTTCTGTAATATAGGAACATCCTTCATTTGAATATAACTTCCTTCTCCACTAGGTATTGTTATCTATTCATAGCCATATATTTCCTTTACTAATGATACTAAGTGTGGATGTAAATAAGAATATGGTGAATAATGTTATAGTAACCCTAACCTTTTACACATAACATTAAATGATTTTAAGCATAATTATACAACATAATACAAGCAATGGATCATGGAGTCGAGTTTCTTTAAAAACTAGGTATATAAAACTGAAAAATGGGTCTAAATTAAACATTTCCTTATTCAATATTCATAAGGAGCTCTTAACTCCCATTATTCTCATACAACCACAGAAGATAAATGGGGTAACATTAAAAAAGGGAATATATAAAGGCCCAATAAAAAAAATAACAATACAACATTAGAACATGGGTGAAAAGGCATTGAATAAAGATATAAAAATATTGGAACAGGTGGAATCATAAAATATAAATATGCGATCATATAAACATGGAGTCATAATGATATTTCAGAAACATAAAACATGAATTTTTCACGATCCAAGGCTTGTTTCGCATAGAGGAACATAATTCTAGGTTAACCACCATGATCCTTGCACATGGTAGCATGAGTAAAGGTTAACTACCAAGACTGTTTCACATAACATCTCATGAGACTCAACATTACCCAATGCATTGGAATTCTATCTGGGTTCATCCATCTTAACATGTACATGTATATAATTTTTACATAAATAATAATACATAATCAATCATACGTAAAAATAAGGGTACCCCTGGAAATAAATGTGTATCGTAATCATGTCATACAACATAATAAATGGGTGAATCATACAAGAGTCCCTGAAATAAAGCAATTAGAAAATACATGGACATTAATAAGGTAAAATAGGATTATAACAATTTATGTGATGTCAATCTGAATTTAAAACAAGAAATTAGATTATTTATTAAATTTTATCATTAAATCATTTTAGTGGGGTATTAAGGAATATACATAAGAGCATTTTAAATAAAATAAGGTGTAATATTTTATATAAAATAGAAGTGGAAAAATCTGTTTTCCTGAAAAAATAGAGGTTATATAGGTTTAAGGATGCTTAAATATAGATCGTATAGTGTAATTGAAATTCTGTAATTGCCTTAAAACGGGTTTGCTTATCTAAAAGAATTGAGGGGAGAATCATTTAAAAACAAGTATATCCCCAAAAGAAAATGAGGTATGGATCCTGAAACATGATTTTGTAGCATATACATAGTATGTAGAAGTTTAACATGAAAATAAATGAAAACATTGTTTGGGTAAAAAGAATGATAGAGGAGCCAGAAGGAATGTAGGAGGTTCGGGTAGAATCCCTTACAGAATATTGGCATGGTGCCGAGTGTACGTAGGATGGAATAATTAGATTGAAACAATTTATTTTATTTTATACATCATGAGTGAATTATATTTGAGGTGAGAAATAATAACCTATCATTAGGAACTACACATAAAAAGACATAACATAGAGGTGAATCTTGAATAAATGTGAGAAAGATAGGATCCATTATCTTGAGTCTGATGGAATTCTTCACTGGATCTTAATGACCTAAATAATAAAATTAGTGCCATTAATTAATAATTCCAAAACCTATTTTACATTTAATTGATTCATTATATCCTTTTTATGTTCATTAAGGACCTTTTGGATTGTTTATGAGGTTCAATTTCATTGTTCGGGTCTGTTTGTTTCATGTTCGGTTTACATATATAATGAAATAGATAATCATCTAAACTAAGGATGGTTGTCTAAATTTGGATTTATATATTATTATTTAATATATAGATGTTTAAATGTTTGTAAATTTATTTTGGATTATTTGAGTTAATATTAATCATTATGTAACACTTTCGTGATAACCTTTTGGGTGAATTGGAAGTTTTTTTACCACAGTGACCTCATTTTCTTTTATAAATCAAAACCATGTGTAAAAAAATATTCTAGAACCATAAATGAAACATAATACATATTATATGTTATGGTTCAACCATGATAATTGTTTCATGACCATAATTGAAGAAGGAAATGGATATTGAAAAACCATTATCCTTGAATGTGGTAAATTAACACATCTTTGATGGTGTCTTTACTAATAATATAAAAGATGGGTAAATGAGATAAAATAAAATCTTATACAATTATCATAAAAAAATTGTATTAAAAATAATCTACTAGAGTTTTCATAAAAGTTTCATGAGGATAGATATTGATAGATAATAAAACAAATAAACATGAAAAGATATTGGAAGAAAAGAAAATGAAGAATTTACCTCTTGATCTAATCTTTCTCGAGAGCCTATTAAAGGGAAGGGATTTGGTAATTTTAGGTGACCAAGGGATACTCTACATGGGGTAGGATCTTGGGGATATATTTGGGAAGATATTAGTTAATTAAAAAGGCTTATGAAGAGTGAATAAATGGGGGGAATGTGGGTGGCTTTTATAGTGTAGGGGAGGAGGGTTTTCTTAATATTTTAATCATTAGTAATTTATTTTTCAATAAGATAGACAATAGTAATGATTACTGTGATCAAAAACAGTAATAGGTGCATGTTTGTACAAACCAATAGCCATTTACATCATCCATTACTAAACCATGATGCTGAAATTCAGGTTTTAGCATTTATTTCAGATTATCGTATTTTACTATTCATAAAAAATTCATGTATTTTAGAAAAATTACAAAATTCTACACTATATTCTATTCAATGGGTAGAATCCATAAAATAAATCTATTTTTCAAAAATAATATTCTATATACTATTATTTTAATTTTTAATTAATATCTGATTTGACTTGAAAAATACTTATTTTAAAACTATAATTGATTGTATAATGCTTTCAAAAAATACATAAGGTCTTATAAAATTATCTTAAGAAAATAAGAAATAAAATTATTAATTTTTGATCAACTTTTAGGAAAATACATTTTCTTTTAAATTAATTAATTAATTTTAATTAATTACATATGACTTACAAAAAACCAATACTTTTACTATGGTCATATTATCACTTATAGGATACCTAAATTTATTTATAAATTCATGGGTTAGGTTCCTATTCTATTGGACGATTTACTAATCATAAATATGATATTACTATTCATAAGGGTATGTTACTATTCATTGTTGTAGGTTACAATTCACCCAACCAATATGTTTCCCTAATCAGACTCCAAACATCCTACTGATCACAACTATGTATGTCAAATTTTTAAATTAAAATCACTAGAGTGACAATATTTTGTTTAAAGGAAATATTGTACTTAGTAGCTCATTGTGTTGTAGTTTCATGTGATTATATGACATAATTGTAAGAATATATTTTCCAGTTGTAAATCATTGGGTTGTTACATTATTCACCCATATAAAATTTCACCCTTGAATTTTCATTTTACATTCTAATCCATAAATACTTGTGGGTACTTTTCCTTTATTTTATCCTCTAGTTCCTATGTTTCCACTTCATACTTATGGTTCCACCATAGTACTTTGACCAGGTTTGTATTCTTACCACATAGAAATTTAAATCTATGATCAAATAATATCCCTAGATGCTTCTCATAAGAAATATCATTCTCACACTATACCACCAATAAAAAGATTAATTCTGATGGATCTAGTATGTACATTCTTTATATAGATATATGGAGGAAAATATGTACTTTAGACATGGAATGTGAACGTTTCAGTTGATTTACGACATCCTCGACACAATCAAGAATCTTGATAGGGGCTGATTTACCTGGAACATAGATTTACTTTCTTCCCAACCCTCATGAGATTCTTCAATGGAGATATGCGTATAAATACCATCTCCCCAACATTGAACTCAATGTTTTACTAACATTTGATTGCATAAATCTTTTATCGACTTTGAATTACTTGATGTGATATTGACTGGTTTTCACCTACTCCACTATTTCATATACCATTTTAGGTCATAGAATATTATTCTCACTGACTTCATCCAAACACTCCAGTGTTCAACACCTTTTCCCATAAAGGTCTTCGAATGGTTCCATTAAAATTCTCGAGTGGAATGTGTTGTTGCAAGATAATTCAACTAGTGGAAGATATTGGTACCATAGTCTTTTTAAGTCTTTTTTACATGATATCAACTTATATTCTAGTGTCTGGATAGTTTGCTCATATTGGCCATCATTTTGAGGTTGATAGGCTATACTGATGTCTTGTTTAGTTCTTAGAGCATGTTGGATATTTTTCAAGAACATTGAGGTGATTCTCATATCTCTATCGGATAAAATAGATAGTGGTAATACATACATCCTAACCACTTCTTTGATATATATATGTGCATTTTTATCAAATGAGATGTCCTACCAAAATGTGATAAAGTGATCTATCTTTGTAAGATGACCCAAATTGATCCATATAGCATTTTTTCCTTTATATGTCCTTATATTTCTAGTGACAAATACCATGGTGATGTTCACCCACTTCCATAATGGTATGGGTAGTGGTTTATTCATCCCATTAGACTTCTATATTTTATCCTTCACTTGTTGACATACCATGAACTTTTATGTACACTTAACAATATCCTTATTCATATTGTCCCAACACAAGTTCTCTCGGATATCTCAATTCATCTTTGTTCTCCCTAGGTTAATAGAGAAGTTTGAGATATGTGAAACCTTGAAAATATCCTTCTTTATCACTAGGATGGATGGTGCACATAATCATGACCCAAAACATACAACTCCTTCCCCAAAAATCATAAAATCATAGGATATCTCATTTCTAATGTCTTCAACCCATTTCTAAATTTCTACATCTTTTCTTTGAGCATTATTTCTTTTCTCTATGAGGAATGGCTGAGAAATAATTTGAGAAAGGGTTGGTGATGATTCTCCTATAATGATCCCCATGTCCATCATCTATAAATTTAAGAATATTGGAATCTTTTCTATTCCCATCCTTGATATTTATGTAGGATCCTTTTCGACATTGAGAATCCACCACCTTGTTCGCATTACTTGGATTGTAGTGGATTGAGTAGTAATAATCCTTGATGAGAACTAACCCTCTTTGATGGAACATATTAATCTCATTTAAAGTGAATATATAATTGATACTCTTGGGATGAGTATATATCTCAAACTTTTCCCCATATAGATAATGCTACATGATTTTTTACCCAATGATCATGGTCGCCAACACTATATCTTGAGTAAGATAGTTTTCTCAGTGATTTTCAGCAGTGCTACAACATAGGTTATCACTTTATCATTTTTCACCATCACATAAACTAATCCCTTCTTCGAAGTATCACGGAACACCACAATAAGTTCTCAACTTGTTGGGAGTGTGATTATTAACCTCTTTTTTAACTCCTTAAATCAGTATTCAGATTCTTGAGTCCAAGAAATAATCACTCCAATCTTTGTCAGTTTGGTCATAGGGTTTCACAATCATGATAATTTCTTCAAAAATCGATGATAATACCAGCTAGACCAAGAAAGCTATGGATCTCTATTATAGATTTGGTCCAAAGGCCTTTGGTAATTTCATTTGTCATGGAAGGGTCCACAAATATCCCTTTTGTTCTGATAAAATTCCCCATGAATGATACTTCCTCCATCAATAACTCACATTTACTATAGGTTTCATATGTCTTCTTACTTCATAATGTATTTACCACCATATTCACGTGTTCCTTGTGTTCCTACTTGCTCTTGACGTATATCAGAATATCATTAAAAAAACTACCAAAAATTTGTTCAGGTAATATCTAAATAATCAATTAAAAAAATACATGAACTTTTCTAGAGAATTAGTGAGTCCTAAATGGCATAACTATGAACTAATAGTGTCCATAACTCAAATGAAAGGCAGACTTGTTAATAACTTTCTTCATCACCTTTAATTGGTGATATTCTGAATGAATGTCCACCTTAGAGAAATAACTAGCCCCACGAAGCCCACCAAAAAATTCATCTATCCATGGTAGGGTACAATTGTTTTTATCATTATTTTATTGATCTAAATATAATCAATACAAAGGAACATTGATCCATACTTCTTCTTGACGAAGAGGACTGGCGCACTACATGGTGAACCACTCGGGCATATAAAACCCTTCTTTAAACTCTCTTGTAACTACTTATTCATATCTTCAAACTTTACATCGGCCATTCTATAAGGTTTATTTGATAATGGTAGGGATCTAGGAATAAGTTCAATTGAGAAATCAACCTCTTGGACCATAAGAAGAATAGAAAACTCTTTAATAAATTCATTAGTGTAATACCTCATGATGGGAATTTCTTCAAAAGATATTCTCTACTTCAGCTTAATCATTTTCCCAAGATATTATGCTCATAAGGAAGAAATTACCACACTCTAGATGATAATTCTAATGGATATTAAACCTCCCCTTACACTTGTAACGAATTGGAGGATGCTTTGGGATGTGAATGGTGATCTCTATTTCCCAAAATATGATGTTGTCTTTGTTTAAAGATAGAAAATCTTTTCCCAAGATAACATATAACTCCACTAAAACAAGTATACAAGATTTTCTAGGAGGTTCACTATACAATGATTTATTTGGGAAGATTTATAAACCTTATACACAATAATTTCCCCATTCACTATTCTCATAGATACCATATCCTTTAAATTTTGAGGTGGTGCTTGACTAGTATTACTAAACATTCAAGATATGAAAGAATGCAGAAAACATGAATAAAACTGTACATTCAATATTATTGAATGATTAACTAGAGTCTATGTCCCTACCTAATTTTCTGGATCCACCACAGTAGTAGTAAAAGAAAAATAACTTCTTTATTGCATCAAAGGTTATTGTTGATTTAATCTGACAACCCTTCTCTAAGGAAAATTGTTCGCATAATTTACATTTTCCTTCCTGTTATAACAATTCAGCAATGGATAACTATTTATCATAACAATCTATTCTTCTTCCATATTAGTGGGATTTTTCATATCATGTTGGCAGTTTTTAGCTAGATGTTCGATCATTACACATTTGGATTAATTCATGGTTCCCTTTAAACAGATCCCAAGAAGCTTCATCCTTCAATATTTACACATGGGATGATTGAGCTTCATTCCATCAGGGATTGTATTTCTTGAAAATTCAACATTAGATTACATTTTCCACTTTTTTCTCTTGTCCAGTGATACCACTGAGTTTCTCCGATCTCCATTTCATCCGTAAGGGAACAACATAAAATCTCTTCATTGCTATCAAACTCTTGAATCACCAATGCTATTCGTAGACTCAACTATAGTCTAATGAATAATCAATACACCTTGAATTTATTGTTAACAAAAAATAAAAAGGAATTCCATAAAAGCCATCTAATGTTTGTTTTATCTACCCCGATTGACTCTTGTTCCTTCTTCTTGAGTCCGAGGAAATATCCTTCCATTTGGAGTAGAAGGGTTCATGGAAAATATTTATTGAAAAAAATTCTACTGAATTAATCCCAATCCGTGGAATTAATTTCCTCCTAGGGATTCAAATTATTGATCATCGTTCACCACTAATAAGCTTCCCCATCAAAACAATAGACTTCTAGAAAAATTTTCTCTTTTTTTTATCATTGGAGGACAGATAATATCAGTTCAATGGAGTTAATATATTGTTCCACGAGGAGGGGTACATTATATCCACTAATCTATGGAGTCTTTTGCCACATGATGAATTTAATAGAAACTTACTCTATCCTTGGGAATTGAGGGAATTCCATGTGATTCTAGATATTATTCATAAAGTGATCTAGTGAATCATGTGCTGTCAAGATGTTTTGAGAACCCCCTCCCATCATATTTGTCATATCATTAGGGAAATATTAACATTCCCTATAAAATTTATTATTGTCATGTGTTTTTATATTTTCCTCCATTAAATATTAAATATAATTTACAGTTAGTGTTCATTAATACTTATATACTGAGAAGAAAAGGAAATTTTGAACTTAAAAATGATAAACTTGTAAAAGAGAAGTGTATCGTAACTTGTAATTCCGTTGGTTTTAATCTAGGTTATCTGTGATCTATTTCATAACTTATATTCTTATGGGATTTTTTTTCCTTATGAATGGTTTGTACCAAGGTCATGAATTTACCAAATCATATCCCCTAAGCGTGTCAAACTAAGAGTGTAGCATGGCACATTTTCATGCCTCAGTTCTCAATCAAGTTTAGCTAAAAGTAGTGTTTTTAGGTTTTACCCCTAGATAAATATGTTCCATAGACACATCTACCTATTTCTATATAGATAAGGATGTATTTTAATGATAATTACTCTATACCTACAATAATTGTGGGATATTTTATTATACTTATTCTCATCATAAAGGTTCATACAAAAGTGCTATATTTGTAATCTCCAAATATAACTAGACCATCCTATGATATCAACTATAGAGGCCCTAAATATTTACACATAACATTATTTGATTATAAGTATAATTAAACATCTGAATACAAGCCATAGATCATGATGTCTAGTGTCTTGGAATATTAGGACCATAAAACTGAAAACATGGGAATAAATAAAACACTAATTTATTTATTCTTCATATAGAGCTCCTAAATCCCATTGTTCTCATAGAGAATCATAGGATATCTTGAGGATAACATGAACTAAGGGATGATCTAAAATCCCCGTAAGAGAAACACATTGCAATTAATCTATAGAACATGGGTTAGAAGGCATAGAATAATGTTATAAAAAGGCAAGGAACATGTGAAATCATAACATATAATCATGGAATCATATAAAAATGTTGTCAAAATAATGTGGTAGAAACCTAAAACATGAATTTAGCATTATTCAAGGATAATTGCACATAAAAGAGCACAATTCAAGGTTATATACCAACACCGTTTCACATAGAAGCATGAGTCACAGCTAGATTCCAAGACTGTTTCACATAAGATCTCATGAAACATAACATTACCCAGTGGATTGGAGTGCTATTTGGGAAAACCCATCATAACATGTTCATGAATATTCTTTCAACCTAAGGAATCATACATATTCCATCATACATATATATAATGTTACCTTTGGGAAGAGATGGGTATCACATTCAGGTCATAAAGCATAATGAATGGTCATATCAAACAAGTTTCCATTAAAGAAATGAATAAAAACATACATGGAAATTTATAAGGTAAAATAGGTATATAACATTGTAAGTGATGTGAAATAGAATTGACAACCTAAAATACAGGTATTTAAAAAAATTAGCATTAAAACATATTAGCGTTGTATTAAAAGAAGTACTAATGTGCTTTTAAAATATAATGGGGTGTAATACATTATATAAATCCAAATGTGAACAAAAAAAAATTCTTAAGGAAAATATTGGTTTTATAAATCAAAGGGATGCTTAAAAATATTTCGTATAGTCTACTTGAAATTGGGTAATTTCTATAAAAATGGGTTTGTTTATCAAAATGTATTTATGAGGGAATCATTTAAACACATGAATATCAACAAAAGATAATGACATATGGATCGTGAATCATTATTTTGTATCATATAAATAATATGTATATCTAAAATTAAAAATAAATTACAACTTAATTGGGGTAAAAATAATGATAGTGAAACCCGAAGGAATATAGGAGGTTCGGGTGGAATCCCTGACAGAAAATCAGCATGGTACTGGGTGTACTTAGGATGGCTAAATTAAATAGAAATTTGTTTTTGTTACTTTATACATCATGAGGGATGTATAGGTAATGTGATAATTCATACATCTTTATTAAGAACTACATATATAATTATATAACATAGAGGATATTTTTCAATAATTTTGAGAAAGAGAGGACCCCTTACCTAAAGCCTGATGGTGTGCTTCTCTTGATCTTAACGTCCTAAATAGTAAAATTATGTTCATTAATTAATAATTCGTGAAACTCATTAACATTTCATTCTTTCATTATTACCATTTTATGTTTTTTCATGACGTTTTTGATTGGTTATGAGGTTTAATTTCATTATTTAGGCCTGTTTGTTTCATGGTCAGTTTAATTATAAACACGAATGAATAATCATGTAAAATGGGAATGGATGTCCTAAATTTGATTTATATTGTATCATTTAACATCCATAACGTTTCACAGTTAAAAAAAAAATTGGTTACTTAGTGTGAATACTAATCAATATGTAAAACTTTAGTGACAACCTTTTGGTGGTAATGGGTTGTTTTTTTACCACAATTAACACATTTTGTTTTATAAATCAAAACCATTTGTACAAAAATATTCCAAAAACATAGTTTATACATAATATATATGTTATGGTCTGTTTTAACCATTAAATTTATCTCTTCATAAGAATTAAATGCAGTAATAGAAATTGAAAACCCATCGCCTTTAAATGTGGTAAATTACCTCATCTCGGATAGTGTGTTTACTAATAAAATAAAAGAAGGGTAAATGAGAGAAAATAAAATATTATCCCATTTTCATAGAAAAATACTTGTACATATATGGTACTAGATTTTTCATAAAATTTTGATAATGAGAGGTATGGATAGAAAAGAAAACAAAGGAACAAGAAAAGAAAGTGAAAGAAAAGAAAAAATGAATTTACCTATTGATTTAATGTTCATGGAGAGCCTTGTAATGTGGGAGGATTAGGTATTTTGGGGTGACCAAGGGATACTGGACATGGGTGAGGATCTTGGGGAGAGATTTGGGAATAATTTAGGGATAAAACAAGTCCTGAGAGCAGTGAAGAGTAGAGGGGAGTGTGGGTGGTTTTTATAGTGGAGGGGAGGAGGATTTTCCTAATATTTTGATCATTAGTTTATTATTTTTCAATAAGACAAGTAATAGAAAAGATTTTTGTGAAAAAAATAGTAATATGTGAATGTGACTTTGAACCAATGGCCATTTACTTCATCCATTACTCAAGCATGATGTATAAATTTAGTATTCAACATTTATCGGGAATTATCATATTTTAATATTAAAAAAATTCTAATATTTTAGAAACTTCCCTGAAAATTCCCTCACTTTTATCAACGTGTAGAATCAGAAAATGAACTAAATTTTTCTATAATAATTTTCAAAATATTATTATTTTAATTTTTAATGAAAATCTAAATTTCAATAAAAAATATGGGTTTTAAAACTACAAATGTCATTATAATGATTTCCAAAATTACATATGGTTTTATAAAATTATCATAAAACCAGAATACATAAAATTGTTAATTTATTAACACCTTTAATGAAAATATATATATTTTAAATTAATTAATTATTTGTAATTAATTTTTTATGACATCCAAAAATACCAATCCTTTTACTATGGTCATATTATAATTTATAAGATGCCTAAATTTAATTATACATTCCAGGTTAAGGTTACTATTCTGTTAGATGATTTACTATTCATATGGGTCATATTACTATTAATTTATTTAGGTTACTATTCATAAGTTTAGGTTTCTATTCATCAAAAATATGTGTTTGACTTATCAGACTCTAAACATATTACTAATTACAACCATGAAAGTTAGATTTTCGATACTCAAATAACAGATGTGACAAAATTATGTTTAATGGTCACATAGTAATTAGTAGTTTATGGTGTTGTAATTTTAATTTGATTATATTAAATAATTATAAAAAGTTAATTCCTATTATTAAAACATATAGTCGTTGTAAATGTTACTCATTAATTATTAGGGATTCTACATCTTCAAATTATGTTGTAATTTTTGTCCTCAGGAAATAAATATTTTCATACTATTTTGAGATCCATTCAATATGGAGGATTATATCAAATTCAACCAGATGTATGATTATAATTCTAGCACATAAATCACGTTTTTGTGTCATAATGGGGACAAACCCACTTTTATTTGAGGCAATGATAATTCCCTTAGGAGTGTTTATCGAAAAATATCTTATAAAATCAAATAAGAAATGTGTAATTTTAATAAAAAATAGTACATATAATAGAGTATGAAAATATATAATCAAATAATGCATCAATACATTTTATTATATGATTAATGTAATTATCACTATTTCACATGGTACTTATACCTCAACTACAGTGACTGAATATTCTTGACCATCTCTTCTTGACCTCTTATGCAGCATATCTCTATGAATCATAATGCATTATCTTTTGTAGTTCCCCATTTTCTTACAATAGTATCAATGGATATGATTGATCAACTTATTCTTGTATCATTAAATACCAGTATGTCCCCTAAATACACATTTATCTAAAATTTCAAGTCCCTTCATACACATACGATAGTGTTTTTTATATAGTTTTCACATGATAAAAATTGCTCAAACTTATTCTTATTCCACTTTGATGTATTCCTTTTTTCATAGTTCTCATATGGATTATTCTTGTATTGCTTATCTTTTAATATATTTATTCTAGGTAATTTGTTTTCCATCTTGATGGCCCAAAAATATATATAATTATTTAAAGAAACTTTTGGGAGACCAGTGCCCTTTGGAGACTTGTCTTGATATCTTTAAATAATTGGTCAATCATGCACTATGTGTTTACTATATAATCAATTGCATTCCTAAATGACCCTGTAAAGGTAGAATCATAATCCACAACACTATCTTCATTCTTTTTCTTTATTGTAATGAACATTCTACTCATCTTAATTTTTTGATCATGAGGGATGTATTTATTGAATAATGTATTCTTAAAAGTCATCCATTCCATGAGTTAAATTTATTATTTCCCTTGAATTTTGGATCAGAAACCACAGTTGATCAGTATCACAATGAAGTAATTATATTGTAAGTATATCTATTTCCATTTTTCTGCATTTCGTGGATATAAATATCTAATATAGATACATAATACATTTCCCAGATACTATTGGATTAGTAGTCCCACTAAATGATGGGGGATTCTCCCATATAAAGCGATCTAGTATCGGAGATTATCTCCATGGAATAGTTTTGTACATTTTGAAAAGACTATTTTTCTTGACCTGAATATGTTTCCCTAATATTTTATTGATTTCTTCTATTCCAATACCATATGTATTAGTTTACTCCGTTGGAAATCCCTAAAATTTCATCAATTATAAATACAATTCGTCCTTCTAGTCACCATTTCAAAAAAATTCCATATACTAAATTAGCTTATAAAAACATGAATGTATAATGTGGTAAAAACTAAACATAAATTCACTGTAAAGCGTAAATATTGTTATATAGAGGGAATGTTTACATTTTAATCCTTTATAATTGTAGTTAAAGAGAATGTGAATTAACCAAACTGGATCCCCTGAGAGTGTTAAAATGGGTGCACAGTAAGACATATTTTTGTGTACCAAGTAACCTAGATTTACGCCCAAATTTCCTTGTCAGAGTTGATACCCCTAGGTACATTTTTTTAGAACAATGCCCACATATATTTTTCATACTGGGATATATTGAAATAAATACCCACAAAATCAATACCTTAACAAAATTCTTCGGTGTTCTTATATACAAATCCCAAAATTTTAAATTATGGTAGTTATCCCTAATCTATGTCTTATAAATCTTGTTTCCAAGGTCTATGATAAACATCCTTTGATACCAACTATAATTCCTTAACCCCACAAGCCTGGAGATTGTGCATTATTTTATTACACTGGCATGATTACGAGGAACCAAATCTGGAAGGATTTACCAATTTAGTAGTTTTGGAAAGAAAAATTACATAAATGATTTCCATAACACATTAGTAAATAGGAAAAACAAACATGATACATAAAAATAAAATAAACTTCCACCATGAATTCTTATTTATTGATTTATTATTCCAAAACAATTAAAAGGAAACCAAATAAGGGTAGTCTCAAACAAGATGTATGTGTTTGTAAAGAGGAATAAATAATGAATCAATGTGAATAATTAAACATGGAAACTAAAATAACTAATTAAAAATTTCATTTAGGAAACTAGAGAAGGAAAATTTAATATGGAGAGGTATGGAACAAAAACACATTATATTCAGTCTATATTATAATAATGAAATATATCCTTAGAAATTTCGATGAAAAATATGAGGGATAAATTTTAACTGAATCTACATGAACGAAATTATTAATTATTGGATTTCATTTCTAAGGCACAAGAAAACCTATACTATGAATAACTTTTATATGATGGATTATAATTATGGATAGAAACCTATTTAATATGTCCATCTTATTTGTCTCATAAGAACCGATCAATGCATCGAGGATCTATATAATGTTCGACTGCCTCAGGTTATTGAATCTCTATATAATTACCCATATTGAATAATCAAAATAAACAATTTTTTTCAAATATCCTCATTGAATAAATAAAATATAATTTTCAACATATCCCAAATATAATCAAATATTTTCTATGTAGACAACATATATAAAATGGTATATGGTTTAGGAAATATTAATATATATATTTTGAAAATATTGATAAAAATTAAAATTTCAATAAAAAATGAATAATATAAAGTTATTTTTTCAGTATAAAGTTTAAAATCATAAAATTATGTGACATTGAAAATATAAACATTTAGATCATTCTTGAGGATAGTGATATTTAAACATTCCAAAGTGTCCCATAACAGATTAAAAAATTTAAATCATAATCTACATGAAGGTATAACATTAAAATATGATTATAAAATAGTTAGAATAATTATATTCATGATATTATGTGTCAATGGAATTATATACACTAAATTATTGAGAATAGGTTGATAATAATTAATTATTCTCAATGGGATGTAAATTGAGATGAAATTCCCTAACAATAATAAAAAAATTATATGGTCCTTATCCACCTGTATAGTGGTTTAAATTATGTTACTAAAAATTAACATAACATTAATCACGTTTATAATATCATATATCATCTTCTTAAAATATCTTATTAACTTTTGGTTACCAATATTTCATTCTTTTTACTATTTTGGGTGTTAAATATCTAGTTTTCTATTATTTGTTTTGATTTGTTACCAGTATTTCATATTCTATAGAACCGTATATAATGATAACAAGAATGTAAAACATGACTTAATAATATTATATCTTTAGTACATATGTATTTAATGGAGTGCACAATATTTCTATATAAAAAATTTAGTTCACCGGTCATGGAGACGGTAGGCCATACGTACCCAAGAACACTACATTCATTTAATTGTTGTATTTAATGGAATGAGATATAAATAATAAATCAATATATTATAATTACATCATCATATATATTTTAAATTTGTCACATTTTTTTATTAAAATCATAATTTATGCATTCCATTTTGGGCATGAATATGTCACATCACATTGTGGTCGAGGTAGTCCACACTTCTACAAATGATGTTATCATATTTTTACAAAATGACATGTACAGTGGAATGTGTAATAAAATACATATAGATGAAAAAATGATATTATTAATATAATGTAAACTATATATAAATATAATTTCCATCATAATTTTTACCATGGGAGGTTGTAAAATAATGAACAATCATCGTTTCATGTGGTAGTTGGTTCATACATGTAAATATTATATTCATTATCCATTAGAAGGAAGTGTGTATATGTTTCAATCAAAACATTAATAAAAAATATCACATAATATTTAAGATACTTGTTTCATCGTATATGCATGATTTAAAAATAATTTATGTGGTGTATGAGTAAATTAAATAAAATATATCATTGGAAAACATTTACTTAAAAATCGAGTAACTACTTTCAGTTTATAACAAAGGTATTCTGTAGAAGGATTTCATCAAAAATAGATTCACCAAGGAAGAATGGAGTTGTATTTGGAATCTACATTTCTAGATATAGGATGAACCTAAGTTGTTTTAGAGGTGTGAGTAAGTGGGAGGGGTGGTGTCCTTTTATATGGAATGAAAAGGACTCACATGGCATTTTTGTAATAAGTTAGGTGTACCTAAATATTTACCAACAAAATTAATAAAACCCATCCAAACTGAATAATCTATAGGGCATTGGACTAATTATGGTTATTAAATGGTAATTGGACAAGTGGATATGTCATTTGGACCCCTATGTTAATGATTTAGTCATTTTATAATCATCATTTTTCAATAATGATTGTCATTAATTTTAATTATCTTCAGGAATTATTTTGATAAAAAAATGTTTACATTTTTAGAAAATATAAAGTTTACTGATTATAAATATGGAATCCATTTTTATTGAATTATAATAACATAATTTTTATAAATTAATTAAAATGTAATCTCGTAGATGGGACGGAAAAGCGGGGTTTTATAGTAAAAACATCCAAATGTTTACTATGTTTTTTATGTCAATTTCAAATAAAAAATGATTCAAATTACATAAATTTTATGATTTTTTAAAATTATGATATAACTAAATATTCTAACATATTAAATTTATACTTTTTTACTTAAAAACAAATTAGATTAAAATACCGTTTTAAATTAAAATTTAGTATTTTTTACTCATTATTAAAAAATAATATGTTTTCGAAAAATACCAAAAATTTTACTAAATATAATTTTTATGTTCTTATTTCCAAGAAGTTTTTTTGATATATTAAGTCAATTAAAGGGTCAAAATTCATAATTAAAATGGGTTCTACATTAAAATGTGGCAGAACTACCATTATAAAAATATAGCATTTTATACGTCGAATTACATTTATTCTTATTGGATGACTATCAGTAATATATTAGATGAGTGTAAAAATATTTTTTTGGATATATAATATATAAATATAATTTATAAACTCTCCAAATTTGATATTGTTTAATTCACTATGAAAAAAATGATAAAATAATGTTTTTCTTAAATCATGTGTTTTGTGTATTTCCAAGATATCAACAAAATATAATGGAAAATTTGGTAAATTATTGGTGTGATGAACTTCTTCACAAAACATAAGCCATGTATATCATCCAATAATGACATAAAGTCTATCCTAACATCTACCCTCACATCATGGAGGTATTGGTGACAAAAAAACACCAATCAATTAATACTTAATGTTTAATCTAAAAGATGATTCCCAAAGAAGTGGTATAACTATTAGATGAGTTATTTCATATTGTTTTCTTCTTATACCTACATATGTAATATCATAATCATTCTGATATAATAAAATTAGTATTTTTAATATACATAAATTATATTATTTTTATGGTAAAACAAATTTTCATCTCATTTTTATACATAGTGGGATTTGAAAATATCACTAGTGTATATGCCTGGACTACCACATACACAAAATAGTATATTTAATTTTTCATCGACACCACATATGAATGGTAATAAAGAAAAAAATTGAATAAATATTATTATTGAAAAATTATTTTGATTCTATAGTTATTATATATTATCTACCTTTTAGAATTGTTTTTCTTATATAGTTTTAATGCTGCTTATGCATATGTGTGGACTTCATCCTCCATATGGCGATGTGATCCACTTATCAATCATGAATTACAAGGATGGTATGAGAGAAAAATTTAAAAGATATATATTTTTTATATTTTTATTCCATATGATGAAACCTTTATATACCTAATTTCCATCTCACCCTACTGAAAAATGTAAATGTTGTATATGCATTCGTATGAAAAATCGTATCAATAAAATGATTTAAACAATTCATCACAAACATTTTTAGTTAATTATTATAAAATCCTATTTAATTTACAAGAAATAAATTTATAAAATATTTAAAAATCAATATATGATGAAATCATGAACTTGGATCATTGATATAAATCATCAAAACAAAAAAATAGAAAAAATGGTTAGTTATTAAATATTTATTTTAATAATTAATTTTTAATAATTTTATAATATTAAACTACTAATGAATAATATATATTATGAGAAATATAAATATATTTCACATATATTTATAATAATTTTAAATTATTTTACATGAAATTATAGAGTTTTTATCCAAAATGCAGTTCATGTTAAGGCTTTATTTTATAATATGACTTCTATTTGGAAATGGTTTTGATTAAATTACCATTTGGGAAATTATATGTTATTTTAATAATAATAAATATATTTTCTTGATCTATATTTATGTTGATATTTCCAATGTTTTTTCCATTATATCTATGTTGGGTACACAAACCCATTTTGGTAATGTCTACAAGAAAAACTAATCTTATTTATTTTATTTTTAATCAGATATGTATCATCTATATACATATTAAATAATTTCAAATGATTATTTTGTATTCAATATTTCAATGAATTCATATTTTATATCTTCAGTTTCATTATCTTCTTATAAATTTATTCAATTGGATATTTTTAACATGTTCTTTACAATTCATGCTTTGGCTTATTACAAAACTAGGAAAATAATTATTTATTTAATGATTACCGCTGGACCATGTTTTACCACCATCATCGTAGTTATTAATTATCAATATTAATCTATAATTTTAAATTATTTTTCAAAAAAAATATTTCTCTCATTATTCTATAAATATTTAAATTTAACATTAATTCAAAAGAAATTAAATTTCCTTTTATTCTTATAATGATTTTATAATGATTTTATAATGATGGATATCACCTACGTCAACATTATTTAAGAATTTTTGTGCTTCACTAGTTGTATACTCTAGTGATAAGCCACCTTCTATATTAGGGTGAATTATGGTATTTTTGTTCCATATATTCACTTGTGAAAATATTGACAAGTCATTTTCTAGTTTCCATTATAAATGTTTCAGTATATTTTCTATGATATTTTTATTTGTTTTATTAGTATGAGAATTAAAATATGTGTGATGAATGATAGTTTTTTATATTATTATATAGAACCATGATTCATTAGTATTTCCCGTTATAATAACTATCACAGGTATTATTCACATGCCTTACCTATTTTTCTATGGTGTTATGGACTGAGGCCTTGACTATATGAAAAAAATTCTCTATATTATACATTATATAATTATCAATAGATTCATTATTTTCAATGTTATTATTTATGTTTCTATTTCATTAATTTATATATTACCAAAAAATATTATTAGTTATTTAAAATATTTTATTATATTTTTTCATTTCCATATAATACATTTTTTATTTATTATATTTTTACATCTCTTTTATTATTTCTCTTTATAATCATATGTTATAATTTATTATTATTAATTTATTTTACCTAGTATATGGAGAATTTAACATCTAATTATTTCAGTTTCTTTAGCGGATAAATAAAAAAATTTATTTGGGGTTAATGTTTCATTTGATTTTTTAATGTAATGTGGGAATCATGTTTGTAACTACTACCCCAAGTCTAATAAATTATTAGATTATTTTGGAAAAAATATCATAAATTTTTTTAATGATTTAAATTAACTACTAGATATAGGTTACTGGATTTGGGTAATTTATGAATAATTTATGAAATAAATAATATATCATTTATAATAATGTAAAACAAATTATGGCCAATATGTAATTGTGATAGATATCCCAATGAACAATAAAATAATAAAAGGAAGTTCACCTACATAGTAATAGGTGGTACAAAGAAAAAAATCCAAGAATCCTTATTTTTTTCTCTATGTCTCTATGTCTATAGAAACAGATTCAATCCATATCAATAATTAGTGTCTCTCCAACAAATATATGAACTAATATCGAACTACATAGATGGCTAACAGTGGGACCATATATAAAACATCACGATCTCAGTAAATACATAAAAAATATCAACATACCTTATCTCAATTTTTCTGAACCTATTTATGTTCTATAGTTGTTCTATGAAGATATAAATAAGAGGTGAGAAGCTATTTAATTAAATGATAAAAATTTATGAACACTATTATAGTTCTATTAACTCCTCCAACAAAATCACCAGAAAAATACCATCTAGGAATCCATATCAATATATATATATATATACATAACTATCCATAACTAGTGATTTAAAATAAGGGTATTAATTATGTTTAACACACTCAAATAACATGAAAATAATTTAAATGTTCCAAACATGCCTATTAAGATATTGTCTTGGGATTCTAAATGGATTAAAGCTATAATAAATATATATCTAAAACATCATCTAAAACAATTCACTAAATCTACGTCTAAAATAAAATATATAATCATCTTTTCCTTCCATTTATAATCTATAATTTTTCGAAAAACATTATATCCAACATCTTTAACCGTTACAAGATATTAAAAATTTGGAGTGACTAATCAAATAATGTTAATAAAAATAGTTTAATAGTTTCTAATAAAATAACATTAAAGAATAATGAATATTTTGATTTATTTCTTGGATTAATTAATAAAATTTTACAATTTGACTAAAATGAGAACCCATTGATTCATAGTCGAGTATGGATTCATCAAATTGATGGTATTTTATATAACCTAGATAATTGGATTCAAAAATAGAAAAATAAAAATCTATCATTTGGTTTCAAGATTACTCTGATAAAAAGATTTATATCTTGCATGTCAATCCATGGTCTACCCTTAGTGGTTGTACATACCTTTGTACATCACATGTTGGAAAAGTGGATTCCTTACTTCCTTTACGACTATTGTGACATAAAAATTTCATTGGGTAGCCAAGATGACCCATTAACTTACAATTGATTTGGGTGATCAAAATTTTTATGGGCTGACTGTATATATGAATTATCATAAAGTTAAACATGAATGAAATTATTTTTATTGTTATTTTTTATGAGAATTATACACTCATTCTATGTTTGGTAACACCAGGTAGGTATAAATAATAAGTAAATGGGGTTTTTCCTTTACGTTTTCGAACAAATCACAATGTATACTTCTATCCAATCTTCAGTAAATATTATGGGAGGTTAGTAATGTGGATGTCCATTTCTAGAAATACAGGTGGGTAGGTATGCATTAATATTTTCCTATGTGTATGACACATTGTATTGTTTTTCTTAATGATACGAGATATCAGAACTATCTAAATGTATATTTGAATATGACTAATTAATATTGGCTAATCATATTTATGATTCCTTGTTAGGATTGACTAGCTTATATAACTACTTGAAATGTTAATTACACTTCTTCTACGTTCTAGATTTATAATTGGATTATAAATATTAAATTATAAAGGGGGTATGAAATGTCCAAACATGATTCCAAAGAAATGTTATTACTTAATTTGTGAAACATGAAGAACAAACTTCTCTATAATTAGACTACTATAATGATAGATTTTTACATGAATAGTAATATATTCATTTTATTTCATTCCCTATAGAGTATACATCACCTTTTACCCCAATGGATATAGGAAACTAGTGTATGGTGAGACATGGGAAATTTCATGGACATCCTAGATAGACTGTATTCCCTTGATTTTTTATAATTTATTATCTTGTTGGAAATTTTCACCAACATAGGAATGTAATTCTACTAGTTATCATAGCTACTACATTTTGGATGATTTGTTCTATATAGAATTTATTGTAGCATATTTCTCAACACTTTCATTTATAAATAATACTATATCACATTTTATGACTTGTTCATGAAAGGGTACATAGTATCAGGGGTGTTCCCTTGAGTATATTCATTCAACATTTATGGTTAGAGGTCATATAAAATCAAAATCACATGATGATAGTTTTTATAGTTATATGGGAATGATGGAATCAACCTCATTATAGATATAATGTAAATATATATGGTTCATACACTAATAATTCTTTGGATAGTGGTGAGATAGTGTTGGACCAATGTGGTTTAGTCATGATGGCTGTCTCTACGAACATTATAAGTGTATCCTCCAACAACTTTAATGTGAAGGAAAATTATTTTTTTCTCAACCAAGGTTATAAAAAGAATAAATAACTAATTATTGTTTAATATGATATGATAGTCATCATCAAATTTTATAATAATATAGAATCATCACATTAATTAATATGAAATATTATGTGGTCATATGATTGAAAAGTCTAAAATATATTCATTTATCTTATTCCTAGAGTGAAGGAAACATATTTTTTTGGAATCCCTAAACCTCCATGTTCTATTTAATCATTATGTGGATAAATTTCAATTCTTATATGTTAACCATTTACATTAAATCATTTATCTTATGTTAATATTTATGGTCATCATTTTTTTCTCCTTATATAATATTGTGGTTCCATAGTTTCTTATTCCATTATATGTTATCACTTTTCTATAAAAAAATTCTTATAAAATAAAATTACTACATAACCAGAATAAATAATGTAAACATCATTAATAGTTTTTACATTAAATTAATAAAATAAAACATGTTAATGTGATATAGATTTTAAAAATAAACTTGAAAATCATGAGGAATAATAAAGTACTCTTTATTGAAATTGTAAAATCACTTTATAAATTTTATAAAAAAATTATATCTATCAGACATAAATTTTTAATAAAAAATGAAGATGAAAAAATCATAAAAAACTAACATATGAAACAAGAAATGTGAAAAGATACACAAACCCTAAATAAGAATAATTCATTTATAATGGGTTTTACAATTTAATCTCATGAAGATCACGAACATCTGTAAATATGACCCCTCTACACTCCCTAAATCTCAGAAAACCCAAATTCAAACTACCATTTAAGAACCACCACAACCCCTTGAATATTAGGTTTTTTTGGAATAAGGAATCCATGATAAAATTTATTGAGATGAAGATAATGATAAAAATAATATGTAGATGAATTTACGTTGAGAATTCAATTGGATTTGATATATGATATTCATTATATTAACATAATGTGGTAGGGTTGATACCTTGTTTATTCCTTGTCTCAATTGAATATGATGTGGAAAATGATGTAAAAAATGGGTTTAAGGGATTAAATATGTCATTTAACCTTTTAAAAAATTGATGGATAAGAGTTATATGGTGCTACTAACCCCATAACACAGTACTGCTCATGGATACCCTGCTATGACATAGTTCACATACTAGGTAATAAGTGGATTAAAATAGTTAAATGAGTCTTAACCCTCTATCAGTGGTTTTTACAACACTGACCATCATTATAAATCATGTAGACACCCTCCATAACCCCACCTAGTAATATAGTCTCCTCTATATTATGCCTCAGTAGATACATGCCTACAAAACTCCCTCTTGATTAGTGAATCACCCTTATAAAATTCCCATCTTACCCTTATGAAATGAAAAAAAACATATGACTTTATCCATCATTTCATATGACATATCTATGTTCCTTTAAAATTATATATTAGAAGTTAGTCTGTCAATACATTGTGACCACAACCACCATAACTAAAATAATATTTCATCCATGAAAAAAATGTAGAAAACAGTATATTTTTAGGATGCCATGATTGTAAAAAAATAGTGTTTTTAAGAATGAATTTTATTTCTCAAAATTTTAAAGAAATGATATCAATGGTTTCAACCAGCCTAATGATATAGGATCTATAACTCTATGATATTATAATAATTTTGGATGGTGGGTGATGTTGAATAAGATAGATGTCATGGTATTTTGTATGGGAGTTCAATAGAATCTATATTTTTCTTGATATAATATATTTATCATATTGACTTTTCTTGTTTAATTTTTTAAATTTATATTATTTTTAAAATAAAATGCTTCCCTTCCCCCTTGATTCATTTTATATATCAATATATGTGTGTGTGTGTTTCTATACTATAATCTATAACACTCATGATTGTAATTGGATATCATATGGCTCCACCCCAAGGTGTTTTCATTGGTGTTTCAGAATACTTTTATTTTAATTCATCATATTATTATTAAATTTTTAGTTAAAGAGAGGGATGTTTTATTCATTTTGATGGTGAAAATCCACCACTACATCAAACCACTCTTCAACTCAATCAATTCCCTATCAAATCACCATTCACTACTATATCTCAGAGACACTCTCATGCAATATGTTTGACTGTAATTGATGGATTAATTGATAATATAGGGACCTCTCTAATGGAAGGTGACACGATCTTAATCGAGGTGTGTTAATAATCACCTAAAAATAGTGGAGGCAAGGTCTTTTATGCCAATGGGTTCCCATAATATAGGGAGTTTTATTCTATGTCTATTGGTACATATTATCAAATATAAATTACAAAATAATAATGTATAATAATGTGACGAAGAAGAAAAAACTAGGACCACGACCTTCATTCTAACTAATAATTTTGTCTTCCTTTTCATATTTATGTTTATTTCAATATTTTCATTATATTTATCAACAAAAACTTATTTTCATATTTTTATTAATTTAAAAACTATAAAACTGATATAATTGTTTTGGAATAGTTAATTACGAAATAAAAATTCTCACGTAGAGAAAAAAACCTCTTCTAGTACTGTGTTACACTTGGAATGTAAAACAATTACACACCTGATGACAATTTTTTCAACAATTACTATCATTTTGATTGATACAAAAATTATATCACACTTTATTTATATTTTTATTATGTAAAAAATATACTTCAACAAATGTGAAAAATAAAAAAAAATTTATAATTTACTAAAACCTAGACTATTTTGCATGTACCAACTAATCCTTTGTGCACTATAAGAATAAATTTATGATGATGTATAATATAATTTTCAAAAATTAAGAAGAAAAATTATACAGTAAATTAATCAAGTTGAACGTTTAACTGTGAACATCCATACATATAAAAAGAATTAGATGGTAAATCAATTGAAACTAGTGGTAAAAGAGGTTTCCCCACTCATTTTTCTACTAGAAAACCATAAGATTCAAAGAAAGAGTTACCTAATGTTTTATTATAATCATAACTCACACAAACACTTTTTTAAAATATTCGAGAATAATAATTTTCTTACTGATACACTTTGTGGTGATCAGAGTAATTTGAATTAATTCTAGAATAACATTATATTATGTAATATGAAACATGGTTACCCAAACATTAAATAGGATGAACTAGCAATTACTTATAATTATATATACTTGTAAAAATATAATACACATGTGGTGTAATTTAGAGAGAATCTGGTGGATTTTGATAACCTACATCAATCAACGACAACACAACTCTAATAATTTTTGTTATGTTAATAATATCATGAATTTGATAATCCATATGGTGAAAATATATTCTTGAAATCCTAATATATAATTTCAATGAAACTAATTATGAATTACCATGGATTTTTTTACATTCAGTGTAAAAAATAAATTTTTCATAAATGGGTTCCATACATAATCAAAATGACTATTATTCCTAAATATTATTATATTTATATTTTGAAGGAAATAAAATTATGCTGAAAATAGGTTTAAAAAAATATGAACTAATAAAAAATGCATAATTTATTCATACTGAAACATTACAAAAAAACATCATGCAATATACTATTATATATCTTGGTTGATTACATCACATAATTGTGTTTAAAATAAACGTGGAATAAATAAGTACTACTAATTACATTATAACTAAAACCCCATCGAGATCATATTAACACATGAAAATAACTATTTTCAAAACAAAAACAATAATGGAAATAAAAATCATTAATTGAAAAAAAAATATCCTAAATAAAAATTGATAGGTGTTCTTTGTGTATTGATAATGAAATTAATAGAACATATTAGTAACATTAAAATGTTTGAATAAAATATAAACCAAAAAAATATAGTCATCAAAAATATGGTTTCTAGAGTAATTGACATTGGATATACTAATCTAAAATATTTATATTGAATTTATTTATTATTATTAATAAATTTAAAAGAATATATTTCATAAATAAAAATTGAATGAAACGAAAATTTAGTATTTTATTATATCATTCAATTAAATGAAATTAATAATTATATATTTTTCCAATTGAATGTATTTTATTAAATAATAATATTTATATTTAATACAAATATTTTGATAATATAAAAAATTAAATAAATTAAAAATTAACCCATAGCTATTATGTTTCATTTAATATGAATAAATTATATTATGGTAAAAAATAATCATTTTAAAAATTTCCTTTTATGACCAATAATTTTTTGACATTAATAAAAAAATTTCCTACATGTTATATGATTAAAATTTATATTATTAATATTTATAAAATATTACTGTTAGGATAATATATAACTGATAGGAAATCGGAATAATAATATTAATATTTTTAAAGGATATTTTTTGTTAAAAAAGTTCATTATATTTTATGATTCTAATTAAATGTTTTGTTGATAAATTTTAGAATTTTAATTTTAAAAAATAGAATTCATTTTTTTTCTTTATAGAAAATATTATCTTATGATTAAATTTTTTTATTTTAATTTTTAAAATTGATAGATAATTGAGGAAACATTTTATTTTTTTAGTTGATATAGAATTTAAGATATATATTTTAAATTAGATGGTTTAACTATCATGGGTTTCTCTAAATAGTTATTAAAAAATGATCAAAGACATAAGGATTGTAATTTTGCTGACATAAGATATGAGGTCGTGAGACACCATGTTATGCTATTGGGTTGTCTCAAATCAATGACTTAAGGTTCATGGGATTCAGGTGTATTTGATGATACATTATTCAATTCAATAAATGATGTTGTAGTTTTAATGGTTATCAATAATGGGATCTCATCAAATTTGGATACAAATTAGATGGAAAATTAATTACCAATAAAGTATTTCAAGCGATCCATTATTATAATATTTCATCTACTAAATTGTGTGAGTCAATGGGCATGTGGTAAGAAATCAAAAAGAATCTCTCCAGCCTGGGATTTTTCTATCAAGAGTATGATGGTGATTGGACATGGCTAATATCATACTATCTTCCAATATGGGGAACATAAGATAAGGAATTGTTTCTTTGGAATGTTTCTCCTAAAATTTAGTATACTTTTTATCTAAGAATGGGATTATTCTTTCAACCATTTTAAATACCGAAACATGCTCCCATAAGTTTGACTGAGAATCATTAGATATAGTTGGTTTAATTTGAGTCTTTTGATTATATGAGTTGTTTCTATAAATGTGTGAATACTAATCCAAATGTATAGGGAAACTAGTAATTATGTATTTGGAGAATGTGATAGAATCATAGTTTGTATTTAATAAATATTAAAACATTTGAATCAGGGGGTTCAGACTAATGGTGATGATAATTTTAATTTGAAAGTTGTGTTTGAGAAGATTCAATCAATATATAATTCAGGATAGACTATTGGGAATGTTTTTAGGAAGTTGCAATGAATATTATAATTAATTCTGATTTTTGAAGTATATATAGCCATCAATATCATAATTTTAGGAAGGAATTATCGATACAATGAAATAAAAGAATATATGTAATGGATTTTTTTGTGAATCAAGTAATAATATTTATTTAGATAAAATTAGGAATTATTAGAGGACTACCATTGGACCTTAATGTGGATTTAATTTGAATATATATAATGACGGTATAGTTCAAGTGGAATAGAATAAGAAACCTTCCAGTAGCCTTGAAATTTTCTGGGCAGTTAAAAAAATGTCATCCCAATATAAGACTATACAGATATGTTGTTGACCCATAATGATGGGGATATATTACAGGGTCAACTAGAATGATTCTAAAATGGTGAGGGGGATGTTGATGATGATGATAATTAGGAACCTAGTTCTCACAGGGTGAAATACTATATTGAAACCAATGAGTATAAACCAGATAAAGGCATGGACAATGAGGTGCACTACATCCTATCATCTTCTTCTAATAAAATAATTGTATTGGATGATGGTGGGTTATACCCTTAGTAGGCTATCAATCCAATGAAATATTAGTCACATTTGGTGAATACTATGGAGAACTTCTCCTCTAATGTTTGATATATAATTTTACCACTAAACTCTAAGGAATAACATAATGGAAAGTTTAAAAGAGATGAGATTTTTAAATTAAGGATCAATATGGACCCAAATAAATGTGTAGATCAGAAATATTAAAGGATACTCATGATATTTTAGAATGTCCACATCAGTTCTAATTCATATTTTTAAATATGTAACCAAATGAAATCTAATATTGAGGAGGCACTTAAAATTAATCTGAATTTCCACTAAGTCACCACTAAGTGGACATGATTATTCTACGACTAATTGATTAAATATTTTAAATATCACAGGGTTGTTTCATCTATAGGTACTTCAATATATACATGATTCTTAAAAACAATTTTAATTTGGATATTCTATTGATGATAATTTCATGCTTGTTTCAAGGTGTGTTTGATACGCTTTATATTTGTGGTGGAATTCATGTGTTTCATATAGGAATGGTTCTTTAATATGTGTAGGTAGTTTTTGGAATGGTATTTAGACTTTATAGATGATATAATGACGATGGAAGTCCTAAGTGATGTTATTATTTGTGACTATAATTTCATAATTATTTATGATAGCAGGATGGTTTCATGTATGTTATTTTTTTGGTAGGAACCTTTTAGACTATTTTAATAGTAATTTGGGTAATTTATACCTTTTAGTCCTCTAAATATTTTAATGAATTTTCCTTCTCTTTAGTGAATTTCTCCAATTTAATGGATTTGGTTCTCCAAATCCATGGATAATGCTATTTGGAATATTATTTAGGATATAATTATGATATTAGTATGACATAAACAATTATAAATCATTTTTGAAAAACAAAATTTAATTTCATATTAATAATTATTTATTTACATATATTACGTTGAATTTAGAAAAAATATTTTTATCATTTTGAACTCAAACAATATTCTATTCTAATAAAAAATATTATTTTTTTTTTGAATTAAATATTTTCATGTTTCATTATTGATTTAAAATTATTTAAATTCCACATAAATATTATTTTATTTAAACAAAATAAATTAATTTCACGAATACAAAAATGGTGATAATTCTATCCTATATAAATAAATTCATAAAAATGCACAGTCCAAAAATGTTTTTTGAACATTATGTACCCTAATATTGATTTCAACAGTTCTAAAAAATGAAATTTATTTCTGATAATATTATTCCTATATATGAATCATCACGCTAAAATTCATTATTAATGTAAATTTTATTTTTGATCATTTTTAAAAAATACCAATGAAATAAAATTAGACATTATGATAAATTTAAATTATAGTAAAGGATAAAAACAAGTAAGAATGGACAAAAATATCAAAAATATAATATCTAAATTTTTTGTGATGGTATTTTTTACCCATTACTCATAACATGTCAATTAATAAAAATATTTTAACTCATATTCTTTGAATAATTACATATTATATAATATTATAAAAAAATTCAACTCCAATCACTTATAAAAAGAGGATTCCACAACCCTTCACAAAAAACTGTAAATATATTAGTTATTCCTAATTTTAGTATAATTATATATTTATAGTATACAAATAAAATCTTGGGAGCCCCCATGATCTAGGTAAAATCCCTAAAACCACTATTTCCATGAGTTCCCCTTGAGAGAAGTGTCAGCTTCTAGTCATTATTACTAATAACCTCATAAATTTTATTATTCCTTATAATTATACTATAAACATATGAAACCCATTATAATATAACAACGTAATTATAAATAGTTTATTTATATGTTATTATTATTTGTTACAGAAATTATCTACCCTTCCCTCTTAAAAAAATGAGATCGTTGTTCGTGTATATGTGAAGACTACCACATCATCAAAGAGAAAATTATAAATTTTTATATGAACCATTCATGAAGGGATATAAAATTTTAGGTATTTAATAAATATTTATTTTATAATATTTTTATTAATATTAAAATATAATTTCTTTTCTACCTTCTTACCATTCTATGAGAAAAACATCATTCATGTGTACATGAAAATTTTATCCTCCGTGGCGTGGAATATATTCATTTTATAATGGTCTTCAATTTATGGTTCTAAAAATATTAACTAATTATTTATTATATTGAATTGAAATATATACCATGAATATGGTTTTAAAATTATAATATAATTGTTTAATACCATCTTAATGTAATGGGTTGAAATATATATATTACTAGATACAAGAATGACATGGATTTAATTTTCGTAATCCATATCCATGACATCTATTAAATAAAAATAATGAATAATAAATCATTGAATCAAAAATATTCTTATATTTTGAATAATCTATGAATGGTGAAATTTGGAAAACAAACTTTTCTGAGATATTTTTTACTAAACATGTATGAAATATCCAAAATTAATTAAATTTGATCAGGAAAATAATCAATAACCAATTTATATATTTGAAGTGAATAAAAAAATTGATGAATATAAAAGGTAATATATAGGTATATGTATTTTAATTATTGTATTAACATGGTTATGTTTATTATACAATAGTTTAATGTAATTTAAGAAAATATGGGAGAAAAAATTAAGCATCCTTCTACTCAAATTACATTATTTGTGAAATGTTTAATATTATGCATCCATTCTCATTTATATACTATGTATACATCAAATTTTAATTATATTACAATTAATAAATTAATTAATTTAATTTTAGTTTCTATTTAATGTTTTCATGATCATGATATTTTGATACAAAAGTTACAAAATATTTAGTGGTTTTATTGGTAATATCACTTCATTTGGGTCTTGAATATTTCCCCCCCAAACCATATTATTATTCAATGTTTTTAAAATAATGAAAAATATTTATTTTTTCTTATGACCCAAAAAGTTATCTCAAACTGTCTATAATATTAATTTGAAATAATATTTTAAATATTTGTGTTTTAATTTAGATATTCTGAAATATTATGTATCTCTTTTTCATTTATATTCAATAAAATATTTGTTAGAATTTCCTTTATTAATTATTAAATTTCCAATTTTAGAGATCTATATTTTGAAATAATTTTTAAAATATAGTTCATGGAATAATCTTGAATGATATATTTAAAAGTGTCTTGTGACTTTATTTTGGATTCTGTTTCATTTTCCTTGCAACATGTGAAATGAATTTTCTATCAAATTTATATTGTACTTATGTACATTTGATCTACCTTCTATAGTTTTATTTAAAAATCTTTTTCTCCATATTTTCATGGGTTTTCAAAGAATTTAGTATTCCAATTTATTTATAATATATTTTTATAAATGTGTATTTTTAAAATCCTTACCATAGTTCACTATGAAATTTAACAAGAGGGGGATACTAAATCGGCTTGGGAGCACATCCTCGTATATTATCAGTTGGTGATTGAAAACATTGTTAGAGGGTAGTTACATAGAAAGACTACAACATAATATCCGAGTTCATAATATTATAATAGAAATAACCAAACTTCATACATAATATTAAACATACAACCCATTATTCCTAATAAATATAGCATAATAATTAGTAAATAACAAGTGAATGTGATTGTATATAGTCATACATCAAGACCGATGGACCACTAGGTTAGTCACCTATAAAAAAAATTAATACTAGACTGAAATAAATCTAGAAAAAGAAATATTAAATCAATTAACCTTAACACATACTTATCTTCAAAAATATCCTTCAAATCCATATTGATCATTCACCCTCATGCCTCTTCCTAACATGAACATTCCACCAGTGAGGTCTTCTGACAAGCCCATGTTTCTTAGTTGCATTAATAGTGTGTGAGTACAACTCAATAGGTAAAAACCAATTCTATCTCTTATAAGACTAAAATATTCAATTTTGATACATGTAATATGATAAATATAAATAAATGCAGTGTTCAATTGAAAATAAATTTTCAATTTTAACCATCATGTTCTCACATGAAACTGGCGATCAACCCAAAAAAACATCGGTCAATGCTAGAGTGTATCTATTAATTTCACTGGTCTATGAAAACCAAATATTCCCCAATAGATATATATTATTAGGAAAATATGCTATTTTTAATTATCATGTTCACGGGATCCTTGAGTATCTTGTATAAATTTCAATTCCTAGGGGTGGTCTGTGGAAATCAATAAGTATAGGTCATCATCTCTAATACTCTAGAGTAAATCATGAAAATCTCATTTAATCAAAAATCATTGTTGAAAACTAGGTGGTAATATTGAATTTTTTAGTCGTCAATATCTATAATGATCCCAATAAAGTAATATTAGGATATAAATAGTCATAATGTGTTATTATTAAATCTCTTGTGATGAAACACATGTTTTATAGTCATTTGGAATCACTATTGATCCCTATGAGGTAATAATTAGCATTAAATGGTAATTATGAGTGTGCTTAGGATCTAATAAATACTATTCATTCCACATATAACATTAATTTTAAAGTTATATATGATTCCACTTATATATCTCAAATAATATAATTCATAATTGTTGGAAATAATCCCAAATCATCTCTTATGATCATGTCTAGTCACTCAAGTACATCACTTGAAATCATCATTAATGATATATTATTATTACCTAATAAATTCAGGAACTAATTTTAGAATTGAAATCATAAATACAAATTTATCATACACATCCTATCACTAGGGTTAAGAAGTCACTAGGTGTAACATGCCAGAACCCGCTCTCCCAAATTCTATGAAAAAAGCATTATCTTTACATATCTATCTTTAATACCAATAATCATGACCCAATTTAAACCATAAAAAATGTAAAAAATCAAAGTAAATAGAGGATCATTTACATACTAAAGTATATTATAGGTTTAACATTTTATCGATTTAGGATAAGCTATTACATATGTTGAAGAAATCAACAAATCGATCATTAAAATATATATCATACCAAAAGATTTCATGATGTCTAGAAACCTAAATAGACATGACCTACATAAAACCATTCTTTTTAAACAAGGTAAAAATCATATGAAATGGGTTATTGTAGATTCTTATTAATATAAAAAAATGAAATATCAATGATTACATAAGAATAACATGAGAATAATAGAATATTAAAATGAATTTACAATTTGAATAATATAATCTACATATCATAGATAAAAAAACATGATTTATAGAATAAATTCAAAAAAAAATTTATGTTTTGAATCATAAAAAATGATATATGGGAAAATAACATTGGTATAATACTTGTAATTTTCACATACGCATATGCATATAAAAACATTTCATTAATAATAATGGATTTTTTATTAGACTATATAAGATTAATATTTTCAATCCCTAAACCATCAAATTAGTCCAGTTTTACTACCAAGACTTACATATTGTAATTGGTTCACTCCCAAAACTATTATAGTATTGAATTTTTACTCTATGAATATTATGGTGGGGAAGGATCCTTACTGAAATAGATTTTCTCCCCTTTCATTTAATTTTTATCTCATGGGATATAATTATTTACTCAATTCATAAAAGGTAGAAATAGGTCTCACATGTAACATAATGAAATCCGTTCATTTTTGTTCCATAATATTAGGAATCATTTATTATATCGGAACAAATATGAAAAAAAAATTAATTTCATCAAAGTATAACTTCTGAAAAAGGTAATTAGTCACATCATCCCCTTGTTATTATTAACATAAACAATTAAAAAAAGAATAAAAATTGTATTCTTGGATCATATAACAATTCAAACTTATGTATCATCATAGGACAAAATATTACATGGAAAAACTATTTATAATTCTAAATTCAAAAAATTATTGAGGAAAATAATTTTATCATCTAAAAATTACTTTTCTTTTAAAAAAATATGATTTCATATAAGAAAACATTATAATTGAAAATAAGCTGGTGAACATATAAATGTTTCATCAAATTGTTATGTATTCATGAAGGAGGGAAAATCTACTCATTACATATAATTAAAATAATATTCTTCCCTTATTTTTTAGGAATGGACAAAAAGTACCTTGTTTGAAAAATAATAGAAATATTAATTTCAATTCATTTAGTGAACATTAAAACATGTGTAAAAATAAATTTAAAAAATATATGAGAAAATAATTTCTGATGTTTTTAAAACATGGTCATAAGATAGAAATATTCCTTCATATGGATTCAAATAGAAACAATACTGAATAATGGGGATATTGTGAAATAAACCCTTTCCACATGGGTTTATTTTGATTCATAATCATCATGAAATAATTGAATTGAAATGAAAATATGAATACCATAAAGGTAATGATATTCATGATATGATAAAATAATGGGTCATTATATACAGAACAAAAGAATAAATAATGGTTGAATATTCCATATAGATTACAGAATTAAATATGAGACTAGGAACCCTTTCCTCACGCTTCTCTTTTGTTTAAAACTATTTAACCACATGTATAATGAATTTAAATAAATTATTAATTTATACCAGATACATATAAATATTTATAATATCATATAGGATCCTAATATATCATCTTATCACTTATTTCTAAACATTATCTCTTAATTACAACTGATATGGGAGTTAACTACTTTATTTTACGATGCATATTTTTTAATATATGTTCTGGTTAATATGTATACGATATAGTTCCTAAATCAATATAATATTATTAATTTTTTATATTATATATATATATATATGTTATTTCCATACAAATAGAGATAGATGTATTCGTTACACCATTCATGGAGATGGTAGGTCATACGTTTGCATGAAGAATGTTTTTATTTTTTGAATAGTTGGAAAAAATGAATGTTAAAAAATAATTAAACATAAGAATTAATTATTTTATAATATATAACTTATATATTTTTTACAAATATATTTGTAATCATCCACGTAAATTTGTGATAAAAAATGAATTACATCACAACATAGAGATGGTATGTCATAAATTTGTATGAGTGATGTTTTCGCTTATCATTAGACAAAAAAGAGATAGAACATGTTATCCCATAATAATAATAAAATAATATTATACTAATTACACAAGAGTTATTAATATAGTATGGAAACAATAAATGATATAGATCTTGAAAAAATAAACATTAAAGAGTTGGTAAAGATGATTACCTCTTGTTCAACAGAATTAATATAGATCAATTCATATGGGATATGGGGGTGGCCTTTGGAAGGACCAATAAATAATAAACATGTATAATTATGTTTATAATATTAATTTTCAGGACATGGTGGAAATAGAATGATAAAATTGATGGGCAGAAGATCGGTAGGAGGTTCCATATATGATAGAGATGGTAGGAACTTTAGGAATTTCTCAAAATATTAAAATATAATAAGACTATTCTATAAAAAACATCCTCAAAATATTATATAAATGTACACTAGATAAAATATTTTTCCATATATTATCACATTAGTCCTTATTAAACATTTTCATAAATTTTAGAGATTTAATAAAATATTTATCCAATAAAATATCATTATTTCCAATTTTATACTATTTATTACAATTTCATTAAAAACATTAAGAAAACAAGTCCAGTATACCAAAAAAAATATTCCATTATATATTAAACATATCATTTTAGTAATTTAATTCTCATAATTCCATAAATTCACACGTTATGTGACTTTTAATTTTTTAATATCATTCAATTTATTTTTCTTTTAATTAGATTATTCCTTTATTAGTGTTGCACAATCGTATTAGTTGAAAATATATTTCCTTATTTTTTTAATGAAATTTATATTAATAAAAAAGTTTATCACGAACAGAATATCAATTTATATTGATTAAATATTTACATTAACTCATAACTATTTCACGATAACACTTTTAACCACTTTCTTTGCCTTTTATAGCCATTCATAAGCATTATACAAGAATTTGGATATTTCACTTGTTGCATAACTATAAAATTTATTTCTAAAAAATAAAATCATCAGTAATAATTAATATTTAATATACCAGTCATTGAAGGACTCATAACATCAAAATTAATATTTTTAAGATACAAAACTTTACCTTTTAATTGATGAGCTGGCTCTGTATCACCACTGAAAAATATCTTCATATTTATTTTTGAATAAATAATAATATAAATGATGTCAATTATTTTTTAATGATAAATATTTCATTATAATACGTGATTATTCTATAAGTTTTTTATATTTTCATTTTATTTCTTTGTTCCGGAATTATAATAATAGTTACCGAATTTCCAAAAATAGGTTTTTTTTCTATTACCTAAAAATTTAATTTCATATGGGAAATGTAAGAAATAATATCTGGATAAATTTTTATTGTTTTATGTATAAAAATATTCCAATTTATTGAATAAAATTTAAATAATTTATAGATTATATTTTTCAAAAAAATGTACAAAATTTGAAGAAAAACAGTTTTTTTAGAAAAATAGAGTTTTTATTAACGAGGTATATTTATTTATAAAAATTATTTAATACCAAATTAAGAAATATTGATGATTTTGATATAAAAAATGAGTATTTTAAAAAATATTTTAGAATCACTAAAATCATATTATACTGAATATCATAATCCATGGGAGAATAAAAATATATTCCTCATATTATTATAAATTAATAACCAAGAATCGTTATTACATGATAGGGTGATCCTAAAAATGGAATACACCATTATTTTAGGAAAACTAATTTAATCTAAAAAATTAAAAAGTTATAACCGATCAAAATATTTCATTCAATAAATAAATTACTTTTTAATTCCTCAAATGATATGAGACTATTTTTGAAACCGATCAATTTGAATGATTTTATCACAATATCTTCTGAGATATTTTTTTCATTGTCACCAATAATGTGCATTTAGTAATCATATACTCTCCAAGATTCACTAAAAATTTAAATTAATTATAAAAATCAGAATAACTCCAGATATAATTATCTCATGGTTATCTATATGATGAAACATGTGTTCCCAAAACTAATCATAACAATTATCAGTTGGATAATTTAAATATTGAAAAAATTCCATACTAACTAGGACACCATGTAGGCTAGTGGGAGAAGATGCTCGTTTATCCCCATTTTTTTATGGTTCAAGCCCTATATACATTCCATATTTGATGATTTGTTAACAGGAATGGGTGTTAACCTTAAAAAACATTATTAAAATAATTACACTAAAATTCCAAAAATATGATTAATACCCTCAAAACTTTAATAACCCATATTTACCTTAAAATCATACATCTTATAATCCTTATAGGATATCACCACCTTAAAATGTACTTTTAAAAAAATTAATGGGATTATTTCTCAAATAATAGTCCATATTAAACCAATGTGTCACATATACCTATCCCAAAATTTCATTAGTGTACATAAAATTTCATCACATAAAACCTCAAAATGGGTTTTTTGGACTCTAAACATATGTTCAATATAAAATTAATATACACATCATATAATCCAAAAATATAATTATAAATTCCTTTGTAAACATCATAATCTCCAATTTTTTCAAAACCGACCAATGATACAAATGATAATGTCCTATAACCCACACTGATGGATTTGGTTCTAAAAACATATTCATTATACTTCTATCATTGATACCAACAAATATGAGCTGGTTTTGACCATAAAAACCATACATAATAAATTAAAATATTGGATCACTTTCATAATGAATTATCATTTATGATTAAGGTGTTGGATAATTTTGGAAAAGGCCTACATATCATGGAAATATAAAAAACATGTTCATAAAAATCAACATCATACCAAGAAATATTTATGTCTAGAAATCATTATTGAAAATCCATCCTCAATACCATTATTAAAAACCTATGGAATGGAAATGAAAGAAAATTTTGATCTTAGATGATTTTTAAGGGTAAAAATATAAATATCAATGACTACAAAAGTATATTAGGAAAATATATGCATAATAACATGAACATAACATCAAAAAATTATACCTTTTATATCAAATATCAAAAATTTGAGCTGTGTACTAAATCATGGTTATTCATAAGAAACGAATCATAAAAGAACATGATAAATTTGAGAATAAAATTACTCTAAGATATGGAATTGTTGAATACAAATAAACATATAAAATCATTTCCCAGGAAATGACGGATTTTTTTATGACTATAAAATTCAAATATCTTAGCTACCGAAACTTCCATAACTATCAAAGATTACTATCAATAGTATCATAGTGGAAGGGGTGTACTACCCAAATCATTATTGTAATCATTGTTCACTCTGCATACTAACTTTGTGGAAAAGGTACCTTACTAGACTGGGTTCACTCCCAATTATATTTTTGATATCTCAAGAGATATAAATCTTTATCAAATGAATTGAAGAGATATATAATTCGAGGCCATACATACATATGCACATTGTATACAATTTTCTAAATGGATGAAATAATGAATAGTAAAGTATAATTATCCCCTACATAATTATAATTATACAATTTATATCATATATATTCATTAGTTCCTTATTATAATTGTTTAATTAGATTAGTGATAAAAATGAATTACTTAGGTACATGGAGAATGTAAGATGAATGTACACACGAGGAATGTTTCAACATTTTATATCAGGGAAATGAGATGAAAAATGGTTGTCCCTTAATTATAATGACATATAATTATATTTATTATACTATAAATATTAATTTATCATGTAGACAACACATGACGTGAGAGTAAAAGAATAAATAAACACGAATGGGTTTGTAAAGATGATTACCTCTTCCTCAACAGACTTCCTTTAGATCTCTATATAATAAATCTAGGATTAGTCTCTTAGAAGTACCCTGAAAAGTGGATAATGGATAAAAAATAGAATGGAATAGGAAATATTTGTTTTCCCTGGAAGGATACAATTGGTGTTAGTATTTGATGGAGGAGGTTCCATTTTATAATTAAGTTAATGGACAATTTTATAAATTTTTAAATTATTAAAATATAATAATAAATTTTAAGATCCAAATGTTCCCAAATAAGCTATAAATGAATTTATGATTAGATTTTTGACTATATATTGTCTTATATTTATTTGTTCAATATTTTAATGATATTTATATATTATTATAAATTATTAATCCCATAAAAAGTCATTATTTTCAATTTTGATATCATTCATTAATTTGAATTTAAAAACATCAAGATAAAAGTTAAAAATTAAACCATTTATTTTATTATATCCTAAATATTTCACAGTAATTTCTTGAATTTTTGGATCAAGGTAAATATTAAAAATTATGTTACTTTTAATATAATTAATATCATTTTTTGAATTTTCTATTTATTAAAATAATAATTAATTAGTGTTGCACAAGATTATAAAGTTATTATATGATTTATATTAATAATAAAATAAAGTAATTAATTAAAATATGTTTATTGTGATCACAATATATATTTATATTCAAAAAATATTAATTTTAACTCTAATATATATTATAAAAACTCATTTAAGGTGTTATTTTTTTTGGCCATGCATAAGATTTTCACATGAATTATGATAACAAACATGTTATGTAACACTACAATTTAAATATAACCATAAAAATTAATATTTTTTAATAAATTATATGAAGGACTTTTCTCATCCCCATTAATATTTTTGAAATTAATTTTTTTACTTTTCCAGAATCGTGTAGGCTCTCTCTCAACACTTAATTTTTTTATATTTGTTTTTGAATAAATTACAATATCTATGTTTTAAATAACTTTTTTGGTAAATATTTTATTTTATCATAATTTATTATTTCAATAAAAAATGATCAATTTTATTTTATTTTTATTTCTTAGTGTTATCGTAAAGATACTATATTTCATTAAAGTTTATATTATTCACAAAAAAATTAAATTTATAAAAAATGTCAAAAACACTTTTTTTTGATAAATTAATATTTTAAATAAAAAAATGAATTACACTTCAAGAAATAAAATTAATAGAAATAGTAGAAATAAATTTTAAAATAAGATTAGAAATCATGATGAAAACCAATATTTGGGAAAAATTATTTTTTCTTATAAGAGAATTTTTATTTATAAATGTACAATTCAAAAAATTAAATTATAAAATAGATTTGAATAAACCAAATTTAGTTATTCATAAAATTATATAATTTCTTTAAATTTAATATAAATAGGCCTAAAGCATAAATTCTCACCATGTCATCCTATCACATAGAAAGAACACATAATGAGGTGTGGTCCACTCTCGATACACCCCCTAATCTTGAGAAACAAAATGTACCAAAAAATAATTCACTATTTGATGTTAAAATTATTTCAAATTGTTCCAAATCCATGAAAATATAAATAATGATGTATCTTCACCAAAACAACCCAAGATGATATATAAACATTTTCATAGGTTCTCGTCTATCTATTCCATTGAAAATCCCAATAAAAATGATGATTCCACCATGATATATTGGAATCTATTCCAAACACTAAAATTGAATCACCCAATATCAATTTTTAAAAATGGAACACAAAAAAAAATTAATGTAGAGGAATTTTTTTTAGAAACATAGCCAAATCAAACAAAATATTTACCCAGATCGTGGGATGAATGGATGTATGGAAAAGACCCACCATGATTATGTCACTATGTCTATAATTAAAAAGGGAATAGATAAATTTTATTAAAATAATGTCATACTATTTATTTTGGTATTATATATTTCAACCCATGAACTACATTAAATGTGGGTTTCTACCACATGAAAATTATTTAGAGATTAAACTAGTCCTTCTGGGAATAAATGTTTTATTGTGTTGTTTTCTATCATATAAATCTTCCCATTGCACCAATAATGCTTTCACATTCCCCAAGATCACCCAATATAATTAAATATCAATTAAAACTAATATTTAGAATATATGAATTTTAAATAAGTTACTACATGTTCCATTTTGTAAAACTTACCATCCCTAAAATAAAAAAAATATAAATTTTCAATTAAATCTAAATTATGTTCAGACATGGTATATAAGAACCTAACCACAACAGATCTTATTTACACTAAATATTATTTTTTTACCATTAAATAAAAAAATTCAACCTACATAGTTTAACTATCCCTTCACATTTTTCATATGTCTACTAATGAATGACCATTGAGAATTAATTATGATCTCATATCTTAAGGTGGAGTATCACTCAAAATTCAATACAATACTTAATAAATATCACTAATATGTTGATGTGGAACGTATCCACTACATTCTATCCAAATAAGCCGTTTAAAAAAAATTATATCTACCTCAACATTATGTATACTCTCACCATTATCCAAACCACATAATGTCTAATTAAAGGGACAAGGTTGTCCCATCAATCAAAATTTCGTAATGAAAAAATTCTCAGTAAGTCAATGACCTAATCAGTAGGGTTTCTATCACACCACACCCGATCATACATAAAACCGGTAGTAAAAGTATTTACCCACCACCCATATTCATTTCCAAAACAAAACTGATGAGTCCCCTTTTCCCAACCATGGGGACCACATACGCCAAGCATTCCCCAAAATTTCATAGACTAAAAAATATAATTCATGAATCGAACCATTGATGAGGTACCCCAAACCATTATACAAATATCATTCATTTCAATTCAATTTTAATTTGAAATTTAACTTGACAATGTATTCCAATATGATTCACCCCTTGATTCATGAGATGAAATAGTCCCCCTCACCCCTCTATTGAAAAAACATTCAATTAATCACTATTACACCTTTGAATAAAGAATCTAATCATGTTCACCGTATTAACCATTTAATCATCTATTATGGACTACATGAAACTTGTGAAAATGTGTGATTAAACACTTGAATCAATCCACGAATCACATTTCACCTCCTGAACATTCGACAAATCATATCAAAACAATCCTGATCATGATGCCAATGAACTGACTCATTAAATATCTCTTCTTAATCTTAAATAAGGTATTTATAATGGACCAAATAAAACTTGTTTTCTACTCACTAGATTTCATGCACCACCTTGATCAACCAATGATTTTTCAGATCACATATCCATGACCACAATAACAACAATTCATTCTTACATAAGTAATGTATCATCTAGTACTACACGTAAGGATTGTAGTTGCAGTGTTACTCACAATAAAAAATTATAAAAAAACATAAATTATAGAACCCAATATTTTTGGGAATATTTCTCATTAAATAATTTTATTTATTCAATATATTTTTTACATTCAACACCAACGTTGATCAAACTATGATAGACTAAAAAAATTATTATTTATAACAATAATAATTTCCTTGGCATAGGTTTTGATATAAAGAATTGGATTTTATAAATTATTAATAATTTTTGGTTATATATGTATAAAAATAATTAATTGTATACCAATTAATTATAAAGGAAAAATATATTTGAATGAAGTAGATATTTTTTTCTGAAATATTTTTTATGTATTCGATATGTATTTATCTTAATAATTTAAATTCCACCAATTTTTGAAAATTTTTAATAATAAATTTATATTATTTTATTAAAAAATTGTTTTATGTGATTAAAAAAAATTTCTCGTCATAAAAAAGTAATAAATCAAATTTTATGCATTAAATTGTTTTTCTTAATAATAGAAGAATCTACCACATATTTTCAGTATATATCATAAAATATTGAATCCAGTGTCCTTAAAATTATGAAATCTTAATATTAATCTTATTAGACCACCATTCTACACCTTCATTCTTACTTAATTTTTTTTGAATGTATACTCTTGCATATATATGGATTACTATCTTTATATAGTGATACAATTCATTTTTGTAACCATATTTTACGGATGGGTTGAATTATTGGTATAGTGTTTATATATGATATTAATGACATAACTGTACTTACAAAATCATAATATCATTTAGTCCTTATTTCCATAAAATCTTTTGAGAAATGATCGCATCGCTATTGGGTATGCACATACTTAAATCTATATAAAGCGATATGATTTATTATATATATATAATACATGGATAGAAAATCCGATGAATTTTATGAAGATATGTGATATATATTATACAATAAGGATCATCAAATGGTTCATTAATATTCACCTTTATTTCATCCATCCATTGAAAAATGGAAATAGAAATCATGCATACGTACGACCTACCATGCCCGTGAACTATATAATTAATTTTTATACCGCTACAAATAATGGGTGACTATTAATATGTATATAATGAAAATATTTGATATTTATATATTTTAAATATTTTTATATGATCGAACTAGAATAAATCCACAAAGATCCAATCTATTAAACGAATATACACATGATAAATGCAACAGTTTACACTGAGAAATAATAATGATAACAAGAATGTATTGAAAAAGGGTGTGTTGAGAATTTATAATTACATCATAAATTATATTAAAATAATAAAAATTGTACTTTTATAAAACTATAATAAATTTAAATTAATTATTTAGGTGTTTATAGTTCTTTTGAATCATGTTTAACTCATGGTACAAATTTATTTCCCAATATCATCAATATTCATGAATGATTATATTTATGTCGCTGTTGGGAAATATATATCATCCATATACATGTTTTCTTAAAAAATCAATTTTCTACCATTATATTATGTTTTTAAGTAAATTATACCAATAATAGTTTTTTTATAATACAGTGTAAATGGAATCTTTTTTTCATTTTCCATTTGAGGTACTTTGGTATTTTTTTCAACAAAAATATGGTGGTCATTTATTTATCTAATATGAATATAGAAGATTATATAAAAATCATGACTATATTTTATAATATTGGAATTATTCTTGTTTACAAGGTTCATTTAAATGAAATTTTTTTATATTTTATATTTTTTATTTTTAAAAATAACATATTTTGAAATAGATAGGTTATTTTCATTAAAAAAAATCCATGTGATCTTTAAAAATAACATTCCATTTAAGGTGATGTTATTTTATGTTATATATACATTTTTAGATATATAATCTAAGAATACAAGGACTATTATTTAATGGGATGGTATTAGTTTATGTCCAATAGATGGAATTTTAATGTAAATAATTTCTTTTCCATTATGTTATGATGATATATTTAAGAAACTCATTTTATTTCCATGTGTTATGTTATGAAAAAATGTATAAGAAACAAATTTATACTTTTGGGATCTAATATAATGTATTATTTATGATATAACAGCCACATATATATGATTTTTGTTATGTGATGGGTGGTACCAAAATCACGCACCAAAGAATTAGGTAATGACTGAAATCTCATGATATTAATAACACTATAGAGGGGAGTGAACCCTACATAGTAAAGGACTCTATACAATATGATTATCCTTTTAGGGATACTTCACATCTTCAATGGATTAGTGAGTATACCCATTTCACTATTATAGTACTGTAAATGTTCCTTATCTAACAAGGGAATGAATTTCTATGCGTATTTGGTTACCATAATTCCATGTATTATGCCTATATTATTATCTCATGGTTATTGTTCATTGATTCCTTTATGGTTAATGATTTATAATATTAGATTGTTTATTACATGAAATATGACTATGATCTATGATATGTAAGGTCTTTTTTAAATATTAGAGTTTTTTATACCCTTATGATCATGTTATGATTTTTTAATCAGTGATATCTCCCTTGATTAGCCTTAATGAGAATCTGATCACTCACCTTTATTTTTTTTCCTTTCCACAGGTTATTAGGAATGGTATTAAGTATTATATATCTATAAATGGTGATTTTATATTAACAAATAATTGGTAGAATATTTGTTAATATTATGAACCACATTATTATGCTTCCAGGTTTTAAAATATTATAGACCTAATGGATTTTTATAGGTATTGATATGTTTTTTAATAAATAATAATATGTTAAGATATAATAACTATCAATTAAAATATTAGGTTACTATATTTTGTATCGTAACAAGTTTTAATTAAATTTTAGAAATAATGATTTGAAAACAATAGTGATAACCCCAATTATTAGACTATGTATAAGATAAATTCTTATTGTTTTGGTAATGATCATAAATGAACAATATTAATCTTATGGTGTCATATAATATGTGGTCACAATTTAGACATCCAAAAAATATTATTTCGTGATTATATGGTTTCTCATCATGTTTTTTATTTCTTACTATATTTTTTTCATTTTATTAAATAGATGTAACCTAAATAAATCATTAAAACTCTGAATGTGATGCAACATATAGTGATTTTTCTCATTAGAAACCAAAATTTATAGGATATAGAAAGAAAAATATTTGTTCATAGCCACATATCATTTTCATGCTATGAATTTTGTTGATCTAGAAAATTAATAATAGGGGGAATGTTTTGTTATGTCATTCTTGAGGAAATGACCACCTAATATTAGTGGCTCTATTGATATTGGAGTTGATGGGTAATGGATTTGTACCACTAAAAAAATATTTTCTAATTTCCAGTTTCATAACATGATTTTTTGTGGCTATTTATCAATTATGGGGTGATGATGATCAGTGGTTTACTTTTATCAAGAGCACAAGAGAATAAGAAATAATTGAATCTATGAAGTGATATGGATTTAAAAGCTTATATATATATATATATTCCTATTATTTTATTATAAAAATTTATAAATGATTCCATGATTTAAAGAACATTTATGATGGATATTTTGTACTTATGATGTATATTTCACATAAAATTTGAGGTATTATTCTATAATTATCATCAAAAATTAATATAAGGTTAATCAACTATTCATTGGATTTGAACCAAGCCTCTAAATAATTTTTGTTTCAATAAACCTCATTATCTATACTAATATAATTTGATGTGTTGTCAAGGTTAAAATAGATACTTGAATTATAAAAAATATTAAGTGGTTTGAGAAGAAAATATATAAGGAATTCCATGGGAAATATAAAAAACGTGTAGAGATGAATTTTATCTTTACATTATACCTGAATTGTTGATGGAAACATGGAAGAAATTTTCTAAAGGGAACATGTAAATAGTTTATGGGTTTAAAGGATGGTCTTCAATAAATATAATAATAATTTTATAGAAAGTAGTTAGGTAATGCTGTGATTAAAGAGAAATCTCCACAGAATGCAACCACAACACACTAGTGTTTTATATACAATGATTTTGTTTATTATGCTATGAAGATCATATTCTGATGGAGAATAATGATGATTGACATAAAAAACTACTTTATCCAAGAGATAAAGGGTGATATCATGAAATTACTATTTATGATCAGTGGTATGATTAATATGTGGTGAATGGTACACTTACAATCTCCTATAGAACCAACTAAAAAATTATATTTTTATTTTGAAGTATAATCTTATATTGGTATGATGGTCACATCCCAGGTCTATGATTCTTATCTTATAGATGTTTTTCAGAATGTGTTTCCTGTTAGTATTTTAATTATTCCACAATTTGAATTCAATGTTATTCAAGGAATGTATTGTATTTCATTATATAAATTCCGTATCAAATGATGAGGAATTCATATTATGTCTGATATTTCCAGTTGACCTTTGATCACATATCAATGAGATGAAAAAATATATGATATAAATTACATCCCTTATATGGATAAGTATTCATATCAAATAGTTTCTTTATCTCAAAATATTGGGAATAGACTAAAGATTAATTATTTTCCCATTTTAAGGAGTTTATTTATTTATTTTTAAAAGATATTATTGTTCTTACATAGATTAATTTAGTTGAGTTTTAAATAAATTTCATACCTAGTTCTACACCTATGTCCAAGAATCCATATATAACAACCCCAATGTTGTTGAAAGAATTGATGAAGCAAATCTAGTAGAATATTAACATGATAGTAATTTAGATAAGTGTACCACCTTTGGATGAAGCTATTATATTTGTTAATATTATGTATTGAAGATTTTGACCCTGCATTGATTATTGAAAAGTTAAGAAGGTTACTATCACGAACTAGTATTCTCTACCCTATATTGGTGAATTTGTTTGACGAACTATGTTGTGCTCAATAATTTTTTATGACAAATCTTATTTTTTGTATCATTAATTGATAGAAAAGAATGAAGGTACCCTACACAACATTTTATACAACATATAGACAATATGAATTTATTATGTTTCCCCTTACTATTTCCCCCTTTATCATCATGGATTTAATGAATATAACCATTTGATATTAACTTGAATATTTTTTGGTAGTATGTATAGATGGTATTCTTATTTATTCAAGGATAAATTAGGAAAATTATAATCATTTATGAATTGTTCTAAATACCCTATGGAATTTTAATATTTATGAAAAATTTACCATGTTTGAATTTTTCATACAGAATGTTTCATTCATGTGTTAATTAATATTAAGTTATGGTATATCAGTAGACACTTAAAAGATACAATTATTGAAATATAGACTATAGAAACAAATTTGATTATGTTTTTTATTTTTCTGGTGTTTTTGGATAATATCAGTTCTTTGTGGAGAATATTTCATGAATATCAAATCCAATCACCATATTATCTTCAACGAGAGACAATTTTTATTTGGATGATTAATGAGCTGAATATTTCTTGTAACTCAATAGAAGGCTAGTTAGTGAACTTATTCTTCCACTACCATAAAATGGATAATGGTTTTTAATTAATAATGTGGAATCAATGAATGGAATTACATATGTTCTCATTAATAATGAAATGGTTATATATTATTGCTCTTGAAAATTTAAGACCCATGATAAAAATAAAACAAACCATGATTTGGTGTTAGAAATGATATTATTTCAATTAATGATATAGATACATTATCATTATATAGTAAAGTTTGACATATATAAAGATTATAAATGCTTATAACTTTTTTACACCAAAAGTGGTGATCATGCCCCAAAAGAAGATGTTTGGCTCTGATAAGGACTATGACTGTTCAATGCAATACCACCCAGGGAATGAGAACATAGTGGAAGATTTTAGGATTTGAAAGGATCATGATACTTTGTATATGATGTGTATCAAATAATATCTACTATTAATGGGAATACAAATCATGGATCTTGATATTTTTTAAGATGGTAATAAATATTATATTTCATAAATGATTTTTTAACCATCTATCCACATAAAGACTAAAGTAAAACCTATGGAAGATATAGAGCATAAAAAGAGGTGATAAATGTTCCTGAGTTCAACCATGATTTTAATGGAAGAATCAGGTTCTTGAATAATGTATGGGACCCTTTATTATTATATTTTAAGAAGGATCTAAATTATAGTGTTCATTATTCAACCTTCATTATTCGTTAGGGATGTATGAATATATATAGTGTTTTCAATGTGAATTTATTATAGGAATGAAGGATGAAAGATATTGAAGTATATTTCTATGGATTCATCATATATCAATATGTTAAGGAATAGATAAAGAAGTATAATGGTGTGTTACAACCATTATCTATAAAAAAATTGAAATGGGAATACAAAACCATGGGGTTTTCATCGTACTCCATGAAACTTATAAAAATAATAATGTTATTTGACATATTGGAACTCACTGTATAAATTCAATAGGATTAATTTAAATTAGAGTAGATTTTTTCCTTGAGTAACACACTCGATTATACATTATCTATGTGGTAAGATTTCATTGTGTACCACTTTTAATTATATCTGATTGGAAAATAATGTTTATCATTATTTTATAAGGAATTCTTCAGGTAGCTATAGATTCGTATTCATGTTTATACACTTCTTATAATCCTCATAAATTTGTTTATAAATATAGAATCATAAAATTCAAATAACAGAAGTTGATATATTAATCTATGTATATCAATTTTTATTAGGATCACCACCTTGCTTTGGTGAAATTTTATTACAATAGTAGCTTTAAATCTAGCAAGAATATCGATCCTTATAAATCCCACTATGTTGGGGGAGTGTAGTACTCTAAAATAATGGAATGATAAAGGGGGATGAATGATATAAGAATCTATCTAGTTATGAAAATGACTGATATAGTTATATCTATTCAAAAGAACATAAACCATTAACAAATTTGATAAAAAAATTATCCCCATAGTCAGAAAAATATAGATCTTGAATTTGATGACATTGTATTCTTATAAATATCTCCATAGAAAAGGATGAAGTGGTTTTGAGAGAATATAAAACCAATCCATTGATATATTATCCGTTTTTAATTCATAAAAATATAAGGATGAATTCATATAAATTGGTTCTTCCATAAAATCACTATAAATTTTATGGTGTGATTCTTGTATATCTCATAAAGAAGTACATATATATTCTTAGCATGTGTTGAAATTAATTTATGTACCCTTATAAAATGATATTTCTTATACGTATGAAATTTTATATATTCTACATCGTATATATATAGTGTTGTGAAATAATACAACACACATGCTTAATGTCTCGGGTGAAACAACTAATTTGAAGAAGCTACATAGATCCCTTAGTATGGAATGTGGAAAAAATATCATCATCTGTTTATATCATTGAGATGTGTTTTGAGGGATAACATCATTTTGAGGATGTATAATAATAGATTTAGTTTTTATGAAATTATTATGTTTAAATAATTTTATTTATTTGATAGCTTATATTACATGCAACATATAGTTTAAATGAACCACAATATTCTATTAAAATATTAATATTTTAAATGATAGTTCTAACATAGCCACTAGATTAGCCAGTGTGAATATTAATAAATAAATTATAAAACATCTATATTAATATATATATATATATATATATATATAATTTATTCATTATATATTGATTATAAAAGAAAATAAAAAAATCATTGAAAGAATCATAAATGTTTTCCTTAAATAAAGTTTTTACCCAAGTAATGTATTTTTATCCTAAAAATTAATATAACCCATATACATAAATTATATAAAATAATTAAATATATTATTTACTTTATCAAATTTTTTTAATAATTAAAAAATAATTTGTAAAATATAAGTCAAAATTTAAATAATTTTATTCCCAATAATGTTTTTTCTTATAAGAAGATGTTATTATCTTATTTTGTACACTTATCATAAAATTAAATTTCATCGATCTAAATGTATTGAATTATATAAAATTTATTAGATATTTATAATTATGAGGATTATGTTTTGTAAATAGGAACCTTATATTTTTTCAATATGAATTTTAACAATTCTAAAATGTATCACTTCCGTAAATTATAATTCGGGCTATTCAAGAATGAATATAATTTATAAGGACATATTTATCACTATAAATTATTATTTAATGAATTTAATTAAGTCATTAGAAAATATTATTGATATTTAGTTTTTAAAGGATAACTATCAGTGTAATACAATTATATGATATTTAAATAACGGAATTTTACAGAATGTCTCACTCTCTGTTTGCAATATCCTTTATGTGTCCAAATAGGACAGAAGTAAGTTATGAATGAATATGAGTGTTCATATTTAGTTTACTAAAATTATTCCCAAGTTATAAAATTATTTTTGATAATAATTAATTATATAATGACTTTAATTTCTTATGGAACAATGATGGAGTTTTTCTCTATTAAATAACAAATATAACAAAAAAAATTAGGATTATTATAAGTTATATAATTTAAAGATTAAATATGTGCCATAATTTTTATATATAATAGTTTAATAGTTGACAATAATGATATTTTATCAAATTAATATTTTATTAAGTTATTTAAAAATCATAAAAATATTGATATAATTTTAAAATGACATTATATGTTATAAAATGTCATTAATTGACCTTTAATGGCCCAATTTTTTCCATATATTTATTAATTAAAAATCTTTAATGTTTAAAAAGGTGTTATAATAGTTTGAATTACAGTTGGTTAACTAAGGGTTAATCAAAATGATTTGTTTTAAAATTACTCCCAAAATTTCCTAAATTATTTTTTCATATTATTAAAAACCTATCCTACAAAATCATCAAATTAGTGGCCATTTGGAGATATTTTTTATTGAGAATAAATTAATTTTAATTCCATATTTTGATAGATTTTAAAAGTTCCAGTTCTCAAAATATTAAAATGGAACCTTCTCCCACACATCCACACACCACATTGAGCCTTAATGATCGACCAAACTCTAAAACTTTATCTTATATGCATCCCTATAAATATTATAGCCGTTTATTTCTTCTCTAAAGTCAACTATAGACACTTTAGAGTATAAGTAAATGAGCGATTTTAAAGAGTAGGTAACCCCCTAACCAATCACTTTCTTTTCTACAATTCCTTACCTCCAATTAACATTTGGTATATAAAAAAATTAATAAATTCAATATCCCCAATACTAAGAAATTATATTATAATTCATAAAACAAAATTTTATACCATCTTTCACAATAATTAATATGTTAAAATATCACTCAGGTGTATGTATGGCATATTATCCTCACATAAGGGTACAATTAATTTTTCACTATTATATTTTTTGTAAATGTATTATGATGAGTATAATATTAATATTTGATATATTGAAAAAATTACTCTTCTATAATGATAGTATGATATCTATGTACTTATCATCCAATTATTTTAGTAATTATAACCTCACTCATGCATTTGTATTGAATGCCTCCTCCATGAAGTGTTTTCATTTGTTATTCAATTATATTTTACATGAATAAAAATTAGTATGAGTTTGAGGAATACATATATGATATATATGATATAATAATTATATTTTAATAGTTTATTAATTTTAATCATTCTTCAATCTATTTGTTGACAAATGAAAATAATGTTCATGCATATGCATAGCCTACCCTTACCATGAATAGAGTAAATAAATGTCTTTCTATTTCTGTATTTTATGGATGACTTTAAATATTTGGAATAATGAATATTTATGATATTTTTTTAATGATAAATTTTAAATTGATTATGGAACCAATATAAATTAAAATTAACTACATGTAGAAAATGTTTTTGGTGCATCATAATTTTTATGTTATTTTTTCATAACTGGCGTGAAAAGGATATGTATATTAATGTTTCATGAAAATTATCAAATAAATGTTGTGAAAAAAATAGTTGTAACATCCCTATTAATTAAGGAATAAGGCCATTTAATATAAATTAATATTTATAAATAATAAATTATTTTTACATTAAATGGGTCACATTGTCTGATTGCCAACCCGACATGTAACAACAGGTATCTTGAAAAGATTACATTGTATTCAAGATTGAGTTATAACAAAAAAATATTACATTATTAATATTATTATTTTAAATTTTAGTTAAAATTTATCCTTTGTATTAGAAGGAATGAAAAATTTAACTATATTATGTTTAACCATGTTTGATAAATGTTTTTACATTCATTAAATAAACTTTCAATGCATAAAATGAGAATAAATCCATATTTTAAGTAGAAAATATTTTTAAAAGGAATTTGTACTTCCTTTTGATGGTGAACCATTATTATATCTAGTTTTCATCAATTAAATATTTTTTATTTGACAAAATTAACATATCCTTTGTAATAGGGACATTAATATTTTCTTTGGTTAAATTTTTTATATTTTTATGACAAAATTCTTTTATTAAGGAAGAGTGAGAAATTATGCATTTTAATTCCAAAAAACATTTTCTCCTAATTTATTTATATTTATAGATTATAATTTCAATTGGATAAAAAGTATATTTATATTATGGTTTTAAAATTTAATCCAAATTTGGTCATTAGATGTAATTTCACATTGAAAATGTATACAAACACATTTTAATCTTTTGATGGTTTTTACATTCTAAAACCCTTTTATTTCAGTCTGACAATAGGATTAGTTTTAAATTTAATTTTTCCACTTCTATGAATGAGATTTTCAAAAATTAACAACGTGGTTGTCAGAATTATTAATGGATTAGAATATTTTTTTGTTAGTAGCAACTTTATTATTTTATTTACCATGGTTAAAGGGTAAATTAGGTAAATAACGGTAAACATAATATTATTATAATATAAAACTACAATAAATCATGTATCAATTTTATTTCATGAGTTATGGACAACCAAAATAACCCTTGGGATGAAAATTTTGCCTTTGTAAGCCACAATGGATTGATTTTGTTATTTATTTCATTTAATTTAAAGTGAAGGAAAAAATATCACAAACAAGACTATTATTACTAAAAAATTATGATATGGGGTTATATAGGTGATATATTTGACTATAAATAGTCATTATAAATATAAAATTATTAATGAAATAATTTTATTTTATTTATAATTTTTATACATTAAATAATTGAATTTAATTATGAAAAAGTGATGATGTAGTGATTACTTTATTAATGAAAGAATCAAATAAATGATATTATTAAAATTAAAATAAATAATATTCGAATTAATTTATACTAAATGAGAATTTTATGGATTAATATGACTTGTTAGTATTGATTTCATGTTTTTTCAGAAGGAATATAATTGTTTTTATTTTTTTAAATGTCATGTATGGATCGTGTCAAAATTTTCGTAATGAAAGACATAAAAAATAAAATATTTCATTAAATGTTTTAAAATTACTAAAAATAAAATATTAGACCATGTGTTTAGGATAATTTCAAATATATTATTAAATATACATTTTTTTGGTTATTTGACATGTAATAGTAATTAATTAACACATAATGTGTAAATAAAATTATATCCTGGTAGGATTAAAAAGGTTAAAATAAGGGTTAAACCAAAATAATAAGGGTTAAAAAATATTCTAAACATGTATAATTTTACATGAATGATAGTTATTAATCCCAAAATATTTTTATAATATAAATTAATAAGTTTGGGAATATTTGGAACTGAAATTGAATTTATATCAATGTACTATTTTAAGAGTTTCCAAGGGGGGGCCATCCCTTCTCCTATAAAAAGGTTCCCACTCTTCTATAATACTTACACTTCCAAATCATTTTGGTTTATAAAAGAACATACAAAAACAAATACTATAATCCCTCCCATGTTCTTGATTTTTCTTATTAGGTAGAATATATTTTATAGAGGTGAAATAGTATTCGTCGAATGTGATCAGTTGAAGAATATGTATCTTTTTCTTTACGCATTTGTATATTATTTCTCTTTATATATCCTTTTATTCTCCTCAAACAATCATGAGATATTAACTATTGTATCCTAAATATATATAAAAGTTTATTATGTTTACATCATCACTTAAATACATCACCACGTTATTTAAATGGGAATTGAATTAATTGCTTTGCGTACGTGTAAACTATCACCTCCACGAACCGATATAATTATTTTTCAAAAATATTTCTGCCATGACTACTTATAATTATGGGATAAATAATTATATCTTATATTCATGACATATTTATCATTTTTAAAGAATAATATTTCAGTTATTTTCTTACTTTCCATGCACATAAAAGTGATAATGTTATTTGCGCATACGTGTGAACTATCACCTCCACGAAGCAATGTCGATCGTTTCTATTCAAAAAATCACTTGTATAATATAAATTTGTATATTTAAATAATTATTATAATTTTAATAATATTATTATATTTATGGAAAAATAAAATATCAATCACACTATTTTTATAAAGATCAATGAAAAGTGTTAACGTTACTCATGCGTACGTACGACCTACCATCTCCATTATTATAACATCGTTCATTTTTCGAATGATAAATGATTGGTTTGATTTAAAAAGTATAGTAGATGTATTAAAATGATTATTAGGTCATGAATATTATTCTTGAGATGATGGAATTATGTCCACATAGACTATTGACATTAATCCATGTTCATTTTCGATTCAAGTACCGTATTTCAAAAAAATTAATGATACAAGTCTAAATAATTATTTAATTTTTATAACATGGTAATAAATGATATAAAAGAAATAATGAACATGAATATATTTCTAAAGAAATTAAAAATTAACATAGGTTTATTATTTATGAATATAAATATTTTACATGATGAGTCAGACTCTAGGTAAGAGATTTCATCTCAATATCCATCAACTAAGACATTTCTAGAAAATATGAACATTTATTCTATTAGAAGCTATATATAAAACAAATATGACATTTAATATCAATATTTAATGTTTAATAATGTTATTTATTGTTTTTGTAAATTTATTTATTCATGGATATTATTGTTTAAATATTCAAAGTGGTATGGGACACCTAGAATGTTTAATGATTTAATTATCAAATTTTTTTCATCATAAGTTTTTAAATGTTTTTATTATATGGAAATAAATGGATTATATTAGAATTTTTTTTGTATCATTTTTAATTCATTTTTTTAAAAAATGGAATCTTTTTATAAAATTCATTTTATTATCATTAAAAACCCACAAAAGAATCTTTTTTAATGTATATGCTGACAATAACTTCTTCGTCACTGTAACAATTATTTAAAATTTGGATTTGCCTATTAGAGTTAATGTATTTAAAAAAAATAAATAGTTTTTTTCTGTATCTTGGTATTTAAAATGGGTTCGTAAATGAAAATGGTATTTTTTGTAATGTTTTTCATATGGGATTAGAAGATTTTTCCAAAAGGATTTTGTGATGAATGTATTTTTTGTAAGGGTAATTAAGAATTATACGAAACTAGTTAGACCGATATAGCTTATACAAAGGGTTGATCCCCATTACAACTCATGAGTGAGCCCCAAAAGCCTATAAAAAGGGTTACTTCCCAATATAGATCACATGTTAGCCCATATAGCTTATATGAGGGTTCATTCCACATTATATCTCATGGGTGAGACTCATATAGATTATACAAAGGGTGATCACAATTATAGATATCCAATTTGGAAGTCAACCATATTGTTATTATAATTAAAATTGTTTTGAAAGGGTGTTATGTATATGTTTCTATTAGTCACTTAAATTATTTTCATTTTTTTCTTTTGGTTAAATTGATTTTCATTGAACAAAAAGTATGACTGTTATTTATGTGAAAATGTTTTTTTTCATTTGTTCAATGAATGTTAAATAGGTGACCATGTTTTATCTAGATTAATTGTTTCATTCTATATATATCCCTTACTAAGATTTTCTTCTCATCCCATGATTCTAAATGTTTTCATAGGTCTTAGAATTTGTAAGGACAATGAAGATTCCATGATGAAAGTATTAAAGATGTGTCTTGAAATGAAATCATATTTTTTTAAAAGGGTTTCCTTTGATAAAATAATTGGTACTAAGTATATGTGTCAACATGTAATATATGAGTTTACTATGAAAGAGTTTTTTCTAATTTTATGAAACTAAAATGTTAAAAGATCCTCAAAAGTGAATTCTAGTTCAAAAACACTATAATAATATATCTTTAAGGTCTTTTCCTTATAGTTGGAATCAGAGGATAGTTTAGACAACTTTGGAGATTAGGATGTCTTTTTAAGTTATAGGGATTTCATATGATTTTATAATTTTGTGTCGATAAAAATATTAATATATAACATATCCATTTTGAGGATTATGTAATGAAATTTCAAGGTTATTGATGGTAATTCTGGAGATATTAACTTATAAGGTAACTATGGGTTATTAATTTTTGGGATGAAAAATAAAAGGCGTAGAATAAATTTTGATGTTAAAACGTGTTATGGTAATTTTTGGGGATTATATAAATTTTTTTAATGTTATAATAATTATATCATTTTTTAAAAAATGGAAATACACAAACATCATGAAAACCAATCAAGTCAGACAATTAGGCGGGAATCAAACCCATAACCAATGTGTGACAGGGCTTTATCACCTACCACTGGCCTTCGTGAAGTCCATAGTATGTATGAATTAACATTTTGGTAAAATGAGTTGATGGAATAACAATTAATTTATTTTTGGAAATTATTTTTTATTAAATGTATATCCTTAGTATTGGAAATTTATTAAGTGATAATGTTATTTTTGAAGAAGTTCACTATTTAGGGAACTTTATATGATTAATGTAAATAGAATACTATGGGATTTTAATTAAGGAATACTGGTTTATTAATATTTTGGTAGAATCTATCTTTTTCAATGTAGAATTCTAGATATGTGGGTTATTAATGGAAATTATTGATCTATCATAGAGAATATATTATTATGTTAATTACATTTTGGTATAAGACATTATGAGTGGTTCATGTTATTTAAAGATAAATGTTAACTTTTTTCCTTGAAGACTATGTGATCAAATCCTTCTAAATTTTTGGTTTTAATATTAGTTTACATTGTTTTATTTAATTTAAAGGATATTTATTTTTATAATGGAATATGTAGAAATTTGGTTATTAATATTGAATTTTAGAGAATATAAGTAGTTTTTCTTTATAATATGGTAAATTATTTTTTGGTATCGACTTCCCTTGCACTAAAGATTTTGATTATAGTTAATGTCTAAATAAATTAGAAATATGTTACTCATCTTTTGTGGATTATTTTATTCTTTAGAAGTCGATTCTAGTGCTTATGTGCTTCTTTAGAAGTGGATTCTAGTGCTTTAGGTGTGACAAAGACATCTTGAAGACTCATCATTTGAAGAAAAGATGAGTTGGTAGAGGAATTGATTAAATGATCAACACTACATGTCAAGTATGTATATTTCATTATAATTTATTTATAGGATGTAATATAATTATTAAACTCTATGAAAATGTTCTTAATGAAAAAAATGTTTAATGCTTACTTTTATCAACAAAATTTTACCAATCACTTATTTATGGTATTTTTATGATTAACTTTCAGTTATAAAGTCTTCTATAATTCTCTATTAGAGGGTGATAGTTATTTATTCTTAAATATCCATGTTTTCTTACATGTATCCTCATGTGATTTTTTAATTCACTTTATTACATTTAATTTGGAGGTTTTATTGCCTTTTTTCCGATTTGGGATTTCAATAATGTTACCCAGACCAATTTTAAAATTGGGATGACGCAACACCCAAATGGGGGGAAAGATATAACATCACAAGTAATTATAGAATAAAAGTTTTTAATATCTATTAATATTTATGAATATGATATTAATTTTATGTTAAAAGATACACATTGCCTAAAAGTGTAATCTATATGAAACAACAGGTTTCTCTGAAATCATACATTTCACACAAGACATGGTTATGCAGAAAAATAGTAATTTATTAATATTATTATTTTAAATGGTAGTTAATTATTAGTAGTTTGGTTAGAGTTACTTAATATAGATAAATATATTATGTTTATAGATATATTTAAAAAAAACATTCATTCATAAAAATAATTTTAGAGGCTTAATATGATAATAAATCCAATTTTATGCATAAAATAATTTTAAAATGTAGTTTTACTACCTTTTACGGGAAACCCTTTTAAAATATAGATTATATAACTTTTATATGTTCTATTTGAAATAAGAAACTTTATTTTTGAAGAGTGAAATAAAAATTTACTATGGTTGAGATTTTTTTATTTTTCTAATAAAATTTATATTATAATGTATATTGAAAAATAATGCAATTTAATTCAAAACTACATTTTCAACTAATTTATTTGAATTTATAGATTATAATTTTAAATGGTTTTAAACTATATTTCAAATATTTTTTTATAATTTAATCTAATGTTTGGAGAAGGAAGCCATTTCACATTGAAATTTGATATGAACACATGTCAATCTTTTGATTGTTTTTAATTGTTTAACCTCATTTTTTTATTCTGGAAATGGGGTTAATTTTTATACTTAAATGTTCCACTTCTAAGAAAGATTTTTCAAAAACTAACATACATGGTTGTAATCAGTATGAAAATTTTGGTTTAATAGTATAAAAATATTTTTTTATGAATAATAACTTTAGTATTTTATTTACCACGGTTAAGGAGTAAATCAGGTAAATAATGGTTAAAATAAAATTATTATAATATAAAACTACCATACCACTAGTCTTAATCTTATTGTATGAGTTATGGATGACAAATAAAACACTTGGGATGAATTTTTTTCCTTTTGAATCCCCTTGGGTATAATTATGTATTTAAAACATGTAAATTAATGTAAAGGCAACGATATCATAAACATGGATCTTATTACTAAATCATTTTAATATGGGGTTATATTGGTGATATATTTGACTATAAATATTATTTATAAATCTAAAAAAATTACTTACATAATTGTATTTTATTTAAAAACTTTAGACATTAAATAATTAAATTTAATTAGGACACAATGAGGATGCAGTGATTGCTTTATTGATGAAAGAATCAAATAAATCATATTATAAATATTTATATTAATATTATCTAACAAAAATTTTACCATATATGAATTTTTTAGAAAACTATGAAATTATTATTATTTATTTACTATATATTCTGAAGGTAATTAAGTGAATTTTATTTTTTAAATGTCATGTTTGGATAGAGTCAAAATTGAAATAATTCATAACATAAAATATTAAATAGTTGATTAACTGTTGTAGAATTAATAAAAAAAATATTAGACAAAATGATTAGAATGATTCCTACTATTTCATAAATAATATTTTTTTTGTTGGTTTAGATGTTATGGAAATTACATTAACACATAAAGGGTAAATAATTTGATATCATGGTAAGATTAAAACCTATAAAACAAGGGTCAAACAAAAAAGTTAAGGATTCAAAATATTAAAAACTTGTCCAATTTTTATTTTATGATATTTATTCGACCCAAAATAATATTATTTTAAAAATAAATGAGTTTGGGACCATTTGGAAGAGAAAATTAATTTATATTAAATTAATATTTTAATAGTTACAAGGGTGCCTTTCCCCTCTCATATAAAAAGGTTCCTATTCTCATATAATAATTACACTTCGAAAGATATTTTATTTGGAAAATATCAACAAAAATTATTCCTAGAATCCATAATAAAATTATTGAGTCCTTATATTAGGAATAAATCCTTTCTTAGAGGTGTTAAAGTGTTCATTAAAGGTGATCAAGCGAAGAAGAGGTATCATTTTCCTTAAGTATTTCAATTTTATTTCTTCTTCCACATCCTTGAAATTTCTTCCATACATGATGGAATAATAATTCCAGTATCCTAAATAAATTTAGTTGTTATTTTGTTAATATCATCACCTAAATCTATCTCCACTTCCATTAAATTGGAATAGAATTAATCTTCTGTGCGTATGTGTGAACTATCTCCTCCATGAACCGATATAATTCATTTTCCATTACTGTATATAATCACTAGTTATAATGATGAAATAAATGTTTATATATAATATTAATGACATATTAATAATTGAAAAGAATAATATTTTAGTTACGTTCTTATATTCAATGTACATAAAAAGGTTAACATCGTTCGTGTGTACGTGTGAACTATCACCTATATGAAGTGATGTGAATAATTTTTATTCAAAGCACATATATGATATGTAAAAGTATATATAATCTCATATTATGATTTTAGTAATAATATTATCATTATGAAAAGATAACATAGTAATTACTTTATTTCTGTAATGATCAATGAAAATTGGAAACATTACTCCTACTTATGTACGACCTACCATCTCAATTATTATAACATTCTTAATTATTTACACCATAGATGATTGGATTGATTTAATAACTATAATAAATTTATTAATGTATTAATGTGGTTAATATGTAATTAATATCATTATGGATATTATGTGATTATGACCACATGGACTATCAACATCAATCCACGTTCATTTTTGACTCAAGTACCAAATTTTGACAAAATACACCATATGAACTTAATAGAATATGAAATTTTTAAAACATGGTAAAAAGAGATATAAAAGTAATAATAATAATAAAAGTTTCTCAATAAATTATAAATCAAACAAAATTTATTATTTAGGAATATAATGATTTAATGTTATGATTCAGACTTAAGGTAAGGTATTTCATCTCAATCTCTTTTCATTGATGCATCTCTTGATAATATTGAAATTTATTCTTTTATAAGGTGTATATACAACATCTATGAAATTTTATGTCCATATTTTATCTATAATAAAGTTATATTTTTTTTGTTAAATTTATTAATTCAGGGAGATTAATATTTAAATATTTATCATGGTATGTAAGAACTTTAAGAGTTAATGATTTAATTATCAAATATTTTTCTTCAAGTTATTTATTTCCATATTTATTTATATGGATATAAAAAGATTATACCAGATGTATAATGTCTATATTTTATTTCATTGAAATTTTTAAAAAAGAATATTTTGATAAAATTATTTTTACTTTCTTCAAAAAAGAAAAAAGTAATGTTTTTTTATAATGTGTAAAGTGACAATGAAATCTCTATCGCCATAATCATTATCTAATATTTTGCACCCCCAATAATCCTAAATGTATTTTAAAATGAAAAAAATTCCCTTATTTGGGAATATTGGTATTGAAAATGGGTTCTTAAATGAAAATTTTATTTTTATATGAATCTTTTTAACATGGAATTAGAAGATTTTTCGTATGGGTTCGGTGATGAACATGTTTCCGAAATGGTATATGGAAATTAAATGAAATGGGTGAGCCCAATATAGCATATATGTAGGGTTTTTCCCCATTATAGCTCACAGGTTATCTCATAACTGCATATATGAAGGGTTTATCCCAAATATAACTCACGAGTGACACCGTTATAGCTTATATGAAGGGTTGATCCCCAATATATCTCCAATGTGAGCCTGATATTTCAAATACAAAAGGTGATCCCCATTATATATCTCCAATTTAGAATTAGACCATATGGTTAATCCAATAGAAAGAGGTATGAAATGGTTTTATGTATATGATTCTCTATATACCCTAAATATGTTTTAATTTTATTATATTGGGTTTAATGTATTTCTTTGAACAAAAATTATGAGTGTTATTCAGGTGAAAATGTTTTGTTTCATTCTCTAAAAAAACGCTAAATGGGTTATCATGTTTTAACCTGAAAAATAGTTTCATTCTTATTACTTCCCGTACTAGGATTTTTTTCTCATCCCATGTTTTAATATGTTTTTTATAGGTCAAAATATTGGTAAAGACAAAAAATATTCCATGATGAATGTATTGAAATTGTTTAATAAAAATATATATTGTTTTATTTTAAAAGGTTTTCCTTTGGTGAAAAAATTGATACTGTGAATTTATGTCCACCTCTAATGTGTGAGATTAGTATGTAAGATATTTTCCTTATTCCTTAAAATTATAAACATAAAACATCATAAAAATGTGAATTTTAGTTTCAAAACACAAGAATAAAATATGTTTAATATAGCACCCCGAGATTTTATAAAAAATATTCTTTTAATTTCATTGATGTCTTGTGTTGTACGCTATAACAAAATTAGCCTGTGTTATACAGAACACCGTATTAGCATGCAGTATAAGCAACACTATTCTTGGCTCGTGTTACACACAATTTCAAGTTCGTTATGTATAAATTATTCTACACAACATTAAGTATTGATTTCGTTTAATGTATAAATGAAATTTTTTTTGATTATTTTATACACAAAAACAAAGGGATATTTCACTACACGCAGCCTTGACTTGTCTTGCATTACACGCAATCACGACCGTCCTCGATAGCGGGTGTTGTACGCAATACCGGGATTCACTAAACAATGATATATGGTTATAATATTATTTTAATCTAGCCGTTATGAATATTATTATCTACATTTGGAATTTTATAACATTATTATTCATCTTACACATTTTCTAGAACATGGTATGAGAACAAAATAAATTTTTCAGGTAAAATAAGTATTTTTCAAAAAAATGTAGTTTTGCCGCCTTTTAATAGCGCACCAATTTTAAATATAATTTTTGACAAGTTTATAAGTTAAATTTTAAAAAATAAACTTCTTATTTTGAATCAGGATATAAAAATTTACATTGAATAATGTTTTTATATTTTTATAACAACTTTCTTATTTTGATGAATAGTAAAAACACGCTAAATTTTACTTAAAAAAAACTTTTTTCATCAAGATAATTTATATGGTTAAATAATAATCGTAAATTGTTTTAAACTATAAATAGAATATATTTTTACCATTTAATATAATTTATGTCATTAGCATTGATTTTACCTTGAATTCTTAGGTTAAATCAATTCAATCTTTTGCAATGTTTTAAACAAAAACCCGTTTTTTTCGACGACGAGATTAATTTTAAATTAATTACTGAAACTTATATGTTTTGAATTTTGAAAAAAGGATTCCATATTTGAATTCAGTGGGTCCAAATTATGTTAATAAGCTACTTTTTTTATATTATTAATAGTAACTATGGTAATTTTTATTTACTGCAGTTAAAGGTAAATCAGGTAATTAAGGGTAAAAATAAGATTATAAAATTACCCTAAAACCTAAGAAAATTCTATTAAATGATTTAAAGTCGACCCATATCACCTAAGGGTTGGAATAAATTCATTTTTGATACTTTTTACCATGAAAATAATTTAATTATTATTAAAACCAAAGAAAGCGACAACATGTCACTCTCTTAAATCTTATAAGTATAATAATTTTAATTTAGTGATAAACTACATGAAACATAGAAAATAAATTGTCTCTATAATTATAAGAAAATAATATACATCATGTGAATTTATATATAATTTTTAAGGATTAAAGTATTATCATTTAAGGTGACACGAAAGTGATGTTTAAATTATTTTATTGATTGAAATATCAAATAAATGGTTTTAAAAATATTAAAATAAATAATATTAACTATTTAATATGCTCCACAAAGTTTCTAGATAAATATGACATGTTATGAATCTATTAAATATTTTTTTTCAAACATATATTCAGTGTGGATTTTATTTAAATTCAAATAAATGGATAGTGTCAAAATTGACACTATTGTTATTTTATAAAAATAACATAATATAAATTTTTTTAAAAATCACAAAAATATTTAAAAATTATAAATTAAAATTTATATGGTCTAAAATGTCATAAATTATCCAATTATAGTCAATTCACAACACATAAGAAATTATTTATAACAATTTAATATTCAGAATCTTATTACCACAAATAAAATTAAATAGATTAAATAAAGATAAATCAAGTTGATAAGGATTAAAATAATTTCCCAAAATGTATAAATTTTATTGGTTGATGAGATTAAAACCCTATGTTACCTTTACAACGAGCCTGTACCATAGTGGAACAGGCTCTGGCTTGGCATCCAAAAGACCTAGGATCAGATCCGTGCAGGGGAAAATTTCCGGGTACTGTAGCGGTACTATAGAAGGTATTGTAGTAGTGGCGGAACTGTAGTAGCGGAAGCACTATGGCGGCGGAGGAACTAGAGCAGATACTGTAGAGGTAGAAGTACTATATCAGGTACTATAGCTGCACTGGTACTGTTTTAGTACTGTTCACCAAGGGGTCCTTTGGGCCAAAAAATGGGCTTTCAAGCTTTGTATTCAGGACACTTGGCCTTGGGCCTTCGGCCTATGTAGTGGGTCTCCCTCTACCCAGTCTAAAGAGGTCTTTGATTTCAAATAATAAATTAAGGATTCAGCCCCAACCTTCTTAAAAACCCTATGTTACCTCATATCTATATTTGAGTCACTTTGAATGTTTTTATGTGGGGTTTGAGTTTATTATAAATTAATATTTTTGAGGTTTCCAAATGTGCCCCTCTCTTCCCTTATAAAAGGGCATCTCCTCCCTATCCTATTCACAACACATTGAGCCTTCAAGATAGGCCAACCCCTAATCTTTTCTCTTCTCCACTTTCCTAGCAATATTCTGGAGGTTCTGGTCTTCTCAAAAGACCAATTGTAGTCCCTTAAGAGGAAGCATAAAGGTGGTGCGTCGAAGAAGAGGTAATCTCTAATACTGATTCCTTCAAGTTTCTTTCTTCTTCAACTTCCTCTTAATTAGTTGTTTCATCTTAAATTAATACTATAAGAATCACTAATATACTGATAAGATATTATAAATATGAAACAACCCCATTTTACCTTCAATCCGTCATACAGAAATTGAAATCACCGTGCATGCGTACGTACGGAATACCGTCTCCACGCCGTTGTGTAATATGTTTTTCCACCACCACCTAACGTGAATGGGTATTATGGTGTAATGAAAAACTATATATGATTATTATAACATGATACTAATTCTGAGATATTATATCATCCACTGTGATTCCATTCAATAATTATGGGAACGATATCATCGCTCGTGCGTATGTACAGACTACCACCTCCACGGACGAGATAAGATTCATTTTCAATGATTAAACATTCAAATATGATTATAAAGTACATATAATAAATAATAATGAAATATATTACATAATAATGATACTGTATTTATGTAAATATATGTTTCATTTTATTAATTCCATTCAATTCAATAAGGAAATGAAAACAGTGTTCATGCGTACGTATGACCTACCTTCTCCATGAACAGTGTATTTCATTCCATTTATTGATCTATCATATATATCTATATGATGAATATATATTATATATAAATCATGTTTTAAATTCTAGAATTAAGTAAATCATGATATAAGTAATAATATCAAGAACAACAAATTGAAAAACGTACGATAAATGAAATGATTTTACCCAAAATGCTGATTTAACATGGAATTTACAAAAGAACGGGTAATATAATGTCATAAGTGATCCATATATCCCATCATACCAATGAATATGATTCTATAATAAGTAAATGTCATTATCTAAATCATTATACAGGATGTTTGGATACATACAAAGCCTATCATACATAAAGTAAGGAATAACTTTTCCAATCTCATTTTTATGTGAGATTGTTTATTCATAAGTATTTATTGGGGTTATATTTATCATCCATGTCCTTGTTTTCTAGAAAAATTCATTTATTTTTAACGTCCTTTTTACCCATTTTGACATTAACTACATGGTATGTAAGCAATCATTCTTTTGTTTACCATACGAGGTATATTTTTACTTTTCTGGGAAAAGTATGAAAAATGTTTTTTAACTTATACGGCAAGAACAGATTTTTACAGTTTCATAATGCCTGATTTTCATGAAGCTTAATCTACGAGATTTCATGATTATTTTAAACAAAATTATTTTCTTTTATAATTGAAGGGAATTTTGTGAAATGAAAATAATTTTAAAGAAGAAAGGATATTTTCCTCAAGAATTCATTTCATGTGTTTTGTCAAAACTATTTTCCATCTAAGATGAAATTATTTAGTATAATTATGTTTCAAGTATAATGTCTCTATTATTTACATGTTTTTATTCTTCTTATGATGAAATTATATCCATTTTTTTATATGGATTACATTTAGATGGGATGATGTTTATGAAACCCATTTTATTCTTTGGGTTATGAAAAATGATTATTGTTTATTTTGTGGAATAAGTAAGAATGATTTAATTATGAGATGGGTGGGACCTATATCTCCCTCCAATTAATTGGGTAAATATTAATATCTAATGAGATAGACATGGCTAGAACAGCAAGTTAATTCGGTTCAGTGATACAGGATTCGAACGAGGAGTGAACTCAATTAAGTAAGGGACTTTGTCCACTATGATGGTATTGGCAGCAATGCCTTAGATACTATGGAAATAATATCAATTTATCAATGGTTTTCCATAATTAAATGTTTTATTCCCATGCTGTTTTATCATTATTTATGTTCTATTATGATCTATGCCTTATATACATCCATGGTTTATGTCATTTCTCAGGATTGTGATGTTTAAACATTATTTTCATGTTTTTCCGTTCAAATGTACATGGTTTGTTTTATTTTCTCCATGCTTACCCTTAATGAGAATTTTATCTCACCATTTGTTTGATTTCTTTTCCCCAGGATATAATGAAAGGATATAGGTAAGAAAACAAAAGGGGAATATCTTTATGGGAGATGTTGAAGATCATTCACCACGATTAGAAGATTATGTTCCGAGTTTCCAAAGACACTAAACAATTACGATCCTTGAGTGTTCGTTTTTGTTATGTATTAAGTATTTCACAAAATTAATGTAATGTCCATGTACGCCATGTTTGGGGGCTCTACAGTTGGTATCAGAGGAAAGGTTTAGTTAACCATTGGAAACTATGATGTGAAAACATTAGTTAAATCCCTAGAAATATTTCTAAGGTATGTCTATGGATGTCCCTAAGGATAAGTATAAGTATAAGTATAAGTCCTAGAATAATGGTAACGATATTAGAATTAAACCTAAGATGTTATATATTGAAGTTACTCCCCATTTATTATGTTTTTCCCCTAGCATGATTTTTGCATCTCACACTATTCATTTTGGGTTTTAGATGATGGTTGGGACCTGAAGGAACCGTGTTAATAAATGTAATGGACAAGGAAATGATTATCCTTCCGAACAAACCATTTTTATGGGAGATGGAGTAAAAAATCTTATTGCTATACTTACACAAGCTATTAATAATTCTAGACTTTCAAATTAGCAGAGAAGGGAACAATATTCTGTTGAGTCCTTCCTGAGGCAACGTCCACCTTCTTTCAGTGGGTCTTCTAATCCACTTGTTGCTGAACAATGGATCAGTACCATTGAAAAGATATTTTGTATACTTCGCTGTTCAGAATATGAAAAAGTCATTCTGGTTTTTTACTATTTAGAAGATGAATTAGACCAGTGGTGGACTCTAATTAAGAATACAAGTCCCCAAGATGAAATTGAATTAATGGATAGGGACGACTTCAAGAACTTGTTTTTCAATAAGTACTTCCCTTGTATTCTTCGAACAAAAATAGAAAAGTATTTCCTTGAGCTAAAGAAAAATGATGATGAATTTGTTGGTATATACGAAGCAAATTTTACAAGGCTTGTGAGGTATGGATCTGGCTTTATCATCCAACATGAAAGTAAAGTTGATCAATTCTTCAGTGGCTTAAAACCATGTCTTCGAAGGGAATTTTCTATAAGTTACTTCAGTATCTATGATAAAATTGTGCATTGTGCTATCAAGGTAGAACTTGAAGTTGGTTTTACATATCCATCTCATGGTTTTGACAAAAAACAAAAGATGGAGTTCAAGGCGAAATCTCAGAACAATGGTGAAAAGAATATGAATGTTTCTTTATGCCCATAGTGTTGAAATAAGCATAGTAGAGATTTTGTAAAAGGTTCTAGAAAATGTTTTTAAGTGTGGAAAAGAATTTCATGGAGCAGTTGAGTGTCGAAGTAATGGGAAAATGGAAGCTAATGATGTGAATAGAGAAAGGACAACAAAGAACGCTCCACCAACACTTCAATGCTTCAAGTGAAAGGAAATGGGGAATTATTCTAATCAATGCCCTAATCCAAGGTTTAATGATGATCGACGTGAGAAACCACTTAAGGAAAAGGATAAATAGAAGTCACATGTGATCACTATTTGTGATTTTGAGTATGACAATGATGTTGTGGAATGGTTATGTGTTTATGTAATAGGATTTAAAAATAGTATCATGGAACCTCATTTATGGTATCATGGAATTTTGGAATATATATGTATTGGTTTTCAATAATTATATTGTACCGGTCACCATGAAAAGTGAATGAAATATTTTTGGAAAATATATGATATGTGCATAGTGAAGGGATAAAGAGAAAATGAAATGAGCTCATGAATGATATAAGGACAAAGTTATATCATGGTTTGAGTATATATAAATTTTGAGATTTTGGTATGTGAAAAGAGTTAAATTTTGACAACATTAATGTTTTCACTAAGGTTCAATGGGTATTCATTTTTTCAAGAGAATACATGATTAAGGTATTCACATGTTTGGAATGTGACAAACAAGATATATCATATGACATATGGGGGATAAATGATGGTATTCACATGCTAGGTAGATGACATTTCTAGTAATTGTTTTCTTTATACTATGAGCTTGGACATAAGTATTTTGGATAATCCTAATGATTGGAATGGATTATGTTGGACATAAATTAGCATTGTTTAAGGATAAAACATTTTTTGATATTATCGACAGGATGTTATAAAAATGTAGTTTTTGAAAAAGGGAAAACTGCAGGATAGGCGACAACCAATCATGTCGGACAAGGCTGTGGGAATCTAACCCACAACCGAAGTACAATAGGCCTTTATCCCCTACCACTGGCCTACAAGATGTCCCTGGTTAGTATAAACAAGTTTTATATTATTAATCAGTATGATTAATGAAGTGTAAGACCATTTTTTGAATCATATACGATTAACCTCACCATAGATGGACTTATGTATATTTGATAACTTTTGATAACCTTTTGTTTGAGACATATAGAATGACCCATAATTATATCACATGATATGCTAAAACTTCAAGAATGAAAAATTCAACTTCATTTCTTTTAGAGATTAAGTGGAAATTGTTCAAGGAACGAACATCGGTGAGATTATACCGAAATAAAGTAAGTATTTCTTCTAATTAAAATTCTTCAACTTTTGGGAAATGATCTTGAAAACCAAAAAAGATTTCATAGTTTCCTCAAATCTGATGAATCAGATGGTACCTAAGATCATCACAAATTTTTGGCTTTATGATTGTTGGATTTTTCATTGACATGTTCTCTACCACTCTCTATCATAAATTGATGGTTAGATTTCACTTCCATGTCCATATTTTCAAATTTATTTTTCTATGTGAAAACACAGTGATGAGTTACTTTGGGGTTTAGTTATGTTTCTAAAGTTCCTTTTTAAAATAATGTTTTAGTATTCCTTTTTACGATGTGGGTTTCTATTTAAGAAACATTCAAGTAGTTAACCATTTATAACCACGATGAATTTCGAGGGCGAAATTCATTTTAAGGGGGGTAGAATATTACACCCCAATATTTTATAAAAAATATTATTTTAATTTTATTGATTTCATGTGTTGTACACTAAAAAAGAATTAGCTTGTTTTATACACAACACCGTATTAGCTTGCAGTATACACAACACTATTCTTGGCTCGTGTTACACACAATTTAAAGTTTATTTTGTAGAAATTATTCTATGAAACATTAAGTATATTTATTTTTAATGTATTAATAAAATATGTTTTGATTATGTTATACACAACAACAAAGGGAGCTTGCACTACACACATCCTTGACATGGATTGCATTACACACAATCATGTCCTTCCTTGATAGTGTGTGTTGTACGCAATAACGGGTTTCACTAAACAATGATATATGGTTGTAATATTATTATAAAATAGTCATTATGAATAGTAATAAATATATTTTTAATTTTATAACATTATTATTCATCTTACGAATCTTGTATAACATTGTATGAGAACAAAATAAATTTTTCGGGTAAAATAAATATTTTTCAAAAAAATGCTGTTTTGCCGCCTTTTAATGGCGCACCCATTTTAAATATAATTTTTTACAAGTTTATAAGTTCAATTTTACAAAATAAACTTTATCGTATGAATCATGATATAAAAATTTACATTGGATAATGTTTTATTATTTTTCTGACAATGTTCTTATTTTGATGAATAGTAAAAACAAGCTAAATTTTACTTAAAAACAACTTTTTTCATTGAGATAATTTATATGGTTAAATTATAATAGTAAATTGTTTTAAATTATAAATAGAATATATATTTTTACCATTTAATATAATTTATTTCATTATCATTTATTTTACAATGAATTCGTAGGTTAAATCAATTCCATCTTTTGTAATGTTTTAATCAAAACCCCATTTTTGTCGACAACGGGATTAATTGTAAATTAATTTCTGCAACTTCTAGGTTTTGAATTTTAAAAAATAGATTCCATATTTGAATTCAGTGGGTCCAAATTATTTTAATAAGCAACTTTATTTCTAATATTATGAATAGTAACTACGGTATTATTTATTTACTGTAGTTAAAGGTAAATCGGGTAATTAAGGGTAAAACTAAGATTATAAAATTACTCTAACACCTGAACAAATTCTATTGGATGACTAAAAGTCGAACCATACCACCTATGGGTCGGAATAGATTCATTTTATGAACTTTTTATCATGAATATAATTTAATTATTAATGGAACCAAATAAAGTGACAACATGTCACTCTCTTAAATCTTATAAGTATAATAATTTTAATTTAGTGTTAAACTTCATGAAACTAAAAACATAAATAGTCCCCAGAAAGATAATAAAAATATCTACATCATTAAAATTTATTTATAATTTTTAGGTGTTAAATAATTATCATTTACGATGACACAATAGTGATGTTGAAATCACTATATTGATTGAAATATCAAATAAATGGTTTTAAAAATATTAAAATAAATATTATATGAACTACTTAATATGCTGCATGAATTTTATAGATTAATATGACATGTTATTAATCTATTAAATATTTTATTTTGAACATATTTTCTTGTGTATATTTTATTTAAATTCAAATAAATTAATAGTGTCAAAATTGACACTATTGTTATTTTATAAAAATAACATAATATAAAATTGTTTAAAAATCACCAAAATATTTAAAAATTATAAATTAAAATTTATATGGTCTAAAATATCATAAATTATCGAATTATGGACAATTCACAACACATAATAAATATTTATAACAATTTAAAATTTAGAATCTTGTCACCATAAATAAAATTAAATAGATTAAATAAGGATAAATCAAGTTGATAAGGTTTTAAATAATTCCCTAACATGTATAAATTTGATTGGTTGATGAAATTACAACCCTATATTACCTTATATCTGAATTTTATTCATTTTGAAAATTTTTATGTGGGGTTTGAGTTTATTATAAATTAATATTTTTAGGTTCCCAAAAGTGCCCCACTCTTCCCTAATAAATAGGCACCTCCTCCCTCTCCTCTTCACAACACATTGAGCCTTCATGCTCGGCCAGCACCTCCCAATTTCTCTTATACACTTTCCTATAAACATTCTGGAGGTTCTGGTCTTCTCAAAATACTATCTCTAGTCCCTTAAGAGGAAGCATATATGTGGTGCGTTGAAGAAGAGGTAATCTCTTCTACCGATTCTTTCAAGTTTCTTTCTTCTTCAAATTCCTCTTATTTAGTTGTTTCATTGTAAAGTAATACAATAAGTATCACTAATATACTGATATGATATTATAAAAATGAAACAACCCCATTTCACCTTCTATCCACCCTATTGAAAAAGAAATCACTACACGTGTGTACATACGAAATACCGTCTCCACACCATGGTGTAATCAGTTTATCCACCACCACCTTACATGGATGGGTATAATGTTGTAAAGAATAACTATATATGACTATTATAACATGATACTAATTCTAAGATATTATATTATTGACCTTTATTCCATTCAATAATTATGGGAACGATATCATCGCTCGTGCGTACGTACGGACTACCGTCTCCACGAACATGATTATATTCATTTTCAATGATTAACCATTCAAGTATGATTATAAAGTATATATAATAAATTATCATGAAAGATATTAAATAACAATTATAATGGATTTATTTAAATATATGTTTAATTTAATTAATTCCATTCAATTCAATAAGGAAACGAAAACAGCGTTCATGCATATGTACGACCTACCGTCTCCCTGAATGGTGTATTTCATTCCACTTATTGATCTATCATATATATATATATATATATATATATATATTTGATTAATAAATATTATATATAAATCATGTTTTTCATTCTGGAATTATGTAAATCAGGATATATGTAATAATATCATGAACAACAAATTGAAACACATCCGATAAATGAAATGATTTTACCCAAAACGCTGCATTAACATGGAATTTACAAAAGAACGTGTAATATAAAGTAATATGTGAACCATATATGATATCATAACAATTAATATGATTCTACAATAATTCAATGACAATATTTAAATCATTGTAGATGAGGTCCGAATACATACAAGACATATTAGACATAAAGTATGGAATAACTTTTCCAATATCGTTTTTATCTGAGTTTGATTATTCATTAGTATTTACTGGGGTTATTTTTATCATCCATGTCCCTATTTTTTAAAAATAGTTTCATGTATTTTTAAAGTCCTTTTTACCCATTTATGACTTTTACTTCTTAGTATGTAAGGAATCCTTCTTTTGTTTACCATACGTGGTATGTTTTGACTTTTCTGGCAAAAGTACTAGAATAATGTTTTTGTTAATTTATACCACATGAATGTATTATTACGGTTTCATAATGACTAATTTTTATGAATCTTAATCTAAAATATTTGATGATTATTTTCAACAAAATCCTTTTCTTTTAAAATTTAATTTTATTTTGGGAAAAGAAAATGATTTTGAAGAAGAAAGGATAATTTCCTCAAGAATTCATTTCAAGTGTTTTGTCAAAACTATTTTCCATCTAAGATGACATTATTTATTACGATTATGTTTCAAGAATAATGTCTCTATTATTTAAATGGTTTGATTCTACTTAGGATGAAATGATATCCATTTGTTTTATATGGATTTCGTTTAGATGGGATGATGTTTATGAAACCTATTTTATTCTATGGGTTATGATGAATTATTTATGTTTATTTTGTGGCACTAGTATGAATGATTTCATCATAAGATGGGTGGGACCTATATATCCATCCAATTCATTGGGTAAAGATTTATATCTCAGGATATAGACATGGCTAGAACAGAATGTTAATCCGTTTTAGTGATATAAGACTGGAATGAGGAGTGCACTCGATTCAGTAATGGACTTTGTCCACTATGATTGTCTTGGAAGAAATGCCTTGGATACTATGGAAATCATATCAAGTGCTTAATGGTTTTCCAAAATTATATGTTTTATTCCCATGCTATTTTATCATGATTGATGTTCCATTATGATCTATGCCTTATGTACTTCCATGTTTTATGTCATTGCTCAAGATTTTGATGTTTAAACATTATGTTCATGTTGTTATGTTCAAATATATATGGTTTGTTTTATTTTCTCCATGCTTACCCTTACTTAGCATTTGAGCTCACACATTATATGTTTACTTTTCCCAAAAATATAATGAATGGTTTTAGGTAAGAAAAAAAAGGGGATGATCTTTATGGGAGATGTTGAATCTCTTTCACCACGATTAGAATATTCTGTTCCGGGTTTCCAAAGACACTAAACTATTATGCTCCTTGAGTGTTGGTTTTTGTTATGTATTAAGAATTCCTAAAAATTAATTTAATGTCCATGTACGCCACCTTTGGGGTCACTACATTTAATTTCAGATCCTTATACTAGTATTATGATTTATCATGTTGTTTATACTATAAATAATGTGATAAATTGGATTTTAACTTCATTTGTATTTTAAATGAAGTGATAAATAAATTTATATTTCTTTGTCACATCATTTATCATATAACCAATATGATAATTCACATTTTTGACATTATTTATTGTATAAACAATGTTAAAAAACATTCAAAATTTCATTATCACACGGTCTACAATATAACTGATGTGATATAAAATTTAATATTTTATGAATTTTTGATTTAAATCATTCTAGTTTCATTTGATTTCACAAAAGGAAACTTATTTATCTCTTTTGTGGAAGCCTAATCCTGGATTCTTTGATCTAGTGGAATCCAATCTTAGTTTTCCATCTTTATTCCTCGTCATTATTCTTTTTAATCATTGTTCAGAATTAGATCATCTCATCTCAGAACCCTCAAGTAATCCTTGCATGTTGACCTCTCTCACAAGCACCCTAACTCTTATTTTTTGAAACCATTTATTTAAATCTCGCATTATAATAATTTTTTATCCATTTTATTATATTTGATTTTTTGTTGAAATTTGATATATTATTAAATTACACATTCACATATAAATCTTGGATTGTGGTTTTATATTAATTATTTCCAATTTTTTAATATAATGTGGGACATCAATCTAGATGATTCATAAACACAGGACGTCACTGTATAAGAACAATGAAATATTATATGGTGATTTAAAAGTTTCAGAGACCCATTCCAAGGAATTTTGGATTCTTCATATAATTTCTAGTTTGAAATATTTATTTTCAAGTTAAAATGATTAAAAAACATTATGATGTAATCTATATGAGAATATTTGTGATGAAAAATTACGTCATCGACGAGATTATATATAGGGAAAGAGAATTTTTCAATAGATTCCTACATTATAAAATGAAGTTAAAAATCAAAGACATAGAATATGAACAAGAGAGATGAATCCATATAAAAGACACAGTATAAGACATACTTCAAGTGATATTTTATTGTTAATTAACAACTTATCTCCTGAATTTTTTATGAATTGAAAATATTTCATGTTGAGTTTATTGATCTCTAGATCAAAGTATCCCAAAAATGATATTGATGTTTTCTTATAACCATAAATTGATGATTTTAAATTCTTATCATAGGATGGTATTAATTTGTATATTTCTTATAAAATGGAATACTTTCAAATTCATGTAGAGATTATGTTCACTATAAATAAATTCCCAATGTATGGAATTGTTTTTTGGATATAGTGTTAAGGGGCATAATGTTTTCCCAATTTATGACAAACAATCTTCATAGAACCAATTACAGTATAGGATAAAAATAGTATATATGGATCATCAATTTTTTTATCTATGGACCACTCTTATATAAGATTAATAAATGGATTCAATGTCTCATAATAATTTTATATTCATATAAAACCAATATTCACTAATTATTATAATTTGAGGTTGAAAAATAATGATATGTCATTTATAAGGACATATTAAATTTTATAGTGATAGAAATATTTGGAAAAAATTAATATTTCTTGAGCTAACATATTTGAGATATCATGAGGTCAGGCATAAAATTAAATTCATGCAAGTCGAGAAGAATATTTGGGACAAAATGATTGGAATTTTGTTAGAGATGACAGATAATACTAAATATGTGTTGAATGAAATATTGGACTGACACTTAATGGAAATACATTCAGAGTTACCTCCCACTACAAATGTAAGGAAAACATTATTTCCCTCATCTTTTCATACATTTCACACTAAGGATAAAATTATCTTTTAGTGACATCATGATATAATATTACTGCAATTTTACTCTTAAAATATAAAAAATTCTATTTCTTTAAAGTATTTTATGTTCATACATATAAAATCTCATGACTTCCCCATCGTGGTGAAACAACTCCAAACAGTTTTGTTAAATAGAATATTTTCCATCCATATAAAAATAAAAAACATAAACGTGTGTTAATTTTTAAATTAAATTTGTAATACGGTGATTGATTTGAATTATTTAATAAATTTGAAAAATAAATAATTTTTTATAATTTTTTAATTGGAAAAGTACTTTCATACATTGTTTTTTGATATCATGGTTCATTTAAGTGTTCATCTTGTGTATGAAATAACGAATTTTGAACATATATATATATTAGATATATCTATTTAAAATGTATATAAATATATTCAAGGGGAATGATAAGAATCCATATAAACCATAATTCTCAATTTTTGAAATATATATTCATGAGTTGGTTTCCATGTTTTTTTAAGATTCATGAATGGAATAATGAACATTGGTTTTCCATTATATCACCATGAATCATTTAACCATAGGGGAAATAGAATCCATGGATTGAAAGTCAAAACCCTGATATGTGAACAAATAATGAAGGTAAATTTATAAAAATTTAATAACATATATTATTCTAAAAGATATATAAAATTTATCATTGCTATGTTGAATCAATGTTATCTAATGAAGAAAAATATCCGGATTTTTAATGAGCATAACAAAACATTTTTTCCAGGATTTTAATAGGTAATGATTGGAAGATTATATACATTAGAAATATTAAAATAGTTAGTGGGTGGGCCGTGGTAAAATATTATAACATGGTATGGGTATGTAATTAATGGATATACAATTCATACGATAGATCATAACAACAGAAGTGTAGTTCAGAATAATTGTGTATTGGTGTTCATAGACGCATTGAATTTCTCATGTGATAATGAATAAAAAAAATTCTACATCAAGTGAATATTATGGAGTCATTAAAGAAATATGATAGGCTTATTACATTAAATTTCATTTTACAATGTTTATGAAAAAAATGGTTTATCCGTAAAAATATTGTCAAAATGTTGTATTTGTATAAACTCTTGTTAATATAAATATATTGGAATACATAGTTATTCTTTTTTTTATAGAAACACATGAAAAAGATAAATATTCTTAATAAATCTGATGTTTAGTTGTATATTTTTTGTACAATTAAAAATGATTTGTTGTTGATGAAAAACAAGAGTAATATTTTAATTTTTGTGACATCCCTACTTCCATTGAAATATTAATAAATTATATTGATGAAAATATTGTATACATGGATTGTGTCATACGGAATGATCATGATGAATAAATTTTGGAAAACAATCCTTTAGTAAATTCATAATATTACAAGTAACATATTTTTATTTATCATTCAATTTTTTATATTTCCTAAACTATTATGTATATATTAGTTTTATTTTATTTATTAAAAAATATATTATTACTTATATATGAAGTTGTTATTTTATATTAGTGTGGTTTTATTTATTATACCATGTTTTCCCTAAAGTAACTTATCTATTTATTTTTATTATTCATTTAATTCTAATATATTATGTAAAAACAGAAATATTTTGTATGATTACAATAGATAAGTTATCTTATTTTGGGTAAATGATTTTTACCAGGTTGGATCATTTAAATATTCAAAAAAGAATTATTTTTTTTCATTTGTGAATATGAAATTTCATATCTCATTATTGTTGTAATAGTTTAATTTATCTAAAAATATATAAATAAAAATGTGTTATGTTTAATTTATTTTATATTTTTGATAAATTTTTCATTTTTAATTTACAGTATTATTTTAGTAGATGAATTTTAATATTGGTTATCTAATTGTTTGTTACTTTTTGTAGGATAATGAAAAATATATCAATTGATAGACCACATACATTTAGATATGATCATACCCATATCTTTAGGGAGGAATGTATACATGATCCAATTTATGAGCCGCATCCTTATTTACAGGATACATCAAATCCAACAGGGCCAATGTTGTGTAAGAGGGTTGGTAAATAGGGTAGTAAATGTTTTACAATATTATTAGTTTAATGTAGAAAAGACTAGATGATATAAATTGACATTGATTATAATGATATTAAGATATTTTATATTTCAGAAAAATCATGATTTTTATTCAAGATCAAGATAAACAAATTGATTATTTTGATTGATTATTTGAGAGGTGTTGACAAATTGACACTATCTCACTAGAGGAATTCCATTTTTGTAAACTTCTTTGTAAGAAGTTTACTCATTTTGATGTTTTTATAATAATATGTGTGTCCCCCTTCTTATAAGATGACATATGATAAAAGGAAAACTAGATGAGTAATGGGGAAATATTTATCATTGGATGTAAGGAGATGGAGTGATTTGAAATCAACCCTCACATCAAATTTCATTTTTGAGATATGAAATACCATGATCAAGGGGATATATATCCCTTTATATATGAAAATACATTGTAAAATTATGTTGAGTGTAGATGATGAGGAGAATTTCTGGTATGTTCAATGTCACCTTTTTGAAGTTTTTTATATTATTGATCTAATTATTGATTATTTAATGATTTATTTATTATCAATTTACTGTAAGTGAGGATATATCATCAGTAGATCCAATTTAAAAAGATTTATTTTCAAAGATTATCTCATGGAGGGTATTTTTTATTCGAAGAACAAATAGTGGATGAAAATCTTTAAAAACTGGGTGCTGATTCTTCATGCTCGGTAGAGGTTTACCCTCTATGCCACTTGCTAGAAATGAAAATAGAAGAGGAGACAGATGAGAATAAAGGAATATATGTTACATAACAGTAAAGGGTTGTTAATTATAGGATTAAATGTTTTTCACATTATTTATTTATTAAGCAATGTCATTTATTTATACATTTTGATAAATTACAAAAATTTCCAAATGTTTTTATAGGATTTTATTGAAAAGAAAATCATACATATGTTATTTTTAGATGGGGAAGACATGATATTTTAGATAAAAAATAGGAATAACTAAACTATTGGGTCATGTATAAGGATAACTAACTAGTGGTTAGGTGAAAAAAGACTTCTTGTACTATCTTTTTTATTAAATGGAGGTTTTTATAAAAATATAGAATCATTGGAGTCTCAAGATTGAGATATTCATTTGATTATGGAGGATAGGATTAGATCTTTGGTATTGTTGATGATTTATGATCTAAAAAGTAGTTTTCTACTGTATCTCTTAACTCCTCCACCTCCTCTAGTATCTCCCACACTGCCTCCTTTTGCAGACCCCACTCCTTATCCAACTCCAATAAGCAATCCTCCACATATTCCCCATTATTGTGAGTTATATATTGATGATCCAAAATAATATATTGATGCATGTGATGAAATTTTATATTAGAGATACCATAAATCATCAATAGTTAGAGATAGAGCATTATGGGGTCACTGAACAAGATATCATACATATATCATCGTAGATACTATTACCTATAGATTATTTTATTATAGTGGTAAAATTTATTGGCCACTTTTTATCATTTCCACATAGATTTCTGCGACATATTACCATTGAGGTATGTGTTTATTATATCTTTTATTTAATTTTGTTACATTGTAATCTGTTTATATTTAACTATCTTTTCAATGAATACATTAAAGGTAATGAAAAAATATATAGAAAAGAACTAATACGAAGCGTTATGAAACTAGATAAAAATTCTAGCAGTGTAGATAGATTACCATGATATTCAAATTTATTTCTTCATGTTTATGAGATTACAATTGAAGATGGTGTTTGTGGGCATGAAATGAAGGTGGAACTTTTGAAAAAAATATAAAGGATAGTTTAGATAGAGATTCATTAGGAATTAGCAGAAGTCCTAACATAAATCTATCATGTGTTTAATCAAATAAAAATTTATAAATATGTTCATTTTGTAATAGTTTTTATTATAAAATGTTTATGAAGAATGAAAATATATATGTATTTGGACTTATGGATGCACATTTAATATCCCATATAGAAAGGATATTGACTGAAGCAAAAGAAACTATATATAATGCTGAAATATTTCAAAAGTTGGAAAGTATTCAGTGTTTTTTGTTTCATTATCATCAAGAGTATGAAACATATATCTCACAATTTGTTATTTATTTTCTATGATAACAATAAATAACATTATATATTATTTTATATGAATTTTCGTTGGAATTTAGGTGTATTATGTACAAGGGAGAAGTAACATTACTGGTTATTCTATATCATCGGAGAAGTGTAAAGAAATTTAACGTATGTATTAGACATGTGTGTTTTAATCTATTAATACCTGTTTATATTATAATAAACTATAAATTTATTTCATTAATATAATATTATAATAGAGTATTTAATTTCTATCAAGATATATCCATGAAAATGTTCACTAAGATCATATATTTAGAATAAAAGGTAAATTTTCATTTATAACTTTTACATTTTTGATATATTAGTCAATAATGTTATTTTTAATTAAAAACTCATTTAAATAGTATTTAGAATACATGAATTCATAAAAGAATGTGGATATTTTTGTCTTTTTGTGTGAAATAGTTTCGAGTGGGATAGCTATGAAGTTCTTGTAGGTTAGATATATTAATAAAAGTTTACTTAATATTTTACTCATTTAAATTATAATACATGTTAAATTATTTATATTTAATATTAATATTTTTTTGATGAACCCCGTCTTTATATATCATAATCGATCAGACACATACATGTTTTATGTAAAAATAATTTTATAGTTTTGGTGGGATTTTAGTTTTTTGGTACTATATATTGTAATTTTCAATGTTGGAATTATAAATGTGTATTACTAATTGTTTTGATACAACTTCGTTTCTTCTTGTCTATTGTTTTAGTTGGGTGTGGAGAGAATAATTTAAATTAAAAAAATCCATTTTTAAAATATATTATCTAATTACCGATGTGAAAACCCGTTTTCCACTTCATTAATGTGACAACCAACATGGAAAACCACTATTCACGATGATTTTTTACATTGGTTATCTTATTGCCGATGTGAAAAATAATTTTCCACATTGTCTATAAAATAAATGATATTAGAAAAACAAATTCGCAAATTCATTTTCAACATCCCATTTCAAGCGATGTTAATGACATATTTACTATGTTTACTTTAATAATCAACATTAAAAAGACTAAAATAATTAGAAAAAATCATTTTATAAAATACATAATGGGAATTAATAAACATAAATACTCATGATATAGGAAACAATTAACACTAGAAAATAAAAATTTTAATATGGAATAATTGACAAAATGGGGTGTTTAAAAGTTATAAATGGATAATATATGATAATATAATTAGGGAAATTAATTTCATATTGAAAAATAACAATTCTAAATTTATTATATAGGAAGATAGAGTTCCTTAGAATGAAGGCGAACTCTTTGTAATGGTTTTTATCACAATCTATTCAATATTTGGGATTTTTTATATTTAATTCCCTATTATGGAATACTTCACTTCAATTTCCTTCTTTTCAAAAAAATAAAAATTGTTTTTACAATTCTCTTATTAATTATTAATTTAATTTCTTCCCTTTTTTTACATTTCAAAAAATGGGTTGGATTGACCATTTTTACTTAATTTTTCAAATGATATACATAGTTTATTATTTTAATGAATAAGAGGGAAAAATTTTTAGCTTATACACTAGTCATGGATTTTTACACAGTCACGACTAAATTTTTCATTGATGATAAGGTTGCTAGTTTAAATGGTTATTTTCAATGGTAATGTTATTTTATAATTTCAAAAAATATTTAAAAAGATTTTATTTTTAAATGGAAGGTATATTTTTCCCAATAATTTTTCCTTGTGTTATTTGAAAATAATTTTCCATATATGATGAAATTCATTGAGGTTGCTTATTTATTAGAAGGGATATGATCCACAGATAACATATTCAATTTTTCTAGTGAGAAATTATATTTATAATGAAGAGATGATTTTTTTGAAATCCAATTATTTTCAATACATAATGTTATGATGAAATTTATTTGAAATCCATTTCATTTCCATGGGTTATGTTATCAGGAAATATTAATAAACCCCATAATATGTTGTTTAATCTGATAGGAATAATTCTTTATAATATTTTTTCATACATATGTATGATTTTAATTATGTCTTGGGAAGGAATTATATCTCCATCCAATGCATTGGGTAAAAATTAATATCACTAAAAATATAGAAAACTATAATAGGAATTGAATCGAGTTTAGTAATGGAATTTTTCAATAATGATGGTCTTTGGAATGAACCTTGATACCTATGTTTGTTTTAGGAGTGAACAAATTCTACAATGATACCCTTAGTAATGCGTATGTGAACCTATTCTACAATGGTCATTTTGTACTAAATAAATGATTTTCTATACTAATGTGTATGTGACAATTCAATGTCTCTTATTTATATTATAATCTTTTGTTTCATGTTTTTTGATAACATAATGGTAAATTACTTATTTATTACCAATATTTATTTCATGAATCAATAATATGATTTTCGATATATAGGCTATGGTGTAAAAAAATTATGGTATTTTTCATAAGCCCGTATTATCATTCTATGATTATGTGATGATTGATATCATCCTTGCATACCCTTACGAAGCATATAAGATCTCCTTTTTCTTATGTATCTTTTTCCCTTGTTGTGATGAATAATATAAAATATGATATGTATATGAATATTGCTAGATATGAATAAATAAGTTGGAGATTATGTTAGTAATTTATGAACCATTTCATTATGATTTGATGATTCCAATGATACAATACCTAAATAACTCTGGAATGGATCAAAATGTTAGGTGATTAAAATTCATATATTAATATATAATATAAATGTATGGAAATTATGGGTCATTATATCAATTTATTTCCATTATTGGATTATTATATCATTATATATGGAATCCATAAAAAATATAATCATAATAAGGTACATTTCCTCAAAATGAAAATGGTTTACTCCCAAACCTATAGTTTACCTTATACTACTCCTCGGGTGTTATCTCAATAGGTTCCATAGTTAAACACATATTTATCCTATTAAGCCCTTCAAATCATTCATGTAATTAAAAAATGAGTAGATTGAGAAACTATACGAGTTCAATTTAAGGTCTCTCTAATAATAGGTAGGGGAGTATGTCCCTTCATCATAATAAATAGGAACCCATATCCAAAAATCACATCAAATCACTAATCCTTATCCCACATATGGGTTTTCACTAATACAACATTCAATAGAACCTCATGTATCTGGTGAACAATACCAAGAACTCGTCTAAATGAAATGAGAGGACACACTCATTCCACCCCAACCACTTAAGTATTATCATGATAAATTATTTTTATCTCATAATTGTAAGGATCACATAACAATAGATAATACTATAGTCTTGAAAATTTAAATGTCATATTTCTCAAAAAAACCTCGTAGATCCTTTTCAAAATAATTGATTTTCATCCCTACCATGGCCTACCACACAATAACAGATGAACATGAATCTTTTTAACTCGTGAACATTAGTAAATAGACCCAACATGAACCAAAAATCACATACAATGACAATATATTTATGAGATAAATGATTCATTCACATGAATATAAACCTTCATATAAAAAAAATTCATTCATGGTGCTTCCCACTTAATAAACAGGGCATAAGAATGACTAAAAAAATATATAGTATTACATATTATGAATTGACATAAAGGAAATGAAACAAACCAATCCATTCAAATTTAAAATAAATTATGAGCTCACCATATCACAATCTTATACACAATAGAACATCATATACATAAATCTCTAAACTGAATAATCTATCCATGATACACACATCTACGGAAATCACAAGACAAGGCTATCCCTAACTCATGTTAGCATCCTAAATCAAATCTCATCTGTATCACATAACTCAATACCCTAATCCACATCTAAAAGAAACTACTATATTCCACATCAACCATTTGTTAAATCCCATTTAGTTTAAAACTAAAAGGAAACACTTCTGAATTTTTGTCTCCAACCAAAAATAGAAACTCACATGCCAAACTATTAACTCTTGGGTCCCATGTATCCATATCATAAATTAGAAAATAAATCATTAATATACACATGGGAACTAATCTAACAAAGTACTATATATGGGAATACCCCATAGATTATCATGCTATCATCTAAATAAACATACACTAATATTTGATGACATGTCAACAATGACTAGGGCACGAATTCCCACCAAGAATCTAAAATGGGATATCCCCATGAGAAAATGTAATATCATCCAGACATATAGCCACCAGAATTACAATAAAAATATAATCTACATGGGAATGATTCCCATTGGTTATCCATATATGATACAGCCCCATTAATGATCATTAATCTTACGATGGTACTCAAAAGGCCTCTATATTGGGGGGTCATCAACATTTGGATCATACTGTTTTTATTCTACATATAACTATATATTGGAATTTCCCTAACATGATCCATGTTATGTATTTCATAGTAATATGGTTCAGTTATGTATGATGTACTCACCATTGTATATGGGAAAACCTCATATTAGTTGTTACTAGACCATTTGATAATTGAACAATATTATTCTTTAAGAATTATCATTATAATCACCCACAATGATTCCATATCTAATGTGTCACATTCAATTACCAAAAATCAATAATCATTATCAATCACCAACATGATGGAATGAAAAACTATCATCAAGAAGAATTCAACTGAAGACCCACATGACCAACCATATGAATATAGATATGGTGGGTGAGTTGGGTATAATTTAATTACATGATATATAGAATGCAATGTATAAGTTTTTACAAACTATTAGAAACATGAACCATTTCATCTGTGATATTAATCGCATGTATGACTGTGTATATCATATGAATTATACATTGAAAATATTATTCCAAAAATCCATCATTATACTAATTGGTAGGGAGAATATAATACAATAAATGGACTCTTATGAATGGAAAAAATCTAAAAAAACATAAATACAAAATATATGTTTTTTATGCATGGTGAAAATAGTAAGACCATTAAATAAACTCCCATAATAACAATTCTCATTTTTATTAAACTATAACTCCTACTAGGGAAGCTGTTGACCACACACAAGTCAGATATACAAGAAAGGGTGTGGCATATTTTAATGTCACATATTTTCATGACCACTTCCCCACAATGTGGACACCACCAGGACTGGTAATGTGAGGAGATAGATAATGACACTCTGAGCCCCGCCTCTAGTAGGCCCTGGGTTGATGACCAACATCGAGTCTATGTCAAAATAACACTTGATAGGCATTACCCTCAAAGAGAACTCATGTTGATGATAGAGATAAAACAGACACTAACCAACTGCTTCATAGAATACAATTTAAAAAGTAACCCATTTCAAATATTTAATTTCGTTCAAGAACAACTAAAATTGTAATGGAAAATCTACAAGTACCAAAATAAATTAAAACAACAGTGACCATGAAGCCCAAATAGCTTCTGGAACCCCCCAACCTTGTAGTAACCATCCTAATCTACATCCCGCTCAACGGGACCAGAAAAATAGTTTATATATATGTAGGATGAGTATAAAAGTATACTCCATAAGATCTTCCCTAGATCCACTCATGAAAATGTAATGAAAGAATACTAAAGCATTGTGAACAATAAGTGAAACTAACTCATCACCTAATCATGTATACAATGTTCCCAACATCACCATGGCTGCTCTCACAATGTATCACATAAAAGAGTATATAATATAATAATGAATATCTTGGGTACCCGACTACCACTTCCCCACTAGTTTTCTATTATTCCCTAAGGTCTCATGTCTTAAGAATTTCTCTCCAAATAGGCATGCCCGAAGACACCCATTCCAAGCACATCAACATGAACCTCATGAATCTAAACACAGCAAACACATTACCAAAAGTGGACAAAAAGTTTTTGGGAGCCACAACTCCTTTCATATCATGTACAATGCATCCACTATTATAATCGTATCCATTACATCCCATACAATGAGTAATAATATTCAATCCATCGTAGCTTATAAATGATACACCAATAGTTCTCAATAGAAAACTATATCTAGAATGTTTGTGTGTGAAATTAACACAATCCATTACAGCCCTCTACACACATATATGGGGAAAACTATCATATGTGCATACTAAACCTAGTAACTAAAAATAGAAGAGAGTGGGTCCAAAGGGGGTGGTCAGCCATCCATCCTCCCACTAGGAGGTTGGGTAAAACACCCCTAGGGCTCAGAAGCCCTGTGATGTTAGTCTCCCAAACTGACAGGGTGGAGTAGCATACATAATCACAAAAATAAATGATATAATATAGCATGAAACCACACAATGGGAAAAACCAGGTCTTATACTGAACAATAGCTAACGTCTCTCGAACACACGACTACCAGTGTTATGGATAAATATCCAATAAACCAAGATCCATTTATTAAGCAAAATTAGGTCACTATATCCCCTTTTACCAGCTTCACATTAAGTTAATTAATTATTTAACCATTAATTTACCAATATAAATTCCACAATACATTTCATTAGCATCAAAACAATTGTATATTCCCTCCACACATAACCAAACTGAGTCCATAGATCCTTAAATTTGTAACATCAGTATAACATCCCAGCAAGATCCAAACCCATTGGAAAACATTATTAATTCAATCATTTATTAAAAAAATTATCACTTTTCCATAATTCCAGGTATTCTAGAAAATCATTTTATGCTTCAAAACACAAGTGGCTCAACGTGGTGAGTAGATGAACTACATATCGAGCCTTTTCCACCTATAGGTCGAGTGCTTTCCCATCAATCCTTGAGAAGCTAAACATGGAAATCTTGTGGAATACCCCATGTAACATTTACACTTTTGGAAGGAGGGTATGTAAGAACATCTTACAGAAGTATTATGGAAATTAAATAAAAAAAATCAGATTCAATAACAACCACTTTCATAACAATGGGTAATATCAGATCAACCGATTCCATCATCCTCGGTGTCTTCCCTAACACCCTCATCCATAAACTAATGCATCTCTCCACTCTAGGAATAAACTGATTTCACAACCACTAAGACTCCCTTCCCCAAAATAAAGTAGTATCACTCCAAGAGCTTCTATATAAGCTCACACCATATAGAATCTTGTTTCTTTCCCCTAACGAAGGAATTCACCCCTCACACACAACAAGCGCTCACAGTTCCAATGCATATAGTGCTTGTCCTTTACAAAAAAGTTGGTAACACAAAACCCATCATGGTATTATCATTATCCAAAAAAGTTATTTATGCCATCAGGAATTTATAGATTCAATTAAACATGCAAGACTGTATCCATTTCGATTATCGCCAAGCAAAACAACAACAACTAGATTCATTAAACATGCATTTTGTTCTGTATATAATTAATTTATAATTATTCTTGGATTTATGTTCTTTTTCAATTTCCATAAATAACTACATTATAATAAAAAAATGCATATATATCAAATTATGTATCAAGTGAAAGGGAAATAACATTACTATGAAATTGATAACCATTCTGAGGTCCAGTTCAGATATTTATAATGTCAGCTCCATTATGATCAAGGAGCTAAAACTTGGTAACTCTATAAATGCATTTATGTAAAAATAGAAAATCAATGAATCCCCTACTTCAAATGGTTTTCGATTTTTTTTTCAGGAGAATGACCAACACAAAAGATCGTGGTCACCTCTACCACAATGACTACATCAACCCGAGGATGCTGCGACACATCTTCCAAAACAGACACACAAGATGATTCTGTTAGAAACATGGAGATCGCATGTAATAACATGTCAAATATAACATTAGTAAATAGACTAAAGAACCCAAAAGAATGGAGGTCTTATATACCACATATCAAAGATGGATCAACACTTCCTGGTTGCACCAAAACAGGGGGTGCACATGCAGCAAGAAAAACTCCAAGGGGAAAATGATTCAAGGGTACAAAAACCTCACTGATCATCAAGAACAATGTATTAGGGTTCCTCACACTATGATAAATGAGAAATAAGAAATGGGAGTAAGGTATATTATCCCTCTAGAAAAACATAGTGGATAAATGTTTTAGATTGGTTTAGATTTTCCAATAAATGATGATCTTTTCAAAGATACATGGTTTAACCTAGTAAAGAAACCTAAACACTTAGAAATCATACAGATATGAGTTATGAACTTTTAATAGGCCTTAAATCCATTAAAAAGGGATTTAAAGTAATTTTATGACAAAGATGTTGTTAAACCTGAGAAAATTAATGAAACTAGAAAGATTGTACACCTACCGGTATCTGGAAACATTTCACACCTACCAATAGCTAGAAACATTGTACACCAATTGATATATTACTCACCAACCTGGAAACATTGATCACCTTTTAATAGCTAGAAACACTATAAACCTATAAATGGATGATCCACCGACTACAAAAAAACTATACATGTAATGACAGCTAAATACACTATACACCTACTAATAGACGACTCACCGAATTTGAAACATTTTACACCAACCAATCACTGTACACCTACCAATAGATGGCTCAATGATCATTGTACTCATACTGATCACTATACACCTACTAATAGATATCCCTCCAATCACTTTACATTGGCTGATAATTGTACACCAAATGATAGATGACTCATCAATCACTGGACACCTACAGATCATAGTACACCTACTGATGACTATTCACAGATCTGGAATGATTTTTCACCAAACATAAAATTCTGAATGGTGTTATATATATGTCACCTAGACCACCCATAACTCCTAAAACACCAAATATATACAAATTAATAGACCAAAGAGGTATATACTATTACATTAGATGCGTATCATACTATTGTCTACCTTGAGAATCAAAACCCAACCTAAAGAGGAAATAAAAAAGGGGTCTGAACAACCACCCTTCGAGATAACTCCCAAGGATATCAACACTAAAGGATCTGAACAACTTCGTCAAAGGAACAAACAAAAAACACATGAAAACTATAACGACATCTTAACCACTCTCTAAGGAGAGGTATGTAAAAACCCAAATCTTTTTTTCCAGATACGTTTTCCTTTTCTGGTCGTTTTTAAAGAAAAGAGGAATTTCTGGAAATTTTTGAAGTACACTCCGTGTATTATATGAGTACACACCATGTACTCGGTTATAGCAGGTAGCCGTTTGCTGGTCATGTAGCGGCCACACACACTGACAAGTGCGGGTGACCTGGAGGCTGCTTAAAGTAGAGATCAAAAAAGGAAACAACACACCATGTAATTCAAAATTAAATGTCATATATTTTTTTCATTCAAATCACCAGGGACGTGTCTAATCGATAGAGACACCCCCATGTTCATTCTTCTTGTCCAGGAGCTCTGTACAACCATGGATCTTTGACGAACCCCCAAGCGAGCGTCCGTCCTCTGAATCGAACACTGTCAGTTGTGTTAGAATCGCATCAGTGAGTTCTCTCTTCTCCTAGAGCACCATATTTTATTTTATCCTCTCTCGTGAGATATAATGGGTTGATCCTTTTAGATGTTTTTGTAGATCTACCACATTATAGGATGATGCAAGGGCTGATATCGGAGAATTTCAAACTCTTAACACTAAGGTAGGTGGTTTGTGCCTTTATGATAAATGTCTTTGAGTTATATGTGTAATTTTGGCCAATAACCTCTATCAAGATATTTTTCATTTATCATTTTACCCCTGTTAATTTCCTTCCATGCTTGTAAGATTGATTAGAGGTTATTTGGATATGAATAGTGTTGATTGTTATGATTTTTACGTGTTTCCCCATGCGTGTTCTGTTTAAGACCGCTTGGTCTGGATTATCCTTTTTGGGTACCTTGCCTATTTTCCTATGCCTAGTGTTGTAGGGTGGAGTGTTTTTTTCTAACAATATTTATATGCAATAGACTGATTAACCATGTAGTTCTTGAGGTTTACATTGGCCGTATTTCATTGCTTTGCTCGTTAACTTACACAGGGCCGTGAGAACCTGGTTTAGTAGACTATAAAGAGAATTGACTGAGTGAGTATCCTCAGAGAGTCTTCGAGAAATTTAGGCTATAAGGGGAATTGACCACATGAGCATTATTAGAGTTTCTTTGAACAATTTTAGACTAGAAGGTGGATTGACTGAGTAATATTCCTCAGAGTGTCTTTCAACCATTTTGGACTACAAGAGGAATTGACCGAGTGAGCTTTATCTGAGAGTCTTTGACCCCTTGGGGATATAAGGGGAATTGACCATGTGATATTCCTCAGAGATTATTTGACTCCCTTAGACTATAAGGGGAATTGACGGTGTGAGATTCCTTAGAGAGTCTTGAATAACTTTTGACTATAAGGGGAATTGACTATGAGAGCTTACTCAGAGTGTCTTTATATAATCTTATGACTGAACCAGAGGGGATGGGCTACGTGGACTTCCCAAAGGGTCACCTTTATTGATAAACTGCTTATTTGATATGTGGAACTGTTTATTATTGAGTAAATTCTTGTTTAATACACCTTTTTTATTACCATTCATATATATTCACTGAATATTAGGCACATATCATCGAGTGGTTGCCTACTAATATTGAGTCTCACACTCTACTTGGTTCATTCTTTTGGGACCAAATAGTTTCTATTTCTATAGGTATAGATAAGGGAAATCAACTTTCTACTTCATGCAAGCGATTTGTTGTGGAGCTGGAGATAATGAGACCAAGCTTGGGATTGCGATGTTGAGGAGCTGTTTACTGTTTTCTTTTGTACATTGTTTTAGTACTATTTTTATTCTATTATGGTGAATTTTTTGGATGCTTTCTTAGATGTATGTATCCTACATCATTCATATATATATATATGTGTGTGTGTGTGTGTGTGTGTGTGTGTGTGTGTGCTCTAGATTATTACTTCCAGTCATCCAATGTTTACTATTGATGGATATTTTCTGCTTCACCTATTGTATATTTATTTCTCTTCTTCTCTGTTAATCTGCCAATGAGGGCATAGTTTCCCTACTATCACACCCAAGGACCTCGCTGCTAGTCAGAAACCTATTGGATTCGGGGAAATTTTTTTGAGGTTATGTGACCAACCGGGTACGGGGCACCTCTGGGTGTCTTCTAGAACCGGGAAGTTACAATGTGGTATCAGAGGAACTCTATTCTCTTAAATTACTATCTGGAGCCTTTAGGAAGGGATATGATGGAAAAGGTACTTGGTAATAAGTTTTTCCTAGGAGCATCTAACCCGTGTATAGGGAAAATCCAAATTACCTCGTATATTGCATGTTTTCTAGTTTTTCAATTTTACATATTTTTTGATTTTCACCGATGGGTGACTTACATGTTTTGTGTTGTTATTTTTTATATCATTGAGGTTATATTTTTATCGCTACGTGATGTGATGACGGAATGCCATCTCATGCATCATATAGACACTTATTAGAAATCACATGTCATGCATTCTCTCTATGCCATTTAGGGTGCATTAGCAATTGAATGTTGTTGTGATAGATGGTTTGCTAGATATGCATGTTGTTGTGATAGATTCCATGATGGAATACATGATTTTTGTTAGAGCATTGATTGTGTACGGTTTTTCTTGAATGAATGACAAAATTTCGTTCTTGAGGTGTAATGTTCCCTCATGGACCAAACATTGGTTGATAATTGCATAGTTATCCTTTTTTATAACACGTATAAGATTCCAGGATTTTATTCTTGGGGAGTATGGGCCCTCAAGAATCAAAATTTGGCACTTAATGGAAAATATCAGTGTTTTTCTGGGCATTAGAGTAGTTTTTGGGGATTATTGTCCGAAAAAACCCAGAATACATGTTGTGTAGTTTTGACTACATGCCATGGGTTCTTCTATTTGGGAAGAAATTGTTTTTATTAAGTACACGATGCTTACCGTATGTACACACCGTATTGTCTGTAACCGTGTCATAGGTCATGTGGGCAAACACATGGGATATGGATATTCTCTTGGGAATATGTCATGTACTAGATGTACACGCCATGTGTCTAGAACCTGTGTTCCCCAGTGTGACTAATGACATGGAGGGATAAAATCATAAGATTTACATTCCATGTCAGTCATGCACATGTTGTGTAGTGTGATCCTAGTTCTGGCCATATAATTAACAACACAGGTCGGTGAAATCCTCTAAGTGCACACCGTGTTCGTCTGGAAGACACCCTGTAGTGTGAGCCGTGTAACCGACCGTGTATCTAGAAACATGGGTTGGATGTGATCGTCTAGTACAAGGCATGTCCGGAACAGACACATCGTGTTGTCTTGTTCTAAGAGAAACCATGCGGTTTAGCCGTGTAAGGGAACTCGAGTAGGGAAAAAGGATTCCAGTACACATCGTATAGTGGACATACACGTCGTGTATATATGTTTTGTAAACCATGAAGGATTTATTTCTCATGTTCCCTTCTTGTGCTTATATCATTCAGTCCTTGATAACAATGATCTATGGTGTGTGCTTGACCATGCAGAGTCATGCCACCGAGACGAACTCAGGTTGTACACCAGTTTCCAGGCGGTGATCAGACACCGGATATGGCTGATCAGGGACTTCTTGCAGATCAAACTTTGGTGCCAGTTTTTGGCACCCACCGTTATACCTGACACAGGGGATGATGCATAGTTCATAGTGTGTTTTAGTAGGACGATGTAGACATTTCAGGCAGTGCCATCGCCTGCCCCGTCAATGGCATAATGAATGTGGGTCTTTCAGCAGCTGCATCCTCCCACTTTCTCAGCGGATGGAGGACCCCAATCTGTAGAGTCATGGCTAGAAGCCATGATGATGATCTTCGAGAATCTGGAGATATCTCTAGAGAGGAGGTTCAATCTCGCTACGTACATACTCAGAGACTCTGCCAAGAGGTGGTTGGATGTGTTCTCACAGGTGGGACGCCAACAGAATTTGGCTTGGGATAAGTTTCAGTGCATCTTCAATGATTAATTCTATCTGGAGACCTTGAGGGCCCATCGTGCCCGAGAGTTCATTAGTCTAGAGAAGGTTACTCTTTCTATTTTTTGAGTATTCCTCTTGCTTCAGTGATCTGCAGTGCTTTACACCCATTTTAGGGGGAGATGAGTAGTTATGTACAGCGAATTTTGAGGACAGTCTCAGGAAGGATTTCTGATCCTAGGTGAACATCTTCAGTTTTACATCGATATCCTCTATAGTCAACAAGGCACTGATCACAAAGAACAATTTCAGGGATTATGGTGGTGTGAGACTAGGCAATTAGGCATGTAGAGATTGTATTCCTCTTACTGATAGCAGTAAGACCTACCAGGAGACAGTACGTGGAGATCAGAGTAGAAACAACACATCATCTGATATCCAGGTGTTGTTATACATGTGCGGGAAGAGTGGGCATACAAGAACACATTTCATGAGAATCCCAGTGGAGTGCCAATCTTGTGGAAAGATGGGTCACCTTCAGTGTTTCGGTTAGACCTTCTCACCAGCAGTTGGTGATAGGGGTTCTTCTAGGACTCCTAGTTCAGGTGCAGCGCCACCAGTTTCACATCAGTCTGGGGATTGGAGTTCTTCAGGCCATACAGGCCGAGGTGGAGGTCAGGGCCATGGTAGCTAGTTGCCCTATTTTTAGCGAAAACAGGGTGGATTAGCTCGTAGTGGTTAGGCAGGGTCACAAGGCTGCGATGTAGGCCAGAATTTTTCAGTGGAGTAGACCCAAAAATAACAGGATCTTGTACCCTCTACAGTTCAAGGTACGATCTTAGTAGCCTCAGTTTTAGCTTCTTCTTTCTTCAATACAGGGGAATCCCATAGCTTTTTATCAGTTTCTGTAGTGGAGAGCCTTAGTCTCTTAATAATTTCTCTTTTTTTATGTCTTTATACTAAGCACTCTGTCAGGGATAAGAATGACTAGTGTACGTCAGTGGAGGGGGTGCCCCTAGATATTGGTGGGGATCAATTATTATGGGACCTCTATGTCCTAGAGATTAATGGCTATGATTTCATTTTAGGAATGGACTGGTTAGTTACCTTCTAGGATGTTCTCGACTATTATCATCACAGGGTGAGTTTCACATCACCAGAGGGCGTATCGTTTCATCATAAGGGAGAGTGGGATATACAGGTGAGCAGAGTGGGACCCAAGAATCATGGGTAGGGAGGAGTTACAGCCCAGTTTTCTAGTCTATATATGCATGAACAAGGGACTTCATAGATGTAATTTCATATAGTGGAGGATAGTATCAGAGATGTCTTTCCAGAAGAAATTTTAGGTTTTCCTATGGAATGGGAGGTAGACTTTTTGATTGAGTTTGTGCAGGGAGTGGCACCAGTTGTCCATTCTTCCTTATAGGTTTGCTACACCAGAGTTATAGGAGCTCAAGAAGTAGTTGGAGGAGTTTTAGGAAAAGGGTGTTATCTGACCCTGTACTTATCCATGGGGTTCATGTGTCATGTTTTAGAAGAAGGAAGACGATACCCTTAGACTTTGTGTGGATTATCAAAAGCTGAACTAGTTGACGATCAAGAAACTATATACCTTGCCAAGGATTTATGATCTCTTTGATCAGCTTCGAGGATCCAAAGTGTTCTAGTAGATTTACTTGAGGACCTTTTATCTTTATTTGTGCGTTATACCATCTGATATACCTCTCAAAGCCCTCTGGAGCAGGTATGGTCTATTTGAGTATATGGATTTTCCATTCAATATCACAAACGCAACTACGGTTTTCCTGCCACTGATGAACTGAGTGTTCCATCCATACATGAATTATTTCATGGTGTTCTTCATTGATGATATCTTGGAGTACTATCATACTCAACATGACCATGAAACCCATCTTGAGATCATTTTGAGTACCCTAAGAGAGCATCAGTTGTATGCTAAGCTATCAAAATGACACGTCTTGAAGGATCAGATTTACTTCTTAGGTCATGTTATCTCAGAGACAAGAGTATTAGTAAACCCAAAAAAAGTGAGAGAAGTATTTTCCTGGGAGCAGCCGAAGAACATCTTTGAACAACAAAGTTTTCGTGGGATGGCTGGATAGTATAGACTCTTCATATAGGACATTTTGTGATTAGTAGCACCACTGAAAGGGTTTGACTAACAAGGTTGCAAGGTTCATGTGGTCATATTCTTGTGAGTTAGCCTTCTAGGATTTGGAAGCGAGATGGACACCAGCACTGATTCTAGTCTGTCCAGAGCAGGGAAAGAGCTATATAGTTTACTGTGATGCATCAGGTATTGGGCTGGGAGCTATGTAGCATCCCGTATTTTTATAACATAAACTTTCATTTCATTACACGGAACTGAGGATCTTTAAGGTTTAGTGTCTTGGAAACAAGGAACATAATACATGAAAACAACATAAAACTTTCTTCTTAAACAGTTTAAAGGCTTCCCCTTAAGTTCATCCTAGGTTCCTTAATCTCATATCCTAGGGACATACATCAAAAGAAAGGGTGAGAAGAAGGCCCAGTAAGGGAAACAAGAGAAACATTTTACATGTGAACTTCAGATACTTCAATAAGGACATGAAAAGAACTTTAAGGCATGAGAAAAAAGTTATGAGATACATCATAATAAAAATAACATTTTTCATAACTTGAAGATGTGGCTGAAACATTTAATAATTACAATAATTTCGTTTCACCAAGTTCCATCCCCAAGGTGTCATTAAAAATTGCCAAGGTTATTCATCTTGGTATCAGTCTAAAAAGTCATCTCTAGAGATTAAGTCTTTACCCAATGCATTGGAGCTCTATCTGGGAACACCCTTGAAATGTCGTTATTATCATGTGAGAAACATATATCATCATCAATCATTTCATAAACAATCCTTATGGAATAAAAGAAATGGGTTTCATTTCATAATCATAACGTTTTAAAAACTCCTTTAAAGACTTGATCTTTATGTCACTTTAAACCCACGGAAAGGGAAAGCGGGTTTCATGTATGTAAATCCCAGAATTTAAAATATAAAATTTTGATATATATGTGAATACCCCTATAGAAATAACATCTTTGTGTATTCACTTAATAATATAAAATAATTTTTAGAAAAAGAGAGAGGCATTTTGAGACGAAAATTCTGCAGCATAACGACTACATTACATGGTTTTAGAAAATGTTGAAAAGAGAAGGGACATGGGACACCCACTCATAAATGATCTATAAAAATAGTATAGGGATAGAATATAAGGGATACAAATCATGTTAATGAAATTTTAAGGACATACCATTTGAAATGAAAAACATGGAAGTAAGACAAAAATAAGATTTCTCTTATAAAAATTCGGCAGCCTAACGGCTTCACATAAACTTCAATAAAAAATGATTTGACAAGATCAAATAGGGTCTCTCATAATATGATCATAAGAGATCAGTATGATAGATATATAGATCATACCCTGACATAATAAAAAGGAACTTGAAAGACTTGACATGAAAATCGAACTTGAAAATGAGAAGGGTGAAAGAATCCCTTAAAAATTCGGCAGCCTAACGGCGTCACTTAAATATTCATTAAACGAAATGGTGAGAGTAAGAGGGGATCTATCATCATATAAATATGAAAAGGGCAGTAAGAGGAATATAAAAGAAAATCCTCTCACATAAGAACATGGAGCATAAAAGGAATGACATAAAAGATATTACATGAAAAGAAAGAGAGAGGTCAGATCCCTTACCTTAAAACGTAACTCTTAAAACACAAAGGTTTGGACCTTGAGGGCTTGGGGGAACCTTGGGAGGACTCTTTGGGAGGTAAGGATACCAGAATATCATTGGGGGAGAGTTGGGAGTGAAAACTAAAGGAGGAAAGGGTGGGTATTTATAGGGAAAGTGGGGGGACAAGGCATTAATGGCCAAGGGACACCTCACAAGTGCCTTTCTCAAAACCATGTGCTCTCCCATGGCATTTACCATGGAGTTAGGCCACATGGGGCCCCCAATACAATAATTCATCACCCTTGGCCGTCCAACCCTTAAAATATCTCATGACATCATCATGACACAGTTATGATGTCATTAAAAATACCGAAACCCTAAATCTGCATTTTTACTATTCACTGAAAAATTCATCTTTCTCAGAAAAATCCCAAAATTTCAACTTAACCAAATATCGATGCTCTAATTACATTTATGAACTCCATTTTAAAAAAAATTATTTTCTAAATAATTTTAATTTAATTTTTAAATAAAAGCACTATTCATTGAGAATTCATTTTTTTCAGAAAAATCCCCAAAAATTACCATAACATAATATCGATGCTCTGAGTTCAAAAATAAAGTCCATTTTATAAAAATAATTTTCTAATTATTTTTAATTAAATTTTTAATTAAAAAACACTATTCACCTGAAAAAACTAATACTTGACTAATAATATATGAAACCGTTATTTACCCATTTTATTGAATCTCATTACTTAATCAAGGTTTCTAAATTATATTCAACCTTTCATTAAGTGAGATTAATAATCCATTTGGTCACATTACTAATACTAAGAATAAAATCACTCTTCATAATTTACTATTCAACAAAAAATAATTTGATCTTATTAAACTCCAAATTCTTTACTGAACACTTTTGCAGAAGACCATTTTTTGAAAATCATTACACATAATTAATTATTTAAGGTTTACATAAATATTTTAAAATATCCCCTTTTTCAAAATTCATCAATAAAATACATCCTAAAATTATCCGGACATTTGAAATTTCACAAACATCACTAAAGGAAGAAATCTCAATTCATTCATCCCAAAGGATTACACAAAGTAGTTAGGGTCTTGTCACATAGCCTCTTTTAACATCGGCATATGACCTAAGTGTAAGGTGTGCTATGGTGAGAGAATCTGAGGGAGACTCATATAAAATTGCCCTAGTAGTAATCTCTACTAACTTGAACTTCTCTCGTAGGCATTTTCGTTCAAGCTTGACGCACTAGAGTTCGGCTTGGGCATGGTCCAAATCGAAGCCCAAAGACGCCAACTCCTTACCAAGCTCTGATAAGTGGGACTCATAATGTTCGACTCTACTGGATGAAGCCATCGACTCCTCTTTCTGCATTAACAATTAACATATCTATTAAATCGTTAAGCGTAAGTTAATATACTATTTAAAAAGTTTGGGTCGTTACATTCTTCCCCCCATAAGAAATTTCGTCCCCGAAATTTATACTTGAGGCCTAGTCGAAAAGGTGAGGGTACTTTTGCTTCGTCATTTCCTCAGGCTCCCAAGTTGCTTCTTCATATTTATGATTCCTCCACAGCACTTTCACAAGGTGGGTAGTCTTGTTTCGTAGAACCTTGTCTCTACGGTCTAAGATCTCCGCTGGATGCTCCTCATAAGAGACGTCATGTTCCAGTTGTACCACCTCTGGGTTCAGTACATGCGAAGGGTCGGGTATGTACTTCCTCAAGAGAGATATATGGAAGACATTGTGAACATGAGCTAGGTTCGGTGGAAGTTCTAGACGATAGGCCACTACTCCTATGTGATCAAGGATTTCTTAGGGGCCAATGTACCTAGGGATGAGCATCCCTTTCTTCCCAAACCGCATGACTGTCTTCCATGGAGAAATTCGAAGGAAGACTTTTTCACCAACACCAAACTCCAAGTCCCTTCGACGATTGTTAGCAAAGATATTCTGCCGACTCTGAGTAGCCTTTATGTGTTGTTGGATGGCATGAACATGTTCTTTCATCTCTTGCACAAGATCAGGACCAAGAAGCTTTCTCTCACCAGTTTCATCCCAACAAGTAGGAGTTCTACATCGCTTTCCATAAAGAGCTTCATAGGGCGCCATATGAATACTCTAATGGAAGCTGTTGTTATAGTAGAACTCAACTAATGGGAGGTGTTGATCCCATCCACCTTTAAATTCCATTGAGCATAATCTCAGCATGTCTTCGAGTGTCTAAATAGTCCTTTCAAGTTGGCCATCAGTTTGAGGATGATAGGCCGTACTAAAATTCAATTCAATATACAGAGCATGTTGAAGACTTCTCGAGAATTTTGATGTGAATCTTGGGTCACGATCAGACACGATGGATAATGGTATCCCATATAGCCTCACCACTTCCTTTACGTATATCTTGGAAAGTTGATCCGGAGATAAATCTTCCCGAATAGAGATAAAATGGGCGGTCTTGGTGAGACGGTCCACAATAACCCATATCTCATTGTTTCCTTTGGATGTTTTCAGGAGACCAGTTACAAAGTCTATAGTGATATTATCCCACTTCCATACTGGTATGGGTAGCGGTTGTAATACCCCCATAGGAATTTGTCGTTCTGCCTTTACTTGTTGACACACCAGGCACCTTGCAGTGTAATCAGCAATCTCCCTCTTCATGTTTTCCCACCAATAATGATCACAAAGGTCTCTATACATTTTAGTTCTTCCCGTATTTATAGAGAAAGTAGAGCTATGAGATTCATCCATCAGTTCTTTCTTTGTCTCCGGAATAGATGGAACACATAGTCTTGTACGAAACTTCAATACACCTTCTTGATCAATATTGAAATCCGGGAACTTCCCATCTTTTACAGCCTCCAACTTCTCATGTTGCAAAGGATCTTCTTTTTGAGCCTTCTTGATCTTCTATATTAATGGATGTTGAGAAATCATTTGGGATAGGGTTGATGATGTCCCTTCCCTTATAATTCCCATGTCCAGTTTTACTAGTTCTTTAATCAAGGGATCTCCTAGGATCCTCATAGTTGCCAGAACAATAGGGTCTTTCCTGCTTAACACATCTGCGACTTTATTTTCTCTTCCAGGGTGATAATGAATTGAACAATAATAGTCTTTAATAAGCTCCAACCATCTCCCTTGTCTCATGTTCAATTATTTCTATGTGAAAATATACTTTAGACTTTATTGGTCAGTGTATATATCACATTTCTCCCCATAAAGATAGTGCCTCCATATCTTTAGAGCAAAAACAACTACCGCCAGCTCTAGATCATGCGTAGGATAATTCTGCTCATGAATCGTCAACTGTTGAGATGCATAAGAAATTACCTTGTCATTTTGCATGAGGACGCACCCAAGCCCTTTCAAAGATGCATCGCTAAAAATAACGAATACTTCTCCGATAGAGGGTAGTGTTAACACAGGTGCAGTAACAAATCTCTTCTTCAGATCATGGAAACTTTCCTCACATTTCTTTGTCCAGATGAACATAACCCCTTTTCGAGTCAACTTGGTTAGTGGATTAGAAAGCCATGAAATGTTTTTCACAAACCTCCTATAATATCCCGCTAAACCAAGGAAACTACAAATCTCAGTTAATGTTGTGGTTTGAGGCTACTCCTCCACAACCATTGTCTTTTCAGGGTCAACCGAGATCCCTTCATTGGTTATGATGTGCCCCAAGAAAGCCACTCGTTGTAACCAAAACTCACACTTGCTGAACTTTCCAAAGAGCCTCTCCTTCTGCATAGTTTTCAAAATAACCCTCAAATGATCTTCATGCTCCTCACGGCTTTTTGAATATATCAAAATATCATCAATAAAAACTACCACAAAGTTATCAAGGTAGTCCTTAAATAATCTATTCATCAAATCCATGAAAATAGCAGGAGCATTAGTCAAGCCGAAGGGCATAACAGTAAACTCATAATGCCCATATCTTGATCGAAATGCAGTCTTTGGAATATCATCCTTCTTCACCCTTAGTTGATGATAACCAGATCGAAGGTCAATCTTAGAGAAGAATTGAGCCCCATGAAGTTGGTCCAATAAATCATCAATTCTTGGAAGAGGATATCTGTTCTTCACTGTGATCCCGTTCAGTTCTCTATAATCAATGCATAGCCGCATTGATCCATCCTTCTTCTTCACAAAGATAACTAGTGCCCCCCAAGGAGACACACTCGGTCGGATAGACCCTTTCTCTAACAAGTCCTGGAGTTGTTTCTTTAACTCTTCTAGCTCCACATTTTCCATTCTATACGGAGTCTTTGATATCGGTTGAGACCCAGGTATGAGTTCAATGGAGAACACTACCTCTCTTTCTGGGGGAGGTCCAGGTAACTCCTCAGGAATTATATCCATGTATTACTGAACAATTAGAACATCTTCTATTTGTATGCTCCCTTTTCCTTCTTCAGCATCACCGATTAACTCCATAAAGAAAGATATAGGAGGTGCTTCTAGATCGGGATCAGTTCGGGATATCTCTCCTTGGAAGATAACTGTAGGTCGTTTATTCAAGACTACTAAGATTTCCTTACTTCTGCATTTGATCTTAGAATTATACTTTGAGAGCTAGTCCATCCCTAGTATAACATCGAATTCCAACATGGGAATGACTACTAGATTTGCGATAATATGGTGCTCACTAAAGTAAACACTAGAGTCTCCAAACACTGTTGATGCATCAAGAATCCCACTTGGAGTCTTGACTGACAACTCTACCTCAAGAAATTCGGGGATTGATTCTATATTCTTTGCAAACATGGAAGAAATAAATGAATGCGTAGAACTAGAATCAAACAAAGTAGTTGCTAGTTTTGAGAGGACAACAAGAGTACCTGCTACCACATCATTCGGAGCATTAAATTTAGTTGTTGTGATAGAAAAAGCACGACCTTGGTCCCCTGGCCTTTGCTGAAGTTGATGGTGATTCCCCTCCACTGCCCTTGGATTTGGACAGAGATTAGCATAGTGCCAAAGCTATCCAAACTTGAATCAATGGACTTCAGGTAAGGCCAGAACCATATTTCTTCTATTTTTAGTGTGGGGGAGTTGAGGCTTCACCTCACTACGACAATTCCGAGCAATATGGCCTCCTCTTCCACACTTGTAGCACTTTCCACTTCCGACCAAGCAGTTCCCCGGATGCTTCTTCCCACATTTATTGCATGTGGTAACTTGAATTTTCTTTCCACCTCTTCCCTGGTCAAAAGTCTTCTCTAAACTGGGCTCCAACGATCTCTTCATGTCATTTGATTTATGAGACCACTGTGTATCACCAAAATCTAGCTCGACTTTCATTGCACTCTGCATGATCTCCTCATAGCTATCGCAGTCCAGGTTGGCTAAATTCTTCCGCAGATGAGGTCTTAGTCCACCAAAAAAACTATCAACCTTCCCACTTGGATCTATGAAAAATCTAGAGGTATATCATGAATATTGGGTGAAGTTCATCTCATAGATTCCGACAGATTCGTTCTCCTTTTGCTTCAGCTCGAGAAACTCTTTCTCCATTCTCGTTCTCATGAAACATGGGAAATACTTGTTAAAGAATATTCCCCTGAATTCTTCCCACTCCATAGCTTCCATCTCTCCTCTAGGCTTCGTGTTTTTGACCAGTGACCACCACTGATCAGCTTCTCCCTCTAGGCGATAAACAGCAAGGGTGACTTTTTCTTTTTCCGAACAAAGGAGTACAGAAAATATCTTTTCCATGGAGAGTATCCATTGTTCCACAACCAAAGGGTCAGTAGATCCACTAAATGATGGAGGTCGTTAACGCATGAAGGACTCAACAGAGTGTTGTTCCCTTCGTGGTGAGGTCAGCCTCTCAGCTTGATTCAAGTTATTACTCATAACTTGAGTCAGTTGGTTCATCATCCGCATGAATGTTTCCATTCCGGCTTCCATCGGAGGGTCGTCATCACATGGTGCATTACGGTCACCATCGGCACGATACCTCCTATTGCCCGCCATTTTCTAAAAGAATAAAACCTTAGTGAGAAACTTATTTCATTTATGAATCTTTTAACCAAGACTTCATGCTTACACAATAACACTTCTCTATAATTCCTTCATAATGATTCTTAAAAAGCTTGTGATTAACCAAAAATCTCCCCCGGGAGTTTCATAACCAAGAGTGCAGCAAGGCCCATTATCGTGCACTAGTTCCCATTCGAGTCGAGCTCAAAGCGGTGTTTTAGGGTTTTACCCCTATGTACATCTGTGCCAGAGCCGCCTCTACCAGCTCATATCCAGATAGAGATGTATTTGTTTGATAAACCACTTACTCAATACTTACCAAAATACTTGGAAGTTTTCCTATATTTAAACTTTTCTATAGGGTTCTTCCTAAAGTTTTTATATCCTAATTTCCTCAAATAACTAAACCATCCTTTGATACCAACTATAACATCCCGTCTTTTTATAACATAAACTTTCATTTCATTACACAGAACTGAGGATCTTTAAGGTTTAGTGTCTTGGAAACAAGGAACATAATACATGAAAACAACATAAAAAATTCTTCTTAAACACTTCAAAGGCTTCTCCTTAAGTTAATCCTAGGTTCCTTACTGCGTCTCATAACCTGGGGACATACATCAAAAGAAAGGGTGAGCAGAAGGCCCAGTAAGGGAAACAAGAGAAACCCTTTACATGTGAACTTGAGATACTTCAATAAGTACATGAAAAGACCTTTAAGGAATGAGAAAGAAATCATGAGATACATCATAATAAAAATAAAATTTTTCATAACATGAAGATGTGGCTGCAACATTTAATATTGACAATCATTTCGTTTCACCAAGGTCCATCCCCAAGGTGTCATTAAAAATTACCAAGGTTATTCACCAAGGTATCAATCTCAAAAGTCATCTCAAGAGATTAAGTCTTTACCCAATGCATTAGAGCGCTATCTGAGGGAACCCTTGACATGTATTTATTATCATGTGACCCACATATATCATCATCAATCATTTCATAAACAACCCATATGGAATAAAAGAAATGGGTTTAATTTCATAATCATAACATTTTAAAAACTGCTTTAAAGACATGATCTTTTTGTCACTTTAAACCCACGGAAATGGAAAGCGGGATTCATGTATGTAAATCCCAGAATATAAAGTAGAACATTTTGATATATATGTGAATACCCCTATATAAATAAGAGCTTTGAGTATTCACTTAATAACATAAAATAATTTTGAGAAAAAGAGAGAGGGATTTTGAGACAAAAATTCTGCAGCATAATGGCTACGTTATAGGGTTTTAGAAAACGTTGAAAAGAGAGAGGACATGGTTCACCCACTCATAAATGATATATAAAAATAGTATAGGGACATAATATAAGGGATAGGAATCATGGTAATTAAATTTTAAGGACATACCATTTGAAATAAAAAACATGTAAATAAGACAAAAATAAGATTTCTCTTATAAAAATTCGGCAGCCTAACGGCTTCACTTAAACTTCAATAAAAATGATTTGACAAGATCAAATAGGGTTTATCATCATATGATCATAAGAGATCAGTATGATAGATATAGAGATCTTACCCCAACATAATAAAAAGGAACTTGAATGACTTGACATGAAAATCAAACTTGAAAAATGAGAAGGGTGAAAGAATCCCTTAAACATTCGGCAGCCTAACGACGTCAATTAAACATTCGTAAAAAGAAATGATGAGAGTAAGAGGGGATATCTCATCATATAGAAATGAAAAGGGATGTAAGAGGAATATAAAAGAACATCCCCTCACATAAGAACATGGAGCATAAAAGAATGACATAAAAGAGATTACATGAAAAGAAAGAGAGAGGTCGGATCCCTTACCTTAAAACGTAACTCTTAAAACTCAATGGTTTGGACCTTGAAGGATTGGGGGCACCTTGGGAGGACTCCTTGAGAGGTAAGGAGACCAGAAGATCGTTGGGGGAGAGTTGGGAGTGGAAACTAAAGGAGGAATGGGTGGGTATTTATAGGGAAAGTGAGGGGACAAGGCATTAATGGCCAAGGGACACCTCACAAGTGCCTTTCTCAAAACCATGTGCTCTCCCATGGAATTTACCATGGAGTTAGGCCACATGGGGCCCCAATACAATAATTCATCACCCTTTGCTAGACAACCCTTAAAATATCTCATGAAATCATCATGAAACAGTTATGATGTCATTAAACATACCGAAACCCTAAAACTGCATTTTTACTATTCACTGAAAAATTCATCTTTCTCAGAAAAATCCCAAAATTTCAAATTACACAAATATCGATGCGATAATTAAATTTATGTCCTCCATTTTATAAAAATAATTTTCTAAATATTTTTAATCTAATTTTTAAATAAAAACACTATTCATCGAGAATTCATTTTTTTAGAAAAATTCCCAAAAATTACCATAACATAATATCGATGCTTTGAGTTCAAAAATAAAGTCCATTTTATAAAAAAATAATTTTCTAATTATTTTTAATTACATTTTTAATTAAAAAACACTATTCACCCGAAAAAACTAATACTTGACTAATAATTTATGAAACCATTATTTACCCATTTTATTGAATCTCATTACTTAATCAAGGTGTGTAAATTATATTAAAAAATTATTTAAGTGAGATTACTAATCCATATGGTCACATTACTAATACTAAGCGTAAAATCAATATTCATAATTTACTATTCATCAAAAATTAAGTTGATCTTATTAGACTCAAAATTATTTACGGAACACTTTTGCATAAGACCATTTTTTGAAAATCATTACACATAACTAATTATTTAAGGTTTATATAAATATTTTAAAATATCTCCTTTTTCAAAATTCATCAATAAAATACATCCTAAAATTATCCTGACATTTGAAATTTCACAAACATCACTAAAGGAAGAAATGCCAATTCATTCATACCAAAGGATTACACAAAGAAGCTAGGGTCTCGTCACATATCCCCTTATAACACCGGAATATGACATAAGTGTAAGGTGTGCTATCGTGAGAGAATATAAGGGAGGCTTAGATAACATTGCCCTAGTAGTAATCTCTACTAACTTGAACTTCTCTCGTAGACATTTCCGTTCAAGCTTGACAGGCTGGATTTCGGCTTGGGCTTGGTCCAAAGCAAAGCCCAAAGACGCCACCTCCTTCCCAAGCTCTGATAAGTGGGCCTCATAAGGTTTGAGTCTACTATATGAAGCCATCGACTCCTCTTTCTGCATTAACCATTAACTTCTCTATTAAATTGTTAAGATTATGTTAATATACTATTTAAAAAGTTTGGGTCGTTACAAGCTATGCCTATGAAAGGAGATGGAGTTGTTGCGTATAGATCTCGATAGTTGAGACCACATGAGAGGAATTACCCGACACACGATCACTAGTTCGTAGTAGTAGATCATGACTTACGTTGTTTGATGCACTATATGTAAAGAGAGTGTTTTTTGGTTTTCACCAACCACAAAAGCTTCATGTACATCTTCAATCAGCATATTCTGAATTTGAGGCAGTGAAGGTGGGTTCAGTAGCTTCAGTCCTTTGACATTGAGCATGCCTATATGCCATGAAAATAAAATGTAGAGGCTGATGTGTTGAGTATGAGGACACAGTTACATGAATTTTAGGAGGCTAGTAGTGAGTGGAAACTAATGAATCCATTCTATGAGATTCATTTGGCGGTGTACAAAAGACACATTCAGACTTTCCTTTCTTCTATAGTTGTTACATCTACCCTTCCTGATCGAGTACGAATGAAGAAACTATCAGATTCTGAAGGCCTAGTCATGTGTGAAAATGTATCAGGAGAGGACCATATTTTTGGATGGACTGTAGGCGAGGATGAGATCTTGCATTTCCAGGGGCACGTATGGGTGCTAACAGACATACGCGAGAAGCTGATGTCGGACACTCATACCTCAGTCTGGGCAGTTCATCCTGGAATCACCTAGATATATCATGATATACAATGTCAATATTAGTGGCCAGGAATGAATAGAGATGTTGTTGATTTTTTCATGACGTGTTCCACTCGTCAATAGGTGAAGGCGGAGCATCAGCGACCAACATGGCTTTTGCAGCAGTTACCCATTACCGAGTGGAAGAAGAATGCTATCGCGATGGAATTAGTGACTAGTTTGATGAGGTCACCTTGAGGGTACGATGTATATTGGGTTTTCATTGACAAACTCATGAAGGTTGTCCACTTCTTTCCAATCAAGGTTACATTCAGTGTTGATTAGCTTGGATGATTTTACATTCATGAGATTGTGTGTCTGCATGGAGTTCCACTCTCCATTGTTTCAGACAGGGATGCACGTTGTGCTTCTCAGGTCTGGAAGGGGCTTCAGAAGTCATTGGGCACACAGGTACTTTTGAGTATAGCTTACCACCTCCAAACAGATGGAAAATCCGAGCGTACGATTCTGGTTCTTGAGGACTTGCTCCGAGCATGAATTCTGGATTTTGGGGGTTTTTGGGAGAACCACATACCTATTGAGGAGATTGGATACAATAATAGTTTTAAGGAAACTATTTCGATGGCACATTATGAGGCTTTGTACGATAGGCCTTACCGATATCCCTTATGTTGGCTCGAGGTAGGAGATGTAGCTTTTTTGGGACCCCATCTAGTTCAGGAGAACATAGAGTAGATATAGTTGATTCGAAAGAGGATGGCTATGGAACAATCTTGATAGAAAAATTATGCTGATCAGTGGAGACGACCTCTAGTGTTCGAGGCTAGGGAGCAGGTTTTTCTATGTGTCACACTGAGGTTTGGGAAAATAAGGATCAGGAGATAGGGTAATATTTTGCTAAGTTACATCAGTCTGTTTGAGGTGTTGGAGAGATTTGGGCAGTTTGCCTATCAATTGTAGTTACCTCAGAGGTATCAGGCTATGCATGACGTCTTCCACGTTTCTCATCTTTTCTGTTGTTTTTCAGTCCTGTCTCATGTTCTCCAACCCGAGGAGGATGAGTTGGAAGTGGATGAATCTTTCTAGCACCATCCTATCTGTAATGTCGATCGCAGAACAAAGGTTATACTTGGATGGTATATTCCTCTGGTATGATTGTTACGAAAACACTGGCGAGTACAAGACGAGACTTGGGTGTGGGAGGCTGATGTACGAGCATAGTGGCCGGAGTTGTTCAGGGTTTCTTCTTTTATGCCGCCTTGATAGGGGAATACAACGACGAATTTCATTAAGGGTGGAAGTTTGTAATAACCCGAATCTTCTTTTCAAGTACATTTTCCTTTTCTGGTCATTTTTGAGAAAAAAGAGGAATTTATGGAAATTTTCAAAGTACATGTCGTGTACTCGATTACCGTAGGAAGACATGTGCTAGTCGTGTAGCGGGCTTGCACATGGCCATGTGGGGGTGACCTAGAGGCCACATAAATTGGAGTACGTAAATGGAAAGTACAGGCTGTAAACATCAAATGTACATGATTTGTATTTTCTTTTTTTCATTAAACGCTTTTGGGTCACGTCTAATCGACAAAAAACACCCCCTTCTCTGTTCATCTCGTCTAGGAGCATTGTATGACCACATATATTCAAAAAACCCACAAGTGAGCATAGATCCTTCTAATAGAACACCATTTGTAGCATTGGAATCACATCGGTGAGTTATCTCTTCTCCTATTGTACCAACTTATGATTTCTCAACTCTCGTGAGATATCGTGGGTTGAATGTTTTAGACAGTTTTGTAGATCTATTGTGTTCTAGATCGATCCAAGGGCTTCCACCGTAGTATATCGATCTCCCAACACCAAGGTAGGTGGTTTGTGCCTTTCCGTTGAAATTCTTTGAGTTATATGTGCAATTTTGGGAAAAACCCTTAATCGAGATATTGTGCATTTACTGTTTTACCCCTGTTAATTTCCTTCTATGCTTTATGCTTGATTCAAGTTTATTTTGATATGAACAGTGTTGATTTCTATATTTTGGACGTATTTTCCCATGCATGTTCTGTTTAGGACTGCTTGGTCCTGCTTATCCATTTTGAATGCCTTGCCAGTTTTCCCATGCCTAGTGTTGTAGGGTGGTGTGTTTGTTTTCCATGTTTTGGATGTATTGTACTATTGATGGATATTTATTGCTTCTTCTATTGTATATTTATTTCTCTTCCACATTGTTACTATGCCAATGGGGGCATAGTTTCCCCACTATCACACCCACAACCCTCGCTGCTAGTCGGCAGCCTCTGGCATTCGGGGAAATGTACCTATGGTCCTGTGACCAACTGGGTACGGGGCACCTCTGGGTGGATTTTAGAATCTGAACGTTACAAGATACATCTCAAAAAGATACCATTCCACAAAAATAAATAAGGTAAAACCATCACATAAATAAAATGGGTCTACATCCAATAAAAGAACAATAATTAAAAGAGAAATGAAAAAAATAGCTCATGGTACTAAGCATGCATATGTGACCCACATTCCCAAGTGCTCTCCACTATGATATGGTGTCGATAAAATACCCGAACCACGGAGATAACATGCCTATGGAACAACTTATACTTGCATTCTTGGATCTCTACAGGCTGCTCCTTGAAGGTCGCATCATCTTCAACATTGATCTCACCCCAATCGATGATGTGAGTGTCATTATTAAGATAACTATAGATCAAATATATCTAAAAAACATCATGTATCTTACTTATCTACGAGGTATGTGCCACTCGATACGCCATGGCTCTAATAAGAGCCAACACATCAAAAGGCCCAACAAACCAGTGAGAAATATTACTCCCATAACCAATCCTTCACTACCCACGATGGAGATTCACTTTTGAAAACACATAATAAAAAAAAATTAACTCCAAATGTATCCTCCTATGTTCAACATAGGATGTCTAACGATCCTACACTACCTTCCTCCACTCATGAATCACTAGAACAATCTATTTCATGTCATATACTAGTACTTACCTAATAATTGCTAATTGTCTGACCTGAGTCCCTCACAATGAATAATGACATGGATATCCATACAAGGATTCAAATGGTTCTATATAGATAGCGGAGTGGGAAATATTTTTTAATGAAAACTCTACCAGGGGAAGGTGTGTCATCGACGAACATCCAAAATTTTTATCATAAGAGAACAACATGAATTCAAATGTTTGGATGGTCTGTTATGTCTGACCATCCATCTGCAGATGAGAAGTATTTTTTACTCATAGTAGAAAACCAAAATCATTAATGTGATGTCTCTACACCATAGAGGTAAAATGATGATCTCGATCAAAAATGATCTTCCTTAGGACTCCATGGTGTCTAACCACTTCTTCCAGATACTACCTCGACAAAAACTCCCCTAAGATCAACTCCCTGATCATTATAAAGTGGGATGATTTCATCAAATAATCCAATACATCTTATATAGTGTCATAGTCCCCCTAATTTGAAGGAAAAGTGGTAACAAAGTCCATTAAGGTATCCTCTAACTTCCACTGAGGAAGATCTTATGGCTGAAGAAACCCAAATAGAAGATGGTGCTCGACCTTCACCTTTTAACAGAAAAAACATTAAGAAACAAACTATGAAACTAAACTCTTTAACCAAGGACACGAAAAATGACTCCTAAAATATCGGTACATATTTTTCATTCCATGATATAACGATAATGTTGATATGTGGACCTCATTGAAAACCATCTCACACAATTCCAAAGGAAGTAATCTTATTCCCTAAAACAACACCTAGTGTTGTTTATACTCAAACCATTCATCAGGGGCATCTACACAATTAACTCAATCTGTCTAGACCTCTACCCCATGATCCCCCAACTGGGAATCATTCACCTGCTACACCAATAATGATTGCACTGTCATTTAAAAAAGACAAACTCTTCCTCCAACTTCTGCCATATCCAGATGTAATGCTAAAGGTTCTTCCATTACTCTCCATGATTAACCTAATTCACACACTACAAGACTTCCTGCTTAGTGCTTCAGCTACAACATTCACCTTACCTGGTTTATATGATATTTAAATTTCATAATCATGTAATAACTCCATCCACCTACGTTGTCTCAAGTTCATGTCCTTCTTGGAGATAATGCACCTCTGGCTCATATAATCAGTGAATTGAAAAAAACAATCTCCAAAAAACACTACTATATCACCACCATTATTGAAGAACATCACCTACCACAAGGAAAAATTCTTGATTTTCTGCATTGAATACAACTAATCAATGTCGATGATGACATCACATGGATATATTTTTAAAAATAGTACATTCCCCCCTAGCGGTGCTACCGCAGAACAATATCACAATCTATATATACTTCAAACAAGGCAGCCTGAACTTCATATGGAGTAGTCAATGCGAAGAGAAATGGAAGCCTCTCTACATTAATTACCAAGTCATGGAAAAGGGTATGTGATATGAAAAAATGTGTCGCTCCTAATTCAAACAAGTCATGCAACCAAGTAAAAAATAAGTGAAGGGTACCTCGAATGACGTCTGGCTTGCCTAATGTTATCAACTCTAATGAATAAAGCTGAACATGACCTATGCTATAACCTCCCTGGACCTAAAGGCGACCACCTCCATAGCCGTGCTTTTTTCTCTAAGGATGAGGAGGATTACAGGGTTGTCCTCTTCCTAACCCATTTGCTCTCTTCTGATCTAAACTAGTGAAAAATTCTACAACTGCCTTGGCTGGAACTACCTCAATGGAGGAACCTCAAGCGGAACACCTGATGCACAATGATATCTCATAAGGCTAGGGAACTCTCTCTATTACTGACCTCATCCATCACAAGAAAAAAATGCATAATACCTTGTCATATAACTGAGAGCTTCTACCCCCAGAGAAATGAGAAAATGTGGGATGAGACCTACCCTATATAGAAAAGAAACTCTTAAACAATAAAAACTGGGAACCATGAACTAAAACTATACTTCGTTTGGAATCTTGATGAATCCCCTCTCGTGAAGATCCAGTTTTAGCTAATGTATTCTTGATGACCTCTATCATCCCTAGTACCTCATTCTATGTTATTAGAAAAAATGGGGTGACCATATGTGGGATCTCTGGACGCAAACAAACCTAGAAATTCAAATATGTGGACTACTCATCTGACAATAAGTACAAATAATAACACAAAAAGTTCATGAAATGTGTTTAAAACTCTCATACACTAGAGCTGCCCAGTCAAAGGTTATGTATCTTCTGATTAATGGACACCATCGTGGACGAAGAATGAATTTTGACTCTGAACCTAACGTAGAACTCCTCCCACACGACAACCAACTCCTCGTGATCCTTGAGAAACAAGAACCATCAATTCCTCACTACCTCACATAGCATTGTCACAATCAATGACACCCATTTATCCTTCTAAGTATGGATTGAATTGAAAGGTATATCAAAATCCTTTATACAGTCTTCTGTGACTTCATCTGAAACAGATCCCTCAGACCTCTATAGACCGTGGAACTAAAATTTTCATAGTCTCCTTCTCTTTGTGTCATTGTTGTCAACCTCTACTCTATGAAGATCATATAGCACAACTTATTTACCGTTTTCTACATAAACCTGATGATAGCTTCAGCCTAGACCCATTCCTACAAAATAACTAACAGTTATAGTGAAAAAACATATAATATGGAAGACTTAACATTTATTATTATTTTATTTTATTCATTTTAGGATAACACATTCTTTGTTCTAACCATTCAAACACCGTCACTAAAAAGAAGGATGTATTATCCTTTCCTAGATATCTACCTTACAAACAACATCACATTGTTTAGTAGACACTATAAACATAAAGTTCCGTGAATCAAATCACTGGGGACCCTTAATACACCTATCATATCTAGTCTCTCGTGTTTACAACACTTTCTAATCTTAAATGATATTGTTCCCATACCAACCCTTGCAACCACACATGTGCCTAACTCAAAAACCCATCTTATCCCTCAACTTGACATCTGATACCACTCTTTCAGAACCACCTCCACACAATGTGAACCCCTTCTAGGCTGATAATTTTAGAAGTGATATGATGTCCCCCCCCCGAGTCCCACCACTGTTAGGCCTTGAGGAGTGGACTTGAACCAATGGTATAACAAACACCCAGATGGGAGGCATTACCCTCTAAGAGAAAAAATGTGGTAGAGATAGTTATGGTAGACACTAACAAAATCATTCTCATACTACAATATAAAATAAACCCATGATAACATATGTAATTTCATTGAAGAACTAGTATAAGTAAAAGGGAAAAACTGCTACTAACAAAAGAATGTAAAACATCAGTGACCAAGAAGCCCAAAAAAACTCCAGGACCACCCCCAAGCTAGTAGCAACCAGCCAGATCCCCAACCCACTCTATGTGACCTCAAAAATAGTTTACACATATGTAGGGTGAGTATAAAAGTATACATATCCAGATCCTCCTTAGAGAGTCTCATGAAAAAGTAATGAAAGAATGCTAAATCACAATGAATAACAAATGAAACTAACACATCACCTAAACATGTATACAATGTTACTACCCTCGACATGGATATACTCAACTAGTATCGTATAAAATAGTATATCATATAATAATGAATATAAAGGGCACCCCGCTACCACTTCCCCCGTTGGTTTTCCTCTTTTTCACAATGTCGCACGCCCTATGAATCTCTCTCCAAATAGGCATTCCTTCATACACCTGGACGAAGAACCACGACATGCACCTCGTGTAACTCACCACCACAACCACATAGTGAATAGTATTAAGGTAGTTTCTAGGAGACACCATAGCTCACATAGCATGTATCATACCTTAGTCATTATACCTCAATCCATTACATCTCATACACTGAGTAAGGATCCTCTGGCCATCACAACCTATACACATTTCACCTATAGTAGTCCGTCAAAAACTATATCCGTAATTTATGTTTTTGAAATAAACATAGTCCATTTCATAACTCTACACTCATATAAAAGGGAAAAAAACTCTTTGTACACTAGTACTAGTATCTTCCAAGATAAGAGAATGGGGAACAATAGTATAGTCATTCATCCATCCTCCCACCATGATTTTGGGAGAAACACCCCCACATCTAAAAACCCCCCTGGGGTGTCAGTTGCCCTAAATGATAGGGTGGAGTAGCGTAAAGAAACACAACATTATATGATATAATATAGATAAAATCCACATTATGGGTAAAACCTAGTCTTATACTCAACTACAGATAACATCACTAGGACACGTGGCTTCCACTACTAAGACTAGATATCCTATAAGCATACAACTCTTTAAAGAGATGCATTTGGATACTTTATCAATTTTTATCAGTTCCACTTTACATTAATTTATTATTTAACCACTAATTAACAATTATCAATTCCACATTACATTTCATTAGCATCTCAAAAAAGTTCCATGCCCTCCAGGAATAACCAAACTGAGTCCACAATTCCATTAAATTGTAACCTCAACATTGAATCCCAGAATGCACTATCCTCATGGGTTAACATCATTTATTCAATTATTAATTCAAAAATTTAATAATATAATTGTAAATTTCCTAAAATTATAGGTATTATATAAAACCATTCTATTATTCCAACAAAAGGGGCTCAACAAGTTGAGTAGATAATGTATCTTTTGAGTCAGTTTCCACATATAGTAAAAGTGTAGATCCATCCATCCTTGAGAAGCTAAACACAGAAAGAACATGGAATACCTTTCTTGTCATCACCAATTTTGGAAGGAGGGAATGCAAAGAAATATTTCTCAATATGTTGGGAAGTTAAATCATATAAACAAACATTATATTCATCCTCTACCACTTTCATATCAACGAGTAGGACCAGCTTCAACTCATTCCACCATCCTTCAGGTCCTCCCTGACACCCTCTTACAAAAACCAATTCATATCTCCACTCTAGGGATCAATTTCTACCATTACCACTAGATCTCCTTACCCACACATACCACAACAACACTCCAGGACCAAATATATCAGACTCACACCAAAACACAAGCAATAAGAAACAACTAAATGGAACTAGGCTCTTAGCCCTAAAAAAGGTATTCAACCTTCACAAAAAACAAGAACGCATAGATCCAAATCCTAAGGTTATTGGACATTACAAGAAATATGGTAATTCATAACCATTAAAGGCTATATATTTAATGAAAGAATTGTTCTTTATTCCATAGAGAATTATATTATTCAATTAAGCATGCATAACATCATCCATTTAATTATCACCAAGCCCAACATAAACCAGATTCATTAAGCATGCATATTTATCTTGATCCCATTAATTTATAATTAATCACGACATTACGTTCTTAACCAATTTTCATCAAGAATGACATTATAAATAAAAGAATCATAGTTATGACATGATCAATAATATCAAGAGGTAATAACATCTCTAAGAAATTGAATCAAATTCTTAAATCTTCTTCAAATGTTTATTATGTAAATTACATTGTAATCATGCGGTTAAACCATGATAAATCTATAATTTCACCTAAATAAAAACTGATAATTCAAAAATCACCTATCTCAATTGGTTTTTGATGCTCTTTTCCTCAGAACGACCAACACAATAGATAAATATCACCTCTCTCACAACAACTTCATCAACCTGAGGACGCTGCAACCTAATTGCATCAATTAACACCCAATATAGGTCCATTAGAAACATATAGATCAAATTATATAACATAGATTGAATAATTCTAGGGGGAAATATGAGTTACCCATAAGAATGGAGGAGTATCATTCAGTATATCGATGATGGATTGAAACTTATTAGTTTCACCGAGAAAGGGGGTGCGCATGTAGTAGGAAAAATTCCAAGGAAAAAATGACCCAATGTTAGAACAATCAAAAAAATAATTCTGAACAAAGGTACAAGGAAACTCATACCATGAATAAGGAGAAGGAAGAAAAAAAGTAAAAAGGTATCTCATCCCATTTGGAAATCTAAATGCTGCACCAGTTAAGATACTATTAAATTTTCCATTAAAAGTGGATACAGTTTAGACAATGTGGTTTGATCAAGTAAAGGAACCCCAACACTTAGTAAAATTTAGATAGGAGTTTTGGGATTTGAATCAGCCTTAAATTCATTAAAATTTGGCTTTTAATGCATTTTTTTGTCAAAGATAATGCCAAATAGGTAAAACTATAGGAAACTGGAAACATTGTACAACTAGTAATAGCTAGAAGCATTTTACACGTACTGATAGCTATAAAAATTGTACCCTTATTGATTGTTAAATAAACAACATGGAAACAATATAAACATACTAATAGATAGAAAATTTGTACACCTACCATTAGATGACTCAAAAACCTAGAAATATTTTAGACATACTAATATCTAGAAACACTGGACACCTACTGATAGCTGGAAACACTATACACCAACTGATAGATCACTATCAACTAGGAAACATTGTACATCTACCGATTTACGTACACCTACTTATATTTGACCCACCAACCACTGTACACATACAGATCACAATAAACCTACTGATAGATGAATCATTGATCACGGTACACATACTGATATATGACTCAAAATTCACTGTACATCGACTCGATCACTATACACTTACCGATAGATGACTCACCAATCACTGTACACCTACCAATCATGTACACTGTATGATCAGTGTTCACAGAATTTGAATCACTATCCACAGAACTGATAATTTTACAGTGTTATATATTAGTTACCTTGAACTCTATGAGCACATCCAAAACAATAGTTTTATAAAGGATTGGGTTAGATAGGTCCGGTTTATTACCCATATCTACCATTTCCACAAATAGTAATAAAATGTAGCCCTAAAATAATCTCTATTATATTATTCATAATAACTTTTTGATACAACCTTTTGATTTCCCCTCACCAATTCACATTGAATAGTAATTATACTTGGTCACCACATGACCTCTTACACACATCATTATATACTATTGGCTACTGAGTAAAAAATTGGGTCTTGGTTAGTACTTTTTATAATATCCTAGAAATTGTGTATATTACTTATATTTTTTATGGTATTCTTATATCTTTTTCGAGTATTTCCTTACTAGGTTGTATTTTGGGGGTGTTTTAGGGAAATTGGAGAATTATCGATGGTTTCAATGGGATTTTGGATAGTGTATGGTTAGAACGTAGTTTTCCTAGATCCTGTTCCTACACCAAAAACCATGAACCCTCAAATAGAGTGTTTTCAAGGTTGTGACATGGTTTTTTAATCAATGAACCCGACACAAGATAACCATGAACCTCAACAATATGTTCTAATGGTTAGTTTGGATATTCTCTCAAGTCATGCCCCATGTTTATGAAACCATGAGTATGGGTTTCTAATACCCTAAAAATTTATTAATTACTTGAAACATTGATATTAACCTTTATTCACCCCAATAAAAACTAAACATATTCCTATTATTTTTAAAGATCTTGGATATATTATAAGGATCCTCAACCCCCTTTCCTAAAAAATCAATGTTCCGGTTAAAGGACGGGCATCTCATTGGTAAGTTATTTATTCCCCGTTTCAGTCCCTCTCCCCCGCATCTCTCTTTCCTGATGAAGAGGAAATATTTTTCTTCCATTTTTAATGGATTAAATATATTTTTTATTTTTTATTAATCTATATGATATTGATCTTAGATTTTTCTCCTATAACATCCATGACTTAGTGATATTAATTTTTCTGCTATAATTTGGGGAATTTGGTTTTGGTGATCCTCCCACAACAACCTTGAGGTAGGTGTTATGAATTTAAATTCCAATATTATTTTTTATAATTACATGTATATAATTTTTAAATTATAATTTCAATCATGAATTGAATTATATGACTGGTTAATTAATAAATGTTATATTAAAATTTATTGAATAACGTGATTATGATATTGGATGATTATATGAGAATGAAATTATTGATTAATGGGAATAAAATATTTATTTATTAATGGTTTCAAAAATTTACTATGAACCATGGAGTGTGATCATGTGATTGAAATTTTTATACACCCTTGGGCTATTCAGATAAGATGAAATTGACGATTTTTTATTTTTGTTACCATTATAATAGAAATTGTGAAATTGTTGAATAATTAATTAATATTATTGATGATAATAGGTTGGAAATTTGGAACCACGTGTTGTGATATCTTTGAACATTTTTTGAGGCAAGGATTTATACTCCAAATACCCATGATGTTCCAAACGACCACTTTAGACACCTAATATATTTATGTACCCAAGTGATCCTAGAGTAATGGTATTAGGACTTCCACACCAAATACCCATGGGGAGCCAAACTACAGATCTAGGCCCCCACTGTATGAATTATATAAATGAATTGAATTTATTAATGGGAAACCATGATGGAATGAAATTTAATATCCCACTATGGATGGTTTAGACTCTAGCATAGGCTAAAGAAGATATTGAAGATCAGGTGTCATTGTAAACCCATTGACTTTTTTGTGAATCAATGAAAAATGAAATGTGATAATTTTTTTTGTTGAATATTATTCTTTATAAAAAAATTAAACTATTGTAGAATGGATTTTATTTTAGACACCATTGGTGTTCTCATTCAAATTTATACTGAAACCCTACATGGGTTACCTGATTGTAACGAAAATAGACATCATGTACTTAGGATAGGATAAAGGAATGGGCCATATCATTGATGGATATGATTGGGAAGGATCGTGGAAGAATGAGCCATAAATGATCTAGGGACCTTCTTCGGTTTTAATAGTGTATTTATTTTATGTTTAAAATTTTACACTTGCACATATATGGTAGGAAAAATCTATTTTTCTGGTTTGGATATTGGTTATCTTTTTTGTTTCATCATGTCATATAGATCTTTATTAATCATGTTGTTATTATTTTTATGTTATATTATCAATTGGTTTTTTTAAATTTATTTAAACTGTTGTGATGATTTGATGAAGATGATATAGTCTCCTAGTGATACATATTTTTGAACTTCACTATTATTTAGTAGCCTTTGGAATATGGGGAGGTGTTTTGGATGTCATGTGACCAACCGTCTTGGGGAACTATCATGTTGAACAAGGGTGAAGTTGTTAAAAAGCTTGTATCATATGGAATTTTTGTTTTCTTTTCTTTTATCATACTATTTTAGAAATATAGAAATGATATTAGGATGAGTAAGGCAATGGTTTCGAGATTGTTCATGGGAGTATCTAACCCATGTATAGGGGACACACTAATTAATTAGGATGGGATTTATGTTCTTGTAGTTTATTTTGTTAATGTTGAATGTTATATAACCTCAAGGGGTTCTTTAGTTTTGTGATGAGATAATTTTACTGAGATTATTTTCATAGCCTCAGATTGAATATCAGTTATGTATACTAGCATTATTCTAGGCACTCAGTTTCATCATGCATCATTTAGGCATGCACTGAAAAAATGATTTTTGGGATAGTTATTTAGGTGAAAATTCTTCATTAATGTTGAGTTAATTAAATGAACAATGTTCATAATATAAATATGACAATTGTAAATGATAATATATATGGTAAATTAAAAGGGAAAATGTGTTTCTAATGAGAAAAATGAATTAGTAATGTTTTTAACCTATGTTATCCATGACCTATATGGTGGTTCAGTGAGGGTAGTGATTTTCCACATTTTTGATCACATGGAAGGGTATGAGAGATGTATTATAATATATTTATGTGACTAAATATTATGTAAATGTGATAAGGATGTGTTATGTGTCATAATATATGTTTTATAATTATAGGAATATGACTTCATGATGATTCTTATTGATATAATGATAGGAGGACATGGCTGGAAATGATCCTCTAGTAGTGGAACATAAGGATCTGATAGTTTTGTGTAAAGGATCTACCGAGTAGTTCCATGAGAACATTTTTCTATTTATTCAATTTATGGAATGATACATAGTGCATGATGTGTGAAGCATTTCTAAATTATCACTGTATAATTAATTGGATCACCTTCCAACTTTCAATGGATATGGTGGACCTAAGGCTATTGAGTTTTTGATTGAGTATATCAAGAAAATAGTTGACAATTTATAGAATCCTTCTAAAAACAGCATCAATCTAGAAGCTTATAAGTTAAATGGAAAATCAAAACACTAGTGTGATATCCATACTATAGATGGAAAAATATAAAACATAGTTTCAATGGATTTTTTTGGAAAAGTTCTTACAGAACTTTGACACTGAGGAACTGGGGCTCGATAAAGAAATGTTTAGTAATTAGATGTCTGAAGGATGTTTTCCCATGATGTAATATTCTAGTTGCTTAACTTATTTGAGGTTATTTATTTCAGTATAGATAATGGTTGAGGCTACGGATGCGATGAATTTAAAGTGTGGAATTACAAGTGATATTAAGTCCCAAAGTAATCTATTTCAGATGGAATTTTTTTTAAAATGGTGAATCAGGATTACTTTTCAGTGGGAAACCAAAGACAGGAATGTAGAAGAATTTCAGTGGTTTATATTAGATAAAAGGAGGCACATCTTCCAAGAGTAGGAAGAATCACATAGAAAATTTTTACTAGAGAGATATAAAATAGAGTGGCCAAAGAGATGGATCGTCCACTCTTTGAAGAAACCATATTTACTCACACTAGTGTGGTTGGATGGGATATATTAGTAACATGTGTCCAAAAAATATAGTGTAGTGTAAATTTTTCAGTATGATGGATCAATTGTATAGATATTATAGAAACTATCAAACTATGAGTACTGATGGAGGAGCTAGGTAGAGACAGAACACTAGGATGGCGTCTTTTACTGATTGCTAGTCAGGAAGTTGGAGTTATACCGACCGAGGTAGTCGAGGCAGTAGATGAGTTACATCTAGGTAGGGGGACCTATATTAGCAGAGTGGTGTAGTACATTTGACATAGAAAATATACCTAAGAAGATGGACATTACAATTTCATGTATTTCAGCCTGCCCAATATAATAGCATTTTCAATCCATTGACAGTAAGAGGTACTACTCATATAGATACTATTCTTGCTAGTAAAAAAATTGATACATGTTACTATGACTCTTTTATATAATCATGAATAGTGAGTGGTTTGAGTCTATTTATGGAGTCTTTTAGTGAAGTTATTAATATATATATACCTTTGGGAGTATGTTTGAGGGATATATGATTGTGCAAGTGTGTTCTATCGTTGTAGGGGTGTATCTTTTCCTATGAGATTTTACATCCCTAACATATCAAAGTTTGACTTTATTTTTGTTATGGAATGGTTAGTATCATACAAATATCAAATATAATGTTACCACAAAAAGGTTAAAATGGTGTCTATTAAGGGTAACAGTTATGATTATTATAGAGAGTTTGACATCTAGGTTGGCTATGTAGGGCTAGTAAGTCATTAATTGGAGGACATCATCACCCAGATTTGTATTATATATTTATTTAAAGGGGGTGTCATCAATGATGCCTTTCTACTCGTAGTGTACTAGTTTCTATAATTCATTCCAGAGGACTTCTCTAGGATTACAACAGAGAGGGGTGTTGAGATTATAATTTTGGTCATTCCTAGATCTGAGAATGTTTATATTCTACCGAATATAATAAAACTAATAGAACTTCATGATCATATGTCTCATCTATAAGAGTTGATAGATAAGGTATTTATCCCTCCAATTATATCATCTTTAGGTTCTCTATTTTGGTTTTCTATGAATTATATTGGGACAATGCATTTATCTTTTGAGTTCTAAATGTCAAACTGAGTGGTAATGATGAAACATCATCCAATTCTGTGTACAGATGACCTCTATGACTAGTTGAGGGGAGCTTACGTGTTCTCCAATACATATTTGAGATATTGGTATCATTATTTGATATTTCTACCTTCTCATATATTGTGGAACCCAATCTGGAGTAGTTGTGGACAATATGAGTTATTCATGATGTTGATCAAGCTACCGAATGCTTTAAAAGTGTTTATGGACTAGATGAACCAAATAATTCAACTATACCTCCATTGGTATGTGGTTTTATAATGGAAAAAATCTTACAATACATTAATAATCATTATAATAATTCCTAAAATAGGAACATCATCCAATGTATGATGAGAGAGAATTGACTATACACATTGTTATCAATATTTCAAATCTAGATCGACTGGGAAAATTTCATGGGTCACATAATCTCGGAGGACGGTGTATCAGTGGGAATATAAAAGGTGTAGTAAGTTATTTATTAGGAGAAACCCAAGAAATTTTATGATATCTATATCCTTCTTGGGAGAGAGAGATATTTTTAAAGTTTCTTATCGGACATTTCATGCATGGTTGTACACCGTTTGTTCTTGAAAAAGTACATTGTTTTAATGGTCTGAAGCATGCGATAATGAATTTTTGGACTGGGAGAAGAATTCAACTAATGCATTGATCTTGATCCACCCTGTTAAGGGTTAGGAGTATACAATACTTCAAGCTGTGTCTGGGGTTTGACATAGAGCAGTATGGATATCAACAGACCGAGTTAAACATCCTCTGAATGTGGATCTTTTTCATGACGTCTTCCATCTATCACACATGTAAAGTCCATACCAGATCTCTTATATGTACTGAATTTAGTGGTGTTACAGTAGGAAGATGACGTCTCTTATGAGGAGAATCTAGTACATATTATAGATAAGAGAGGTAAGCTTATATGCAACAAGACAACCCACCTTTTCAAAGTGTTGTAGAGGAAAAATATCATTGAATAAGAAACATGGGAACCTGAGGAGGTGATAAAGGATATATAGCCTTACCTATTTATATAAAAAGAAATTTCAAGGTTGAAATTTCAAAAGTGGAGAAGAATGTAATGACCCAACATTTATCAGTAGAATTTTTCCCTTCTTATAGTCATTTCAGAATTACATATATTCACCTATTTACTCTGATAAAAACATTATAAATTAAGAATTAATTAAATTGGAAGTATTATTAGAAGTTAGGGAACCCATATAGATGAAATAGTTACTTAACCTGAGGAATAGAAATATTATTTTTATGAATATTAAACAATCCAAATTAATATTATCCTCAATAATTACTGTATAAATAAAATTTAGGGATGATATAAGTGAAAATATGATATGTTTATAACATTTTATAAGTAAATATTTTACAAATTATTAATTAAGTATTGGTATTTTTATAAGTCATTAATATTTAATTACAATTTTGTGATTAATTTTTTTATATTAAAGAATATTTATTTTCATAAATTTATTCATAAATTAATATATTCTTGTATTATGATTTTAGGATAATTCTATTAAACTTTAAGTACATTTTCAAAGTGTTTTAAAAGCAACTATAATTTTGAAATCTATATATTCCATGTAAATGATGATTTTAACTAAAAATTAATTACTCATATTTAGAAAATTATTTTAATTATATTGAGTTCATTTTTAATTCTCTATGTTCAAAAATAGTTTCGGATAAATTTTTGTATTTTTCCGAATGACATGAATTTCTTGTGAATAGTGAAATACGGTAATTTATTGTATATATACATTATAAGATAAAAATACTATTCATTGAGTCATCACTGATGTAAGAAACAATGTTTCCAACTCATATTATCTAATTACTATATTTATTCTCAATAATCAACAATATTTATTATCTTGCAAAAAAATAATAAACTAATGAGTTAAATCATGAGAAAACACCTCTCGCCTCCAATATAAATAACACCCCTCTCACCCTATTCTACGCACACCTATAAATATTTGATCCTTGTAAAAATTATTCCCAAACCTCTCCCCAACCCCCTATCCAACATCTATGATCTATTTATTTCATCAAAATACCAAAACCCTTTCCCTATAGAATGAAAATATATTTAATAGCCAAAATAATCTTTCTTTTTATTTTTTTTATTTCCAATTTCAATTATTTTATTCTATTCTACAAACCAAATAAAATCAATGATTAATGATAACTCCAGTATGTTTGATATAATATAATTGTATAATGTTGATGGAAAATACATCATTAAAATTTTCCCTCTCTCTCTATTTTTCTAAGAATGAAATCGTCGACCTTGATGTGTCCATTTACCAACATCTTGGGTGAAGCACATTCATTTTCCTTTAAAACCTTCAAGGATTTTAATAAAAAAATTATATGGTTTTAAAAAATATGTTAATGTTTATTTTATTACAATTTTATGTTCTGGATCTATCTTATATTCATTATAATAAATGATAAAACAAAACAACTTTGTTGTGATCGAAAAACTGCTAAAATTAACATAAATGATCATCAATAATCTTTATATATTAATTCAACATCATTCCATATAACCAAATTATTTAGAAGAACATTAAAAATTATGGATATTTATCCACATTTTACATGGACATCCATTCATGTATACACGTCAACCATTCATGAAAACAATGATAATGAATGAAGCTGAATAATGAAATTAAACTCCATAAATTATCCAAAATACCATAATTGAAATTAATTAATTAACAATGAATCAATTTTATGTATTAAAACTGTTTAATTTTTTAATTGATGAATATTTTTTGATTATATATGATATTAATGTTAAGGGAGCATTCAGACTCAAGGTAAAGGGAATTCTCAAACCCAACTTTCGTTCTTTGGGTTTTCCCTCTTTCACCCCATTTTCAGTATGGCTATTCTGTAAATATAATCTCTTCATCATTTTCATATCTTCTAAAGGATATTAATGACTTTTACATGATTTTATGAAAAATAAAATATTTTCCAAAAGAACTCTTGTTTCCTAAAAAACCCTTTTACATCTGAATATTTTTCCATCTTCAATCTAGATTGACGATTCATATATCTTTTATATTATTAAAACATTCATTTGGTATCCCAATTTTTATTAATGTATGATTATGAAATAAAACCCATTACATTCCATGGGTTATTTTATGTCCAATATTGATATGTCTTTTATATGGAATTGATGATAATGTAAATGTTATAATGTGATGGGTGTGCCTAAAATTATGTAGAGAAAAGTACATGTTATGAGGTGATGGGTGAACCCATAAATATATTGTGCTCCATTTAATTTGGTAATGTGATGTATGTCATGATTAAATTTAAATATGCATAAACATGATGCAATATTTTATCACAACCATGTGTGGTATTAATCTACTAAGACATGTTGTTTCATTTTTATCTATTTCCACATTCCATGCCTTTATCTAATGCTTCACATCACTATTATCATCGTATTCCCATGTTATTATGATGATGAATATAATTATCCATGTAATATTGATTCATGTTATTAAATATCATTTTACTAGTATTTTACCTCATACATTTTTGATAAATATCCCCAATAGACATAATGTACTATGGATATTTAAAGTTCGAATATAGAGATAGATAATTTGGAGTAAAATAAATGGATATGTTTTTTTTAAATTTTTTATGTTATACTAATTTTACAATGTCACTATACCTTTGGATCCTCACTGTCTAATGGTTTTATGTTTTTTTCTTTAATATTATGTAATAATATATCTAAGAATAACCAAGGTCATTATAACTCATCAATAATTTTCTACAAGGATACTCTATCAACTTTGTGTGTATTTCATATGATGTACAATGGAATATACCTTATATACCATGTCCAATTTAAGATAAACTCAAATAACCTTATATTCTCTAGTATTATCTATGAATGTTGGAATATAATGCCTGAACTCAAATAAATCCTCATAATGTTGCACTTGTTTTTTATAATATAAAATGTTATTATGTGAGATCATTACTAGGGGAATGTAATGGTCTAGAAATCCTTGTAAATCCACTAAACCTGATCTCAATATATCCTATAGATATTTAATTTTTTCTTTTGGGATAACCATTTATATGAGGGTGAATTGTAGTGCTGAAATACAATTATATATTGAAATTTTTCTTATTTCATCCCAAGAACCTCATGGTAATCCTTGGATATTGTTTAGATACATTGGAGAGTCATCATCCATTATATCTTACCAAATCCCTTAATTATATATCATGGTGAGATGTTCAAGACATAAATAATAAGTAATAGTAATGAAATTTGTCGATTTTTTTATGATTTTTGACTACCACCTAGATGGATTAGTTCTCTATTTAATTTTTTGGGGAGACATAAAATTAATTCAATGGTAATATTTTCCCATTCTAAACTAGTTTGAGAAATAGTTTCATCATAACCATAGACTAATTTTATTCATACATGAATTGTTGACATCCTAAGCATCAAGATACAAATTATTCAATATCACCTTATTATTATGAAACCATGCTTTCTTCTTCATATTTTTATACATCATAGTGATTCATAGTTTAATAGATAAGTATTATCTATTGTTAAAATATGGAATATTTATTTTATTTCTTCATTACACCAAATATTATATCTAGGAATCCTTAATCCTCTCACAAATATATGGTTGTACAGTAATTTCATAAAGGTGGGATATATATCATTTTATTATTACCAAGATCATTATTTTCATGTAAAATAATTTTTTATCCCTTTAAATTCTCATCATGGATAGGGTCACCTGATACATTCTACTATGTGGATAAACCATGTTTTTGGACATTATAATATGAAAATGGATTAAATAGTCATTATCATTTATCATATTTAACCACCTTTATGGGAACATATTGAGCTATTTTTTAAATATATACTTTTTGCCTCTATGATATGTATTTAGGTAACACTCTCTATATAGATATAATGTTTTCCATTATTTATTTTTATTATCATTACAGTTATATCTAGACCAGGGGTTTAATAATTCTACTCTTGCATCATTTATTAGAATGGTTCATAGTCCACCACATTTCTATCCTACAAATGTAAAAAAACAAGGACCTTTTTAGATCCATCACTATATATCAAAAATCCTTACACTCTATTTGGAAAATTTAGAAAAGTTTAGTGATTAGACTCTTATTTAACTATTTAATGCACTTCACACATTCATCAGTTTGTAAACATATTCACTCATTTATTAGTTTTCTTAATTAATGGGATATAAAATAGCTAGTAGTTTATCATAATTAGATGATAGTACAAAGTTAATCCATGGATACCATGGATATATATCAAATATATTAGGATAGGCTATACTTAAATTTATTATATCTTTTAGGGATCCTCAAATATTTCTTTTATGGTAATAAAATTAAATTTTATTTTAACCCACTCAATCAAAAATTAATATTTACTATACTTCACAAATAACTTTTCTGTTTTTAATGGGTTTAGTACATCATTAATATTATTTTTTTATTCATCATTTATGATGGATTATATAATAATATCATCTATAAACAATAACCAAAATATCTCAAGGTATCCCCAAAGGTATTTATTGATCATATCAATGATGAAATCTATAGAATTAGTGTTTCCAAAATTAATCATTGTGGACTCATAGGTCTCAAACTTTAATGGAAATTATTCTCTGGGATATCCCCATTATTTTACTATTGTTGATAATATCCCAATTTTTTGTAGACTGCAGATAAGTATGGGTATACCCTGAAAAAATTATGTAAGTAGTAAATCCCTGACTGAGAAAACATATCCATTATCATTCTTTTACTTAGCTCATGATATTCATTGAAATATAAAATTTACCCATCATTATTCTACCAGAAGAAGAACTACACACAACATACTGATTCAATTTGAATATAAACCCAATATGAAAATTCTCATTGAGTTACATAACCATCTATTGAAGTTCAACTATAGAACCCTAACCAAGTTTACCACAATAATCGTGCTTTATACTGGTTATCCACTCGGCCTTAGGCACGCCTCCCCATATGCTAAAGGCTAATGACTAGTAGTGAGGGTCTAATGAGGAGATTGCGAGGATACTATATACTCTAGTAGTGATAAAAATAATGGTCCATATATATGTAACACCACAAAAAACAACATAACTCAATGAAAGTGATATAAAAATGGATGTAGTAATACATAATCCCAAATGCATAATACCAAAAGCAGATAATAAACATGTCACGACACGTCATATAAGATAAATTACATGGTAACCCGTAGTCGAACTGATAGGAACATATATATATATATTAAAATACTTACCGATATTAAGAGGAACCACTTGGTCTACTACAATCCATCCCATATAAAAGATACATCTACAATCACTAAGTTCCAACTATGAAGATCGATCCCTTACCTGATCTAAAATACATAATGTTTACATGAATTGTGAGGTGTCAATGTAGGGTGTCTGTATGAACTCAATATTCAACCACCAATTTGTGCCTATACTTCATCCATAAATTTATAGGTGTATGAAAAATGTAAGAAAAATTATTTTAAAATTTTTTAGTAATAAACCAACTTTCCTTTTTTTGAAAAACCATAAGAAAATATTCAGAAATTTTTGAAAATTTATTTATATCTACGAACACAAGCCCCAAAAATATATATTTATATATAGGGTTTGTTACATGTAAGAAAATTTAAATTCTCTATAACATAGACCAATATATTATTGAACATTCATCCCCTAAAGAATATTATAACCGGAGAGCAGGCTGGAACCTCCCATAAAAATATTACTATTACGTCTAACCATCAATCAGATGAACAATGTCAAAATGGAAGGCCCATATAATAAATTCCTAGTCCATCTTAACTTCACATAAAATTTACTTGTGATCTAAATTGATCGATGTCTTGAGGAATGGTGGTACTTATCCTTTAATGAATAATCCATTATCAACAAATTAGCCCGACACTAAAAGTAATGGAAATATCTAAACTAATGTAATATTGTCCCATCATCATCAAATACCATGGTGATCTTAATCCCAAAATAAATGGTATAAAAAATTCCCCCAAATGATCCATCACTATCATCATGCATTTCTATAATGATCACCCCCAGTACATATGATAGTCAAAACCAATCCCTAAACCTATGAATCTCTGGTGGGTACCATGAAAAACCTATGGAAAATACCACCTCAACTATTTATTATCTATGGGCACACAAAACCAATGGAATTTCATCTAACAATGACATTTTTAAATATATAAATAAGAACCTAATCCACAATATCTATAACCGAATTTCCCTATTACTGTGTTTCTAAATCATTATGGTCAACAACATCACAGAAACATTGGTTCATGACCTCATATAGACTACCGAATCATCAAAAGAATGATAATAATTATCACCTCATATATATCTGTCTATAAAAAACGATTAGAAATCATGATTCCCTAGTACCGGTGATCAATATCACCTATTTTTATGTGATATCCCATCCTGTTCCAATGGAACCATTACAATCAATATAAAAAATAATAATTAATTAAACGACATAAACATCATATCCTTATATGATGGTATCATGACCATACCTGGAATAGAAAATACATTAAATGGGTAGGCCATACCTAAAAACATTGTTTAATTTCATTTAATTAATTTGTATGATAGAATCAATTTATTAGGGGTCAATATCTGACATCCCAATACGCATATTGAGATACACACCACAAATCACTTGTAAAATATTGTGGAAATATTAGAATCAACTAGATTATACATATATATGCTCACTCATCTAATATAATCATCTAACACGATCTCGAATGAGATAAAACTGTGTTTTAGAAAAACTCCTTCGAATAAGGGAAAAAAACTTGCATGAATTTAGAATACCATATCATGAAAGATATAAATAGGGAAGGATAATTTATTGAAGAAATTATCAATAGAAATCCATAACAACCAATAAAACATCATTAAAAGTATGATAAGAGGTGGTGTAAAACCTTGGTACAGGGTAAAGGAAGATCGATATGTATTATAGGAAAAGGCCACCCATGGGTGAAAAAAATTGTTGGGGTCATCTTAAAGGAAAAGAGAGAAAATCAGTAATTTGTTACTTATTAATTAACATTTTGTTTAATTCTCCTATTTTTATAACTATGTGCCAACTATATACAATAATTGTCAAGTGGGATAAACCCCTTAGATGGATTGGCTATATGGTTTGAAAAATAGTTAACCAATAATGTAGTTTAATCTAATCACCTTCCCCACAGTGCACACTTGACCAAAGGGCCCTCATGGTTGAAAATATTTGTACCTTTGCAAATAAAGAACATGGTAGAGGCTGTGTGGTTAGACAAAAAAATATTCAAACATACACATTGGTCAACTCTTCACAAAACTATTTTTCCAAATTTTAATGATTCTAAAGCCCATTAAAACACTCGAGGTGCACAAAGTGCCTTAAACAACAACTAAAATCATTTCCTTTAAGTGTTAAAAATCATCATAATAGTATTTGAAGATCAAGATTGTAGTTTTTATTGACAATAAACATAAAAATTTAGAAATATAGTTGAATTTAGAATCTCTCAATAACTTAGGATGTTACCATCTTCCCATCTTCCCCTCGATTATAATTCATAGTGAATTCACGTTATGGTTCTCCCCACCTTAGGAATTACCTTCCTAGTCACATCCATAACAATAATAAATGTTCAACGGTTCCACTGACCATCCCCATAAATACATGTCCACACATGAAAAACTATCATTCCTTCACCTAGTAAGGTGCACAATTCAATCCCCTCTAATATCATAAACCCATCAAAGTAGACATCTCATTATATTCCAAATTAATTCATGTCCCACTCATTTAACCCATTGAAACTTATATCTCATCAGACTCCCATAATTCTTCTTCTCAATCAATCAAAAATAATATTAAATTATATATATATATATATTAAATCCCACAATAGTCATGATGCCAATACACCTCATAGAAAGCCCATGTAACATCGATGGAAACCTAACAAATAGTGCGTCTATAGTCCAAAAAACACCCAAGAATCCTGTTATCAAAATAATTTCATTCAAGGAAAATAAGTCACACTCACATAATACATTTAACTATCATCGCCTTCATGCCATTATTTAAACCTAGAAGCATAATATAATGTTCCTGGCATAAATCTAAACATTCTGGGGACTGAACTCTGTACAGAGTTGTATCAGCTATGATATACTAAACCAACATTGATTTATATCAATCTCCACCAAGACCTAATGATTTTTTATAATCCCAACCATCATCTTATGGTACCACTCACAGTCCTACCACATATCCGTGTTTCCGATATTGTCCATATCTCCTAGATAGTTGAGAAGGATTCCAACAATATCTCTCGAGATGGGGCTTGTGGTCGCATGAATAACACTCAATTAGAACCCAATTTCAATTGTTCCAAATATGTATTGGATGAAATCACTAAAATAAAAATTTAGAAGAACTTATACTATTTTTCCTACTCGAGCCACTATCCTGACTACCCTTTTGAATGTCCCCATGGCCTTGCTTCCTACTACCAAATGCATTATAGTTATGCTCACGTGATGCTGTCACCCATATAGAATATGAAGGACTATCAAATTTATATTATCTATCAATGCTTAACCACTTCAGATAATGTGACCAACCTAATGATATTTACTTGAACCTTTATCATGTGTTCAAAATTGTCCCCATTCTACATCAACATGATGATGTGGTCTCCCAACATAGTAGGTGAAATTTTTGAAAGGTCATTGAAATTGGTCACATAGCCACTGACACATGTATATTACTACCATAAGTTCATAAGAATAATAGTATTTTAATACCCTAATAGTATTTAGTTAAATGTTCTTAGAGAATATGATATCAAAATAATTCCAAGCTAGTCCATAATGACTACCGACCTGAACCCATACATTCCACCATTGCTTTTCTCATCCTCTAAACATGTATGTCTCTAGTCTCACTTGTTGGTCTGGTGGTGTCTGGAGATAATCAATGATATTATAAACATACTCAATATAGTTATCTACCACATGTGGTCAATCCTCACCCTATGATTATGGTGGGTGCCGAGATTAGGACTAATGAGTTAAATAACCCATAGAAGTCTCAAATCTACGATCTCCCTTATTAATACCCTATATTACCCAATCCAAGATCTATATAATATTCTCTTGAATAGATTTTATAAATTTGGATATATATTTATGATGTCGTTCCATTACTGGTGCATGTACATACAACTAATGATAAATCCAACCTTAAGGGCTGCATCTCAGCCATCAATGCCTCATCCTATGCACACTCATGTGAGACCATATCTCCACCCACTTATTTCTCAACTAGACTTTTTAAGGGGAATTACACTGAATACAAAATAACAAGGTAATATTGATATAATAATATATAGATTTATATATATAATACATTATAAAAGATATAACAGGCTACAAATATAAACACTCTTACACTCCCCTGCCACACCATGTCCCATATAATATGGCCTCACATACATGTTACCACCAATAATAGAGTAATGTATTGAAGATAATCAGGCCTGATGTACCTTTTTCTATCCACAACAGAGTCATGAAGCACATAACATATATATAAATCTAATGTAGCATAGTACCATTCCATGAATAAGGATAAGAAGGAAAACCCTTGTTATCTTCTTTGTTGTCACATGAAAAAACCTGCCACGTTTCATCATCTCTACCTAAATTATCAATGTTAGTCCCATATGTCACATATAAATCTAACTAGAGTCCACATTCTTGGGGTTTTTGAACATAATTCCACCAAAATAGCCTAGTAGGAAAGCACTGTTTAACTTATTTTTTGAAACATTAAACAATCCAACCACTCTTTGCACATTCTTGGTTCTTAGAAAAACATATAGGCCCTTTAATATATCAAATAAACTTTTGAAAATTTCAGGTATCCTAATAAATTATCCCATGAAACAAGAAAAAATTCAACCAACATACTAGTTAAATATCACACCCAAATGTGCCACTCGAGTTGGAAAGGAGTCAACTATAAATTCACAAATCATAACATGAACTCCCTACCATCGAAAGAATGGTATGTCTCCCATTCATGGGGATTTAGGAACACATACATGTACTGCATACCCATTTAAATCTACATATTAATCTCTGGTGTACCATAAGTGAAATAATATGACCAAATGGAATGAATTATTTTGATGACATTTATAACTAGGTGAATAAGATTACCATTTAATAACAATTTCATGAGATGTTAGAAAGAAATACAAAAAATCATCTTACTATAATTAATTTTATAGTTCCCCACCATGGTTTTCCACAAAAATTGTGATCCATGTCGGTTGTCCCTTGGGACATTAGTATACGGGGAGGCACATGTAAGGCTATTTTCTAGATGACCTAGAGATATGGTTGAGTAAACAACTATGTTGGAGAACTACACCGTTGTTCTCCATTCTATATAGAGTCCTAGTTATTTACAAAACTATAGGTGTAAGCCCAATTGGGAAATCAACCTCACAAATTAGTGGAATACTAGATGATTAATTTTCAAATCTAACTGAAAATTACTTTAAAACGGGCATGTCATCATGGATTTTCTTTTCATTCGACTCAATTAAATGTGATAGATACTATATATCATAATTCAATAACATACATGCATATAATGATTATTCCAACTTATATTTATCCTCATAATTTTACATGAATATAATTGGAGCTATATTTTTAACATAGAGGGTTATTTCATTCTCCCATTAATTTATGATCGATATGTACATGGAATGTCAATCCATACCCAGAATAGCATCTAATTTGACTAATGGGAGTATAAATAGAATCAATAAATATAATATTACACAAATATGGTTAGAGGATATGTTATATACTATAGATGATAAAATTTCTATATTTTCAAATTTCACTAATAGCCCTATTTTGATATTTTGAGGGTTTTTTAAATATTTCCACTGAAAATGAATGATTTTTATTGTAGATACCTAATAAAATAAGATGTTTTATACAATTTAATGAATAACTAAATTCTATGTCATTCCATAATTGTTAGGATCCACTTCAAGAATTTGTATATAATAATATCTCTGCTTCATTATTGGACATCAATGTTCTTATCATTGTTTATTATCGACAACCCATATCATTGTGTATTGATTCTTAAAAATTTCATTCTCCATGTTGTTCAATAATATGATAGTTTTGTGGGGTTTAAATAGTTAATTCCATTATTTATTCATATTGTTGGGTTTATCCAATTGATATTTAAATCTACATGCCCATACCTCCCCCACATAAATAATTTCCTTGTCTCATTCTTGAAATTAATGGAATGGTTCTCCCTGAAATCTTGTATAGTGGGATATTGTAATCTTTTTCAACCTGATATTTATCCATTTCAACCAAATAATTAATCTATATTCTATGCTCCCAATCCCAAGACCCATGAGGCCCCTGTAATTATTTAATCCCCATTCTACTATTAGGGTATACCAAAACCATACATGATGTTTTCCTATTATCGAATCACAAATGATATTCATAGAATTCTATTTATCCCATGAAATTATATGTCATCTTTATAATCAAGGTCAATGAAAATGCTAGATGTATATCATACAATTCATTTAATTTTTTTCTCATACACCCTGTTCATTTTTTCACACTCTTTCTTAATTTCAATGTAATCCATCTCCATTTCATGTTGGAGTGTGAGTGGAATATATTTATTGAAAATCACATTTACATAATAATTTCTACTCCTTATCTTCAATATCCTCCTCGTACATCTTATTTTTTATCAACATCCACCATAGATCAGTTTCTCTACACATATAATAAATTAATAGTATTCACATTCAATTTTTATGTAATTAATGGATATATAATAACTTTTCAATGGAGTTGATCACCTATTATGTGATTAATGGTTTGTAATATCCACTAAAACTCCACAGAATTTATTATATAAATGTCTCAATAGAAACTTTTTTTCATAGGGTTGTGATGATATTCCCCCTAATATATGTTTCTATTCAAAACATTTGTTAATTGATAATTTTATTTTTTATTTCCTGACCCCTTCTCCAATCGAGATCAATATCTCATTTAGACAGTCATTATTTTCCCCATCACATTGGGTTTTTACTCGTTTACACCAATTTAAACCAATTAAATAAAGCATAAGGAAAATCAAGGATGATAATTTTGATATTACTAATCATATAATAGGGAATCTATGATCACATAATGGATAAATCATAACAATATCCATAATTTAAACTATTGATTTTGAGATTTAAATCTATTATATCCATCATCTATTTCTTAATATAAAATTTTATTTTAATTTTTTCCTTCATAATTGTTCTCAATGAAATTGTGAGTTTACCAAAGAATGCAACCAAATAGTATCAAACCATGTTCGTAGTAAGTCCAATTTGGTTTGTAATTTGTGACAATCATTTTAATAACCAATGTGTCCTTTTTTATTACCCCAACATACAATCGTGTTAGGTCCACATCAACATATAGTGTCCATCATAGGATATTGTTTCTTGGAATCTATGTTCTCTATAAATTACTTTAAATTATTTATTTTCTTATATTTATTATTATCACTTATGATTTTAATAATGTTTTCTAATAATAATCCCTTATATAAATACACCATTCTCTAATATAAAATATCAAGAGCCATATCATTATTAAACATTAATTAATGATTTATTACATAGTGATACACTTAATATATTTCCAAATGTACTAGAGGGCTACTGTCATTGAGTAATTTGGTTCAAAGAAGAATTTTAAAATCATGGGAACAAATAAATTTTTTATGAAATGAAAAATATTACCTTATATTAATTTTATCTCTTAATACTTCATTTGATACCTGAAAGACGTATTTTATAAAATTATAAGTTATAAATCCCAATAATGAAATAATACAAGAATAATATGATAAAATAATTTAATTTTATTGATAATAAATATAAAGTTTTAAAAAATTGTTATAATATTAAACATGATCATAAAATTATTATATAAGAAGATAACATGACGAAAACATAAGATTGTGGAAAAAATATAAAACATTCTATCATAAGCATATTTTGAGGTTAAACATCAAAATATCCTAAAAAATGTTTTTAGGAAAACCTATCATTCCAAAAAAATTATATCTCTTGAGATGAAAACATTACCAAATTATTTATATGGAAATATAATTCAGGGCCCAACTATCACATTACTTTCTTGTAAATTTATTTATATGCTAAATAGGACATATGAAAAAAGGATATATTTCATCACTATTCAAAAAATGATTAACTATTATGGGTTACATACAAGGGGTACCCTAATAAAAGAAGTATAATTACATCAAGGTGAATTATGTTTAGTGGGAAAAAGGTTTGGTTTACACAAAAAATGTATATCATAGAAAATAATGGGACAATTTTGGTAGCATAATGAATGTACGTAATGGTTTACAGAAGGGTTTAATGAGAGTGAATGAAGCTGTCTAATCACTTTTGAATACCAAGGATGTCATAGGGATGAGTAAAATCATATCCCAACACGAATATTTTAAAATTATAAAGAATAACTCTAAAAAATTTCTTATATAAATACAATGTGGAATGAATGAACTTACAATGAGAGGGATCTTCTAAAGGATTGTGATGATCTTATAAAGAGATTGGGAATACATTGATAGATCTTAATAGATGTATAGAGAGATTAATGATATGATCAATGGGTTTAGAGTTATGTTTAGTGGGATGTCACATTTTTACTTATATCTATATAGAGGATAAATATTTTTTGATTTCTAAAAAGTGGTTTTGGACACTAAATAATAAAATATTAAACCCTAGAAACCTTAAAATGGTTTTTACTAATGGTTTTATCTACAGTATAGTGGTTTCCAAAAACTTATAAGGACATAAATATAATATATTAAAATAATATCATTGGTGATTTGGAGGTGAGTGATGTTTTAACTAATTCATTTTAAACCCATAAAATATACTATTGGTTTCAAATAAATCATTATCGGTTTATAAAATTAAAAATTTCACATTAAAAATCAATATTTTAAAGGATAAATATTTTTTGATTCCGGAATTCCCTTTTTAAAAATTTAGAAATTAATTTTTGGTTATTATGTGTATTAATACAAAACATATATTCATACCATTGCAATATTTGAGATAAAAGTTTACCTATTCAAACAATTATAAAAAAATAACCATTATTTAATTTCAACATGATGATTATAAATTTATATTTATTTTACAAACTAATTTGTTAAATATGATAATTTAAATTTTAGATAAAAATCTTATTTATAGAAAAATAATTGTTTTATAACACTAAACTCTTTATGAAGCCTAAATTAATTTTAATTGACTTCAATAGATTATACTAACATTTTAAAAAAAACATCATATTTACTATGTACATTTCCTGGATATAATATTTATTTTAAAAAATTATTCAATTTTCCAAATATATTTTTTAATCAATACTATGAATATGAAAAAAATTAGTTTCTTCTTTTTTGAAATATAATTTTATAAAACTCATTTATTTAATCACGTACATATAGTAATAATAAAATGTATTAATATATTAATCATTTTATTTAGATGAAAATATATAAAATTGATAATGCCAAGGTATAGAGAGATAACCACTTACTCCTCTAGAAAAATTCATAAGGGTAAGGTGTATGATGATGGTATATTCTTGGGGTGGTTCCAATAACATAGTTTGAGATGTTATCTTGATAATTTTGAATATCCCCAATACATGCTTTTATTCACGTTTTAGTTTTTGAATTTCATATTTGGATTGATCAAGGGAAACTCCAAATGTTTTTCTCTCCCACAGAAGCATTGATAATTATAGTTTATAGGGTAAAATCCTACCTATCAGGTCTATTTTGTCTTCATTATTTTTCAATTGTTCTTTATCATAAATTATAATATATATTAATTTTAATGATCACTATAAAATGATTATATTATCGATGGTTATTGTGATTATAATTATCTAAAATCCAACTAACTTTATTTTATAATAGTCTACAATAACTATATTAGTTATTTTTTTCTATAAATACATTACTCAATAATTCCTATATTTATTCGAAAATTTATTTAAATATATAAAATTCTCAGTCATTACACCCCCTCCATAGCATAAACCTTCTCATTTTGGATCATTTCTTCACATTCTGTTGATGACACCCTTTATTACTCGATGAAGATATGCCACATCCATTCCATATTATCCCCTTATAATATCGGTGATTATCCCATGAGGACTCCCACAATCAAGAATCAATTTTACTATAGGTATTCCCAACTAAAAAATAAAAAAAATTGAGATACCACTAGAGTCTTGAACTGCATTATCCACTATTCATTATCTCCATAGTGGGAAGTCCATCACTTATACTCCTTGAACGGTCTCTCATGTAGCTTCTACGACATCACTAATAATTGTGAATATGAAATTGGGACATATATATTGTAGTCTGTGATCAAGACCCTAGATTCCCCTCAATGTGGTAATTTAACTCTCCATACCACTAATAACACCACCAACTAATATGGTGTTCTTCTCCATACTAAAATAGTCCATCACCCAATAGATCACCTATTGGGTATAGTAAATACCCTAAAATTTATAAGTCCTCATTTTAACCCAATGTACAATGGAAGAACCCACACAAAACAAATAATAATTCATATGGGATGGCTATCATGACTATCACATAATCACCCTCAATGAACATCCATTTAGTCATAAAAGGTAGAATATGGGTCAATAATTCTAGGATAGAATCAATCTGATAGAATTCAAAAACAATCAGTATTCCTAAGAGATATTTCCTCCTCCACCAATAAAACACTAAATTCCATGTCCCCATAATATGAGGATACCAATTCCAATGTTTTATATAAATAAACAAATAAATATTTCTTCAAAAACCATTATGTGGTGAATTTTTTTTTCCATAATGTGTATAACAGTATAGCCTCCCTTATAATTATTGTCATCTATTATTTTCACACCATCGATAGAAGTGGGAATGAAACAATGAATTGTACTGGAACAATTAGGTGAGAAGTATCATTCAATCAATCCATGAGATCCCGTTATGATCCAAAAATAATATTCAAGAAGTCTCTCTCCTTGATTGATAAATTCTTCTAATGTCTGAGAGAACTCATTTTAATCACTTCTCTGGTGAGTAAATATTATCCCTGTTAATATCACTAACACCTAGGAATCAAAAATAAAGGATGAATTCGTCTACCCATCCTAAAAAATCCTGAAAATATCCCCACATTAGAATAAATAGTTTCCCTCAATGAATAATATAGATGATAACGATAACCTATAGAATTTTTTATCCACAAAAAAAACTTAGTTTAGGATTTGGCCACATTATAAACTTTATTCATATATAAATGAGTTTCTCAATGAAACCAATCCAACAAATAAATTTAGACCATGTGGGGAACATTAATCCCCCATTAGATATATCCATTTCCTTATCCATAATGAAATGAGCTCATTCATTCACATAATTAGTAGTGTTGAAAGGTAAGCATTATGAAAAATTTTATGATTCAACACCCCCAGTCTATTAGATTTATATTGACCTCCATGAATGTGTGTACTAAATTTCTCAAAGTACTAAAAAAATGTTTTCTATAAGTGTCTCCCTATTTAAAAACCCGATACTTGGGGTATTATGGTTCATTAAAATTTAGTACACTACCTCAGTGAAGATATTTCCCTAAGGTTTATTAATATGTTAATACTATAAAATATACACTAATAATAACTAGCACAATAAATTTTTTCATCATTAATATTTTTAACAATAAGGAGAGTGACACATGAAAAAGGCATAATATGGGGACATTCCTTGAGAGGATCAAAAAATAAATTTATTGGAATTCATCAATACTCATCATCAATGAACATTATTAAGTCAAACAATTCGTCCTAATGTTCCACAATAAAACACCATCTTGATCCTTGAAAATCGAAATGTCATGGTTAATTAATTTTTTTATTGAATCATCTATGATGAAACAGCTGGTCACCCAAATTTCTTCTCTTCTCATAGAGCATAAGGTCATCTAACATCAAACAATAGAGACCCTTTGAGTATACCCCCACGATCAAGAGGATGATCTGAATGAACCCATCACTATTCCACTATAAAAAAACCAATTATCCTGAACCAATAAAACAAAACCATATGTTTTTTATCGTCACACCATAGGTATAGTTCTCTATTCAATGTAGAAACCATTATCATGTATCAATGGGATTTCTAACCGCTGGACCACATTCAATTTACTATAAATCTCACTTAACCACCAAAATAATGATAAAAAGGATTAGCCATCCATGTAAAAATGAAATATTAACCAAATTTGTTCCTTTATAGAAGTGAATTGAAAACTCCATCTATGAATAACATCCCTGTGAAAAAATTTTGGGGATATATATGTAGAATTTTATAGATTACTTGGTTTCATACATCATCTTTTTTATGTAATATAGTGGGTTGCTGAATTTTCTAATAGAACCTACAACCCTCAAGGAGGCCATGATATGTACTATGATAATGTATTTCATATTTCCTCTTCCCTTATGTGTAATTCAATGAGATAAAAATGAATGTTGTCATGTGTACCACATCACCTTCTGTAATCCATCATTCTGATCAGCTATAAAATATTCCGTTGAAAGTAAATAGTTATTTTTTGAATTTTTATGATTGTACATGAATATGAAAACCAAAAGTGTCATTCATGAACCACAAGATATGAGTATATTCTATTAATGATGAATAAGTCCCACGAGTTATAATTGATTATTTGGGGGAGATCTTATTCAGGACCTCAAAGATTGAGAATCCATAAGAGGAAAAGTTGAAAAAAATTCAAGGTAATCAAATAAGTTTTTAAACACAAAATAAAATAGTAATTCAAATTCATGAACTATCTCATAGAAAATCAATAAAAAAGATTTATGGAAGTATATGATCCTTGTGTACAAGTGTTTTGTCTCTCTTCCATCCTCAACATAACCATGATTCCATGAAAATTTAAGAAGTCACTTCTAAGGACTAAATTTGTTTTATAAATAAATGTATAGAATGTTATTGTATTGATACCACGGGGTCATCCATGTAATTATGGGCCAAAAACCCTTAGTTATCTTTTCTTCCTAGTGATACAATTCATTTTTTCTACATTATAATTTTGAAAAAAAAATTCACCCCTTATGGTTCACCAAGATCTTTTTTAGTGATAATTTCTATGATGAGACTTTAAGAATTAATAACCCATTCATTGATAGGAACATAATTTAATCTTTTGATTCTTGGTGAACCCTCATTTAAATAATAACCTGCCTTCATTAACTACATTGGGTTGTGGACTGTTTTTTCACCAGGTTGTAAAGAACATCTATCACCTCATCCAAAAATATCTCACAGATTGTCTTAGAGCAAAGAAATAAATCCCTTTGGAAGGAAAAATTCCAGGGGTGAAATCTCTAAAAACTACATATAGGTTCTTTAAAACTGAAAATTGTCATATCATTTAGAACTATTTGAAAAAACCATATGTAGTTATTTCCTTCTATGAGGATTTATATACTTTTCGATTGGATTATTATTTGGGTTAATATAAACAATAATGTTTTTTATCAATTGAAGAAATTCATCAAAATTATGTGGAATATTCCAAATAAGAACCTTAATCTAATAATGTAATCACATACATGCATTTAGTGAAGGAGAAAATACCTAGGAATAAAAAAATTCACCATATAAAAAACTATGATGGGATCAAAAACCATGATTGTATACAACTTCTTTTCTCGGTCCGTGAAAATTTTCACCAATAAAGTAAACTTTTTTTCCTTAATCATGTCCCCAAATATCCTACTCATGTTGTAAATTATAGTGGTTTTTTGAAGACTAACATATCTAGGAATATGGATGTGAGAAACATCATGTGTTCATATCCCTCTTAAGAGATGACGTAGGAATTTTAAAAAAATGTATAAATATAACCCCTCTCACTCTTGGGGAACATAAATGGGATCGTTGTCAATTAATAATTTTTCGACACTAGCTCTTGGATCAATCTCATGATTGAACTGGTGAAATATTAGTAGGGTTATTCTGATACTAATCTAATCCAGACTAGATGATGATTCAAGGACATGACAAGAGAGAGAAAACAACACTTTGGTATATACATTTTTGTACCCAAATAATTATTTTTTATCCAATAATATATTCATTTGTTTCACATAAGAAACATTCTTCAGTGAAATTATGGAAAGGCCTTATCTCTACATAAATGTTTTAATCCCTTTTTTAAATAACTAATTCCTCTATTATTCCATCATAACATTATTCAGGGTTTCCAATATTGATGATTACACTATTTTTTATTTTGTTTCTAACTACTGTGAAGTTGGGTAATATTGGAGGGACATAAATCAACACGATATCGAAGGATATGAGTGCACTAACACCCCCATTGACTTCGGTTCCACCATAGTGGATCCTTAGAACATAATAAAGAGAAATATTCTCTTATATATCCATCATCTAAAAGATTAAACCTTTGAATATGGTTACCATTTCATTATTCAAAAGAATGAGCATTTCACTCAGATAACAAACAATTTATATCAATGATATGTGCCTAAGAGTATATAATAATTTTCTAATGTTATCTTGTGAAATTTTCTTCATATAAGAAACAATTAGAATCTCATAAATATATAAAAATCATTATTATTGAAAATTTTTTGGTTTTATGATCTTATATATTTTGATATATTAGGTATAATATTCTAAAAATGACTACATGGGACATGATCTACAACAACCTTCCCTAGGGTCTCTTTAGAACTAAAAATCCAATAATATGATTTTTATGTTGATTTCCCTTCAGATTAAGATTATATAACCTAAAAACTAGTTACCAAAGATAAAAATACTCCCTTCATCCATTGAATATATAATGAAGTGTTGAATTATGAATCCCCTATTTTCTTTGGAAATTAGGTTTCCATCACCCTAAATGAGATGATATAATTAAACATCAATACACAAGAAAACTCACATTTGAAATTGAAAATTATTGTAACTACCCTATATTAATAATATATATATGTTTTTTATTGAAGAAACACAATTATTAATTATGAAACTAAATAAAAATCCTAGGTCCAGACCCTTATTTCATTCTTGACCATCATTGAAATTCTACTAGCCACTATAGAAAGAATAATTTTCTAGGTAATATTCACCCCTCTAGTAGTATCATGGTTATTTAAAATGTTTATAAGTAGACCAATTAATTTTTTAAGGGATTTTTAATACACCATGTGTCTAAAAACATTACCTCATTCACATAGAAGAGTTAATGAATCGGGTTTTACATAAACATATGGGAACTCATATATTATTATTTGAAGGATTAGTTCCTTATTCATGTCACAACATTTGTAATAAATAAACATTCAATTTTCATTACCCCTCATTCAGTGATGGGTAACTCATTTTGAAAATAATTTAGTGAACCCTTGAAGATAATGAAACCACTATATTTACCATATCAAAAAAAAGATATTTCTTCTTGGTTATTTTATTCAACTTGAATAATTATATTAAATCCTACTATATATCAATGAATCACATCTCCTGACCCCTAATTTGATTGATGAGTTTGTTCTAGGAGAATGAATTGGTGGTCAAGCCCCAGCAGTATTAGAACTATATTACTGATAATGGGAACTTTTATTCTTATCTATGTGTTTACTACATAGATATAAATACCTTGATATTTTCAATTAGGACCACCAATAGAATATTTCTCATCATGTCTTCTAGTTATAATGATATTGAAATTTTCCCTTATAAGAACAAGTCCATCATTGAAATACCACATCCCTAAAATATATGCGAGATTTAATGAATTATTTTCTATATTAGATTACATATTGAATTTTATCACAAACCTGGTATAAAAATGAATGCCTTTATATATTAACATTGATAATGAAAGAAACCAATCACTAGGTTGAAGAGTGATAGATAGATTTTTAAATAGTAATGTAATATATGATCTGTCTGCCATTCCGGATTCCACCCATCCAAGGTAATAAATTTTTTCTCTATATTAATATTCTCTAAATTTGTCTAATTTACCTCTTATCCCATAAAAATAATGATGGAAAATAATAGTTTGTACTTGTTTAGTCCTAATATTCTACCCCCTAAGGAAAGAGAGTATTCTATCTAAATTAGTTTACATTCCCTAATCTTTTTAGATGATCTATTTGACAGTAAATTTTAGGATAATAAATGTCATGTTGATCCTCCAAATTGATTCACTAATTTTTATCATCAATCATCCATTATTGAATATATAATTGGAATTATTTTAAATAATACATCTTTAGTGTGATATTATGTTTAATTCCAAGAAGGTTGTCAAGGGACACACATTTGAATACATTCTTTTAACACATCCTACTATAGAACAATTTACTTTATATATTTTCTACCCAAATGTGGTCATGCTCTTCAATAAGGAAGAAATAAAATACTATTACATTTACCTTGACGGTTCCTCCTAAGGTCTGACTATAGAGATGACAAACAATAAAAATAGACCATGGTCATTCTTTTATTTTTATATATAACATTCAAAAAACCTTATGTTTTATTATTTTCTTATCTTGTAGGGATAATCTAATAATTTTTCTAAATAACAATCCCATGCCAATAATATTTAATTGGCCTTAAATATCCTTATTTCATGGTTACTTGTGAAAGGAGACATTAATATGGTCATTATGTAAATTAATAGTGACTTCACTATTTAGAAATACGATATCACCCCTTTTATCAAGAACACCATATCATTGATTACCCAATTTCCCATAATAAGCAGTTCACTAGTACAAAATTTTCTAAAAATAAAAAAAATGATCTAGATAATATATTTTTGTCCCTTATTGATTCATAAATTGAAAAAATTACAATTATAATTCACAAGAATGTGATTTCCCCTATGAAAAATTATGAATATGTGAATAATGTGAATACAATCAACATTAAATATTCCTACGAAAGGGACTACATATAATTTTATGGTCAATAAAGAGTCCAGTTAGTTGATTTCGTTGATCATAATTTTACAACCTAAAACATTTCCTTGAATTGGATCCAGGATAGAAAAATTATGTCACTATAAAATAAATTAGTCCATTATTACATTTCTAACATTAAGTGGGTCCTATAAAAATACCACTAAGAAGGAATACATCTTATCTACATTCAGAGAAAAGAAACTTTTCATGTAATTCATGAATTATATGATGGGACGTGTGGGGTACTCAATTTTTTTTAGGATTTCATATCAGATTCCTTGGTTTGTCTATTTTTATCCAACCATATTCCTAACATCATATATTTCACTGTGATGTTTCAGGTTTTCTAGGTTCATTCAAATAATATAGATAAACCTCCATAGTTTCTCTATCCCACCAAGTGATCATAGATATTAAACATAAAATAAATTTATTTCATGGTTCCATTCCCTATAGTGAATACTTGGATATTTTAATTAATTCTTAATATCACTAATTTATTCTTAAAATTGAATAATGTAATTCCCTATTGGGGAGTTTAATACTTGGTCCATGATCAATTTAATCAAAAATATCTTATTATACAATTATTCAAGATCCTTTACATTATTCACTTAAAAGATGGAACAAACTTATAAGACATCTAGGTGATGATTTTATATATGAATTAGAAAATATTATCTATCCAAAAATCCTTTTTTAATGAATCTATAAATATATTGATCGAGGTACTAAAAGAATTCATCAATTTAAATTAATAGATATCATGGTTTTGAATGATATGTTGAAATATCATATGAAAAAATGGGCGTCCATTTTTGTGAAATCAAACTCATTAGTGTATTAAAGAAAAATTTTAATTCAAATTTATCTTTACCTCTTATATCTTCAGAAATCCATATATAACTACATTACATTGGAAAAAATATCTTAAGTAATTATAAAAATTATAATACATTCATGATTATATTTTATGAGTTATATAAAAACATGATGTCTATCTTTATGGAGTTTCTAAATAATTCAATAAGATGCTCCATATTTTCACTATCCACCTATGTGAATTGGTGTTCTCTTTGAGATTTAAAATCATGCCCTAAATAAAACCACCAAAATTAGACCCAAAATGTGAACACTCCTTTTCCATATCCATATTAAACTCCAATAGTGTAAACTTTTTTATCACTATATATTAAGATTAACGAACTCCTATGACCAACATGAGACCACATAAGTGGTACATCATATAAGATAACATCAGGTTCAATGATATTACCTATTTTATTTCCAAAAACTATAGAACATGTTTTCAATGTTTTATGACCCAAAACTACATGAATGTGTTTCATAAATTTTCCAATTTAAACGTTGAATCCATCATTATGATAGTGATATAATGTTAAACTTCATATCATTCCATTTATATTTTAAATTAATTTGAACTAGTCATAGTGTAGTATATTTTTATTCAAATTTATCTTCTTGTAATGGGTCTTCATCACATAAACATAAAATGCATGGCACTTATACCGTTGATTCATGACCTTAAACCACATAGTGAATTAACCTCACATTTGGATGTTAGAAATAATGTTCATGAAATTTTTTACATTATTTACAATATTATCAGTCTTGACCCTCACTATAAGAACAAAAAATAGACGTATAATGTTTGTATATTATATTATTAAATGAAAAATATATATTAATGTTCTCTGAAGAGTGGATTCCTCCCACACACAGTTGATGGTAACAGAGACAATGGTCTTCTAAGAACTATTTTTCTCTTGATCCCTAACTTGTATGATATATAGTGATTTTAAAATTACCTTATTGTACCTAGCGATAGAGTTTATATTGATGATCAATATTTCATATGAGGATGCTATTTTCTCTGATCATATCCATGTTTTGATCCTCCACTTATAAATAAATCACACATCCCATTATCTGTTATCATGTAAATTTTTATAATATGTACAAATGACTATCACCCCTAATAACTTAATGCAGTGTTATTTTGAATATATGATTTGTGTAGAAACACTCTTACACTCTATCTTTTTCCCAACCATAACTCTCCCATCACCTCATCCTTGACTTAGTGATTTACCCCACTTTTCAGGTTTTCATTTACCATTATAAGATTTGGTAATTCTATATTCTAATGAAGTATATCACCTCTACATGAATATAACATCTATCCCACATTAATACCAAAATTATGACATTAAAATAAGTACACAATTAGTTCAGGTCCCTATTAATTTCACTTAGATATCCAAGTCACATCATCTTTCCCCTCCCCATTTCTATATTGGATATATAATACCCCATAATATGATTTTCATGTCACATAATTATATCGTACATCGGATCAAATAATCCATGGCTTAAATTATATGAACCCTCCCCTAATATTATCCTCAATTTGGTCTACAAATGTAGATTGAATTCACCATGGCCTCCGTTTCTATAAAAATAATTTTACCCCTATGTCTTATATTCATTAACATTAATGAAATATAAAATTTTCCTGGATATTAAACCATAAATAGGTAGAAATATTTTATCTCTTACATATAAATATATACTGTACAGTATCCAGGACAAAACTTATCCTCTAGATGCATCGTAAAACTATTGATGTTACTCCAATAGAATTATTTCTCCATCAGACCAAGTTTACTGAGTATATATACCTTACACATGAAGGTGTATCACTAAGATCTTGGAACCCAATTGATTAATTTTATCCCATTCTTATCAGAACATTATATGATTTATATCTGAATGTCACAATCTATACTCCATTACAAGAAAGACTCCCCAAATGTGATGAAATATCACTATATTCTAGACTCACCTCACATCTATAGTACCAAACCAAGATTAAACATTATCAGTAGTTAAATGAAAGATCCCATGTTGGTAACATGAAAAATAATTGAGCCTAATTTGTGTTCATCATTACAGATGATGTATAAATGTAATACATATGTATAATTGTTTTAAAATGAATCCATTACCTATTTTCACCTCCATTTGATAAATATTCCAAATATTTTATTTACCTTCATCAACTTTCCATGGATCAATTATATCTTCGAATCACTACGTGTTACCCTCTCATTAATTTTGGTATGCTAGAAAGGTGATTGGGTACTTGGAAACCATTTAAAGGGTTTCCCAACACTCATGGGTTTGAAAGTTGGATGATGTAACTATTCAACCACAACACATGAATAGCTTCCCAACACATTCATATAATGAAATTAATTGACCATTTTACATGTTTCTATTATCAATTATTAAAAACATAGTCATATAGGATTTGTTTGACTATATTTATAACATGTTATAAATTCCTCTATGTCAAAGGTATCTAAAAAAACGTTATCATGTTCACTCTATGATTCAAAAATATAATGCAATTATCTCTACTTTATGACATTAATGTATGTTCCAATAATCCTAAAATTCATGTTGTTAAACTTTTTGATCAATGTACTTGTGGTGTGATATTGAAAATAATAATACCTTCCCAATATCATGAATCAAAAAGATGTGATGGTTTCATCCAAACCAATAAAACACCCAATGTGTTTTGCTGGTCGGCTTCCACACACCACCTTTTTTCAGTCAACTACTATACCACCTTAATATAACAATGTGTGGATTGATTACTGATGCATGTGAAATATTTTGAGCTTTGGGTTCTTTTTTCTAGATATAGACATATGTTCCACCTCATTTCATCCTGGAACACGGTCTGTTACATGTAATCTTCCTTTTCCCATTTCATCACCCTACTCAAATAAGATTACCCCAACCCTGATTGTCTTCAAAATATACAAAGATCACTCTTAATAAATGTTTCATTTTATTTCGATCTCAAAATATATATAGTGATTCCTGGAACTCTTATTTCAATCCCATTCAAAAATCTCATATATTAATCATCTCATTTTTAATTTTTTATTTCATCACCATTATACAATTTCCATATCAATGATGAGATGAGGCTACTCATAATGGGGATGGACCATAATTAAGAACCTTACACTAGAAAAAATGTTCAAATCATCATGAAAATAAAATGTGTGTCTTAATTTTTATGTTGTCTTTGTTAGAACTAAAATCCCATGCACAATTGGGTTATTCCATTTCCACAAGATCCATCTAAACTACACAAATCTCATTCTAATCCAAGGATAATGAAATATAATCACATCGTTATGTTCATAGAAAAATGAACATAATATTTTCCTCACCTAGTTTATGAATTATGAACTAAAAACTTGTGAATGACCCAATGAGGTTATATAAAATAGCTTTGGGTATTTAACCTCAAAAATTTAATTATATCCTCTTTTTTAAATGATTTGTTATTATAAAATATGTGTCTTGAAGGACCCAATAATTCCCCACTAAATTATAACATTATTCCTTTATAATCTCTTTAAATGGTTTTAGCAATTGTTTATACCTATAAATCACTGAAGCCTACATGTTTATCCACTTGTATTGGTATAAAATGTTGATATATAGAATGCATAATGGTGTATCCCTATAGACTCCTTACACTATTTGATCATCACCATAATGTTCAAAATCCCAATTTTGATTTTGGAGGTTCAATCCTATGTATTCATTCCCATATAAATTTGATTCTCATATGGTATTGGATCAATGACCTAGAGATATTCCCTCATAAAGGGTACACATATAGAATTATTTTTGGAAGTAACATATGATGGAATAAATTTAGAGAATGTGATCTAATGATATCCCAAAAAAGTTCTCTCCTACTTTTAGTAGTATTTTAGTAGAAATTGTATTTTATGGACATGGTTTCCATGTAACCCCATCTTATCAATATTATCCTCTAATTCAATCCATTGAGGTCATAATTAACATCTCAACAAACATAAATTTTTCTTGGAGGCTGTTACCCCATCAGTGTTAACTAACTTGTGAATCCTTTCATGTTGGTAGAGTGAATTAAATTTTGGATATCCTACTCGACTAGTTCCTAATCTCTATATGTTTTAGTAGAGGTTGATGTAACATTTTGGATTTGAACTATACACCCCTATTGTGTGATATTATGACATATAGTCAATATCCAAATTAGGGTTTTCCCACACTGGGAATGACACAAATGGTATTAATCGGATTCAATCAATCATTCTACAAAACATTTCATTCGCAACATATTATGAAAATTTCCCACCCATAACTAATGTATGACACTAAACTATACTGCCTACCATATTCCTCAATGAGTGACTGTAAATTTTAGAATGAACATTTACCATCACCTTATAACATTAATTTGAGAGGTCTGGTTGATGTTGATTAATGATAAATAGAATTCCACTTGGTCCCAAATCTATGAATTTAATTTGGAAATATTTTACATATCAATGTTTATTTACATTAAACCCTAGAAATCTAAAATTTTAAGCAATATAACATTTTATCCCAATACTAGAACCATAAATACAATATGAACATAAACCATTATCCCTTTTGTAGTAAAAACTAAGTGACCATTGAATTAATGAATACACAATTCAGTTCAGTCGCAAATCCAGAGTAAATACCAATTTCATGTCTCGTACCATGTTGTAATTTATGTTTATCCCACTATCTTAGACCAAATCCTTCTATATCATATTCCCAACAGATTTCAAAAAAAAATCATTAAAATTTAGATTTTTTAACATTACATTCCTATCCATGTCATCCACATAAATAAATTATATTCCCTAATATTGATTAATATAACATATGGTTTACAAACATATACTCCCATATTGATTGGGTAGTTGCCAATGGCCTTCCAACAATCGAAGGTATATTACATAGAGGAACCATATTCATTAATTATCAACAGAATCCCCTATTGTGATGGAATGGTTCAATGTGCCCCCTTCACTTCTAGGGAACCTATCCATGAAGAAGCATTCCTCTCGTTAGGGATGTGGAACCCATGTTCCCAAGAGAGTTATTTTTTTTCTCTTCCAATAAATTCCCCATTACCCTATCAATTCAGAATCATGAAATCAAAACACAATATTCCCTAACATTTTCCTTCTTAATATGAAATTTGTAAAACCGTGGGATTGTACATGCATGTATTATTAATATTATAGGGTTAAAAACTATTATAATCATTCCAAACTGATTCCCATAGATATACATGATTAACCAATAGTGGTTAATGTAATATTATAATACCAACCCATCATCCCCTATTGTCCACTCTTACATAATTTTAAGATATTTTTCTAAATATTTTTCTTTGCTGATATTGTGCGTCATGTGAGATTATATATTTAGGAATAGTATTACATAAGGTCAATTAGGATGAAAAATAAAATATGAGGACATAATGTCTTGAGGATTTCCAAATTATGTAATCATCCTCTCTCCCATCGTAAAAAATTCTATAAAGGGACCATTTTTTGACAAGGAATAATGAATCTTAGAAAGATCAAGTATGAATTATTTTTTGAATGAATCTATTTTTTTATTTAAAGGGATGAACCCACCCATAAAACTAGTTATATAATAAAGGTTTAAAATTGGAAAACCAAACTTTTATGGTTATTTGGTAAACATTTATCTAATTAGAAACAAATCCTAGGGAATAATCATATATTCACATGTGTAATTTGTTTTGTTGTCTTTTATTTGACTACATATAGAGAAAAATAGACCTATAAATCATAATATTGTCCATAATATGTTGGTAAACATTGAATAAAATGGAGAATAATTCAATGAAAATGAGGTACGCATGTTCAAAAATTTATGCACCAATAACCCTTAGTGTTCCATGTGGAATCCCTCCTTTTTATTACATAACATATCATTCTATTTTACCAATAGAGGGTCATTAAAGTCTAGTGTCTTGGAAATCTGGAACATAAAACATGAAAACATAAAAATTATTATAATAAAATTTTACAGATTCATCATAAGTACTTCCTAAGTAAAATAATTTCATCTCATAACCTGGAGACATAAATCAAAGTAAAGTGTGAGTTGGAGGCCAAGGAATGGTAAATAAGGGAATTAGTTTACTTTTGATATCAATAAGAACTTGATGAAAAAGACATTAAGACATGAGAATTGGAAAAAGTATCATATCATAATAAAAATAACATAAATCATAACTTGAATATGTGGGTACAACATTTTATTTAGACATTCATGAACATATCAGTAAGGTTCATCCCCAAGGTTTCATAAAAAATTACATAGGTTATTCACCAAGGTATCATTAAACTTGTAATCACTTGAGATTAAATTCATTACCCAATACATTAAATTGATATCAGGGTGAACCCTTAATATGTATTTATTTTCATGTGACCCACATAGATAAAATCAAACATTTCTTAAAAAACCCATATAGAATAAAAGAAAGGGGTTGATTTCAAAAGTTTGACATTATAAAAGTTCTTAAAAACATGATCGTTATGTCATTTATAACCCATGGAACATGAGTGAGGGTTATATGTATGTCAATTCCAGAATAAAGTAGATAAATTTTATGTATTTTGTAATACCTTTAAAAATGAAACTAGATTTGGGTATTCACATAAATAATTCATTAGAATTTCTTGAGAAAAATATATTAATTTTGAGATGAACATTATGAAGCATAACAACTATATAATGTGGTTTTAGAAAACCTTGAAAAGGGAGGGGACAAGAGTAAAACACTCATAAATAACTCATAAAATAGTATGGATATAGAATAAAAAAATATTATCATGGTATATGTATTTGAAGGAAATACCATATGAAAATGAAACTTGAAGGAAAAGAGAAGATGTGATATCCTTAAATAAAATTTTGTAGCCTAAAGGCATCACTTAAAAATTTAGAAAATTAGTTGATGATAGAGGAAAGGGCCTCTCGTCATTTGGGTATGAAATTTATAACATAAATGATATATAAGAACATACCCCCCACAAATAAAATAGAATCTAGAAGTGGTGACATAAAGGAAGTCATGACATAAAAGTGGGGGGTGAAAGGTTCCCTTACCTTGGAGAGCAACATCATATACCAGATGGTTGCAACCTTGGGGGGCTTGAGGGAACCTTGGTAGGAATCCTTGGGAGGTAAAAAGACCATATATTCATTTAGGAGGAATTTGGAATGAATGGAATGAAGGAATGGGTTGGTATTTATTGCAAAAGTGATGGAATATTTAATTATTTTTCAAAGGACACCTCATCGGTGGTATTTGAAAAACCATGGGCTTGCCCATGGTATTTTCCCATGGTATTGGCCACATAAGACACCTCATAACATATCTGAATATTCAAAAGTCAACCAAAATGATTCATTATTACCTCATTAATGATGTCATTAAACACATCGAAACTGAAAACTATATTTTTACTATTCAACGAATTTTTTTATTATAAAAATATCATTAATTAAACCTAACCTAATATCGATGGTCTGATTTAAAAAATATAATCAATTTAATAAAAATAAATTTCTAAATATTTTTAATTTAATTTTTTTTAAAAAATTATTGTTTATTAAAAAAAACTCTAAAACTATAACTTGTATTGTAACACCTTGAAAACATAATAAAGTTCCCATAAAATTAGTTTATATCCATAAGAAAATAAAGTAACAATTTATGATTACATTTTATGAAAATAAATTTCAATTTTAAATAATAAAATCAATTATAAAATTTTAAAAAAAATATTAATGACATACAAAAATACCACTACTTATACTATGATTATTTTTTAATTTTTAAGATGTCTAAATTGTATTTGTAAATTAATGGGTGATGTTTATATTTTTTTGGATGATTTACTATTCATTACTATTCATTACTATACATAAGGGTAATATTAAGATTCATTCCTTACTATTTACTAAAAAGTTATTTTGATCTTATTTAGCCACATTTTTCACCCAGATTACAACCATGTATGAGGGATTTTTGAAAATCATTTCACAGAAAATTCTAATTAATAATAAAATATTTTTATATTATTCATCAAATACACTATTCCTAAAACACTATTAATCAAATGGATTCTTCTTAAGATATTTTTTAATAATTCATCCTAGTTTAATTTTGTCATTTAAAATTCATAAATGATGTTTATTTTTCCATAATAATTATATAGTTATGAGAAATTAGACTTTTAAATATATAAATCCTTAGTTATTAAAAATATTTACTGATAGAAATTGAAGGGTGAAATTTCATAGTGAAATTTCAGACATAGAAAAATTAAAATTATTTTACCATTAAAATTTAATAAGTGGTGTATAAATCATTCTATTTAATTAGAATAATAATTATTACATATACCTTAATTTTTAATAATAATTATATTATTTTTGGAATCTATAGTTTGGGTCTGATGTAATTCGAAGTTCTTTTATTGTAGAACATAAAAAAACTATTATGAGAAAAGAGATCCATAAATAAAAGTACATTTTTTGGGTCATTACATTATTCCAACCATAAATAAATTGTGTCCTCATAATATTATCTTATTATAAATTTATTACTATAACGAAACATATCATCATAATATTATTTAATATCTTTTAAACTATTATTCTTTAACAACAATTACATATTCTATAAATCCTTCATAATGATTTATAAAAAGCTTTTGATTAACCAAATAGATGCCCCAGGATTGTCAAACCAAGATTGCATCGAGGCCCTTTGCCCTGTACCAAGATTCCCTAGGACAAGTGTGAAACTCTGTTGTAGATTTCACTTTTAGATACATCTGTGTTAGGGCCACATCCACATGTTCGTAACTAGACATGGATTTATTTGTTTGAAAACTACTTACTTATTATATAAGCAAAATACCAAGAAGTTTTTCTATATTTAATATTTTATAAAGGGTTCTTCCTAAATTTTTTATATCTTAATTTCCATAAATAACTAAACAATCCTTTTATAACAACTATCGAATCCCTCCTTTTTATTACATAACTTTCCATTACATTTTATAAATAAAAGATCATTAATGTCTATTGTCTTGGAAATCTGTAACATAAAAATTTCATATAATCCAATTGTATAGATTCATCATAATATTTTCTTATCTACAATTATTTGATTTCGTAACTGGGAGACAAACATCAAAGGAAATGGTTAGTTGAAGGCCCAGTAAGGGTAAACAAGTGAATCAGTTTACTTTTGAAATCAATAAGAACATGATGAAATACATATTAAGTCATGATAAATGTAAAAAGAGGCATATCATAATAATAATTACCTGAATCATAACATGAATATGTGGCTAAAACCTTTCATTTAGACATTCATTAACATTTCACCAATGTTCATCCCCAAGGTGTTATAAAATATTACCAAGGTTGCTCCCCAAGGACTAGTGAAACTTGTCATCTCAAGAGATTAAATTATTTACCCAATAAATTAGATCTCAGTCAAGGAAAACCCTTAATATGTATTTATATTCATTTGAAAACATAGATCATAATCAAACATTTCATAAATAACCCATATATAATAAAAGAAATGGTTTTCATTTCAAAATCATGACATTTTAAAAGTTCGTAAAAACATGATCGTTATGTCATTTATAACCCATGAAATGGGAGTGAGGGTTATATGTATGATAATTCCAGAATATAATATATCAATTATATGTATTTATGAATACCCATGGAAATGAAAATAGATTTGTGTATTCCCATAAATAATACAACATAATTTCATGAGAAAAATAGAAATATTTTGAGATGAACTTTCCGCAGCATAATATATATATAACATTGTTTTAGAAAACATTGAAAAGAGAGGGGACAAGATTCACCCCCTTATAAACTACTTATAATAAATTATGGTTACATAATAAAAATAAATATGATCATTGTATGGTTATTTTAAAGAAATACAATATTTAAATGAAACTCGAATGAAAAGAGAAGATACGATTTCTTTTATGATAATTCGGCAGCCTAACGGCGTCACTTAAAAATTCCGGAAATCAGTTGATGATGATGGAAAGGGTATCCAATAATTTTTAAATGAAATTAACAGCATGAATTATATAAAATAACATACACCCACATAATTAAATGGAATGTAAAAGTCATAACATAAAAGAAGTCATGACTTAAAAGAGGAGGGTGAAAGGATCTGTTACCTTGAAAAGTAACTTCATCAACCTAAAGTTTGGGACCTCAGGGGCTTGAGGGAACCTTGGGAGGACTCATTGGGAGATAAAAAAGACCATATCTTAGTTGAGGAAGAATTTGGAATGAAAGGAATGAAGTAATGAGTTGATATTTATTGCAAAAGTGAGGGGATATTAAATTAATTTTCAAGGGAAATATAATCGTTGGTATTTGCATAACCATGGGCATGCCCATGGTATTTTCCCATGGTATTGGACACTTGGGACAAATCATAACATATATTAAAATTCATAGTTCTACAAGAATTATTACATCATTTTTACATCATTAATTATTTCATTAAACACACTAAAACTCAAAACTGTATTTTCAATATTCATCAAAAAATATAACATTTTATAAAAATATCTTAATTCACCCTAAAAAAATATCGATGCTATAAATTCAAAAATTATCTAAATTTTATGAAGAAAATTTTATAAATAATTTTTATTTAATTTTTAAATAAAATAATTATTTATTCAAAAAAACAACTCTAAAAATATAACTTGTTTTGTAACACCTTGAAAAAGTAATCAAGGTCCCATAAAATTATCGTATTTCCATAAGAAAATAAAGTCACGATTTATGATTACATTTTATGAAAATACATTTAAATATTATATTATTAAATAAATTATAAAATTTTAAATAAAATATTAATGAAATAAAAAAATACCAAAACTTATAATATGATCATTTTTTCACTTTTAAGATTTCTAAATTTTATTTATAAAATCAAGGGTTAAGTAACTATTTTTTGGATGATTAACTATTCATTACTATTCATTAATATTCATTACTATTTATTATTGTAATATTACTATTCATATTTTACAATTTATTAAAAAATTATTTTGATCGTATTTTACCACATTTTTCACCGTAATTACAACAATTAATGACGAATTTTTGAAGATAATCTTAGAGAGAATGTTATTTAGTAATAATATATTTTTATACTATTCATCAAAAAATCAATACACAGATAACTATTCATCAAATTGAATATTTTTAGAAAATATCATAAATATCAGCCTATGTTAGTTTTGTCTTTTGAAATTCCAAAATTATGTATATTTTACAAGAATAATGTAATAATTATGAGAAATATGACTTTAATATATGAAAATATTTAGTTATTAAATATAATAGTAGATTGAAATTGAATAGTGAAATTGCATAGAGAAATTTAGGACATAAAAAATAAAATTATTTTATCATTTAAATTTAAAATTGGGTGTTTTAATCATTCTATTTAATTAAAATAATCATTGTTCCATATACCTTAATTTGTTATAATAATTATATAATTTTGGAAATTTATAATTTGGGTCTGAAGTAATTCAATGATCTTTTATTGTACAACATAATAAATGTTATTATAAGAAAATATATCCATAAATAAGAGTACATTTTTTAGGTCATTACATTCCATGTGTGTTTAAACCATCAATGATCACATTTCTATCACATAATGAAAATAAATTTTTTACAAAAACTAGTATTCATAGAAAATATTTCTCTTAATTATGTGGACATATATAGTCATGTTATCGAATATATATTTCATGTTCTTCTCACTTCCTACTATAAGGTGCTGATTAATATTCCCCATCTCTTTATTTTATGGATAATTTTTCTAAAAATAAGAATTATTAAATTTCAAACTCCCAACTAATATGTATTTGACATTCATGCTCTATAAAAACCAAATAACCTTAATATAATTTTGTAGGTGAGAAACCTATGTGAACTACCATGAACATGTTCTTCAATTTAATTTCTTTTTTAGGGGGTTCTCTTTTATGAGGCCACCAATCAAAGAACAAAAAATCACAAAAAGTAAAAAATTTCATGCATGTCATGATTTTAAGAAACATATGAATTGTATAAAATCCAGACCATGAACATATAGTCTATCCCTTTATATAATAGAGCTAATAGTAATGGATATATAGGGAACCTGAGATCCACACACATTTTATCCACCTTCCTTTATAAAAAATCTATAAAAACAACAGGTATCATTGAGTTTCACCCCCAAAGCAATTGTATCATTCATGGGATAGGTAGAAACAATTCCATTTCACCATAACCATGGTAACAAATTAGGTAGAACAAAAATATTCCCCCAAAATAATCCTTCAATATCCCAAAAACAATACAATTATCATTTCCTTAATCCCCCTAATATCACTCTTATTGCCTAACATAATTTGGGAATCATTTGTGTAATCCCTAAATAAACCGTTATGGATTCCAATAAGAAATATGGGTAGGCTAATGTGTGTAATATGTAGAAACCAAAAAAGTTATGTTATGTTTTTATTTATAAAAAATATTTTAAAAATCATTCATTTAACAAAACACATAGATTATAGGAAAAAAGAAAAATTTTAATGGTCTAGATTTCAAATTAGAGTAAATAAATAGTATTAACAAAATTATTAAATATATATATTATATGTTAAGTATAAATTTTCAAATTATTCTTTTGAATTTTATATACATGATATACAAACAAATTTATTTTCTATATAAGAACATATATTTCATTAAAGGATGTTTTTTCATCTTTTATTGGCACATCAGTTTTAAAAATAAATTATCAAATTTTACTAAAATTTATATGAATAAACAATAATCGTTTTTTAAATTTTAAAATCAAAATTTACTTTGGAGGATTTTTTTGTATTTTTTGATATGATTAATCTTTTTTTAATAGAAAAAAAATAATATATTTTAATTGAAAAATGTCTTTTCAAATAACAATTTTGGATGGTATATTATACATTAAATCGATTTTAATAAAAATTTATATCTATATTAGAACTATTATTTCATTTATGTCCATTGTATTTTTTTATATTGAATTTAGATATATAATCATTTCAAACGTTTTAAATTGTTCACAATAAAAACCATCTTTTTCACAGCTTCTATTTTAATTTTTTAAATTGTATTTCATATTTGGAATAAAACATTCCAATTTTAATAAACATGTCCTGGTTAATTTTTACCAATACGAGTAAAAACTTTAATAATTTTATTTTCCACGGTTAAGGGTAATTCATGGGATTAAGTGTAAAAATAAACTTATAAATATAATAAAATTACCCAAATAGATATCTAAATTTTACTAGCCAATTGATTTAGACCTATATATTAATTTTTATGGTTTAAGAATCTCTTGGATATGATTGGATGAATTTAGTCCATTTATAGTATTTTATTTTAATGAAAATTCAAATACCTCATACTTTTGTTTTCACATGTTATATATTATAATATGGTGTCACCAATGGGATATATTCAATGAGAAATATTCTCTAAAAATATAATATAGTTGTCTTAATCATGTTAATTTATGTTTAATTATAGGTATAGAATGATTACACTAATGGCATGCACAATAATGATGGGTTAATTATTTTATTAAAGGAAATATCAAATGAATGATATTAAAAATATTAAAATATATAAAATTTGGCTACTTAATGAAATAAAAAACTTTTATAAATTTCATTTATGTTTAATTTAAGTGTCTAAATAGTTGTTTTGAATATATATATTTTTATTGATATTTTTAATAGTCAAAGTAATGAATATTGTCAAAATAGAAATTAATGTTAAATTAAACAAAATAATATTTTAATATATGATATAAAATTTTTGAAAAGCTAAACTTAGGAAAAATGATTTAGGTCATTTTTAAAAGGTTTCCCAATATTCATTTATTGTTATTTTTTCACTTTATAGTAACACAATTATCCCTCAATTAGTAAAAATTCATGTTGTCACGGAAAAAGTTAAAATGACTAAATCAAGGTTAATACCAAATGATAAGGGTATAAAAAAGACCTAAAAATGAACAATAATTATTTTATGAGTAGGATTATACCCTTACCACGTCAATGTAAAATTTTAATTATTTATTGTTCATTTTTACATGGAAATAGAATATATATTTTTTAAATCAAAGAAGGTTATAAGATGTCGCTCCCTTTGTATTTAAAACAATTTATGTGTCCACATACAAGAAAAAAAAGATATTGACAAAAATAAATTTATTTTTTGATCATAATAATATTATTTTAATTATATAAATTTATTTACACTTCTTAGAAATTATATAATTACTTTAAATTCATTTTTAAAGGTAAAACAATATTTATTTAATTAACAAAATAATAACTGATTTTAAAAATTATAATTTAGATATATTATGGATGAAATAAACTTTATAATAAATTATACACATTTTTATATTAATTTTTCGTGACTTTGAAATCAATTATATTCTAATTCTCACATGGTCTTGATGTATTTAATTTCAAATTAAATGAATTGTTTCAAATTTGTCAATAACAATATTTTATTGAATTTATTTTTTATTAAATTATTTAAAAATAATAAATAAATAAATTTTTGCTAATATATGTTCTAAAATTTATTACAATATACATTTTTATACCCTTTTTATGTCATTGGATCTAGAATATCCTTGTTATATTTCAATATCTTGTGGAATTTTTAAAGTACTTCTCCTCTCAAATATAAAAGAAAACCACCTCCCTCACTTTGTAATCAAATTTGAGCTACATATATGGACCAATCCAAACCTAGTTATCTTATAATTATCCTTAGTTATGTTATAGAGGTTTTAGTCCTTCCAAAATATGTTCCCTAGATTAATTATGAAGTGATTAAAGGAAGTCAGCTGAAGAAGTGGTATGTGTCTTTACTAACACATTCACATTTTTTTCTTCTTCCACATCCTCTATATATGTTGTTTCCATAATAAAGTAATAACTCAGGTATCATATATATAATATTATTTTATTTTTATTATGTTTCAACTAAATTCCACCTATTTTATATACTATGAAAATAAATGTGTCATGTTCACATACATACAATTTACCATCTCTACACTTTGGTGTAATCTGTTTTTCATCACCACATTAATTACATGTGTAAAATGATCAAAATAGTGGATATATATTATAAATAAAACATGTTTGTGATTTTATAAAGTATTATTATGCCATAATCTTCAATAACATTTCACAATTAAAGAAATGATGTCATTACTCGTGTGTACCTACGACCTTCCATCTCCACGATATGATGCGATTTCTTTCCCATATTAACCATTAAAGAATTATTCAAGTAATTTATATAATGAATAAATATGATATATATTAACTTAATATTATTCTATATATGATTAAATTAAATTATATGAATAATTTCCAACACTTACCTGTCAAAACGTGCATAATAAAATGATGTAGTTAACATTCGAAACAAGTGTAATAACAAAATATTATTAATAAATGGGTGATAATATGGTATAATAGGATCATATATGATATAATAAATATTTATATTTTTTTGGTATAAATTAATAAAAATATTTAATCTTTAATATATGAGGTCAACGTACATTCAACTAAAATTTATAGCAAGGTAAGTGACTTCATCTCAATTTCTATTCCAATGAGACTTACACGGTATTTTGGAGATAGTATTTTTTATGTGGTGCATCTAATATTGATTTAATATAAATTTTCAATAAATATACATAATTTCTATATCATATATATAATTATTTCCAAAATTGTATTCAATTGTTTTTATATTGTAATTACTTTTATTAGTATTTTGATTACAGAGGAAATATTGATAAATTCGCATCCTTCACAGAATATTAAAATTTGATGTAAAGGATTATTGATTAATGAATGAAGTAGAATATTCAATACATGTGTAACTATTTGGACTATCAAAAATATGTGGTCCTTGTTATAGATATTCATTTGATGCATCAATATGTCTCATTAGACACTTTAGTTAGTGATAATCCCTTGGATTTTTTTTAAAAGTAATATCAGTTGGGTATCTACGCACAGACATAAATTTCCTAGAGAATTGCTATTGATAGTTTAATGGTTCACTTTCTAGATAAATAATGTAAAATAGTTAATAATTTCCTTCATTCATCATTATGTTATTATTATCCAAGATATATTCACTATTAAAAAATAAATATTAATTTCATTATTAGTTTATTTATTAAATGGAATGTTTGTTCTGTTATCTATAATGAGATATTGATTATTCTATTGGATTCGTGGCATTTTCCTCTCTACAAAACCCCTCATTGAGAATTTAATCTCATAGATAATATCTTTTCTTTTCATCGGTTATGAAGAAGAAATCAATGAAAGGGATTTCAAGTATTATGAGTATTTTCATTTTTTATGTATTATATTTTATTTCGTCTTCCTCTTATAAAAAGGGAACCATGTATGTGTCTAGTTTAAAAGTACTACTATACCATTAGGTCCTTATAGATGTCATTCCATGTAACCATTAATATGATATAAAGTAAGGTACTGACTTTTGGGTACTGTGGTCGAGATGTTACAGTTGGTATCCGAAAAAGTTTAGTAGAAACCATTGGAACAAGATATTGGAAATAGTATATTAGGAAACTTAACCCTATAACGTAGTCTGAGTATATTTCCAAGTATAGGATTTCATTCTATAGATTTAGTAATGACCACGGATGACCTATATTAAACTTATATACTGAAAGATTTAAAAGAAGATGCCATGATTTTGAAATCCTATAAATGATTCTCCATTAATATATGACTTTGATTGTATCGATCACTATGTGAATTTTTTTAATCAATGGATTTAACTAGAAGGAACTAGTTTAGTGATTAATCTGATAGAAAATGTGTTGATGAGAAATAAAATGGGATAATGACCATAGTGAAGAATATTGTGATTGTGCTTAACATATTATCATGATATTTGATTGACAACATGCACCTTAATAAACTCTCAGACTAACCAAATAAGAGAAGGATATAGTTTATTGTGGGATTGGGTAGTGGAAAACATGGAGTAATTATAAATATATTTCCAATATGTTGAGAATATGATGAGAAACAACCAAATTAATTTCTTAGAGAAACAAGATGATGTTTTTTATGTAATAGTGGGATAGATGGTAAGTAATTACTGATGAAAAAAATGAAACATTCAGTTAACGATGTGGATGAGACTAATCGACTCAGGTATTATTAACTATTGTATATTATGATAATCCATGACCTATAAGGACGTATTTTAAATAGAACCATAATCATTGTAATACTGATAAAGATGAAATAACAAAAGACATAAGAAATGAAAGAGGTATTATATAATAAGATGATAAGGTGTATTTAATGGTTTAATAATAATTATCGATGATTAATGTGCTTGTTAGTTTGGATTGGAGAATTATTCAATCAATGCTGATTTAGATATAAAATCATTGTAATGAAATCAATATTCTTTAAGGATTTGCAAGAATATCATGAGTAGTACCGATAACCAAGAAAAGCGATTCTGTGAAATGTAGATCATTTAGGGGACAAATGATCGAGGGAAGTTAACCATTCAAATATTCTAGATGTTTGAGACAATAAGGATAAAGATATATTTATGGTATAATATTTGTGACCAAGAATATGGCCAGTGATTTCATGGTTCATAATATCATTGTTTGGATTGCTAAATGTTTGGATTTAATCAATATATTCATCAATCTCAGATTTTATTTTTGAAAAAATACACGTTTTTATTAATGTTTTAATGATATTAAGGAATTTATATTTTTTTATGTGAAAACAATAACTACATTAGGTTATTGTGGAAATTTAAATATGATGTTGATTTTAGATGTTTAGTGACCTTACTCCTAAATTTCTTTCCTTGAGTTTAAAAATATATTATTGATACATATTAAAAATAATTACTTATGGAATAGATTAATTTCAAAATAGGAAATATTTTTTGATAATATAGGGTGATTTATTAAATTTACTATCATGTGATGATAATATTGGTTTAAATAATCATTTTAATGCCAAAGGGATAGAATATGTATATTATGATTATTTAAAATTGTTTAGCCTTAAAAATTCATATTTAACATATATTTCCTAAAATAAACGATTATGTGAAAATTAATCAATGCACAACCGAAGGATGAGATTATGTTTATGAAATGGAAAGTAATAAAGTATGTTTATTTACAAAAATTATTATCTAGATTGTAAACGAAATCCTTTAACTCTGGGAAAATGGTTTTTGAGTAAATTAATTATTAATTTATTTTACCATATGAGAAATCAATTTCTTTTAATTCATCACTATTCTACACTTTTGTAATGACTAACATTATATAGAAATTGTTCTCTATCACTCTCCATCAGAACAAGATAGTTATATTTATCAGCTATGTATGTGTTCTAACATTCAACTAATTTTCTCATATTCGTATGATTAATTTAGTGGTGACCATCATATTTACCTTTTCATCTTATTTTGAGTATTTTTTTACGCTATTGGGATGTCAGTTTGCCACATTGGAATTTTCTTATATCAATACTTTTTTTTGAAATTTAATTTCAAATTGTGAGTAAAATGTTTATTTAATGAGTACAGAACATGACAACTCGGGATTTTATGGTTTATATACCTTTTGAATATAATTATATTGAAATATTGTGTTCTATGAAGCAACCAGCTTAAACAAACAACAAAATATTATTATGACCAAGAAGTTAAATTTCTAGAAGTCAATAGTATTAACTAAATTATGATATTCATATATTATATGTTCAGTATTATTTTTACCATCAATATTATGTGTTTTTTAGACATGATATATAAATAAATCCACTTTTACACATATAAATCGACATTTTTATAATGGTAGTTTTTTCCAATTCTGAAGATAAAGATGTTTTTAAACTAACTGTTGATTTTTTAAAAATTAAATTTGTAAAATTAAACATCATTTCTAAAAGAGGATTATCAAAATTTAATATGGTTTTTTTATTTGTTGGATATTTTTCACTTTTTGATGACTTGAAAAAAATACTGCATTTTAACTAAAAATTGACATTCCATCTAAATGAATTATGACATTAAATTATATTTCAAATTAGTTATAATGTAAAATTTGATAAATAATAAATTTATTATTTATATTAAGGTTTTTGGTATTCTTTTTTAAATCTAATTTGGAAAAAAATCAGTTTAGTATTTTTACTTTTTCACTTTAAAACAAAATTTCTCAGCCCGTCTACAAGATTAATTTTAAATTATTTTTATCCATTTTTTAATATTGAAATATGAATTCCATATCTTGAATAATAATGTATAAATGTACAAAATATTCCATTTTAAATTTTTTGAAGGTGAATAGTGACGTTAGCAAATTCAATTACAACAATTATTTATAAATTAAGTAATTAAGCGTAAAAATATTTGTATAAATATTTGAATATTACCTTAAAAATTATATTAATTTTTTTTGATGATATATGGACTACCAAATTCAACCTTGGACCTGTTTTGTGATTTTATGGAGCTAGTTGGATTACATTAATCCATTAATTGTATTTTATTTTTATTAAAAGTCAAAGATGTAATACATTTGTTTTTGAAAAGTACTATATTTTCATATGGGGTTACTATGGGGATATATTAGTATATAAATATTCATTTTGAAGATAAAATATTTATCTTAATCATTTCAATTTTTTATTTCAATGGATGAAATGATTACATTACCGGATTTCACAATTATGATGATGTAATTGATTAATTAAATGAAATATCATATAAATGATATTTAAAATATTAAAATAAATGTTATTTGACATCATAAATGTAATCCAAGAATTTTTTAGATGAAAAGTACATTCAAGATAAGTACTAAAAGAGTTTTTTTTCAATATATCATGTTTTATTGATATTTTTAAAATTTAATGTAATGAATAGTTTCAAAGTATACATTAATATTATATTTAAAGTAATAATATTTTATTAAATGAAATAAAATTTATAAATTTATAGAATAATGTAAAATTATTAAACAAAGGGTTAACCCTATGGGATGCTCTCTCATCCAAGGTGATAATGGCTCCTCCTCGGCTGAGGCTTCTCTAGATGATCTCTTCGTGGGGAGGGGGGTTCTTGGGTCTGGAGGGTTCGAAAAGGCCACTCCTGGGAATTCCAATATTAATAAAATTTAATACATGATTAATTTATTTTAATTTTTTCATTTTATAGTAACAATGTTATCCTCAAAGAGTAAAAATCCTTGTTTTATGGTGAAAGATAAAGAGATTAAACAAAGGTTTAATTCAAGTGATAAGGCTATAAACATGACCAAAATATGTTAGAACATTTTCAGATGAAGTGGATTTTACCCTTATCACCTTAATATATTATTTTATTTTTTGAAGGTCACATTTATTGAAAATAACACATATATTATTTAAATTAAAGATATTTACAAAATGTCAATAAATTTTTAGTTAAAATAATTTATGTTGCTACATGGGAATGAAATAATGATATGAAAAAAATTTCTATTTTGATATTAACGAAATTATTTTCTTTATATAAAATTATTGTTTAAATTTTATCAATTATATAATTTCTCTAATATATTCTCCAATGTAAAAACTATATTTATTTAATTAATAAAACAATAAAATAATTTTTTTTAAACAGATTAATTTTGATATATTAGGGATGAATTAAGGTTCATAATGAATGTTATAGATCTATAAGATATATTAATGACAAATTAAATAATTATATTATAATTCAGACATTGTTTTAATGAATATAAGGTCAAATTAATTGAATAGGATGAAATTTTAAAATAATAATATTTTATTAAATAATTTTAAAATTTTAAAAATATAAAATAATATTAAAAGTGATAATATATGTTCTAAAATTTCATATTTTATTCATGTTTATACTATTTGGAAGTCGTTGGCACTATAATAGATATATTATATTTTAATATTTTTTGGGTTTCTAAATATAGGCCTCAACAAAATAATAATAAATAATATCATCCATCACTTCCTCACACCAATTTGTAAAATCCATCTCAAATAAACACTAAATAAATCTCCTCAAAACATAATTATTTATGTTCTATAAGTTTTTTCCTTCCAAAATTACCACCCTATATAAGCTTAGAATATATTAAATAATGTTCATAGATTAATAGGTGATTGGCTTTATCAACTCCTACAAGTTTCTTTTTTCTTCTACATAAAATACCTATGATGCCTCCATGATAAATTTGTAGCTCCAATAGCATATGTATTCTGATTTATTATTATTAGTTTGGTAATCCATATTACTCCATTTATCCGTCCAATGAAAAAAAGCAAGACGCATATGTACCTACGAATTTTTATCTCCATGCCATGGTGTAATTTGTTAATCATCACCATGTTACCTTAATGGGTATAATGAAAGAAATAATTATTATGTACAATAAAAATTTTATTATATTTATTCTATAAAAAAATATACCATATACTTTCGTACCCTTTCACCATTAATAGAATTATAATGTCTCTCATGCGTACATACGACCTACAGTCTCCACGATGCGATGGGATTAATTTTCCATTTTCACCATTAATGAATGATTATAAGATTGTATATAATAAATTAATATGATAAATAATACCGTTCTATAATTTTTCAGATTGTGGGACTTTATATTTTCTATAAAAACCAAGAATTACATGACAAAAAACGCATTTGGAAATGAAGTTATTAATACACAAAACAAGGGTAGGAAAAAAATAGTATTATCTAGTATGTGATAAGATGATATTATAGAATCATATCTAATATCATAAATATTTATATGGTTCTTGTATAAATTAATAACACAATTTCAATGATTATATAAAAGGTTTAATCATGTTCAACTAAAGGAAAGAACAAGGTAGGGGACTTCATATCAATTTCCTTCTTATTGTGACATACATTGTATTTTTCACCTAATAAATTTTATGTGGTGTGTATACTACTCCATTTATATCATTTTTTATTTAAAATTTATTTTATTTATATCATGGATATAATTATTACCCAGTCTCTAAACCATTTTCACGTAATATATTTTTTTTGAATGTAATTTGGTTATATGGGGAATTATTGATAAATATTTATCATGTACTCAATATGTATATTTGAAGTTAATATATATCAATTCATTAATTAAATAAATAATTCATTATATGAGGAATTCATTAGAATGGAAGATAGTAGTGGGGCATGGTTATAGAAAACCCCTTGTTGCATCAATAGTTCGTATGAGACATATCAGTTGGAGAAAACCCCTTCACATTCACTTCATAATAGAATCAGATGGATTTCTACCCATAGACATAAACTGCCATGGGAATATGTCTTGACGTTATAGCAGTACATGTTCTAAATATATTCCTTCCAACAATTAAGCATTTAGTTTATTAAATATTTATGTATTATTTTCCATGTTATTTTCATAATGAAAAAAATATATGGATACATTTCATTCAATTTTTATTGATTATATGTTTTGTGTGTTAATTAATCTACCATTCCAGGAAGATTACATTATTTTATTCATGGTATTTTTGATTGTACATAACCCCATAAATATAATTTAAGCTCTCCCTTATTTTTTTTCCTTTTCTATGTTATTAATAACAGATCATTTAATGTTACTTCATTGATTTTGAACATTGACTATTGTTTTGTATTTTGTTTTATTTGTTTTTGTAAATGTTAAAAATAAAATATTTATTGTATAGGTTTACCTAGACTAATAATCTATTTGGTCGTTCCGAATGTGATTCCTTGTAATCATTCTAGTGTAATTAAGTAAGGCATCAGCATTGGGTAACTAGTGTCAAGGAGTTACATATGACCCAACCATATACCAATTGATGATCAAATATGTGTTCCACTCAATGAGTCCTAGTTCTCCTTTGTTAGGACCAATTTTTAAACACCTCTCTATCAGTTCTTCCCTTTCACAAAACACAAAATCCAAACTACATGATGATAATATTACATATACCATTCCTATCACATGACATTAAATTGTGTAATGCATCGACCCCTCTAGACTGGAGCCAGTGCATTAACTGTAATATTGGCATGGTAAAAATGGATGAGAATCTAGAAGGAACAATAATTTTAGAAGTCCTGATGAAAAAAGATACATAGATACAACTCAAATTTCATTGGAAAAGGTTAAAAAATACAATATATATCTAAAACTAAAATCTAAATCCACATAGCTCAATAAATAGCCTCTTCTTCATAACATGTTGAAGGTAAAAAAATTAAAGGGGTGGGATATAATTATCATTACGGGTTAAATATGGTGGAAGAATGAATCAATAATAACTTAATTATAAATAATTTGACATAATCAATATAACATGGTGAATAAATGAAAGACTCACGTCATTAATAAACTGAGAATGAAACTGCATCAATAGATTTTTTCAAAGTAAAAACCTCCCAGATAGTAATAAATAATAATTTATAAAGATAATGATTATTAATTGGACATCATGTATCTGGCACATGATACCATAATAACATAAAAACAGTTTAGTTTTGTGTGTAGAAAACCGTCTGATTTTTTGAATCAAACTCGAAGGGTTAGTCGCCAACTGATCTGTCCATGAGACCTACCGATGCATAGAGGGGCTGTAGTGGGCCCCACTAACCTCTTTAAGTCCAAATAATTTTTTATAATTAGATTCAAAACATGAGAAATATGAATTTAAATTATCCATATAGAATAGAGGATAAGGATTTATCAATATTTCCACGGTCAAAACAACATTCAAAATAAATACCATATGTAAAATGGTATACGTCATAGAAAATAATCATATAAATGATTTAAGAATATGGAAATTTAAATGGAATATAATTTCAATTTAAATTCATCTCAAATGGGAATTAGGTATACAACCTAAGAAAGAGTAGGTGCACAATACTAATAAAGTCAAAAAGAAGTGAAAATTCAATCAAAGCTCATTACCACGTTGTAATCAATTGAGTCATATGACCAAAAGTTAATAACCACCAAATGAATCATATAATACCATGAATACAAAGAAAATAATGATAATATATATCAAATGGTATTACAGCTATAGCAAATATTATAATAATAGGTGAACAACAGAAATCCCACAGAATTGAAAGTGAAATGAGAAAACCCCTTTAAAATATTTTGGCATGGTAATGAGTGTTCTTGCGATTCCTTAATGAGAGTTAAAGGGGTATCCCATTATTTATTTATCGTATATACATTATTGGGGAAGTTATAAAACATAATCCTTAATTAGATATTAAAAAAAGGTCACAATATATGGGAGATTCTTGAACAAAAGTGGGAGAGAGAGGATCCCTTGCCTTAAATCTGTTTGTGTTATCCACATGTTATTAAAGACCTGAATAAACAAATTATTTTTATTAGTTAATAATTATAGAACCATAAATATTTTTAATTGGTTTTGTATAATAATTTTAAGTTAATTTTTTATCATTTAGATTGGTTATGAGGTTCCATTTGATTATTCGAGCTCGTTTGTTTACTTGGTTTTAATGACCGGTTTGTTTATATTAAGGTTTGGATAAACATGTAAAATAAAAGTGGTTGTCCAGAATTGAAGTTATATCCTATTATTGAAAATAAAGGAGATTAAATTGTTTTAAATTTAATTTTGTTACATGGAGTGATGTCAAATTATTATATCAAACCACAGTGACATAATTTTTTGTTAATTGGTGGGTTTGATTACAAAGAACATGTTTTGTTTTAAAACATAATACCGTCTGTACAAAATGATTATAGAACCAAAAAAATGATATATTAAATATATAATAATCTGGATCAACCATAACACAAATGTATTCAGGGCCATAATTAATGGAAATCAGAGAAGTTGATAAACTGTTGTCCTTGAATGCGCAAAATTGGCACCTCTCAAACGGTGCATTCATTTCTTTCAAATAAAAGGTGGGGAAATGAGAGAAGATAATGAAATATCCAATTATGATAAAAAAAATTCTAGTACATGTATGTTACTAGAATTATCATACTATTTGGGTGAAGGGAGGTGAGCAATGAATCCAAAAGATATGATCTTAAAAGAAAAGAAGGAATTTTGAAAAAAGAATTTACCTCTTGAGACATCATCGTTTAAAGGGATAGGTTTTTGTATTATGAAGAGTCTAGGGGATTTTGGACGTGGCGGAAGATCCTAGTAAGAGATTTGGATAGAATACTGGCAAGGCACAAGGCTTGAGAGAAGTGAATAGAAGAGAGAGTGGGGGGGGGGTTATAGTGTAGGAGAGAAGGGTTTTCATAATTATTTAATCATTAGTTTATTATTTCATCACAAGACAAGGAATAGTAAGTATTACATGAACAAGAACAATAATAAATGCATGTGAATTATAACAATTTGGGCATACATCAGAATATCATCATCAATGACTCAATTAATCCCTTATTTATCATTTATTGTAATTTTTTTCATATTACTATTCATAAAAAATTCAAGTATTTCAGAAAAACACCAAAATTTAACCTTAACCATTTATTGACTTGTATAATAAAAAAATAACGTCAATTTTTCAAAAATAATTTTATAAATATGATTAATAAAATATTTAATTAAAATCATTATTCAATCGAAAAATATAGAAACTTCAAATATTTATCTTTATTTTAAAGGTGCCTTAATTTATTTATACATTCATGGATATGGATACAATAAATAAGGCTTGTGTTACTATTTATAAGGGCATGTTACTATTAATAAAGGTGGTTTATTGTTAATAAAGGTAGGACAATATTCATCTAAAATTATGTTACTTCTATCAGACTCTAAATATCATCCTGAAAACAACTAGGTATGTCAAATTTTCAAAATTCAAAACACACAAGTGGAAAATTTATGTTCAATGTCTAGGATATGACTATCTCATAAATAACCAAGTGTTTATTCAGAGAAATTCAGTTCATTATGAAATATAGGCTATGAATAAAATGTATTAAAGAGAAACAAACAATAAAATGTTTGGGGTGGAACATTATTCTCTCCTTTGGAAATTTCTTCCTAAATTTTTTTCATTTATAAAGCCCACCAAAAATATGTGGGTGGTTCTTATTCATAGAATCCCCAAGTTCCCATGTTGCTTCCTCAATATTCTATTTTTTTTCAATGAACCCTTACTAGATGAGTCATCTGATTTCTCAATACGTGTTCCCTTGGGTCAAGGATGCCGATAGGCACTTCACAGTATGAAAAATCTGATTCTAGTTCTATTTATTAATAGGTGAGTTTATGAATTGGGTCTGGAATGTATTTCTTCAATAAGGACACATGTAAGACATCAAAAACATTAGATATAATTGGAAGATTTTCTAAATGGGAAGCTACAAATATAATTCTTTCTATAATTTCAAATGGTTTGTTGTACCTAGGGCTCAATTTATGATTCGTACCAAACCATAAGACACCCTTCCAAGGATATACATTAAAAAGACATGATCTCCCACATGGAATTACAAATCCTTTCTCCAGTTCTTAGCACAACTCTTCTACCTTGTTTGGGATGCATTAATATTGTCTTGAATTGTATCGACTTTTTCGTGGTCTCTTTAATATGTTTTGGGCCTATAAGTTTCCTCTCACCAACATCATCCCAACAAGTTGGAGTTTGAAATCCATTTCTATATACTGCTTAATATAGAGACATTTGAATACTAGAATGGAAACTATTGCAGAAGGAAAATTCCACCAAATGCATGTATAGATTCTATATACCTTGGATGTAATCAGCGCATGATCTCAACAAGTATTATAGAGTTTGAATAGTCATATCAAACTGTTCGCCAGTTTGGGTGTGATAAGAAGTACTCATATGAAGCTCTGTATTCAAAGCTTTTTGGAGATTTTTATAGAATATTGATGTAAAAGGGAGATCTCGATCAGACACAATCAATAGAGGTGCACCATGATGTATTACAACATCATTAACATAAAGTATTTCTAGGCTCTCGAGTGGTAAATCCTCTCTTATGGGAAGAAAAGTTTCTGATTTTGTGACACGATCAACAATTACCCATATTGCATCATTCTTTCTAGGTGTCCTCGGTAGTCTTGTGACAAAATCCATCGTAATGTTATCCCACTTCCACATAGAAATAGGTAGAAGATTGCATCACTCTTCAAGGATGTTGTCTCTCTACCTTCACTTGTTTACAAAGTAGACACCTGGACACGTAGTCACCAATTTCCTACTTCATATTATCCCACCAAAAATATTCCTTCAATTATCTATACATCTTTGTGCTACCCGGGTGTATAGAGTAATTTGAGCTATGAGCATCATCTAATAGTTCCCTTTTTAGCTCAGGTGCTGGTGGGATGCATAGCCACTTCCCAAACATTATAACTCCTTCCTCATACAAGAAGTCTTCCAATCTCCCATCCATAATAGCAATAATTTTCATGTGAAAATTATCATCAGCAGATTGAGAGCTTTTTATCTTCTCTAATAAATAGTGTTTAGCAATCATTTAAAAGATGAATTTTGTTTCCACTTCATTTATAATTCCCATACCCATCATCAGTAGATCAACAAATATAGGATCTCTTTGATTCCTCATTTAGGTCCTTGATCTTCCCTACTTAAGGCATCTGCCACCTTATTTTACCTTCCTGGGTGGTAGTGTATTGAACAATCATAATCATTGAGTAACTCGAGCCATCTCCTTTGCCTCATGTTGAGTTCATTCTATGTGAAATTTTATTTCAAACTCTTGTGGTCCATATAATTCTCATAGCTTTCTCCCTAGATATAATGTATCCATATTTTTAGAGCAAAGATTATAGCTGATAACTCAGGATCATGATTTGGATACTTTTTCTCATGAGTCTTCAAATATCTTGATACATAATCCATAACTTTATTATTTTTCATACGGATGCAACCAAGTCCATTCTTTGATGCATCATTGTTTATTACCAATCCATCACATCCATATGGAAGAGTCAAAATGGAAGCATTGACTAATAATATTTTCTATTCATCGAAGCATTCTGTACATTCTTTCGTTCACACAAACTTAACTCCTTTACTTGTGAGATTGGTTAGGGGGTTAGCCAGTTGGGAGAAATTATGAAGAAAACACCCATAGTAACATGATAATCCAATAAAACTATGTACCTAAGTTATGTTCATTGGATTGGTCCATTCATGGATTGACTTTGGTTTCACGTGATCAACTAAGATTTCATTGTTAGAGATAATATGGCCCAGAAAAGAAACTGATTGATGTTGGAATTCACACTTGCTAAACATCCTATATAATTCATTTATTCTAAGAGTTTTCAGAATGATCCTCAAGTTATTCTCATAGTCTCCATAACATTTTTAGTATACCAGGATATCATCGATGAATACCACAATGAAGATATCAAGATGTTACTTGAAAAATCTATTTATTTAAACCATGAAAATAGAGGGTGCATTAGTCAGTCCAAAAAGCATCACTGTAAACTTGTAATGCCCATACCTAGTTCAAAATGTTGTATTAGGAATATATTCCTTCCTCACATGTAGTTGATGATATCCAGACCGAAGTTCAAACCTTGAAAAGTATTGATCTCTTTGACATTGATCAAATAATTCGTCAATATGGGGGTGAGGATACTTATTATTATTTTAATAGAATTGATTTCCATATAATCAATTTATAACCTAATGGATTTATCATTCTTCTTGAAAAAGAGGACAGGGGCTACCCATGGAGAAACACTAGGTTGAATAAATTATTTTTCACTCGAATCCTCATGTTGTTTCTTTAGATCAACTAATTCCACAGTGGCCATTCTCTAGGGAGTCTTTGATATAGGTCTTGCACCAAGAATTAAATAATTAGAGAACTCAACATTCCGCTCTGGAGGATTTCTAGGTAAATCTTCTTCAAATGCATCAAAGAATTCTTTCACTATATGCACATCATCAAATTGAATATTTCATTCCTCACCCATAAATATTGGTTTATATTCCTCTTCAAGTACTACATTCAGTAGAGATACTGGGGTTATATCTAGAAAAGAATTAGGTGGCGAAGTTTTTTCCCTAAAATAAGGGACTCTGCACCATTTTAAAAAATTGTAGCTTCTGTTTTCTTGAAATAAATCTATGAATCATTGTTTGAAAACAAATTAATACTGAGAATTATATCTAATTTAGTAATTAGTATGATGATAAGGTTAGAAAATAATGAACGTTTATGTTTCAAGAGGGGGACTAGTTGACATTCCTTTGTTGCAAGGATACATACCCTAGTAATTTTCACTAATAACGCATTTATTAAATCAAATTGGACATGTATAATTTTATTGGAAAATTGGGAAGATATAAATGAATGTGATAATCCCAAATCAAATAATGTATTTCCTATGCTTGAGAAAACAATTAATGAACCTACCACCACCTCATTAGGAACTTCAACTTCTACGGTTGTAATCATATATGCTCTCCCTTGATCTATTGGCGTTTTCTGAGGGATGTTTCCTTGGGGCTTTGGACAATCATTTTCATAGTGTCCCATAACATTACAATTTTGCATTGAACATCATCAAATTGTTTCTTCCCATTGAATTCATTAGGTAGATGACCCTTTTCTCTACACTTATAGTAGTCTCCCATTCCATTCAAGTATTTCTCAAGATGATTCTTTACATAGTTCTCGCATAATGGGAATTTTTTCAATCAGTTTTTCTTATTTGGTGCTTCATATTTCCCTTAGTTATCAGTGTACTACTTTTTATCATGGTTTCTATTTAAAAAAATTTGATCTAGGAAATTCCTTATCTATTTTGATGGAACTTGATTCAATTTCATCATATGATAAAATATTTTGAGAAGCAAGTTCCATATAAAGACATTAATTAAGTCCTTAAATGTAATGATCATTCTTGTCTGCTGAGTGACATGTCTAATCTATGGCATACCTAGATATCCTTGTGAAGGTACCCTCATACTCTGCAAAACTCATTTAATCCCATTTCTTTAAGCTTAATAATTTCCACTATCTTTTAGTTCGTTGCTCATGAGGGAAATATTTTTCGAAGAATATTTCTTTAAATAACCTCCATTCCATATATTTTATTTCTTCTCCCTCTGTGGTATTCTTAATCAAGGACCACCATTGTCCAACATTGCCCTTGAGACAAATACTACCAGTAATACCATTTCATTTTAATTTCATCTTAATACCACAAATATCTTTTCAAGGGACATGATCCAGTGCTTAGAAACCGCTGGATTAGTAGTAATTCTAAAATATGGTGGATTCTTCCACATGAAATGATCCATCATTGGTGTGGAATGGTTATTCTTTATAACCTACAGATGTTGTCCTAATATGGTCAGGATCTGATATGATCTAATATTGACTATTTTGACTTGATCATTGGGGAGATCCCTACATTTCCCACAAGTATTGATTCTACTTCTTCCATTAGACACCATTTCTAAATAATAGAACACAATATATTAGGTCATAAATCAAAATTTATAATCTAAACATAACTAAATACTTATCATTAATTGAGATCATACGCATGGCGAATCCCATAATAAGAAAAATGGTTTCTTTGGGGAATAATTAATATTTTAATCCTTCATTATGGCTTATAAATAAAATATGAATTTTCCTAAGTATATCCCCCAGGAGTGCTATAACCAAGAGGGTAGCAAGGCCCATTATTATGCACTAGGATACCACAGGTCAAGCCTGAAACTCCTTTTTCAGAACAATCACTCCTTGGTACATCTGTTCCAGATCCACCTCTACCTGCTTATATCCAGACAGGGATGTATTTTCTATAATGATTCATAAAATCTATTACTTACCAAAATACACATACATTCTTGTACATTAATCCTCAAATACTACCTTATGTATTTTTTCCCTACTATACATTTCCTACTCTAGTTTCCATGTTTTCTACTAAATAGCCTCTCATACCAACTGTAACGCCCTAACCCCTCTAGACTAGAGACGTTGAATAAATTGTTATATTGGCAGGGTAATAAGGAATGAAAATCCTAAATGAATGATCGGTTTTGTAGTCTTTAAGAATCTAGATACATAGATGTAACTCAAATTTCATTGGAAAAGGTTACAAAATATAATTCACATCAAAAACTAAAAAATTCATCCACAAAGCTCAATAAATTGTCTCCTCTTTATAACATGTTGAAGTTAAAAAACTGAAAGGGGCGGGCTCTAATTATCCGTAATTGTTTCAAATAGAGGGAGAACGAATGAATAATAACTGAATTGATACAATTTTACATAATCAATATAGCATTGTGAATAAAAGAAAATATCAAGCCATTAAAAAATTGAGAATTAAACTGCATCCATAGATTTTGTCATAGTGAAAACCTCATGGATAGTAACAAAAGATAAAGAATAAAAGGGAATGATTATTAATTGGATGTCAGGTATCTGTCACATGATACTATAATACCCTAATTGTTTTTTAGTTCGATGGGTAGAAACCCATCTGATTTTTGGAAACAAACTCAAAGGGTTTGTCACCATCTGATTTGTCCCATGAGACCTACTGACGCATTAAGGGGTTATAGTGGTGACCAAACTCTACTGAAAGTACAAATCATTCATCATACATAGATTCAACACAAGATCAATATGTATTTACTTTATCTGTATAGAATAAAGGATATAGATTCATCAATATTTCCACAGTCAAAACAACATTCAAAATAAATATTTTATGTAAAATGGTATATGGAATAGAAAATAATCATATCCATGATATTAGAATATGGAAATTTAAATGGAATATAATTTCAATTTAAAATTTATCTCAAATAGGCAGTTAGTATACCACATAAGAAAGAGTAGATGCACAATACGAAGCAAGTCACGATGAAGTGATAATTGAGACAAATCTCGTTAACACATTGTAATTAATTGATTCGTATGAACAAAAGATAATAACAACAAAATTAATCACATAATACCATGAATATAAAGAGAATAATGATAATATATATCAAATATAATTACACCTATACCAGATATAAGAAATAAGAGGCGAGCAATGTAAATCCCAAAGAATTGAAAGTGAGATGAGAAAACCCCTTGAAAAAATTTCAGCATGGAAACGAGTGTTCTTGTGAGGGATTAATGAGAGGTAAAGGGGTATATTATTATTTATATATCATAATGGAATTACAGGAGAGGTGTTAAAACGTACTTCATCATTAGGAATTAAAAAAGGTCACAATATAGTGGAGATTCTTGAACAAATGTTAGAGGGAAAGGATCCCTTACATTAAATTTATTGGTGTTCTCCAATTGTTATTAAAGACATGAATAAAAAAATTAGGTTTATTAATTAAAAATTAAAAAACCTAATATATATTCTATTTATTTAGTATAATCATTTTATGTTAATTTATAACCTATTTGAATGGTTATGTTGTTCAATTTCATTGTTCGAGCTCATTTATTTACTTGGATTTAATGATCTGTTCACTTATATTCATGTTTAAATAAACATGTAAGATGAAAGTGGTTTTCCATTATTGAAGTTATATTATATTAGTTCACATAAAAGAGATAACATGGTTTTAAATTTAATTTGGTTACATGGAGTGAATTTCAATTATTATATAAAACCTTATTGGCAACCATTTTTGTTAATCGGGGGGTTTGATTACAAAGAACATGTTTTTCATTATACCTTTATACCATTTGTAAAAAATGATTAAAGAAAAAAAATGATATATTACAAATATAATAATATGGTTTAATCGTAAGTCAAATGGTTTCATGACCATAATTAATGATAATAATAGAAATTGATAAAATTTTGTCATTGGATGTGTTAAATTGGCACATCTCAAACAGTGCTTTCATTTCAGTCAAATAAAAGGTATGGAAATGAGAGAAGATAATGAAATATCCCATTAGAATAAAAAAAATACAGTACATGTATGTTACTAGAGTTATCATACTATTTTGCTGAAGGGAAGTGAGGAATGAAATAAAAAGACAAGAACTTAAAAAGAAAATAAGGAATTTGAAGGAGGAATTTACCTCTTGAGACTTCCTCCTTTGAGATCTTATTAATGAGAGTGGTTTTAGTATTTTTAAGAGTATAGGTGATTTTGGACATGCGAGAGGAGAATGTGGAGAGATTTAGGCATAATATTTTCAAGGAAAAAGGCATGAGAGGAGTGAATATAAGAGGGATTGAGGGGGGGTTATGGTGGTGGAGAAGAGGGTTTTCATAAATTTTTAATCATTTGTTTATTATGTATTCATAAGACAATGAATAATTTTTATTACAAGACCAATAACAGTAAAAAATACTTGTTACTTTGAACTAATTGGGATTAAATTATAATATCATCATCAATGACTCAATAAATCCTTTATTTAGCATTTATCGTATTTTATCGCATTTTACTCTTCATAAAAAAGTCACTTATTTCAAAAAAAATACCCAAAATTCACCCAAACCATTTATCGACATGTTGAATCCAAAAATAAAGTCCACTTTTCAAAGAATATTTTTTAAATATTATTAATAAAATATTTAATTAAAATCATTATTTAATCAAAAATATAAACTCTTAAAATATTCATCTTTATTTTAATGGTGCCTAAATTTATTTATACATTCATGGGTATGAGTATCATTAATAAGAGTCGTGTTACTATTCATAATTGAAGGTCAATATTCAAAATGGTAGGTTACTATTTACGAGGGTTGGATATTATTCACAGAAAATTAAGTTATTTAAATCAGACTCTAAATATCATCATGAACACTAATGTTTATGTGAGATATTCCAAATTCAAAACACACAAGTGGAAAATTTAAGTTCAATGGTTAGGCTATGGCTATTTCATAAATAACCTAGTTTTTTATCAAGAAAACATGGTGGTTTAGGAAATATAGGCTATGACATGAATGCCTTTAAAGGGAAACATACCATAAAATGTTTGGGGTGCTACAAATTCCACAACTTGATCTACATTATTTTTTGTTCATATAACAACTAGTTATGTGATATACCTCTTTTTAGAATGATGATGATTCCCAAAAAACATTAACATACAATATCCCTTCAATGATATGTCTAAACCCATTTTATCTTATAAAATAATAAGCTATACTGATTTTCCTATATGGATTTTAAATATTGATATTACTTGAAAAGAAAAAATTTGAGTATCCAAACTAAGAATTAAAATTGACACCTTTTTATATGATGAGTATGTGGACACATCCCCAGAAGGCATTAGAAAGTGTCTACCATTTCCTAATGACCATAAGTAGTATTTTCCTCACTATGGGATAATATGTTCCCACCAATATAATTATATTTAAAGTGCATCAATGTCATATTATTTCATGATAATTAAAAAACCCACACTTTAGGTGAATAGAATAATCCCCCGCTATGATATAGGCAGAAGGTTACCCATGTTTTTTGTTTATAAAGAAACACATTCTTTGGATATGAGTCTTTGATACCTTTGAGATGAGACTAACATTTCTTATGTGACAAGAATGGGATTCCTTATTTGAGGAGACTAGGTTAACTTATGTAATGTGGATAAGATTCCATGTTTTACTATTAAGGGATGACATATGTGATATTACTAGGTTTAGTTATGTGAAAAGAATATGATGCCTCCTATCTGAGGCATCAGATGCCTTAGTTGACATGCCCTGGTTTCCTTATGAGATGGCCATAAGATTATCTATGTTATAGGAATAGAATTCCTTTGGTGATGAACATATGTTTCCTTATATAATGACCACATTATTCCTTATATTTAAAAAATATTATCCCCTTAGGGGTATACTAAGGAATATAATATAGATTCCAAATATTCTTAAAAAAACTAATCCCCTCCAACTCATGGGGATAACAGTATTATGGAAATATGTGATGTAACTAATTGTGGTCTACATAGGGAAGTAATATCTCAATTGATTAATGAACTTTTATTAATTATATAGGTGATACCAAGACTAGGATTTAATATCCATAGTGGAAAGTGTTGACATTAAATAATTTTTTTTAAAAAGGTTTATACACCATCACCATAGTACTGACAAGTACCCGTCAATTAGAAAGATGAAATGTGTGACAAGGATCACATATATCTATTGTGCAGTCTCTCATAGGGGTCCTACAATAATAATTAGAAGCAAAAATTCTTATATCCACAAAAATATTTTTTAATACTTGATTATAAGGCTTATTCACTTTTGATTCTCTTAAATGAGTATTTTATTTCCCCTCATTCTAGTAGGATATTCCGTTTTCTAGGACCTGGATGTAGATTCATATTAATTACTCCGTGAGATATATATTTTTATAAGGTGGAATATTATTTGTTATGAGAGAAGTGATGTGGATATGATTGTCACATTTTCACTTTTTTTGATGATTTAGTCATCATATAAATCATATTAAAATCCAAAAGTACATTTGTATGTGTTATGAAGATATTTGGATGTAGGGAATGAATTTAATTTGTTATAGATAACACAAAAATGTTTATCCCACGATGCTACTAAAAACATGTCTTAAAGGATTCATTATTAAGTGATCGAGTTTTATGTACAATTGAGAAGCATTGTTGTTGAATAATTCACACTCAATTTAAATAATCCATTAATTTTATATTGACCTCTATAATTTTTATTATTCTTGATACTCCAAATAGTTATTTTAGCCTTTAGTTCTATCCAATTTATGTATGAGTAAACATAAAGAACATAAATTTTTATAATGTTTAACATAAATTTGGTTACATAATTCATTCGATGATTTATTATTATTTTATAAAATATTTTTTAACAATTATTATATTTTTTAAATTGATTCAAATATTATATTCAACCTATTGATGTGTGAGAAGGATTCACAATTAACAATAATATACTGTGGGAAGGAATTATCCTTAACTCATAAAATTTCTCTTAAATGTTATTATACGAAATCACTCGAGTATTCATAGGTTCTCAACAAGTAACTTTTGTTGGAAAAAAATTACATCAATATTCCAAAAAAGGAAATATGTGATCATTTGAAACATCATATAGTTAAATTCAACATTCATTGAAAACATCAATTTTTAAAACGTATATACTAGAAATTAAACTACCAAAACCTCAATTTCTAGTTCTTCAATAGTGAAAAAATCTTGATATTATCCACTTCCTCTAAATTTAATGCATATTAAAGAATCAATTCTCTATAACATAAACCTCATATGTTGTTTGAATCACTATATCAGGATCGATATCATCCCATTTATCAAAGGTATTATTACCTTATATTGAATGAACTTATCTATTATATAATTGAACTTCATCTAATAAACATAAAGAGTATGGTCATGAGAATCCTGGTATTTTACTCTGTTACATTTTTTTGGTCACCTTTAATTGTTATAATGTTATCCATTTTTTTACATTTCATCAAAAAATTTATTAATTTTGAAATCATCAACCATCAAGGATCTTTAAAATATCTACAATAACTATTTAATTGAAATTTCTAATTTTAAATAATTTATTTCCATATAAATATTATCATAGTGAATTCAAAATTATAAATAATATATTGTATATGGGAAAATTCTATTCATCCATAGTTTATTCTATTTTATTTAGTTACAGTCTCATTCATTAATCGTCTAATAAATTTAGTATTTTAATTCATAAAATGCAATGTAACATATCTTGATAGCTTATTGTGTTCAAATAATAATTTCGCCAAAATAAATTCTAAAATTTGTTTCTATTTCCATTAATATATGTCTAATTATCATATAATTATCTTATCAAGTCGTCTTTTGATTTAAATTTATTGTGTATTGTCCACATTTTCACTAAAAACGTTCTAATCATGATGAATTATAATCATACTATATTTCAATAAATGTATTTTTATATCCAAATATTCTATGGTTTGGGTTATATATAATTAGTTTCCTTTCAAAATTTCTGAATTTTTCAAATCTCAGTTATCGAAAAATCATCATATTGATCAATATAATTTAATATCTCATTATAGAGTAAACTACTTGGGTCTTATTTAATAGTGTTTTAAAACTTTCAAACTTAAAAAATTTCATAATCACTTTTACAGTATACAAATACATATATGATAGTGGTATTCCTAGCTCTTGTAGTTATAAAATACATTCTCTTTTCATTTATAAAATTAATTCTATCTTAAATCATAAAATCATTCTAAAACATTGTGATGTTTTTTTAATTCAATAATCATTTAATGTACATTTAAAATATTTTTATAGTCTTTCATAACGTTTATATATCACTTATGTTGTTTTATTTTGGGGTATTACAATGGTTATTATTATTTTTATTTATCCCTTGGTTTCCATTGATGTTTTTTGTAAAATATATAGTTTTTTACCTAATATTAGGTGGTACATGGATTGAGAACATTCATAGGAAACCATTTCCAGCCCAAGAGAAACTATGTACCCTAGATAGTGGGATTGTTTATGATACATGACTGGCTACATGGGAATGTGACCACCCTCATGAATCATTACATCTTGTTTCCTCTTGTAAAAAAAGACTTAATGGATTCTTCATTGTATCAAAAACCATACAGGCTAACAAAGAACCCTATTAGGGGTATTAAAAATCTAGACATTACCTTTCATATATCCCACTCCTTAAGGCCAAATCCACATATTTCTCACCCTATTCATGAATTTGAACCCTAGGCACCTCAACCTATACTTCTTTCTCTCTTGTACTTTTTATTTTTGGTGGTTTTGGTGTGGATATTAATGAAATTGACAATAAAGTCTCACTTATCATGATTTCTTCCTTCTTATATGGTTTTTATTCCATATTTCTTGGGATCTCCTTTCAACATTGAGTTTGATTCCTTAGAATGGGTTGTATTTTTGTTCATTGTGTGTATTCATGGTGTTTACAGTTTTATGTTTTCTTTATAGGTTTCTCTTGTTGTGTGGTTGTGGTTCTCCATTGGATTATAGAATCATCAGGGATTGAGGTAGGTGACTCCATGCTTTTTCCATTATTATATGATTTGGATATGCTTTCATTGTTCCTCAAATTGTTTTCTATATATTGTGTGAAAAATGGTTGTTCCTCAATGTTTTTCTATGTTCCTCTAATGTTTATAGTTTGATGTTTCTGGGATTGAGGTTTTTTAAAGTTGAAGGATGTTTTAGTAGAGTAACCTAGTTTTTTGTTATGTGATATTCCATGTGGTGTTTCACAATTGTGTTCTACAAATTTTGTAAGGGGTGCAATTTTTTTTAAAAAATTTGTTTTGGTGAGAGTATGGATTTCAAAGATATTATTATTGTGAAAAGTGGTTTTTTACAAATGTATTCTTATTTATTAATGTGTATATGAGAAATTGGTGGTCTATGTTATGTAAGAATAAAATTGAGCATTATGGTAATCCATGGTATCTAGGTGGGAAACTAGGATTTCTACACTAGTTGGATAAGTTGGTCCATGTCTTAGTTTCATATAGATGGATTGACAATACAATACTAACTACTATATGATAATGATTAATAAAATGATGATATTGGATATATTTCACTCTACTAGCTAGTTCATGATGACATATGAGGTTATGGTTGTTATACGATGTTTCAACGAGACATAAGGTTCTCATATCCCCTAGTGTTAATACCATTTGGTATTACCTTTGATTCTCATGTGATGTGATTCATACCATCTACATATAGTGGTCCTTAAATTGTTGTTTATTTCATATAATTCTTCCTCTAAAATTATTTTTCACCAAACAACTTAGTAAAAATGTTTTCAATTTATTTCATAAAACATGCTTGAATATTTGAGTTATAATGTCTTTGCATGGAATATATTTTAGGTGGCTATCTACTAGGCTTTGTAACACACTATACATACCCACTCCTTACTGTGTATAATTTGTTTTGATTGATTAGTTAAATAAAAGAAATTTTGAGTTTTAGATGGTGGGTCCATTTTCTAGTGTTCCTCTCCTATAGGTGTTGGAGGAGGTGGATTGAGGATGATGTCCCTCTAATTGTATATATGTCTTATGTTGGGGTCTAGTTGGTCCCCCACCCGTTTTGCTAGTTTGGTTATAGATAATGTCATAAAATGTTTAATATGATATTGTTATGTCCTTTTTTGGTAAAGGATATTGATCTTTCTATGTTATTTCATTTATCAAAATCATTTGCGGTTGTTCATAATGGGTGAAATAATTTCCAAAACCTATCATTGATACCCATGCACTAGATTCCATTTTTTGGAGATCAAGAATAATCCACAAGACATTCCATGTGCCAATTCAAGTGTTGGGTTGGATGGAATCCCAACTTTGTTCGTTAAAAAATGTATTAAATATGGGATCCAGTCTTTCCTAGAGCCATAATGTATTAGAGAGTTTGTTTAGAGAATATATTGGAATGTCAATCCTTGAGGATTGGGTTGTGAGTGGGGTTTCTAAAAAAACTAATAATCGGCCTTAAGTCACCATTGGATGTTGGTACATGGTATACCTCTCCTCTAAGTGAGATGTAAAAGCTATAAAATTTACATGGAAACCGGGTGGGGATGAAGTGGTATGTCTTATTATTGATAAGAAATTAGTTTTTTTTAATGTAGATGTGTTTAGAATTTGATGTTAATGATAAAAAATTTCATAGGTTGTTATTGATTATTTTTCCTTGTGTTTGTTTCTTGATGTAGCACGATTCCACCTTGGAAAATTCCAATGAAACAATGGTAAGTGGTTGAAGAGAGTTCTACCTTAACAATTGATTATTGACTAGTGGAAGTCATGGTTTAGGTTGTCCAGTCATTGTGCCGTAGAGCATGATTCATTCCTTCCCTGGTTAGGGAATTTGAACCAGGACACAGAAAGGAAAAAATAGGATTTCCTCAAGAACATGCCTCTTATTTTTTTGGGTAGCATAGACACCCTATAATCAGAGGAGTGAATTGGGAAAAAAGAAGGAATTTTTTATTTTCCTGATAATCTTGTGGTAGTCATTGAAACTTTTTATTCGTTTTCTGTTGGAAGGTCCCGGTCAGAGGAGGTTGGACTAAGTAGTTCAATATAGACAGCATGATAAATGGGTTAGAAGCATTTCACAGACATATTAAATGAGTTATAATTCCCCGATACCTTGGACATTTCTAATAGTCCTTCGTTTTTGGATCCCAACCATGGGGATCATACTATTATGTAATATGATAACTAATTTGGAGAGTCTTTTTGGTTCGCACAAGAGGTGGCCTCAAATGAGAAACTGAAGGATCTACTATTTGAGATGGGGTTGTGGCCATATATGTGGTCCCAAGTATTCTGGTTCAGGTGATGGACTTATATAGGAATTTTTGATTTTTCATTTTCATTATGGATCAATCATAGCCATATGTTTGGTTTTTTTGGGGAATTTTTAATAATGGTGTAGGGAAGTGGTAGATAATCTAAGAAAAATATTAGACAGTATGAGAAGGATAATAAGGAACATGGTAGTTTCGGCCACCCTTCTCGACTGTCTTTATTCATGACATTAGATGTTAGATCGGTCTAATACCATTAGTTTGGGAAGATGGGGAATGTGTGGTATACATGTTCAGATCCACCTATACCATTTCATTAGTGTGTAAATATGTGTGTTTTCATTGGATTAATAAATCCATATGCTTATATTAGGTTTGATAATATTCAATATATTTCATAGGAATTTCAGCCAAGTTCGAACCATCTGGGGTAGCGAGATCATGGCCTTGTAGTTGATGTGAAATAGAGGAATTTTTTCATACTAGATTCAGATAAATCCAGAGCCTTAAGATAGTGTTTTTTCATGGGATGGTGAAGATATGATACATCATTAGGTTCTCGAATAATCATAGTCAACATCAAATGCATGGCCTGTGAAAATTAGATGTACTTTTCTCTTTGCATCATATAAAATTATTTTAATGGTTGATACTAATGCCTAAATTTATTGCATTTCTTAATATATCATGGATTTGTTGAATGTTTTATCTAAAATTTTTCCAGAAAAGATGTAGATCATAAGGTAGAATGGTAATAATTGAAAAAGGGTTTGTTGTGAATGTTTATGTAGCTATAGTGCTGGGGGCCATGTTGGAATTTGATTTCCTAGTTTTAAAGATGGTTGTATTTGATGTAACCCTTGGTATGGACTGGATGGTGCTATTATAGGTGCACATCAATTTTTTTTCAATGAGAATCCCATTTTGTGACACCTAGAGTTAGTACCCATATATTCCAAGGTGAATGGGATCTTCAGTCAATATGTGATGGAATTTTACTTCCCAAATTGCGTAGTATTATTTTTAATCTATTGTCAATCATTTTGGAGGATTATGGTACTATTCTAGGGGTGGATTTCCACCTTTGGTTGATGAATTCATCGTAGTATTAACATGTTTTATTCAAGAATCCCCCTAGAGTAGGATATGCTGTTATCATTCGATATGGAACCAGGAATAAAGAAAATATCTCGTCCCTCATACTGTATGGCCCCCACCATGTAGAGTGTGTTAAATGTAAAACTAGATTTTTTGGAATGAAAAGAATCAATCAGCACATGTATCACACCTTTGGCTTCCGCAATTATGTTTTTGAAGAAGGCCGGTGGATCTCTATAGTTATATCATTACTATCGGATGGTGAATAAATATACGATGAATAAAAAGTAATTTTTCCCCATATTTATGGAATTTTTATCTACATAATGTGGAAAAGTGGTTATTCATGTTCATTTTTGGCTCCAAGTATCACTAAGTAAGAGTAAGAGGGGTTGATGTTTCATAAATTTCATATTGGTATAGGTGTGACCATTTTGAGTATATGGTTATTCCATTAGGGTTGAGTAATTCTCTAGTTGTCATTAGGGAGATCATGATCCATTTAACTAACTAGTATCTTGAATCATTTTTCATGGTATTCATGGATGACATCATGGTGTACTCCATAACCATGGGGGAACATGAACTACATTTGATGATAGTTTTGTGAACTACTCAAGATCATTGTCTCAATGAAATTTTTTTAAAGTACTACTTCATGATTAGGGGGTGATGTTTCTAGATTACGTGATCTTAGAACATGGGGTTTGTGTGGACGCCGAGAAGATCACTGCACTGATGTCATCAGATATGCCAAATTGTTTTTGTGTCTTTTGATCTTTTATGGCCCGTCATGGTACTATGGGAAGTTTTTTAAGGATTTCACTCATTTTACTTCACCCTTGAAAATTCATACCTTGAATGGGGTAATGATTGAAGAGAATACAGAATGATAGAAATATTTTTACGAGCTAAATTAGTGGTTGAACAAAGCAACTATTTTAATTCTAATGGAATCTATAAAATAATATGTGGTCTATTATCATGCCTCATATATGGGTCTTGGGTGTGTTCTAATTTTAGATAAGCATGTGGTAGTGTAAGGCTCTCTCCAACATTGACCACATGAAAATAATTACCCAAATAATTACCCAAATAATTACCTAGAATTAGCCATAGAGATGCACGACTTTAAAAAGTATCATAATTATTTTTTTGTAGAGAATTTTTTACGTTTTTTTATCATATGAGATTGGATTACATATTATCCAAGAATGATATGATGATAAGGCATTATTATTTGGTGGAGTACATTCATGGGTTCAATTTGGATATCATATATACCACATGAAATTATAATGTAGTGGGAGATTGTTTGAGTAGAAAAGTGTATGTACAATTGTAGAAAGATTCCTGTGAAGAGTGGATATTGATGGGTTTTTTCTCAGATTAATCTTGAGAGCATGTAGTGTAGTGGAGATTAATTATTTTCTAGTTTTTTGTTGACACTATCCCTTATGTATTTTATTTTTCAAGGGACTCATAATAATGATTTCTACCAACATTATATGAATTTTATAAATGGTGAGGAGGTTCTTCACGGTTGGTCATTGTCTCGTGAGGAAGTTCCATGTTTCAACTACCTCTTTTTTATCCATTATTTATATAGAATGTAGTGATAAAATTTAACGACCGGAATTAGTGGTATATTCATCCTAACATCACCAATATCTTATTTAATTTTTATCATCAGTTATAGTGTTTTGGTATGATATGAGACATAAATGACAATGTATCTAGGTGTTATACGTGCCAAATAGTAAAATAAATGTACAACATTCCCCATCATTTGCTTAACCTCTTACCCATTTCTACATGGAAGTGGGACGAGGTTGCTATGGATTTTATTATTTTATTACCTCATACACCTTATGGATAGAGCTATATTTTGGTAGTGAATGACCATTTTACTACGTTTTCCAATTTAATTATGATTAAGAACATAGCAGAGGTTGTTGAATTGGGTCAGTTTTATTTTATGGAAATAGTGATGCTTCATGGTGTACAATTTTATATCATTACATAAAGGGACGCCCAATTCCCCAATAGGTTTTGGGAAGGATTAGAAAAATAAATAGATTCATTGTTCCTGTTGAGTATAGAATACCATCATTAAATTGATGTCAAGATGAATTGGGTGAAGAAGGTATTGAAAGACACGATTTGGACATGTGTGTTAGATTTCATAGGATCATAGGATAACCATTCGGGGTTGTGGATGATTTTCTTTGATAATAGGTACCATTCCTCGATATGGATGGATCAATTTGAGGTGATTTAGACCATGTCAGTCCCCTTTGTGATGGGAAAGGGAGGATGAGTCCTTATATCTATGGATGATTCATGGGGATGATAAATATAATAATGTGACAGTGATAAAGAAACATTTTAAATAACACAGATCCACCACATGTATTTTTATGATCAGAAAAGCCAATATTTAGTATTTCATGTGGCTGAGCATATGTTTCTGAACATGGAATGTCGCTTCGGTCACCGCTATCTTCTAAAGATTGTGAAGATAACACCAAGGTATATCAGACTTTTTTGAGGTTACCAAGAGGGTTAGAAAGATGTCATATCATTTTTATTCCCTTCTCTGTTGACATGAATTAATTATATGTTACATGTCTCTACGTTAAATATTTAATATTTGTACCCTGTATCATGTGATGAATTGGAATGAATTGGAGATGAAATTTGATTTATCTATGATTCATTGAATATTTTATATTATGGATTCTTAGGATAATGTGAAAAGTGGGAATTAAATACCATTGTTTATAGTTATTTGGAATCAGGAAAATGATGAGTATGAAACATCGAAGCATAATCCTGGGGTTGAGGAGGAGTTTTTATTCTTATTTTTCTGTTAGAATTCCAGTGGTCATTTTGTTGAAAGAAACTTTTCATGGTAGGGATAATTTCTACATATGGGATTTTATTTTGAGGTATTTCTTTTTTATGTTTTATGATGTATTTATCACTTGGTTTCCCCATGTTTTTTAGAAAAAAATAGAAATTTTTTGACCCAATAGTATGTTGTTCATGGTTGGCGCATGGTTACGAGAAACCATGCTTCATCCTATGAGAAACTATGTTCCCTAGGCAGTAACACAATCCAGGATAAAAGGGCTATCTGATTAGTGTATGACCTCCCCCAAGATACCATATAGATAATTTCATCTTGTATATAAGAGACCACACATTTTCCAAATGGGATGGAAATATTTATGGGCTAATCAAGTGGTCATTTAAAATCATTAAAAATATAGAAATAACATGTCCTCCTTATGTTGATTTATCAAAAATTAGATTCATTTCATCCCCCATTTGGGATTTTCATCCCTATGTGACTCACCCTCTCCCCTCTCTCCTTCAAAATATATATTTTTTCATGGTTCTGGGGCATATCTTCATGAAATAATCAAGTAAGTATATTGTAACGACCCATACATTGGAGTAATATTTGTTTCCTTTTCTTGAATAATTTTATTTTATACACAACAAAATAATATCCTTTAATTAATGAAGTGAGTATAATTTAAATGTGACTGTTGGTTTTTTATTGTTATATGTCCATTGGTCAATATGACCATTGGAAACAATACTCTTAGTGTTATGATTATTGTTTATAAATTCAATTGATCATGGTTAATTAATATACAAAGAAGAGTCTATGGCCTCATCCAGTAGACTCGAGACATATGAATCCCATATGTCAGAGCATGGGAAGGAGGTATCATCACTGGGCTTTTCTCTAGTGAAAGTCGAAGCCAACTCCAATATTTAAATCTTGAACAAAATCACTTATGGGAGAAGATCAAGCTGATAGAAACCACTACTCGGGAAATGTTATCCGAGCCACCCCAACATTCTATCACCATAGCACAACTAACTCTTAGGTCCTATGCACGTGTAATATGGGGCTATGTAATGATGCCTTAGTTGTTTTTTTAATCCTTTCCTTTAGTATAAATAAAATTTTTATTTTTTATTATGGTAAAATTTTTGAATTCCAAATATCAAAATAAATATATGATGACTTTATAGAAGTTCCATATTATTGATGAATTTTGGAAAAATGGTATTTTAAAATATTTATTTATACTTTAAACAATTAATAACATGAAATTATTTTCCTAAAATTGTCTTATACTATTATGACTAGTTAGAAATTTAGAGTCTAATATGATCAACTTAATGTTTAGCGGATGATACTATAATATTAGTTATATTACCCTTATGAATTGTAATGTGATAAATGGAATAGTAACCTCACTTAAGTAAGTATAAATATAATTTGGGAATCTTTAATGTTAATGTGATATAATAGCATAAATAAGTAACTATTGTAGATGTTATTAGTTAGGTTTTACAATTCTTTCAAGTAAATTCTGTTTTTAAATAAAAATAAAATATCTCATAATTAGAAATATATTTTTATAAAATGGAGATCATTTTTTAATTCAGAGCATTCATATTAGGTTTGGGTTAATTTATGATATTTTTATAAAATGTTTTGTTTTTTAGTGAACAGTGAAAATACATTTTTTATGTTTCGATGTGTTTGATGACATGATTAATATTGTAATAATGAAGTGATAATTCTGGTAGACATGTGTACAGTATGATATGTTACGAGGTTTTCCAATTGGAAATTACTATGGGAAAATACCATGGTAAAGCTCATGGTTTTGAAAATACCACCAATGAGGTGTCCCTTATAAATTAATAAAATATTCCCTCGCTTTTTCTATAAATATGAATAAATTAATACCTTATATTCATTCAAAATTCATCCTAAATGATGTTACAATATTTTAATTTCCCAATTATTCCTCCATTGGTTCCCTCAATTCCCCATGGTCCCAACCTTCAAGCTTTTGAGGTTTCTCTTCAAGGTAAGGTAACCCTTCACCCTCCTCTTTCAGTCATGACTTCCTTTAGGTTATGTCATCTAGTTTCGAATTAATTACATGGGGATATGTTATTCTATATTCTTATTACTATGAATTATATTTCCAAAATATTAGATACCCTCTTCACTCTCATCAACTTATTTTTCTGAATTTTAAGCAACGCTGTTAGGCTACCGAATTTTCATAAAACAAATCACATCATCAATTTTCTTTTATGTTTCCTTTTCATTGGTATGTCATTAAAATATCCACACCATGATCTTTTTTATATTGTATTATGTCCCTTTACTGTGTTATGAGTTATTTATGAGTGGGTTAATCTTGTTCCCACTCTTCATAATGATTTCTAAAACCATATTATATTGCCATTATGCTGAATAAATTTCATCTCAAAATCTATCTCTATTTTTCTCAAGAAATTTTATTATTTTAGTTATGTAAATACCAAGAACTATTTAGTATCTATGGGTAATTATAAATACATAAAACTAATATATTTTATTCTTGAATTTTCATACATGACACCCTTGTTCCTTTTCCATGGGTTATAAATGACATTAACATCACGTTCTAAGCACTTTCAAAAAGTCATGTTTCTTTTAAATAAAACCCATTTATTTTCTTATAAATGTTTGATTATGATTTATGTGGATCACTAGAAAATAAATACATATTAATGGTGCACCCAGAAAGATCTCGGTTGTATTGTTTAAAGAATTTAATCTCTAGAGATGACCGGTTTTACAATATCTTGGTGAATAACCTTGGTAATTTTTATGACACCTTGGGGAAGAACATTTGTGATATTTTCATGAATTTATATATTATAATTTGTATCCACATTTTCACATTATGTTTCATGTTATTATTTCTCTAATATTCCACTTTATATATCTTTTACGACATCCCTCATGTTCTTATTTATATCTCTCAAGTTCATATGTAAACTATTTTACTTGTTTTCCATACTAGGCATTCTGCTCAACCTTTACATTGATGTATGTATTCAAAATTTGTGATGTGGAAATTATAATTAAGATGAAACTATTATGAATCCATTAAATTTGATTAAAATAATGTTTTATGTTTTCATGTATTATGTTTATGATTTCCAAGACACTAGACTTTAAAGATCATCTATTTGTAAAATGTAATTAAAAGTTATGTAATATAACATCGGGATGCTATAGTTGGTATCGAAAGATAGTTTAGTTATTTATGGTAATTTTTCTATGATAACATTTTGATGAACCCTATAGAAAAGTTTTTATATATGAAAACAACCTAGTTTTTTGTTGAAATATTAATTATGTGGTTTCGGAACTAATAAATCTCTATAAAGATACGAATAAGTGGATAAGGCTCTGGAACAGATGTACCCAGAAGTGAAAACTCCAACATGGAGTATCAGTCTTGACCCGATGTATCCTGGAACATGATAATGGGCCTTACCGTACTCTTGGTTTTACACTCCTGGAGGATATGTTTGTCTAATCAGAAATTTTTTATGAATAATAATGAAGGATTTATAGAGTAATGTAATTGTTTAAGAACGAAGTTTTATGAAATAAAATCAATAATAGATAATAAATTCGTAAATTAAATTAGCTTCTAACTATTGTTTTATTGTTTTAGAAAATAGCGACCAATATTAGGAACCATGGAAATGGTGACCAAAATGGACCATGCGCTGACACCCATATGATGGATACCAGAATGGAAACATTCTTGAGAATGATGAACCAACTGACACAAGTTATAGGAAATAACCTGAATCAAGCTGAGTGACTAATATTACCAAGAAGGGAACACCATTCTGTTGATTCCTTTATACTCAATGACCCCAAACATCAGTGGATCAACTGAACCTTTAGTTGCTGAACATAGGATCAACTATATAGAGATTATATTTTATATTTTCCACCGTTCAGTGCAATAAAAGGTCCCCGGGTTGTTTACCACTTTAAGGGAGAACCAGATCAGTACTGGGAGCTGATTAAAAACATGAGGCCAAGAGTAGAGGATGATGATATGGAATGGGAATATTTCATGGGTGTAAATACCCGTAAAATTCAAGGGAAATTTTTTCTTAATTTTCTTTGGAATTTTACAAGAACGCGGTTTCTGACGGCACCTGATTCCGAGGCCCAGAGTGCCCGGAATCAATTTCCGAAGTTTGGCTCGGGTACGTTCAGTGAACGAACGAGCGGGATTTTCTAACTTTTGATCCGGTGCTCGGAATTGAAATCTGAGGGCACCGATGAACTCGCAGCGCCGTTATTCACTTAAGGAGACCTTTTCCGAGGTTGTGTTTTATGCGAGACGAAAGTTAGTTTTGGGAGAAATTATAAGAAGTTAAATAAAAAAAATGTGGAAACACTTTTTTTTATTTTGTTGGTTAACTTCTCCCAAAGGGAGTCAGGAGTGGGACCCACACCCACTTAACCTCCCTTGAGAGGATTAAGTGTGATGGGGCCCACATGAACCCTAACTTTTCATCTTCTCTTTTAAAAACTCCCTTTAACCCCTCTTTAAATGACATGACAACTTTGATAATTAATGGATTTGTTTTGTTTGAATTTCAAACCTTTGAAATTCAAGTTGATGTTTATGTAAATAAAATAAGCCTTCGATTATTTTATTTTGTTTAGCCTTCTTGAGAGGATTTGAGAGCTCCTCCTTCTTCTTCAAACTTTAACGAAGAACGCTCAAGCTCCGACGAAGAACACCGCTCCTCTCTTCTTCGTAGCCGGTTGTCTCCGAAGATCAACGACGTCTTCCGTGTCAACGAAAGGGAACGCCGCTTCCTCCTCTGACTTCCTTCGCCGGCTTACGAAGATTCTCCAATGACGTACCTCTTCGGACGTACCTCTTCGTCAACAGATTTGACGAACGATTACCTCGACACCCGACCACTACGACGTTGTCTTCCGTGGGTCGTTGACGATCATCGATCTTGAAACCAAGGTAGGGGTTGTTGTTGATTATTTATTTATTCTCATTCTTGGTTCTAGCTTTACAATTTTGAGGTTTATTGTTAAGTGTTATCGACTAACGAGAGGGGGGCCGGACCGCACAAACACGGCTGAATCCCCCCTCCTCTGTTCTTGAATATTATTTCCTTGCGGATGAACGAGATGGCGTGGTGCCGTCGCACCACGCGGGAATCACAAGGCTATAATCGCGCGACGCCGTCGCGCGGCGCCACGGAATGATTATCATGAACGCGACGTTGTCGCGCCGCGTCGAAGGGAATCGAAGGCGCCGCGGCCGGAGCTGGGCCGCGGCGGAGGGGCGCGGTGCCGTCGCACCGCGCTGGATGACGAACACCGCGGCCGGTTCCGGGCCGCTGCGGAACGAGAAGACCAGAGGCTCGCCCGGCCGCCAGTGTCGGAAGCCGGAAGGGGACCGGCTTTGCCGGTCCGTTGAAGAAGAACCGGCTGGCCAGGTCGGGCCGGCCGGAAGGGGAAAGACCGGTGGAATTAAATTCCCCCGGCCAGGTTAATTGCCCCCCCCCCCCTATTAAGAGGGGGGGGTTTCATAAAAGGGGGGCAGGCGGCCCCCCCCGTTTTCCACAAAGCAGGCCCCCACGAGGGGGGCCGGTTTTCACAAAAGGCGCGGCTTCAGCCGCGCCGCCAGAGAGGAGGCGGGGGCCTTGCCCCCCGCGCGCTGCACCCGTGCGGCGCCATGCTGCACCGCCGCCGGCCGGGCCGCGCCGGACCGCGCCGCCACGCCGAACCGCTGCCGGCCGGGCAGGGTCGGACCCGGGTCGGGTTGACTCGGTTTGGGCCGACCCAGGGGGGGTCGGGCCTGGTCGGCCCGGACCCGGACCCCCCATTTTCGAAATATCTTCGGTCTTTTGTCAATATCATGAGCCACGGACCTCCGATTGACGAACCGTCATAGGCAATGCGATCCTTGGATCGAGACGGTCGTTTCGGTATATCACACTCAAAGTTTCGGAATACTTTGAGTTCGGCCGGGTTGGTTAGTTCACGAAACCAACCGGGCCTTCGGAGCGGAAACACTCATATCTTGAGCTACGGACGTCCGATTGACGTGCCGTCAGCTTTGTTGTTTTCCTCTTAGTGAGACAGATCTTTTTGCATACTCCGCCCGAGGTTTGGACGCAGGTGGAGTATGGTCGGGTTGGTTTTGCCTTAAAAACCAATCGGGCCCCTGGGACGAAAAAGCCAATAACTCTCAGACCGGGCGTCCGATCGACGCGCCGTCTGTTGCGTTGAGTTCCTGTTGACGATACGGAACTTTTGGATACATCAACTCTGGACTTTGTGACAGTTGATGTATCAGCCTCTCGGCTCGTGGAGCGGACCCTCCTGAACGAGCTTGCTGTGTGCGGGAACCCTAGTGCTTGCTGCGACTACGACTGTTATTGTGACTACTACTACTACTGCTACTGTGACTGCGACGACGACAGTACAGAGATCATGTGTGGATTCGACGACGACTACAGCACTCAGCGATCCTACGTAGATCAGTGCTACAGGTCCTGTGTGGGCCCGATCTTGTGTGGGACCGATCCTGTTTGGGTCCTTGCGCTCAGCGGTCCTGTGTGAACCAGCGCCTACAGGTCCTGTGTGGGCCCGATCCTGTGTGGGTCTTTGTGGGGGTTAGTTACCTATCGATCCTTCATGGGTCCGACGACTTAGATGGATCAGAGATCATCTTTATTGTCTTTCGAAGAAGTATACCTGTGTGAGCTGAATCCTGTTGCTTTCCTCTGTGGATTGAGTTGAGCTATCCTGTGTGGACTTCATTTTTCTTTCCTGTGTGGAATACGTTTACTTTCCTGTGTGTACTGAGTTGTACTTGGGCTCGGAGGTTGGAGCGTATTGGAATTGATGACTTAGGTATATGTATGGGCATATACCTAACCAGTGTCGGTTGTTACTTCGTGATTGTATCCTCCTTTGTGATTTATCCTTTGTGGATTTTGGGAGACCTTTGGGGGTCTCGGGGTCCCTACTGAGTAGTTTATACTCACCCATGCACGGGCTATGCCCGCACTACGTTGTGTTGGTTGCAGACGACGGACAACGTTGATCTTGGCTGAGGCTTGCAGAGCAGGACGGTACCTGGAGGTGGACCACTGGGCGGGACGTGTTCGGAGCGGACGGCGGGACCCGAGGAGCAGTGGAGCTATCTGCACCCACCCTTCAGGTGGGATTTCCAGTGGACAGCTCGGCGTAGCGGCTTTTACTTTTCAGTTGTTGTTTTTCCCTTTCGAGTTGTACTTTACATTCAATTTGGGTTTTTATACTGGCCCATTTGCTTTTCCGCACTTTCAGTTGTACATTGTTTTTACTTAGTGTTTACTTTCCGCTTGCTTACTCTGTGGTGTTTGTTTACTTTACAAAGGAAATGCCTTCCCTTTTTACAGGGAATTACGCCTTGGTGCTAGTCGCCAGCCCCTGGCCTATGGAAGGCGGGCCTGGGGTAGTCACGACACGGAACCCGAGGGAGGGTTGTGACAAATTGGTATCAATGGTGTTCGGTTCTACCGCGAACTCTGATCTTTTCTATGTGAAGAAATAATTTTTAGCGTATTGAGTGTGGTTCTTAGTCCAGGGAGTACAGTGTTGGTGCGGTGGCCGACGTATCCGTACACCAGGACCCTGACTTCTGATTTCCGACTTAATGCACGAAAACATTGATTGCGTGTGTGTTTCAAAGTTTTCTTTGTGATTACTTTATATCAGCTCACCAGGTATACTGTTCTGACCGTGGCGCACCTGTTTCCTTTTCAGGATGGCCCCACGACGGCAGCCAGCTAGGGTTCCGAGAGTCGAGTGTGACGGCAGCCCACCGAGCGACGAGGCCTCGGTGCAGGGCCCTTTGTCAGTAGTGGCACCAGCGGTAGCTCTACCCGTCGAGCCACCGATACTTCCAGCACCAGCCACTGACGATTCACGTCGCCTCAGCACACTGCATGAGTTTCAGCGCCAGCGACCACCCAGGTTTCACGGGGAGACGGATCCCCAGGAAGCCGAGGACTGGCTGGAGGCAGTGGTACGTGTGTTTAGGCTAGTGAGGACACCAGCAGACCTCATGGTGATTCTCGTTGCGAGCCTACTACACGCAGCTGCAGGACGATGGTGGAGCTTGATGCTCCAGGTGCATGATGAGGCATCTCTTCTATGGACGGACTTTAAGAGCCTCTTCCGCTCGGAGTTCGTCCCAGCCACCCTTCGTGCGGTGCGTATCCAGGAGCTTCTTCAGCTGCGGTAGGGCAGCATGACGGTCGCTCAGTACTCAGCGAGATTTACCGATCTCTCGCGCTACTCGACCGACATGGTACGAGACCCATTCTTCCGGGCCCGGACCTTCGAGTAGGGTTTGACACACAAGATCAGGGCATCCCTGATCTCCCTCAGCATACCGACTCAGACAGGAGTACTGGAGCGGGCCCTTTTGATCGTGAGCTTCCTTGCTGAGTCTGCACCAGCACCGAGACCCACCGCAGGGCGACACGTGGCAGAGTCATTTGCAGCAGGCAGTCGACGGATGACTTAGGGGTTCAGGCAGACCATACCTTCAGGGAAACGACCTCAGGACACTGGCTCAGCAGTGCGGGGCACACAGCGAGGAGCCAGTCTTTCGAGAGGCAGGCAGTGCTACTTGTGCGGCGGGCAGGGCCACATGGCTCGTGACTGCCCGACCCGCCATGCCGAGGAGCAGCAGATGGTTGAGGGACCACCGAGGAAGAGGCAGAGGGTCGACCGTGGCGGTCCGCAGGGAGGAGGCGGACGGGGAAGATGAGCTGGCCGAGCAGCAGGTGGTGGGCGACGCTTTGAGGCTCTGCCACCACCACCACCAGGAGGTCCACCCCAACCACAGGGAGCTGGCGGGCAGAGACAGGCACAGCTCTAGGCAGTAGAGGCCTACGACCACGGCGCACTCGAGATGATTCGAGGTACTATCTGTGTCTATTCCACCCTTGCTTCAGTTCTTATAGACACAGGAGCGAGTCACTCTTTTATAGCTGATGCCCTCGTTCAGAGCTCGGAGATTCCGACAGAGCCGTTGGCTCGATCCTTACGGCTAGAGACTCCTATGGGAGCAGACTCGACGATTACGCACTGGTGCCGGTAGTGCGAGCTTACTCTAGGAGGCGAGAGCTTCGGCTGGGATCTTCTTGTAGCAGCGTCGAGGCCTTACGAAGTCATCTTGGGCATGGATTGGCTATCTACGGTCCATGCGCAGATTGACTGTTTTAGGAGCAAGGTGCGATGTGTACGCACCGACGGGAGCAGGTTCACCTTCACCGGCGAGAAGGGAGCCTTTGCAGCACAAGATGGACTTCCGCGGAGGAGAGGACAACCCATTACTCATCAGTTGGCTAGCCTCATCCTTGGAGCAGTTGATGCGAGGAGTCCTGGTTTTCCTATAGTGGTGGATCAGTTTGCGGACGTTTTTCCCGACGACGTTCCAGGGCTACCTCCTCGCAGATAGGTAGACTTTTATATTGACTTGTACCCCGGGACAACCCCGATATTGACTCCAGCATATTCTATGGCCCCCGCCGAGATTCGAGAGCTACAGATACGGTTGGAGGACTTGCAGGGCAAGGGGTTCATCCGACCCAGTGTTTCACCCTGGGCTTCCCTGATATTGTTCGCCAAGAAGGCGTACGGGAGCTTGCGACTTTGTGTTGACTATCGTCGCCTGAACCAGGTGACGGTGAGGAACAAGTATCCGCTACCGAGGATTGATGACCTCTTTGATCAGCTCAAGGGAGCACGGTGGTTCTCGAAGATAGACCTCAGGTCAGGCTATCATCAGCTCAGAGTCAGAGATGAGGACGTGCAGAAGACGGCATTCAGATGTCGGTATGGACACTATGAGTTTTTGGTTATGCCTTTCGGCATAACCAATGCTCCAGCAGTGTTCATGGCTCTCATGGACAAGATCTTTCAGCCATACCTCGATCGATTCGTCGTAGTATTCATTGAAGACATTCTGATTTACTCTTCGACTGAGGAGGAGCATGCATACCACTTGCGAGTTGTACTAGACACACTCCGAGAGCACCAGATTTATGGTAAGCTCTCGAAGTGCCAGTTCTGGATACGAGAGGTCCACTTCTTGGGACACGTTATCTCTGAGGCGGGAGTTGCAGTGGATCCTGCGAAGATCAAGGCTGTGTTAGCATAGGAGCCACCCAGGAGCGTGACTGAGGTTCGGAGTTTCTTGGGACTAGCTGGATACTATCGGAAATTCGTGCCAGACTTCTCTAGAGTTGCGGCACCAATCACAGCTTTGACGAAGAAGGGGAATCCCTTCGTGTGGTCAGACAGTTGTCAGCAAAGCTTCCAGGAGCTGAGACAGAGATTGACCAGCGCACCTATCTTGAGGTTTCCTGAGGAGGGAGTAGGGTACGTAGTCTACTACGATGCATCAAGGACCGGACTCGGATGTGTTCTGATGCAGGAGCGGGCCGTGATCGCATATGGATCACGTTAATTGAGGCCTCTTGAGAAGAACTACGCTACCCATGACCTGGAGTTAGCAGCAGTGGTCTTCGCTCGGAAGACATGTCGACATCACCTGATGGGTGAGCACATTACAGTCTTTTCTGATCATCAGAGTCTCAGGTATATCTTCTCGCAGAAGGACCTGAACCTGAGACAGCGGCGATGGCTCGAGTTCCTCCAGGACTATGAATATGAGATAGTCTATACTCCTGGGAAGGGGAACGTAGTAGTCGATGCCCTCAGCAGGAGGACGGGCATTCAGCTACTTGAGGAGGTGACGGAGCAGCTAGCCTCTTTGCAGATATCCTTCGTGGATAGAGATGGATCATCCTTCCTCCAGTCTCTCACAGTCACTCATCCACTACTGCAGCGGGTCAGAGAGGCACAGCGTGAGGACGCTGACTGTGAGACACGGCGTGCACAAATATCCTCGGGACAGGCACCTGATGGTTTCTCCCTTGGCGTAGAGCACGACATCCTTTTCAGAGGATGTACAATGGTACCAGTCGCCTTACGAGAGGAAGTGCTGAAAGAGTTTCACACTTCTCCTTTGGCGGTACATCCTGGAGTGGCGAAGATGTACCAGGACCTCAGACGACAGCACTGGTGGCCGGGCATGAAGATGGCTGTAGCAGAGTTCGTTTCTCGATGCCTCACCTGCCAACAGGTGAAGGCAGAGCATCAGGTACCAGCAGGCTTGGTACAGCCCTTGGAGGTTCCGGAGTGGAAGTGGGACGACATATCTATGGACTTCGTGACTGGACTTCCACGCACTTCCAGAGGTCACGACTCCATCTGGGTGATTTTTGACCGACTCACCAAGTCGGCACACTTCTTACCCATCAGAGACCAGAGGCTCAGTGGAGAGCTTGGGACGTCTCTACGTTCAGGAGATTATGCGACTCCACGGTGTGCCATCATCTATCGTCTCCGATCGAGATGCTCGCTTTACTTCCCGGCTTTGGAAGGGGTTACAGGAGGCGTTCGGGATACAACTACGTCTGAGCACATCCTTTCACCCTCAGACGGATGGTCAGACAGAGAGGACCATTCAGACTCTCGAGGACATGCTCCGCGCATGTGTCCTCGACTTTGGTCATAGCTGGGAGGACCACCTACCCTTGGTGGAGTTTGCGTACAACAACAGCTACCACTCCACCATCGGGATGGCACCGTACGAGGTGTTGTACGCCCGACCTTGTAGATCTCCTTTGTGCTGGACAGACCCTGGGGAGTCAGCACTTGTGGGACCGGAGACGGTCTAGGCCACGACAGAGAAGGTCCAGGTCATCCAGGAGAGGATGAGGACAGCTCAGAGCCGGAAGAAGTCATACGCTGACAGGAGGCGGAGGCCACTAGAGTTCGAGGATGGTGACCACGTCTTCTTGCAGGTCTCACCTCGACGTGGTATACAGAGATTTGGCAGTGGCGGCAAGTTATCTCCGCGCTTCATCGGACCCTTCCAGATCCTCCGCAGGATTGGCGAGGTGGCTTATCGCCTGGCTCTACCACCTCAGTTGCACCGGGTGCACGACGTCTTCCACGTATCTCAGCTGAGGAGGTACGTGCACGACCCGACGCACATCATTGACTATGGGGAGCTTGTCGTTGACGATGGGGCGACTTTTACGGAGGTCCCGGTGGAGATAGAGGATCGATAGGAGCGGGTCATTCGTGGGCGATCAATTCCTCTTGTGAGCATCATATGGAAGCACGGGAATCTCCAAGAGAGAACATGGGAGTGGGAGGCTCAGATGCGTGCTCAGTACCCTCATTTGTTCTCCTAGTTTTTGTTGTATCTTTACGAGGACGTAAATCCCTGAGGTGGGAGTAATGTAAAGACCCGTAAAATTCAAGGGAAATTTTTTCTTAATTTTCTTTGCAATTTTACAAGAACGCGGTTTCTGACGGCACCTGATTCTGAGGCCCAAAGTGCCCGGAATCAATTTCCGAAGTTTGGCTCGGGTACGTTCAGTGAACGAACGAGCGGGATTTTTTATATTTTGATCCGGTGCTCGGAATTGAAATCTGAGGGCACTGATGAACTCGCAGTGCCGTTATTCGCTTAAGGAGACCTTTTCCGAGGTTGCGTTTTATGCGGGACGAAAGTTAGTTTTGGGAGAAATTATAAGAAGTTAAATAAAAAAAATGTGGAAACACTTTATTTTATTATGTTGGTTAACTTCTCCCAAAGGGAGTTAGGGGTGGGACCCACACCCAATTAACCTCCCTTGAGAGGATTAAGTGTGGTGGGGACCACACGAACCCTAACTTTTCATCTCCTCTTTTAAAAACTCCCTTTAACCCCTCTTTAAATGACATGACAACTTTGATAATTAATGGAGTTGTTTTGTTTGAATTTCAAACCTCTGAAATTCATGTGGATGTTTATGTAAATAAAATAATCCTTAGCTTATTTTTTTTTAGCCTTCTTGAGAGGATTTGAGAGCTCCTCCTTCTTCTTCAAACATTGACGAAGAACGCTCAAGCTCCGACGAAGAACACCGTTCCTCTCTTCTTCGTAGCCGGTTGTCTCCGAAGATCAACGATGTCTTCCGTGTCAACGAAAGGGAACACCGCTTCCTCCTCGGACTTCCTTCGTCGGCTTACGAAGATTCGCCAACGACGTACCTCTTCGGACGTACCTCTTCGTCAACGGATTTGACGAATGATTACCGCGACACCCGACCTCGGCGACGTTGTCTTCCGCGGGTCCTTGACAATCATCGATCTTGAAACCAAGGTAGGGGTTGTTGTTGATTATTTATTTATTCTCGTTCTTGCTTCTAGATTGACAATTTTGAGGTTTATTGTTAAGTGTTATCGACTAACGAGAGGGGGGCCGGACCGCACAGACACGGCTGAATCCCCCCTCCTCTGTTCTTGAATATTATTTCCTTGCGGATGAATGAGATGGCATGGTGCCGTCGCACCACGCGGGAATCACAAGGCTATAATCGCGCGACGCCGTCGCGCCGCGCCACATAAATATTATCATGAACGCGACGCCGTCGCGCCGCGTTGAAGGGAATCGAAGGCTCCGCGGCCGGAGCGGGGATGCAGCGGAGGGGCGCGGTGCCGTCGCACCGCGGCCGGTTCCGGGCCGCGGCGGAACGAGAAGACCGGCGGCTCGCCGGGCCGCCGGTGTTGGAAGCCGGAAGGGGACCAGCTTTGCCAGTCCGTTAAAGAAGAACCGGCCAGCCAGGTCGTGCCGGCCGGAAGGGGAAAGACCGGGGGAATTAAATTCCCCCGGCCAGGTTAATTACCCCCCCCCCCCCCCATTAAGAGGGGGGGGGGGGGGTTCATAACAGGGGGGCAGGCGCCCCCCCCCCCGTTTTCCACAAAGTAGGCCCCCACGAGATGGGCCGGTTTTCACAAAAGGCGCGGCTTCAGCCGCGCCGCCAGAGAGGAGGCGGGGGCCTTGCCCCCCGGGCGCTATAACCCGTGCGGCGCCAGGCCGCACCACCGCCGGCCGGGCCGCGCCGTCCCGCCGGACCGCGCCGCCACACCGGACCGCCGCCGGCCGGGCCCGGTTGGACCCGGGTCGGGTCGACCCGGTTCGGGCCGACCCAGGGGGGGTGGTCGGGCCGGGTCGGCCCGGACCCGGACCCCCCGTTTTCGAAACAAATTTGGTCTTTTGGCCATAACATGAGCCACGGACCTCCGATTGACGAATTTTCAGTGGCAATGCGATTCTTGGATCGAGATGGTCGTTTCGGTATATCGCACTCAATGTTTCGGAATACTTTGAGTTCGGCCGGGTTGGTTCGTTCATGAAACCAACGGGGCCTTCGGAGCGGAAACACTCATATCTTGAGCTACGGACGTCCGATTGACGTGCCGTCAGCTTTGTTGTGTTCCTCTTAGTGAGACGGATCTTTTGGCATACTCCGCCCGAGGTTTGGACGCAGGTGGAGTACGGTCGGGTTGGTTTTGCCTTAAAAACCAACCGGGCCCCTGGGATGAAAAAGCCAATAACTCTCAGACCGGGCGTCCGATCGACGCACCGTCTGTTGCGTTGAGTTCCTGTTGACGATACGGATCGTTTCGATACATCAACTCTGGACTTTGTGACAGTTGATGTATCAGCCTCTCGGCTCGTGGAGCGGACCCTCCTGAACGAGTTTGTTGTGTGCGGGAACCCTAGTGCTGGCTGCGACTGCGACTGTTACTGTGACTACTACTGCTACTGCTACGGTGACTGCGACGACGACAGTACAGAGATCCTGTGTGGATTCGACGACGACTACAACACTCAGCGATCCTACGTAGATCAGTGCTACAGGTCCTGTGTGGGCCCGATCCTATGTGGGTCCGATCCTGTGTGGGTCCTTGCGCTCAACGGTCCTGTGTGAACCAGCGCCTACAGGTCCTGTGTGGGCCCGATCCTATGTGGGTCTTTGCGGGGGTTAGTTACCTATCGATCCTTCGTGGGTCCGACGACTTAGATGGATCAGAGATCATATTTATCGTCTTTCGAAGAAGTATACCTGTGTGAGCTGAATCCTGTTGCCTTCCTGTGTGGATTGAGTTGAGCTATCCTGTATGGACTTCGTTTTGCTTTCCTGTGTGGAATACGTTTACTTTCCTGTGTGTACTGAATTGTACTTGGGCTCGGAGGTTGGAGCGTATTGGAATTGATGACTTAGGTATATGTATGGGCATATACCTAAGCAGTGTCGGTTGTTACTTTGTGATTGTATCTTCCTTTGTGGTTTATCCTTTGTGGATTTTGGGAGACCTTCGGGGGTCTCGGGGTCCCTACTGGGTACTTTATACTCACCCCTGCACGGGCTATGCCCGCACTACGTTGTGTTGGTTGCAGACGACGGACAACGTTGATCTTGGCTGAGGCTTGCAGAGCAGGACAGTACCTGGAGGTGGACCACTGGGCGGGACGTGTTCGGAGCGGACGGCGGGACCCGAGGAGCAGTGGAGCAATCTGGACCGACCCTTTAGGTGGGATTTCCAGTGGACAGCTCGGCGTAGCGGCTTTTACTTTTCAGTTGCTGTTTTTCCCTTTCGAGTTGTACTTTACTTTCAGTTTGGGTTTGTATACTGGCCCATTTACTTTTTCGCACTTTCAGTTGTACTCTGTTTTTACTTAGTGTTTACTTTCCTCTTGCTTACGCTGTGGTGTTTGTTTACTTTACAAAGGAAATGCCTTCCCTTTTTACCAGGAATTACGCCATGGTTCTAGTCGCCAGCCCCTGGCCTATGGAAGGCGGGCTTGGGGTAGTCACGACATGGACCCCGAGGGCGGGTTGTGACACTGGGGATATTTTTCAATAAGTATTTCCCTCATTCTCTGAAAATAGAAACGGTGAAGGAGTTACTTAAGATAAAGGATAATGAGAATGAATCTATTGGAATCTACAAGATGAACATCATAATAAAATCCCATTACACCTCAATCTTTTTAATGTATCCTAATGGTAATGATGATATATTCTATGGAATACTAATATCTCTTCTGTGGAAGAATCTAGGAAACCGAGACTATGACAACTATGAGTAGATCGTACTGAGTGCAATTAAAGTTGAACTAGAGTTTGGTGGGATGTAGTGGTCTCAAAAATCGAATGAAAATAAGTGATCAATGGAGCCCATATTAGGGATGACCTTTTAATGGGTAAAAGGAGGCATGAAAGTGCAATGTCCCATGTGTAATAAATTTGGGAAGAAGCATTCGGGGAACTACCTGCTCAATACCAGTAAGTTCTACAAGAGTGAATGAGACGACCATATCACACGGGATTGTCGTAGTGAGTTGAATCCTCAACTTACCAACCCTAATGATAATGGGAAGATGGTACATTCCCTACCTACTATCCAATTCTATATGTGTACACAACATATTTACTTTTCCAATCACTGTTTAAATCTGAGGCCAGTGGAGGGGAACCTCCATCGGAGTTAGAAAATGCCAAGGGATCATTTTCATTCTTTTTCGATCCTGGTAGCATATGTGGAAGCTCCGAATTATGTGGTGGAAGGTACTCTTGTTGATATCTCATTGATAAATATTACTTGGTTTGATTCTGGTTCTACACTTTCCTTTATTTCCTCCAAGTTTAAAAAATATTTCTAATAATATCCTAAATTTTTAGAATTAGAATTATCAGTCTAGACTTCTGGTGATATTATCAAATAATTGTCCGTGTTTAGAAACTCTACTATTTACTTTTTTGAGAATAATATTATCTAAAATATTTAAGTCATTGCCATGATGGGATTTGACATTTTACTAAGGATGGAATGGAAATCAATGTATAATGCTATGATCAAATTAAGAAGCATGGAAATCATAATAGTATTGAATAGAAAACCTCTAGTTACCATCGATGGAGAGATATTTCAACATAATATTTGTCAAGAAGAACCCCTTATATCCTTCTTAATGATGTTGATCGGTGAGGAAGAAGAAGGAATTGAGAGTATAAGGATTGGAAATGTTCTCATAATATAAGAATACATTGATGTATTCTTGAGGAGTTACCCTGAACTCCCCCAGAAAGAGAGGTAGAGTTCTCCATTGTACTCGTACCTAGATCCCATTCGATTTCAATGACCCCGTATAGGATGGAGAATATGGAGCTAGAGGAATTAACAAAATAACTCCAAGATCTTTTAGAGAAGGGGTTTATCTTACTGAGTGTGTCACATTATGGTGCACCTGTTCATAAAAAAAATAATGATGGATCATTATGGCTATGCATTGATTATAAAGTTCTGAACATGATCACTATGAAGAACAAATACCCTCTTCCATGAATTGATGAATTATTTACCAACATTGTGGGGCTCTATTCTTCTCCAAGATTGATCTTAGATCTGATTATCGTCAATCGAGGATGAATAATGATGTGATTCCAAAAACTACATTTCAATAAAGATATGGTCATTGAGATTTTGTTATTTTTCCATTTAGACTGACTAGTGAACCTATTATTTTTAGGGATTTGATGAATAGAGACTTTAAGGTCTACCTTTATAACTTTTTGGAATTTTTTATTAATGATAATCTGATATATTCTAAAAGTTTTGAGGGGTATGAAGATCATCTAAGGGTTATTTTTCAAAATCTACAAAAAGAGAGGATTTTTGGAAGGTTATGAAAATGTGAATTCTGGTTAAAACAAGTTTCTTTCATGGGGAACATTATAACCAATGAAGGAATCATAGTTGACCCTGGAAAGACAAAAATTTTAGTGAAGTGGACACAACCTATAATAATAACAATGATTTGATGTTTCTATGGATTAGTGGGATATTATTGGATCTTTTTGTAAAACAGTTCATAACATTCTAATCCATTAACCAAGTTAACTCAAAAAGGGGTCATGTTCGTCTGGAAAAATGAGTGTGAGAAAGTTTCCAAGAGCTGAAGAAGAGATTGGTTAGTGAACCCATGTTAAAAATTCCCTCAAGTACAGAATGATTCATTATTTTTAGAAATGAATATACGAAAGGGCTTGTGTGGATCTTCTTGAAAATTTAAAAATCCATTTCTTATGAATCTTGACAATTGAAGACTCATGAGAAGAAATATCTTATGCATGATCTAGAGCTTCCTGAAGTCGTTTTTTGTCTGATGATATGGTGGATCTATATTTATGGTTATAAATGTGATATATACATAGAGTATCAATGTTTTAATTATATTTTAATAAAAAAGTAATTGAAAATGAGACAAATAAGATGGTGGGAACTTTTTAAAAACAATGATTGGAGAATTCAATATCATCCCGGAAGAGAAAACAATGTCACTACTCCATTAAGTAGGAAAGAACCACTTTTTCTTTCCATGATGAGGATTCAAAGAGATCATTTTAACAATGACCTTGTAATTCTATACATGAGAATTATAAGAGAAGATACATAATAAACCCTAACCCAAATGATTTCTCCCAACCATTATTTCTAGCGAAGATCAAGATGGATCATAAATAAGATCCTTTTTTACAGAAGTTGTTTGGGGATGTGAATGAATATAAGTTCCCTGAGTTCAATATTGATCAAGAAGATAGACTAAAATTTCATATAAGACTATGTGCTCCATGTTTTCCACAAATAAATAATGAGCAAATGGACAAAGATCAAAGATCCACTTTCTCTATACATCTGGGAAGCATGAAAATGTATAAAGACCTACGTTATCATTATTGGTGGGATAATATGAAAAAAGAAGATTCCTAACTAATCTTCAATGTTCCTTTTAAGTTAGAAAGTCAAGGAAGTGTGACAAATTCCTAAAGGGTAATTATAACCACTGCCCGTACCAGCTTAAAAGTGGGACAATATCACTATGGAATTTGTCATGGGTCTCTTGAGAAATTTCAAGAGAAATAATGCAATATGGGTTATTGTGGACAGTCTCACCAAGACTACCCATTTTTCCCTATTAGAGAATATTTATCTCTTTATCATATTTCTTGGATTTACGTGAAATAATTGGTAAGGATGCATGGAGTTCCACTTTCTATCGTATATGTACATGATCCAAGGTTCACATCAAAATTAAAGAGATGTCTTCAACAAGATCTATGTACTAAATAGAATTTTAGTATGTTATATCACCCCCAAACTAATGGCTAATCTGAAAGGACTATTCCAACACTCTAGGAAATTCTAAGAACATGACCAATGGAATTTAATGGTGGATGGGATCAACATCTCTTATTTGTTGAGTTATTTTACAAAAACAGCTTCCACTCGAGCATTCAAATGGTTCCCTAGGATGCTCTATATGGGAAGTGACGTAGACCATCTAAATGTTGGGATGAAGTTGGTGGGATAAAGCTTTTGGGCCTGATATTTTGTAGAAAATAATAGAAAATGTTCATGCCATCCAGCAAAACATTAAGGCTGCTTAGAGTCGCAAAAAGAGCTATGTTGACAACTGTTAAAGCGACTTCGATTTTGGTGTTAGTGACAAAGTCATTCTTCAAATATCACCTTGGATGATATCCAAGAGGCTTGGGAAGAATGGGATGTTTATCCATAGCTACATTTGACCATATGAAATCCTTGATCGGGTCAGAGCTGTGACTAATCGACTTACACTTCCTCCAAATCTAGAAGAAGTTCGTGATGTCTTCCACGTATCCATATTGAGGAAGTACATTCCTGACCCTTCACATGTACTAAATCTAAGGGTGGTACAACTGGAACATGAAATCTGTTATGAGGAGTAGCAGGTGAAGATCTTGGATCATATGGACAATATTCTACACAAGAAGACTACCCTCTTTATTAAGGTGTTGTAGAGGAACCAAAAATGTGAAGAAGACATGTGGGAACCAGAGGAGTCTATGAGGCAGCAGTACCCACACATTTTTTCTTCTGAGGGTATAGGTTGTAATTTCAGGGAAAAAATTTCATAAGTGGCGAATATTGAAATGAACCATACTTTTAAATACTATTTTTTCCTTTTTTATGTGTTATTTTATTTTATACTCTAAAAAGCAATATCCTTTTCTGGATTAAGTTAGTATAATTATAATGAGACCTTTGGGTTTTGGCTGTTATATAACCATTGGTCAATATCAACATTGGAAACTATAATATTAACATTATGATTATTGTTTATAAATTTAAAGGATAATGGTTAATTAATACAGAAAGAAGTGTCGATGGCCTTCGCCAGTAGACTCAGGCCGTATGAATCCCATCAGTCAGAGCTTGGGAGGAGGTATCATCACTAGGATTTCCTTTAGGCCAAGCCCAAGCCAAACTCCAACACGTTATGATTGAGCAAAATCACATACGTAATAACTTCAAGGTGATAGAAATCACTACTCGGGCAATGTTGTCTGAGCTGACCCAAGAATCTATCACCATAGAAAACCTTACTCTTAGGTATTATATAGGTGCTAAAAGGGGATATGTAAGGATTCATTAGTTACTTTTTGTATTCCTTTCCTTTAGTATAAATAAAATTGTTATATTTTATTATGCTAAAATATATAAATTTCAAATATCAATATAAATATAGGATGAATTTATAGAAGTTCTATATTAATGGAGAATTTAAGAAGAAGGGTATTTTAAAAAAATAATATATTAAATATTTAATAATGTGAAATTATTTTCATAAAATGGTCTTTTACTACTGTGATCAGTATGAAATTTAGAGTCTAATAAGATCCACATAATTTTTAGTGAATACTACAGTATGACTAGTAATATTACCGTTATGAATAGTAATGTGACCAATGAATTAGTAAACCCACTGAGGAAAATATAAATATAATTTAGGCATCTTTAATGGTAATGTTACATTATAGCTTTTGTAAATAACTGTTTTAGAAATTATTTATGAGGTATTAGTTATTAATAGGGTAAATAGTGTTTCTAATTACAAATTAAATATATCATAATTAGAAATTTATTTTCATAAAATATAGTTTATTTTTGAATTCCAAGCATTTATATTATGTTAGTTTAAATTTATGATATTTTTATAAATTGTTTTGTTTTCCTGTTAACAGTGAGAATAGAGTTTTGTGTTTCGGTGTGTTTAATGACATAATTATTGAAGTAATAATGATGTATTAATTATGTTCTAATTTTGTATTGTAAATTCTTTTATGAGGTTTCCCACGTGTCCATTAACATGATCATATACCATGCTAAATCCTAGGGGTTCTCAAATACAACTAATGAGATGTCCCATGGAAATTAATAAAATATTCCCCAATTTTTCTATAAATAACAACGCATTAATTATTTACCTTTTCTAAAAATTAATCCTCAATAGATATATAGTATTTTTACCTCCCAAGTAATCCACCCAAGGTTCCCTTAATCCCTCTATGATCCCAACAATCAAGCCTTTGAAGTTACTCATCAAGGTAAGGGAACCCTTAACCCTCCACTTTTAGTCATGACTTCATTTATGTTATGTTTTATAGTCACATTTAATTATGTGATAATATATTATTATATATTTTTATATATTTAAATATTATTTCCAAATTATGAGGGACCCTATCAACTATCATGAACTGATTCTTCTGAATTTTAAATGATGCAATTATGCTGCATAATTTTCGAAAAAGAAATTGCATCTTCTTTTTTCTTTATTGATTATTTTTCATGTGGTATGTCATTAAAATATCAATTTAATTCTCTTATTTTTATTTTATTATGTACATATAATCTATTATGAGTAATTTATTAGTGGTTTACCCTTTTACCCTCTCTTTTTAATGTCTTTTAAAACCATGTTATATAGTTGTTATGATGCATAAATTTCGTCTCAAAATCTCTCTCTCTTTTTCTCAAGAAATTATCTTATTTTATTTATGTGAATACCCAAATATATTTAGTTACTAGGAATATTTATAAAGACATAGAAATGATATATTTGATTCTGGAATTGAAATTTGTGATACCCTTATTCATTTTCCATGGGTTATAAATGACATAACGATCATGTTTTTTAAGCACTTCTAAAACATCATGATTTTGAAATGAAACCCATTAATTTAAACATCTCTCGGTTTGTAATGAAATGGTTTATTAGGATCTATTTGGATCACATGAAAATAATTACATATTAAGGGTTCTCATTGATAGCACTCTGATGCATTGGTTAAATAATCTTATCTCTTTAGACGACCTGTTTTATGATACCATGGTGAATAACATTAGTAATGTTTATGACACCTTGGGGAAGAACCTTGGTGATATGTTCATGAATGTCAAAATTAAATGTTGTATCTACCTTTTCATGTTATTTTTAAATATATTATTGTTATTATATGATCATTATCATTCCTTTATTATATCCCTCATGTTCTTATTGATATCTCTAAAGTTCACTTGTAAAAGGTTTTACTGGTTTACATTACTTGGATTTCTGCTCACCCTTTCATTTGATGTATATCTATAGGTTATGAGATGTAATAATTTTATGTAGTATGAACATATGATAAATCCTTACAAGTGAATTAAAATAATGTTTTATTTTTTATGTATTATGTTCTTGATTTCCAAGACATTATACTTTAAAGATCATATGTATGTAAAATGTAATAAAAATTAATATAACATAATGGTGCGATGATATATATATAATCCCTTGATTGAGGCCTTATTTTAGGATTATTCATACCAATTTCTTAGGTATATTTCCTCCAGTCAGTTTTTTGACCCAAAATTGGATGAATCTTGGTTCATTGGGTTTAATCATGGTGGTTATGGTTTTATATTTCATCTATAGTTTCCCCTACTAGTGCAGTTGTGGTTTTCTTTCAGATTCTTGACATTTCCAAGATATATGTAATTGATTCAATTATTTATCATTATTCAATATTTTGGGAATTATTTTGTTTTTCTTTTAATGAAATCTATAAATTTTCTTAGTGGTGAAAAAAAAATTCAAACGAATTTGATTTCATTATGTGTTGAAAGATGGTTTCCGAAATGAAATTGGTTGTGTTTTATGTGTTATCCATTGTGTTGTAACATTAATGTGTTCTATAAATTAAGAATATTGTGAAAATATTCTCTCCAAATTGTTTTTATATGTTTATGGGATTGTAAGATGTTTCTATAGAGAATAATGGTGGGGTCCTTTTTTATTCATATTTATTGATGTTGGTTTGTGAAAGTAGTTCTCTAGGTGATGTGATAAATGAAATTGAGAATAAAGGGAATATTATATATCATGGTTGGAAGCCTAATAATAGTATACCAGTTGGATAGGAGGTTATGAGGATCTATTTTTTCATTCAATATTAACAACAAGGCGCTAACTATACTATGATAGTGATTGCAAACAACATGACCTTTGGATTGATATGTCTATAGTAGCTCATGAATGAGGATGTTGTTGGTTATGGCTATTATAACATGTTTCACTACGATATGAGGATAACAGGGTCTCAGTAATGGTAGTACCAATAGGTATTACCCAGTATTTTATGGTGATGTGACACATTCCATCACCATACAACATACCTTGCATTCGTTTTGATTTAAATGCAAGCTTGTGATGATCTTTTCCATTAAAGTTTATAACTTAAATTGATACCAGTTTATATATTAATACATTACTATTGATTTATCTTAGGTTTTGTGGAAGTGAATCTATTTTTTGGTTGGAATACTAGTGAACTTTTTCTCACACACTAATTACAACCCTTTTTTTATGGAGACTCTGTTATGTTTGACCCAATTCAAGGAACGATTTTTCGTGGTGGCGATGATGAATCTAGTAGATAAGTTTCTTCTCTTGAATGTGATTATGGAGGTGGATCTAGGATGATGGACCTCTATTTTAATGGAGGTTCTATGTTGTGGCATTTTTTCCCCTTATGTTTTGGAATTTTGGATATGTATAAAGTTGTATAATGCATAACATGAAATTTTTCTATCCATTTTTGATTGTGGATATTTATCTTTGTGTGAATTTTTATTCATATGAATTTTCTATGGTTTTTATTAATGGGTTAAATCACTTCCAATTCGTGTATTTGATACCCATTCATGACATTATAGCCCATGGGGATTAAGAATTTCTTTCATTCCACACCACAGGAAGAGTAGGTTTTTGGGTTAGATGGAACATCTAATTGGTTTTTGGTAATAGTCATCATGGTTTTCAAGGAATCCCAATATTCTAATTATAATATAATTAATTAATCCCATATTAATGAAACACATCCATTTATTTTAATTTATTTATTTTTCTACAATTACAATTATCGCATGAGTAACATTAATTTAAAATATACAACAACATGTACCATGATTCATCTTTTGGAAGCTCAGATATAACTTGTTTTATCATAACTATTGATAATGAAATACAATGACTGTATAAAATATTTAAATTACAATAAAATTGAACTATATAATATATGATTGTTTTATTCAACTTCTAAATTATACTATGATGTAAAAAAATAATTGATCTCATTCATCTTATATTCAATTAAATTTATTACATAATGTTGTTGAGAATAATAAAATTTTCCAGAATTCTAGGGCTTCATCACTCTCACCTATTGTGATTTCATCAAAACTAATAAAGATATTAAAAATAAAAAGTTAATCATTCTATTTATTCGCAATCCATCTCAAAAGGGAAATATAATGAAAGCTCACTACTATATAAATTATATTTGTTGAAAAAATTCCTTCACCTAATTAAAATAAATTATATAGCCATTGATTTTTAAGAATAATCACCCTCAATTATTCATCATATAAAATTTATCTCATGGAAACATTTCTCCACCTTTTTATAATAACACCGTATACTGATTCATAAATTAAAATTTATATAGTTTTTAACATACCTCCCCCTTTTTTAACACAAAAAAACAAAGTAACGATGGTGGATTATTATTGAATATATTATAATGAAAAGGGAATGAAGAAATGATATCTATCCTCAATTCATCAAAAAATTTCCTTGTACATATATTACTGAACACTTCATTATACTGATTCTCCATTTAAATTCATTCCAATAAAATATTCTTGGTACAAAACTTCCCCTTTATGAAAGGATAATTGAATTCAATGTATTTTCATCTTTATTCGTAAAATATGTTATTTGAAATATTTATTTTTATTATATTATAACAATTTCAAATCATTGGTTTTTAAACATTCACCTTCAAATTTCCCTAATGAATCTTCATCATTAGAATTTTAGTGTATCCATGTGTAGTGGAAATATATATTTATTTAATCACAATTAAAGTCACGTAACATTTTTTATATTTAACAAAAATGACATGGAATTAACTCAAATTGAATACTCCTATTTTTTCTTATTTTTGGTTATATAAATATATATCCCAATCCAAATCAGTGAAACCAATTATATTCAAACTATTTTATCATCAATAGAGAAAAAAAATTATGTTCCAAAAAAATGTATGGATTATTTTGGCATCCCATACGAGTGATACCTTAGGATCACTCTAAGGTCTCATAAAAAATATACTATATATAAATTATTATTTTTTAATATAGAAATATAATGAATTTTTTTATGATTTAGATGCACTCTGTATTTACACTTTTCTCTACTTCATCTCAACTCATATTCAATCCAATAGAAATAGGTATGGATACATAAACGGATTCCACCATACCGAACAACCTTGATAGCTCCATGTAATCTATTTACTGTGAATGGAAAATATAACATCCTTTTTGAAAAAAATATATTCCAACATTGAAATTAATCTCTCAAACAATAAAATATACATGATTATCCATATATGTTTTGAAAATTAATCACATGATTTCTCTTAATAATTTGTAAAAATTATCTCCAAAATATAGATGCTGATTATGACAATTATTGTGCCCATATTCATCACATATAAAATTTTATACACTTTTACTTTATATTTTTTCAACTATCTCAAGAAAACAATCAAGGGTTTTATACATGGAATGGTGGTCTATATTCAACCAATAAAAACATTTCTTTAATTTTCATACCATGGTTCCATAGATTTTGAGTATAGAGAAATATACTATATAATCATTACTTTACAATTAACTTCACCATCTAGGAATATTTTTTTTACACTTTTTTGACAGAAATTAATATTTTAGAGAATAATAAATGCTACAACATTGTTATTTTTACATGTCTTGTAACAAGGGTGAAATATTCATCACTATAATCACCTATAACTAATGAATACCAATTTTAGTCTTATATATAGTTATTCTATGAAACATAACACTTTCATGGATCTTATTCCATAAATTCCGCATCATTTATTTATGATTTTTTTTTCTTTTATGGCCTAAAAATAATCTCCCTTATTTAATTTTTCTGAATCTATTTATTTTTTTCATTCATCACTTTCAAATTTTCTATATCTGCAGTTACTTCTAAAACTAACTTAGGATTAAAAAAAGAGTAAGTGTTGTCTCAATTTTATTATCAACCTTATTATCAATTATAATGGATCATATAGGCTTATGTTGATATTTTCTAATTCAACCTTCTTCTATAAATTTTATTAACATCGACCTTACATATCTTTAATTTTCTTTGTAATATTTGAATAGGATGAGATATACATCATGAAGATTACTTTAACATGTATTATACTACATCTCCTATTTCATCATTAAATGTAGTTTATTTATAATAATGTTCACTAAATTGAAACCAACAAACTAATATTTACATTTTTCATGTACATGGGTCTTCATCAATTAGTTACCTAACACTTGAAAATTCCATCTTCAACATTATATTCCAAAAATAGCAAACCTATATTCATTATTTCTAAAAATTATGGACTCCCAAAATTAAAAAATAATTTAATATTGGGTTTTACTGAATAAAATACAAAGGGAGTCAAATTTTAGTACAATATAATGAAAAATGTGTTTGACTATTTTAAATTTCATGTACAACCTCACATTACAAAAAATTTGATAGGTTTTAATTAATGATCATGAATAATCTGGTGAAAAAAGTGATTCTATTAATTTATTAGGGTAATCTATTATATTATGAACTGGTGGGAGTATTACCTCATTGATTAAGTCAATTCATTGAAAAATAGAGTTCAAAATAGTTTCCAGTAATTTTTTTCCATTATCAATCAATAGCATCTCAAATGTATCGTTAAAAGTGTTTATTAGTTTCTCTTAAAAAAATAATGACCACATCCATAAAAATGAACTTATATTTTTTGAGCATTATAATTTCTATATTTGTGAATTCAACAAGGAATATTGTAATGTATAGATGATCTTTTGTTGATTTATATCTTTGCAATCAATATAAAATAGTTTGAATAAGTTCATGCAGGTTAGTGAATAGAATCTTGGAACTTTTTCGAATAACATATATCATCCTTTCAACTAGAAATGTTTCATTAATAATATATCCTTCCCATTTTATTTGTGGTACATGTCTCACCATATGTTCCTTGAAATTTAATTCAATTTATTTAGAACAATGATTTATAGTCTCTTATTCCCTAGAATATTTTCATAAATATCCATTATATAGAATTAGACTTTCGTATTACTAATCTGCAGTAAATTACTACATTTTCATCATATTATTGTGATAATTTTCACAAATTTTGATAGTATAATGATACATAAATCTCAAAAAAAAAACTCATTTACCATCATTTTGAGGTATATAAATCATAGTAATTTGTGTTTATGTCCATTAAAAACCAGAATATACATAATCATCACCCTTTAAACCTCAATAAGAATTTTCTGATCATTTTTATTTTATATAAATTATTATATCATACTAAAACATATCCTAAATTATGATAATAATGATTTTCCATGATTCATTTATTACATGTCATGTTATAAGAATAGATTTTATTGAGAATAAATAAAACACAAATTTTTAATTAATTTAGTGAAAAATATATTAAAAACGTAATGTCATCTACTTCACATTTCTAATGTTCCATTTCATCATCAAGAGAAGGAATATAACATGGAATTTTAAGAACACATCGACATTTTCATGTAAATTTCCATCAAATAGAATATTTTGTTGACTGGTTTATTTGACCTGAAGAATCTAACTCAAACGAGTAGTGGAAAAATATATTGAATAGAAATATTACAATGATATATAACTATTTATACACAATGAAAAGAAAATATAAAACAAAATTAATATATTTACATGCAGAACAAATAAAAAGTTGAATAAAATTAAAAAAAATGAAATTATTATCCTCATAGATTTTCAGGATGATCATCAAACATATTAAATAATCAAATAAAGGAAAATATTTGAAATAAAATAAGCACGATGATAGATATGTGTATAAGAAGAATGATTTTTTTATGTTTGTGTGACTATATATTGGCATAAAATATCACTAATATTTATCAAGTGATTGGTTACATGCTCATTGGAAATAATATTTTTGGATATATGAATGATTTGTGAGTGTATATTAGATAGTTAGACTAATGAGTTATATGTTTTAGTAAAAGAATTAAAATACTACAATACATAAATGATAAATCAAGAAAATGATATATTTAAATATTCAATTTCGTTAATAAAATATGTTTTCTTGTGATAAATAAAAAAATGATAATAGTGTTATTAATGGGTTAGGATGGAACCTAGTGGTATAATTGGCGACTCATGAGACCTCCATAGTGATTATTATGTGAATGTTAATCATGTCAAAATGAAGCATGATCCAGATTATATTCATGGAATCAAGGACCCTAATTATTTGTTTAATTTTAAATAGAAGAAATTTTCTTCTAATAAAGCTAGTATGTGTGTTGGGATAAAGAAATAGACATTTTCATTTTTAGTTGTTTCTGATGATAACAACCAACCCATTATCACAAAGTAATAATGGTGTAACTTTTTCAGTATATATATATTTTGTAGGAATTAATTCAGATCAACATTTCTAAATCCCTTTATGAATTTCCGCACTGAATTGGGGAAACACTAAATATTGGATGATATATTTATGTGGATCTAATTTATTTTTTGTTTTTTGGTTGGAATATTATATCTATTAGTAATGATTTTATGACATGATATTTCCATATAATAAAAAAAATGTATGTAATTTCTAGGAAATTTGAAGTAATTTTTTTTAAAATTATATGGGACTATTTTGAGACCACACATTGAGCTGACACATGATCCTGAGACTCGATGAGAATGAAATAATTGATCGATATTTTCTTAATGTTATTTAAAATAGTGAGCATGCATAGTTTTTAAAAATTCTAAATGGGTTCCAAAAATAAATATATGAAAGCATCGTTGCCTCCAAAATGATGAAATTACCTAAGAAATAACCTAATGTTGATCAGTGTGTCTCGAGGGTAAATGTTAATTTTTTTTCATTTTAATGAAAAATAAATGAAACTTAATAAAGTTTATTTTATTTGAATTTACATCACATCAACGCAATATTGAGGTGGTTATTTTATTTAATAAATGAAATCGTGTAGTAGAATTAAAACTAAAGTGTAACTGAAATGATACTTCATTTTATGAATGGAACAATGTAACGATGCAGAAGATCAGAAAAAATGGAAACGATTAAAATAATTCCCCAATTTTATTTTATAATATATATAACGGATCGTTGGCCCGTTCCGGGAACCACTCTGAACCTTGGAAGGAATTTTTTTGTAATGCTATGAATGATGAATTAACACGAAATATTGATTGAGGTTGAGGAACAACAGATCATGAGGGTTTGACTCCAAAATTTTCCATTGAAAAATCCAGCCTCGAGGTGTGGGTTTTGTTTAATGTGATTTTGTTTCCCCATTTACTATTTGTAAATGAAGAATGCTGATCAACCAACTAACAGGTTGATCTTCAGGTTATTCATTTATGTGAGATATATTGTTTATTATGGGGCTTGAGGTGTAATAAACTTGGTGTATATTCATTTCCATTTCATTCTAACTGTACAAATGAATACCCATCAAATATTGGAATAATCAGTCCCTTGGGTGTCCTTGGTGTTTTTCCTATCCTCTTTCTTATGTACTTCACTGATTGACCAACGTGGTCACGTTGGACATTACGAGGGGGTGTTGAGCGCGACCAGACCCCATGATAAATGGAAGACCAGTTGGCCCTTCGGTAGGTGATATATTGACCTGAGAACTTGGAAACAACGTATATATCGAAGAACGGACCATTAGAGTAAATTTGGTAACCAGAGGAAGAAACCTTGGGGGTGGCCGCATGAATTGGGGGATGTGTGAGTGAGATGGTTTGCATCGGTGGAGTGCCACAACGACCGAGGGGGGGGGGCCACAAAAATGCCATGGGAAGACATGACTAGAGGTTGTTTTGGGTTGGGATGGACTAGATCGGCACTAAACTAGACCCTTCTCATGGAAAGCCACATATCTTCCAAACTATACATCCAATTGACGATCCATTTGCAATGTACTAACCCTTATGGAGAGGTATTCATTTTGATATAATCTAAGTGAGTTATCAAGGAAATTGAGATATGATTTATGGATTGGGGATTAGATTCTCCCAAAATCAAGATCTTTATAAGAGGGAATCATGTTGCTATATGTGATGAGAAGATAGTGACAAGCAGGTCTAGGTGCCCCAATAGGCCAAAGTGACGAGTATGTGTAGTTGCCCAAGAAAATTGTAGTGACGAGTGGCTCTACATGCCCCATCATGCCCATGTGAGGTGCATTTCAAGGTTCCCCAGTAGGCCTATGTGATGAGTGATTCTTGGTTCCCTATTATGCCTTTGTGACTCATCGGGGATGAGTGTCTCAGTAGTGCAACGTGTTCATTGTTTACCACTAATATGCTTTCATTTCATACATTAGACTTATATCGTTGTGATATGACTCTAGTAAAACTACCGTGAATATAATTATTAGAGTATAAACATATAGTACCTATTTTGTATTCTAATTTGTGCATAATTTCATTTTATTTATTGCCTTTGTGTTTTGGGGTCCTTATTGAGTATTGTTTTACTCACCCTCTCATGGGATTCACTCACACATGTAATGTCTTGTGCATATGACAAATGCTTAGACAAATTCCATGGTAGTCTAGGACCAGATGGTTACTAGTGAGATCCAATATAGAAGGCGTATTTTATGGCTTTAGGCGACACCCCCTTCACCAACATCTTAGGTGGGGTTTTTTGCAGACAGACAATAGGATCTTTTACTTTACTTTTGTTAGGCTTTTATTCTAGCACCCATTAAATTCAATTTTGTACTATAACCATCATTGTTTATCTTAATGGCATGGATATTTACTTTACAACATTGTTTTCTAGTGTAACACCCTAAGCTTTCATGGTACACTTCACTTTAAATAATACAACAACATGTGTTGTACACTACATCGAGTTATAACACACCACAACCAATCAAACTAGCCATTATAAACAGTAATAACAAATTTTTGATTTTTTTTAAATTTTATCATTCAAAATGGGCATCATTTTTCGATTCAGAATATCAAAATTAGCATAGGGTGAATTTTTGGTATTTTTCTGAAAACATTCATTTTTTTGATGAATACTGAAATACACGAAGTTATTGTTTAATACCAACTTTTTATTTAAATAATTATTTATTTTATTTAAATTTATTTTAGTTCAAAATAGATACATAATACCTATATAATTTCAATGTAATTCAGTGGAGTCAGTTTATAATAATTTTAGATATATAAAAAATTTATTAAACTTTTTACCGTCTTTTACCCACCACCTAGGAGCATTTGAAAATTTATAAAAAACATTATTTTACCACTTCTGAGAGTTGAATTGGAAAAATAAAAGAGACACAGTTGATATAAGTATGTAAAATGGGGTTCAATAAGATGAAAATATTTTTTTTGAATAGTAATATTTTACTTTTATTTACCATGGTTAAAAGAAAATAGGGAAATTAAGGGTAAAAATGATATTATTATTACCCTAAAACATTTTTTAATTCTATTGGATAGGTATTATTAGACAAAAAAACCTTATGAGTAAAATATGATCCTTTAGGTCCACTCGTATTAGATTAGAACATTTATTATTATTTAATTCAAAAATGAGTTAAAAGTGTTAAATCCAATGTTTAATAACTAAAATATTTTTAATATAGGGTTACATATACAATAAATTCAATTATAAATATTAATTAGAAAAATAAAACGATTTTCTACATAATGGTATTTTATTTATAATTTTTAGACATTAAATAATTAAATTTATTTATTACACAATAATAATGCAGTAATTACAAAGTTAATGAATGATTAAAATAATTGAAATTATAAATATCAAATTAAATGTAATTTTAGACTTTTTATGAATTACACTAATTTTCTAGGTTAATATGACATTATAGGGTTGGATAGAAGAATTTGTTTTGAAGTAATAATGCTATTATGAATTTAGTAAAAACAAAGTACCAAATAGTGTCGAAATTGACATAAAAGAGTTTTTTAAAAAAATATTATTTTATTAATTGATATTCTATTCCTAAAAATATATGGTTCAGCCAAAATAATTATATAATTATATTTATATCATTAATGAGCCACTTGGAATTCACTTATAATTTTATAGTATGTTTATTATGCATATAATATAAAAATACAATGAGAGATGGTAATGTCAAACTATTTAACTAAGAGTTAAATCTAAAAGATAAAGTTAATATAGTGACCCAATCCTGTATAAACCTATTTTATGAGTGGTTTTAGAAATATATACACCTTATAATATAAAAAATTCATTTTTTAGCCATTATAAACTAAAAATTATTTTATTATAAAATAATATTTTTACCTTTTCATAAGGTTCCCCTCACCCCACTTATAAAAGTTCGCTATCCCTAGTTTCTAATTCACACCTTAAATTCTATTAGTCTCGGCCAAACCCTGACCAAATATCCATAAAACTGTTCTCTATTCATCATAGAGGCCTTAATTTAGTCATAAATCCATCCTATGTAGCCCTTTTGATCAAATAAAAGGAAGAACCTGAAGAAGTGGTAAATATTTCTTCACCTCTTCCATGTTCCATTGTTCTTTACTTCCACTTTATTTGTTGTTTCCATTCTAAAATAATAACTCCAGTATATTCTATATACTTCAATTTCATTATAAATATGGTACAAGCGTATTCATAATTCTATCAATCCTTTTAATGACATGTCACCATATGTGTGTACTTACGGCATACCGTCTCCACGTCGTGGTGTGGTTGTTATTCAATACATTATTATTTGGATGGGTATAATATTGATTTATAATTAGAGTAAATAATAAATATAACATGATCATGATTCTGTATATATGATATTCCATCTATTTATATATGATTTTAATATCAAAATAATGATATTTTGGCTCATGCGTACGTACGGATTACCATCTCAACATACCAGATAAGATTCATTGCCCATCATATCCATTCAATAATAAAATTTATTTGATGATTAAAAATAATTTTTAAAGACTTAATATCATTATAAATATTAATAAGACACATCCCATTCATAACAAACTTGGCTTATGTAACTAAGCATATAAAAGAGAATGAATTAGTTAACACCAGAAAAGATGATAATACTTAAATATCAATATTAGAAGATCATATATGATATCATATTAATTGATATGGTTATTATATAATTTAATAACAATTATTTCACCATTATATAGGAGATTAGCATACCCTCCAACAAGGAAAAGTACAAGGTAAGGGGTTTCTTATCTCACATTTAATTCTGTGAGATTTCCATTGTTCGACACTTATTTTTTGCATGCGGTGTATTGTGTACTGCCATTGATATATATAATCACGATTCTCTCTATATTCATGGTATTTTTCGATTCATTTGGTGGTTATTATATTTTTTTTGTTTGACTCGATTGATTACAACGAAGTAAGGGTTTTTTATCTCACTCTTTATACCCGTGAGATTCATGCTATGTTGGATAATATTTACTTTTGTGTGGCATATGTACTGAAAATGACTGTACTCATGGTGTAATAACTTTAATTTATGAGTATTTAAATCTTCATTGTATGATCCTTCATTCATGGGTTGTATGTTTCAGAAGTTACCAAATTAGAAAGGGAATTTCAAATTTCAATTTCCACTTAGTGGGATTTACGCATACTTCATTGATTATTTTACTCCATGATTATGTGTGGAATCACTATTTATTATTTATGTAGTAATTTCCCCTCCAAATTGTGTGGATATAATTCTGATACACATAATCACTCCATTGATAATTTCTTAAGTCATTGATATAAACTTGATCCGAACTCAATTTTTATTCATTGAGATAACCATCCAAGTCATCAGTGTTGTTTTTAAAATAATACAAGTGAATGTCCTCTAATTGATTTAAACTAAATATCCAATCATATTAAGTGTATTTATATTTGTCACACATAACTATGTCATTGATTTATCCTTTACCTAAGGACACTGTCTTTATATCGGACGTCATCTCAATTTACATTCCTTTGAGACTTCTTTGTTGTTATACACCAATTCACTATTATATGGTGTATATACTATCATTTAACATAGTATATAATGAAATCCTTTATTCTCATGGTATTATAATGTTTTTATTACCTCAATTTTCTACATTTAAGAATCTCTAATTGGTATAGTAACTCTAACTAAAATACTATTTTAAAATATTTAAAATTTTATTCTTCTGAATATTTCTCATTAATGGCCATGTTTTAAAAATGTTTTTAAGGTTTTATTTATATGGACATTAATGTTTTAAAATTAAAATTATTTTTAATTGATTTAAAGTGGTATGGGACACTTTGTTTCAAAATTCTACTTTAAAATGGATTCCTGACAAATAGTGTTACTTTTAAATGTTATCAAGAAAAAGGGGGATATTTCACTAAAATAGATTTGATGATTATTTTCATCTATGTCAATATCCTTTATTATTCTCGATTGAGGTTAATCTGTTACAATAAAATCATCCATATTGTATTGAATGTGTTATGTTTGACTATGGATGTGCTATTTTTATACCATTAATGGTTTGGGGATAAATTATTGGCATTTCATATGCTAATTTTAATATAAATTTTTATGTTATGTTTCAAAATTTACGTATGGGGAATGCATTGGACTTAGTTAGTGATGGGTGGATTCTGCAATAGCACATCAATCCAATGGTAGGTATCATGAGACAAACTAGTGTCTTGGCAAAAGGCCTTGACAAAATCTTATTTGTAGTCTTGGGACAAGTCCTTGAGTAAGTGGTTATGAAAGTCTATCATTATGCGTTCCATCATTATGAATGTGGCTATTGATATTTCATGTGATTATTTGACTAGTAGAATATCCATGTGAGTAAGTAAATTTCATTATTTTTTATTTATATTTTCCATATTATGGTGATGTTTATGCTGAAAAGGCTTTTGTTTTAGTTCTATACATTGTATTAAATTTTTATGCTTATTTATGAATATTTTGGCTATATTGTTATCATTACTGAGTATCTGAGATCACCCATTTCTATGATTTATTTTTCTTAGGATGCAAAGAAGTATATTATGGATGACCTGTAGGGATAGTATATGGGATCTCAGTGTTTTCTATGGAAACAATGGTTTTGTAGTTTTCGATTTTATGATGTAATGTAAACCTTATGAATGTATCTAGTACTTCCAAGGCTACAAAACTAATCGGTATTTCAAGACATGAACTTTTGTGATCATTCAAATGATACATAATAATGCCCCGAATCTAGGGTTCTGGGGTCGGGGCGTTATATTTTGTATTGAAGGAAGTTTAATACAAACCTTGGAAACTAGTTTTAGATAATCTTTTATAAGAGCACATAGCCGTAATATAGAATTTGAGGATTAATATAGATGAACTTACTATAATTTTGGTATTATAGATATTTTGTGAGTTTTCCAAGCAATACATCTCTGTCTGGATATGATTAGGTAGTGGCGACTCTCGCACAGTTGTACCTAGGGTTAAAACTCGAAAACACTTTTTTGAGATAAACTCGAATGGGAAATGCTGCCCGAAAATGGGCCTTTCTGCACTCTTGGTTATGACATTCCCTGGGGATATTCTTAGGATAATTATTATTTTCTTTACAAACCATTATAAAGGGTTTATGAGTATATACGTCCTCATGGAAAACATTTTTTATTGTTATCGATTATATCCCTAAACTGCTCAATTTATTTTATGTGTGTTACAAGTTTGGAATTATGTATTTCGACTCATAAACTAATCTAGTTTATGCCATTGTTTAGAAATGGAGCCTAGTGGAAAGAACGAAAACTGCATCAATGCATGCACTCCATGTAGTGATTTCCCCTTATACTCTAGATAATTATAGTGAAGATGGTGATGAAACCTGTTCTGATCAGCTAATGACCATACTAGGAGAACTCACTCAGGTTATTGATAATAAGCTTACCTGTTTGGAGAACCTTGATCCGCAACGTGGGGGATAAATGTTTGATCGCTTCATGAGGAAAAAACCAACAACATTCAATGGGGGAAAAAATCCACTAGTAGCTAATCAATGGTGTTCGTTGATTCAAAACACAAATGAATATGATGAAGGATCAAATATGGAATGGAGGGAGTCTAAAAAAATTCTTAGAAAAATACTTTCCTCATGACCATCGAAAAGATATGGAGAAGAAATTTCTTGAGTCTAAGGAAAAAGGAGGATGAGAATGTTCCAAAGTATGAAGCTAACTTTACAAGGTTAGTGAGGCATGCTGCAGATTATATACATAACACAATAATTAAGATTGTTCATTTCTTTTATGGGTTATAACCATTTCTCCGTTGAGCATTAGTCTCATATTCCTTCTCATCGTACGAATATATTGTCTCATGTGTTATCAAGATTGAAAAAGAATTATCTAATTTTTACGACCATAAAGAAAAGAAAGAGAAGAAGAGATCTTCTAAACATTATGGAAATGGAAATAAGGGGAAGAAGGGAAAAGATGAATATCCATCCTATAGTAAATGTGGGAAGAAACACCCTGGTACTTGCCTAAAGGGAATGAGAGTCTGTTACATGTGTGGTGAAAACGGCCACCATCCTCGTGATTGCATGGGGACGAAAGATGATGTTAATGTTGAATGTTACAATTGTAGAGAAATGTGACATTATGGAAATGAAGGTCTAAGATTCAGGGGAAATTGCATTAGAAAAGGCCAAGGGATCAAGGCCAAGTTTATGTTATCACTACTGTTGAGGTTGAAGCTCCGAAAGATGTAGTGGCAGGTAATTTAATGGCTTCCTCACGTTTAGCCAATACATTATTTGATTCTGGATCATCGCATTATTTCATATATTTCCAGTTTTCTATGAAAATTAGATATTTACAATTTGATTTAACAAGGGAGCTGTCAGTCAAAACTCCAAAGGGATGTATCATTGCAACAAAGTTATGTGAATCAGTCCCCATTAGGGCATATAAATATAATTTATCTACTGATCTCATCATCATACCCATGATTTAATTTGATATAATACTTGGTATGGATTGGCTTTTAGACCGTAATGGTAAAATTTATTGTAAAAAGAAGGAGGTTACAATTTTTGATGATGATAATGAGTACCTTATCTTTATATCTGAAACGTCACCACCAAATTTTTATCTAGATCCACCCCCTATGGCTCAACTAAATACAATTATTAGGGATGAAAATAATGAAATAACTATGGGTGAGGAAAGGAATTATAAAATAGAGGATGTAACTATTGTGAAAGAATATGTTGATGTGTCTCTCGAGGATTTACCTCGACATCCTCTAGAACAAGAAATTGAGTTTTCCATTGACTTAATTCCTGGTTCATGGAAAATATAAAAGACCCTTATAGAATGGACACAGTGGAATTAGTGGAAGTAAATAAAAAAATAGTAGAATATGGTAATAAGGGATTTATTCTCCCCAGTGTTTCTCCAGGGGGATCCCCTATTCTTTTTGTTATGAAGAATGATGGATCTATGAGGTTGTGCATTGACTACTGGGAGATCAATTCCATAACAATAAAGAACATATATCCCCTACCTCACATTGATGATTTATTTAACAAAATTCATAGATCTTAATACTTTTAAAATATTGACCTTCGATCTTGATATCATCAGTTGTGTGTGAAGAAGTAAGACATTCCGAACAAAATATTTCAAACCAGTTATGAGAATTAAGAGTTTACAGTAATGCCTTTTAGATTGACTATTTCACCCTCTGTCTTCACGGATCTAATGAATAGAGTTTTCAAGGAATATCTTGATGAATTTGTAGTGGTATTTGTTGATGATATCTTGGTATACTCCAAAAGATACGAAGATCATGAAAATAACTTGCGTATTATTTTAAAAACTCTTAGAAGACATGAATTATATTGGATGTTTAGAAATTGTGAATTCTGGATTAAGGAGATTTATTTTCTTGGCCATGTTGTCTCTAAGGAAGGAATCTCTATTGATCCTTTTAAGATGAAGGCAATCCAATAATGGACTGCACCAATGATTATAACCGAGGTATGAAGTTTTCTTGGTTTAGCATGTTATTATCAACGTTTAGTACAGAATTTTTTCTGGTTGGCTAACCCATTAACAAAGCTCACACATAAAGGGGTTAAATTTGTTTAGACAAAAGAGTGTGAATAATGTCTTGAATAATTGAAGATAAGATTATTCAATGATCCTATCTTGACACTACCAATGAGGAATGATGGGTTTGTTTTTTATAGTGATGATTCCAAAAAATGACTTGGTTTTTTCCTTATGCAGAACGATAGGGTTATTTCCTATGCATCACGACAACTCAAAATTCAATAGCAAAACTGTCCTTCTCATGATCTTGATTAGAAGTTGTAATATTTTCTTTGATGATATAGAGATATTATCTCTATGGTGAAAAATGTGAGATATATACCGATCACAAGAGTTTGAAGTATATTTTCTCATAGAAAGAACTAAACATGAGGCAACGAAGATGGATTGAACTACTCAAAGATTATGATTTCACTATACACAGCCACCTAGGGAAGGAAAATAAGGCGGCAGATGCTTTAAGTAGAAATGATCATGGAGTTTTGAACAAAATGAGAGTTGAAATAGATCCTATTTTTATGGATCTAGTAAAGATCGGTATGGGAATAACCATGGAAGGTGAAACATCAAAACATTTTCAAATGTTTTCCAAACCATATTTACTAGAAAGGATAAAAAGTTCTCAAATAGATGATGAGGAATTTCAAAAGATGATAAAATCTGTTAACGATGGATGAATGATTGACTTCTTATATGAAGATTGAATTTTGAAATTTGGTAAGAGACTCTGTGTTCCTAAAATACCTGATCTAAAAAGGGAATTGTTGGATGATGCTCATAGTTCCAATATCCTTATACACCCTAGTAGCACCAAGATGTATAGAGATTTTAAGGAACCTTTTGGGTGGGACAACATGAATAGGGAGATTGCTGATTTTTTGTCAAGATTTATGGTTTGTCAACAAGTGAAAGCTAGAAGGAAATAGAATAGAGGAGCCATGCAACCTCTTCAAATAACTATGTGGAAATAGGAAAATATTATGATGGACTTTTTTATAGGACTACCAAAGAATCCAAGAAGAAACGATGCAATATGGTTCATTATTGATCGTCTTACCAAGTCAGCACATTTTTCTACTATAAGGGAATCTTTAACACTTGAGCATCTAGAAATACTATATATTAATGTAGTTTTGAGACTACATGGAGAAACCCTATCGATTGTTTCTGATCGTGATCCACGTTTTACATCAAGATTTTGGAAACGTCTTCAGAAATCCCTGGATACTGTACTTCATTTAAGCACTGACTACCACCCCCAAACTGAGGGACAATCAGAACAGACTATTTAAACATTAGAAGACATGTTTAGATCATGCTCACATGACATTCAAGGTATGTGGGATCAATATTTACCTCTAGTTGAATTTTCCTAGAACAATATCTCCCATTAAAGTATTTAGATGGCACCATATGAAGCATTATATGGAAAGATATTTCGCACACCAACCTGTTGGGATGATGTCGGTGAAAGAATACTCGTAGGCCTAGAACTTGAGGAGATAACGATGGAAAATTTGAAGGTATTCCAAACCCACGTCAAAGCCTCTCAAAGTAGGCTGAAGAGCTATGCCAAAAACCAAAGGAAGTATTTGGAATTTTAGGTATGAGATCATGTTGTCTTTAAGGTATCTCCATGGAAGGGTGTTATACATTTCGTTAAGAAGGGAAAATTGAGTCCCGTGTACATCAGACCTTTCGAAATTTTAGAACGAATTGGGGCTGTAGCTTACCATTTGGAAATGTCTCCAAGTCTCTCCAATGTTGACGATGTATTCGACATATCAATGTTGAGAAAATACATGCCTGACCCAATGCATGTACTCACATATGAGGAATTAGAACTGGAACCTAATATGTATTATTGTGAAAAGTCTGTCAAGATTCTTGATAGAATAGAACTAGTTCTGAGAAACCAGATGACTCGCCTGGTAAAATTTATATAGAGAAACCATAAGATGGAAGAGGAAATGTGGGAACCCGCAGAACTTATGGTGAAGAACCACCCAAGTGTTTTTATGCATTAATATTCTAGATATGTCAAGGATGAAATTATTTTAAGGAGGGAAGAATGTAAAACCCCATGCTTCCATGGTACACTTCTCTTTCAAAAATACAATAGCGTGTGTTGTATGCAACTTCGAGTTCTAACACACCACAACTAATAAAACTAGCCGTATTGAATAGTAATACCCAAATTTTGAAATTTTATAAATTGTATCTTTCAAAATGGACTTCATTTTTGGATTATTAATATTGAAATTAGCTTATGGTGAATTTTTGGTATTTTTTAGGAAAATATCAATTTTTGATGAATATTGAAAAACACTAAGTTATTGTTTAATACAGAATTTTTTATTTAAATAATTTTTTATTTTATTTAAATTTATTTTATTTCAAAATAGATACATTATACCTATATATGATTAATGTAATTCATTAGAGTTAGTTTATAATAATTATTGATATATAAAAGTTTTATTGAACTTTTTATCGTCTTTTACCCACCACTTAGGAGCATTTACAAATTTACATAAAACATAATTTTACCAGATCTATGAGTTGAATTTCAAAAATCCAAGAGAGTCAGTTGATATCAGTATGTAAAATGTGGTTCAATAAGATGAAAATAATTTTTGGTGAATAGTAAATGTTTAATTTTATTTACCACGGTTAAAAGAAAATAGGGTAATTAAGGGTAAAAATGATTTTATTATTACCCTAACACATGTTTTAATTATATTGGATAGGTATAATTCGACCAAAAACAACCTTAGGAATAAAATATTATCCTTTATTTCCACTTGGATAAGATTAGGAAATTTATTGTTATTTAATTCAAAGAAGAGTTAAAAGTGTTAAATTCAATGTTTAAAAACTAAACCATTTTTGATATAGGGTTAAACATAAGATAAATTAGATGATAAATATTAATTATAAATATAAAGATATTTCCTACATAATGGTATTTTATTTATAATATTTAGACATTAAAAAATTAAATTTATTTTTGACATAATGATGATGCAGTAATTACCGTATTAATGAATGATTAAAACAATTGATATTATAAATATCCAAATAAATTTTATTTGAAAATTTTTATGAATTACACTAATTTTATTGGTTAATATGACATTTTAGGGTTGGTTAGATGAATTTTTTTCAAAGTAATACTTCTGTTATGAATTTAGCGAAAACAAAATTCCAAATAGTGTCAAAATTGACATAAAAGAGTTTTTTAAACAAATATTATACTATTAATTGATATAAATAATTCCTAAAAATCAAAGTTTAGGAAAAAAACTTATATAATGATAGTTTGATCATTAATAAACCGCTTGGGGTTCTCTTAAATGTTTATAGTATGTTTATTAAGCATATAATATGAAAATACAAATTGACATGGTAAATGTCACACTATTTACTAAGAATTAAATAAAAAAGATAAAGTTAATATACTTACCCAAATCAGTCTAAAACCTATTTGTTGAGTGTTTTTCAACCCATAAAAACCTTATCCTTTAAATAATTCATTTTTGATGAATTAGAAACTCAAATTATTTTATTATAAAATAATATTTCTATCTTTTATTAAGGTCCCCCTCACCCATCTTATAAAAGGGCACTCCCCCTCCTCTCTAACTCTCACCTTAAAATCCATTAAGCTCAGCCATCCACTACCCAAATATCCTCCTAACTCTCCTCCCTTCATCCTAGTGGCCTTAATATAGTCTTAATGCCAACCTATGGAGCCCTTTTGATCAAATCAAAAGGAAAAACCCGAAAAAGAGGTAAATATTTCATCACCTCTTGCAAGTTCCTTTCTTCCTCAACTTCCTCTTCCTTTATTGTTTACATTATTAAATAATAACTCTAGTATATTCTATATATTTTGTTTTTATTATAAATATATTACAACCATATTAATTATTCTATCCTTCCATTGAATAACATGTCACCGTACGTGCGAACGTATGGCTTACCGTCTGCAAGTCGTGGTGTAGTTGTTATTCAATACATTATTATTTAGATGGGTAAAATAGTGATCTATAGTTTGTGTAAATAAGAAATATAAAATCATATTTATTCTGTATATATGATATACCGTCAAATTATATATGGTTTTTATATCAAAAAAATGATATTTTCGCTCGTGCGTACGTACGGATTACCAGCTCCACGAACACGAAAAGATTCATTCCCCATCATATCCATTCAAGAATAATTTTAATTTGATGATTATAAATAATGTTTTGAGACTTAATATAATTATTAAAATTAATAAGATACATCCCATCCATAACAAACATGGCTTACGTAACCAAGCATATAAAGGATAACGAATTAGTTAACACCTGAAATGACGATAATACTAAAATTTCAATATTAGAAGATCATATATGATATCATTTTAGAGTATAGGTTTATTGAATAATTTAATTACAATTATTTAACCATTATAAAAGAGATTAATTTACCCTCTTCCAAGTAAATGTACAATTTAATGGGTTTCTTATCTCACATTTAATTCTACGTGATTTGCATTGTTCAGCACTTATTTATTGCATGTGGTGTATTGTGTACTTACATTTGATATATATAATCATGATTATAATTATATTCTATGTATTATATGATTCATTTGGTGGTTATTAACTCTTGGTCATATGAATCAATTGATTACAATGAATTAAGGGTTTTTCATCTCACTTTTTATTCCCGTGAAATTCATGCTATATTGGACACTATTTCCTTTTTTGTGGTGTATGTACTGTACTTGATTGTATTCATGGTGTAATATAAATTAATTTATGAGTATTTAACTCTAAATTGTATGGTCCTTCATTCATGGTTTGTATGAATCATATGTAACCAAATCAGTAAGTGAATTTCAAATTTCAATTTCCACTCAGTAGGCTTTACGCATAATTCATTAATAATTTTACTCAAAGATTATGTTTGGAATCACTATTTATTATTTATAAAGTAATTTCCACTCCCCCTTTGACTGAATTTAATTTTGATACACATAATCACTCCACTGATAATTTCTCAAATCATTGATATATACTTGATCTGAACTCAATTTCCATTCATTGAGTTAAACATCCATGTCCTTGCTGTTGTTTTTATAAGAATATGTGTGAACGCCCTATGATTAATTTACACTGAATATCCAATCATATTGATTGTATTTATATTTTTCACACATAACTGTGTAATTTATTTATCCTTTTCCTAAGGATACTGTATTTATAAGGGATTTTATCTCAATTTACATTCCTTTGATACTTTTTTGTTCTTATGCACCAATTCACTTTTATATGGTGTATATAGTGTCCTTTGAAATAGTATATAATGAAATTATGTATTATCATGGTATTATAAAGTTTTTCTTACCTCAATTGTATTCATTCAAACGTCTCTCTTTTGGATAGTAACTCTAACTAAAATACCATTTTAAATTATTTAAAAATTTATTCTTCTAAATATTTCTCATTAATTTCCATGTTTTAAAAATGGTTTTATTTATATGGAAAATAATGTTTTAAAATTAAAATTATTTTTATAAGTTTCAAAGTGGTATGGGACACTTTGATTCAAAAATCTATTTTAAAATGGCTTCTTGAAGAATAGTGTGACCTTTAAATGTTTTCAAGAAAAAGGGGGATATTTCTCTCAAATAGTTTTGATGATTATTTTCATCTATGTCAATATCCTTCATTATTCTAGATTGAGGTTAATCTGTTAAATTACAATATTCCATATTGTATTGAATGAGTTATGTTTGAGTGTGGATGTGGTATTTTTATACCATTAATGGTTTGTGGGTAAATTATTGACATTCAGTATGCTGGTTTTAATACAAATGTGTATGTTATGTTTCAAAATTTTCAGATGAGAAATGAATTGGACTTAGTAAGTGATGGGTGGAGCCTACTGTAGCCACCTGTTGTATCTGTATGTCTAATGAGAAAAACTAGTGTCTTGGCACAAGGCCTTGGAAAAATTTTATTTGTAGTCTTTGAACAAGTCCTTGACTATGTGGTTATGAATGTCTGGCATTATGCATTCCATCATTATTAATGTGGCTACTGATATTGCATGTGCTTCTTCGACTATTATAATATCCATGTGAGTAAGTAAATGGAATTATTTTGATTTATATTTTCCATATTATGATTAAGTTTATGTTGAAAATGCTTTTGTTTTAGTTTTATACATTGTCTTAAATGATTATACTTATTTATGAAATTTTGCGCTATATTTATATCCTTAATGAGCATCTGAGCTCACCCATTTCTATGTTTTATTTTTTCCAGGATTCAAAGATGTATGTTATGATTGACCTGTAGGGATAGTCTATGGGATCTCAGTGCTGTCTATGAAAACAATGTTGTTGTAGTTTTCCATTTTATGATGTAATGTAAACCTTATAAGTGTATCTAGTACTTCCAAGGCTACTAAACTAATCTATCATTCGAGACATGATATTTTGTGATCATTAAAATGATACATAATAATGCATTGACTCTGGGATTCTGGGGTTGGGATGTTACAGCTGGGGTGGTTTTTGTGTATTAGTATTGGTACTCTGTAAAATTCCTCCCACTTGTGGGGTAATACCTTTGGTGCTGGTCTCCAACACCTAGACGTTGGGAGGTGGGAACGGGGTAGTCACGGAATGGAACCTAGGGGGAGAGTTATGTTAGAGTGGTATCATAGGAAATAATTTCAAATATATGGACCAAAAGTAAATGGATTTATTTTGAGGAAACAATGTTAAATGTTTCGGGTTTGACATTCAGTCTTGAAGAATCCAGTGTGGGTGTGGCGGTAGATGTATCCATACACCAGGACCATAAATTATTCTTTTCGGCTCGGTACATGAAAAAAATGTCTCTTGAATCATATAGCAATTGATATTTTTCTCATGTACTCCTTGATTTAGAGTCTGCTAATCAGTTATCATCTATTTACTATGGTTCATCTTAATCTTCTTTTGGATTCCTCCACACAGACAGCCAACCAGGATTCTGGTGCTTGACCCCGAGGATGGTATTCCTAGTGGTGAGGCATCATTGCAGAGACCAATTATGGAGATGGAACCACTAAGTGGTGCACCAGTGATACCACCACACATCTATCAAAATTTCATACCAGCATTACAGGATAAGGATGCACCCAGGCTCAGTGCCTTATATGAGTTCTAGAAGAAGAAACCTCTCAGGTTAAAGGGTGTGACTGGCTACTAGATAGCTGAGGATTGAATGGAGGATGTCACCTACATCTTCCTAGTTGTGAGGACACTTCCTCAATAGATGCCAATATTATCCTTGAGCCTTCATCGGATCTCAATGAGGAGAAAATGGAGTTTGACAATCTAGAATCGTGACGAGGTGACCCTCACTTGGACTGATTTTGAGTGCATCTTCAGGTTGGAATTCATTCAAGATACTATGTGCTATGTATGCATCTAGGAGCTACTGCACTTACAAATGGGTAGAATGATATTATAAGAGTACTTATAAAGATTCCATAATCTTTCTTGCTAATCAAATACAATCATGGGAGACCCATTCTTTATGACTCGATCTTTTGATTAGGTATGTTGTCAGGATATTAGAGCATCCATGGTATTTATTAGCATCCCTACAATGGATGGGGTGCTAGAGCGATCTCTTCTCATGTAGAGATTTCCTGGCGGAGTGGGAGCCAATAGTAGGAACATCATGTAGACATCTGGTGGCAGATTATTCAGTGGTGGGTAGTACAAAGCAGATGTAGTTACCCAAGAAGGTCAATCCTTTAGGGTAAAGAACCCAGGACACACATAGCTCATAACTACCTAACTCACCATGCAGACAATCAACAAAAAAAATCAATGTAACACCGAGGTAGTGGAATAGGTTTGGGTAGGGTGGTCCCCTGAGAGGTGGATGTGGCAGGGGAGAAGTAATAGCTGTTGGCGGTGGGTGGAGGTTCCAGTTTCTACAGCCTCCACCCCTAGGTGTTCCACCATAGGCTCTTGGAGTAGGTGGACAGGGGTAGGCCAAGATTTCGGTGATACAGAACTATAATCCCAATACTCTAGAGATGATTAGAGGTATGATCTGTGTCTTCTCAAATTATATTGATGTTCTTATAGAAATAGGTTTCACAAACTCTTTCCATGCCATGAACCTTGTTCGGATCTCATAGATTCTGTTAGATCCATTGGATCAATATTTATGGTTATATAATCCTACAGGATGGAATTAAATGATAATGAACTAGTGTCTATAGTTCATCTTTACACGTGGAGGTGAGAGCTTCAGTTGGGATCTCTTAGTAGCAGCGTCGAGGCCTTTAGATGCCATTTTGTGACCGACCGGTTATCCATTTTCCATGATCATATTGAAATTTTTAGGCATTTAGTGTAGTTTTTCTGCAAAGACGGAACCCAGTTCTCCTCTACCAGTCAAAATTGAACGCATAAAGTGTAGGATGAACTTACATGGAGGTGGGTGTAGCTGATCACTCACCAGTTAGCTAGATATAACCTCAATATAATAGATGGGAGGAGTCACCAATTTCTTGTAGTGGTGGATGAGTATGTGGACATCGTCCCTGAGAACGTTATGGGATTACATCCTAATATAGAGGTCAAGGTCTGCATCGATATATAACCTGATATGAAACCTATATCCACATCAGCATATCGGATGGCACCCATGGAGCTTCGTGAGTTATGGGTACAACTTGTGGACCTGCAAGAGAAGGGCTTCCTAAGGCCCAGTGTTTCACCTTGGGAAATCATAATTCTATTTTTCAAGAAGGAAAGTGGATGTTTGAGGATGTGAGGGGACCTATTGGGCCAGAATCTGGTGAATTAGGAAGAAAAAGTATCCACTAAGAATATTCAACAACCTCTTTGATCATTTTAAGGGAGTGCGGTGGATCTCAAAGATAGACATTAGGTATAGCTATAATCAGCTTCATGTATGAGGTGAGGATGTACCTAAGGTAGCCTCTAGATGCTGGTATAAACAATATGAGTTTTGGGTGATTCCATTTTGCATTACCCATTCCCCAGTAGTGTTCATGGGACTAATGAACTAGATCTTCTAGCCTTATAATTAATAGTTCATCATGGTATTCATTAATCACGTCTTGGTGTAGTTCGCATTCAAGGAGGTGCACAAGACACACTTTTAGAAGGTATTGTATACACTCTAATAGAACCGGAAATATTGTATGATATTGAAGATTAAATACTAGATTTGGGAGTTCCACATTCCAGGACATGTCATTTCTGAAGTTGTTGTTATAGTGGACCCGGTAAAGATAAAGGTAGTGTTTGCTTGGGTGCCCTCCGGGAGTGTGACTACGGTGAAAGGTTTCTTGGGTTTGGTTGTAAAATATTGGAGGTTACTGATATGATTTTCTAGTGTATATTCATCCTTATTAGCTTTGAAAAATGAGGATAATCCCTTCTTATGGATGGAGAAGTTCAAGCTGAGTATCCAAGAGTTGAGGTAGTGACTGATGAGTACCCCTATCTTGTGACCTCTATAGAAGGGAGTGGGGTATGTAGTCTTCTTCAATGCATGAGAGACCAGACTAGTTTGTGTCCTCATACAGAATCAGGCAGTGATTTTCTATAGTTCAAAATAGTTGAGGTATCATGAGCAGAAGTACATGACCCAAGATCATGCGATAGTAGTACTGGACATCACATTGAAGGTTTAGAGGCACTACTTGATGGGTGAGCGGTTTACCGTCTTCTGCAACCAAAAAATTCTCTGGTATATTTTTCCCAGAGGGACCTAAATATGAGAAAATGATAGTGTCTAGAGTTCCTCCATAACTATGATTTGGAAATAGTGTATAATCTTGGGATAGAGAATTTAGTGGAGGATGTTCTCAATAGGAGAAATGAGTTTAATTTTCTGAGTGAGGCTTCATAGTAGTTAGCCACAATGAAAATATCCTTTATAGATGGTGATGGGGAACCTTAACATCAGTTTATGGATGTCACTCCCCCACTCTTGCAGCATGTTAGGGAGGCACAACTTGGGGTTGTCGACTATGAGGCCTGACGTGCTCAGTCACTGGCATGGTGGAGTCCTTGACGGATATTTGAAAGGTGGGGAGCACATCATCATTTTCAGAGGGCACACAGTTGTACCAGTGACATTGAGAGAGGATGGTCTGAGAGAGTTCCCAAACTCACCCTTGTCAGTACATCTATGAGTGTAAGAGAAGTACCAGGATCCCAAACGTTATTACTCATGTCCATGGATGAGGACGTTAGTTGTAAAGTTTTTTTATGGGTGCATCACTTGTTAGAAATTGGATGAAGAGAATCATGTTCTAGTTGGCTTGGCTATGCAACTAGAGCTTCCAAATTATAAGTTGGATGGTATCTTGATGGAAATAATGACATGTTTTCCATGAACATACATGGGGCATGATACCATCAGGGTGATCGTGGACTGACATACCAATTCATCCTACTTCTCACCCTTCCTAGAGCATGGTTTGGTAGAGGGAATGTAACACATCTATATTTAAGAGAGAGTGTGGCTTCATAGGGTGCCTTTGATGATTCTATCAGACCATGATGCTAGCATCACATCCTAACTATGGAAGGGATTATTGGAGTTGTTCAGGACTCAGCTACGTTTGATCATGTATTTTCATTCTCTGAAAGATTTTCGAATGGATAAGACAATCTAGGTTCTAGAGGACATGGTTTGTCCTTGTATCATGGACATCGATCGCAGTTATGAGTATTACCTACAAATTGTGGAGTTCACGTACAACAACAACTACCACTCCAACATTGGTATGGAACCATTTGAAGGACGATATGGGCCACCATGAATATTACCATTGTACGAGACATAACTAGGGGAGTTAGAATTCATGGATCTCATGTTTGTACGAGCTACCACTGAGAAGGTGCAGATCATCTAAGAGTGGATGAAGACTACACATAGTAGACCGAAATCTTATGAAGAAAGGATATGGAGGGCATTAGACTTCATTGAGGGATACCAGGTGTTTCTTTAGTTCCCACAATGATGAGTATTGAGGAGATTTTAACAGGGATGTATGTTGTCTTTGAGATTCTCGAACCCTTTCCAGATTCTGAGTAGAGGTGGAAAGGTGGAATAACGCCTAGATCATCCCCCACAAATACATTGGGAACATAATGTCTTCAATGTGTCATATCGGAGTAGGTACGTTCATCACCCATATCACATCATCGACTTGGGGATGGTAGAAATTGTTGATGGTGTGATGTTTAAAGAGTTCCTGGTAGATATTGAGGATTGAATGGTGTGGGTCCTTTATGGATGATCAATTTCTATGGTGTGTGTTCGATGATATCATGAAAATATCCAGGATAGAACATAGGTGCACGGGGCTAGGATTAATTCTCAGTATCTCTATTTTTTTCTAGCCCTTGTTTTTTCTTTTGAAGACATAATTCCTTATGTAGGGGAGAATGTAATTTCCCAGAAATTTTATGTAGTTTTATTTAAAATTATATGGGATAATTTATAGAACATGATCTCAAAAAACATGTGACTCTAAGGCCCGGTGAGCTTGGAATAAACCGTTTATCTTTTTAAATGTTATTAATAATAGGGCACGTGTCCAGTTTTGGTATCTTCTAAATAGTGAACATATTAAAAACTGAGGTCACTATTGTATCTGGAATGATGAAATTACATAATAAAATACATAACCTAGACCGATGCAGGCTAATCATAAAAGGTAATTTATCATAAATTTAATGAGAAGTATGATAAAATTATGAAATTTTATTCTATTTGAATTTTTTTCTATGAAGCAACTTCAAGCCGGATGTTTCATTTAATAAATGAAACATTATGGTGGGACTAAAATTGATGTGTAACAGAATTTCTTTTTCATTTCATAAATGAAGCAACATAATGACACTGCACCTCAGCATAACTGAAAATGATGAAACAGGTTTTCACAATTTAATTTTTTATCATAGATACATGTTTATTGGCATGATCTTGGAACCACTCTATACCTTTATAAGTATTTACATTGGTGACAAATGAATGATGAATCACCACCAATGATGGATTTATTATCGAAGAACAATGGATGATGACAGTGCAACCCCAATCTTAACCATATAATGATCCAACCAAGATGTAAGGATTTTTTTCAATATGATTTTTTTGCCCATTCCCTCTTTAAAAATAACAAATACGGATCAACCCACTTAGAAGTTGAAATGCGGGTCATTCATTGGTGCTAGAAGGATTATTTATTTTGGGGATTGAAGGGTTAAATGATTATTGTTTATTAATTTCCCTTCCATTCTAATGACATGAAGGAATTTTTAATGAACAAGTCCTATGTGCTACCCTTGGATGTTCTTGGTGTTTTTGTTATCCTCGTTCTTACATTATTCACCGACAGAACAACATGGTCGTGTCAGAAATTACCAGGGGATCTCATGTACGATTAGCACCCTAGATCAATGGAAAGACAATTTAGAGAACATTGTAGGTGATACGAAGATCCAATGACTCTATAACACTATCCAGATTGAAGAACAGACCACTAGAGTATGTATAGTGGCCCATGGAAGAAGTCGTTGGGGCGTCGACACCGGCTTTTCCCACCTGCGGGAGGTGGCGTACTATGGCAGCAGAGGATGACCATAGGTATACCATGGGGTAGTGGATAAGGGCTACTGAAAACAATCGTCGGTTGTGTGGACATACGAGACTACAAGATGTGGTTCAGTTGAACTATGAAAATAAATAATGGGGACACCTACAGGTGGGATGCAGTGCCTGCTACATCCTAGGGAGATTGTACCATCCCTCACAAATGGGCTTGGATGGTAAAAAAGACATGGCCTAGTCTGCACCTAGATCCTCAGGTCGTGATGGAATAATGGGTTTGTCCAACGTAGATGACCATGTCAGACCAAGCTTGTGTGGGCAAGTATCAACACACCCATTTTCACTAAAATCGTAATATCTTCAAAACCAAAAGTCTGATTGAAAATCTGTTTATATCGTTGGGACCCTCGTGAAAATGAAACCCCATTGATATACACTAAGTTGGATTTTGTGGAATTTGTGATATGATTGATGGTTTTTGGAGTAGACCTTCCCTAAATCAAGCATATTGCGAGTAGTAATCCAGTGGGTGGTTGTGATGGGAAGATAGTGATGAGTGGGTCTTGGTTCCCCAATAGGACGAAGTGAAAGGTGGGCCCCGGTTCCCTTGCAAAATGAAGTAACAAGTGGCTCTAGGTTTTCCAAAGTCCTGAGTGAAAAAAATTTCTATGTACCCCAGCAGACCTAAGTGATGAGTGGGTCTAAGTTTGTTATCATGCCTAAGTGACTAAATTGGGATGAGTGCCTCATCAGTGCGAGGTGTTTAGTGTCTACGAATATTTGTCATTATTTTCATACATTAAATTTAGACATGTGTGATCTCACTCAAGTGACTCTCCATTGACTATACGTCTTATGAGATACACTTCGTATACAAATATGGCAGTCTACAATGTGCATACATGCCTTTGTTGTATTACCTTTTTTACTTTTGGGCATTACATAGTATTGTATTACTCACCCTTGAATGGTTTCCGACGGCATGTATTGTGTCTTGTGCTAATGAAAAATGTGTTGAGAGAGACATTGGTCGTCTAGGACCAGGCGCTGCCCTGTGAGATCCGACAGACGAGGCAAAATTCTATGACATCAGGAGGAACCCCCTTCACCTACCATTTATGTAGAGTATACCACAAATGTACTTCAGGATCCTGTACATGTATTTTATTTGAATTTTATTCTGTCCCATGTTACTTTTATATTTTTAAATGTTATTTGCAGTGGTTGACAATGTGGAATGAATGTTTAAATTTCGTAATAGTGTATTGGGGATGTGTGTGTGTGTGTGCGTACATGTACTCAGGGAAATCCCTCCCACGTGCAGGATAATGCCATTGTCGTTAGTTGCCTACCCCTGTCCTTTGAGAGGTGGGCTTAGGGTAGTCACGACAAGGGCACCAGGGTATGGGTTGTTACAATGTTGGTCATGGGGAATCAATTCATATACTTCAGACATTTCATGATTGTAATTAATGAGTTAGAACACCAATTATACGCCTTCGAATATTAAAACACTTTTTAACCTACATGGGAAAATGATTTATTGTTTTAATTCAATTTATAGGAACCCTAATATAAAAACAGGTGTTTAATTTTTTATTTTAAATATTTTTGATATGGATAAAGAGAAAAAGAAAGAATTATTTCATCACCATTATTTTATTTCCGTTGAGATTGATCTCTTTAATCGATATATTGTGAATGTCTTCCAATAAAAAAATATGATAATTACAATTCGAATGGTCAATATAAAATGATTCTATGATTTTAAAATATTTTAAAAATAATTTGGAAAGATACTATGGATTTCAAAAAGTGTAATATTTTCATTAAAATTATAGGTCCTAAAATTTTTAATTGAACGATGAAAATGAACCTTCACAATAAAATAATTTTTAATTAACATATTTCCCATGAACCAATTATTTATGACAGAAACTCTAGTAATATTTCTTCTAAGGATGATCTAAGACTTGCTGGTGATACATCAGATAAAGAACACAATTAGTTTTCAAAGGTAGCTGCCATTAATATCATAAATAATCACAAATAAAATTTAGTCCTCATAATTGATAAGGGATAAAAGAGTTTTAATATATTGAGGAAAATGACGCGATACATTTAATATGGTCATATAAAAATACTTCCATGTAACCTAGTGGAAAATGTATTATATAAAATATATCTCATGTTAGAAACATTCAATTCACTATGATTATGATGAGGATAATATGAATATATAAATATCTCAATTAGTAATGGATTGGAATACTGATTTCTCTACATTGGATATCGATTATTATGTTATGTTTTCCTATTATGGTGTATTTAGAAGAAGGAAAATAGAATGTAGTGATAATAATGATAAATATTATAGGTCATGTTAAAAAAATGTTAAAAATTATGTCCCAGATGTAGGTGGATCATAACCCTTTTCACCAAATAAGTCAAAAGTTTTGAAAGACTACTAAATTTAAAAAAAAAATCACCACAATGTCCAATAATATCAAATCATAGAGATTTATAAATATTTATATTGATTTTTTTTAAAAGACCGATGTTTATTTTATTTATTTTCAATATATGTGATGAATTCTTTGAATATATTGAAAATCGAGGCAATTATATGGTTAGTAATTATCAAAATATCATATTTAGTATTCATACTTATCAAGAAATAATTATTTATATGAATATAAAAATAGATAAATAATCTAAAATCAATCAAAATTATGGATTTAAAACTATCAAATGGTCTTAAAAAATACTATAGTTTATTTGTGATGGGTTGTATCTATTATTTTTATTGAAATTTATTTTTGTATTACAATTCACAATAGATCCAGATCTGAGATCAATTTTTATTCCATGTGTTTTTGGGTTATATCAACATTTTAATTTATTGGGAAAATATTGTATTTCTATTCTATAATTTTATTTCATCATGTTTATGGATATTTTTCATTAATTTGGATTGCATGTCTTGTTTTATATACATTTATGTTTGATTTTATTTTTATTACAACTGGAAATTGTTATATTAGGGATGTGGCAATAATAGGTAACAATGACATAGTAAGGGGCCTATAAAATTTCTATAAATTATATTTTACATTATTAATAAGTCTTGGAGAATTTTATATTGCTGGGACTACCTCTACTGGTTATGAAGTGAATGAGTTTTCAATAATGGTTTCAAGGATATAATGTACAACCATGTGCTTTGGTGGTATTATTGCATTATATAATGTAGTTTTTTTCTTCAATGATAGTTTGGAAACCTAAAATTGAAGTGATTATCTCATACAAATGAACATTGAGAATAAAACTATGTTTGGAAGTGACATGTTGATATAGAAGATATTTTGGTAGTTCTTTCTAATGTAGGATAATCATGGATTATGTGTTGATTATTTATAAACCAATTAATGTTTATATTTTATATGTTGGTTGCTGAAATAATATTAAATATTTTTGTTATGTATTTTTTGTGATTCTAGGCTATATAATTTTCAAAACTGTCCTCTAATAGTTTAATTTTAAAAAACATTTTCCAGGACCATGATTTTAGATTTTCCAATTTATTGTATTATGCTATTTCTAATTATCATAAAATAATTATTTTATGTGTGTATAAAATTAAAATAAACATTTCATTTATTTATAAAATATAACTGGTTGATGAAAAATAATTGTTTTATAAAATAATCAATTAAAATAATATGACGTTAAAATAAAATAGTTTTCAAATTAATTTTTTCCTCACACAGTGTTGCATATTGCTATATCAATGAATTAAACTGATCTCTTTTATAATGAAAATTCTAATAAAGGATAAAAATATAAAAAAAAATATATTAAAAATAATTTAATTAATAATTTATATGATAAATGACTACAAAAACAAAATATCTAAAAATGTATTTTCCCAAAAAACATTTTTTCAATAGATTTTTTCATTTTATATGTAGTAATATGTTCCATTAATTTTAAATTTAATTACAATAAATTAAGTTATCATTGTAATGATAAATTTTAAATTATTTAAAGAGGTTGCTTTCATTTTTCAGATAATGTTATTTTACTAAGCTAAAAATTAAGTTACAAAATTAATGTTAAACATGGGGAAAAGGGAGAATGTAAGTTAATTAAAATAAATCATTTTTCAAATATTATGTTTTATGTAACACAAAACTGAAATTAAACATGCATGTTTTATTGAGATAAATTATTAGAATTCCATATCAATAATAATACATTATGAGGCTACTATAATAATCATCATTATGAAAAATAAATTTGGGAGAAAAGAAAAATTATGTTAAAATTACCAAGATAATGTAATATTTATCATCGTGTTCTTCAATGATGTTTATACTCCTAATTACAACTGTGGATACAATGAAATAATGTACCATTATTATAGGAATGATGACGGGGAAGTAATAATGTTAAGGATTTATAGAAGATTATATAAGAAGGTAATATTGTTGTTGGGATTATATAGTCACAGGGAAAATATAGTCATTAATATAATTATATAGTTGTGATTACATATCCATTGGACTTATAAATTTTGTCATATATATTCATTAAGTATATTACCTATATTTTATTAAAAAAATAAGTGATTTGACATGGCCAAATTCATATTTTTTAATGAAATAATTTTATTTTATCGTGTATTTTAGAGATTAAATTAATCACCTTATAAATATGATTCTGAAGATATGTTATATTTGAAAAACATAGTAAATAAATTGATAATTATTTAATGGTGGGTACTAGATATGAAAAAACTATATATTAATTTTATACATTAAAAAATAAAATTTATTTATAAATGTGTTTTATTGGATTACATTCATGATATTTATAATTAATGTATGTGAATTTTTGAAATTTTATTTGGAAAAATGAACAAATTTTTAAATAATCACTTTAAAATAGTATTTTGATTAATTTTTTCATGTGTGAATATATTTATTTTTGAGTTAATAGTGAAAAATTACTATTTTTTACAAGAATATCATTTCCATCATCAATATAATTAAATTTAAAGAGTATAAATCAATTTTTTATGTATAATAATATAAATTTGATTATTCATAAAATAATTCCACAAGATTCAATATTAAATTTTCTCTCTGTATCTATTCATTTTTTGGCTTAAAAACACAATTTTCAAAATACTATTTTCCAAATCAATTTTGTGAACATATATTAAAATTATTTTCTAATATATTAATTAATCTATATTTGAAATATTGATTTCATATTTTGAAATTCATGGTTAAAATTAATTAATTATTCTAATTTCATTTATGTTCATTATGATTAGAAACTATGGAAAAATGTTGATCCATCATAAGGAAAATTTGATTAATCACGAGAAAACATGGTGATAAGATTGAAAAATATTAACATAATTCTAATTGAATGATGGTATATTTACCATTATAATTATATCTTATAAATTGGAAATTGTTTGAGCTACTTAATCATTTGTAAGAGATTAATACTATTTTAATGTTCTATTAAATTACAAGTGTGTCACTCAAATCAAATATAAAAATAAAATTCATATCATAAATTCTGAACACATTTTGAATAATATTTCTCATACAATCCTTGAGAAATACTATCCCTAACATATCTCCCCATGTTTTATATGTCCTCGCATAACCAAAATACTAATACTAAATAGAATAATGTCTCTTCCAGAAGAGGTTTTCTAAATTTGAGGTATTATACGTTATCAAAATATTAATTTGTATGTATAATACTAAATCATTAACATAATATTTTTCTAAGATAAAATAATGTCATAAATATAATAAATATAGTGAAATGATATTAATAATATAGTAAAAAAAAAATTATTTTATTTTCTATATTATGGGAAATTAAAACACCACGTTTGTATACGTGAAAAATATTACATCCAAAAAGAGTCGTGCTTTGTTTTTCATTTCAATATAACAGTGATAGATATTATAATGGATTTGATGAATTTATATCATATTCTTTAATTCATGATGATTTCGGAAAAAATATATTTATTATGTTATTTAACTTATATTCATCAAAAAATGATAGCATTGAGCATTTGTACTTATGGACAAAAACTATAAGATACCATGTTATTTTGTATGAATATATCAAAATGAAATTGTATATTCAACTCCTAAATGTGTAAAATAATTATAAGTGATTTTAAATGGAACTTATAAGGTTTAATTTATTCATAGAACTATATTTAAATCATATTTGAGGCTTGAAAAGTGAATGTGGGGTTTCAAAAGTGTTCTGTGGGCACATTTCATGAAGTCGGAGTATAGGAAAAGTGAATCCTTGGGCGTAATGTTGGTGAATGGTGAGTTCATACTATATTGTTGGACCATGAAGCACAATTTTTAATGTCTCATATTTTTAATAACCCTGTGAGGTGCCACATACAACCGTGTATTTTGGTGTTAAGGTGCTAAGGGACTCACATGGTTGGAATGTGGTTTGTTTAATTGTTCATTAAAACCATGTATGGTATAAGTTATTAGGAATATAAGTAATACAAGATTGGTTCATGGCATGAACATCATTCGATGTAACTACACAACTTTTAGGTTTTTTAATGTGTAGCTCTTATGTATAAAACATGGTTTTAATAATTGTGTGGTCGAACCATTCGAGTCATTAATGTAGGGAAAATTATGTTTCCCTCTTTATAAGCCTAAAGGTTATAACATTATTTCCATAATTTCACCCAATTGGTTACCTTTCAGGTGACTTACTCATTCTCCCTTCCTACACGATATGTATCTCTCATTAAAAGTTTAAATAAAACATCATTAGATACATTGGAATCCTTGAAGAAAGTATTTGACTCCATTAGCCTATATTTCCTTCTTCTATTTTTGATTTTTCATCTAATATTTGTTTTACAAGTTATAGATATTTTTCCCAATTTTATAAGAGCATGCTAGTGTTAGATTAAAGTGATAGGTCCTTTTCTCTTATATATAAGAGGGTGAGCTGATTGGTTTTATGTACTTCACCGCATATCATTTTGTTGAGTTATTTTGTCATGGATAATTTATGAAGTGTGAAATCATAAATTAAATTCTTGGGTATTTTTTTGATGTTGAGGCATAGAAATTATTCCTTGTTTAGTATTTAGGATTTTTCATGTGGTGTCTTCTAGATTTATGGAATAGTTCCATTGTTATGGGACAAGTGAGTGGGGATTTGATCAGTATGCATTTAGATGTAGTTTTTTGTTGTTTTTTATTTGGTTATTTCATCTAATTCACTACTGTATAAAAATATTTATATATCTTCTGTGGTATTTTTTTGAGATAGTACATTGTATACCTTAATAGATCTTATATTGGCCTTGGAATCTACTCCTAGCCATTTGAAATTAAATGAAAAACATCATAAAATTTCGGTGGTCTGTCATAACTACAATGTACTGTTTATGAATATTTATGTATTAGGTGTATTCCTAGGCTCTACCACGAGGAATTTGCATCCAGTTTAATTTATTCCAATGTTGGTGCAATGAAGTAAATCATGTATCATAATGGATTAATACTAGGGTCCACTAAAATCCATGTGTTCATGTATAATGGATTAGACAATGAGAAATTCTATAGCCTATAAACCTTTGAGGAGTGAGACAACACATATTGTGGAATTCTAGGCTTGTACAATCCATGGTAGATATATATTTGAAAAATCGATATGGTTGGATGTATGGACCATCCAAGAGAGATCTTTGCACCGAGATTGGGTCATAGACCATCTCTTAATAGTTATCATAGTGTAATTATCCCAAACAACTAGAAAGTTCATGCTACTATATTCATGATGTTATGGAATATGTTTCCTTGTTGCATTTGGTGTTGACCTGATATCATTATTCTTACTTGTATGATTATTTGAGGGATAAATCTCTAGTTTATTTACCAAGGGGACCTATGTGGGATCCCCAATTGTTGACCACACCCATATTAGGGGATCATGTGTTTTTGATAGAGATGGTAAGGAGTTATACCTTTGATCATGTACTAAACTTTTAATCCTGAGGGGTTGTAAAAGTGGTTATGAATTTATGAAATCAACTACCCTAACTCTTCTATTAATTCATTCCCAAGTTACTATTAACCCAACTGTAAATCTAGAGTTTCTTCATGGAACTCATCCGATGGACCCTGATATGATCATATTCTAATAATGGTATGGATAGAGGTACATTCTAGGATCCTACCGTTGGGCCTACTAATTTTACTATTACCTTATTGCGATACTCATATGGACTTCTTGTTTTGAATATTTTTTCCTTAATTGGTTTGAAAATGGATATGGCATTCCTCATAATTTATTTGAAATTTTAGTATACGGAGTTACACATATATTATTGAGAATAGTTGGAATGTAATTACACATTTATCTAAACCAAATAGTGTACATGGAATTACACTATGTTGATTGAAATAGTAGACCCAATGTTCCATTGTAATGAATGGAATTAATGGAAATGGATTCCAAATTTATTATTGAATTTATTTTCAATATACATGGTAACATTGGTTATTTACTATGGGTCCAAATTTTATATATATAATGTAATGTACTTATAAACATTCCCGTCACTATATAAAACATGTATGTTTTGATAGGACTGAAATACTATTGAATGACATTATTGCACATTAATTATGTTCTATGACATATAGCTCAATTCATTATTCATATGATGTCCAACTAATTGGGTTCATAATCCCAAGGATCATTAATAGATTTATTTTACTATTTTAATCTATTTAGAACTTACCAAGGTAAAAAAAAATCATCAGAATTCACTTTTGACTATTGAACTATATATTCATTTTAATGATTTATTAGTTTTTCATTATTAATAATAATATTATTTTTATCCTAATTATTTTCTCACAAATAAAAACTCTACATTTAGTATCATTATACAAAGTCACATTGGTTGTGTTTTCTTAAGAATTTTATTCACAACATTCCTAAGATACCATACAATATGGTACCTCAGAAAAGGAATCACTTGGATATATGAAAAGGATGGGCTAAGGATCGTGAATGTTCTATCATTATGGTTCAAATATGTAATTGAATTTTTAGTATGGGGTACATATCTATGTATAAAGTAATGAATTTTAATTTCATTTCTATATTAGATATTTATGTATATGTGATTAGACCAATGGGAGATCAATGTTGTAAGTATGAAATTTCCATTCAGGTCATTACATTACATCATTTTTTATTGCATCCATGTTTTTATTGAAAACATATGTACTATGATTGTTTACTTCTATAGAATATGTTTGATTATTTTCACTACTTTTCATACTCAAATATGAGGTTATAGTATCCCCAATATCACACCCTAGGTCCTCATTGCTATTTTGAAGAATCTTGAAAATGGGGAGGCGTGCTTGGGGAATAATAACCAACTAGTCCAACATTTGTATATAGTATGAGTCTGTTTGGGACATGAAAAAGTAGTTTCAAATGATGTTTCATTGATTTATATATATTGGGAATTTTTCATTAGGAATATTATATGTTTGTTAATATATTTGACGGATATCATATGGGATCATAGATAAAACTTATTATATAAGAATATCATGCAAGAAATGTTATGGGATAATTGTTTTAATATTTTATTTTAAAATTACATTTGATTTTTTGTTTTTGTAATTCACTAGTTTTTTGAATTTTATAATTTACTATGGGTTTATGTATCTTTTCTAGTAGGATAGAAGATTGAATTTTATTTTGACTCTTGGCTATCATGGGAACAAGTTCATTTCTCATTAATCAAATTTCACATGTAGGATTCACATGTTATATGAATAATACTATGAAATTTAACCATCGATGATGATGGTAAGTATATAATGTGTTAAAAAAACCTAAATAGTGTTTTCAAATATTGGTTTTTGGTGGATTAGTACCATGTTATGTGGAAATATTTATATATTTCATTCTAATGGATGACTATTCAGATCTGTAGTGAGACGTTTGACGATGAAGATGATGATACATTCCATGTGTATATGAAGTGATTTGAGCATAGTAAGATGATAGGTTACATACTTCCCAAGAGTTAAACCCCTTATAGGGCGTCGTTACTTCAGTTTACTTATTTAATATGCTATTAACCACCGATACACTATTATCATATATATTAATTTAGGAGTGGGGTTATAAATAAAAAAATGTTATTTTTTATTTAATATGAAATTATAATAATGTTCTATGTATACTATTGACTCACATTAGTCAACATTTGCAGTTAATTTCTTTCTAGTGGACCCTTTTTGGGTGTATATATTTCATGTGTTTTTAACTAAAGGTTCATATCAACCTATAGGGATATTTCCTATATGGATTTCTATTATATTTTACATAAATGAACTCCATTTATAGTTATCCATTTGGGTTATATTTAGTGATGTTGACTTATAACTAAATATTTATTGTGAAAAACAGACTTGTGGTGGTATTACCATCAGTGAATGCCCAATTTGTTTCAATTAATTATATTTTCTATCTTCATATAATGACCCTCGAGGGACCATTTCCTTATGGTTATGCTCTTTGGAGATCAGGACATGGTAAGATAATTCTTGGTAGGTGATTCCATAACAATAATTATTTATGAAAGTAGTTACTAATGGTTTTCAATTAAACAAGGTTCCAATTAAAACATAAATGGTGTTTTCATCTATATCGTGTAATTCACGACATTTATAATTTAACCATGTTGCCTGATTCTAAAATTAATAGGTTTATTTTTTCATTTAGTCCCTCATATTGGGATTTATGTAATTCTATTTTCTTTATGTTGATATGGTTGTGTGGATGATTGTCATGTGATATGTCCTTGTTGATAGGGTTGGCCTTTGGGATAAGCAGTTTTACCTTATGACCCACCCTGAGACATGATTCATAGGGCTGGGTAGGAGGCCCAACATCCCTTCTTTGTGACTCAAGCCCTTCTAAGATAAATCTACATTTAATTAAAGGAATCGAATTAGTTGGGTTTTCTAGAATTTAGGTATTACTATTTAGGAAGTGTGCTTGTTTGGAAAGTCTTTTTGAGACTCATGCATGAGATATACTTGGGTTTTAAATTATGAATAGGATGATACGCTTTATTTCTATGAAATAACCTTAGGTTCTTCTGTTTTGTTACTAAGACCAAATGGTATGATTTTTTGGGTTTTGGTCACCAAAGGATAGTGATTATTTTGGTTAGAAACATTTATAACTTTTATGTAGATTATTTTGATGAGAATAATATTGACTGATAGGCGGTCATATAATAAATCAATGCACTGGGGTAGTTCTTTTTTTTAAAGTAATTTTTGAAAGAGGATTTATGTGGATGAGAATGGTGGGATTTCTAGCATAGTCATCTCTACCTTGTAAGATGCAACTCACAGGAGTATTAATTTAGAGGTATGGGTTATAGGACAAATATATAAGGAGAGATAGTAATTGTACCCATCAGTTGTTAATGGAGTTGTTCAAAACACTCTATCAATGTGTAAACATATATGATTCATGGAAACATGGGTTCAAAAAAATTGAGGGTGGTTTCAAAGTATATTTCATAAATTTATAAATCACTATTTATGGTAGAATACACATCAAGAATACATTGGGGGTATGGGGTGGTTAACTTGTGGTTGTACATAGAGACACTTCATATGGGGATATAGATTTTGTGGTTAGGTGAATGAAATTATCACTTATAATGATGTGATCATGGTTCAGGGAGAGTGATACACTCCTATCAATGGAATCGTAGAGTACTCACAGTCTATAGATGATCATGTCCAATATATTTGACATCGTCAATTGTACTCTACAATATCTTATTTTATACACTTATATTAGAATATATCTTTTCTGGTTTGTCAAATGAAGTCCTTAGAAGTTGTGATTTTGGAATATTTAAGGTAATCCCTATGGTGGGAAGTGAATGATTCTATGTTTTAGGATAGTGACCCTAATTTAGGTTGAAATTCATAGTTATCCCTAGAAAAAAATATTATGATATAAGAACATGTGACGTTTAGATGTCTAGGGTGAGGACATGGTATTGAGCTATTTTTTAGCCACACTAACCATTTTTTGGAGTGGGTAATTTGGAATGGGCTATTAATATTGGTAAGTCAGTTATTATATTCTTTTAATATGATTATCTTTTGGTGGGTATCAGTATGCTATGTAAGTTTGATACCTATATTTGGAAGGTTGTTTCTCTGGAGATGTCATTGTATAAATTAATATATTGTTTTGGTGAAATGTCAGCTAATGAGGCCAAGTGTTTTCAATAAAATTTTAAAGAGGTATTTTGAAAATGAGTTTCTATCATATATTTGTATATGTTTAGTGACGAGACCCAATGGTAACACAACCGAGATGAGACAGTTGTGCCTTAATGATTGGTTGAGTCCTTTCAAGGAAAATCATGTGCGATGAGGTTCAGTTAGGTTAATTAGATTCTGATTTTTTATATCATATCAGGGGCCAAAGATATTTTCCTCATGTTCATTCTAGTGTATCATTTTTAGAAACATGAATAAATATTTAATAGGATGTTAAGTATATTATTATAAAGAATTTTGTGGGTTTATGTATTATAGCATAGAATTGTTTGTTTAAATAAAATAACATATAGTGTGGAGTATAATAGACTAGTTGAAGAATCAAATGAATAAGTGATTGTTGTTTGAATTATATGATCTTCTGTTGGTCTGTTCTGAATGTTTCAATAATGGTTGGGAGTGTTGAATTTCACTTTTCTTAGTTAAGCATCCTATGTTTAATTCTACACTAGAAAACACATCTGGAATTCTAAAAAACAACACGAATATTTAATTGAGAACATGTAACCCATGTGGGTTAGTTTGATCATGTTGATGCCTACCATGATTTCTCATTGGTGATATGCATTAATTTGGGGAGGTTATAAGATATTTTTTCTTTTGGGTTAAATATTTCAAATGGAAATGGAATTTTAAACTACTTTATGCATGACATATTAATCATAGATTCAGAAGAAAATTTTAGAGGGTAGAATAATAAAATATAATAATTTTAGAAGAGGTTTGAGGCCCATAATATGGTTCAGAGGATTCACAATATTATATTGTACTGGTCTCGATGATAGAGTTTCATAAAAATTAAAACATAAGCTATTCAATTCGCACATGGTTTGTGCTACACATGCAAACTAATAATTAATCCTAATACTGAAGGGAACAGAGTATGATTACCTATGCGAGGGGCCTCAAAAAAATATATTTTTGGTTACGATGTTTTGAGTGAATCACCGTGTTGGAATAAGGTTTTTCTAGTTGAATACTATAACCATGAAATAAATGAGTTCTTTGGTATAGAACCTCTACATAGTTAGCGCATGGTTTGTAAATTGTAGGAAGAAACAATGCATCTTGGAGGTGTGTGGGTAGTGAATCTTGCATAGCAATCACTTGGTTTACCATACCATGTGGACAAACTATGTTCCTCATTAAATAGTAGTAAATTTAAATTTTACTGTCCAAAATTTTAAGGGGTTTATACTTTTTTCTCGATTATTTCACTCAGTATCCTCCTCCACATTATCCTTCCTCCCCCTTTCTATATGGAATATCTCTCTCATACTTGGTCAAAATATAATATCATCATGTTTGTTAGATTCCATGAGGTATTTATTTGAATATATGATCCAAAATTATGTTCTTATTTTCCTACTTGAATTTTGGTGATACATGATTCGAATATTGGAACCAACTCTATAATAGAATAGTGGAACTATATACTAGTGTTTTTCATTTTTCTTTTCCATGGAAGAGGGTGAATAAAAACTAAATTTTCAATTGTTCATTTGTCATTTGATTGAAGTACTTCACTATAAAAAATTATGATCGTTAAAGTCAAAATTAATTTTTTTTATATTTTCTTAATGTTATTTCATAGGGATTCTGTCAGGATCAAGGTTGAGGATGTGTCCTGAGGTGTTGTGTAAGATTATGCAACATGTTTTGTAAAAAGGTATCGTCTCATAATGATTTTACATTTATTATTTTATATGTTGGTTATCATGTGTTTTTTTACAGTTTGAGAGATTAATTTTTAAATAATAATATATTTATAATTAACAAAATTGAAGGTTTGTTTTTTTTATAATAAATTGTGTGTTGTGTATGAGTTGGGATAGGCCGAGGAAGATGCTTTTGGCCCTTCGAAATTAAATGAAAAAAAAACTAACTTGTAGGTTTTCTATCAAATCTAGCATATAGTTTTTATTCAAATTATGTATTCTGATAATTCTCTATATTTACCATGATGTTGATTCTACCATTTTAATTTATACTAAATGATGTTAAATTAATTATATTGTGTTTTGAAATGGATGAAATCTGTGGGTCACTAACAAACCATGTGTGAAAATATCAAGGGTTATCCTTTAACAGAACGAGTAGACTATATAAGTATAGGGAGGTGAGAAAGTATGTGGTGAGGTGTGTATGACTCTAATAGGCCGTGGTGGATAGACCATATGAATGAGAGACTATATTCTATGTATGGACAATTACATAGATACTCTTCCTTCAAAATTGGGTAATAAAGTGTCTATTGATAATTTCCATAGTAGAAGTATACCATATAACTAGAAAGGCTATAATGTAATGGGTTTTTTAAGTATAGATATTTTTAATTTCAATTTAATCCACTAGGTATGACCTAATATTAGTGACTATTTAATTCATGTGAGTTTCATGGGTGTTTGGGTCTTGTGCAGATCCTTAAATCTCGGATTATTGAAAAGGCAGTTGGGTCACACGGTTTAATAAAACTACATGGGGGTGTTTTATCCCCTATCTGAGGATTCTTGAATTGAGTATAATCTCAAATATAGGTTACAAGCCTATGCAAGAAACATTTCGATTTTATTATAGGCAAGTCAAATGGTTTTCACATGGTTTACCAAACCATGCACATGAACCATGTGAGATAAATCCTTGTACAACAAATGGATTATAGCAAGCACACAATTTTGGAAGCCATGTATCCAAACCATGTGATCTATAAAAATTAGTTAAATTACCATTTCTTCTTTGAAAACCATATAAACCATAATTTATTTTTTTCCCCTACAATGCATAGAATCCCTTTTATTTTAGAGCATCCCTTGGATTCCTAGCCTAGGATTATCCATATCTCATGGATCAAGAATCTGATCCCTTAATCATTAGTCTCATTGGTTGAACATTGTAGATTTATCTATTCATCATTCAATATTCACTCTTTCTATTCTCTTCAATGGGGTTATTTTTTTGTAAAAACATATTATAAATTTTCATAATTTTTGTTGGTTCTTCTTATTTGTTTTAATCTAGTTAAAATTAAGAGATGATAACAAATAGTTGTTTATTCAATGGAATATGGTTTGTTGTCTACCTTTTCCATTAATGAATTTTTGTAGTATACCCTATTTCAAATGTGCATTGTTCTATATATTCTATAGTTTCTTGTAAATTTATTAAATTCCCTGAATATTGGAAACTTGATAGGTTTCCCACATACTATCGTGATATGGTTTGATATTTTATACAATAACCTATACCACCAATGAGGTGTGTTTATGTTTCTGAACAATCATTTACCACCCTATTGGGTGTGTTTGAGTTCACATTATTAAAGAGATAATTAATGAATTCATTGAGAAATTAGTGCGGGAATTTTACACCATATCCATGTGACTAAATGGTATTAGTATGGTTAAATGGTTTAATATAAAAATGTGAAATGGTTGGGATGAAATCATGTCCTGTGTATGATTATCAAATCTATTAATTAAATGGTCATGACTATATTGGATTCTATGGAAATTTTTACTCCATGTCCCCAGGTAACATTGGATGTCGTCAACATTCATTCTCCACAGATCCAAAAAAATATTGATTCCATGGTCATTGTTACTATATGGATCTAGGTTAATATAGATGCAAAAGACATTTAAATTCATCAGATCCATCTTTCATAGAACATATTTTACATGATCAATGAAAATTATAGTTGTTATCCACCAATTTATTTCCCTAGTCTTCAATTGTGATCCTCCATTATCTCAAGGAGGACACCTTGGTAATTTTATAAAATGGATTTAGACCTTGTAGGCATAAAACTAGATCACTCTACATAGGATATAGTAGTTATTTTACAATGATTTATGGATGTCCCATGATTATGATTGGTTCAATATAGTGAGACTTGGTAGGATGAAATGTACCACATATACATATATCACTCAAAATTATTCTTTTTTATTACTTCTATATACTGGACACTACTCATCATATATACACAGTATAGAATTATTGTAATAAATGTTGGTGGGGCCTACTCAGTTTTAATAACATCTTTTTTGAGCAACAATTGGGTACACATACAAACTTTAAGAATATAGGTAGGGATTAGGGAATCTGTCCACTTTATGAGGATCACATGATTGTTATCATAAGACCAGGGGGCATATGACTGATATGGGGCTTCAGAATCTCTATGGAGACAATTATTATTATTTTTTCCTTATTTTGGTAAATTTATCATTTTTAAATCATGATTCCATGTATTTACCTACTTTTTGTATAGATACATGAAACCCATCTTTTCAAAGATATTTCCATGGTATTATTTATTATGAATATCTTTTAGATGCTTATTTATTGTTTTTTGGTTATTTAATATGTTTTATCTATTAAACTATGTATTTTTACCATTCTGACACACTCTGATAATGAGGATATAGTATCACCAGTGTACCACCATATAAAATCATAGTAATTCAGTAACCTCTTGTGTGTGGTAAGCCACTCTTGAGGCCATGGGATCCACCATATTGGGGCATCATTTGGTGGTTTATCGGTCAATATAATTGAGTGAGGTATTGGAGAGTTTTTTTTCTTTTCAATTATCTTTTGGGAATATTAGATAGGATATGGGAATAATATTTGAATTCTGTAAAGATATGTTCATGGGAGTAGTTAACCCACTTTTAGAAAAATTCCAAATTTCCTAGGATGGGCTATGATGATCTGGATTATGATTATTACACTTGATTTGATTCCATTATTAGTAAAGGAAGACAATATGTGATGTTATTATTTAAATTATTTATGTATTTAATTTTTTTATTGGCCTAATATGGATTGAAATCATGGATTATTCATAATTTTATGAGCCTTACAAGATTCAAATTTTATTCATATTCAATATCATATAGGATGTGTTTCATGAATGCGTGATATTTATTAGGTGTTCCTCATGTTATATAATTTTTATCCACTAATTTTTCTTATAGGATATTATGAAATATAATTGGTACTTAATGATCCTATCATAATATAAAAAATATCCTTTTATATATGATAAAATTGACAACATATGTATTCAATTATATAATGTTAAATCACATACCAATGGTTCTATGTGTTGGAGTATGCTATACATGGTGTTAAATAGTCTACACATGTAAATTTAAATTGATTATTGGACCTTATAAATTACATATAGTTATCAATATAATTCAACCATTTAAAGATGACTATAATAAACATATGAATTTAAATTATTTTGAATATAGAAACATAAAACACATAGTTAAATGGATTTACAAATTGCAATAAATTTTCAATATATCCACACACGTGCTATGATATAGAGAGCTCGAACCAAAGTGGAATTTAGTAGTGGAAAATATATTGTCTATATGATTGAATTTATGCTCACTCTTATTACATGTTCCTAGATTTAGGATTAGTTAGAGGTATATATTCGATTTATAAAATGACTTGTAACATTACCATGTTTATTTATGTAATCTTATCCCTGGGTAATTTGTTATATATGGTATTTTATTTTGTAGAGGTATTCCACCTCAAAAGACTCAATTCATTTTGAAATAGGGTTTAGGTGACCATGATTTAGAGTTGGTGTGCACTGAGCGAATAGTAGAACATCATGTAGTACCACCTAGGGAACATGCCATTATTCTCGATATGGGTGTTGATTCCTAGTTCTGAGATAGTTTCCTATGAATTATATATAATGATCAGGGAGCCCCACAACCTAGTTCATCAATTTAATATTTTACATGTGCATTCCAAAAGTATCATCCAACCATGTTATTAGGGGATCGGTGTTCACATGTTTTTAAGCTATGGGTTGAGATATTTTTCTTGATACTTGTGATCTTAGAGGATCCTCTAGAGTGGACTGTAAAACTGATGACATATATGCGCTGGTGAGCCAGATAGCGCAAGTGAGATATTCTAATACATATTATATTCTTCACCATATGGTTTGGAGGGATTTCCAATTCATGTTTTATTTTTACCTCTTTCAATAGACTTTAGGAGCTGAATATGATAGTGATTTTATGCATCTGAAGATGCGTGTGATGAATGTTATGGATTTTTCATCTCCATTTAGTGAAATTTCGTTCTTTGAACATATCTATCATTCATGTGATATGTTTAGAGAGAGAATATTCAAGGAATATGTTTTTCATATCATTCTGTCTTAGGTGAATGTGTTCTTATTTTCCACCATAATTGATATGGTAAATCAGGAGCTTATTACGGAATGAAACCTATTGGAATTTGGGGACCCATAGCAGGGTTTTGCAGATTCTCAACCCAGTGGTTCAATTTTAGGTTTTAGGGAGTGATTTTTTTTTGACTTATCATAAAGGGAATACTAGCCTTAGTGTGATTATTGGTATTTCTTCCTTCTATCATCAATGTAGAAGTTGAGAAAACTAGATAATCTATGTTTGATATCGACCTGGTTGAGTACATAGAATGTGGTAATATCAGACATCTAAAATAGTTTTCAAGAAATTACCTCTAGTGATTAATGATAAGAGGTCATCACCTAATCTATGATCATGGTAGGATTTACAAAACCACATTTGGCTGGAATATAGTGTGCCACTAGTTTTTTAGACTACGAAGGTGGTTGTGGCTAAGGGAACCACACACAAGATTCCCATCAATAGTATAGTGGACTGACATAGAATATTAAATCTATTCCATAGTGACACTATTAATGCTATATATACTCCATGCATCATATACGTAAGGAGTAGTATGTTAGGTCACCTACATTGAGAGTTATAATAATTGTATATTCTACTCTTATATCTTACTTTTATTTATTTTGGATCTCCACATTCATTCTAATTTTTTCTTGTTATGGTGATCATTGAACATGATTTTTAGTTTTCTCTAGGTTTTATGACACTTGATACTTCACTGTTGATATGATCTATAAATATAAACCATTGAATGGAGTCCCCCGTTGGGATAGGTGTGTGTTACTTCAAGTGGGGATTATTTTTCCTCTATATAACTAGGTCTGATTTAGTTTCCATTTTTAGGATGAACTATTTGGTTCACTATCATTCGTTCATTTCCACCAATCACTAAAGGGTTACCTTTACATCCCTAGAGTAAATGGTTTTTATCTACAAGTGAGAATGGAATTTCCTAGATATCTATGCTCGAAGAGAATATCATTGGATGGGTGAAATGACATCCTAGGATCCTAATTTAAAACTAGAGGATTAGTGAACATTTGAGGGAGACTTACCATCACTAGTAGATCATTTAAATAATATCTTACGAGATGAATTTTTTTTACCTCTTAAGAGAGAGGTGGATTTCTATATTTTATTATTTAAAATAGCATCATAGGTATCCATTTCCCTTTACAAGATGGATAAAAATCAGTTGTAGAAGCTGAAGAGTCATCTAGATGGCTTAAGCGCAATATGTTTTTTATGACACATACCATTTCTATGAGATTCTCCAACCAATTCCCCTAAAAAGGTAGACTATACCATCATGGTATATTGGAATTATCAGAAATTAACCCATTTGAAAGTAATGAATTTATATCTATTTATGAGAATTTATAAAATCATCGACCAACTCTTAGGAGCTCCTATATTCATTAAAATTTATTGGAGTTTAGGTTATCATCAGGTGTGTTTTTTTCATGTAGAGAAACCATGTATGTCTTTTAAAAGAAGGGTTTTCCAAGATGATTATCAAATTATGTTGATCAGTATGATTAATGAAACAAAAAAAATTATGGCCTTGATGAATAATTTTTCCCCCCATATTGAGATTTATTCATGGTAGTTTGCATGGACGACATCTTGGTTTATTTTAAGAATCCACACAATCCTAAAAGGGACCTTGAAATCATTCTAAATACACATGGATAGAGAAGAATGTATGAAATGATAAAATATCTTATTTCTAGATAGATGACAATTACCTCCATTGTAAAATCATCCTAGAGTCATTTGAATCACCAAAACTAGAGATGGTGAATGTTGTTTATTCTTATGTGAATCCAAATATTTTCATTGAAATGAGATGTTTCTTGGAATGGTATGGTCATTATAAGAACATTGTTCAATAAATTTATCATTTAGATACTCTTATTAGATTAATTTAATATGATGGGTTGAAATTTATTTTGTCTAAAGTATGTTCAAAGTCTTTTTGGGGTTAAGGTAAGGTTGTCTTATTCACTGATATTGATTCTCCCAAAGACTATCGGAATTTATATGGTTTACTATGAAACATTGGGTATCATGCTACAGGTTATCTTGATATATAGGGATATAGTCATAGTGTATAGGTCTTTCCAGATGAGGAATCATCAGTGAAATTACCTAACACATGATCTTAGGAAACCACCAATGGTTCACACTTTGCATTATTAGAGGCATTACTGTCTAAGATAATGTTTTTTGGTGTCCATGGACTATAAGATCCTCATGTATTTATTTAAAAAGCATAAAATTATCCATCATAATAGACCATTGGTTGAGTGTCTCATGTCATTCAATTTTGGAATATCATATATTTCTGTTAAAGGCAATGTAGAAGGTGATGTTCTAAGATATAAAACATAGATGAATATATTTTAGGAGACCATTAGTGAATGGAAATCTACGGGATTGTTCTATATGATGAACATGGAGGTACATTATTGTCTTAAAAGTTTTTTCTCTCATCTACAAATTTGAATACCAAACTTCTCTAATGGGCGAGGATGAGATAACTATTACATTATGATGTGATATTCAAATGGGAGTGTGTGGCAAGTGAGGACCCACCTCTTAGAAGGAATATCAGAGTGGAAGAGATTATACATATAAATTATTGGCTTCAGGTTCTAGCAGACATATGATAGGAGTTTATGAGAGAGTTACATGCCTTATATTTGGTAGTACATCACTGCATAACTATGATGTATCAAGATTTACAGTTCTCGTATTTTTGGTCGAGTATAAAATGAGATGTAGCTATTTTTGTGAGTTATTTCACCTTTTAGTAGGTGAAGGTGGAATGCCAATGACAAATAGGGATTTTAATATAGTTTCCCATCCCTGAGTGGAAATGGTACACTATTGAAATGGATTTCTTGAATTGGATTCTGAGGTCTCCTCTAGGTTTTAATGTTGCGTGGGTTGTTTTATACATCATAATGATGTATTTGAATTTTAAAACAATCTAGTATTACTATATAGTAGAGGATCCTATGATAATTTTTATCCATTAGAATCTGTTCCATCATGGGGTTCCTTAAATTTTTTTATCATAAATGAATTCTAAATTTTTATCACTATTTTGGAATGAAATTCAGAGGGCCATGGGTTCACAAATTCTTAAAATCATGACCCACTATCCATAGGTATATTTCTATTCAAAGTGAAATATATAGATCCTATAGGACATAATTAGAAAATATGAAAATGAATTTGGTGGTTCTAGGGAGAGACTTATACCCATGGAGGTGTTTTCTACACCGACAGGTATCCGGAGACAATAATAATGACACCATATGAGGTTATTTATGTTAGGAAATATCGATAACCTCTTTGAAATTTATTGGAAAGATAGGAAGTATTTTTCATAATGCATCTCATCGAGGAGACATCAGAGAAGGTCTAGAAGATCAGAAAGCATATGTATACAACAAAATCTAGAATTTAATACTATGTATATCATTGTTGATAACCACTATAGTTAGAGGATGGGAATTGGGTCTTTTTTATGTATATATCATGGATGGAGAACAATTGGATTCAGAGAAAGGGTAATCTTTGACTATAATATTTTGGGACATTCACGATTTTAGACAGAGTCGGGATTGTAGCATATTAGTTGAAATTATCTTAGAGATATCCAGCCATGAATGATGTCTTCTATCTATATCTAGTATGACATTATAATTCAAGAACATCTTTTGCTCTTCATCTAGATGAGGTTGAGTTACATGTTGAAGTTTCCATCAAGTAGACTTATATATGTATCATTAATCAGTGACTAAATATCTCCAAGGAAGTTTAGTTTGTTTGGTTTGGGTTCTATGGAAACATGGACATGTGAAGGACCTGAGTTGCGAGAGAGTGGTAGATGTAAGTTTTTAGTGTCCTAACAACTTTTCAGATGCTTTCACACCCTTAGAATAGATATTTATAGATTATTTATCTTTAGAGAGGTAGACTGAAATGTCATGGATTTACTCCTTGTTCTAAGGATCTCTTTAACATCCCTTTAATTAGAAGATTTTGACCTAATTTGAGTTCCTAATGAGCAGACTAGTGTTTTGATGCTGTCTGGTGACTGTACAGATCTCTGAGTCTTAGTTTATATAAATCGAACATATTCCTCACAGTTTGCAGAAAACATTCAAACCTTTATACATGGTTTGGAAAACCATGTGGGGTGTTCTAGCCCATATTTAAGGGTCGTACGGTTTTTTAATTCCATTAAAATGATGTTTCACACCAATAAATACAACATATTTTTTTATAAATTGAATATAAAGTAGTTTCTCATCGATTACCAAACTATGTTCTTGTATCATTTAAGGTAACACATATCATAGTGAACAGGGTCAGGTTAGTGAATGGTTTGGATAAATGTGTGGAAAAACTGTGAAACCCATAGGTTTTGTAAAAAATTACTATTTTAACCATAAAATCCATATAACCATTATTTTATTTCATTCTTCTCCGAAACATAGAAATCCACTTTTTTTAGTTCCCCTTGGAATCGTATCCTTAGAATCCTCATATCTCCCAGATGTGTTGTTTTATTCATTCACCATCAGTCTTGTTGGATGTTCATCTGTGATTTATCTATTCCACATTCACATTTTACTATTTATATTCTCCTTGATGGAGTTATTTTTTATCATTATATTATTTCAATATTTTTATGGTGTTCTCCCATTTTTTTATTGAATTCAGATATGTGCCTACTTAGTAGTGGATACTGGACAATGCATATTACACAGGTGTAAGGTTGGTCATCCGTCACTTTTTTTCTCAAGGTATTATTATTTATATAATGTTTTTGATGTTTCACATGAATTAAATTCTGACATTACTCCTCAATTGATTAAATTACTTGAATTAATTATCGGAACATTGATAGGTTTCCCAATTCTGATCATGATATGGTTGGAGGTTATCAACCTCAACCTAGAACACCTGTGAGGTGTGTTTATGTATATACCGTATGTTATAGCGCAATTTTGGATGTGTGTGTGAGTTTTACATATTAGTGGGAGACATAATTAATGGAATGATAAATTATGAGAGTGGTTATGCCTATTTACATAGGTGATTACATGATATTTAATTTTTAAAGGGTTGAATTTTTAAATATGGAATGGTTTTGATAAACTCATTTCTTATTTATTGTTATTAAATGTTTGAAAAAATAATTTGGATTATTTTGGATTCTATTAACAAATATAATCCATTATTTCTGATTATGCTAGATATTTTGTACATTTCAACAGCATGGATACACGATTTCATAGGATTCCTATGAAAATTTTAGTCCATGAGTACAAATTACTTTGGATTCCAATGGAAATTTCTAATCACTAGATCCAACTTTCTTGGACTACCATGGAATCCTCCATGGACATCCGTATTGGGATCCACCCAATTCTTTAGCGATATTTCAATGTGATTATCCTTGAACACTAGGAGGATGAATTGGTCATTCAATACCTCTTACATGACCCTTATAGTCCTGACACTGGATCATTTGGCGTGGGTTGTAGTGGATGTATTACCACAGTTTACAAAGGGACCTTGTATATGATTTATTGTTTTTGTTGAGCCTTGTAAGGCTGGAAAATAACACATTTACTAGAAAATATATTGATTATAAATTTATATTACTATTATATATTTCACATAACTTAGATTATATAGATATTCTGGATTTTTATAGAAATTGTTGTTGGTGTACTACTTGGTGTTATCTTAGACCATGCTCATGGAACTGTTTTAAACATAGACACAAGTCTTGGATTAAGGAATTTAATATTGAAATAACCATTTATATGAGGTTTGATTACTTTTTCAAGAAGAGTAGTGGATCACATGACTCTACTAAGGCTCATGATACTATATGGATATATTTTATTTTGGTGTTTTTCTTTTGATACATATATTTTGTTGGATCTTTTTCCATTAATTTACTGCCTTTTTAAAAGAGTCATGACTTACTCATATTATATAGGATATTTCCTTGTATTTGTTTATTATTACTAATATAATCTATATGTCTATTTACTATTTTTAAAGTATATTATATTCTACTACTAGAGAATGATGTAATTACACCATGGTGAAAACTCATATTATGAGGGTATAGTCTCTAAACTATATCTCTTTAGAGCCTCACTTATAATCATCAGACTTTTTCATATTGGGTGGTGTTCATTTGACCATGTAACCCACCTACTCGGGGAACCATTTAGTGTATCACAAGTTGGGAGGATACAAATATTGTTCTACCCTATTCTTGATGTCATAATATGTAATGTCATGGTACATTTGGTGTCGACTTGAGGTTGTTATATTAAAATAGAATATTCATAAAGAGAATCCTATGGAGTGTATTAACATAGGTGGCCTTAGTGGGTTCCCCAGTTGTTAAATGTCCCTGAGTTAGCATCTCATTGGTTTGGGGTATTGATGGAAGTGGGTGGCAACGTAGAACATGTAGAAAAAATATTGACCCCAAGGGGATATCAATGATGTGATGGGTTTTGTCATTCATACACCGAAATACTTCTATTAATTAATTCAGCTAGTTAATTTAGTTGGTTCTATGATTACATATGTGATTATTAGAACTCATTTCATGGGGCTTGATGTGATCTCATTCTATTATCTGAGGGCCTAGAGGTTCTTCCTCAGATCTGACATTTATTACAACTTGGTTTTCTATTACCATATGGATCTATCTTAAAATCCTTACATCAATAGATGATTGAAATGACATCCTTTATTTACTATTTTCAATTTTTAGACATGTTTTTCCATGAATATGACTGATTTTTGTGGACATGGTGTTACATGATGATATGATTGAAATAGTATATGTGGTGTTTCATTATTTTGAATAAAATTGTGGGCATGTCATTCGATATTTATGATTGCAATTAGTGGACTTGGTGTTCATGGTTACTATTAAATTGGATATCATTATACATGGATGTCTTGGCTACTTACCTCATGTCATGGTTTTAGTTATATAATGTTATGTGCTCCAAGATATTCCTAGAACTAAAAAATATAGATATGGTCAATCAAGATTACAAACCCAGAGTTTTATTTACATATACTATAATTAAGTGGTTTTGATATCTAGGTCAATGTCTTCTTTACTGGATGTCCACCTAATCGAGGTCATGAATCCTAGAGATTATTATTGATTTAATATACATATTTACTCAAGTTTGGTCTCATTTGGACAATGAAAATTTCACGAGCATAACTTTATGATAGTAGAACTAGATACGGCTTTTGATTCTTATTTTATTTTCCAAAATTTTAGTTATTAATGTTTTTATACTAATGAATACTATATATATACATACATTGAATTTACTAGATAAATCACTATGTTGGTGGTGACCTAATGATTTTTTTACTCACAACCTTACATGGATTACCTTACACTAGCGTAATTGAGAAGATTTTCAATTGATTGAAGAAATATAGTGGTCTTAGATTCAAGACTAGTTGAGATGGATAAATAAAATAAGTAAGTGAATATATGGTATTTTATATGACCATGTTTATATAATAGAGTGTAGAACATTAATTTATGATTCATTTATTCTTATATATATTACTATCCCATTTTTGAATAATTTTTGTTAATATGGAATTATTTTTCAGGCCTTTACTACACATCATTCATTGTTACTTCCTAGTTTTATGATAACTTCTTCAAAAGAATAATTATTTTCTACTATGGACGATTATTGGATATAATTGTTTCTTCACTTAGTCTCATATGATTCCATAGTCAACCCACTTCAAACACTATTACATCAATTCATGTCCAGAGTCTCCTACTTATTGGGAAGAACTCTTGACACCTAATGACCAACCGATCAGATTTCTGTTTATAGAGTGAGATGGGTTTGGATTTAACAACCATATACACAATGTTATGTGAATCATATTCCATATATGAATTTCATGGATGGTTTTAAAATTTTATTATATATATATAAATTATAATTACTTTTTGTCTAATAATATTTATATTATGGAACCATGACCAGTTATTAATATCTTAATCATATTTAAGTTATTTTGTAATTATGATCCAAAGCTACTCAAAACACACATCCAAAACCTACATGATTTAATAAATATATAATACATTGTCGTAAATGAAATAAAGGGGATAACAATAGCATATGTTACTCGAAAACGGTTTTTTGGTATGTCAATATTTAATATTTGTTTGTTATATAACAATTACTGAATGAACAAGGTGATTTAGACTCACCGTAAGTGATTTCTCTTTGAAATATTCTTTTAAAAGTTTTATATTTTTAATTCTATTTTAAAAATATAACTACGCAGAAAAATATATCAAAGTAACATTGTATTATTTTTTATATTGATTATATTTGTTGAAAAAATGGGTTCCCATGGCCATTTGTAGAGTTCTACAGAGATATTTGGCTTGCTATGTCGACAATGACCCTAGAATGATTATTGCAGACTCTAGAGGTCGTACAAAACACTACATAAACTAGGTGGGTCTTTTTTTTATTTTTACCAAATTTTTCGTGTCTAAAATTTATAGTATTGATCTATAATTATGAAAGATATATTTCCTAAAATCCCTCTAAAAATATGGTAATGGGATTATTTTTTTGAATGATGGGTTACACATAAGGGGTTTCACATAGGGGTGGATCATAATGAGTGGAGAATCACTAATGTGCAAGGGTATGATGACTATATTTGTCACTATGATAAGATTGGTAATAGAAAATTCCATTGTGGCATCATGAAAATATAAATAATTGCGAACATGATATCAGAGATTCTGAATATTGTGATGATGTGGATGGAATCATATAAAATGGTAGTCAATGCCTATATGTAGGTATATCCCCCTTTAGAAAATGTGATGATGACTTAAAAAATATTTCAAAGGCATATTATTTGTAAAGGTGATTCCTAAAGTTGGTTCCAGTGAAAAATTTCATGAATAAAAGATGTTAGTGAAGGCTATGAAAGCTAATAAGAATGTTTTCAGCATTATGAATGTTTTGGTGGTTGCGAAAGCTATAAAAATTTGACTTAAAGTTGTGAACTTTGTGAAGGATATGTGGGGTTTGTGAAGAACTTTGATATTTTTGAATGGGGATTTCTTAATAGAGGCTGATTGAGATTCACAGCAGGGGTGTGCTTCTTAATTGTTTTGGGTTTCATGAATGTAGTAGATACAAATCTATAATTTGGGAGTTTTTCAAATGTTGTGAGACCTTTCTAAATGCGGTGATCATAAAAAAATTGTTAAAATGTGATTTCCTAGTGAAACTATGGTAAATGATTCTTCATCAAGTTAATGAAACAAAAACATAATCAAATAATTTACCTAGAATTGAGTATGATGTCATTATTGATAATGAAGGGGCCTGCATGTCCATACACTGAGTGTGAATTATTTCTAGATCTATGAGGAAAGGAAGAGGAAAAAGGTGATCCCTTCCACTGTAAGTGACCCATAGAATGTGTTTTACGGAGATACTATTCAAAAGTATGTGATATATCCCTATTCACTATAAATTATGTAATCTTGTGAGTTAATGATATTTATCCCATAACATGACTTGGGAGTGATCCATAAAAAATTTGGTACATCGTCACATTACTGTTGAATGGTATTTGGATGTAGCATAGTGAGGGTAAACAAAGTAAAAATAGATGTGTCATGTGCATGATTTCATATATGTTCATACATTTCTATGGTAAAAAGGGAGATGAGTGTATTGTTTAAATACAAAACACAATCCAAAGGATAGTTGTTTTATTATATCATACCCAGATTCACCCACCCCCCTCTTAGGGTAATTTACCTAGTTTTTTTAATAACATCCATGTTATTTAAAATTATTAAATAATGTTATTAATTAATATAAAATCATGTTAAAATTCACATTAAAACTTATTGAACTATATTTAGTATGGTTTTAAAAGAGAAAATTTAATCATTTCCCAACTATGTTGACATTAAAAGTTTTCAAAATTTTCAAAATAGATATTTTTATCATATATATATTGAGTTGAATTTCCCACCCTCAAACCCATTATCATATAAGAATATTCCTATATAAGCTTTCACAATTTTCAAAAATAATATCATATTTTTTATTCTTCTAGGAATATTTGATTAATGAATTTTAAAAGATAAATTGTTGTCATTATTTTTACATTAATAAAGAAATTTCTTCTGTATATGAGTGAAAGTTAACAATTATATGAGATTTAATTTTGAAAATAAAATATTTTATGTGTTTTATTTATGTTATGATCTATATAAAATTTTGATGATTACTAGTTATCCTATTAATATATTCCATTGCATTGGGTAATGATTTTTTTCTCTGAGAATATATGTTAGAATTAACTAGGTTGGTTATTCCATTTGAAAGAGTTATTCGACAAGTGATATGGGGATTTTAGTGATGCATAAATTTCATACATAAATATTTTACCATATTATATGTATAAAGAATAAATTTACATATGATCAATTCGAAAATAATACGAGTATATTGACTTTAGATACATTGTTTAATGAACTAAATATTCATAAGTTATCTAGTGAAGGACCTTAGAACACCCTGGGGGAGGTGGGGTGAACAAGGATGTTAACATTTTCTTAAAAATAGATGGATATTGTTCTAATGTAGGATGGATATTTTTAAAACATTCTAATGAGAATGAGTAGTAAAAAAAATTACATGGAAAGAGTCAACACAAAAATTTTACTTGATTCACCGCTATGGGATAGTCCAAATAGAATATGTATATACTGTTTTGGTTATTCCTGAATCCAATAATCTTCACTAGTTGCGTAGTAAGATGTTTAAACACAAAAACTCTATTCTAGAAACACTACATTTACAATATTTTGGAGATATTCCACTACATTCCTCAAAACAATTCTATCAAATCCCCCTAACTCACTAAATTGGGAGAGATCCTCACACAATTTATTAACGTTAGGTCCCTTCATTTTTATTAAATAAAGAATCCTCAATTAGAGATATATGTTGTGTTGAAGTACCTATTTTACCTATATATGTGATCCACTTTTCTGTGCAATGTTAGTTCATAAATTGTTCCTCTGTGAACTTGAATTCTTCCTCCATAAAGTGTGGAGCAACACATTGTGTTTGTGATTCATAGAAGACATCTCGTCTATGGATTTCCTCCCCTTCTAAGGATCGTATCACCGTTGTATAATGAATCATCCACTACAGTCCTACCCTTATTAGATGAATCATCCCTACTTCATAGACAAGTTCTTCTTCTAAGGACTACCTCTCCTCTATAGAATTTTTTTTGGTTGCAGGAAATAGTGCCCTATAAAACACCTTCTGTAGATTGTCTGTACAGATCACTTCCCCATTCGCAGAATCATCCAGACCAATCGCATGTCCTTCATTGGGTTTTCTTCTTACAAACCAAATTAGGCATGAATTAATTCCTCCCATATTTCTAATAAAAAGAACATTTTATAATGAATGGATTACTTATCCTTTTGTTAGATGATATATCTGAAAATATCTCTAATCTGATTTCCCCAATTTTTGATATGGTATAACCTTCATCACATACTATTCTCCTCCCAAGTACTATTTTTTCCTATAAGGTTCATATATTTCCTTCCTTCCATGGTGGATGATGTCTTAGGCGATCTAAAACCTTTGAAGATACTCAAATCACAACCTCCTTCCACAAAAAGAGGAGCCATCATGAAAAATATTATCCTCCCTCAAATTGCATGCCTTCTTGTAAACTATTTATGTCATCCGAATAGTTTCCCATAATCATTCTGTATACTGCGCTTCATGGTCCTCATAGCACTACAATAAGAAAATATCCCATTTTTTATTTTCTTCACTTTTTTTAGCATACCTACTTTGTACTTTAGTAACTGTCCTTTGCAGTCTATGATCTGTGTACTCATACGTGGAAAAAAATATTTTTTTGAAAACAAACTCTCGATTTTGTAACCCTAAATTTTGTAAATAACTAGGAAATGATGCCACATTCAATAATAATGTCAACTCGAAATTTAAGATCCATTTCCATAAAATTTCCATGATCTTTCATTTTAGGATTTTCAACAACCAAAACCATACTAAATTTCTAGAAAAGGACAGCCTTGGTTCAAACATATAGATAATCTCTAAAAATTTTAATTACAACTAGAAGCATTCATAGACATATCATACATAAATCCATTATTAATTACCTAGGTAAAAGTAACATAATAAATTCTAGGCTAAAATTCATAGTTATGGTATATAGAGGATATATCAATGAAAATATAGTCATAATATGAGAATTAGGGCATATGAACCGGAAAATCACATCTTGAAACCATTCTCTATTTATCATAGATCAAAATACTGAGGCATGCAATAAAGAATATAATTTCATCAAATGAAAATCTCAAAAGAATCAAATAACTCAATCCATGAGAATATATCATTGGTTTAAGCAAAAAGTTTATGTCATATGAATATGGAGGGAAATTGTTTCCTTAGTCACTGATCAATTCCAGGACTATCACTATGGATTAGACTCACTCTAAATTTTACTATAACATTCACCAAGGATCACCCCGAAAAAAATCATAGAAAAATGATTATATAAATTAACATGTTTCACTCACCATTTCATTATTTATTATCTCGTGATATATCCATCCTTACCCAATGCATTATAAATAATATAATTATGGCCCCACCCATAAAATAATGAAAATAACACAAATGTGATCCAAAAGATAATAAATAATTAATTATAAATATATACTTGGAAATGAGATAAGTTCTACAATAATTTCAAAATATCATCATAGAATAACCCTTGAATTTTTTTTATCACAATGTTTTTTTCATAAAATAATTAACCGATGGGAAAGAAATTGATTTCAAATAATAATCCTTCATTATATATCATAAGACATCCAATGAACAAAATATGTCAATAATATTTAATCAAATCCATTGTAAAAAAATATTAACCTCAATGATTATTATTTTTGAATAATTGTTTCATTAAAAAGTAACTTGAACATTTCATTATGAAAATGTCCTTTTCAATTAGAAATTAGTTATTTAACATTTGAAAAATTTTCAAACTATTACTAAATAAATATTCCTTCAAGATAATTTTGAAAAATTATAGTGGAAGATTAAATTTATGGAGAATTCATGATTTTGTGCTATTTTATTCATGCTATGCACTTTAAAACAAACATTTCTTTACGATTTTTAGAAAGTGTCAAAGTTACCTCATTCAGAAAATGAAAATAAGATTACATTTTAACATCATTAAAAAAATTTAATTATGGGTTCAAATGGATTGAAACAATAATATAATAATATTAACTGACTTTCTAGAAAAAAATTGTAAATCATGGGAATGGAATAATATCTACATTCGATAGAAGAGAGAAATAAAGTCAGTTTTCCTTAAAAGAAAATTAATTCTATCTCTTGATTTTTTTAGGAAAGTAAATTGTAATGAGAATATGAAATATAAAGAAATTACCAAGTCGAAAAAAATTACATGGATTAAATGGAGTTAGTTCCTAATATTTTATAACTATAAATTTGATAATAATAAATCCTTATAAACAATTAGATTGTAATATAAAAATATTACCTTTAGATCGACTTGATTCAAAAGTACTCTAACCTAATGTAAAAAAATATAAAACTTTTAAGACTATATACTGGATTCATATAAATATTAATAATATATTTTATAATTTACCTACTGTAACACCATGAGATTTCAAAAGATGAATATTATGATCAATATCATATACACGATGAAACACCGAGTTTAAAAGTACATTAAATTATATTTTTTAAATATGATAGTTGTAAACCATCTGTTAGAATGGGGGTTTGAATAAAAAAATTATAAATATTATATTTTAGTAAATTTTTATGAAAATTCATCTGTTATCTATTTATTATAAATAAATATATATAATATTTGATTGTGAAAGTATTGTTTTCTAGAGAACACTAATTTTAGGTGGGCTCTGTGTACTTATAATAATGAATTAAAAAAAATATCTATTCGTGAATTATTTAAAAGAAATTTATATATTATATATTCAATAAATTATTTTATCATTAATATATTTTTTATAGAAATGATTTTAGAAAAATCCATTTTTTTCTTAAAATTTATTCTTCCAAAAATAATGTTACAACATATCATGAAAAATTATTTTCAAATTAAGATTATTATGATAACAAAATAATTTCAAAAAATTAACCTAATTTCGGAAATTATAATTTCAAAAATATCATAGAGTGAATCATTATAAATTTTCATAAAATATTAATTTTTTGCTGAATAGAGAAAAATATTGATTTTGGTTGAAAAGTGCACTTTTTAATGAATTTAATGATATCCATCTAGTTTTTATTTATTTTAATAATAAAAATAGTTTAATAATATTTTAATTTTTGAAAAATTATTCAATGGAATAATTTTTTATTTTAAATTTGATAGAAACCCCTTTTGTTGTTTGAAAACATTTTCTTTAAGAAATAAATTATCCTAAGATTTCGAACTTTAATATTAAATTTAATTCTTCCACTTATTTAAAATAAATTTCATAAAATGGATCGAATATTATTATTTTCTATAATTATTATTTGGAAATAATTTAAATTATGTTTTTTAATAATTATTTTAAACTAAAATAAAACTTAATTACTGTGGGTATGATTAAAGCATTGGTTTTCATGTTAGATGGACCTATGTTAATGTTTATTTTATAAGAAAATTGGATTTTGATTAAATATTTTGGTATGAGAATTTAGAATTACTATATCCAAATTATTTAACGAGGGTAATTTTTATTTATTATTGAGATATATATTACATAGGAAAATAAAAAATAACCACTACTACAAATACCCATTTTTTAGCACTAAAAACGGCCATTAACAGTGCTAGAAAAGCGCTGTTAAAGCCGACGAAGATAAAGGAGGTGTCCCCTTTATCAGCACTCGAAAAAGAACTGATAAAGGTAAAAAAAATTAAAAAAATCCTACCAATTGGGGGGGGGGGATTTTATAGCACATGATCCCCCTTTTAACGGCGCTTTCCAGCCCCTCCAGCTCCCGCACGTACCCCCTCCACCCTATATCATCACTACACCCACCACCATTATCAGCGCTAGCCCCCCAAATCCACCCCAATGCGCGCGCCCTTTCCTCCACTATGTTTTGACCTCAAGACCTCCTCATTGCACGCCTAAATCATTTACCACTCTACCATATTGATTTTTTCTCCAGTTAATGACATATCTATTTATATATATATATATTTAGTTATATTTATTCATACAGTAATATATAGTTATATTAATATATATATATAGTTATATTAATATTTTTATTTATAGTGATATAAATATAAATATTTATAGTGATATTAATATATATATATATTTATAGTTATATCAATATATATATGTAGTTATATTAATATATATATATATAGTTAGAGTAATATATAGGTATATAAATATTTATATATTGGTATTTTAAATAAAATTGATATTATTTATAATTTAGATAAAGCTAATATATTTTATATGTAAATATATTTTATTATTTATATTTATAATTAAATTTTTATGTGTTAATATATAAAAAATATGTATATATTTTTATATATTTGATTATAAATAGCAGTGAATTATAAAAAACGATAAAATTTCAAAGACATAATATCAATATGAATGTAATACCTTGGAATAAATTCAGTCCCCACCAAAAAATGCCAATAGTACCCCCTTAAATGAGGCTGAAAATCCACAAAATGTAAAACAAATCGGGGTATCCTCATAAAAAACTCAGTTTTGGAGTCCTTCTGGGCATTTTATGGCCTTTACAAAACTTTGACTAGGTTCCCACGCACTAACAGTGGTGTAGATCTCATCACAGGTTTCGATTTGATATATAGTAGAGCTCAAACAGACACACGGATCAAAAGTTATGGCCGTTGGAATTTCGAGTTGCATTTTCAACATATTTTGGATAGTTTTTAAATTTTATAAATTTTTTTAGACTTCAAATTCTTATTAAATGAGTATTACTCTAGAATAATTAGAAAATTATTAATTAAAAATATTTTTTTAATTTCTTTATATGCCATTTTCACTAAATATCTTATATATTAAGTGTAACTGTATATTTATACTTAACTAAAATATATTTAAAATTATATTTAAAATATATATATTATATTTATATCAATATAACTATATCTATATATCTATATATTTATATATATATTTTTTTAAAGATTTTTTTGGGATGTGGGCCCTTTTTCAGCACATCGCTTTTAAAAAAAGTGATGATAAAGATCCCCCTTTATCAGCGCTACTAAAAATGCATTGATAAAGGGGTACCCTTTAACAACGCTAAAAAAAGCGATGTTAAAGGGAGTACCATTATCAGTACTAAAAAAAGCACCGATAAAGGTACCCATTATCAGCCCTTTTTTTTAGCACTGTAAAAGGTACCCCCTTTATCAGCGCTTTTTCGTTAGCGCTGATAAAGGGTGGCACTGTCCCTTCCCTGTTTTGTGGTAGTGAACTTACTATGGTGAAAACTAAAATGGAAAAGTATGTATCCTTAGAGGATATGGGGATGAAAATTTTAAAACATGCTTATTTTCATATTTTTGACTTTTATACCAAAAATATATTCCCATAATTCCATTATTTTTTAATTTTGGATGCACATCAGTTTAGTTTCACATTCCATTATTGAATAGATTTGGGTATTTGAAAGAAATTTCACTCCCCTAAATTATAAAATATAACTTACTTGACGAATTTATTCACATATAAAAAAATGTTTTATAATATTAATCGAAACAAAATATATTCCATGATTCACTTCCTATTTCATATAGTCCTTTTTTGATCACAAATCCATTCAAAGTGTCTATTAGGTGTAATCTTATATAGGTTGTCTGAACAATAGGTCTCATTTTTAACATAGAATTTTTATTTTATTTAATATTCTATTAGCACCTTTTATTACTAAATCCTGATAATATAATAACTTAAATATTACTTGTATATATAGATATTGTTGTTTTTTAATTTAACACCATATATCCACCTCCACTTTAATTTATTGGGTAACCAAAAAGTCCTTCATCTATATAGAAATTCATCAGTCTCTTGAAATGATGTAATTGGTTTTCCATCTCCACCGCTGATGACTAGTTTTAAAAATGGATTTACTATATATACACATATTATAGTGGTGAAATTTTTATCATTATAAATAGATAATATATCATGAAATTTCGTTCATTTCAATTTACTGAAAATGATAATGTTTTTTGTGCGTACTTGTTGACTACTGCCTCCAGAATATGATGTGATTCTATTTTAATCAAAAAATCACATGGATGATATATATATAAGAATATTTAAAGAATAAATATGGTATTCGTGATATTATTTTAATTATATAATAATAATATAATACTTTATTTATATCCTTAATGCTTGTTCAAAAATTGAAATGTTACTCATGTGTACATATGACTTATCCACTCAATGATTGAAACATAATTCATTTTTCAGAACTGTCATTGATTGTTAGCTTTAAATTTTTATTTTATATTTAAAAATGATAATTAATTAATTATTATTATTTTCTAGATGATTTTATTTTGACCTCAATGATAATATTTATCCTATAAATGTTATTTAAGGACATATGAACCAAAGTGTGTCAAAACAACCTATGTGATATTAATAAATATTAAATTATATATATAATTATATCTAATAAAATAAAAAATGTAATTAAAAATGAAATAATTTCATTGAATGAATCTAATTTTTTTCGGATGAAAACAAATGTGTATGATGTGTTGGACCTGATATAAGGTATTCTGTCTCAATTTCCTTTCATTGATGCATATTATATTTTTTCCTAAAAAATTAATAATTTTATGTATATAATTGGATATTTTATTTTATCTCCATTGTGATTTATAATTCATGGTAATTTATTTTTTTATTAATATTATATTATCATAGGAAATTTGATATGAAGTTTACCAAGTGCTATGACTATTTTAAATCAATTTCTTTTCATTCCATTATGTCCTAAACCAAACCAAGATTCATCCATCCTTTATCTAACCCAGTTTGAGCCATGTCCTAAAGGGCATTCTAAATCCCCATGGGATAAAAACTACTATCGAGCATCAAAAAAGTACAAATGAGAATTTTTTGAGTCTAACTAACTCAGATCAATAAAATAAATTAACAACCAGTAAAGGCCAATAATAAATTATTCTCAATAAACATATGAACATATCTAGATTCAAATAAATCTAATTGAAACTGACACTAAAAATAAATACAAAACCAAAAAAAATCCACTTACACGATCTCCATGATACCTCACAGTCACTACCATCCACAATCCAACCATCCACTAAGACAATCTTCTCCAATTATGATAAGTAAAACATAAAAACCTAATCCTTCAAATGACTTGGGTCTATATTCATAAAATGGAAAATATAGGGTGTGATCTTGATAGATCAATTGGAAAATACCAATTAATCTATAAATTTCATTTCATGAAAATATTCTATCAACAATAGATTGAAATACATATATAAAAATAAGTTTTACTCATATTAATAAACAACATTTCTTTTCCATTATAAAATGATACACACGATATCACTAGTTTTGACAAAGAATTAATTTTGGAAAAAAATTATCCAAACCAAAATATACGAACAACTATACAAAACTATTATGAAAAATATATATGAAGATTAAATAAGAAACAAAGTGTATTAAAAATTAAACTTGTAAATATAGATATTAAACCATTAGAGATCCTGATCATTCCTAGAGAGATCTTTATATGTACTTGAATCGGACTCACCTACTGTAATATAGTTCATTTCCAATGTCTATAAAAAACTATCCACTATAAACTATCCAATATAGAGGCACACCCCACCAAGGCCAAAAAAAATTAGGGGGTTCTAACCATCCTAATAGTGTTCGTAAAGTAATAATCACTCATCCCTCTAAAAGTCGCTCAGGAAACACATAGAAATTATATTGTATGTAAGTAAGAGGCCCTCGCATGAAATTATAATGTTCCCTACCATCACCACACATAGATACCATAAAAACATAAACCACCTATATGATAACTCATATAGGGAAATTTTCTATTGGGGTTCCCTTCATATATAATATCATTTATATTTTCAAAATGGGTCGACAAATCACATGGTTTTATAAAACATTCCTTAAAACATTCAAAGATGACAACTAGAAATTTTCCTTTTTCAAAATAGATTTTTCTTTTCCCAAAAAAAAAATGTTCCAATGAGTCCTTCAACACCATCAATCCTATATACTGAAAAAATTTCAAAACCATTTCCATAATAATATGTAATAATAATTTAGGGTTTTTTAATCCAAAATTGAAGTTAAACAATTTGAAATCAATCCACAAAACAAAAATCCAAATGATCCGTAATTTCAATTTCTTATTTAAAACGATTTATATTCATTTTGGAACCAAGGAACATTTTTACAACCACCATGGTCTTGAACAAACTATTTAGAAGGAATGGTTTGAGGAATGAAGTAAGGGAAAGAAATGATTGAAACCTGGGTTTCTATGTGATAATGTTTTCTCAAATACATTATCCATTGTCTCCCATATATATGAAAACCATATGAACATATGGATGTTCTTACATCTAATGTAACTGTCATTAAAAAGCATAAAATCATAAAAGGAAATTTTAGAAAATCCACTAATTACAACAACCCAAACATGAACCTCATTCCATGAAGTCACCATTGATAACAAACTAAATCAAATTTAACAATTATCAAAACTATAAAATCATAACCAAAAGAAAACTCAATTAAAAAACTACAGTTTTATAATTAAAGAAGATAGGGAATTTTATCAAACACCTTACTAGCATATATATTAGATTCGCAAAGAAATCCTCCTTAAAAAAAGTTGACATTCCTTCGAGCATATCATGTGCACATATTTAAAATTACAATGAAATAAGGTCATAATGTACAATTTTTACCAAATTTTACCAACATCAAAACATTATAATAATTTTAAAAAATCTATCACATTATGGTGAAACATATTTATAATTTATTTAAAGCATCCAACCATCAGTTAAATGCATCGAAAATAAAATATATGGAAACACCAACCTCAAGGTAGTGAGGATGTAAAGAAACCTTTGAAGAAGGAAGAGAACACCCCATGGAATGATATGCATGCCCGAAAAATAAAAATGGTCCCAACATCAAACTCGGCTTCTCGAGATAGACCAAGAAGTAAACCCAACAAGGAAACTCCAATAACTTGATAGAGATAGGTCAAGGATGTAGAAATCGATAAAAACCCCAAGAAACATAAATTTAGAACCATCATGGGGAATCAATGGAGATTGAGGAACAATATAGATGGGTTTTGAGAATCCGCATAGTGCACCCAGTTTTGATGAAGGAGGAGAATCCTGACATTGGGTTAAAATGATGGAGGTGAAAATATGTAATTTCCAATTTTAAATAAACTAGGAAAATCACACAATTTGGTCGCACGATTTACTAAATTGGGCACCAATCATGAATGATATAATATAAAGGATGCAAACCCCAAATTAAAAATCTAAATAGTTCCCAAACTATGAACCAACCATGATGAATACCCATGTTCAGTTATATAACTAAACTGCATGGCTTTTGCATGGTTTCCCAAACAGTGAAAAACCCATGCAACTTTTCCTTGACCTAGAAACATGATTCAAAATGTTACCTCGATGAAGTTTTATTATTTCCCATCACTACTTGTTTCCCATTCATAATCCAGAAAAAAATGACCATTCAAAAAATAAAAACTTTCAACAAGGTATCAACTGGAACTATAGACGAAAAGATCCAATGCTAGAAAATGAATAAAACAAATTAATTATAATGTCATGGTGCAATAATTATACCCACCATAACACTTTATGACCCCATAATGTCACCATGAATATATATAAACAAAACTTGATTCGTTTACTGATCAAAAACCAAATAAAAAATGAACCCTAAGGTTACATTTCTCTCCACAAGTCACAACCGACTGATAGCATATAATACTACATCCTGAAGGTTAATGGTAGAACATTAAGGGGTTATTCACATCAAAATAACACAACTAAAACCATTAGGAAAATAAGGAAATGTGAATTTAAAAAACCTTTTTACATTATCCAAACAACACCCAACACCATGGCTAGGAACTCCCAATATAACCAACCCAAAAACTTTTTCACATGAGGAGAAACACCACTACTGAAACTGAAAACTTCCCACCCAACTCAAACCCACAATGCTATGATAAACCCATGAATGAAAACATAACTTATCAATAAAACAAATCAACATACCATCAATTCCACAAAAATAAATCCATTCCAATCAAGCATAACTGAAAACTAAAACCTGAAAAAACCTTCACAATAGTTAATCATTACCATGAATCCTCACCTTAAACAATTACCAAATTTTAAAGCAGAAATCCTAAAATTAAAATAAAACTATACCACTGAATTTATTATATATATTTTGTAGAAGCTTATAACAAGAAGAAAATTAATGAAATTAAAATAAACTATCTCTACACTAACATAAATTAAAAAAGAGATCCATAGTTTCTTACAAACTCAGTGATTTATGACTGTGTGTGAGCTTCACCATGAGGCATGATGTTAGAGTCCTAGTGAATAAATATTCTCATGACTCAGATTTAAGAATCAGTATCCCACAATAAAAACAACTTCTTTAGGCAATGAATTCTATTAAAAATATCTAGATGAACAAGAAAACTGTAATGATGGAATATTTTCATAGGATTATGACATGATAGATTCGAATGATAGAACTGACCACACAGATGGCATACTATCAAACGATATGATGAATTAAAATCCAAATCCATTGAAGGAGGCTCTTCAAAGATATGTTCCTTTATCATGTATTCCTCGTAATATGTGTATCCTCCCTGAGTTGCAAGAGTAATTGGATTACTAACTTGCAGTGTTGTGGAATCCAACAAATATGAGAATGCAATGTCCACCAAAATCACAAAAAAAGATCATTGGAGGAGAGAGAATACTACTTAATCTATAGGAAAATACACCAAACAAAAAATAGAATACATCAATAGATCCAATGAAATAAACACCATAGAATAAGAAACCAGGTCTATGAATAATTAAACATAAGACCTCACCATCCACCGACATTGTAGAATACTCATTACACCTTCCCCTTTCTTTGTCTCCACCTATTTAAATATAAAACATCAAAACAATTTAGACATATATGCTTCCCTCATCATCCCAACTTGCATAGATGGAGGGGGAAACAACTCCCATTCATCCACGGATGGACAATCAATCCATCCAAGAAGAGGAGAAACACTAACTAATTTGAGAGATATGAATTACTTGTAGTCATCTTCAACTTACACTATCTTATCCATTTCATCTAAAATACCTTGATCACCATGATTGATAGTAAATAGACAAGAAAAACTCGAAACTGGGAAAGAATTGCTAGAAAACATGGGGATTGTTCTAGGTGGAATATTGTTAATAGAACAAAGTAAACCACTTCAAAACCAACATAAAACCAAATATAAATCAAAAGAAACCTATCAAGCCATAATAAAAGGCTCACAAACCGGTAGTTGCAAATGAAACCAAAATTATCTTTTCAAGTATTCGATTTTAATTTCAATTTATAAAATTGTCTTCTTATAAGAGTAAATTTTAAAAACATATCCCACTTCTAAAAATAAAAAAATTTATGAAATCATTTCCCTTTCAAAAATCACATTAAAAATTACATGTCAACCCTTTGATTTTCAAGACCCATCCCATGGAATCCAATGAACCATCACATATGTGTTCATCTCCTTCCACCCACATCATCCACATGTGACAACATGAATATTTCATTCACAACCACATATATGAAAACTTTTATAAAGAGTACCAGGGGTCATGATTATAGTCTCATTATTAAAAATTCAAGAACATACCAAATTTTCAATACAAAACAAATTTTTTAAAAAACCCATTAAAAAATTTGAAAACCACATGGAAGAAGTAATTTCAAATTCAAATAAAATTTACATTTTTTAAATATGACTTAAACAAAATGAAACCAATAAAATACACAACTCAATACTAACTATGAAAATAAGAAACTAGTAGTAATGATTAACCCGATGACATAGTGGTGGTTATTCCCTAAGTATGCATCAATGTCTAAAATGAGGTTCAATTATGTATTTGAACTCTACATGGGTCGTAACTCCATGTGATATCATGAAATAAAAGTATCTCACCTCCATTTATATTCTTCATCAAAATAAACTGAAAAAAAACTCAAAACCTAGACTACCCATAGAAACTTCAGGATCAGAATGAGCAAGTGTTTGCGATGTCCATCCCATACCTACCTCGTGAGTTTTCATAGTCCAAATATTTAATAACCTAACACCAAAAATATAATAATAACCTCCTTTGATACCAATTTTTCATGAACTAAAATGGGATTCCATGCAACCCGACATCCATCCAAGTCTAAGACATGCCTAAAGGGAGTTCATGATCCCCACGGGCTAGAAACTAGTGTTGGGACTAAAAAATATTCCAAATGTGAATGATTTAAACCCAATAAACCATGATCAATGAAATAAGTTGATAATATGAAATGAAAAAAATGACAGAGTTTTAATAAATAGAAAAACATATCCAGATAGAAATATAACTACGAAAAAAAATTGAAATAAAAACCAAACTCTCATGGACATGATATCCATGAGACATCATGGTCACCACCATTCACAAACCAACCAGGTACATATACTACCTACTCCAATGATGAGCACTCGAACTAGAAAACATGAACCTTCAAAAAACTCTAGTTTACTTACTTCAAATTGTACAAGTAGGGTGTGAGCTTGATAGATCATTATGAAACCACCAAATAATCCATACATTTCCTTTTTTGAAAACCATCCATTAATAGTTGTCTAAAATAAATAATATAAATTTTTTTATCATATTAATATATAAAATATTCTTTTAATTTTTATAATACTATAGACATATCCCTATTTTTATGAAGGATTCCCATTTTGAAAACTAATTTAAAACCCGGTATATACGAAAACAAATACATATTATGCTAAAAAATAAAAATTCATTGTAAAATGAAAATAATGTGATATAGAAAATTAAACAATAAAATATAGATAGTAAACCATTTTCATTCCAAAACATCCCTAGATCGATCCCTACAATTACCTGAATCAGACTCACCTTCGAGCACACGGTTCAGTTCCATAGTCTATAAAGAATTGGCCACTCTAAATTGGATAATAAATCTGAACATCCCACCAAAACCTATATATTCAATGGGGGTGCCAGCCCTTCAAATCAGGGTTTATAAGAAACCATCACTCTAACCTTGAAAAGACAAATAGAATACCCAGGGTAATACTATACTCTGTAAGCCAGAGGTTCTCACAAACATGACTCACCTTACCTTAAATCACAGAATATACCTATCCCATACACGAAAACCACCTATATGATAATCCATATTGGAAAATTCACAATATGGGTTCCCATAATATAAAAAAACTTTATAATTTCCAGCTGGGCCATTATATCATAGAGAGTTATAAATAATTTCTAAAAAACATTCAATGATGTCATGTTGGCATTTTTAATTTTCAAAACAACATTTAATTTCCGAGAAAACATAATGTGGCACCAGACCCTTCATCATACTCAATCCTAAAAGAATAATTTTTTAAAAACAATTTCTATAATGACATGAGACACCAATTTCATGCTTTCAATTCCAAATGGGTTATTAATCATTTTAAAAATCAAAACATACCACAACATTCCAAATAGCCCAAAACATCTAGTGTGTTTCTAAAACCATTTATTATTCATTTTTAATCCAATGATCATTTTGAAAACCGCTAAGGTATTGAAAGAATCATTTATAAAGGAAATTCTTGAAGAAGTATTTAAAGGATATGAATTCTTCTAATCCATGTTTTTAATATGAGAATGTTTGTCTGAAGTGACTATCCTTCGTGTTCCCATCAATATGTGCACCCTATCCACATATTGAAGTCCAAACATCCAATAACACTTTAATTTAAAACCAAAAGCAAATACAATGACCATTTTGGAAAATCCACCATTCAAATAAACACTAACAGAAATATCATGAAATGAAGTCACAATTTGTAACAAAAAATCATCCATTTTCACAATAAACTAAGACACTAAAATAGAACCAAATGATAACCGTATTTAAAACAAACAATTTTATTCTTAAATTACTAGTTAAATTTTATGAAGCTCCATTATCTTATATATATTGTTATATTTTTGAATAATCCATTAAAAATAAATTTACTTTCCATCAAGCACATCATGTAGACATATTTACAAGCATAATGAAAGGGGGTCTTCAAATTCCATTTTTTTCTAATTTTTTCCAAAATGAACACATCATAATATCTTATTCCAATGTTTATAAACCATGTAAAACATATTAATATATTTATTGAAATCATCCATTAATAAATGAAATGAATTGGAAAACCAATGAATCGATACACAATCATTAGTGGAGTGCAGATGCAATAAGACATTAAGAGAAGGAAGAAAACACCCCAAAGAATATTTTGAAATCCCAAAAAAGAAAAACTTATTACCCAGATTCCAACCCTAGATAATAGTGATCAACTAAGAGAGATCACCTAGAGGTAAACCATAATAACTTGAGAGATCTGGGATAAGAAAGGTGTAAAGAGATTAAAAACTATAGAAACATACCATAGAAAACATAATGGGGAATTAAAGGAGGTTTGAGAGGAAGGGATAAGAGTTTGTAGAAGCTTCATTGTGTGCCTTGGTCAGAGGAAGGAGGAGAAAAACTAATTTTGTGTTAAAATAACAGAGGGGAAATGAGGTAATTTCCAAATTTTATTGAATTGTTAACTCACAGAGTTTGGCCACATGGTTTACTAAACCATGAAAAAACCCAGAATGTGTAGTTAGAAAGAGGGGTACCCCAAATAAGCTTGCTGCAAGGTTTCCAAACTATGTACCGACCTTGTTGAATGATTCTATCATGTTTTTGAAGAAAATCATTTTGTTTCTACATGGTTTCTGAAACCATTCGTAACCCATATGTCTTATCCCATAACTCAAACCATGAGATGCAAAATTACCTAGGAATGTTGCATGGTTTCCCATAACCATGCACTACACGTACATAGGACAAAAAGTCACCCAACATTCCAAAATTCTTATTTATAAAACGGGGATCAACTGAAACCTCATCTAAAATATCCAAAGGTGTGACAAGACTACAGAAATGGAATTCCATAGTTGTGGTGTGACATGTTATATTACTAATTCATTGTCATTTATTTCATTAGTTTATGTGTGTAATGAATTTTTATTAAATTTTTTTGTATTCACACATAATTTATCTATATTTACATTTGATACACATAATCAGTTCATTAAATAATTCTCACTTCAGTGGAATGAACTTTTTAAGAATGTTCGTCTCAACTTCCATTCCATTGAGATATATTTAAATTTAGGAACTTATTTTTTTATGTTTTACCATCTTTTAATTTGATATTATATATCATTAATATATATTTATATTATTGATATTTAACATTTCATATTATTTATTTCATATATGTGGGATACGACACAAAAATTTAGAAAAATAGTAACATTTAATTCTTCAATCTCATTTTAATCATGATTATTTATTTCTAATTATCCATTAATGGAAACTATATGATAATTGAATAAAAAACCCCACAAAATTTATTATCTTAAATTTAATCATTTTTTTTAATATAATAGTACAATTTTCCACTCTTTAGTACAAAAAATGATTGAGAAACTGTTTCAATGAAATTCCACCTTTTTTATAATTTTTAGTTTAAATATATTTTTAGTCCATATATATATATATATATATCTTAATTTTTTAATTTTTATGATTAATATTCAATATATAATTTGTAAGGAAATTTTATTCCATTTTTACTTTTTTTAAATCAAAATTTTAAGGAGATATTCTTACTACATTTCGAATAATGTAATTTTGTAATGTTTTAATGAAAATGTAAATGAAATAATTGTTTTAATGTAATCTGTATGTATAGGTTATTTTGAGAATAAATACCACTCATAAAATTCATTATTCCCCTAAAATCATAAAATTTTATTTTTAATGGAAATATTTTTCCTAATATTTTTTAAATATGTTAATATTATAAGTAATTTTAAAAGAGAAAAGGGTATTTTACTCTTGATTTTTTAATGTAATTTCTATGTTATATCCATTAATAAATGATATCAACCATTTAAATTACATATAATCCACTAATGATATGTTTTAATGATACTATACATACACTTTCTTTATATGGTTTATGTTTTTTATTACCATGAAAAGTATTAACATTCAATTTTAGGATTTATTTGGTAGTAATTAACATTCTGTCAAAACATTAAATTTCACATTATCAATATAAATTACATATCACATAAATATATATATATTCGTTGAGTAATAGAAATTATTATTTCCTAAACCATATACCAAAGAAATATTTGTTGTATTACTATGAAAATTATTTTATTAAAAATAGAAATTTAGATAATTATGTATTTTTTAGTCAACATGAATATTTATTAATAAGGAATATTTTTTTTCACAAAGAAAACATATCATTTTATATATTAGGAGTGAATTATAAATGAAATTAGGGTTGTTTCAGGTAATTATAAATCCCCTTTATGTATCCACTTGTCTGATGAGAAAAATGAGTAAGCTGGAGTTAAAGATGTTTTTTGGTGTCTACTTACCCTTAAATCAAACTATCTTTCCCCCAGTTATTGATAGTATAGATATAGATATGCTGAGATCATAATGTCCAACATTAAGAATTTACTCCATTGATAATTTATATAGTATTATCCTTGGGGAGTTTCCTTTGATATTATCTGTGGAATCATTTCATGTTCTACATAATAAATAAAAAAATTTATCAGTACTTTAACTCTCAATAATGATTATAAATTATTTACTCGTGATAGCTTCTACTTTACATAACAATTGCGATGAAATTAAGATTATCCTTATTTTTTCATTTCCCCATGTTATGTTGAACTAATATCTGAAATAAGTAAATAATGTAAAATCTATTGATTCATAGTGTTTTATATTTTCTGTTATCAAATGTATTATAGGATTCATGTATATATCATATTTACTAAGTCTACAAAAGGATTTCATTCTTTATAGTGAATTTAATGTTATCAATTAATAGATTAAGAAATAATCTATTGGATCTAGTGTATTATTTTGGATTTCATCGTTTTTATATAATTTAATATCCCATTTATCAATAATTCATTTTTAATATAATAATTTATAGGTGTTAAATTGTACGTTTTTATGAGAATGGGTTTCAGTTGTTTTGACCCTTGTATACTGATAAGGATTACATCATCGTAATAATTTTAATCCTCATACACATATACAATATTAATTATATGAATATATAGATTCGTCCATTAAAAGTATAAAAGAATAATTAAACACAATGTTGAAGGGGATTGATGATCGTACGTATGCATGAATGCTATTTTATATTTTTGAATGATTGAACAAAAGAGAATTAAATAAAATTTAAACACTCTATAATCTGGATTTTATTATATATATATATATATATATCATATATATTAATTGATATTATCAATGTTAATATCCATATAAAGTGTAAATTGAATAAATGATATCGCTTCACTGGGGTATAGGCTAGACACTTGCAAGGGATACATTGTAATTTTCAAAAGGATTAGAATGTAATATGGTATATATGATATTAATTTTCCATAAGTATAATTACGTTTAACATATAATATGTTATATTTAATCCAATAATAATAACAATCCATCAAATTTTCTAATTGAAATGACTGTGTCGCTACGTGGAGGAATTAGTCGACACATACACACGAGTGATACCTCCACTTCCCATTTTATGAAATGGAGGGTGGATATTGGTAGTTACATAATCAAAATAATATATCAGTAAATTTAAGATATTTGTTTTAATTAATACAAATGATTTATATGATGTTAAAAAATAAATAAATCTAAAGTGGTAAGGCAATACGACTACCTCTACTTCGATATGCCACCTTTATATTCCTTATTAGGGATACTTGGAATGTTATTTAAATAATACCAACAATTATATATCATGTATATGGATTGTGATGTTATAATTAGTCATGATTTGGTGGGTAAGTATTTCTCAATGTGGTCTAATGAGTTGAATGGATTGGTGTACATTTATAAGTCGGCGAGATTGCACAATTTTAAATTCATAATAAAAGAAAAAAATAAAAAGTTATTCTAATTAAAAATTATTCAAAATTACCATAGACTAATATTTAAGATTTTATTAGTTGGAAATGTGGAACTAAAATATGATTTAGTGATGTTTAATCGAAAAAAACACTTATCTCTCTCTTTAACCTCGCATGTTTATCCTTTATTAATATTAACTACAGTAATAAAATATTAATGTTTTTATTATTTATTATGAAAAAAGATTATTTGACCTTATTAAAAAATATTTACTATTATGATTAAATATATTAAATTATTTTTATCAAATTTTATTAACATAAGTTGCTGAAATTAATTTTCAATTAAACCTATAAAACATGATAAAACTCATCAAGTGTTAAATGTTTTCATATATATATTGAACATAAAATTTATTCCAACTCACAAAATTGATTTATTATTTATAAAATTGATATAACAACAGTTTTAAAACCATTTTATGTGAGAATTTTTCTTTTAAATTTTTTAATCAAAAACCAAATTTTAAATAATGATATATTGTTCTCACTATTCATCAATAAACATAATTTTCAAAACATCATTAAACATCACTCTATGGAATTTATTAAATTAAGATTTAATAAATGAGTTTAATTTTTTAATACATTTTCTAAATGAGGTATAAATTATTTATATTAAATACTCATAAAACTAATAAAATCATTTTTTTGAGAAAAATGTTATTTTAATGAATTTAATGAATTTACTAAAACTTGGTTACTTATTTGTAACTATATATAATTTAGTTATTAACAGTATAAATACGTTAAAGAACTTCATTATCTCATTCATTATAAAAATTAAACCATTAGTTTATAATAGTATACTAAATTATGGTTCATTTAGATTAATGTTTCCATGTATCACAAGTTATTGGGGAAATTTAAATTATTTAATGGAAAATATATCATAAGATCATATGGTGTTAATTTATAACCCCCATAAACTGAATTTTCAAGAAATATTTACTCAATTTTATATAATATGATTATATCTTTATTTCATCACATCCCAATGTTCCCATATAGCTTCTTTGAATTCCTGATTCCTTCATAGAACATTAACCAAATGAGTAGTCTTATTCCATAGAAATTTATCAATATGATCCATGATTTCTACCACTTGTTATGTTTTAATAAGAAAATTATATAGTGTTAAAACCAATGAGATCGTACATATTTGGGATCACGTATACCTCTTCATGAGATTTTCATAGAACATATAATGAACTTTAGAGAGGATCGTTAGATGTGGCCAGTGATACGTGACTATCCAACCTTGATTTGTAATATTTAAGGGACCAATATAGCCAGTTAGTATATTTCTATTCAATCATAATATCATAAAAATATTCCATATACCATATCAGCAACATTAAATTCTAGATTTCGATAAGGACTATTATCATTACTTTTCATTCATCTTTAACCTTCATCAATATACAAAAGAATGGATCTGAATTTCCATGAATTTTTTTATTAATCAAATGTTAATAGATTTTGGTCACAAAATTCATCCCAGTAAATTGGATTTTTAGACATATTTACAAATAGGGATTCATAAGTATCGATTTAAATGTTTAATAGAAATATATTTTTCAGGAAAACATAATATATGATTTTTTTTATCCCAAAAAAAATTTAAATATATAAAAAACATAATCATTTGTTTATTGGTTTTAATAGTTATATTAGACTACCCAAGTATCATAAAATGATATAATGTTCTGAAACATAGGTCTCAATTCATATCATGAAAAATAATTCTCGATCACATTGATGAAAATCATAGATCCCAATACAATAACATAGAATTTAATACTCTATGAAACATTAAAAATTAATTAATATATTTCCTTTAAATTTGATCAAGGTAGAATTATTCCATGATATAAATAATGTGTGGTGGATTTTTATGGTTACCCATTACAACACAAATATCATTACAGCATTTTAATTATTTGGGGAACTTGTTAAAAAATCCATAGCGATTCCAATTTCCATTTTGGACACGGTAATAGTTATAACATCCAATTTGGGTTCTATCAATTAGCCTTAACTTTATAAAATATCCTTTATAAAAAACATACTATTAAATATATATCTATAGGTTTGTCCCTTTGATATAATCTTTCATATCTCTAAACATTTTCATATATCCCAGATGAATAGATAATGATGATTTACGATCTTAATACAATGACTACTTATTCATGTCTGCTATAGAAGGGACACATACATGATTATAGTACCATACCATTCCATCATAATCAATGTTTAAATTGGAACATTTTTCACTTTATTTAGTAGTTATATATCTTTATTTTCTGAATGTTTATTCAGTACCTAGATATATGGTTGAACACTAATTTGATAAAGGTACTATTAACCCTTGAATTATCATTTCCAAATCCATATTTTTTAAAACCAAGAAATAAAATTTGTGTAATAATCATCATCGATAAAATTATATTATCCATTCACGATAGTGAATTATCATCTTGTTCTATTTTATCTGGTGGTAATGTATTTTGTAGTCAGAATCATTAATCATCTCTAACATTATATTCTGGTATATATTCTAATCTCTCTGAGTGAATTTATTAAATAAAAATAATTATTTGTATATATATCAAACATTTCATCATAAAGATAATTCCTTTGTATATTTAATGAAAAAAATACTATTGATAATTTCAAATTAGTAGTTGGGTAGTTCATCATATGAAACATTAATTATCATGTGTAATTTGATATAACCATATCATTCTTCATGATGATGAATCTATGTATGTTTGTAGATTCAGAAAAAAAGATCAAAAACCCCATCTCCACTACAAGGTAATCTGACTTCAAGTACAATTACTAACCTATTATTATGTACCTTGAAATTTCCCTCACATTCATATGTCCATAGGATCATGGCTATATTCCATGTTAACATGGTGGGTTGGTTAGATATCCATGAGCAATAATATCCATGGCATCGGTAAAATCTATTGAAATCCTAAAACCAACAGATCTATGCCACTATAATCTATTTAAGAAAAAATTCAATGACTTCCTTCTTTAATTGATCCACATATAATACCTCAATATAAATTATATGAACATTAAAAGGAAACATTTATTATCAAAAATTCACACACGGTAAATTATTCATACTTCCTCTCCTTTCCTTGGGTAGTAAATATGATCCTCGAGGTATCATAATTATTTTCCATTAACATTGAATATATAAACTATCATCTGTAAGGACTACCACAAACTGGTCAACATAATAAACAATTCTTATAGTCTATATATCCACAAATATTTTAGGGGAAGTAGTAAGACCAAATGGATTCACTATTAATTCACGGAGTCTTCACCTTTTACAATACATCGTATTGGGTGTATCCTCATTTTGGATCCCTTATTGATGATTTCCCATATGAAGGTCAATAATTCAATGGTATCAAGCCCCGTATATCTAATATAACAAGTCATCAATATGTGGAAAATGATAATATTTCTTGATTAATATATTTTTATATTTTGTTTAATCATTGTAGAGTTACATTGGTCAATATTTTTTCTTTACCAAATGAATAGATTCTGACAAAAGTGATTCTCTTGTCAGAAAGAATCCTTACACAAGATTCTCCACTAACATCTTCATCAATTCTTGAATCTTAATAGTGGAAATTCTATATGGAGGTTTTGAAATATGTTTCTCACCAGGTATAAGTTTTATTGGGAACACAATATCATGAATTAGTGTAATTATAGTAAAATATTATAGAAATGACTTAAAAACTCTCATAAAATTGGATTATTTTTTATATTGAGTTTCTCACCAACCATATTATCTAAACACGAATTTTGAATAAACATCAAGACCCAAACAATATATGAAATTACCATAATAATTAATACTTATCATCCCAGTTATAGATGAACATAGGATGATTTGTAATATAAAGTGTGAATTACCTTCCTCAATTGATGATATGGGATCTATGTAATGAATTCCCATGAATTTTTAATATAACATCAATTTCACAAAGGAGAAGAATAGTGTGATTTACATGAATGAAATTCCAAAATATTTCAATCATAAAATATTTATAGTCTTGAGAAGAAATCATAATACAATTTAAGAGTTTCACTTCTAATTGAACATCTAATAATTTAGGATTTATTTTGATATCATTATTTAATTATTCAAAAATAATAGTTCAGGTACTTCCAAAATGAAATTAGACATTAAGAGTTCAAGTTGGATCGTATTTATACCATTTAAAACTTCATTATCACACCATGCATCATCAATAATGCTAATGCGATATTTCTATTTTTCATAGACATAAGACTATGCATACATATATCATCTTCATTATACAAGGATTTGATCACCATATAAAATAATTTCAATAATCATTTCACTTGAATCACTGGAGTGTTGGTGGTGCATCACGAGGTAGTTTTTCTCAATAATTCACTAAATTCGTGTTCCCATCACATCGATGTCTGATTTCTTGATGACCTTACTCTCCATAATTAATATAGTTACAATTCCCCCTTAAGAAAATAACATTAATTATTCTATACAAACTTCTATAATGAATTAAATATCATCATCTAATCTACATGATATTTACAAATTCTTTTTCTTTCCATATTTCATTCCTTATAAGAACCATGTTATTTATGTGTAAATACAATATCAATCTCCACATTGATATCAAAAAAATGTTCATCTCATTGATTCTAAAGTCCCTTATCGACTATTCCCTTTGGAAAAAATTTAATCCCATAGCTGAATCAATCAAACATAATTTTAGGATGGATGATAACACCTTACCTTTACATGACAATTCATGTAAAGATCCCCATAAGTATTAATGGATTAATTATACGCCTTCAATATCTGAGATAATTCCATCTCAATTTTTATTTTGTGATTATGATTAAAATACTTATTGAAATACACAAATATAAACTCACCTACCACATAGATAAAGTTTCATCTCCTGAACTCATGTTATTGATAATAGTCCACCATTATTATTCTATACATTAAAAATGTTAAAATACAATAATAAAATTTTCTTGTTCTGAAAACTCGAGACTGTAAAATATTATTTAATCCCAACTAATCCCTTATATATATACAAGAAGATTAGTAGACTAAAAAAAGATTTTGATGTTTCTTTATGAAGGAATCAATATATTTTTATTCAATCCTTATTTCATTTGGATGGTCAACAATATCCATGTCTTTAAAAAGATCAATGACCATAGAAATAAGACATCACATTCCATGTAACGTTAATTTTAGTTACCAAGATAATCATTTCATATTAAATAAAATTCATCCTTAATACATTTCCATCGGGTACCAGCCAATGGACCAGACTAATTTTTTTTTCGAGAGATAATAATCATTGCGGGAAACTGCATAATATAAAAACTATTTTTTAGGTTGTGTAAATCAGTACTACTTATTCTCAATAAAAGACACATTATTTGTAAACTAGGTTATTAATGGTCATCATGTATTCAAATACATAATAATGGTTTAAAAAATGTGAATCAACACAACTAATTCCTCCATGTGTGTCAACTGAGGTTTGTAGAAAGTGAATAATCATTCTCTACTAGAATTTTGGTCATGATAAACTCAACCAACAATTTTTGTGTTATTACTACTATACATTTCTATGTAAAAACATATATAAACTTTTATCATCTAGAATGTGAATTATTTCTAGGTATAACACTGTCCATTATTTACCAAAATGAAGATAATTCTCATATAGATATGATAATCCTAAGGGAACCCAAAATGTTTTTCTCATTCCAAAATCCAATGGTATCTAATCCATTCTCATATAATAATATAGAAATCCACGATTTTCATATATAAATAGTATATGTTGTTAGATTAATATTAAAATATGAGAATTATATTCTTTACTAGAGTCATATAGTTCTTATATATTTTGAAACACAGATACATAGAAAACTATTCAAAATAAATATTCATTATCTCCCACTATGTTCTTTATTACCAGAACCCCTCTTTTGAATATCATACTTAAATCCATTATTCCTAACCCGAGTAATGGAAACAAGACAATGGGTGACCTCATACAATCAATAAGGGTAAACAATGGAGATATCAATGACAAATTAAACGCATTATGAACATTAGGATATGGTAATGTGGTGTTGACACTTCAAAATCTGAAAATGATTATCATATATAATAATCTTGAGACATATAATAAAGCATGTAGTTCATAATACATTAATCATAATAGGATCAAAAAACATGATTCACATAGAATATCATTGGAAAAAGACATATGTTTACGGAATACACATAAATATATAAAAAACTTTCATTATTTCAGTAGCACATAATAGGCTATAATATTAGATTGGGATCAATCCAATTTCTATCATGTCTTTTTTCACGATTCACTCCCACTACTATCATAGAGAAATAGGCCTATACTAAAATTTCTTTACTCCAAAATACAGTTCTTATTTTCTAACGGAATGTCCAACTTTACCGAATTCATTGGAAGGCTATATAATTTTGTGCACACCCATAAATTAATGTTAATCATACATATGTGTCTCAAATTAACATAAAACATTTATAATAGCATAAATTAATGAAATGATATAGTTATCAATAACATTTAATCATATCATTATAGAATAAAAAGTTGGAAAAAATTGATTCCATAAATATTTCATCCTTACATGACTGAATAGTGTGAAAGAAATGGGTTTTATAGAATCATCCTTAAATAAATATCATAATAAATACAATGAATTATTGTGTATGGTATTTTGGAATAATATCCCAATTAAATCATATGTAAAACATATGATGTTGTTGTAGTTGAAAAAAATCCATTATGATATCATTGGTACATTTTATGGGGAAAAAATCATTTTCAATTCGAAATCACTTATTCAAAATCAAAAAATGAAAAAAATGAAGGAAATAAAATTAAATTATAAAACAATTGAAAAATGTAACGTAATCTATAATAATTGTGTAGTCATGATGATGGGAAATTCTGTTAATGTTGTAAACATTAAATGAATGGTTCCACTCACGTATTTTTTAAAAAGTCAGAAGTATGTCTTTGATAAAACTATCAACGGATTAAATTAATAAAAATTAAAAAAATTAATATTTAGTAAATATGAAATTAAAAAAATAATATGGTAGTGTAAAAAAGATGCATGAAATGTTGGTAAAACTCAAGGATATAAGAGAAAATGGATTTTCAACCAAAGAGATAAATAATATAAGTTTTCTTAATAACATATTTCATTTTATTGAGATATTATGTTGAGGACAATAAAATGAAAACATGAAATATCTAGAAGCAACGATATTAGAAAGAAATTTATGTGATTCCCATGAGATTGGTTGTAAAATTTCATCACTGAATACTTGATCATAAACAATCCAAAAAAATTGATATTGTCACACAAATCCCTTACATAAAGGTTAAATTACATAAAAAGTACTCATACCTACCGTATAATAAATTTTAAATATTTAAATATATATATAACAAAATTATTTATAGAAATGCGATGAACTTAAACTCTTTAAAAATACTTTTTTTTAAATTTATTATTAAAATCATCATTTTTTAGCATTATTTTTTTCTTTTTAATGGGAATTTTGGGTTTTTTTGTTCAGGTCCTTGTACATCAATCATGGTTCTGACATCCCTAAAATGTTAATCATGATATAAATATAATATATATTTAATATATATATATATATATATATGTTTAGTAATCTATAAAATCTATATATTAAAAAAATTTAACCATCCAGTGAGATATTAGGCCATGTGTAGTCATGAATATTGTTTTGACCTTTTAATATATGGAATAAAGGAATGTTAAAGATAAATCCCCCATTAAAAATAATTTTTATATAATATATTTTCCTTAAATATATCCTTATTACCATCTATGTATATCAGAAATGAAAAAAAGTGACATCATTTCATCTAGGTTGTGGTCCACATGTATGCATGAGTAAGGTTACCATTTTCCAAAAGATTGTAATAAAAGAAGGTAGATATGATAGTATAATTATAGAATCATATTAATTTTTAAAATATCATATTTAAATAGTAAACACATCATAGTAACCATCCTTTAATTATAGTGGTGGAAGATAATTATTATCGCTATGTGGAGGTGGTAATCCAAACATTGTAGGAAGGAAAATTTCACATCACATGTCATGTAATAATGGATGGATATTGATGTGTACATAATCATAACAACATTAAAAATATTTACATAACTATAATTTTCATTTTATGATGAATACCATGGATTTATAGAACGTATAATAAGGAATAAATTGAAAGATGTTGTGAAAGATGAATTCTTCTCCTTTAGTATGCCTCCTTTAGATCATTTCTTAAGGACCCAATGAACGATAATTTAAGAAGAAATGAACCAATAATTCACATATCTGGCTATTTAATGGATAATTGGTATTCTTTTGGTCAATTTTAATTTAATGATGACATCAAAAGTAGGGAATAGATGGGTGTTATTCTTTAAGTGGGTGTGGAGGACAGAATTGGATGTTTATAAAAGAATAAAATATTATCAAGTAATTCTTGTGAAAATGATTCTAAATGGATAGATATTTTAAAATGGTACATGATTTAGTTGAAGTATAGCCATGGAAAATTATTTATACAATTTTAATTGGTATTCATACAAATAAATAAATTTTTAAACCTTAGTCAACTCATTTTTAGATTAACTATTGTCAAACATTTTCTCAAATATTAAAATTCAATAATAAAAGAATAAAAGTAACTTAATAAATAATATTAATTAATGTAATCCCAAATTTGGTATTAATTTTCAAAAACTAAATTTATGTTATAAGAAGAATTTATTTTATTATTAAATGTGAAACTTGTGGTGAAATGTGGTTCTTAAAAAATATCTTATGCATAAGTTGTTATTATATCAAAACTAAACAAAGGTTGGTTATATATAAATATATAATTTTATAAAAAAATAATTAAAATAATGATACATTTATGACCATTTAAGAAAAATATGGATATTTTTAAAAGGTATTAAATTAAAATGAACATTTTCATAATAATTTTTTCCACATAGAGTAACCAACCGAGTCAGAAAATTATAAAAATTCATCTATTACATAATTTTAACATGATGATTTAAAAATTTAGTTCATTTTTTCAAATTAATTTATTAAATTTCATAAAAATTAATATTATTATTTTTCACAAAATACAATGAATCCCAATTGTGTTGAAAATTTTTATTTTTAAAACATGTAATGACTTATCAAAAAAACAAGTGCAAATTTATCAATATATTTTCATTATATAAAAAGAATAATTTTTTTAGAAAAGTATATAACTTCTAATTTTTCCAATATAATGGCATGGTTATAATGATATGCTACATTATGCATCATTTATACTCATATTATTGTGCATCACTATCCATCAAAAAACTAAATAAATTTTACTGGAAATATAAAATAAAATATTCGTGTGATAGGATGATGAAATCATAATGTACATACAAGACAATTATATTTTTTAATATTAACTTTAGTGTGACTATTTTGATTTTATATATTATGATAATTAAATTATTTTTAATGAAACATTTTTATAAATTTTTTGGTTAAAATGATCACTTAAAAAAACATGAGTAACCATGTTCTACATGAAAGACCGATGAGTATGATTTTCATTTTATTTTTTGTTATAATATATTGTATTACTATATTTGGGAAATGATGTGTAATCTATGAGTATGAAAAAAATCACAGAGCTTAATTTTAATTATGTAAAAATAGATAATTTTATTTTATATTTCATATTTTTTATTATTATAATTGGTTTATTTCATTTTAAATCCCTTATTGAGAATTTTATTATCATCCATAGTTTTCTATGTTTTTCATAGGTACTTCTGATAAATAATTGTGAGCTATTTATTTTCTCTATAAGGAATTATACTTAATTAATAAAATTATTTTTGAATGGTACAATTTTTTATTTTTTTGCATTTTTTTAATAGAAACAATAGATATTGAGGGAATGTGCATATATACTTATATAATGTTTTGATAAGTAATATTTTTCCCTCAATCCCAAAAGACACTGACAAAAAATATCCTCTGATATTGTAAAATTTTAAACAAAATTATAAATCATCTAATTATTATTTCATTAAGGTACACATATTAATAGGTCTTATCCAAGAAATGGTTTAGATAACTTTAGAGTTTTGATTATTTTGATGAGGATATTTAATGATTTCTAGACACCACTATGGGTTAACAATTATAGATTTGGTCATATGTTTTAGGGAATGAATACTACTTCCGAGGTTTTATAAGATTTGAGAACAATGGGAGGCATTTATTAATATTTAATAGATGATTGAGGTATATGTAATAGTTAGTATTAAAATTAATTTTATTTAATTCTTTATTTGTGCATGCTAGATTATATATTTTAAGAAATAAATTTAATGGTATGGATTATCCCAACAGTTAATATGATAATTAATATTGAGGTAAATATCATTAATTTGGTTAAAAGTGTTAATAAGGTTTTGGAAACATATTATTTATAATACATATATCCATGGTATATGAAAGGAATTATATCACTAACTACCTAATGGTAAGTTTAATAAATCTCTATGTATTTAAAAAATTATATAATTTACGTACAAATATATATTATTTTCTAATAAGATATTTTATTTTAAAAATAATGTTGTATTTATCTTTTTGAAACACATATGATTTTATTATGGAATTATGATATTTTAGGTAATTAATAGAGAATATTAGTTTATTATGTATATAATTGATTATAGAATATATATTATTCGAATGGGTCTTCTGGAGTGATTCATTTTATTTTTAGATACATGATATGTTTTTAAAGGAAGAATATTTAATGAAATCATTCAACCCTTCACAATTTTTTGTCAATTATATTAATAAGAGTTTTATGGTTTTTTATTTATTTAATGATATATGTATAAAATTTGTTGTTATTGTGGATATTTTTAATATTAATTTAAATTTTCATAAACTAAAGGTTTTATCGTATTTAATACAATCTTCAATTATTTTTACCATATTTTGGGTTTTAATAATTAATATAAGTTATAGGAATACAATTTCACTACATTTTTGACATTATGATCAATGAGATGATGACTCACTTCTTTAGGCATGCAAAATTCATCTCAAATATTCATTTCATTGTGTAAAATATCAGATAAAAAAGTTAAAACTTTTTGAAAAATAAAGGTTTAAATATTTATTGTGGAATGGGAAAACATAATGTATTATTACTTTCTATTTTTTGTTTAATGATATTAAAAATATATATCATATCTGAAAAAAGAAATCATGGAAATAAAAATTAAATTATTTTAAGAACATTTTTATGAATTTTTAGCCTCTTCTTATCCCAAATAATTGAAAACATTATCTCTTGAATAGAAAATTACTAAATTTATATATTTGTAACTCTTATAAATGTTATTCTTATTTGGGAAATCCATTATCTGTTATCATTTCGAACCATCATATTTCTATTTACCATATTTTCAAATGATGTTTTATTATCCCTTTTTACGATTTGTGTTTTTAGAAATGTTATTTCTAAATATTAAATATGTTTTCAAATTCGTTATCATATGTTTTAACTTCCCATCCTTGAAATTTTTCTCATTCTAAAAAAATATTTAAAACCCTTTTTATCGTGCACTATATGAAATTGTGAGGATGAAATTTAATTAAGGTGGTCGAATAGAGCCCCATGAGATTAAAAAATTTATATTTCTTTAAATAAATATTTTTTATTGAGTATATTTCATGAAACATATCAACAAAATATAACATGATTTATTAATGATATAAAATATTTAAATTCAATATTAAAATCAACACATTATGGGGATGTAATAATTTTCCATAGCAATAACAATATTGTTGGAATAAAAAAATGGGGAAAACTTACAATGAGCATAAATCATTTATCACCATATTTCACCTTGATGATATAAAACCCGACTATATATGTGGATAAAAAGATATTATATAGAACTATTTCTGGCATTATGAAAGAGAATTAATTATTTTGGGGCATTATATAAAATCAATTAATTTAATATAGTCATTTGGATGACATTGATTTTGGAATTTTATAACCATTATAATAATATGATAATTGGGATTTGACAACAATTGCACATATATTACTATTGGTCTTTTATATTCATTAGGTATAAAATTATTAAATTAATTATGGATTGAAATGATTTCTAAGATTAAAATTAATAAAATTAACAAATGTATTTATGGTGTTTTGTATATCATCATATTAAATTGATCACATTCAAAGATGATTATTAATTTTTTTAATATTTAATTTTTTTTAATAATATATAAACATTAATATAATTGTGGGTACTAGAATAGGAATGAGTATAAATTCATTACATATTCAAATAAATTCTTTTTAAGTGTGATTTATTGCATTTTATGCATTGATATTATAATTAATTCCAATCAATTCTAGAAAAAATATTTCAAGAAATGGACATAATTCTTAAAATAATTATATTATAATATGATTAATATAAATTATTTATATTTTATAGAGGAAGATTTATCTTTAATTTCATAGTAAAAACCCTATTTTTTATAAATTTCAATTTATTTTCATTAAATCAAGTAATTAAAATATACTAAATTTTAATTTCTTATTAAAGTATCATATGACTCTCTTTATAAAAAAACATTTAAATAATTCCATGGTAACAAACATTATTATTTATTCTTCTATAAGTCAATTTTAATGCATAAAACACAATTCTATAAAAACTATTTTTTCATTGCATTCTATGTTGTTATATTAAAGGTGATTTATTTCATATATACGAATTGTGCCACAAAATTTATATTGAATTTTTGAAATCTTAATATTCATATTTATTAATGAGTTTAATTATATTTTCACTCACTATCAAAAGTAAACATCATAAAAATATGTCACCATAGTAAATTCCAAATCAGGATAATTAAGTTAAATACAATGTTATAAGGGCACAAAAAATTTTATTAGGTATTATTGGATGAAGTAATTGTCATCATTATCTCCTTATCATATTATTTTCATTATTTTTATCCATATTACATTGGGTAATACATTAATAATATTAAATAATTTTGAAATATTACATCATGGAACTCCCCTAACTTATAAAAGGGAAACACATCTCCTCACATAATAAACAAATTATTCCAAAATATAAAAATATCTTTTAAAAACATATCTCATACATAGAAACTTATTTTCTAAAAAACTAAACAATTAAAGGTAAAAGTGTATTACAAATTTTTTTCCAATGAATATGTTTAGTTTATTACCAATGGATTTTTTTCCATTTCCACCACCATAAGTTAATGGTTTTCTATGGTCAAATAATGAAATAAATATATTACATATAATTTTGAGTTATTTTGATTATTTTATAACCATTTTCATCTATTTTTATATTTTATGGAAAATAGAATCATCTCTCATGTGTGTGGGTGCAATACCACCTCTACGAACCGATGTGTATTATTTTTCATCACCACATCATTAGGATGGTTATTAAAAAGAATCAAATGAATATATATGATATTAATGAAATATTATTTCTTATAGAATTATAATATATTTCTTTCCTTTTTACCCTTACATTCCTTGTAAAATGATAACATTGCTCATGAGTACATGTGGACAAGAACCTCCACGATGTATTGGGAATCATCTTCCTTGTAAACATTCAATTAATGGTTCTAATGTTTAATTTAATATACAAAACTTAAAATTATGTAGTTAATAATATTTAGGATATTTTAAATCCATGAAAACTTTGGACCATGGTTAACCAACTAAGGTTGTTCAGCGATTATGAAGAAATGGTTCGAAAAAAAAAACTAACATGAAACTAACATATTAACAAACTATATTACTTACAGAAATAACTGAAATAAAATGGATAAAATTAATATAATAATCTATAATTTATTTTTAAAGGAAAAAAATTTATATTAGATTATTATATAAGAATTAATGTATGTATATTCTATGTCTATGTCATTTTAATGTGTTTTTCAATAATACCATATTTTAATTGTTGTTGTTTTTTCATCTATTCTCCCTTGTATGCATGTTCTCTAATATATATAAACTATCTGGTAAATAGAGTCAATTGAATGTTCAAATTAATTTTAAACCATGTTTTAGATATATTTTTATTGTTTTAAATTAATATTTTTAAATGTTTTCCAAATGGGTAATTTTTTACATATTTACAGAATTGTTAAGGTATATTTTTTATCGTATACATATTATGGGAAATTATCCATTATCATAACTATTATTTTCTCATATTAATATACTATTATATTGGTTTGTAAAAACAATATCCTATTTCCCAATATTTTTGAAGTCATTGTTTAAACATTTTTTAAGAAAATGGATTTTTGTATAGATTTTTACATAGAGATAGAATTTTCTACTGTATATGTGATAAAAAAAGAATATTTTATGAAATTTTATGATGAAAATGTAATAAAGTGTCTATTTTATGTTTGTTATGATCCTCTTAATTTTTTATGATTAAATTTGTGCTCGATATAGATCCCAAATTTAATGGATAATGATGTTGTTCATAATGGAATATACATTGGAATTGACATAATATGTTATTCCATTTATAATAGTTCCTATAAGATTTAAATGAAGATAATTTCCCAAGGAAACTAGAAGACTATTATTTTACTCAAATATTTTTTCATCGATGACATTATATTTCAGAATGATATCCTATGATCTAATGTTTACAAGAATTTTTTAGCCATATTTAATGGTTAAAATTATGATTTTGAAGAACTTTTTTTCTTTGGGAACCAATGTTTTTAAAAAACCATCATTATTATTATTTCACATTTATGATTTCTAAAGAGATGTGTCATGAAAATATTTGTGGAATTGTATTATTTCATGATTAAGGAAATGAATTTTTGAGTTTAGTGTTTATTAGGTTAAAAGGTAAAACTTTCAATGAGATTTTTTAATTTAAAAATAGACTAATGTGTTTCATTATTTTAATATCTCATTATATGAATTTAATTCTCATCTAATGTTTTCAAAAAAATTAATAGAAACTATAAATTATTAAGAATAATAAAAAAGTCTATTTATCTTATATGTTGATTATTATTTAAATAAGAGAATTATATTTGAATGAAACATCATTTTAAATTTAATAATCATATTTTGTTTATAAAAAATATATTTAATGGAAGTTTCTAACTTGTGGTTTGACATTTAATAAATTTTCTTAACCATATACATCCAAACATAAATGGCCTCCCTAATTTTCATTTTCCTAAGTGTATATCCCCTTCTCAAATTAAATTCCATGATAAATTTCCACTCCAAAAAAGAGCCAACAATACACCTCTAAAGGGACTTATATGACAATACCACCATAGAGAGAAGTAAAATAACATTAAGAGGTCATATCATGAGATACCCACATCCTATAATATAAGTGAAACATGCTTCTTTATAAAAAACATATTAAAATTATATGGGATTTACTTCCATGGGAATGGATGTCTAGACCAACAAGAATCATTTTATATGACAATCATGACACACCAATTCCCTAAAAACATCCCCAAATTTAGAGCTCGGTTGTTATATTTAACAAAACCGATATTAACCCATCATTATAATCTATAATGGTTTTAGAATTACAATGAGAGACCCAATACATTGAATAATGATCAAAATACAGAATTGATGAGTTGTGTAGGGACAAATCATTCACAAATAATCATATTATTCTTAAAAATGGAGAAAATGGTTAAAAGGGAGGCGAGGGAGGTCAAATAATGTATATGGGTAAAAAGAAATACACACCATCATAAAAAATCTACATAGTGTCTCACTAGATAGTCGATAGACACCATTATCTAGTGAGTGAGTCTTAGAGGATTGAATTGACCATTTGATAGTACACTAGAATGTAGGTAAACCTACATTATTTTTCTATGGTGTTGTCATACTCATGTTGATGTTCTAAACCTCATCATAACCCCTCAATGAAACATTTCACACTAAATACCAATAAATTAAATTGAATTTAAGACAAATTAGGAATTAAGTTGTTGAGAAGTTTTACAATATCCCTATATAAGGCATTATCATACCAAATAATTACACTTATTTGTCTTGGAAAAACAAATATTGACCTTGAATGCACACATATGATTATTAGTCTCAGGTTTTTTCATGTATATTCCTAGGTATCCACAATACTAGAATTAAATTCACATAATTCATGTCCCTATCCTTCTAATATTATTTATAATCTTCCTTGGGTTTTCTTCAAATGTACTATTTTACTCTATCACTATATCTTCACTATCAATCACATTCAATGAGTCCATATCATACTTCTAATGTTCTATGATGCGAAATATTTCACAAATCCACTGATTTCATGGAGGGGGTCCAATTTATATGACATAGCCCTAATTTGATCCATAATCTCATATGGACTAATAATATGAGGTTCTAAGTTCCCTATATTTTCTAGAATTTTTTAGACCCAATTAAGCTGACACTCATATAAATACCAGACCAACTTGGTGAACTCCCAACATAATCACCTCCAGTCTTCATTTTAAACATTTCAAATTTGGGTAGTTACCAATCACTTCTAGATAAGAAGTACCCATTCTAATTTCTCTCATACAAATCTCACTTTGATCATTGTTGAATATTGTATCTCATTCTAACACAATATTGAACAAACTAGTCTAATATAAAGATACTATAATTTTCAATTTGAATCAAAACATGGAATATGTTTTTTTGTGAACTCTTCCAAGGATAGTGATTCATCTATTTCCCCCATTGAAATCCAGAACACTTGCCTAGATAATATATTCTTTAATTTGGATAGTCCACATAGAATTTTAGCCTTTAAATTCATGATATTTAGTTCCCATCATCATCTATAATCCATGGTCCGTCTACATAACCTTCAAAAATAATATCTTGTAATGAGAATACAAATAAATTATTCTTATAGGAACACCAAGAATCAACACTATATAACAAACACAATACGTACCCAACTCATTAACTGAATTGGTCTCTAAAATGAGTAAAAATTGTGAAACCATCAACATATGGTTAGTATCAACCAACATGGAATCTAAAATCCACCGATTTAATATAAAACTGTTAACAAATTCCATGGTTCACTAATACCAATTCCATAATGAAACCTTTAGATGTTAACATAACTCTCATTTTCATCAGTGTTGCATCTTCACCCTTTTACATGTGACCCATTTTGAAATTAACCATATGACTTCTTTCTTTAAACATGACCAATAAATGATACATATTCCAGTACATCTTGGTCAAACCCAAATTTATCTACCACTGCGTGACATGGGAGTACATAATTAATTCATATTTTTGGGATGTGGGTATGAAACAAATCTTATACACACATAATACATTAGTCTACTCAATATACCATACTCGGATAGGCCCATCAACCATCAGGAACTCTTGCTTCACCTGACACTCTAGATAGGATTCCTAGTTAACCATGACCGAATCAACCATGGATGGTGTGATATAATTGGGAGCACAATCCATAAAATAATTGGAATTTGAAACATATATATTCCAACATATAGTATAATCATTATCTTTAACTCTTCCTCAAATGTCATTTTTCGTTTTTTTGAATTTCCATCGATGTGAATCCCTGATAGTGTTCCCCTCTCCTTGGTCACATGCCATCTCAAAATCAAAATTGGTCAACTACTCCCCCCATATTCACTATCATATATTCATTATCATTGAAAAATATTTTAATATGTGCTTTTATTTTTCATTTCAATGAAAAACAACTCAAGGAATTGATAATGGTTATAAGAATTTTGGGTATGAACCGTGGTAGATTGCTCTAGGTCATGAGTTGTGGAATTTCCCTTATGCGGTCTTAGTAGACATAACATGTAAATGAATAATTTGTAACTATACATTATAATATCTACAGGAAAAATACATTAAGAATCATAGTAAGCCTTCTATCCAACACCAAGGTCCAATACATTCAAAATCATAGGGGATGTCAACGTCCTCTTTAACTCTAGTAAGGCATCAACTCAACTACTACTGCACTAAAACATCAACTTCTTTTTGGTCATCTCTGTTTTAGATATTACACATAAAAATGAAATGAATGAGTATATTATAAAACTCATCAAATATAAGGAAACTATATATCTCAAGAACATTATGAGGCAAATACATTGATATAACAGTGTCCCCTTTCTCTAGATCGATAGAAATCCCTTTATAAATAACCACATGCCCATTGAATCAAGATGATATTATCTTAAACATAAACTTATAGAACATAGTTTAAATAAAAGATCACTATGTTTTATCAAAACAACCTAAATGTTTCTCTTATGTATCTCCTTTGTATTTGAATATAGTAGGACTTCATCAATGATGTCTATAAAAAATGAGTTTCAAAAAGGGGGAAGGGCCTAGTTCATTTGATCAAAGAACAAAATTGATGCATTCTTCAAGCGAAATATAATCAAGATACATTCATATAACATATTCTACATGATTAATTTCATCATTGGATAATTTTTACCTATGATATACAATTTATGGAGCCATGATCATAGATCAATCTTATATGACCACCAGCCTACCCTCAATTGATCTTATAGATCATCAATCCAAGGAAACAGATATCAATTTTTCTCAGTCACATGATTAAATTTTTTATAATCCATGCATATTCAAACAAATTCAATTTCCATCTTGGTAAATGAATCATATACAAACAAGGACAATATCTCGGTGGAATAAACCTCTTCAACTATGGGTCAGTAATATGTTATTTAATCCCTCTTACCACATATGGTTCCACAAAAAATAGTTAAATAGATATATGATATGTGAAATATCACACCAAATCCCCCGGAATGGTTGAAGTCTTGAGATATATCTTAGAAAAACACCATAATAATGATCCATCAGTAGAGGAAAAGTTCATGGACATATGATATGGACCACTGTAACTACTAAACATTCCACATGTATTGAAATGGATCAATTATATCTATGAATTTCCCATACTCATTCTATCTTATTATTCTACTCAAATTTGAGTATGTAATTATATCCAATAGAGGTGTTAAAATTCCCCAGTATATTATAACAATATATTCGCGTTGGAATGAATATAAACTCATCCATCAAAAATATGACATCAATGCTCAACATGTAAGAAAATAAGAAATCCAAAAAAGACCAAATTCTCTAACAACTATATTAAATTAGAGTCTCTTCCCACATGATGTATCTTGTTCCCAATTGGGTTGTTGTGTGATAAAAATACGAGTTACAAAACTAGTAGAAACCCCTACCATGAATTTACATGGGAAGAAATTAAGGAATGATATGGCCATGTATCAATAAAAGGAACTGAAAGTTTCATGTATACTAGAACAATACATCTCATTATCGATGAACCCTCCTAACCATTAGCTCAAACATGATTCAGTGTATACTACATAAATTTACTAGATCCATACACATTCCTACAAGATCCCTAGACAATATGAGGGATTGATCCCTACGAAACCTATATATATCTTAGTTTAGATCCCTACACTAGTCCCCATCCTGAAATTAATAAATAGGAATGGCCATCCACTAGATGTTATCCCGATAGGGCCCTCGAGTCCTATTTCTCCCCTAAATATCATCCCACAAAAAATTGAGGGAACCATGAATTTTAATGATTGTGGTTCCCCACACAACCATGTGAAATGGACTCCTACATCTAACTGGATCATGAAATATTGTAATACCCTATCTTCCCAAATTTGAAACACACAGGGGGAGTCTCTCTTGATTTTGGAATAGACAAACCTCACCCCAACCTCACTATCTCTCTCCTCCCAATATCATCTCATCAAATCTCCTCTTCCCACCACTATAATAATCTCATATACCACTAACAAAACCCCTATTAAAAGAATAAGGAATGATCCCTTTAATTCCTCATTTAACCCCTATTTAATAGTTAGTGTTTTTTGAACCACTGATATGTACATAGTCATGTTAAATTTCAAATACAATTATATCACATCAATAAAAATTCCAATCTCGATGAATCATCCTTTATGAGCCTCATTACCATCTGAAAATGGTGCAAAAGTAAGTAAATCACAAAATTAGATTAGATACGTGGTCCCAAATAATTATCCATATTTATGTTCCATAAACTAATTAAGAACATTATAGATTTGTGGAATCAATAAACAATTAATAAATATTTTTTCAATAATTTATAGTCGTATTAATTTATCATGTGTTTGTGAATATAGAATTATTCTCCACCACCTCCATCAAGGTCCATTCAATATAAATGTCACCCAAATCAATAAGTTCTCAGCTGGATTCTCCACTTGTCCAAAGATCCTTTTCATAATATCAATATAATTTATTGAATCTTAGGGACCAACAACACAATGGATCATGGGAGGGAAATGTGGATTAAAGTCTTTTGTGAAGTCAATTGTATCCATCCCTCCTCAGTGGGGATCTCCACACCCATCAGTATGATGATAAATATGCATGGGAGAAGGGGATCTTCTACCTAAACCATATGAGCATTATCATGTTCATTATAATCCAAGTTATACTTATCTTCTATTTGTTTGATATGAAAATTCCTTATATTTGGAGTTTTATCACCCATAATTTGAGTTGAAACTATTGGAGTTTAACATTGATGTTTTATATCTAATTCTAGCATAAGCTCAGAACATCCCCAAAACCTCAAAAGTTAAAAAATCAATTCAAATATCTAATCAGACACAAGAAAATTCTATGGGATACACCCAAAATCTTCTGACACCCACTCAGAATAAATCAAAAATATTTTATCAAATAATGATTACTATATTTTCATACATTCAAAGCAGACATATTTACAATATAAAAAATCATATGAAATCTGAGATTAAATTAATTATATTCCATAAATCATTTAGGAAAACACAGAATATATTTTCCCACATGATATATTTAATATTCACCTATATCATTCACATAAAGTAAAGAATAAGTATTTTGATATTATATTTTTATTTATGATTCATGAATTTAGTCACTCATACACTTAAGAAAAGAAAAAAAATCACATAAGTCATACTAAAACAAATATATCTAGGAAAATCCTGAAACTATAACATTACATCCAAAAAAATAAAACAATTCATATTTGAAGAAATAGTCTACTACACAAGTGCTAGTAAAGAAAAGGGAATTTCCCCTAACCGAGTACCAAATATCTTAACTCAATTTTATCATGCCTGAAATAGTATTACCAAATAAAAAATATCTATTATTGTCCTGTAACATCACAAACTAAATCAACCACGTTAGGATGAGGTTGAATAAGACCTAATGTTAGTCTACTCAGACAAAATATTTTTCCAACTTCATGTGAGGACTAATAAAAAAAATATATAGACTAATCCTTCGGTATATACGAATATCATATATGCATACAAGAGATCTACTATAAAAATAAATAATATAACAAGAAATTAAAAAATAGAATAATATATATCAACAAACTTGTTTATAATTAGATTTAATTTAATATATGGAGTCATAAAAAGAAATTAACAGGTATCCTCAGAAGTGGTAGTTCAATGAATAAATGGAAATAAGTTAAATAATATAAGAGTTATTACTACTCTTATTGTATATCCCAATGTAACCTCAATCCCTAGTCACCTAAACATTCTATGTAATATTTTTTGGGTCATGATTTATTAGAAGGATCTCAAAAATTAATGAAAACATGGGAATTATGATTATTATATAGGGTGTGATAATATTCCCTCTCAGGATTCCATTAACTAAAATTGAGGAACTACATTTATTTGGATTCATTGGTAGAAATTAAATACAATAACCAATCAGATTTTGTTCTTGTAATTTCCTTCAAACCAAACCACCACAAACCTCAGCCTTATCTTCTTTTAATCTATATTAAAAGAGTGTTCTATCATAGATTAGTTATTAAATTGTAACCTATATCCCAAATCTATCCACCTATTCATGGACATAATTATACAACAAAACCATTATAAATGTTCTTCGGAGGTAATCCATGTTAATCTGAGCAATCCCAAAGATTTATGTGATCTGAAATGTTTCACTATAGCCAGGTCCAAAAGATCATGGGAAGAAAATCACATCACCCCGGTCCACCCCAATGGTTATTGAGAGGCACATAATTTCACCATAACTAATCCATAAGGTTCTTAGATGGACAATTTGACATTGTTTCCAATAATGAATATTTTTGGGAGGGAAACACGATAATCAATAAAAATTTCATTACTATTTATTTAATATAAAAATAAATGGAAAACATTTTTTCATCTAATTTATAATCTATCTATTCATAAACTATCCCATCAAAGCATAAGAGAATATACTGATATTATATTCCCTATGTGGACAATCCCCGTGTAGAACATATCTCCAAAAAGAATTTATACTCTAGAAAATTAACATCATAGTAATACACATATATAGAGTTTACTATGCCTATACAAGACTAAATAAAAGAAAAATAACCTATAATAGAAGTCTCAAAGGAAATACAAACACCCACACCCCAGATATATATATGTATATTGATGAATACAATTTAAATCGGTTATGTTTAACTAATTGTAGGTGAGGTGAGTGTGAAAAATATATATTCTATTTTGTTACATTCACAAAAAAACAAATCCTTCAAGACAACCAATTTTTTTTTGTTTTATGGTTTTAAGAATACACATTGAGGAGAAACCATGATGGAAAACATGAATGTTGTTATACATACTAGAAGAGACCAAACCAAATCAATAATGATCAAAATAGTGAATAATTGTGTTGTGGAGAGAAATATACTTCTCTCAGAATCCAATCACACTTAAAATTATTGATATGGGTTCGGGGATAGAGAGGGAGGTGAAATAGGAGATCTTTATGAACAGAAAAAAACAACTCATTTAAAATATGCCAAGTGGGCCGCCAGCTAGTCCTTGGACAGTCCACTAGTGTGTAAGTGGCTTGTATCAGCTAGCCTGCATACTTATAACAGTCCGTATGGTCCAAAACTCCTCTTAAAGGGAATTTGAGCATCTTCATTTTCCTTCTATGGACCAGAACCCCCAAAAAATATAAAATAAATTTATTTTAAAATTTTAATCACCTTGATTTGTTGAGTGGAATTACAAAAACCATTTTATAAATAATATAATTATATGTTGATTAACTAATATGTCATTACATTATACCACCTCTGTTATTTGTCAACTTTGGATCCAATATCAATGACTATAAAATTCCATTCCTTTTTAGGAATGAAGATTTACCAAAATATCATCTTTTCATATTTATAAATGGACCCATCCACCAACCCCTGAAGGCTACACTAAAAATTATAATTTATCTACATACTCTTCCACATATCCTTCTCTAATATGAATATACCATATCAGTTGGATTTCATCCATATGTGAATTACTTGATTCTATGAAAACCATGAAGGTTTATAATGTCTAGTACAATTTCCTATAATACCTCTTATAATCTATAGATGTGGAACTCATGAAAATAGAATGATGTGTAATGTCATTGTACTGAAAAAAGTCAAGGAATGGTTAAAAATATTAATAACGATTATCAATATTATATAAAGATAAATATTAAATATTATATACATGATTTCAGATATATTATAAATTTAACACCCCGACCCCAGTTACCCAGAGTCGGTGCATTATTTTAATACATTGGAATTATTACAAGTAATCACATCCCGAAGGACTGATCATTTTTGCAGACATGGAAAATAGATTACATAACGGAATGTTACATTACAAATTATAAAATACAACACAACATAAATAATTCTTTATGAATTCCATTATTTCATTATCATAACCCTAAATATCAATCACAATACACTTCTTGGAATCTTGGGAAAAATAAAACACAAAAAGAGGTGAGATCAGATCCTCAATAAGGATAACAATATGGCATAAACCTTCATAAATAAGAATAAACATTTAAGGCAATGTATATGAAAAAAAATATATTGCACTTAAACATCAGCATAATATAGAAAATATAATATAAAATAATTTCATTTACTTAATCACATGGATATTCTATTAGTCCTATAATCACATGCAATATCATTTGCCGCTTTCATAATGATGGACTGCATAATTCCAAAATTCATAAACACATAGTCAAGGCCCTGTGCCAAGACTACAAATAAGATTTTGTCATGGACATGTGCCAAGAAACTTGTTTGTCTCATGAGACCTACCGATGCATCAAGGAGCTAAAGTGGGCTCCACCCGTCACTTACTAAGTCCAATTCATTCCTAATATTAAAAGCAAAAAACATAACATAAACATTCGTATTAAAACTAGCATACGAAAAGTAAATCCATTGTCCATAAAACATGAATGGTATAAAAATAACACACCCACAATCAAAAATATCACAAAACCATCAATACAATATGGAAGTTTTCTACCATAATAATTCAACTTTAAATAAGCTAACAATCCATCAAATGATGTTGACATAGATGAAAATGATTTGTAAAACTCTTTGAGAGAAAGGATTAGAAAGGATTAGAAGAATAAATCCTTAAAACATTTGAAAGGGATTGTCATTTTAAAACATTTATATTCATATAAATAAATCCTTAAACCCATTTTGAAAACATGGACATTAATGAGAAAGGATTAGAAGAATAAATCCTTAAAACATCTAAAATGATGATTTAGTAGAAAAATACCTTAAAAAAATTCCATTTGAAAATTCATTTTAAAAACATGGACATGGATAATAAATATTTGTCAGTAGATACTTACATAAAAACATCCCCGAATAATAAATAGATTGTGAAATTAACCCTTACATTGCTCTTTCCTTTAGTCGAGGGTACGTTTAACCTCCTTTATAAAGACCATAGTGTGTTATTAATTAATATCAGAACCATATTAATATTTATTATATCATACATGATTCATTTATGACTTTATACAACCCATTTAATCATAACTTCCATGTTATATTAACATTTCGGGTAATAATCGCTTTCTTTATCGTACATGTTTTAACATGTTACCCTTGATTGTATCAATTAAATAATGATATAAATAATTACAAAATATAAAACATGATTTATATATCATATATATTTATAATATGAATATGTATAATAGATATATATATGAAATGGAAAACACCGTTTATGGAGACGATAGGTCGTACTTACGCATAAACGTTGTTTCTATTTTCATATCCTATTGAACAGAACTAAGTGAATAAGATATATGTAAGTACATAAATATATAAATATATATATCCAGAAGAATTATTATGTAATATATTACATTTTTATTAATGATATATATGTTATAATCATCATTGAATGCTGAATGTGGAAATCAATCTCATCGCGTCGTGGAGACGGTAATCTGTACATACGCACGAGCGACAATATCAATATATTGATGAAAAAATCGTATGTAATTGGATGTTATATCATATATATATAATAATTAAAATTTTATATTTATTATTTAAATTAGTTATACTCAATATTAAACCCATCCAAATAATTAATTTTTTGAATAAAAAACTACACCATGACGTGGAGACGGTAAGCCGTACGTACGCACCTGTGGTGACATGTCATTCAAAGGCTGGATAGAATAATAAATATTATTTTACCATAATTAATTTAACATCACAATATATAGAAGTTATTGGATTTATTATTTTATAATGTAAACAACAAGGAAAAAAGAATTGGAAGAAGAAAAAACACGAAAGTGGTGATGAAATGTTTACGTATTCTTTGGGTTCTACATTTTTATTTGATCAAAATGGATATTTAAGTTGGATTTATGACTAAAATATGGCCTCTAGGATGAAGGGAGAATAGTGGAAAGGATATCTTAGTATTCTTTGTCTGATCCAAATGGATTTGAAGGTGTAAATTTGAGAGAAGGGGAAATGCCCTTTTATAAGAGGGGTGAGGGGCACCTTAGAAAAGATGGAAATATTATTTTATAATAAAATAATTTTCGATTTCTAATGGCTCAAAAATAAATTATTTAAATGATAAGGTGGGGATGAGTCTAAAACCACTCAAATAATTATATTTTGATAGGTTTGGGTCACTATATTAACCTTATCTTATAGATTTAACTCTTAGTTAAATATTTTGACATTTACCATGTCTCTTGGTATTTTTATATTATATGGTTAATAAAATTACTATAAACATCCAAGATAACTCCAAGAGGTTCATTAAATATACACCTATCATTATATATGAAGTTATACCAATCCTTAGATTTTTAGTATTATTATATCAACCAATAATATTGTATTTGTTTTAAAAACACATTTATGTCAATTTTAGCATTATTAAATAAATGATTTTCTAAAAGTCCTGATAACTTTATTACCTAGAACTAAATAAATTTAATATTCCCTAAAATGAAATAGTGAGATATAAAAGTTTTTTATGGAATAAAAAAAAATTATATTTATTTTAGTATTTATAATATCATTTATTTGATTGTTTCAATAATAAGGAAAATATTGTATCATTATTGGGTCATATATAAATATATATATTTTATGTATAAAAATTATAAATAAAATATCACGAGGTAGTAAATATTTTTAACTTTATAATTAATATTTATAGTCGAATAGATCAATTATATAACCTCATATAAAAGTTTTCTTACTAAAACGTATTTTGTTTCGTTATTTTTTTCATTACTTTAGATTATTCAATATAAAATTTCATTATCACTCCCATGTGGCTCAATGGGGTCCCAAAATCAACCCAAGGATTCCCATGGTAGTAATTGTATCAGAAAATATGGTTAGGACACGTGTTAGGGTAATTTAATATTATAATAATATTATTTTAACCATATTTACTGGATTTACCCTTTTAACCATGGTAAATAAAATACTTTCTAAAGTAAATGTTCCAAATGTATAAAAATAAAATTTACCTATTTACAAAATATGGACCTCCTAATTATAAATATGGAATCCATTTTTCAAAATTCAAAAGAGAAAAGTGGCAGAAATTAATTTAAAATTAATTCTTGTTGTCAATACAAAAAGCGTGTTTTTAAGAAATAATAACTATCAAAAGATTGACACTTGTTTATCTCCAATTTCAAAGTGAAATTACCTAAAATTACCAGAATTGGATTAAATAGTAAAATTATAATCTATTTATACCTAAAAACCATTAAAATGTATAATTTAACATTATCTATTATTTTGATTAAAAAAGTGGTATTCAGTTAAAATATATATTTTTTAACTATTCACCCAAATAGGAAAGTTATCATAAAAGAATCAAAAATATATTGAAACCAAATTAATATGTCCCAATTCTAAATAAAAAGTTTATTTTGTCAAATTGAATATATAAAAGTTTCAAATATTGGATTTAAAATGGTTTCCTCATTAAATGGTGGTAAAATTGCATTTTTTGAAAAATACTTCTTTTATCTGAAAAAAAAGAATTTGTTTTTATATTACGTCTAAGAAACTCATAATATGGATTTTATAATTATAAGGATTATATTCAGTTAATACTATACAAAACCTCTTTTTAATGGATTTTCTGCTATGTCATGGTGCACTTAAACTCTGTGTTGCGTGTATTGAAAGTTATTGAATAAATTTGAAGAAATAATGTTTTATGAAATCGTGGGTAGTTACATTCTACCCTCCTCAAATAAATTGAGTCCTCACAATTTGATTTTTTTCTTCAAAAATAATAGGTTAAAAATTAAAAATTTGTTTGTGGGAAACCCACATTGGAAATTGGGTTAATAAACTTTAGTCATAATAAGAGGAAAAGAGAAATGAATGGGTGACCACCAAATTATGATCTCTATTAGGAGAACATTGGTTGAAAATAAAGACACATAATTGGAGGGAAAAAATAAATATTTATGGGAAGTGATTGAGGTCATCAATCACAAACAAGTGTAAAATTGAGGTCCTCAAATCCATCAATCAATGATGATTTAAAATACCATCAGATCAACAAAATAAAAGGTGTTAGGATAACACATTTTTTTAAGATCAATTCGCTAATGTTTAAGAATTAAATTACTCGTATAACAAACGAAATATATTTATATATATATATATAATTGAAAAGTAGAGTTCCATCCTTCAACTAATTCCTATCAAAAACTCATCTTTCACTCCAAAAGATTTCAAAAATATATTCTATTTATCCTAATTGTATAGGGTTCCAAAAATAATGAATTTATAATTCAACTCTATGTCCCTTTAAAAAACTAGATTATACAATCTAGGGAATTCCCATAGTCCAGTGGTAGGTGATTAATCCCAAACGCACTATGGGTGTGGGATTGATTCTCGTAGCATTTTCTGATGCAACAGATTGTTACAGAGTCTGTGTGTTGTACTTTTTATAACAATCCAAAAATAACCATAACAATAACATCCAATTTCAAATGTAATCCATTCCAACCTTTAGATTTATCCAAAATAATTCTATCCAAACTCATAGTCCAAAATTTATATGGAATTTAAACTCAATGAAGATCCATTTTTCCATGTAATATCATCTGAATACCTTCAACATGTATTTTTTTAAAACATGGTAACACCCTGAATTACTGTAAAACCTTATTGATTACTTTCATGATCCCTTATTAATTTATAATAATGGATATACTCCTTATATCCAAAAATGATGTAATCTTAAACAATTACGGAATATACAAACCATTAATCAGTTCCAAGGTACTCAATAATATCCAATATAATTTGTCCAAATCAACCATCTCATTTTCCAGAATTACTACCTTTATATCACTTCTATATTAATGTATATCATTCCTCCAACCAGGTATTTTACAAAATTTTTAATTTTTTGTTGATTAACTTTTCATAGAACCACATAATCTCAAATTCTCAATGAAATAGTACAACGATACAATCCTTTTTTATTTCAATAATTCATATAACAAGTAAATCATTGATACAACACTCCAATGACATAATAATTTAATAACAAAATAAGAACCCTTAAGCATTCCTCTTCATCTTCGATAGTATTATAACTTTATTATTATTCAATAGCAGTATTTGGGGTATACTATAATGATTTGGTCATTGATTCGTGTAGTTTCCCAACTCATTGCAGATGAAGCATTGTACATTTGAAATAATTTTATCACCATTGCTATCATGTACTTAGTGTAATTTTTCTCCACACATAGAACAAACTACCATTCCTTTTACGAACTTACCATGGTGATTTTTTCCACAGTTATCACTTATGGGAAAATATTTCTTTCCCTTATTCCCTTTCTCCACCTTTCTCTCTAACATCTTTTTCTTCTCTTGTTTCCCTTCAAATCCATAAGACTCAGAAAATTATTTATTTATCTTATTAAAATATGATACTATTTCTTCATATTATGAGAATACGTGGGAGACTATTTCCTTTTCTAAATGATGGATTAATTATATGAAAGATATGATCCTTCTTATTATTTCCATCATCCGTATTTCTAGAATTGTAATTCCTTATAATAGGCTCCATTTATATACTATTCATAAAATAGGTCCATTTATGATCGCAATGAATAATTCCAAACTTGTAAAATACGTACCATAAAGTGAATAGTTTGTAGATATAATCTATAATCATAAAAATATTTTTGTGATGATGTATCTACTCATAAATCATTCATAATGGTTTGTAAAGAAAGTTATAATTATCCTAAGAATATCCCCTAGAAGTGTCGTAACCAAGAGTACAGCAAGGCCCGTTGTCGTGCACGAGTTCCAGTTCGACTCTATCTCAATGTGGTGTTTTTCAGTTTTACCCCAAGCTATATCTATTCCAGAGCCACATCTACCTAATTATATCTAGAAAGGGATGTATTTCATAGATAACTCACAACATCTATACGGTTCCAAAATTATAGGATGTTCTTCTATACTAATCCTCAAAGTCTATCTTAGGGTGATGTTCTCTAATAAGAGTTTCTCAAAATCTATTTTCCAAGGTTATTACTATATTTATTCTAATACCAACTGTAATACCCTGATCCCAGTTACCCAGATTCGGTGAAATATGTTAATACATTGGCATGATTACTAGTAATCACATCCATAAGGACCATTGGATTAGTTTTCTAGAAAAATAGATTATATACATGAAAGTTACATTAAACTCTATAATATACAACACGATATAAATAATATTTTATGAAAACCATTATTCCCTTAGCTTACCCATGCATATCAATCAAAATACACTTCTTGGAATACTGAGAATAATAAAACATAGAAAGGGGTGATCCCAGATGCTCAGTAAGGATAACAATATAGCACAAACATTCATAAATAAGCATAAACATTTAAGAAAATGTATAAGACTCAGACAAAATCCTTTTAAACTTAAACATCAGCATAATATAGGAATGATACAACCAAATAATGGCATTTACTTAATCACATGGATATTATACTAGTCGAATAATCACATGCTATATCAATAGCCAATTTCATAATGATGGAATGCATAATGCCAAACTTTAAAACCACATAGTCAATGCCTTTTTCCAAGTCTAAAAATAATATTTTGTCAATGCGTTGTACCAAGACACTATTTTGTCTCATGAGACCCACCGATGCATTGAGGAGCTATAGAGGGCTCCACCATCACTTAATAAGTCCAATTCATTCCTTATATGGAAAGGTTTAAACATAAAATAAACATTCATATTAAAACTAGCTTATGAAATGTAAATAATATATCCCTAAACGTAGAACGGTTTAAAAATAAAACATCCAAATTCAAAAATATCACAAAACCCTCAATACAATATGGAATATTTTTATCATAATAAATAAACTTCATATAAGCTCACAATCCATCAGAGGATGTTGACATAGATGAAAATGATTTCCAAAACTCTTTGAGGGAAATATGTCGTTTTCATGAAAACATTTATAAGTAACACAATTTAGAAAGGAATAAATTTAACCAAAATTTTTGGATCAATGTGTCCCATAACACCTTGAAACTTTTTAATGGAATTAACATTTCAGTACATTAATGTCCATATAAATAAATCCTTAAAACCATTTTAAAAACATGGACATTAATGAGAAAGGTTTAGAAGAAAAAATCCTTAAAACATTTAAAATGAAGTTTCAAAAAAAATAACTTAAACATAATCCATTTGGAAACTCATTTATAATACATGGACATGGATAATAAATATGTCTCAGTAGATACTTACGTAAAAACAACCTCGGATAATAAAGAGATTGCGAAATTAACCCTTACCTGGCTATTTTCTTAAGTTGAGGGTACATTTAACCTCCTGTATATAGATCATAGTATGTTATTAACTTATATAAGAACCATATTAATATGTATGATATCATACATGATTCATTTATGACTTTATACTACCCATTTAATAATAATTTCAATGTTAAATCAATATTTTGGGTAATAATATCTTTCTTTATCGTACATGTTTTAACTTGTTACTATTGATTGTATCACTTAGATCATGCCTTAAATACTTTAAAAATATTAAAAATTGTTATATATATCATATATATTTATAATTTAAATAAGTATTATATATGTATATATGAAATGGAAGACACTGTTTATGGAGACGGTAGACCGTACGTAGGCATAAACATTGTTTCCGTTTTCAAATTCTATTGAACAGATCTAAGTGAAATAGATATATTTAAGTAAATATATATATATATATACATACAGTATCATTATTAGGTAATATATTACATACATATTAATGATATAAATTTTATAATCATCGTTGAATGGTGAACCTCGAAATGAATCTCATCGCGTTGTGGAGACGGTAATCCGTACGTACGAACGAGCGACAATATCATTATATTGATGGTGAAATCATACATAATTGGATGATATATCATCTATACAGAATCATTAACATGTTATATTTCTTATTTAAATCAGTTACACTCAATATTATACCCATCAAAATAATGAAGTGTTTAAAAAAACTACACCGCGACGTGGAGATGGTAAGCCGTACGTACGCACGTATGGTGACATGTCATTAAGAGTATGGATAGAATAATGAATACAGTTGTAAAATAATTATAATAAAATCATAGTATATATAATATACTAGAGTTATTATTTTATAATAGAAACAGTAGGGAAAAAGGAAGTGGAAGGAGAAAAAAATTTGAAGAGGTGATGAAATATTAACCTCTTCTTCAGGTTCTTCCTTTTGATTTGATCAGAAGGGCTAATTAAGATGGCTTTCAGACAGAATTAAGGCCTCTAGGTTGAACATATGAATGTTTAGATGATATTTAGGTAGGTTTCGGCTGATCCAAATGGCTTTGAAGGTGTGAACTTGACAGAAGGAGAAATTCCCTTTTATAAGAGCGGTGAGGGGTACCTTTGGAAAAGAGTTAAATATTATTTTATAATAAAATCATTTTCGGTTTCTAATGGCTCAAAAATAAATTATTTAAATTCTAAGGTATGTATTGGCCGAAAACCACTCAAACAATATGATTTAGAGAGTTTGGGTTACTATAGAAACCTTATCTTTTAGATTTAACTCTTAGTTAAATAGTTTTACATTTACCATGTCTCTTTGTATTTTTATATTTTATGGTTAATAAACTCACTATTAACAGTAATGATAACCCCATGTGGTTAATTAATGATACACCTATAATTATATAAGTATTTTTTCTGAACCTTATATTTTTAGGATTATTATATCAACCAATAATATTGTATTTGTTTTAAAAACTCATTTATGTCAATTTTGAATTTCTTTAATATTTGATTTTTGTTAAATTCCTAACAACTTTATTACATAGAACTTAATACATTTAATAAACCATAACATATAATAGTACCCTATAAATTTTTTTTGGCATCAAAACTTTCAAATTATATTTACTTTATTATTTATAATATTATTTATTAGATTGTTTCATTAATAAAGAAATTAATTCATCATTATTGTGTCATATATAAATAAATTTTTATCATGTCTAAAAATTATAAGTAAAATATCATGAGGTAGAAAATATTTTTATATTTCTAATTAATATTTATAGTTGAATATATCAGTTATATAACCTCATATAAAAATTTTTTTATTAAAAGATATTTTCTTTTTTATTTTTGTCTTTACTTTAGATTATTTAATATTAAATGTCACTATCACTCTCATGTGGATCCATGAGGTCCCAAAATCGACCCAAGGATGACTATGGTCAGAAATTTATCATCCAATAGGATTAGGACACGTTTTGGGGTAATTTAATATTATTATAATATTATTTTTAACCTTATTTATTGGATTTACCCCTTTAACCACTATAAATAATATATTTATTGATGTAAATATTTCTAATGTCTAAAAAAAAAAGTTTCTTATTTACACATTTTGGACCACTTGATTCCAAATATGGAATCTATTTTTCCAAATTCAAAACACATAAGGGGAATATATTGATTTAAAATTAATTCCCGTAGTCGAAACAAAATGCATGTTTTTAAGAAATAATAACTATCAAAAGATTGACATTATTTTATGTCCAATTTCAAATTGAAATTACTCAAAATGACCAGAATTAAATTAAATGGTCAACATATAATCTATTAATACTTACAAAAAACTAAAATTTATAATTTAAGACTATAAAATATTCTTATTGAAAAAGTTGTTTTTAGTTAAAATATAGTGTTTTTAGCTATTCACCCAAATATGAAAGTTATCAGAAAAGCACCAAAAATTTATTGAAACTAAATTCTTATGTCCAGATTATAAATAATATTTTTTTTTTCAAACTGAATATATAAAGGTTTCAAATATTATATTTAAAAAGGGTTCACAATTAAAAGGTGGAAAATTTGGATTTTTTTTATAAATACTTCTTTTATCTAAAGAAAATTAACTTGTTCATACATTAGGTCTAAGAAACCAATAATATTTATTCTAAAATTGTAATTATTATATTCAATTAATAATATTCATAAATTCTTTTGAACGGACGGTTTGGTATGTCGTGGTGCGCTTGAACTCGGTGTTGCGTGTAGTGAAAATTATTGAATTATTTTAAAGAAATAACATATTATGAAATCATGGGGTGTTACAAAAATGAAAATGAATATAAATAAGGATATGAAATATATGATTACTGGGTCTTATTTTTTTATAAGAGGAAAGAGTTTTTTCAAAAAACTTATAATACATGGTAACAATTTATCAATCTCCATTTATTACGTTGATATATATTTATTATATTTTTAATGATCTTATTAATGTAGATTTCATCTATGACAACATTCAATAATGTTATGTATATTTTCTTAGGGGTATACTCTAATGATACCATGAACCTTATTTCTTTGTATGTTTTATGATAATATCTTATGGATTTTTTAAATAAAAAAATTATTTCCCATCGGAAAAATAATCTATGACGAGATTATCAATATACTAAAGAAAATGAAGAAAACATATGTATAGTATTATATTAATGATTTTTGGGTATTTTATATCCATCCAATGAATTTTCTAATGTTTTATATATCATAATATTATATGTGGGACTCGTTGAGATTTATAATAACATATTGTGTTCACATCATTGGGTTTTGTCATGAAATAACTCATGGTAAATATTGATAATTATCAAACCCTAATGAACATACATATTTGGGTTTTATCACAAAATAACATATGGAAATCATTAGTGTTTCTCCTAAAATAATCTATAGATATCCATTAGTTTTCACTCAAAAAAATTAATAGGCATACCTAGGTTTTATTATAGTATAATTTCATGTAATCGATGGGTTTTATTAAGTAAAAATTCATGAAAACCATTGGGTATTATTATAAAATAATGTCTGGGAATTATTGGGTATCCAAGAAACATGATTCCTAGGATTCATTGTTTTATTATCCTAAAATAATGAGTGGTAATGGTTTTGATTTCTCATAATGAAATGATTTCAGTTATATGCTCATACCACATCTCATTGTTATACCTCATGACTATGTTATGCATATGATTATTAGCTCCTGATTCCAAATTTATATGACTTTGTACTTATTTTATTCCAAAAATATTTGTTCCATGTATTTTATTTTAAGATCTCAGATTTATTAGTAGTAATTACTTATGTTATGTTCATATACTATGATTATACTTTTATAATAACACATTAAAATATTTCTCAATTTTGAACATATTTGATTTCTCATAATTTTTCTCTAACTAATAATTTATTGTCACCCTTATGATATGATTATTTTACCAATGAATTGTAAAATATTATTATATTTTAATATATAAAAGGATAGTAGGTTCCATGAAACTTATATGAAATCATTCAGAAATTATGAAAAATAATATGATCACATTAATAATCCTTATAGACCTTAAACCACATGATTCATGGATTATATGTGAATCTGACAGATACAATATTACAATTATGAAAATTATATAATGTAAATTTATATTATGATAATGTCATCTCAGATGGAATTAAAACATATATGTAATGTTTATATTTTATCACCAGATAAGGGAGTTAATTCTTGGGGATCCATAGCTGGTATTAGGGTTTGATTTAATATTTTTAGAATTTAAGATAGCATGAGTAAAATGATAGATGAATAAAAACATTTGATTAAGGAAAAAAAGATATGATGAACCTAATATTCCATAGCTTCTAATGAATTTGATACAATTTTAGAAATATTTGGATTAATTTTTCTTTTCATATGATCCCATGCACAAATTATTGTTTTTAATACTCAGACTAACCTTTCTTGTCTCAATCAATGGTTATAACTAGAGGAAATATAGTTAATAATGTATGTACAAAATTTTATTTTTATTTCCCTAGTATACGAACTAATTGGATAAGAGATAGACAAAACACCTTTATGAAACTATTTTCCCATGTTTTGAATAATAACATAAAAAATGATCTATTTAATGCTCCTACAAATGGGAAATCCAATATTAAGAAAATCATTCATCGATGACCGCTAACCATACATGGATATTCAAATGAAACATTTATAGAGAATTAGATTCCTAAAAATGAAAATATGGCATATATTAATAAATTATCCTTGAAGTAATAATAGAATTTTTAATTTTATATAAGGATGGTGAACTAGACCATCAATGGAATTTTATAAAGTACATGAGCCCAATGATGATATTACTACCCTAAAATGGGAAGAGTTTATTACTATAATTTTCAAAAAGAATACCAAATATATCCACACTAAAATAGCTATATATTTCGAAAAATTTATGAAAATTTAGAATGGATACATTTGTATCTTTGAGGAAAATTTCATGATACCTTCACAGAATGATTTAGGTTTTAAAATTTAACATAATTGAAAAATGTACCATTTTTAGAGGCTTAATGCCATGTCTCATACATGACTTGGATTAAATAGTCATTTGTAGCTATAAAGAAATATTCAACATGAAATAATGATTGTAATGGTAACTGGAGTCTCACATTATTCTCACTAAGTGGACAAAAAAGGATAAAAGTGTAGTTTCTAATAATCTAAAATGATCAAAATCATAGATGAAAGAAAATTAATATTTTAATATTTTAATGATGTGAGAAGAATTATTGTGTGATTTCCTGAAGAGAATAGATAAATTTTTTATTTTAAGAAGAGAAGTTCATTAAGAATATAAATTTCAATGGGATTTGAATATGGAAAATAATGATCATCATAATGCATATAATTAATTATATTCATCAATTATAATGGGTAAAAAACTAAAACAACAACCGTATATACAAAGGGACACTAGTAATAATCAATTTGGATTCCTAGAACTATAATCCACAGTCCAATGATCAAAACGTATTATTTATTCACATGATTTGATACTAATGGATAAAATAAATTTTAAACATTTATTTACTTCACATCATCTATATATGATAAACAAAGATCTCACAATAATCCACAGATACTATGAAAATGGATTTTAATGTCTCTCATTATTACTGCTAATGTTGTTTTCATTCAAAATGAAATTGCTTTTCCATGTAATAATATTTCTTATTTATGTCTTAAACATATATAACATGGAATCACTACATAAAACAACCTTTTATATTTAATCTTGTATACATTTTCCCCGAGAAAGAGTATCAAAAAAGGGGTGTGCTCAAATTATATGTGATGGGGAACTTATTAGAATAGAATCTACACTTGGATTATATAAATTTAATAAACCAATGGTATTGGATAAATAGATTTTTAAAATTAAAGTGGAATAATAAGATAAGTAATTATGTCACGATTAATTGTCATGTAATCTTAAGTGAACTAATATATACCATTTTATAGGAGTGTGGAGTAGTAAGATAATCATAATTAGTCATAGATAATAATCACAACCACATGGAAATTAAATGTCACATGAACATCATATATATCATAAAAAATAAGATTGTTACTATAAAATCAAAGGGAATGAATACCTTTATGAGTAACTACACATATGCATTCTTTATTGTTCCACTACTCTCACTCATGTAAGGATGAATGCCATAATTCAACCCATATAACATGCCTCATGAGATATAAACTTTTATCCAATGTGTTAGAAGGTGATATAGGTCCATGATTATTAATTATCAATATATATATATAAATATATTCTAATTTAATTAAATCATTCATAATATCAAGAATAATCCTTTGAAAAAAATGCTTTTTATATCCTTTTCAACTGGAATCACAAAAATAGCTCAGTTTTAATTCCCGCAATATTCATGACATGATAAAATGTTTGATAATAAATGGGTATTCAAAGATATTCAGTAATAATCTCAGAAAAATTGCTTAAATTAATATGATAATGTATATGGTATTTGAATAGTTTAACTAAAAGTTATTTTCATTAATCAGTAGTTTAACTAATAAATATATTTTTAGAATTTAATTAAAAACTATTAAATCAATGGAACGATATATATAGTGTTCCCAGATATAATATATTAATGAAAAATAATATTTTCACATAGTGGGTGATTGGTATGGAATAACATAACAATAAATTATAATTTATCTTATCCCAAAAAAAAGAAAAATAGATTTTCGTGGGTAAATAATGAAAAATAATTTCATGGAGAATAAATTTTTTGGGATAAATATTATAATAGAATCAATATCATATAGAATTAATGAAAATCAAATTTTTTTATCATTATCATAATGGTAGAAGATAATGGTCATTTTTAAAATCCAATTTTGAAACAATAATGTGAATATTCATGAATCTCATATTAAAATATATTTCAATAATTAAGCCTATAAAAATATATAAACACCATATATAGACAACAGAAAGTGCATTATTAAACATTGGATCATTGAAGGAAAGTAATTTTAATATATTTGAATTTATTTTTTGAAAATTCTTATCATTAAAAAAATACTATAACATCTCCTTTAATACGAAAAGGGGAAATGTGAATATCAAAAAACATACAACGAAATTGGGTTTCCAATTATAATGTATTACATTATCAAGATTAAAAAGAATTTATATGGAATAGAAATATATTACTTTGGGATGATGAGAATTATTCTCAGAGATAGTATAAATTTAAGAGAAATATACAAATCATATAAGGGGATGTTAATTAAAATGACATTTTTAATCATAGATGATGAGAAAATAAAAAATAATAAATTTTTTAGAGGATGAAACCAATCATATAAGAAATACTATGAATATTAACTATCATAAATCAATGAAATATGTTTCATTTTATCAACTCATTTTACATGTTACGAAATGTTTTAATAATAATCCCATGAAAGATTGGGAATGAAATTTAACATAAAATAAAATTAATAAATGATAATTAATGTTTTTATATATCTACAAGTATTTATACCAACCCTTAAAATTAAATTAATATCATTATCAAATCTATTCTCAGTTAATTGAAATTGATTAAAAACAACCTTACATTATAATAACATTCCTAATTGGAATATAATAAAAGGTAGAACATTGGATATATTTTCTAAATCCATTATATTTTATGAAAATATATAATAATATAAATATATGTATGATATGTACATAAAATTAACAAAAATAATTATCTACAATGAATTCTATATTAATGAAGAAAAATTTATATGAAAAAACTTTAACATAATCTTAATTTTCCATATATTATCTAACATCTTATATAACAACAATAGTTATCTTCACTCACAATTAAATTTTTATTATCAAACACGCTTAAGGAATAAAAGTGAGAACCCAAAGGTTAAATCATAAAAAGAGGACATCGAGTCATAAAAATGAAAATGCATCCTACTAGACTATATCCCCCTAAAAAGTTTCCCCAAGATGGTGTTTACCTGAATTTCTGGTTCCTCTATTAGAACAGCTTCAAACCCTGATGCCAACTTCTCCTAGGATTGGATATACTGCTATACGCTTATCATCCATTTGTTGATGCCTCGAATTAAAATCAATTCTTGCATATCAATCAAGTTGCTTTGATTCTCATTGGGAGGAACCCTTATAACCATTTCCATCATTATTTCAGCCTCTTCATTGGGAGTATTAATTGTTAGGAAAGATTCAACCATTACCTCTTCCGAGATCATAAGCAATTCTAATGGATGTTCAACCATAGGTTCATATTCCCATTGTTCTGTCTCGCACTGCTATCCAAGAGGGGGAACATCCCCCTTTCCCAGCACTCTATCCTCTGATTTCAGAGCTATTTCCCTTTGCATATCCTCTAACATCTTGTCACCATCTTTATGGGGGTCATCAATCCTTCTGGGCCATTTGTCGTTTGAACCTCTTTGTCATGCTCTGGGGGAACAATGTGTTCTACTCACTGACCCACCCCACCTTCCACTGTCTGATTCTCAAGTGCCTTTGATTTACCATCTTTTTTGGATGATCATGTCTCCATAGGCTAAGTATGATAAGAGTAGTCGTTATGGCCTTTTGCATTCTGCTTCTTGTTCACAATGCAGCTCCCTGGATCCCTGTTTTTTATTTCTTTTCTTTCCCCTTAGACTGTGCATGATTTTACTAGATCCCCCTATATTATTATCATATGAGGCCTCTACTTCACACTCAGACTCAGATTTAGAGGGACAAATGGCTTTGTATTATATCCCTTCATCGATACTCAAACTACCAAAGTAGTAGTTTAAGATAAGATAGTCCAAGGTTCTCCATATATTTGTTCCCTGTTTGGAATTCAGCATCATATTTTCCCCCTTTCTTGGCTGCTCCCACTCCTGACCATCACTAGGATTTCCCTCATATGTCGGAGGTATCATCATATCATTGATGTTATAACAACCATCACATACTAACATAGCATAGTTATAGGAAATTGTGCTTACATCGCCCTTAGTATTTGAGATATCATCTCTAACAGATTCTCCCAAAGGTTTAACATAATCATTGTGCGTATCAAGAGATACTTCAACCATTGTACTGACCTGTGAACCCCCTGCAGTTGTACTAACCTATTTATAAACCATATTCACAGAAAAAACCTTTTATAAATTTCATTTATAATAATTTATTATTATTTACTATATATATTATTTATTTACACTTAATTTTTTTATTGGATGTTATTAGCTACTATTGTTTTTCTATTAGAAGTCGCATAATGAACTAGTCAAATAATGTATATATAAATGTATATATATATTAAAATCTCTCATTTTGATATCATTATATATACACTAATCACCTTTTATAATCAATTTCAACGTTATAATATTAATTTATAGGTTATATATATATATTTGATTTGCCTAGAAAATTTTGGAAGCAATCTTGTGTTGGTAATTTTCATGAAAAAGTGGTGGTATCATATCATTTTGTTGTATATAAAAACCAACATTCTATAAAAAATAAACAATAATTAACAACATATTATTATCCAATATCACAAGTGTTTATGGGTCCATAAATTCTAAAGACAAAAATTTTAAAGCCGTCTTCATGTCAGTGGTAAAACATATAAAAAAACAAGTTATAACTTATTGGTGATAATGGAAAAGTGATTTAATTACTATAATATCATTAAAAAATTATAATTATATTTTTTATATTATTTTAAGGTGTTAATTTAAGTTATTAGATATATTTAAAATTATTAAAATATTAATGCAAAAAATTGAAAAATGATTCTTTCATAGAGGGGTTGTCCACACATATAAATGAGTCACACATATGTTTTAAATACATAGGGGAGGAATATAGAATAGATTTAAATTTATAAATACTTATATAATAATAAATTATATGTTAATAATTTATATAGATTATTAATTCCATTTATGTAATTTGGTGAGGAAAATTCATGAGAATTATTTAGGGGTGTGGAATTTTACTTTTATGTAAGATGATGTCTTTACTTTTCAAAAGGGTGTATTGGAATTTTGAAATCACTCATTACATAATTAAAATAAAATTTCATCATATTATTAATAATTAATTTATCATATTTTCATTAATATTAATTTTTTATGGGAATCAGATTAAAATAATGTAAAAGGAAACAAAAGTTGTCATTGATAACGTTACCTTACTCTAAAGAATAAGAACTTTTCAAAATGGATTAATGTTTTAGATGTGGCCTTTTGATATGAAAAAAACCTCTATCTAGTGTCTGTGAGTGTTTCAGCTTTATTGGGTTCTATTTTTGTCAAATATTTGTGTCCTTGGTTGTGATGATATATTGGTTCTTGTTTTTTCGAATAACAAGTGTCAAGAGTAGAATTTACATAATATATATAGTTGATAGTGTAGTTATTCAATGTTCAAATGATCATATATGGAAACTAATGGATTGGGGAGTTAGTATGGTCTAGATAGAATCTACCATACATTTTAAAATATAATTTAAAAATGGTTCTATGTCTTTTAAACTTTCACTCACTAAAATAAGATTGTAATTATTATATAATTTGTTCCTTATAATACTAAAATATAAATCAATTTTATAAAATATATTTTCTATTATTTATAAAAAATAATTTATTATTTATGAATATAACACATAAATAACATAGAGAAAACAATTTTTTTATATAATTTTTTTTTGAATAAAAATGTAATTTTTTTATTTCAATGAAAATAAAAAAAAGCAATTATTAAATTTTTTAAAATATCATTAAAATAAATCCAACATATAATTATAACTTTATATATAATAATTGTTGAAAAATATGGAAAATATTTTTTTTTCAAAATTAAATAGGACTTAAAATTAAAAATGAAAAACACTTGGTTTCTAAATTCAATATTATATTATTAAATTCACAATCATACTACATAAATAAAAATATAATAAAAAAATGTAAAATTATTTACGCTATAAAAAATTTAATTATATATTCACAAACAATAATCATTTCATAAAAATGGTTTTTTCAAAATTCACATAAAAATAAATTATCTTGTAAAATATTAAAAATTAATATTGTGATAATATCAACATAATGAATCAAAAAATAAATTTCATTTCCTCAAATTGAAATTATAAAAAATTTAAAAATACATTTTTAATGATATGATTTAATATACATATAATTATTTCTTATAGAACTATGGTGTTCTTATACAATTAGTTCTCTTAATATCAATTTTTATTTTAGAAAACGATAAAAAATTAGTTCATATATAATAATATTTAAAAAGTGTTGTGTTTAATTTATTTGGATAAATACGAAACCATTCAAAAAAGATAAATTTGTAAATGAATAGCCAATTTTAAGATTAAATGATATTAATTATTTTCCCTAAAAAATAATAAATTTAGTTGAGTAATATCATTTTATTTACTATAATATTGATTTTTTTTTTAAAAAATCATAATAGTATTCATCTAATATTTTCTGAGCCTTTTTAATTTGGTGTCGTGTGTGGAGAAATCTATTGACCATAATATTAATTTAAATAGAGATATATAGTATAATCATCGAGTATTATATTCTCCCCTTCTTATATAATCTTTTTCTTATTAATTTCAATTTTCTATTACTAATAAAAAAAATATCTGGGCGTCTATAAGTTATAAGTGACTCAAGAATACATTCAAATGATACGTATAACTTTCTCAATCATGAGTGAAACTGAAACCCATCATTTCTCTCATATTAATCATATATATTTTTTTAAAATTAATAAATGATATGAATCCTTTTATAGTCATGAGTCATGTGACATTTTACATTCATAACATTCATAACATCATTTCTGTGATCATATTCACTACCAAATAAAATAAAATATTATTATTAAGCTGTGAAATATAATTACTTTGAATGATTATATGAATATAAAAACTCAATCCAAATATATATTCACCAATGAAGCCAGTATTTCAAGCCTATTAAAAATTTATTTCATATATAATAGAGCTAGATTATCACATTACACATTTAGATTAAATTGAGTTTCATGTGTTCATATAATTATTAGTTTCCCTAACCTAACTAATTATAAATGAAATCCTAAAATAAAATTTATATATTTCCTAATGTATAATAATGAGCATGTGAATAAACTAAATAACATCCAAATAGATTTTCTATCCAGTTGTATTGTCTTAGGCCCACTAGACTTTCTCCATGATAATATTGAGTTGAATCTAGAGATGTCTTTCCAGGTCGATTTCTACTAGGTGAATCTCTGTAACATCCTCATTTACATTATAGTATCTTGATAGGGATATATTTTTTAATAAACAATACAATCATTAAATTTCTAAAATAATAAGATGGTATCCTATAATAATTCATATGTATAATTTTTCAATAAATTTATCATATATAAATCCCAAAAAATAAGTTAAATAATTCTAAAAAATAACAAAACTAATCCTAAACTTAACTAAACCATGATTTGAGAAAAACTGAGGTTCCCCAGACCCAAATATCTAGTTCTGGTCCTAAGAAAACATTACAAATATGATTTGAAGCCAAATGTTATTATCCATGTATGCAATATCTTTATATTAAAAAATTTCTAAATGTTAAAAAATAAATCTCACAATAATCACAAAATCAAATAAAAAATAGTTTAATAACTTTTATGAGTTTTATCAAGAATTTTTCATCAAAAATATTTTTCCCTTTTTGAAATTATTTAATTTCAAATATTTTAATGTCTCCAATAATTACATATTTATAAACATAATCATGTATTAAAATTCATTTGGGGATGGGAAAAAAATTTAGGCTGAGCTCAAACACTATGTAATAGAAATTATATCAGTATATAATCATTAGATAAGTCATAATAATGAGAGAATGAATTAGAAAGAAAGAAATATCTTCTTAAAATGTAAATAGAACAATATGTGTTTTAAATTAGTCCTGATAGGTGGAAAATAAATCTACCATAAATAAGCATATAAGAATGAAAACTATTATTGTATCATTAGATAAAAAATTCATCCATGGATTATAATCATTGTAATATCAAATTCATATGTAAAACCCTTATGATAAATTTAAAAAAAATAAATATACAAAAAAACATAATTACATGGTGTTTTTTCATTTTTTAGGAGCTAGTCTAAGTAACACCTTCATCAGTTATTACTCGTACTCATTCTTGGTGAGTAAATGCAATTTAACCCGCGCAAACATGTTTCATGAGATAAGAACATGTAAAAAATTAGTTGGTGGAATATATATTAATACACTAATAAATCACCCATACATAGGTGATTCACTTGAATTTAATCATTCATCTAGTTATAAAGAACTCTGAGAAATAAAATGTGCATCATATCCTTTTAAAATTGATTTAGATTTAGAAATCATATTTAATTACATTAATATTCATAACATGATAAACACGTTTAAAATAAATGGGGTTTATAACATATTCATGATCATTCTATGTATAGACCCTTCAATTAAGATGACAAGATATATTGTATTTATATAATAAAGCTAAAATATATATGTTCTAATTATTTATTTCCCTAATAAATATATGTATGTAATCTTGGTGAACACCCTAAAATAAATTCTTGGTAATATATTGGATATTTTGAGTGAAATTGAAAAAAATAAAATTTATATATAGTTAATGATTAAGAAAGACAATGGTAGTAATGTATTTACTCAATCATAATCTCCCAAAACTATATGAAAGAATTTATAGGGAAATTTATGAAATATAATTTCAATTGAAATATATCTGTTTTCTATGAAGTATAAAATTGATGCAATTTAGTTAAAAATGTTTTATAAAAAAAGGAATTAACATTTTTTGTAATCAAATAAGATATATGTCATTTACAAAATCATTTTGTAATGTTGAATTGATAGGTTTTGAAATTTTATGTCTATAAAAATAAATTTAAATAACTGTGAATTGAAACATAATATAAATACTATCTAAAGGATATGTGGAGTGGATGATCGAAACAGATCAATGTAAAAACTAGAAAATATATTATAGTACATTTTATGAAATCTCGAATCATAAAAAGGGTAATATAACATCTCAATGAAAATAGTAAAATGGAAATTTTATAATCACATGATAGAACACTTTATTGGGTTTCAATAAATAATTCATAACATTTACTTGAATAGAAAACATTTATAAGTAAGATATATAGTATACATGGGATCAATGTAAATTATCCATAATTAAGTCAAACATTTATGAGACTGAAATTAATAATGTAATAATATTTTTATAAAAAGTGAATTTTCATTATAGAGGAATGTAAAATGAAATACAATAAATGTTTTTGGTGGAATAACCCATGCATGGAAGTCAAAGGACCTAAAAACATATTAATGAAATTTTGTTTTCCAATGGAAAAATTCAATATCAATTAATGTAGTTATATAATAAACATTAAATAATTAATATATTTAGAACTATTATATGTTATATCCTTTTAGATTTAAAATAAAATTATGAATCAACAATATTGACAATATATCTATTTAATAGGTATCATTAATATTATAATATTGAGGGTTATTATAAAGTCTAATTCACAACGATAATTGAAGAAACGTCCTTCACTAATGGATTATACCCTATGAAGACCATTTATCAGAGCTTTTGAGTGAGTTGTCAATTATATTATTTTCCATTGACCAATCATTACTTGAGATTCAACATCTGAAGGATGATAGACACTCTTAAATGGAGAAGTATGATCTTAATGATATCATGACCCAATCCATGATTCTCAAAATACCCATAAAAATATCACCATCATATAAAATTCCCTTAGGGAATTTTATTAAATAATTAAGTTTTATGTATCTAGACCTTAACATTATGAATTTTTATTTTCAATATTTAGATGTATTGGTTATATTTATCTTTTTATTAGTATATTATAATCATTATATGGTAACATTGATAAAAATTTGATATTGATGCGATGAAACAAAAAAAATGACTATTTGGGAGAAATATATAATCAATAAAGTCACTATTTTTAATAATTTCATTGGATTTTGAAATAATTTATATTTTAATAAATTATTATTATTAGATCTTTTTATAAAATATTACTTTAAATATAAATTAATAATTCATGTGTAATTTTTATAATTTCCAAAAAATATATTTTTTCAAAAAACTTGTTGTTTTTAATAAAATGGAATTTTAATTTTAATGTTTAAATTGTCACATTTAGATTATATTTTGAAAAAATAAATCTTATTTTTGAAATAATCATGTTAAAATTAACCATTATTAAATATTTCATAATTTTTATTGACATGTGATTTTTAATGTAAAAATATATATATGTATTTATTATGACATATTAATAACCCAAAATTGGTATAATATATTCCAAGAAATGTATTTATGAACAAAATTATAATTAACCATTAATATTATGTGTTTTCTGATTTATAAGACTAATTTTATTAACCATTAATTAATCCTAAAAAATGAATATTATATTTTGTGTTTTTTTAAAAAATTATTTATAAACATGTTTCACTTTCACATCGTCGTGATTATTATTTTAACATATTTGGTTCATGGAAATATAAAATAATGAAAACCACTCCTCTTTATGATTTTTATTTGAAAAAATCCATGGTATAGTTTTTGGTTTTGATTTTTTTGTCATTTATATTCCCAAACCAATGTTTGTAAATTAGCAATCAATTCTCCTCTATTCTAATATAATAACACCCCCAACATAACATTTCAATTCACTCAAACTCAATTTAATATGATTTTAATCATACTTTACACACACACACACACATATGTATATCTATCTTTGTTACCCAATGTTATTAATAAAATCTTATCAAGCTATTAGAACCAGCCTCTCAATGTATGAGATTCTCTCTTTATCCTCTTTATTCAAGCACCTACTATATTTCATAACATTAGATTTCCAATTGTTCATGTTGTGTTTTGTTTTTAAACACCCATATTATTATCTATTTGATTCAAATGTAATGACACAATCCTTACACTTAAATTAACACCTTCTAAAAATATTTATGTATACCTATTGCGCCATCAAAATTAACATTTGGTTTTCCATTCCAATATTCATTATATTGAATACCCTTCTCCACTTCCACTCAATGGTATTATGCTAGTTCTGCCCATCCATAATGGATTTCATTTTTACATGAATGTAACATTATCCCACTAATTATGCGATTAAAATTGATTAAATAAATATTTTTGTTGTGTGATTTATATAGAAAACTTATACATTTACATGATATAAATGTGGTGGGTGACCTAGAATTATATACCCCATCAATGCAGCTGGTAATGTTTTTTATCTAATGAGGTTAAATGTTTGGTGAATGGGAGATTATCCTAAGCAAAATATGTTATTCTTATAGATATTATCAATTTCATAATTTATGATATCAGGTTTTATGATCATTTTATAATTTTTTGTTCCTTTTTTGTTACCATGATATATATTTTCCCATTGTTAAATGCTATGATTTCCACCCCCCTTATGTTACTTTGATATGACTTTTGGACCACTTGTACTAAATTACCAAATTCTATTACTTTTTTATTACCATATTGGGCCTCATAGAACACCCCTTTCATAAATATATATCCCCAGCATATTTTAAAGTATATTAAAATAATGATGTCATAATCTTGTTGAAGTAAATATTTCATGCACCTAATTTAATAGTGACACCAGGACTAATGCTCTTCTAGGGTTTTGAATGTATACCTTTATGTAATAAATTATAAAATAAAGTATATTAAATTTATGGTTTTCCATTTTTTGAATGAAATGAATGAATATTAATTTTAGGGGATTCAAATTATAAAATTATGGTAATGCCCTTAGAGATAAGGCTAAAGATAGAAAAATCCATAAATCCTAGGAAAGTATATATAAATTGGATTCAGTGGAAATAAATTTCATTTGGGATTTAATATGTGGCTATAGATATGGAATAGTGTTACCTATGGGTAATAACCTTGAAAAGGCCACATTGATCTGGACTCAGTCATCACATGGTGCATGAAAACTTGTCTTTCTATACACATAGTATGGCATTCCTAGTGAATATAAATTAGTAAATTAGATTACTCCATACGAACTCTAACAAAGGTAACAAATTTAATATATGAGTATATATTAAGAAACATATCATATATATCATAGATTGAAACCTATAAATTCACAGGATAGGGAATAAATATTTTTTATGAGTTATCCCATTTATTCTCATCGATTACTATTTATGCGTCTAAAAATTCAATAAAATTGATCCCTAATTTTCCTATTATTTTAATTTAGTGTATGGTTGTTGGTGAAGCCATGAAAAAACCCAATTTTATGGGCAATGTAATGTATACCCAAATAATATGACTAACTTGATGGGTGATATAATTACTAACATCGTGACAACAAATTTGTAATTAAATAAAGTCTTGAACTGAAATATGAATTAGAAATAATTCCCTAATTTAACAATGAAAGATAATGATACAGTTTAGGCCTTTAAATTACAATGTATTATAGCATTCAGTACATCTTACAATCCATTTATCATGGACTAGTGGGACAGAGCCATTCAGATAATTTTCTACATCCATTAATGATATTTCTAAAATATGGTTTTGTTGGATCTTTATTAATTATATATACAAACATATAAATGGTTGAAATTGGAAAAAAATACATTTCTTGAAGATGAAATTAGTGAAAAGTAGTGGAAAGAATTATGGAATATGTTTTTCAAAAAACATTTTCCCCACACTCACATAAAAAAAAGACAGTGAATTTTTTATATTTAAGAAAAATGTAAATGAATTAATTAAGTTGTACATGAAACAATTAAAAATACATTCATGATACATCTCAATGTTTTTCATATAAAATAAATTTACTGTTGGATGTATATATTTTAGGATAAAACTATCTCTCTGAATGGATTTTTAAATTCAATAATTTGACATATAGATGAAATTGTTAAATGTTTCCCCAATGTTGAAATGAATATCATCAATCCTCATGAGAATCATGGGATTCAATAAATGAATTGAGGATGTATTTTAATTTTATTGGTTCAATATATATATTTCATGGTGGAAATAAAGTCATTCATCCCACCTTTTATAGGTGTGGAAAGAAGTATCCCAAAATTTTATTAATGGAGAAAGTTAAATTCATTTTGTGAGGAAAAAAAGAGAAAAGATATTGAAATTTCCAATGGGATAAACCCTTTGATGTGATATAGAAAATTAATGTTCTGATCAATATTCATCATACATTCAAATGTTTCAATTTCATTGAATATGGGTACTATGATAATCAAAGCCCTATTCCATGGTTTTTTTAATAAAACTGATGAAAAATCATCTAATTAATAGATGGAAATGGTGAGCTAATTCCATAATAACAGATAATATAAATATGGATAATGATGTTGTGACATGTATGCTAGTTATTCATTCATGAAAATTTGTTATAAATATTTATTCATGATATGTATTATTTCATGTCACACATGATTAGTATAACTAGTCAAAAATCACCTCAAAATATTGAATCTTAGTTATCTGTGATGTTGTATTTTAGGTAAATTGTTGTATCAAAATCTTATAACTCACCCCATATCCATATATATTGAGAAACAAATATCTCAAGGTAATGTTACTCTGTTTATTGGTAGATTTTCATTGTAAATAAATAATTTTCCATGGTCAATTTTATATTTCCAAATATGTTGGTTACTTTAAATGTTGTAAAAGATCCATGAAAAAGGAATGAAGTCACTAGATAAAATAAAAAACATAGTGTATACAAGGTGGAATCATTTCCTGGTGTTTTCCAAATTTTCAGGTTCCAATATTTTGAGGATTAACCAATAATAAAAAGTGGTATTTCTATGAATTCCCCATAAAGTATAGAGAAATGCATTAGTTTCATGATGATATGTGTTTCCCATAGGTAAATATCGTTGTAATGAAAATTGGGTTCCTGATTGTTGGGATTTTTCTATAGTGTAGAGAATTGAGAATGTGTGAAGAAAAATTGAACTTATTCACTTCTAAGAGAATTGGAGAGTCATGAATGCACTAATGTTTGACGGTACACTCCATGACAATGAGAATCTTCCTAAAAAGTGAAATTTCCATTGAGCTTTCCAAAATATGGAGCTTCTCAAAAAATTTGGGGATCTTCGAGAAAAGTTGATGATATGTATGGATATTCATATAATCTAAGAAAATGATAATAAATAAGTATCTAAACCCTTCATCAGAGAATATTATGACAAATTAATAATTTTAAGGCTCCAGATTCATGAGGGTGATTCGTGAAGGTTTTTCTTATGAAATAGCTCACAATGAAATGATGTATGAAAAGACAAAAAAATATGACCATAAATTTTATGCATCATGAAATTATTTATGTTTGAGAAGGCTATACAATTCCAAAGAAATTTTTTGATATTCATAAAAGATATGTGAGATTCATGTAAGTGTTATAGAATTACAAAATGTATGATTTTTAAATGTATCCTAGATTATCATCATGATATTATTGTGATTCATGAATGTTTTGGGTTTCGTGAAGGCTATGACAGTTTTGTGAAATGAAGGACCTTCACGAAGGCATTGAGCATGCTAAAATGGATTTCCTAGTGAATATTTAGTATTGTGGCCGTCATAAAGTTGATGATTGTATAACATCAATGGATAATCAATCTAAAATTTATGATGTATTCATTGCCGATAACGTAGGGATCTACATGTCCACAGAGTACATGTGAGTCCTTTATAGAGTAGTGATCAATGTAATAGAAAGAAGGTAATACATTCCACTAGTAGAGAGTTATTGAAAGAGACCCATAGAGTGACCATTGGGAATATAGTAAGCTAGCCGAAAACATTGTAAAGGAATTGAGCCTGAGAATAAATGTGATTTAGCCTGAACCATTAATTGGTAGTGATCCATAGTAAATTTCGTACATCAGAAAATTATAATTGCAACCTCATTGGACTTAGGCTAGTGATTGTAAATTTGGTTATAGTTTTTGTATTTTTTTGAATTAATCTATTATCATACATTTTTATTGAAAAGGTAGAGATGATTGTTTGGTTTAATGATAATACAAGATCTAATGGGACATTTTTTTAGTTTTTCATTTCTTGATTCACTACATCCATAGGGTATTTAACCTACTTTGTATAACAATATTTTTAGGATTAAATTTTTCACGACCCCCGCCCCACAATGTGTACCCCTCCTGGGCCAGAAATGTGAGAAGGGATATAATGTCCTCCAAGTCCCGCCTCCAATAGGCCCTGGGTTGGTGACTAGCACCAAGGGTATAATAGACACACAAATGGGAGTCATTACCCTCTAAGAGAAATATGTGCAAGAGATAGATAAGATAAACACCAACCAAATCCAACTCAGAACATAAGTATAATAGAAAAACCAAATGCACATATGTAATGTCATGAAAAAGTACTACAACTGAAAGGGAAAACTACAAGTACCAAAAAGAAAGTAAAAACAGCAGCAACCAGAATCCCAAATAGCTCCTACAACCACAAGCTAGTAGTAACCAGCCTAATCTCCAACCTTCTCCATGTGACTTGAAAACAGTTTATATATATGTAGGGTAAGTATAATAGAATACTCAGAAGGATCCTCCCCGAAGCCTCTCGTGAAAAATTAAAGAAAGCATGTTAATGCACAGTGGACAACAAGTGAAACTAACTCATCCCCTAAAATGGTATACTATGTTCCCAACCTCACCATGGATACTCTCACCATGTAACTCTTACAATAATATATCATAAAGTAAAGAATATCAAGGGTACCCCACTACTACTTCCCCACTGGTTTTCCGCTTTTCCCCAACGACATACGTTCTGTGCATCTCTCTCCAAAGGCATGCCCATAGACACCTGGGCTAAGCTCCACAATCTGCACCATGTGAACCACAAAGGCTTTCCTGCAGACTCCTTGGCTAAGCACCACATCATCCGCACAACCAAAAGTAACTAGGTAGTTTTCGGGAGCCACCACAGCTTGCATAATGTGTTTCATATGTTGGGTATTATACCTCAAGCCATTACATCCCATACACCGAGTATGGATCCCCAAGCCATCACAACCTATACACGTTACACATATAGTAGTCCATAGGATACTATATCCAGAATATATGTGTGTGAATAACCACATTCCATTACAACCCTTTACACACATATATGGGGAAAACTAATAGATGTGCCTAATGGCACTTGTATCTACCAAGAGAAGAGAGAATGGTCAAAGGGGGTAGTCATCCATTCACCCTCCCATCTGAATGTTGGGGAAAACACCCCCCCCCCCCAGGCTCAGAATCCCCGGGGTACCAGTTTCCCTTACTGACAGGGTGGAGTAGCGTTTAGAAACACAAAAAGTTCAAAATATACTAGAACTCACAACCACACTATGGGCATAACCTAGTCTTAGACACAACTGCTGGTAATGTCTCTCAGACTTCGTGATACCACATCTAAGACTAGATATTCTATTAGCACACAACCATTTAAGGGCTTTATTAGATTACTTCATTCCATTTTTATCAATTCCACTGTACGTTGATTAATTCTTCGAACATTAATTAACCACGAACAAAACCACATTAATTTCATCAAAATCACACCCAAAGTCAAATTTTCCTTCAATGTTACAACCTCATCATTATGGTCCAACATCTCAATCCCCATGGGTTAATATCAATTATTCATACATTCATTACAGAATTAATTTTCCATACTCCCAAGAATTCTAGAAAAGGATCCTATTCTACTGAACACAAGGGGCTCAACACAGTGGGTATATGTACTACCCATAGAGCTTGTTCCGCCTATAGTAAGAGAATAGACCCATATCCTTGGAGTGGCTAAACCCGAAAAGCATGTGCCATACCTCACATGTCTTCTCACCTTTTAGAAGAAGGGTAAGCAAGACCAGCTACCTTGAGAATTGGGGAAAAGAAATGCAGATAAACAACCAATGAAAGAACCAAGCTTCCAACAATCACATCCATCCCATTCCATCATCCCTGGTGTCCTCCCCAACACCCAAATGCATAATTTGATGCATCTCTCCACTCTAAGTGTCATTTGCTACCACAACCACAAGACCTTCATGCCCCCACATACCACAACACCCTCCCAGGGTCACATCACCGCCCAAGCAGTAGTAAAACAAAAATCAAATCAATTTGGGCTCTTGTCCCTTTAACCAGGAATCCCACCTTCAAATAACAGGCACCAACAGATTTTAGGTTTACCAACCAACTGAATTAAACACATCATCGTCCTCAAATTGATTAACACCAAGTTGGAACAACAACCACAACAACAACAAACAGATTCATTTAAATGAATCATTATCTTTAGAAAATTAATTATCAATTAATTCCATCTTTAAGTTCTTTATCAATTTCATCAAGAGAAAAATGCTAACAAGCAAGTCATATATATCACACTATCTGTCGAATCATGAGGTGAACCATTATCACGGCACAAATAAACAACATGCGATCAAACGTTTTCAGTTAATCCCATTCAAGTTTTTAATTAGGTCAATTTCATTGTGATCCAATGGCCAAATCATGATAACTTTTCGATTTCACATAAATAATTAGAAGAGCCAGGAATCCCCTACCTCAATGGTTTTCGAGAATAACCACAACGGTCGAAGAACGCCCAAGAAACCGGGTCGATTCTCCACGAATCCTCCATAGATGTCCTCTACTAACACAACCAAGACCAAAGCACATCATAATCGATATCCACATGCATAGATCTACCCATAACGTGTGTAGATCTATGGAACCGAGAGAAGAGGAGGATTATATCTAAGTATATCTAAGAAATCAAGAAAGAACGACCACATAGGTCAAGAAAACGGATTTGATTCGGCAAGAAAAGCCTCCGGATCACCTCCAAAATGCTTGGGAGGGTTTATTCTACCTCCAAGGAAGTGTAATCCCAAGTTATGGCAACTTGGAGGCTTAAAAGAACCATTTAAGGGCTAAAGAGTTCAGATCCACAATTTTAGAATCTAACTTTATGTGCCCGCACGGTTAGTCCACACGGATTAACAAACTATGCGCTGACCGTGTGTTAGCTTCTGCCTTTCCAAACACTTCTCGCATGGTTAGTCCGCATATTTAGACAAGTCGTGTGCTAACCATGTGTTAGCCACTACCTCCAACACCAACCCTTCACAGTTTTTCCATATGTTTTAGGGAAATCGTGCGACAACCGTGCGAAATCTATTTCCCTTTAGATTTCCTTAAAAGTCCACCCAAACGCACCTCCAAGTCACCTAGACCTCCCAGAACACTTCAAGCACCATATTTTGACAAAGGAATGGACCAGAGAGGTACAGGACATTACATCATATACCTATCAAAACATTCTCATCCTCATGAATCCAAAACCCACCTAAAGAGAAAATCAAACAGGGTCTGAACAACCACCCATCGAGATACCTCTCAAATGAGAGCAAGCCACCAAAGTAACAAAGGGTTACATCTCATAAAAATGAATGTTTTGTAACCACACAAGTTAAAACGATACATCGAAGGAGTTAAACATCAAACAACTCTGGGTTCTAAGCACATATCTATGACTCACATTCCCATGTACTCTCTTACAAGCCATCGTGTCACCACAAGAAATGAACTAAAGGGATAGAACGCCCACACAACACCTTATCCTTGTGGTATTTAATCTCCCCAGGTCACTCCTCAAAGGTTGAATCATCGGCAACATCGATCTATCCCCAATCGATGATGAGATAGTCATCATGAAGATAACAATGGATCTGTGATACATAGAAAACATCATGTATTTGACTCATCTGAGGGGGAAGTTCTTCTCGATACGCCACAACTCCAACATGAGCTAACACCTCGAAAGGCCCAACAAACCGGGGAGAAATCTTACTTCCACATCCAAAACATTACTTCCCACGAGTGGGAGTCACCTTTAGAAATACATGATCCCCAACATTAGTATCTAAGGGTCTCCTTATTTGATCTACATAAGATTTTTGATGATCCTGCACTTTCTTCATCCTCTCACGAATCACATGTACCATCTCTGTTGTATTATGCACTAGTTCTGGTTTGATAATTGCTGACTCTATGATCCCAGTCCAACATAATGGAGAAAGGCAAGGCTGGCCATAAAAGGCTTCAAACTGCGCCATACTGATGGTGGAGGGAAAACTATTATTGTAAGCGATCTACACCAAGGGTTAGTGACTCATCCATGAGCCTCCAAATTCGAGAACACATGAGCGTAACATGTCTTCAAGGGTATGGATAGTTCGCTCTGTCTGACCATCCGTTTGAGGATGAAAAGCAGTGTGAAGCCATAATTGAGAAAAAAAATCATGTTGGAGACCTCTCCACACCCTAGAGGTAAAACGAGGATCTCGATCCAAAATGATCATCCTAGGGACTCCATGAAGTCTCACCACCTCCTCTAGATACTGACTCAACAAAACTTCCAATGAGATCAAATTCGTGATTGCTATGAAGAGGGATGATTTTGTTAAATGATCCACTACCACCCAAATAGAATCATTTCCTCCCGGAGCTCGAGGTAAACCTATAACAAAGTCTATTACGATGTCCTCCCACTTCCACTGAGGAATCCCTAAATGCTGGAGAAGGACACCAGGAACACGGTGTTTGGCCTTCACCTTCTTGCTGACTAAATAACGAGACACAAACTCCGCAACCGCACGCTTCAGCCCAGGCCACCAAAACTGGTTCATTAGGGATCAATACATCTTTGTCACGCCAGGATGTACCACTAGAGTTGAACTATGGAACTCTCTGAGGATAGAATCACTCATCATCAAGGGAACAAAAAGCCTTTCATGATACTACACTCGGTGTTTTTCATCCTCAGACCAACCATCAGGGGATTTTCCATAAAGAAGTCGGTCTCTATAGACCTCCACCTCAAGATCACCAAACTAGGAATCTTCCACCTTCTGCATCAGGGATGACTGCACCGTCATCTATAAAAGACAACCTTTCCCTCCTTCTTCTTCCATATCAAGATGTAAAGTTGTAAGTTCTTCTATTACTCTCCAGGAATCACCGAATTCACACACAGCATCACTACGTCTCTTTTGTCTCAGTGCATCAGCTACCACATTCTCCTTTCTAGGTCTATATGATATTTCAAAGTTGTATTCCTACAAGAACTCCATCCACCAATGTTGTCATAAGTTCAACTCATGCTGGGATTAAACATTCATCAAACTCTTATGATTGGTGAAAACGACAAAGCGCTCTCTAATAAGTTAATTTCTCCACAACTTCATAGAAAACACCACATCTGCAAACTCAAGATCATGGTTGGAATAGTTGCGTTCATGGGGAAACATCTTCCGAGACCCATAAGAAACAACAAACCTCTACTGTATGATTACACAACCTAACCCCATATGTGAAGCATCATATAAAACATCAACCTGAACTCCCTCAGCTGGAAGACAAATGACTGAAGCACTTACTAACTTCTCCTTTATATACTCGAAGGTTTTTGGGCACTGATCAGTCCATATGAATGCCTAATCTTTCTTGGTCAAAGCTATTAGAGGAGTCTCAACTGGATAGAAATTGGCTACAAACCTCATGTAGTAGCCTACGAGACCATGGAAACCTCACACCTCTGACACTGTCTTGGGGGATTCCCAAGATACAACTTCTTCTATCTTTGATGGATCCACATATACATTCTATTGGGACACAAAATTCCCCATGAAACGGACTTCTCGAGCCCAAAAATCACACTTCGACAACTTCCCGAACAACTGATTTTGGAGAAGAACTCCCAAAACGACTCATAGATTCTCTGCATGATCCTATTAAAATTTAGAGTACACAAGTATTTCGTCGATGAAAAGTAACAATAACTTGTCGAGGAACTCAAGGAACACCGCATTCATCAAACCCCTGAATACAGCTGGAGCATTCGTCACACCGATTGGAATTACAATGAACTCATAATCCCCATGATGTCAACAAAAAGAAGTCTTCAGAATATCATCATCTGTTACATGCATCTGATGATATCCTGACCACAAGTCAATCTTTGAGAACCAACTTTCACCCTTCAGCTGATCGAATAAGTCATCAATCCATGGAAGAGGATAGCGATTCATTATTTTCACTTTGTTTAAGTGACGATAATCGACACACAACCACAAACTGCAATTAGCATTCTTCACAAAGAAAACTGGTGCACCCCATGGTGACACACATGGCCAAAAAAACCACACTGTAATAGAACATTAATCTGTGTACGTAGCTCTCGTAACTTAGAAGCGGCCATCCTATATGGAGACATAGATATAAGATATTCTCTTGGCTATAGATCGATCCCAAAATCGAACTCTTGTCAAGGGGGTAAGGCTACAACCTCTTTTGGAAAGACATCAGGGTACTCCTCTACGACCCTAGGAAACACAAACTGTCGAACCTCTGAAGAACTCAACATCATCTCAGCCTCCATGGATGATAAGGATGAAACGCGCCTATGACCCATCTGAGGGTCTCGCTCACCAACAAACACCACTTTCTCTCCATCTTCACCAAATAACACGACCTTATTCTAGAAGAAAACCACGATAGACTACACTGAATACAACCAATCCATGATGAGGATGAAATCATATGGTTGTATTCATAAACATAGGAAATATCCCCCAGAGAGGTGTTGCCCCAACACTAGCTCATAGTCACTACATACATCAAACATGTCAGCTCAACCTTCAACTGGTATAGTCAATGCCAAGGGAATTGGAAGCCTCTCTACATCAAGTCCCAAAGCATGGACAGGGGTAAGTGATATAAAGGAGTGTGTCACTCCTAAATCAAATAAGGCATACACCAAGGTTGAAAACAAGCAAAGGGTACATCGAAAAACATCTGGCTCATCTGGTGCTGGAAACAATAGAGAATGAAGCTGAAAATGACTTCCTCTATGACCTCTCTGACCCTGATGATGACCACCACCACAGCTATGCTCTACTCTCTGAGGACGGGGAGCATCCTGGAGTTGTCCTCTGCTTATCCCATCTACCCTCTGGTGATCTAAAACCAGTGCAACCTGTTGTTTCTACTACCTCACCTGGAACTGCCTCAACGGAGGAACCTGGAGCATAGTGCCTGGTGCACGATGACTTCTCTGAAAGGTCGGGCACTCCCGCTGCTGATGACTATGACCACCATAAGAAAAACAAGTGCCTAATCCCTTGGAATAGGATTGAGAGTTTCTACATCTGGAAAAACGATACGTGAAAGGTTGGGACCTACCTCCAGCTGAATAGAAACTCCATTTGACCCAAAAACTGGGAACCTCAGACCACAGCTATGCTTCGTGAAGAATCATGCTGATTCCCCTCTCGTGATGATCCAATCCTGGACAAAGTCCTCTTGACAACCACTGCCCATGCCAGTACCACAAGATATGTCTTCAGCATAAATGGGGTGACCTTGTTCAAGATCTCATGACACAAAGCCTCCTCGAAATGCCTCGCCCTAGCGTCCTCATCTGGTTACAGGTCTGAAGCATATCGTAAAAGGTTCCTGAAACAGATTTCAAACTCTCAAACAGTAGAGATCCCCTGTCGAAGGGTAAGAAGCTCCTAGTGACTAGATGGCTTTGAGTCGAAGAAAGGAACTAGGCTCTAAAATTGTCTCAGAACACCTCCCATGAGATTGCTGACTCCCCACGATCCCCGAGGAACAACCAACACCATTGCCTTGCTGCTCCATGCAGAATCATCACAACCAAGGACAACCAGTTCACTTTCCGAGAACGGATCGAACTGAATCCTATCTCGACCTCCTCTAACTAGTCTTCCATGACTGCATCTGAAACAAATCCCTCACACTTCTACAATCTGTGGAGCTAAAACTCTCGGAGTGTATTCCTCTAATGTGTCGTCGTCATTAACCAATATCCTGTGGCGATCTGCTAGAACATCCTGCTAAACATTTTCTACACAAACCTGATGAGGACGTTGACCTGGAGACATACCTGTAAAATAACAAAAACATAGAGCTCCTATGCCTTGAATATGGAAGAATAAACATTAATTAATTAACTATCTTCTTTTATTCATATTAGGTTAACCTATCCCAAGGTCTACCCATTCAAACACAGGAAAAAAGAAGAATGATGCATGATCCATTTCTAGGTCTCTAACCTACAACCAGTATCACCTTGTTTAGTATCCATTGTAAACTAAAAGGTTCGTACATCAGATCATAGGGGGGCCTAAAAACCTATGTCTCATCCGGTATCCAGTGATTACCTCACTTTCTAAACATGAATGACACGGTTGCCCTACCAACCCATGCAACCTCACCTATGCCTAACTCCAAACTCCATCCTATCCCTCAACCATACCTCTGATACCACTCTGTCACGACCCCCTCCCCACAAAGTGCACCCTTACTGGACTGGAAATATGAAAAGGGAGAAAATGACCCCCGATTCCCACCTCCAGTAGGCCCCGGGATGGCGACTCGCACTGAGGGTATAATAGACACACAAATGGGAGGCATTACCCTCTAAGAGAAATATGCGGAAGAGAGAGATAAGATAGACACCAACCAAATCCAACTCAGAACTGAAGTATAAAATAAAATCTAAATTTTCATATGTAATGTCATGAAAATTTACTACAACTGAAAGGGAAAACTAAAAATACCCAAAAGAAAGTAAAAACAGCAGTGACCACAAGCCCGAACAGCTCCTGCAACCACTGGATAGTAGTAACCAGCCTTATCTCCAACCTTCTCCAAGTGACCCAAAAAATAGTTTATATATACATAGGGTGAGTATAACAGTATACTAAGTATGATCCTCCCCGAAGCCTCTATTTCAAAAGTAAATAAATCATGCTAAAGCACAGTGAACAACAAGTGAAACTAACTCGTCACCTAAACAGGTATACTAAGTTCCCAACCTCGCCATGGATACTCTCACCAAGTAACACATACAAGGATATATCATATATTAATCAATATCAAGGGTACCCCGCTTAGACTTCCCCACTGGTTTGTCACTCTTCCCCAATGACATACGTCATGTGCATCTCTCTTCGAAGGCTTGCCCACAGACACCTGGGCTAAGCTCCAAAATCTGCACCACATGCACCACAAAGGCTTGCCCACTAACACCTGGGCTATGAACCACACCATCCTCACAACTAAATGTAACCAGGTAGTTTTCGAGAGCCACCACAACTCACATAACGTGTGTCATACGTCGGGTATTATACCTCAAGACATTACAACTCATACACCGAGTAAGGATCCTCAAGCCATCACAACCTATACACGTTACACCTATAGTTGTCCATAGGACACTATATCCAGAATATATGTGTTTGATTAACCAAAATCTATTACAACCCTCTATACTAATATATGGGTAAGACTTACCAATGTTCCTAATGGAACTTGAATCTACCAAGAGAAGAGAGCGAGGTCAAAAGGGGTAGTCAGTCATTCAACCTCCCATCATAATGTTGTGGAAAACACCCCCTAGGGCTCAGAATCCCCGGGGTGCCAGTTTCCCCTACTGACTGGGTGGAGTATCATATAGAAACAAAAAATGTACAAAATATACTATAACTCACAACCACACTATGGGAATATCCTAGTCTTAGACACAATTGCAGATAATGTCTCTCAGACTCCGGGATACCAATTCTAAGACTAGGTATCCTATAATCACACAACCATTTAAGGGATTTATTAGATTACATCATTTACTATTTATCAATTCCACTGTATGTTAATTAATTCATCAAACATTAATTAACCATGAAAAAAACCTCATTAAATTCATCAACATCACACCCAAATTCAAATGTTTCTTCAAAGTTACAACCTCATCATTATGTTCCAGCATCTCCATCCCAATGGGTTTACATAAATTATTCAAAAATTCATTACAGAATTACATTCCCATATTCCCAGGCATTCTAGAAAATCATCCTATGATACTAAACACAAGGGGCCCAACCCAGTGAGTAGATGTATTACCCGTCGAGTTTGTGATGCCTATAGGAAGAGCATAGACCCATTCTCCTAGGAGAGGCTAAACACAGAAAGCATGTGGCATACTTCGTGTGTCTTCGCCTCTTTCGGAATAAGGGTAAGCAAGACCAGCTTCCTTGAGCAGTGGGGAAAATCAAAGCAGATAAACAACCAAATAAAGAACCAAGCATCCAACAATCACATCCATCCCATTCCATCATCCCTGGTGTCCTCCCCGATACCCACATACATAAACTGATGCATCTCATAACTCTAGGCGTCACTCGCTGCCACAACCATAAGGCCTCCATGCCCCCACATATCACAACACCCTCCCATGGTCCCATCACCGCACAAGCAGTAGGAAAATAAAAATCACATCAATTTGGGATCATGGACCTTTAACAAGGCATCTGGTCCTCAAACAAAAAGAACCAACAGATTTCAGTTTTACCAACCAACTGAATTAAACACATCATCGTCATCAAATTGATTAGCACCAAGTTGGAACAAAATCCACAATAACAACAACCATATTCATTTACATTCCTCTTTATCTTTAGCCAATTAATTTTCAATTAATTCCGGATTTACGTTCTTTATCAATTTCATCAAGAGAAACATGCTAAAAAGCAAGGCATATATATCACACTATCTATCAAATCAAGAGGTGAACCGTTATCATGGAACAAAGCAACAACATGTGATCAAACCAATTCTTTTAATCCAGTTCGAGTATTTAATTATGTCAATTCCATTATGATCTGAAGCCCAAATCATGATAACTCAATGATTGCACATAAACAATTAGAGAAACCATGAATCCCCTACCTCAATGTTTTTCGAGAAAAACCACAATGGTTTAATAATTCCCAAGAAACCGCGTCGATTCTCCACAAATCCTCCTTAGATATCCTCTTCTAGGACAACCAAGACCAAAGATCATCGTAATCAACATCCACATGTTTAGATCTACCCATAATAGATTTATATCTAAGAAACCGAGATAAGAGGAGGAGTAGATCTAAGTAGATCTAAGAAATCAAGCAAGAATGACCACATACCTAAAGAAACTGTCTTCGATTCTCCTATGAAAAGACTCTAAATCGCCTCCAAAATTCTTGGGAGAGCTTCTTCTACCTCTAAGGATGGGTAATCCCAAGTTATGGCTGCTTAGAAGCATAAAAGAACCATTTAGAGGAAAAAGAGTTTAGATCCAAAATTTTAGGATCTAAATTTATGTGCCCGCATGGTTAGTCCGCACGGTTTAACAAACCGTGCGCTGACCGTGCGTTAGATTCTTCCTCTCCAAACACTCCTCGCACAGTTAGTACACATGGTTAGACAAACCGTGCACTAACCGTGCATTAGACACTGCTTCCAACACTAACCTTGCATGGTTTGTCCGCACGGTTTAGGCAAACCGTGCGCCAACCGTGTGAAAGCTATTTCACTTTATCTTTCTTTAAATGTCCACCCAAACGCACCTCCAAGTCACCTTGACCTCATGGAACCCCTCCAATACCACATTTTCACAAAGGAATAGACCAGAGAGGTCTGGGCCATTACACAATCCCCATAAAAATTTCTTATACAACCTTTATAAAATCTCATGCTATTATAGGTATGGATTTTCTATCCATATGTTATGATTAAAAATATTCCAAAAGAACTAAATCACCCTCGCTATCATGAATCATCCTACGATTCAATACAACTAAAATGAATAGGATGAATTTATTTTATTTCCATCATCTGAAAAATGTATATTACTACCCTATGTGTATTTTTATCATGAAAAGTGATTAATAATAAGTATAAGATAATCCTTGAAAACATGCTCATGGTAAAATAAAATGATTTGGTGTTTCCTAAATAATTTCTCAATTTTAATCCTAGATGATTTATTTGTGATATAATTCAATATCATTCCCAAATATTTTATATTAATAGTGTATATATATTCGATGTTAATTTTTGGACTTGATGAACTAAAAAATAAATTACATGACAATCTATATAATGGGTTTATACACCCTTGTGATTCACCATGTTGTGTACCTATTCGTTGTTTCCTGATGAATGATTAGTCAATACGCCTCTACATTAATTATCATGTTATTAGAAATATCATGATAAAAAACATGTATCCTTGGCCATAGATTAATGAATTTTTTTCATCATCTAAGAGAACAATACTTATCTAATGTGTATATTCATTCAAGATATTATCAAGTAATGATGAACAAGGAGTATATATCTATGAATTTTTTATTATGAGTTACAGTAATTGTGAGTTCGTATGGATTTCATTTGGAATCAGTAAAGCAATTATAGACATCATTGACTTAATTAATATATTAATCATATATTATCACAAAAAAAATATGTAGTCCTCATAGATGATATTCTTATATATTAAAAAATAAATGAAAAAACTAAAAATCATTTTAATGTCGCACTAAATAATTTTTGAATGGAATTAGTTTTTATATGTATAGAAAAAGGGATTTTTTATATAAAATTTAACAATACTAGTTTTTTTCACATATAATGGGATATATGTTGATCCATAAGAAATATTGGAAATCAAAGGATGGTGCATACAAACATATGTGATGAAACCCCGTTGTTTTCTTGGATTTACTTTTTACTATCCCTGAATTTTCAGATATTTTTCTTGTTTTTCAATCAAAATAACCATGATTACCCATAAAGGATTAATAATTTTATGGATAAATGAATAAGAATAATGGATTGTAGAGATAAATAATAGCCTAATCACTAATTTTTTTCTAACATTACTAACTAGTGGGGAATTATTTTTATATATAATAATGCATCATAAAGTGCTTTAGTTGTGTTCTCATGATAGATAAAAAAGTGATAGACTATTCTTATAGAATAGAACTACCAAATTCATGATCTAGTATATGAATTAGTGATCTTCTAATTGAAGATTTGGTAAAATTATCTTGATGGAAAAAATTAAGACATATATCTATATGAAGAAAAATTAATTATATGTTTATACAAATTGATATGAATTTTCACCAACAAAGGTTCTTATAGATAATTATGGATTATTAATGTTCAATCTTGTCTTATCTAGGGAATTCAAACAATGAGGAGGATATACTTCATATAAAAGGAACTACAACCCTGTATATGAAATAGATTTAAAGGTATCAATTCTTAATGAACATTCAAAGGTTGAATTTGGAAATGAAAAAAGGATTTCTATTATACCTTTAAAAAATAAATTATCAACGATATATTCATTGGAGGAACATGGAATCCCGTAATTATAAAGAGTTGTTATAGAAAAAGGCACCAAATATGATTGAGATTGACTTTTCTAATGATGGATTTATAAATATTGGAATATATATATATATATATATATTCTTAAAATCCATAATAAAAGAGGTAAAATTTAGTTGATTCTTTTGGATCTTACTTATCATAGAATATAGGAAGCACTAAAATGATTTGATATTTGGGAAAAAACAGCTAGTGGCATAACATGATGAGATATATTTTAGTGTTTGAATCTTAATGCATGGTATGGAAACAATTCAGTGGGGAATTACTAAATTATAATGGTATAATGAAAATATCTCTCATAACCATATGGAAATTGGAAAAAATAAATTGGGACTTCATCATAGTGCACCCTAGGAATCCTAATTCCAATTATGCAATCTCAGTAGTAGTCGATCACTTTGCCAATATAGAAAAAATAAATTTATTAAGGAGGATTTATATCATGTCCAAATCACCATGATATGAATAATCAGTGTGCTATGAATTTAATGAGTTTCTCTCTCTATAGTTTCTGATCAATATATGAGGGTAAAATTGAGGTTTCTGATATGTCTTTAGTAAACATTATATATATAACTGATATTTAGAATTGTTCGTCACACTTTGGAAGATACAAAAACTAAAAGGTCCATCCAAAATATAGAGGATATATTAATATCATGATCCATGGATTTACCTAGATGATGGGATCAATACCTTACCCTAATGTAGTTATCATGTAAAAAATTCTATTAAAGTATTAAAAAGGCACCTAATAGGTCCATATATGAGAAGAGATTTGTGGATTTGACTTTTAATGTTACATATTCTACAGATTTTAAACTATAATTCGGATTATTAAATTGTAAATAATTTATTTGGTTTAGTGTTTTGGAGACTTAGGACTAACTATTCCATAGTAAATACTTGTATAAATGTCTGTACTTATTCCCTATATATATTTTTCCAATAAAAATGTAAAAAATGAAAATAATTTTTCCATTCATGATATATCTTGACAATCTCCCCTTACTCTTATCCTTGTCTTTATTCCCCCGTAAATCACTCGAAACATGTTTTTTAAAACATAGGATAAGAAAAAAAGAATAGTAAAGAACATAAAATAAGGGAAATCCTTAGTCCATTGAAAATCCAATTTTTTTTATAAAAACATACATTTGTATTCCGAAAATGGAATAATCTTTTCAAAAAGATCAATATCAAAACTTTTGAAAATAAATAGATTTTCATGAAAAGTAATTACAGGGAATCAGAAATATATCTTTGAAACATGGGATATAATTTTCCATCATAATCCAACTAATTGAGTAACCAATATGTCCAAACATCAAGTTTTGGATTACCCAATGCATTAGTGGTTCTAACATAATGACTTGTCCATTATATATCATGGAACCGCCCATCATTGGTTTATCACGTAACTACCCCTCATTAGTATATCAATTGAAAAATAATCATTGTTCTACCACATAAACACACTTAATTGTATTTTCACAAATCAAATAATAATTATAAACAATTTCAATGAACCATAAGATAATCATACGTCATGAAATATTGCATCCTAAATACATTACTTAAAGAAAAATGAAATTTTCATTCTAAAATCACTCATTTTTTAATTATATGTTCGTACAACATAAAAATCATTGAAACTAAACATATAAAATATTGAAATAATAATACAAATTTTAATGTGACATATAATCAATAATCTTCATTTATTCTATATATTTAATTAATAACATATTTATGAAAATGGTTCTTTAAAAGATAATTTTTAAAAGTCCCTTACAGATATCATATCATTGAAGTTAGAATTAATCAAATTAATTGATTATATATATTCACTATAACTATACGTAATATATTCTTAACACAAAATTAGGATAATAAAATTCCTTTTCACATATAATTTTATGAAGAAATAATTTAGAAGTATATGTTTAATAAAAATGGGAATTAGGTCAAGAATTCTCTTATGATTTATAATCAGCTGAATCGAATTAACCATAAAGGTAATCTTTCATAACTGAATTATTGAATAACATGAATAAATTAGGATTCATGATACGATATATAAAAGGGTATTATATAAACCATACATAACAAATACGTTGTGAATATTTCATAAATCTCACATAAGTAAATGTGGTCTGAGAAACCACTTCCTCATACTTAAATTTAGTTTTGCAACATAATACTAATTAGTAATAGTTTAAAAAAAGTTAATAACTAAATGAAAAACTATAATAATTTTTACAATACATTTTTTTATAACTTATTAGGACCTATTAATTAATAATATATTGTTATTTTCGTAGTTTCGTGTGCATCTTTTTCTTCGTTTCATTAAGGGTTATTTTGTGTAAAATTATATATGTTCATATAAAATTGAATCCAAACTCCAAAAGTGGAATTTAACAAAATTAATTCAATTACGTATTTATAAATGATAAAATATATTAAATTTATTTCAATTATGAGTATTATTCATATGATAGTATTTCAATGATAAATGTTTAGTCTATTTTGGTGGTTTTTCCATGCATCTAAAACTAGTTCATTTTATTAAATAATATTATTATATTTTTTTCCTAGAACCTGAAATATGATATAGTATACCAATAAAACTATAGTTAAGCAAATTATTCTTCTTTTCATCAATGAAGTTAGTAGTGGAAAACAAAAAAACATTATTCACAAAGACGGTTAATCGTAATTACTTTGACAATGGTTTTTTGTCATTGAGTAGAGGGAGATGAGAAAAACATTCCTATGATATATTCCATTATAAACATAAAAAGAATGTATATAATTTTCATTAGTGTTATCATAAGTTTTTTGAATATGTATTTGGAGATATATTACAAGACGAAACTAAAAAAAGAGAGGATCATTAAGTAACTATCTTTTTAGTATCATATCCTTGAAGGAACCCTTGAGGACCTTGGAATTGAAATTTTTGTCAGACCACAACCAACTGTTAATTGAATGTTTTGGGATGAATGGTTTTGATAGATTGTATTGGACCTTAATTTCTTCTTGAGGATAAATTCGGTGGAGAGGTGCGGTGTTTATACAAGAGTTGGGTGGTTTTAACTGATTAATTAACAATAATTTTATATTTCAATCCAACCACACTGGGATGCTTTAATTATAAAAAATAATACATATGAATATTGTATTAATGGACGGCTATGTTTGAGAAATAGATCAAACACTAATTTACTATCATCTTTTTGAGGAATTTTATGCTATTACATTTTTTACCTTCACCCATTTTATTATTTTACCTATACTATGGTAATTTTGTTTTCCAAGGTATATAATTTATGAATAAAAATTAAATAGAACTTAAAACCAAAATAGGACCTTATTATTCCCAATATGGAATCCATTTTACTGAATTTAAATAACTTATTTTGGAAAAAAATATTTAAATGAATCTCGTAGACAATACTGGGAAAGCACGTTTTAACATGGAAAAGTGTTTTAGATTGAAATGTTTTTATCCAATATCAATTTGAAATTTATTCAAGTGGTATAAATTGAAAATATTTATTTATAATTGAACTATTATGAAAATTAAACAAATTTATAATATTTTTGGAGTAAAAACTTTTTTTGATGAAATGTTAGGTTAAAATTAAAATTTTGTTTTTTTATTATTCATCAAAAACTAATATTAATAAAAAATACCAAAACAAAAACCTAATTTAATATTTATATTTCAATTTTAGAATTGATTTCTAATTTTTGAAATAAAATTTATAAAAGTCAGAATATTCATTTTCCAATATGGTTCCACATTTAAAGGGGGAAACATGACTTTTTAAAAAATACTGCTTTTATGAATAAAATTGAGATTTATTGTTATCTAAATACAATAAATAATATTTTAATACGTTAAACAAATATATTTTATATAAAAAACATAAATTTAAAATTTTTCCTTCCATAAATGTTATTTTTTTTAACAAAGCCAAATGTAATTATAGTCATAAAGATAGTGTTTTTAATAAAAACCCATATGTTATATTAAATAAGTTTTCATTATTATTTCATATTAATAAGTAAACAATGAATTAATTTGATAAACTTGTTTAAAAAATATGATCATAATTTAGCTAATTTTATTTTTTCACATCGTTTGAATGAATATGTGATAACTATCACATTTAAATAATAATATTTTGTCAATTGTATAAGTTCGTTGTGCTATATCTTGAATAATGTTGAATATAGTGTTTCATTTTAAATATATTGGGGTGTTACATTCTAACCCATTTAATAAATTTCTTCCACAAAATTTGTACTCTGGATAAAAATACTAGGGATGGAATTATTTATATACCTTTTTAAAAATCCATCATCAGATCAAGGGTTAATAAAACATCGTTTTCAAAATAGGAAACCGAATGTAAGAATTTCACCTCAGATAACACATAATCGGTTCCCATGTCGAAATTATGGACATGGTAGATAGATGTTAATGTTCAATGATTTATATAGAGTGATAGATAACATTTTTATGATAATTTTATCTACCAAAACACCGTAAATCGTTGATGGGTTTAAAGGAAACTGATTTCCTAGAAATAAAAGTAAACGAATAATGTTGTTGCCTCATAATATGTTTCCTGAAATTGGGAAATTATTTTACTACCTATTCAATTAACATAATGAAATGTAATTATATGACATGTAGAATATCATTCTCATATTTTCATCAAATTTTCGGAATTTAAGATGAAATTTCATACATGAAGAAATAATATTATCTTCTACATATCACAAAATCTTGAAATGTGTAACTACCAATCAATTTTAACATTAGGAGGTAAAATAACAAAATTGGTCTGTAGAAGATAATTTAATAATAAAACTGTATAAAATATTATATGAATAATGTGCATTCCAAGATTTAATATTCAACAATAGTACAATATATTCAATAAGGATCATTTGAAAAATAACAATAATTAAAATTCATCAAAACATTTCAGACTAAAATGGAAACCCAAAAAGTATAATTATTTGATCACATATTCTTACAAGATAAGGTTAATATTCATATTCAATTAAAGTCAATCATTATTAAAGTGTCATACCCAATTTTTTTAACAGTTGGGCCCGAAGCCTCATTTTTTATTAAAGCAAAGAAAGGACCGCTTTAAACTTGGTAGAGGGATACCCATTAATTATCCCAAAGGCCCAGTTGAATTTAGCCAATTTCATGGCCCATAGGCCTAGATCTTTTTCCCAAGGCCCATTCTGTGAATTTTACTACAAAAGTACCCACATTCTACAGTACCACATAGTACCTGCCGCTGCTACAGTACCCTGTCGCCGCTACAGTGACCATCTGCCATTACAGTGCCCACCGTTGCTACAGTGTCACTGCTGTTATAGTACTACTTGATTACTGCTACACTACCTATTCCCCATGGGTTTTGGACACCCATTTTTCATGTGGAATTTTGAGGTTCTTACCACTAAGCCAAACCCCAACTACTATCATACCCAAATTGTTATTTCTATAATCACATAATCTTAAGGATATACTTATGACATCGACAAATAAAAATAATCACCATAAATCATATTTTATTCGAAAATATCATTTATCGTTTATTTATAAAATAAAATTCTATAGTATTATATATACATTAATAATATAATGCTCCCAAAATAGAAAACATATTCCAGAATAACATTCATCACTTAATCCCAAAATAAATTTAAAAATCATTAGTTATCATTAAGATAAAACATATATTCATAAAATTCTCTTATTTATCACTATTTATATAAGGACTTGGGCTTAATCATATCTTATTCTAGTTTTTTTGAACTAGAATTCACATGTGAGGATCTTTTATGTTTATAGTTTTATTTAATTTGGTCAAACTGTTATATAGTAAACTCATACATTACATGTAGAAACAGATGCTCAATATCCATTTTTCAACAAAGGAATCCCTTTTAAAATAAAACAAGATTTATTTTCAATAGACACCTTCAATACTTGTATCATGAAATATTCTTTTCCCATACCAATATTAAGACCTGTGATTTTTCTTTTGAAAACAAAGGAATGAAATAAAATCTCAGTAAGGGATATAAAAATACTAAAACCATTAGTTTTTTTTAACATGATAGCCCATTTAACTTTCTTTTATGGAATTATACAAAACATATTCACATGAATAACACTCATAATATTTTCTCAATGGAATACACTAAATCCAATATAAGGAAATTAAAAATCATTTAGGTGACTAGGAGAATAATATAGATAAATCTCTTAGAAACCTCTCTCAATTGGAATAATCAAATGGGATAATTCTAAGTTGGAGATCTCTATTAGGGATCCCCCTTCCCATAAGATATATCGGTCTCACCCATGAGCTATAATGGGGATCAACCCCTCATATATTCTATAAATATCTCACCCATGAGCTATATTAGGGCTCAAAAAAACGTATAAGCTATGTTGGGATTACCTGTGATCTATAATTGTTATTAACCCTTCTTATACACTATATTGAGCTCACCATTTTCGTATATTGCTCATGTACCCTTTCAAAAACATTTTCATTAAAAATACCTTCTAAAAAACACATTTAATCCCATACAAAATAAAATTTCATATAAATATAGAATTTTTATATAAGAACACATTATCAATAACATGTTACCAAAATAAGGGATTAATTTTCCTTTTTAAACTCATAAAATATTATAGATGAATCTAAATAATCATATAACTTTTACGGTAGAAGAGAATTCATTGTCACCATATACGTTAAAACAAAAATCATTCCTTTTGTTGTATTGTAAAGAAAGTAAAAAAATTTGTATCAAACAATTACATTTATTAAACATTTAATGACAATAAATATTGACATAAAATTTCATGTATAATACTTTTATATCCATATAAATAAATATGTAAATTAATATCATGAATAAAAGATTTGATAATTAAATCTTTAGACATTCATGGTGGCCCATGCCACTTTGAATATTTAAATCATAATATCCATGAATTAATACATTTACCAAACCAATAAGTAACATTATTGTAGATAAAAAAAGGATATGAAATGTCATATTGGTGGTATATATTCCTTATAAACGAATAAAGGTGCATATTATCTAGAAATGCCCCAATAAAAGAAGATTGAGTTGAAATCCATTACCATGAGTCAGAATCGTCATGTACAATAGTTATATTCATGAATAATAATATTAGGGTAGTATCTACTTGATTGAGATCCTTTTTCAATTCTATTATTCCTTTTATATAACTTATTACCATGTTATAAAAATTAAAAAATTATTTAAATTCATATCGGTCGTTTGGTTGAAATTTGGTACTTGAGTCAAAAATGAACTTCGATTTATGTCAATAGTACATGTGGTTATAAGCCCATCATCTAAAGAATAATAGTAATAAAATAATAATTACATTAATAAATAAATTATAATTTTTAAATATAACCAATCATTTATAGAATGAATAATGAAAAACATTATAATCATGGAGACAGTAGGCCGTACTTACGCATGAGTAACATTTCTACTTTTCAATGATCATTATAGAAATAAGGTAATTATTATTTTATCTTTACATAATTATAATAATATTATTACCATAAAAATAATAATTTAAACATAATTATATATATCATAAAAGTGATGTGGTGAATAAAAAGGATTCACATTGATTCATGGAGGTGATATTTCACATGTACTCACGAATGATGATATCTTTTATATGTGCATAAAGAGTAAGAAATAACTGTTTTTTTAATTTAAAATCATAATTATCTCATGAATATCATATATAAACATTTATTCCATCATTATAATCAGTCTTGTGAGGCTTTTATGGAAGTGTAATTATAACTGTTTGTCAATGAGATAGTTCATAAGTACACACAAACGATTAATTCCATTCCAATTTAATGGAAGGGGAGATGGATTTAAGTGCTGATATTAAAATAATAACATATGAGTACATTGAAGATACTTTATTTATTATTTCAACATGGTTGTATGAGATTTGAATTATGTGGAACATGAAATAAAATAGAAATACATAATAAAAATGAAATCTCATCATCGGTTTATCACCATTGATGAACACCTTAACACCTCTAAGAAGGGTGTTATTCCTAATATATGGACTCAAGAATGTGGGGAAGAATTCTAGGAAGATTTTTGAGTAGATATTGGATAAACCAAAAGGAATTGGACTTGTGATTATTAGAAAATAGTGGGTACCTTTTTATATTAGAGGGGAGCGGCACCAACATAAACTCTTAATATATTAAATTAATTTAAAGTCAATTTCCATTAAAAATGCTCCCAAACTAATTTATTTCTATGATAAATAATTTTAGGTCAAATACCAATCATATAATTAAAATTAGACAAGTTTTTAATATTTTTTAATCCTTATCATTTTGCTTTAACCCTTATTTTACCAATTTTAATCTTACCACGATATCCTGTTATTTACACTTTGTTTGTTAATGTAATTATCATAACATTTAAAAATTACTAAAAAATATATTCATTTATGGAATATAATGACTTATCTTATCCATAAGGTGAAATATTATATTTTTATAAATTTTATGACATTTAATAAAATATTTTATATTTTAAGTTATGTGTTATGTCAATTTTGACAATATTCAAACAATAATTTATTTTTTAAAAATTATAACAACTTTATTACATAGAAAATATAAATTAAATAAATCATATAATGTCATAATCATCCATAAAATTTATTTACGCCATAAATTATGTCAAATAATATTTATTTTAATATTTATGATATAATTTATTTGATTCTTTAATCAAGTAAGCAATCACTCCATCATCATTGTGTCATTATTCAATGTAAATATTCAGTGTCTAAACAATATAAATATAATTCTGTGATATAGGTAATATTAAATTCTTTATAATTATTATTTATTGTAAAATATATCACATATATATCCCCATATTAAAATTTTTTCGTAATGAGAGTCAAGTTTATGGTATTCATTCCATTACATTATATTAAATGTTATAAGTATCATAAGCATACCCTAGTGGATTATAAAGGCCATATTTTCGTCCCATGAATTTTAATGGTCATCTATAACACATCCAATAATATTAAGACAAGTTTTAGGGTATTTAATTCATAATATAATATTATTTGTAACCTTATTTACCTTATTTACCCCATTACCATTTTATAGAAAATATTAAAATTACTATTCACTGAAAATTATTTTGATTCAATTAAATAATGTTTTTAATATTTCATAAAAACATGTATGTTAGATATTTAAAATTCAATTAAGAAAAGTGGAAAAAATAAACTGAAAAGTTATTCTCATTTTCAAATTGAAAAAACAGGTTTTTGAAAAGTAAAAACCATTAAAATATTAACACGTGTTCATGTCAAAATTCAATGTGAAATTACATCCAAATAAAAAAAATTATATTAAATGACAAAAAATAATATAAATTTACATTAAAACCATTTAAAATTAAATTTATCGATACAAATAAAATAAGGAAAAATTTATTTTTGTATTTAAATGTAGTATTATTAACTAATTGTTGAAATGTGTATATTATTAGTAGAATGCCAAAATTTAACCAGAGTAATTTTTTATCACTCCTTTAAAAATAAAAAGTTTATTTTTTCAAATATAACGTATTTATGTGATAAAAATTATATTTAAAAAGGGTCCGCGATCAAAAGTAGGTATAACTACCTTTTAAAAATATTTAATGCTTAAATTTGGATTTATAATCATTTTAAGCCTCTAAAATTATTTTGATGAAGGAAAAAATTTTAAAAATATGTTTAATCATAATATAGTATGTTAACATCTTTTTTTCTTATAAAAAGTATATTTGTTAACTACAATTTAAAATTATAACTATAATAATATAACATTTTTGTTATAACTCGTTCTTTTGTACGATATAATATTTCAGTGAAACCCCTTATGGAGTATCAGGTACACTATTGGACATAGCGTCCCCTTTAAAGAAAATTTAATATCTTATTTATAAATATTAATATATATGAAAAAGACTTATTCTTTAATTATCTGGGATGTTACATCCTTCCACCCTTTTGGAAATTGCATCCTCACAATTTTAAAATGGGGCTCAGTAACTTCATTGAAGTCCCACATTAGAAAATGAGTCAACAAAACCTCCAATTTAAAAGATATAAAGAGAATTGTGATGTTCACATGAGGTTCCATGTAAGAAAATTAGTATATGTATGAAAAAAATAACTCTCATAGACTATTTGAAATTGATAAAGATCTTGATCACATAATGTTAACCTTCACAATACAATAATTATGTGATGGGTCGAAGTATATTTATAAAAGTAAGCATATAAATTTTTTTGTTCAAGAACCTTTTCTTGGAGTTGAAGAATTATATTATGAACTGGACAATGATCATAAAATATTACACTTCCTTGACCCATAGCATCTCATACATTGATAGATTATATAACAAACTCATATTTTCTCCAAATTATGAATATCCAAGATATACTCTTTGCATCTAAATAACTAGAATCAAATTTCACAAAATAAAAATATCAAAAAAATGTCAACTATATATTTTTATTTTATTTATACATTAACTGAAACCAAAATGGTTAGTATAATAGAAATTAATTCCCAAAAAATAAACCATTTTATGAAGAAAAACTAATTTTAATATCCAACTTTAAATAGTAATAACTGATGTTCAACATAGACCATTTAACAAATAACTATCCTTAAAATTACATAAAATAATTAAAAATAATATTTAAAAGAAAAACTCATATGGATTTGTTCACATATTCATTGAGGTTACATTTTAACATTTATCACCAAATAACCTAAACAAATCATAGTGTCTTATACCAAAATATTATTTACCTCATCACATATTCTCCAATATAGGTTAATCATTTCCATAAATATCCTTAGTTTCTATAATTCCATAATAAAAATAATATAATCATCCAAAATATTAATAAACCAATACAATTTAATGAAAATCCCATAGTGATATATTTACCATAATCATATAAATTTCCCAAAATAGTGAACGTCTTCCTAATTTAAATTTATCACATACTCAATTTCCAATACTAATGATATCCCTTTAGTATTAAAATTCCAAATATAATATAATTCTTATTCTGTAAACTTTTTTAAATAGAAAATGGAATTCATACTAACCAAGTACATCACATAGGCCATTGGTATGTGATAAATCCCTATTGCACATCATTTGTGGGTTCGATTCCTGCGGCCTTGCTCAACGTGATGTGTTTTCACAGAGTCTACGTGTTATCACATTTTCAAAAACTGTATAATTATTAGACAATAACAAAAATGAAATAAAATTCTCAAAAATAACCATAAAATATTATAACCTTAATAGTTTTTCTATAACTTCATTTTTTCATCCCAAAAATTAATAACCCATATCTACCAAAAAAACAAATTCCTCCAAAAATAAATTCAATTACCTTTATGTTTCATAACCTAATCCTCAAAAGATATTTCTATGATATTGATCATATGATCAACCTGAAAATTATACACTCATATGATATCCTTATTAGCTAATAATACATCATAATCTTTAATGTTGTGTAATCTATACTCAGATACCAACAATAAGGACCAGACTATAAATATATATTCTTCTATTATTTTTGGAAAATAATACACATTCAATGATATCTTATGTTTAGTGTTTTAGAGAGTTAGTACAAACTATTAAATTGAAAACACATACATTACAGGTGGACACTTTTACTAAGTATCCTTTTTATCACTAAATGAATCCATTTTAGAATAAAATATTTTTTTTTTCAATACACATATTGAAAACATTCATCATGGAATGTTCTATGTCATTCCCAATATTACGACCTATGAAAAACATTTTAAAATAGGGGATGATAATTAAATTTCAATAATATGCATAAAAATAATGAAACAATTAGTCTAATTAAAACATGGTAACCTATATAATGTTCCTTGAGTAAATAAAACAGAAAAATTTCAAAATAAGGATACTCATACTTTTTTATCAAATAAAAACATGAAAACCAATAGAAAGCAATTAAAAAACATTTAGGTGACTTAGAGCATGAAACACATAAAACCCATTGAAACCACTTTCAATGGTAGTAACCTTATGGATTACTTTCAAATTTGATATCTATAATGGGGTTCCCCCTTCATATAAGCTATATTGGGCTCACCTGTGGGCTATAATGTGTATAAACCCTCTATATAAGCTATAATGGGATCACATGAGATCCATATTAGGGTTCAAAACATTGTAAAAGATATTTTGGGATCACCTATGAGCTATATTGGGGATCATACCTTTGTATAATCTATATCAGTCTCATCCGTTTTATATAAGTCTCAACTACCATTTGAAAAACACATTCATCACAAAACCCTTTTGAAATACTCTCTTAATCACATATAAAATCAATTTTTATATAAAAATAAAATATTCATATAAGAACCATTTATCTATTTCAATATACACTAATAATGGATTTATATTCCTTTTAAAATACATTAAGTAATATATAGGAATCCAAATAATAAAATAAGTTCAACGACAGTGTAGAAGGCGTTGTCATCGTATATGTAGAAACAAAAAAAACGTTCCTTTTTTAATTATTTAATGCAAGTAAAATGATTTCTGTCAAACAATTCCATTTTCAAACAAAAATATTGTAATTAAAGTTAGACATAAAATTTCTTGTATAATCCTTTTATATCCATATAAATATGTATGTAAATAAATATCATGAAGATAAATATTTGATAAATAAATATTTAAACGTTCAGGCTGTATCATACCACTTTGAGCATTTAGATATTAATATCTAAGAATTAATATATTTACCAAAATAATAAATAACAATATTAAAGATAAAATAAGGATATGATATGTAATATTGGCAGTATATACACTGTATAAAAGAACAAATGTGATTATTTTCATGAAATTCCCAAATAAAAGGATATTGAGATGAAATCCCTTACCTTGAGTCTGACTAGTCATGTTCGATCATTATATTCATGAATAATAAACCTAGGTTAATTTATATTGTATTTGGAACCTTTTTCATGTTTATTAATCATTTTATATCACATATTACAATGTAATAAAAATTCCATAATTATTTAAGTTCATATCGGATGGCTTGTCAAAAATATATACTTGAGGGAAAAATAAACTTTGATTTATGTCAATAGTACCTGTGGTCATTTGTCCATAATATTCTGAAAAATATTCAAGAGATAATAATAAAATTAATACTTAAATTATAATTTTAAGTCAAACCAATAATTTATAATATGAATAATGAATAATGTTATAATTATGGAGACGATAGGTCGTACGTATGCATGAGTGACCATTACACTTTCCATTAATCAATATGGAAATGAGGTAATTATAATTTTGTATTTCTATAATGATAATAATATTTTTAACATAATAATAATAATTTAAATATACTTATATATATATATATATATCATACATGTGATGTGGTGAATAAAAATGATTCGCATCGCTTCGTGGTGGTGATAGTTCACACGTACGCACGTACGACGTTATTATTTTTATGTTCTGGGAAAGTAAGAATATAACTGAAATATTATTGTTATAGAATGATAAATAAGTCCTGAATATCATATATAAACATTGATTAGATAAAAAATATCAGTCTTTATTCACAATTATGGAAAAGAAATAATATCAGTTTGTTGGGATGACAATTCAAACGTACTGTAGAACGATTAATTCCTCCCCCATTTAATGGAAGTGGAGATGGATTTAGGTGTTGATATTTACATAATGACAACTAATTATATCAATGATTTTCTATTTACTATTTTATCATGGTTGGGGGATATTTTAAGGGTGTTTAGGAAGAAATAAACTATAAACACATAAAGAAAACTATACCTATTGTTTAGTTGAACAACTTTGGAAACCACCTTAACACCTCTAAGAAAAGTGTTATAAAAACCATAAGGATTCAAGAATGTGGGTAAGTATTGTAGAAAGTTTTTTGTTCTTATATAGGATGAACAAGAATTCTTTGGTATAGTGAGTATTAGAGAAGAGTGGCTACCTTTCATATGATAGGGGAGGAGTACCCTTGGACCTCTTAAAATATTAAATTAATATAAATTACATTTTTCTTTCAAATGGACCTAAACACATTTTTTCTAATATAACATGATTTTTGGTCTAATTACCATCATCAAATTAAAATAATAATTTTTTTTATATTTTTTATTCATTATCTTTTTGGTTTAACCATAATTTTAACCTCTTTAATCTTATTGTGATATCTTGTTATTTATACTTTGAGTATTAATATAATTACCATAAAATGTCAAAGGACCAACAAAAGATTCATTTTTAAAATATTAGATCTTATTATAAACATTTGGTAGAATCCAATATTTTATGGAATTTTATTCGATTTAATAAACTATTGTATATTTTATGTTATGAAATTTGTCAATTCAGACTCTATTCATACATGATGATTTTCAAAAAAAAACTCATAACTACTTTATTCATTCAAAAAAAATTAAATCAATAATAACTTGCCATTGTCTTCGATAAAATTCATATATAAAATAAATTATTTCAAATAATATTTATTTTAATTTCAATATTTTCATTAATTGGAATCATTTATTAATTAAGAAATCACTACATCCTAATATTTTCATAATTAAATGTAATTATTTAATGTATAGAAAATATAAATTAATTATAATGATTTTGTTAATGTTTTTATCATTATAATAACTATTGTATAGTCAAATATATAACTTATATAACCCTATATTAATATTTTTAGTAATAAATTCATGTTTATGATATTTTTGTCTTTACATTAAAATAAATATTACCAATGTCATAAACATATACAAGTGGCTTCCCAAGGAGAAGTTTTTATCTCAAAGGTTTTTGGTGGGATATAACTCATAAAATAATATTGTGATAGGTTTTTTGTAGTTTTATATTATTATTATATTATTTGTATATTTATTTACGTAATTTACCCTTTAACCATTGTAAATAATATACTACGGTTACTATTCAATAAATTATTTTTATCCTATTATCCTACATTTTTCATAGTTACTACAAAAAGGTATGTTTTTTATTGAGAATAAAAATTCAAATAAGTGAAAAAAATTATATTTAAAAATTATTTCTATTATAAATAAGAAAAAACTAGTTTTTAAAAGGTAAAACCCATCAAAAGATTGAAATATGTTTATTTCAAATATTAATGTAAAATTAATAACAATAACCATCATTAAATTAAATTATAAAAAATAATATAAATATATTTTATAACTAATTCAAATTATTATCTATCTATACAACTAAATTATATGAGTAGGTAGTTTTGAATAAAATTGCAATAATTTTCACTATTCATAAGTTTATGAATTTTATAATTAAAATACCAAAATTTCATCCAAGGTAAATTTTAAGGTCCCTCTTCCAAATAATAAGTTTATTTTGTAAAATTGAATATATTAATGTGACTGAATCTATATTTAATTTTTTTTCTCCATTAATAGTCATTAAAACTATCTTTTAATAAAATTTTATGATTAAAATTGGATTTTTTCTCATTTTAATCATCTAAAATTTATTTATTAAATGTAAAAAAATTAAAATATAAGTGTAAAAATAATATATTTAGTTCTTTTCATTCTTTCCAATATAATAGCTAAGTGTTAACTACTTTTCAAAATAATAATATTAATTATGTATTACATTTCCATATAACTCAATCTGGTGTGTGACATATGATTTTGGAGAAACCCATTGTTGCATGTTGGGTATTCTATTGGACCAAGTTTCCCCTATAATGTAAAATTAATATCATATTCAAAATTTTAATCTATTTGAAATATTATTATTCTATAATTACATGGGATGTTACAATTTACCTAAAAATTATCACAATTACTATTAAATCGCATAGGCAATGGTTTGTAATGCACCTGTTTCACCCATCAGTTATAGGTTCAATTCATGTGGACTTTTCGAATGTGATGTGTAGTCACCCATCTAATGGGTTTTCAATTTCCTAGAACTATATTAATATAATCCTTATAAAATTAAAGTGATGTTTGAATGATCCCAAAAAAATCCTAAATATATTTATCCTCAAAAGTTATCCAATACATTTCATATTTCATAACACTTTAAGAACACATAATTACCTCAAATACAAAGATCCTATTAATTAAAAATATTTCGAACACACTTAAGAAATGGTTCATCAAAATTAAATTCATTTCCTTCAAATAATCCTTTTCATATTATAAAATTACGGCTTACATGTACCTTGAAAATTATAGCGTTTTCCACCTTTCAAAAGTATAGATTACATAAAAAATATTTTCCAAATTATTGAAAACTACTACTAATATCAAAAAAAAATCAATAGGAATTCCATGTTTCTAGTAATATTTATAAAACAATACTATATCTAAAATTTAGAAAAAAGAATACATGAATACATCCTTTATTAAAATTATTTCTCAATAAATTAACCATTATTTATCTCCTTCTTGCATTATAATTAATTCCTAAAATTAAATATATGAATTATGTCATCATGATTCACTAATAACAATACAATCATTATTATACATAATGGATAAGAAATTAATTCACACCAAAAATAAATATTTTATAAAATTCATGATATTCCTTTCAACTTTCAGAATGTTCTCCTACATTCAAAAAGTAAATTCAAATTCCACTTCAATTAGTTCACTTTTTAGAGTGTTTGATGTGTTCTGATCTTGAAATAAAATTAAAAATATACCCTAAACCATCATTTTTAACAAAATATTATGTTTTAGGGTAGATAAATTATTTCATTATAGGTGATTTTAATACTCAAGACCCTATTAAAATAATTTGAACAAACTTTTTTTTAATAATATGGATGATTAAAAAATATTGGAGTGAAAAGAGGGTTGTGAATTCTATCCTTCCTAAAATAATGAAAAATGGTCCTCAAACCATTGAAAATAACATCATGTAAACATGAAATGATTTAATAAATGAATAATAATATATAGGGTAAAGATAATACAATATAATATTAAAAAACATTAATCTTTTAATCCATTATATATTAGTCAATATAGGTTTTTATGAAATCAACTGATTTTATCACAAACATACAGAAGTATAAGAATAATAATAACATTTTTTTAAAGAGGATGTTTTACTTACACTCAATCAAAATTTAATCCTACAATGATATATAAACTATTATAAAAAACCAACTGTAAGGACTCGACCATAAAAATTAAATATTATAGTGATTTCAAAATTGAATTCACATTATTATATTCCCAAGAAATGTTTAATATTATAGTTTAAGAAAATGTGGACAAAATTTTACTTTTTAAACCCTTAAAGAACATTATTAAACATAGTCCAAGAATCAATTTCTTCCATTAAACAAAAATCATAGGAAACATGAATTTTTTTCATAACCACTCATTAAAATTTTAAACATGATATCTTACTTGTCTATATTCTCCCTTAAATATTGTGATTTATTATTCAAAAATGGTGTGAGAAAAAAATATATGTAATGGAAGAAAATTATAGAAAATAATAGTATAATGAAAATATATAATGAAATTCATAAAAAAACCTTTTTATTAATAAAAATGATTCATTTTTTCAAAAATATCCTTATACCACCTTATGAAAATCAATTAATTTTCCTGAAAAACAATTAGATATCATAAAAAAAATATAGGTATGAAACTTGGTACGTCATTTTTATTCTCACTCATGCAAATGGAGTAACCAATACATTCAACCTCTAATTCGAGAGTGCAAACTAATTTGAGGATATAACATAACCACCCCTCCTTGGTTTATCACAAAACCACCCATCATTGGTGTATCACATTACCACATTTCATTGATTTTTCACGTATCCTCCTATAATTTATTCATCCCATAACCAAAAATCATTTTTTATCACATAACCACCCATTATTAGAAGCCACTCAGAAGAACCATTACGTAAACATTAATATGAAATAATTCACCATAAATACACACTATCAAGAAAATATGAACATTTAAGTTTGAAAAACATTTCACAAATAGTGGAAAACATATTCTTTTTAAAATAATAATAAAAACATGTCATATATGCTTATAAATATTAATGAGACCCAAAAAATAACGAATTATGATCATTCCATATATATATTATTAAAAAAATATTTTTTTGAAAAAATAACATTAAATGGGGATTAATAAAATAATATCCATTAATATATCAAATCATTGTAGTTACAATTATTAAAATTAATAAATTATGTTTAGTTTTTATAAATACACAAAACTAATTGTATATAAAACCTAACATAATCATAATTAATGTCGACCATAAATATATCCAGGAATAATTATGACGTAGAAGTTTTACAAAAATAATGGAAATTGTGTTAAGATCACCCTATGGGTAATAATATTTTATAAAATCATCTAATGATCTATTATAACTATTAATATTGTTCAATAGTGTGTTAATATCATTATTTAAACCATTATACTAGATTTTAATGTAATTGAATCTAAGGGGAATCCTGGGGTAAAAATTTATCCTCTTAGTTCTTCTTTTGTGAAATTTATTCATTGATCACCACTTATTTATTATATTTCCTGTATATTATTCCATATGATATATCATATCATGAAACAAATTATCATGGTTTCAGGTATGTTTATTTAAATGTATCTTGATCGGTTCATTTGTGTAATATTATTGATGTTCTTAATAATTTGGATTTAACATTTTAGAATTAGAATGAAATAGTATTAATTAACTTTGATATGTATCCCTGGTCTAAAATATATTTTATTTATAATATTAGGATTATTCATTTATTTAAATATTAATGATAAATTATTAGTGTATTTTGCTAATATATTGGAACATAATAAACCAGTTTTATTTTTTTAATATTATGATTTTATTTTAATTGAATAAAAAAATAAGGTATATTAGTAATATTAAAATATTATTTTACTTGGATATTTCTTTTATTACCTACTATGATAGCGGTAATTATAAAAATCGTTATTCATAAACAATACAAACTTCCATAATTTGGATAATGGACTTGTTTTTTTTGAGTAATTGGGGATGAGAAATGAAATGAATGAGATATATTAAACTAGAGACAAAAAATCTAGTATATAAATTATTCTATAGTTTTAATTATTTATAGATGAATTTTTTTTGGATAAAATTGAAATATAAAATAAAATAAGATAAGTTTTGTTTTTAGAAAATTGGATCTTCAATATCACATCCATAAAAAACATATTGATAACCTTGGATTCGTTATCTTGTGAGACCATAATCACTTGGTTATGGGGATATTGAGTACGAGAATTTTTTGTAGATATTTTGTTATCTTCAAGGATTTTAGATAGAAATGGGGTTGTGAGTGGTGGTATTTATACTTGAATACTGTGTGGTTTTATGTTATTAAATTATATGTATTTTATAATTAAATCCTACCACTATATGAAGGAATTAATTTTTGAAAATAATTTAGATAAATAATGTTTTAATTACCATAAATTGTTTAGAAACACATCATCCACATATTTAATGTTATATTTTTTTCTGTATTTTATTCTTTTACCTTTTAATATTAACCTATTACATTATTTTACATATACTATGTTATTCATTTTACAACGATAACATTTTTAATGCCTAAAAATGTAAATGAAATTACTAAGTACATTACACATTTGATTCCAAATATTGAATTGATTTTAAAAAATTCAATTTATACAAATTAAAAATTTATATTTATAATTTATCACATATATGAAAAGGTAAATAACATTTTTTAGTGTGAAAATTTTCAATTTTTTTGATTGTTTTTATATCATATTTAAATCTAAAATTTATTCATATAACCTAATTTCGATATATAGAATCATAATGTAATAATTATAATATTAAAACCAATTTAAAAATAATTTATCATTATAAATTATTTATAATAAAATTCAATTTTTAATTACAAGTCAATATTTATCATTATTCATCAAAAATAAAATTTCTCAAAAAAATTCCAAAAAATTACCCTAATCTAATTTTGATTTTCTTATTTCAAAATTTATATATATTTTTTCAGATTAAATTTTAATAAGTTACAGAATATATTTTTATTATATATACACTATTTAATGGTTGGAAAATTAATTTTTAGAAAAGTATAGTGTTTTATGAATACGATTGGATTTATTCTTATCTTAAGTCGGTCAACCTTGTAGGATGTTTTTTAAAAATATGATTGAATATAAATCATTAAAATTTAATTATTATCATTGAATAATAGTTATTAATCTATTTTATTAGGATAAAATAGAACATTTGTCTTAAAGGTAGTGTTTTTAATAAAAACACATCATTTATATTCAGTATGTTTTTAATTTCACTAATAATTAATTTGTAAAAAATGTATTCGTTGGGTAAAAATGTTCCATTTTTTCATAATATTTTTAATCTCATTCATTACAACTATAAAAAAGGAGTGGTGACAACTATAAATTTTATATAATAATATTTAATCCCATTTCATTCTTTATGTTGCATATCATGTATGATACTGAACATTGTGTTTCATTTTTAAAATATTTGGCCATTATAAGAGCTGTGATACTTCAATTTACTGATAATATGATTCTAATTGGATCAATATGGGGACTAATCTTATCAATGATATGACATGGTAGGTTTATACCATTCATCATCATATGAAATCAGTACAAATGTTATACAAATATTTCCAAATAATCATAAATGAGACGTGAAGTTTAAGGATGAAGTTAAAGGGTTAGTTCATATAACACCATAGAATAATGTCTTGAGTTTTGGGAATAATTTAAATAATTTATTGAGTTATATCATCCACTTTGAGATCCTTGATCACATTAGAACAGTGGATTATCGACTAACACTCCCTCCCAACCTATTCCCCGTGGATAATGTGTTCTTTGTATCCCACATGTGAAGTGTATACTAACCTCCACACATATACTAAATCCATAGGTGCTACCATTGGGGAATTTTCATTCATATGTGGAAACTCTAATGAAGGCATTAGATTATAGAGAAAATTTATACAAATTAGTACAACTTACAATGTCAAAGTGTGAAGGAGGAACCAATAATATTATCTACTGACAGAGAACCTAAAAAGGCAATTAAACATAAGTACCCTTAACTTTTTTTCTATATGAAATTAAAATTTATATGGAATATTTTTTTAGGGGGGGGGGTAAATTTAATTCCATTTGTAATTGAGTTAATACATTATCATGTAATTTTTTATAGAAAACACATGTGCTACATTGTCTATTTTGGACTTTTATAAGATATATCCTATCAAATCGAAAAGACGTTCAAGTATCATAAACATTAATTTTTTTATATAGTGATCATTAATATTATTATATTATGGGTTAGGATAAAGTCCAATCAACATAGAAAACAGAATTGACATCCTCTATAAAAAGGATCAAACCCAATAAAGTCCATTTATTAAATATTCAATTGGTGAAAATATTTCTGCAATTTTTCCATGAAAAACATCAATAACTTATTCAAAAATTAAAGGATGAAGAAATTTTATTTATGATTATCTTTTAGTATCTTCAAGATCATGGCCAAAACCATGTTTACTGAACCACCCCATCAAAATCTCACCACTCCACACCTTATCCTTATGGATTTCACTAGGGTAATAATGGTTTCTGTATGTATACCCATACCACATGTGTTTTTATATTACTATTTTCACTATAATAATTAGTATATTAAAAATATTAAATCTCTTTATAATTAAAATATAATATGTTTGATAAAAATTATATTTTTATGTGGTGAAATAAAAATAAAATTTATGTGAAATATATTGGTCTAACTAATAAACTATATTTCATTAATTAAGGAATTTTTGAACTAAATGATATATTAGAAAAATATTATTGTTAAATAATTCTTGTAAAATATAAGTCATTCTATAAATTTATTAATTATTTTGTCAATTTTTAAGGGATAGAAACATTTTACTATAAAAAATATAGTATTCAACCATAAATTATTATTTTTATTGAAAAATATAAATTATCAAAAATAAATAATTATATTAATAGAATTTATATTTTTTTAAATAAGTAAAAAGACAATTTGTAAATAATTTTTCATAATTATTTGAGATAGTTTAATTTTTTGAAAAAATATTAATATGGTATAAAAATCATCACGGATTATGAAAACATAATGACAGAAAAGTTATGTAATATATTCTATAAAATATTTATACATAAAAATAATGTTCCACCATTAATTTGATTTATTTCTGGTGTTCTTGGATTAAGTTTTTAAACCCATAATGATTCATCCAAGACCTATGTTTTATTTTTTGGTTTTAAATAAATTCTTTGTAAACATTAATCACTTACATATCATCATGAAAATTATTTTAATTAGATCAGTTCTTAAAATTATAATATATTAAATTTAACACCCCAATGTTTAAAAAATAATTTTAAATTTTTGAAACATTGGGTCTTCTTATAATCACCCTTTGTTTTAATAAGTTTTTTATAAACTATCCATTAAACATAATTATGCCACTTCAATAATTTTAATTTCAAAAAACAAACATCTATCATTTTGATTAGTAAGTTATCAAGATTATAATAGATGCAACATGATTTTTTGGTGAATAGAAACATACAATTATTAATAGTAATATTCATATAATCAATAGTAATTAATATTTTTATTTAATTATCTTAAGGTTATATGATAATGAGATCTTGAATAATTTTTCAATGCGATATAAAATTATTTCAAGTTTTAAAATTATTATTTTTTGATTAAATTATTTCTTTATTAGTAAATTCAGTAAATAATATATATAAAGTTGTATTCAAAAAAATAGATTTCATTTTTGAATTCTACACATCAAAAAATGGATAGGGTGAATTTTTGGTATATCTCTGAAATACCTGAATTATAGGTGAATAGTTAAATTTGATTATTTATGAAAAATGCTAGATAAATAAATATTTGCATAATTATTGAGTTATGGATGATGTAAATGGCAATTTATTTGGACTAAAATTTTGTTTATTACTCTTTTATTCCACATGAATCAATGCTATTAATATTCTTGAGAAAACAATATTAACCTAATGATTAAAATAATGGAAAACCCCTCTACTCCTCCACTATAAATACCACCCTCATCACTTATTCCTCTCACACCTCTAAAGAAATGATAATTAATTTAATTATTTAAAAAAACCTTCCCATAGATCTTAAATACACCCTAGATCTTATGATCTATCCAAAATACCAAAAACAAATGCCTTAATGATGATCGCATAGAGAAGAGATCAAGATGTAAAAATTCTCTTTCATTTTCTTGTGTTTTCTTTCCAAATATTTTCTTTTATTATACTCTAATCACATCCCCTTATACAAGAGTCATGAAATCTCCATTATTATATATATTCTAGATTATTATTATGATAATTAAAAAATTCATCATCATTCTTCTTCTCCCTTTCCTTTTGTTCTACTATTAAAAACATCGGTCATAATGTGCCGATTTACCAAAATTGTGGATGATGTGTTTCCAATTTCCATTAAATCATTAAAAGAAGATTTTAAAACCATTTTAATTATTGAAAAATATTTTAAATATTATTTTATGACCTATATTATGTTTTTGAATTAACTTATAAGTGTAATATTAAAGGTATATAATTAAACTAGTTCTTGATTATCAAAGAACCACCAACATGTTGTAAACAGATATCACAAATGATTTATTTAAAGATTTTTCCTCATACCATATGAAAAAAAATTATTTTTGGAATCAAATAATATTATAGAAACATATTAAAACCATTTCATTAAACTCATATAGATTTACTTCCCTTCCAGAAGAATAATTGTTGTCATCCAACCCTAGAAACCATGTAAAGAATGCACCTGAAACAATGTAAATAACCAAAATTTATTAATGAATTGGTGAAATGTTGTTTTAATTTATCATATAATATATTATAAACTAGAATATAATTCTATAAAATTTTAATAAAACACTTTAAATCATTATACTGGAGGGTTAATCACATCATAACTAAGCTGACCTTCAGGTAATAAAATTTATAACCCAATTTCCATTATTTCAGTAAACCTTATACTTAATTGATTATATAGTTGTAAGAATATTTTTGTAGTGATTTTTTATATTATGTTTTATTATGTTCATTTATAGTGTATACACGTATTCCTATTATTATATTTTTCCTCATTTCAATTATATGATATGTGTATGGGTCTTTTCTTTCAGAACATTCTTTTAAATTTTTTTTACAAAATTCATAAGCAATGTTTTTATGAAATTATTCATGTTTTTTTATTTTCTATTTCTTAGGAATTGTTGATAATTATGAGTGTGACGTTATAATCCATCCAATTCTATTTGGTATGTTTAGGACAGAGGCTAGCAAAATGGTTACTCCAAGTGTTACTGTGATAGTTACAACATAAGGTATCTGTGAGCGTTATATTGTAATGTAGTCATGAGAGATAAAAATCATAAGGTAGTTAGGAAGGTTACAATATAATTAAGTAATTCCACAAGATAACCATATGGTTTTATATATGTTCCATTATGTTTTATGAAGATCACATGTTTCACAAAGTAAGTATGTATGGGTGAGAGGTATGTTTTTGTGAAAATGATTTCATATATTTATGATTATTCATAGACTAGTGGATTCATTACTTATTTTTAGATCCCTTATATGTATTTTTATGCTCATACCCTGTTTTAAAATATTTTCAATAGGTTACCAGTACGTGTAAGAGAAAGAAGTAAGTCATGTTAAATGTTATAAAGATTTCTCAAAGTAATCATGTTGTTGTTTTGTGTTAAAAATATTATGTTATAGAAGTAATGGATACAATTTTAATGGTACCCACACTTTATTCTTATGGATTGAAATGTACGAGTAATGAACTAACTATCTAAAACTATAAATTGATATGATGTTTTTGAAATTAATGATGTAAAATTTTGTTGAAATAGTTAGATTATGTAATTTTTATGGTCGGGTCGTTATAATTTAAACCACATATCTTTGGTAGAAAACTTGTTAAATACCCAAGAGATAGTTTTTTTATAAATTTACCATATAGGGTCCAAAACCAACATTTTTAAATTAATAAGGAAATTTCCTCTATTTTTTAAAAACGAACCACCCATCATTGCATTTATCATCATTATAAACTCATGAATAATGAATTTAATATTAAATTGCTTATATAAACCCCGCATAAGGATCCCCTAAGCACGTAACAAGCTACTCGTATGCTTTTTGAATCAACATATCAATGTAAGATATCCTCTCATTAACCACTTTATTCAAAAACCTTCATTATTCCATGGATTTTAATTATCAATTATTTAAGTTGGGATATGTTTTTACACATCCAAAATAAAATATTTATGATTCTAAATAAATAAGAGACCCCTTTTGATCTCATTCACCGATTCAATAATCCTTAGAGTGGAAAATACCGGTGTCTATTTCCACCCATGTGTATTCACCTAGTTATACATGTCCTTAATTTATTACGTATCTAAATATATGTATCCTGAATCCCTTAATATTGGTTTTGAAATTGATGAAATAAAAACATATGTTATATGAAAATTATGGAACACTAATGCATAAGTATGATATGATTGATAATGGTAGGCCTATAAATATATATCCCCCTAAAGGAACTGAAGAATGTTTTAATCTGATGAGATTCTATTTTGGGTGTATGGGAGGTTATCCTAGCTACATTATGCTACGTTCTATTGATGTTAGAAATTGAATTATGTTTATAATTTCATGTTTAATGCTGTTCCGACATTCATATTATAAATATCTCATTATTGTGTTATACCATTCCTAATTTTTAAAAATTATCACTCACAACACTCATATTGTTTTATTATTATCCCACATGGATTTCGTATAATACTTTACCATATGTTATTCCTTGAATAATTCCTTATGAGAATTTATATATTTCTCATTAATAACGTAAATCCCAATTTTATCCCATGTATTTTTAAATGATCAATGGAATATAAGGGAATATTTTAACATTTTTAAAATAATTAAGTTATACTCGTATTTTAAGAAATTATTTCATGTACTTAATTTCACTTAGGATCTAGGCCACATGATCTTTTTTAATTTTTTTAATTGTACCTATAGGACCATAGAACAGAATGAGAGGGGAGCTGTGAATTAGGGTTTCGACTTCTTCTTCAAAAATAATAGATATTTTCCCAATGTATACCAGAACATTCTAATATATTTTGATGGAGTCATTCAATTATCAACCACCAAAATTTAGAAATAGAAACACAACAGATCATTTTTACATAGTTTACCACTTAGGTGTAGTATAAATATTATAAATTAATAGTGCATCATTCATATGTGAATCCATTAATACTAACGTAGTATTGTGGATTGAAATCATTTTGGAAAAGTTACACCATGTAAGGAAATCATTCTTTAGAAGTATTGTAGGGACTAGAAACTACCTCGTTTAAATCACATCCATTGACTCCCCTGGGCTCACTACCGTGAGTGAAATTTTAATCAATTTATCGACATGAATGTTGTATCATCAGATTGGTCCTAAAATTTTTGCTACCTAATCTTCAAGATACTCTACAAGAATCATAGTGATGATTTTATGCACATGAATGCACTGTTCACTAAAACTATATCTTTAAAACTATTTTGGTGAATCTCCTAGCCTTGATGAAACTAATTTTTTTCAATCATGTTTCATCATTAATGAACCCACATCCTTTCGTGAATCCTAAAACCTTTACAATGCTCATATCTTTCACATAATTCAATACTATTGTAAATTCCTCATTTTTAAGATATATCTTTTTCTAAATTACTTATGTGTCAATTAGTTCTACACCAATAATTTTACAGTGCTTCTAATCATGAATAGTTATTGATTGGTAATGAATTACATTCATGTAGGAGCATTATAAAATTAAATAATTTCACCCCTTTTCAAAATCATCTCCTTTTCTAAAATTATACAATGTTAACTATTTATATAAAACCCCTATTTTGTGATGCTTCGATGCTCACCACGTCCATTTTATGAAATTATACATTCATATTCATGATTATTCTAATATTCAAACATCCATAGCAATATTTACCCATTCATGAAGCTTCTCATAGTCTTGAATCTTACCTTCTTTATATCACTCAAATGAAAATTTTCACAAATCATCTTCCCTGAACCTCAAAATATTTAGTACACTATATTCCTTCACAAATCTCTATATTTTAGTGAATAATCAATAATCATGAAAAATATGAATTTTCCATATTCTTAATGCATTAGTCTAAGAAATCCATACTCCCGAACGTTCTCTACATACTCAAAATTTTGGCATCTATAAATTTTGAAAACATAGGGTAATGAAATCACCTCAACACTAAATACACATACACCATAATATCACATGTCTTGAAAACTCCCTATTCAGCTCATTATAGATTGGATATATATATATATATATATATATATATAAACAATTTGTTTCTAGTAATGAAAAAACATGGGTCTAATAGTACCATAAATTAATAAACAATTTAATATTGCACAACAAATATATTTGTTTTTATAAAAATGAAGTCATATTAGAAGAAATATCAAAACATAAATAATGATGTTTGGAGTTATCAATAACCTATATTGATTAATATTTTTTATAAACTCCCATATAATAGGGGGATTGAGTTTTAACGTAAAATACATTGAATAAATGATTATTATTGATATTATATATCTAATTTCCATGAAAAATACCATTTATGTGAAATTAGGTGTATAAAAAATCTATCAGTTAATGAAATTATGTGGTATTACACATATATCATCGTCATTATTATAATTGAAAATAATAAAATTAACAACCTGTGATGAATTTTTATATCCCTTAAATTCCATGAAATATCATTTCAATGTAATTAAATCACCAATATATAACACAAAAATTGAACACATTATTACTCATGATGATAACTTAATCAAACACAATTGTAATGAAAAAGACCCTTTAAAATTAATCAATAATGGACAAACATATTGAAACTCCTTTATGACTATGAAATATTTTCATAATCAACAATTTGGGAAACTAAATACTAAATTTAAAATTTCAAATCATCTTTTGTAATCACTAAATATAATTAATTTATTTAGTTATATTTTATTTTCATAAAAATATTATATTTTCATGGGTTTTTTGTTGATAACTACTTTCTTAATGGGAGTAAAGAATATTGCCTATATATTAATATTTTATCTTTATATGAACTTTATAGGTACTTTATTTAATTTTTTATAATTATAATTAAATTTAAATTTAATTTAAATTATATTTTATATAATATTCTTGATGATGATGATGGTGATGAGTTTGTTAGGCAAATTTCACAAATGATGGTTTTTATCTTAAAAGGGTTAGATATTACTATAACCATTCTAGAACACAATTAATAATTACATATATATTATTTTTTTAGTATAAATTATATTTATGATTCCTTAGTAACACATGATAAAAATTTATAGAATTGTTTATATAGGTGGTTAGATTGACTCAAACATGAACAAGTAATAATCTATAGTTAATTATTGATAAAAAAATTGATCATTTCTCATAATATCATTATTTTATATAAATAATGATATTATTTAGTTTTATTTATGTTCCTAAATATGGTTATAATAATATTTAAAAAACAATCAAGTAGTAAAGTGAAAAATAAATGTATTACATTCATTGAGGAGGAGCTCTTCATCTATACATATCTGACATCTTAATTTTCCATAGATGATGTTGAATTTTGAGAATTTTCATCAATTTCATAACAACTATAATGTTATAAATATCATATTAATCATTTAAATATTCTTTTAGCACCATCTTTAGAAGGATTTTATGAAACATCAAGAGAGTCATTCAAAGAGGTGGAACTCTCCACATAGACATATTGAAGCCTTTTTTAATGGTTTTGGAGGGAGGATGATAACTAATATTCCATATTTATAAAAAAATAATATTATTATTAATACTTATTTCATGATATTTTAATGGACCTAATATAATATAGTGGTACTATATGATAAGACACGAAAAAAAATGAAAAGATGTACTTTAGAATGTTACCTTAAACCTTGGAAGAGATCATTTACATAATAAATTAATGATTATAGATGCGATATTTTTTGAACAATAAATCATATAAAAGTGTCAAATATTTGGGGAGATTTAATTTTCTTATGTCTGCAAGAATTTTATAAGCTTTTCTTTGTGATGATACTCTTGGTGGTGTAGAGACATTTTATAAGGGAGATGAGTGATTTTTTTAATATATAGATTGTAAAGTCAATATCTAAAGCTCAAATGTATCAAATAATGAAAAATAATCAATTTAGTTAAGTTTAATATAGAGTAATAAAAAATTTCACAATTTAAAACGTTTCATCAACATGATTATAAAAAACTTACACTTATATTTATAACTTAATTTTTTTACATTGGTAACAAAATTTTACATTGGTAATTTAATATTAATTAATTATAATAAAATAGTCCTTATTATATATTTTTTCCCTACACAATAAAAATATTAACTCAAATTTATCAAATAAAATATCTATATTTAATAAAATCATATTTTTATATAGAAGAAGTCATCTTCGAGAACATATTTTTATCAAAAATGACTTTTTATATTTATAAATAATGTTTTGGAAAAAATTATAATTTTCATTATTTAAATTACCTCAGTGAGTAATTTTTTCAAAAATATTTATATATTATACAGTTAACAAATAATAAAAAAATTACCTTCATGTATTATAATTACAAAAAGACATAAAAAATATATTAGAATATAAGATTATATAACTCTCAAAATAATAAATATGTGTATTATAATATAAAACATGTATTTTAAAATAAAAAATTCCACATAATTAATTATGTTTCTATTATTAAATGTTATTATATGGTTAAAATTTATATATTATTTTTGTTAATTTTACTAGTGAAATTATTTTATTCAAAAATTATTTTTTATTATTAACTAAAAAATAAATTATTTCAAAAACAAATCCCCATATTTCATAATTGGATAAACAAGAAATGATTAATCAAAAAAATTATTTCATTTTTCCAATTTAAAATTATAAAACCTATTAATTTATTTTATAAATTAAAATATAAAACATAAAAAATTCTATTTATATAGAAAATTGACATTTTAAAACATTTATTTTTCATAATATAAAATTAATCTTTAAGAAAGTTAATATATTAGTTCATAAATTAATTACAATTTAAAATTATTCAGTTTAATATAGCTGGATAAAAAATAAAACAAATTTATAAATAATTATTTTTAAAATAATTTTCATTTTTAATAGTAAATATTAACACCTAGATGTATGATGATTCCATCCACAATATATAAATACTCTCTAAATGAAATTTTTTGGAATCCAACTCTTGAAAATATTATTAGTCTCCTTTTATTAAAATGTCGTCTCATTTATGTAATGAATTAACTATCTCTGTATAAAAAGTATTAAATTGTTGAGATAGAGAAATCACTTTTATAATACCAAATTATTATATGGTTACTTTATTATTACAAGGATAGTGATAATCTCTCTGTGGTAATTATATTCATTATATGGGTCTTAATAGCAAATCATTGAGGGTGTTTACTTCAAATAAACATGGTGAAACAAATTTTTAGAGATATTTCGACTATTAGGAAACAACAAGCCCATTATTCATATCTAGCACTTTTAGATTTATGTGTAATTAGAAATTATATCTTATATAATTTATATCTTTTTGATAGTATCAAAAATTTTATTCAGAGATAAATAAATAAAAATATGAGGATTAATGTTTTTAAGATGTAGAATGTAACATCCAGACATATTTTTATAAATTTACGTTTAAATATATATATATTTTTAAATGTTCTTTTGGTATGAGACACCTAAATAAGATAAACCATATTACATTTTTAAGTAAAATATTACATTTCAAGAAAAAAAATTAGAATAATTTTTTAGACATCATAGTGAAATTAATAAGTGAGATAAATTCTTAAATAAAAAAGTATTAGTAACACAAAATATTTATATTTTTATTCCCATAATAATCAACAAACCCATTACACCTATAAATGTAATTAAAAATTAAAAATATTAAATAAATATTTATAGGCATGTAAATAAGATGAAATATGTTGGTCCTTTTTGGAAGGAGAAATATTGGAATGAAATGTGATAATTATATTTATAGTCAGTGGATATATAGTCATTTGAAATATGATCATTATAAATTTGTATATTGGACATATGTTCTATGGGTATGAATATGTCTAATAGTTTAATTAATGACGTGCAATTGCTTTTAAGAAATTAAAAATACTATAATTCTCAAATGAAAACTAATAACAAATCAATATAGAATTTAATATTAAAAACTTATTTTTTATAAGTTAAATATTATTATTTTTTTTTTTGTTATTAATAATATATAAATATGATTTAATGTATTTATAAAAAAATGATCTAATTAACTGTTAAAACTAAATAGTTACCAGGTAAATAATTTATTTATAGGGGGTGTGATTAAAATAAATTAATAATAATAGAAAATATTTTTCAATATACTATTTTCTAAAATTTATGTGTATTTTTATCTCATTTAATCAAAGTGATGAATTTTTAAGTATTTTTATAATAAAAACTTAATTTTTAAACATGTATATTAGAATTAGTTTAATTAGTAACTGATAAAAAACAGAAATAAGGACATGTAAATGGTAAAAAGAAATAATTAGACATAAAAAATTAAATTTTTACAATATTTTCATTAGAAAGAAAATTGTAAATAATTTAGATATTTAAATGGATTATGTAACGACCTGTCCCACGGGGCCCATGCTCTGACTACCCCAAGCCCGCCATCCATATGCCAGGGGCTGACGACTAGCACCAAAGGTGTAATTACCTAAAATAGGGAAGGAATTGCCTTAATAACCTGTAAAACACACACAAGTAGGCCCACAGCTGGACGAAATACCAAGTAAACCGTATAAATAAATAGTACTGGAAGTAAATGGTGCCAGAACACAATCCCAACTAGAAAGTACAAGTACAACTGAAATACAATACAACTGAAGAAAAGGAACAGACAGCTACTGAATCATCCTCCAAGGTTACTAACTAAAGGGTAGGTACAAATCATCTCTTCGGAACTCCACATTTGTCCGTCTCCTCAGTGTACCGACAAGACTTATGGTCTACCTCTGGGTACCGTCCAGTCCTGGTACTCTTAGCCTCAATCAATGCTTTATGTATTCTACATCCAACACAACAAGGTGCGGGCATATCAAGTATAGGGGTGAGTATAATAATACTCAGTAGGGACCCTGAGACCCTCAATGTCTCACAAAATCCAACAAGGACAATCCAAAAAGTATGAAATCAACAGATAACCCTACATAAGTAGATTCCCATACATATACATATGTTATTAAGAAATCCATCTCCATCATGTGGAAAACAAAAAAGTACTAACTCTGCTAAACCATGATTTTATTTTAGGGGTATTATCAAGTATCATCCCCAGTTACATTATCAAAACCTCAGCTGCTGGAGAGCATCTGCTCAATCGAGTACAGTGGGCTTGTCGCGACACCAAGTGTTCTTTCCACTAACATTGGACTACGGAGGTAGTCCTCTTATCAATTACTATGGGTCTTCCACATCACACAGAGGTGCTCCCCACTGTGGGTCTACCGCGTCACCAAGTGCACTCCCCCTTGTAGCCTGCTGAGGTACTCCTCCTGTCAGGAACCGTGGGTCGGCTGCATCACCTAGCGTGCTCTGCCACGGTCGGTCTGTCGTGACACCATGGCTATCACCATTGGGATAGTAGATTCACTCCGAGTCAAACGTTCAGCACTTGTCAAGTCTCAGCCACCTACTAGGTCTCTGTACTACGCACGCTCATCTCTGGGAGGATCCACTCCACGAACTACTTGTTGAAACTCCGACTGCCACGATTTCCCATGAAGAAGTTTCTGAAAGGTCCTCCACATCATAGGGGTCTCAACACAACAAACTGCACATCAATCGGATGCCCATTCTGTGAGTAATTAGGCTTTTAGTCTCAAGGGCCTGGTCGGATTCGTGCACCATCCAACCTCACTGTAACTCAACTATACCGAAAACTCAAGTTGGGTATACTCAAAGTTACCTTCATGCTCCATGATTACCAGCACCATGGATCATTTTTCAAAAGGACCTCCAGTGCCAAAGATATGGGAAAAAGAAAGTAAAGGGTCGTAGTGGGCCGGGGTCCAGACAGATCCGGTAGGACCAACACGGCCTGACCCATTGGTCTGGCCCGACCCATTATGCGGACAAACCTTTTGGACTTGGCATGGCATTTTGTGCCTAGTCCAGAAGGCCACGTGGGGCCACGAAGGGCTGAGAGGGCGTGGACCAACCGCAAGGGCGCGGAATGACCACGATTGTGTGGACCGACCACAAGGGCACGAACCAGACGTGTGTCGGCAGAAGGTCGGATCGGCCCATAGGGAACCATGTGGGCAGCTTGGCCTAGAGGGCACTGCAAGGGTGGTTCAATCCGGGGCGTGGGGCCGGTTCGGCAGGGGCGCCGCGAGGGCGCGGGTCGGTTCGGCCAGGGCGCTGTGAGGGGTCAGCTTGGCCGGGGGCTCGGAAGGCCGGTGGGCTGGCGCGGCCAGGGCGGCTCGAAAGGCTAGAAGGTTGGAATGACCAGAGGGGCTTGGGAGGATGGTGGGATGGCATAGATGGGGCGGCTCAATAGTTTGGCTGGCTGGCACAGCCGGGGAAATACCGGAGACGGGCGGGTGGCGTGGTCGGTGGGAGGCATGGCAGGCGGGCGGCGTTATTTGGCCCGGGGTGGGGGTGCCGGTTCAGATGGGGCTCCAGAGCAGCATGGGGGTGGCCCGAGTCATGGATGATGCGGGCAGTGCAACCATTTCCTTCGTCACCTTCGACAACATTTTCGTCTTCCTCCGTTTCGAATAACACCACAAAGAAGAACGACAGGGGGTCGGGCCATGTTTTTTTTCCAGCACCTTGCGCATTTAGAGTGGTATCAAGCGGTTCATCAATAACATAAACAAAGAATGATCATGGAAGTTATTTTAAAAAATCAATTACCATAATCCCTCAATAATTTCAATTTCAAACCCTACAAAGGATAAAGATGAGAAAACACGAGAAGTGTTAATAAAATAATTAATAAACCTCTACAACTTCCCGCAACAATTTATTTCCAACCCACATGGAAAACATCTGCTGATCAGCTTGATAATAATTTGATCCGCATTCATTGTTTTTAGAAAGAAATAATCAATGGAATGAAATCTTAATTTATTAAAAACCCTACCTTGTTTGTGGTTGTATGACGTTGGTGCGAGAATTCGGGCGTCGATTCGTTGTAGATGAACATGTCCTACATCGAAGGAAGTTCCGAGGATGAAGGTTAAAGTCGTCGACGTTCTTTGTTGAGGAAGCAGTATTCATTGTGGAAGCTTTCTCCCAAGAGCACTGACTCTCCCCAATTCCACCACATAAAAGAGATATCCATTAATAAAAATTGATTCCCCAATTTAATTGTAGGCATAATTCATATTTGATTAAATTAAATTTTCTCAATTAAGTGGTGTGTTGGCAAGATTAATGGTATGTGTGTTGGCACAATTAAGGTGGAGGATGTCAAAAGGCTCTCCCTCATTACTTGGGGGAGTTGAGGGTTTTCTCCCAATTAAAGGGTGGTTTGAAGGTGGTTTAATCATGTGTGGTCCCCACCACCATAAACTGTCTTGGGAGGTTATGGTTCGGGTGGTCCCCACCACCTTAACATCTCATGGGAGGTTATGGTCTGGTGGTCCCCACATCCAATATCCACAAGGTGGTGTAGTTCAATTGAACCCCACCTAACAACACCCACATGGGTGTTGAAAATAAAAATAAAAAATGTCATACACTTTTATTTTTATTTTATTCTTACATGAAAATCCCAAAAACTAACATTCACCCTCAAACAACTACCATCAAGGTGAAAGTTATCTTAAGAAAAAACCGGCACTGCAAGTTCAACAGTGCCCTCAGATTTCAATTTCGAGCACCGGTTGAAAAGTTTGAAAAACCCACAATAATGTTTATAAAACATACCTGGATAAATGTCCAGAAAATCATTCCAAGCACTCAGGGCCTTGTAATCATGTGCCATAAATTTTTACAGACTCGTAAAATTCCAAAATATTTAAAAATAATTTTAGGGAAATTCCGGGTCCTTACATTCTCCCCACCTTTTGCTTTTCATCCCTATAAGCCACAACTCAAACTAAGGGAACAAGTGGGGGTACTGAGCCTGCATCTGAGCCTCTAGATCCCATGTGCTCTCCTGGACGTTCTCTTAATTCTATAAAACATGCTCCAATGTTATTGAACATCCACGAAGGACCATCTCTTGTTGATCCTCAATCTATACCGGAACCTCCATTAAATTCACCACATCATCAACATCTTGGTCTCCATGGTCAATGATGTGAGAAGGGTCATGCATGTATCTCCTCAGCTTGGATACATGGAAGATGTCGTGCAACCGATGCAACTGAGGTGGAAGAGCTTAGCGGTATGCCACCTTTCCAACTTTGCTGTGGACCTGAAAAGGTCCGGTCAACCTTGGAGATAATGTTCCGCCTCAGCAAAATCTCCATTGACCTAGTTGGGGTGGGACCCGTAGAAAGATGTGGTTTCCATCTTCAAACTCTAGAGGTCTTTGTGTCTTGTCAGCATACGACTTTAGCCTACTCTGTGCAGTCTTCATCAAATCCTAGATAATCTTCACCCTCTCTGTGGTAGCTCGTACCATCTCTGTTCCAACTAGTGCTAACTCCCCTGGATCAATCCAGAACAAGGGTGATCTGTAAGGTCCTCCCATATAACACCTAAAAATGTGCCATCACAATGGTGGAGTGATAATAGTTGTTCTACGCAAACTCCACCAAAGGCAAGTGATCCTCCCAGCTATGATCGAAGTCGAGGACACAAGCACGAAGCATGTCCTCAAGGGTCTGAATGGTCCGCTCAGTCTGACCATCCATCTGAGGATAGAAGGTGGTACTCAAACGAAGTTGAATCCCAAAACCCTCCTACAACCCCTTCCATAGCCAAGAAGTAAAATGTATATCTCAATTGGAGACAATCGTCAAGGGTACTCCATGTATCCACACAATCTCCTGCACATAGAAGCATCCCAAGCTCTGTACTGGACACTGCTCTCTGATCGGTAGGAAGTGGGCTGACTTGGTGAGTCGGTCAATGATCACCCAAATCCAGTCATATCCCCTGGATGTACGTGGAAGTACTGTCAGGAAGTCCATAGATAACCCATCCAACCTCCACTCTGGGACCTCTAAAGATAGAACCAATCATGATGGTAAATGATGCTCCTCCTTCACTTGTTGAAAAATAAAGCATTGTGAGACAAACTTTGCAACTGCTTTCTTCATTCCCAGCCACTAGTGCTATTGGAAAATATCCTGGTACATCTTCACCATGCCTGGATGTACAACTAGTGTGGATGTGTGGAAATCCCTCAACACTTCCTCTTGAAGTGACACTCATACCATGGTACGTCCACAGAAGAGGATGACATGATCCCCACATTCAGAATGTCCATCAGGTTAATGTCCTTTAGATATCGAACCACGTCGTGTCTTGCAGTCAGCGTCCCCATGCTGCACCTCCCTGACTCGCTGTAGATGTGGGGGAGTGACTGTAAGAGACTATAGAAAAGATTCTCTATCTCTATCCTCAAATGTTATCTACAAAGCAGCCAGCTGCTCCATCGCCTCACCACGAAGCTATATACCAGTTCTCTTACTGAGTGCATCTACAACAATGTTCCAATTCTCAAGAGTATAGACTATCATGAAGTCATATTCATGGAGGAAATAAAGACAACGTCACAATCTCAGGTTCAGATTCTTCTGGAAGAAGATATAACTGATACTCTTTTGTTCAGAGTACACTGTAAGATGATCGCCCATCATACAGTGTCGCCACATCTTCAAGGCGAAGACCACTACTGATAACTCTAGGTCATGGGTAGCATATTTCTACTCATGTTGTTTTTGTGGTCGAGAGCCATATGATATCTCTTCTCACTCTTGCATTAGGACACATCAGATTCTGGTCCCTAATGTGTCATAGTAGACTATGTATCCTACGCCTTCCTCTAGAAGCCTCATGATTGGGGCAGTAGTTAGCCTCTACAATAGATCCATATAGCTCTGCTGGAATTTCCCCGACCACACAAAGGGTTTCCCCTTCTTCTTCTAGGCTGATAGTGGTGATTCCACTTTGGATAAAAATGGAACAAATCTCCAGTAGTATCCATCCAAACCCAAGAAACATCGTACTACCATCACACTCCATCATGGCTCCCAAGGAAGTACCGCCTCAATATTTGGTAGATCTAGTACATCTCCAGCCTATGATATGACATGTCCCATATAGTGAACCTCTCGGATCCAAAACTGGAACTCCGAGAGCTTACCATAAAGCTGGTTCTATCGGAGTGTGTCGAGTACTACCCGCAAATGATAGACTTGCTCCTCCTCAGTTGCCGAGTAGTTCAGAATGTCATCGATGTAGAATACGACCGAAATCTGAAAGACGTCTTTTGCACATCCTCATATCTAACTCTAAGATGGTGATAGCCTAATCTGAGGACTATCATTGAGAACCACCTTGCTCCCATCAGCTAATCAAAGAGGTCATCAATCCTGTAGAGTGGGTACTTGTTTTTCACAGTCACCTAGTTGAGGCACCGATATTCAACACAAAACCTCAACCTCCCATCTGCCTTCTAGGAGAATAGAATCGGGGCTGACCAGGGAGAAACACTAGGCTAAATGAATCCCATCCCTTAAAATTCTTCCAGGTGTACCTGTAGCTCACGAAGCTCCATGGGAGCCATCCGATATGCTGGTGTAGATATCGGTTCCGTCCTGGGGTACAAGTAAATATAAAAGTTCACCTCTCTACAATGAGGTAGACCTTGGACATCATCGGGGAAAATATTCATGTACTGGTCCACCACTATAGGATAACTCAGACTATCCACTTCAACAACTCCGAAGGTAAGGATAGCCAACTGATGAGTGATTGGCTAGACACTCCTTCGAGAAAGTTCATCATGTGCTACAAATTCTCTCTTCTCATTGGTGAAGGTAAACCTGGTCTCATCCGTGTGGACACACTGCACTTTGATCCTAATACAGTCAATCTGAGCATTGACTGTAGATAACCAGTCTATACCCAAGATGACGCCGTAAGGCCATGAAGCCACTACTTGTAGTTCCCAACCAAATCTCTCACCTCTTAGAGTGAGATCACACTGCCAACACCAATGGGTAATCATCGAATCTTCTCTTGTAGGAGTCTCTAGCCGTAAGGATCGAGCCAACGTCTTTGTCGAAATCATTGAGCTCCGAGCGAGAGAAGTGGAAATAATAGAATGACTGGAACATGTTTCTATAAGTATGAAAGCTATTGTCGAATAAACACAGACCATACAACATATCATCTCTAGAGCGCCGTGATTGTAAGCCTCAGCTGCATGGAACTGAGATCTCCTCTATCCACTGGCTCCCTACGGTCGAGGTGGACCTCCTGGTGGTGGAGGTGGTGACATCTCGAATCATCTCCCACCACCAGCTGCATGACCTACTCCTCTGCCATGTCTGCCTACTCCCAGTGGATCACCTCCATAAAATCTCTGTCTCTGGGTGGGAGGTCCTTCGACCATCTGATGAACATCTGTACGGCTGGTCGGAAAGTCACGATCCAAGTGACCCTGCCCTGTGCATGACTAACATTTCCCGCTCCTACAATTTATGTCTCCACTTCGGGTGCCCCACACAATCGATCCCGAGTCGTGCAGTCGTACACCTATAAGTCTATTCATCTTGGACCTCTATGTCATCTATATGTTACCAAATGTATAAGACTCTACAACGTGATGATGAGTAGTGGATCTGGCTACTGGTGACTGCTCAGCAAAGAAACTCTCCACCAAGAGGTCTCTCTCTAACACCCCTGCCTGCTTCAGGATGCTGAGTGATAGCATTGAAGATATAATCTATCACATGTGCCCCTCCTTGATGGTTCGGGACCTTAAGAATGGGTCTCACACCATATTATTAGAGTAGCATGAGAGGTCTTTGAACCTCACTGAGTACTGAGCTACAATCATGATGCCTTACTGCAGATGAAGTAGCTCCTATATGCGCACTGTATGGAGTGTCGTTGGAAATAAATCTGACCAAAATAGGCTCTATAAGTCTTCCCAGAAAATCATCACTTCATCATGAACCTAGAGCATCAAACTCCACCATCTGCCTATTGCTGCCTATAGTCGGCGGGCAGCATGGATCACCATGAGGTCTACATGTGTCCCAACCAGTCAGAAAACTCTCACAAAAACTAAATCCAATCCTTAGCCATCTGTGGGACTGTCTCTCCCCTGAAACTGGGTGGCCTCTTTGCTGGAACTCTTACAATGCGTTCAAGCAGTGTGCACCGTCCGTTGCTGGGTCTGGAGGCATCAGTGGCCAAACAGGGAGTGGTACTGCTGCCACTGGAAAATGTCCATACACCGAGGCCTCGTTGCTCGGTGGCCTATCAGTGCATACAAATCTTGGAACTCAAGGTGGATGTCTACGTGGAGGCATCCTAAAACGAATTTGGTGCGCTATGGTTAAAAGTTATACCTAGTGAGCTGACATAATGATAAATTTTGAAAACACAAAAGCAATCAGTATTTTCATGCACTGAGACAAAAAATAGATGTCTGGGTCTTGGTGTATAGATACATCAGCCGACGCACCAACAATGGACTCTCTAAACTAAAAACCACACTCACTACATTTAACACTACTTCTTTATAGAAACAATCAGAGTCATATGTTTTGAAGAAAAACCGACTCCTTTGATACAAATTTGTCACGACCCGTCCCCCAGGGCCAGTGTCGTGACTACCCCAAGCACGCCATCCATAGGCCAGGGGATGGCGACTAGCACTAAAGGCGTAATTCCCTAAAATTTGTAAGACATTTCCCTTATAACCTGTAACACACACGCAAGAAAGAACACAGATAGACAAAACACCAAGTAAACTGTATAACAAAAAATGCTAAAGTAAAAGGGTCCAGAATACATGCCCAACTGGAATGTAAAAGTAAAACAAAAATTCAATACAACTGAAGAAAAAGAAAAGTTATCTACTAGATCATCCTCTAAGATTCCTAACAAAATGGTAGGTACAAATTGTCTTCTCAGCACTCCACGTCTGTCCATCTCCTCTGTGTACTGAAAAGCCGTATGGTCCACCTCCGTCTATTGTCCAGTCCTGGTACTCTTAGCCTCAGTCAGTGTTTTCTGTCGTCTGCATCCAACACAATATGGTGCGGGCATATCCTGTGTAGGGGTGAGTATAACGATACGCAGTAGGGACCCCGAGACCCTCAAGGTCCCATGAAATCCAGCAAGGATAAACCTCAAAATATGAAATCAACAGATAACCATACTTCGGTATATGCCCATACATAAACCTATGTTATTTTGTAAACCATCTCAATCATGAGGAAAACACAAAAGTACCAACTCAGCTCAACCAAGATATTATTTTTGGGGTTTTATCACGTAACATCCCCAATCACATTATCGAAACCTAAGCTATTGGAGAAATCTTGCTCAATCGTGTACAGTGGGCCTACGACGACACCAAATGAACTTCCAAACAACCATGGACTGGTGAGGTACTCCTCCTGTCGATTACCGCGGGTCTACTGCATCACACAAAGGCGCTCCCCACCATATGTATTCCGCATAACTAAGAACTCTCCCCACCACAGCCTACTGAGGTACTCCTCCTGGCGAGTATTGTGGGTCTACCGTGTCAATATGTGTGATCGTCCATCGTCGGTCTTCTGTGACACCAAGGAGCTCCCCACTAGGCCAGTAGAGTCACTCTAAGTCAAACGGTCATTAGTCGTCAGGTCTCATATAGTTTCTAGGTCTCTATACTATGATCGCTCGTCTCGAGAAGGATATGCTCCACAAGCTATTGTTCAATACTTTCAACTACCACAAAATCCCATAAAGAAGTATCTCAACGGTCTGCCATGTCATATGGGTCTCAATTCAATAGATAGCGCATCAATCGAACGCATGGTCTGTGATTTATTAGCCTTTAATCATGGGGGTAGGTTGGATTCATGCAAAATCCAACCTGAATGCATCCGACTATACCCCAAACTCCAGTGGGGTATACTCAATGGGAACATCATGCTCGATGATTACCATCGCCGCTGACGGTTCGTCAAACAGATGTCTGGTGCCAAAGATATGGTCAGAAGAAGGTAAAGGGTCATAGTGGGCCCGGGTCCGGTCCGACCCAGTTGGACCGAACCAACCCAACCCAGTCTAGGCCGAACCAGTTTGGGTCGACCCAACCTTCCCCATTGGGTCAGGCCTAGCCCGTTGGGAGGGCTGGACCGTTGGGTACGTCCCAGCCCATTGGGCCCAGCCCACCAGGTCGTGAGGGGGCCATAGAGAGCCGAGAGGGCGCGGACAGGCCGCGGGTCGGCGTAAGGGCATTTCGGCATAGAGGGTGCCGCGTGGGCGGCTTAGCCTGGAGGGATCTATGAGGGTGGCCTGGAGGGCACTACGTGGGTGGCTCGGTCAGGGGCGCGGACCGGTTAGGCCGGGCGCCGCGAGGGGCCGGCTTAGACAGGGGCTCCGAAGGCCGGAGGATAGGAACGAACATGGCACCTCAGAAGGCTGGCAGGCCAGCACATTCGGGGCCGCCGGGGAGGCCGACGGGCCTGCGCGGTCGGGGCTGCTCGGGACGCCGGTGGGCCGGCGTGGTTGGGGCATCTCGGGAGGCCAGCAGGTGACACAGTCGGCGGGCCGCGCGGTCAGCGGGAGGCACGAACGGCGGGTGACACGGTTGGCCCGGGGTGGCGGAGCCAGTTCGGCCGGGGCCCCTGAGCGTCGTAGGGGCAGTGCGGGTCGTGTAGGCCACTGAGGCGTGGTTTTTTCCTTCGTTGCCTTCAATTCCATTGTCGTCTTCCTCCATTTCAAAGAACACCACAATGAAGAACAACGGCGGGTCAGACCATGTTGGTTTGGCCCACGCCCTCCGCGTTTAGAGTAGTAGTAAGTAGTTTATCAAGAACATATTCAAAGAACGACAATGGAAGATATTTTAAAACATTAATTCCCATAATCTCTCGATAATTTCTATTCCCAACCCCACAAAGTAAAAATATTGGACAATATGGGAAGTGTTAATCAAATAATGAATAAACCCCTACAATATCCCACAATAGTTAATTCCCAAACCACAAGGAAAAAATCAGGGGATCGTCATGATAATAAGTTGAATCGTGTTCCTTGTTTTTTAAAGGGAAGAATCAAGGGAATAAAATCATACATAATTAAAAACCCTACTTTGATCTATGTTGTTTGACATTGGTGCAAGAATGCAGACATCGATTCGTTGTAGACAAACATGTCCTACATCGAAGGAAGTTCTGAGGAAGAATATTGAAGTCGTCGACATTCATCGTGGGGTAAGTGTTCTTCGTTGTGGAAGCTTTATCCCAGGAGCCCCTCCTCTCCCCAATTCTACTAAATAAAAGATATAGCTAATAATAAAAACTGTTTCCAAAATTTAATCCTAGGAAAAATTCATATTGGATTAAATTAAATTGGCTCAATTCAGTAGTGTGTTGGCAAGATTAACGGTATGTGCATCAGCACAATTATGGCGGAGGAGGTCAAGAGGGTCTCCCTCATTAATTGTGGGAGTTCAGGGTTTTTTTCCAAAATTAAAAGGGGGATTCATGGGGATTTAATCGTGGGTGGTCCCCACTACCATAATCTCTCATGGGAGGTTATGGTTCGGGTTGTCGCCACCACCTTAACCCCTCATGGGAGGTTAAGCTCTGGGGTCCCCACTTCCAACTTCCACATGAAGGTTTTGGTATGGTGGACCCCACCTCACATCACATGCATGGGTGTTGCAAATAAAAATAAAAAATGTCATACATTTTTATTTTCATTTTATTCTTACACAAAAAACCCAAAAACTAACTTTCACCCTCATCAAACTGCAGTTGATGTAAAAGTATTCTTAAGCGAACCTCGACATTGCGAGTTCAACAGTGCCCTCGAATTTCAATTCTAAGAACCAGTTCAAAAGTTAGAAAAACCTGATCCTACTTTTACTATATGAACCTAAAAAAAAAGTTCATAAAATTATTTTGGAAATTCTAGACCTTAGAATCATGCGCCACCAATTTTTGCAGACTCATAAAATTCCCATATATTTAAAAAAATACATTGAAATTCCAGGTCTTTACAGATTAAATTGAATATTAATTACTAATAATATCTAAATTTAATAATGGAGATCAATTTCATTTCAGGGTAGAAAAATATTTTATAGAGATAAAAATTCCATAGCTTTGATTAATGAAAAATTAGAAAATGTGGGAGAAACTACGTGTTGATGACTTGAAATATCATTAAACTGCATACCTAAAGCATGGATGATGGATTTATTGACATAACCAAATCCCACATATATTAATTGATCACACTAGATTAAATTTTTATAAAATTTACAATTTTTTCTCATTATAAAATGAATAGATTAATAAATTAAATCCCATGTAATGTATACAAATAACCCTCCACCAACCATTCAAAAGCACATTAAAATGTAAACATATAACCATAATATTCCATTTTTACATCATTAATAATCCTCTCCCATTCTAAGAAGAATATGGCCTCAAGATAAATCAATAATTCATTAGATCCCAATATGTTTTCTAAGAAAATATACCATTTCCTAAATTACAAAAACTATTGTAGGGGATATGAACTCAAGAACCTAAAAAGATGATAAGAACTGTTATACCAAACTAGTCATGAAAAGGCTAAATCTACTAATAAGTTATGACCTGTATTAAATAAAAATAATTAATAAATTTGAAATAGATGAATATAAATAATTAACACAAATGGTAATGAACTTGAATAACGTTCTGAAATAGATTATTAGTTGGACTTTATTTCTTATACAAGTAGTTTGAGAATATTTGACCATGTAGGAATCCATGGTGAGGGGTTTCTCATATCCATTTTCCCTTATTGTGTTGGTTTCAATGTGAAGAAGTTTTTTTCTATGTTTCATGGATATAATATGTAATTAATTTATTTTTACATGTTTTTATATGATTTATAGGATCGTGAAATCCATATCATGAAATTTTATAAAAATGAATTTTGACTAAAAATTTTACAAAATCCTAATGGCTTTTTTTGAAAATATCCATTTTAAATTATGATTTTATATACCAAAAATATTATTTCAGGAAAATATTTTTCCTCTATATCTTAAAACCCTGTGATTTTTCAATATATATTTAGTCATTTGGTTCAAATATTTTTTGACAATTTTCCAAATTTTTATCAACATTAGGCTGGAATAATAATAAAAATGACAAAGAGACATATATCTTATTTTTTATCTAGAATCCTTCTCCATCATGTCTATAATTATTATATTGTCATATGAAGGTACATATCAACTCATTAATAATTTCATTATGTAAATTTATGAAATATTTGAATTAATTTTTCAATTTTGGAAATTTATTTTTATAATGTATTCTACAAGATTCATTTAAAAATGACGTGTCTCTTTAAAAAATGAGTAAAACCAATCTCATTTTATAACAGGTTCTAAAAAAATATTTTTACCTTTAGCTTATTAGTTTTATTTATGAAATTTAATCTCTATTTTTTTAGTATTTTATAACATTATTTTTGTCCAATTGTTAAAAATCATTCAATTTTAAAATAAAATAAATCAAGGTAAATTAATATTAATATTTATTATTTAATTAAATTTACTAATGAAAATATGAAATTGTTTTTATAAATTTAAACACAATTAAACTTCATTATGATAAACAGAATATATTATCCAATGATACTATACACCTTATTTTACTCTACAGATTTTGATAATGTCTTCCTGGTATATTGATGAAACCCATTTCCTTCCAATAGGTTAATTTAACAATGATGGGATTATGATGGATTTCATGTACATATGGTACCAAAATATTTTTTTGTTTTTAATTGATGTATGTGTCTAATATATCCGTCTAGTTAATTGGTTAATGTTTTATATATATATATAATGATATTATGTTTAGTCATAATTGGGTTTTCTCACAACATAATATTGGAAAATATTTGGGATTTATCATAATAAAATTCATACGTATGATTGGAATTGTCAAAACCTATGTTGAAGAAATCATTGAATTTTCTCATAACAAAATTCTGGATAAAAATTTTGGATTATGATAAAAAATGTAATTAGAAACAATTGACTTTCTAACAAAATAACATGTGGTAATTATAGGGTTTTTAAAACGTATTTGATGGGAATAAATGGGTTTTTAGATGACCTAATTCCGTAGAATCATTGGGTATTCATTCGATATAATTTTTTCTCATAATTTTCATTTCTCATAAATAAATTGAAAAAAAAACATTGGGCTTTCTCAGAGTATAAAGTGTACTAATGATTCAGGTTTCTCATAATGTTATGATTTAATATGGTTTTTAATTAAACACTTAATCATGATTAATATAATTAATAGGTTATTATTATGATTTTTAACCCACTAATTCAAATTTATATGCCTCATTCATGATGTTATTTAAAATTATTTTTTCCACATGTCATGTTTTTTTAATCTATATCTTATGGGATTTGATTATCATGTGATATGTTCATATAAAATTATTAGGTAATCAAACCAATATGTTTGAATTATACTCACTTATGATTGAAAATTTATAACATAAATTTTTACCATAAATTTAATTTCAAATCTCACATTTTTATTGTTCCCCTTTTTAAGAAATATAAAAGAGTAATATGTAAAATATAATAACAAATAATACTTGTCTAGGTAACCTTGTTGGAAATGGTGAATAATTGTTAAAAAATATAAAATCAATATATATAATATGAAATGACATTAATACTTTGTGTCATGATATCATTTATTAATTTATTATATGTAACAATCAAATTATGAAATTGATTTTAAATATTTGAGATTTATTTTAGGGATATATCAATTTTATTAATTGAAAATATATAATGTTTGTATTACTTCACCATATATAAGAGTATGGGTTTCAGATTCCTCCTGGTTAGACATGAACGCATTCATATTGTGACCTGTTTGGCCATTTCATCTATAGGAAACTTTTAGATAATTAAATTTGTTTTTCATTGTCAATATTTTTCATCTGATTTTACTTTCTTAATGTACTTCGTTGTTTTATATATGTTTATTTATTTCATTCCATAACTCCACCTATTTTTTTGAAATTTTCCCCCTCAAATCATGTCAGGTCCATGGTTGTGAGAAGTAATACCATGAATTATATTCATTATAAATAAGGATTCTATAACACCACTAACATTCATTGAACATAAATACTCTATAATGTTATGGTTTTTGTTGGAAATATGATCCTGATATTTTATACAAGTTACAAACACAATTTTCAACTGCTAAGGTGATATGTTATTTGTAAAACTACACTTATCTTCCTTTTTTCAAAATAGGAGAGTCATTACCATTTATTTTAGACAATAAATCCATGATTTTATATAAAAATGTTTTCAATACATAGTGGTCTATATATATCACTCTATTATTTTGGTTCCTCCATTTTTTGTTGAAACATATTTAGAATCATGTGAAACATTATATTCAATTTAATCATTTTCATATATGTTAATAAACCTATATATTTTGTAAAATTCAATTTTATATTTTATACCCTTTTAAAAGACATGACTAATCCTCTTTTATATTTTTTATTATAAATACACCTTGATTACGTCCTATCCAAATCATATTACATTATTTTAATTTTATCTTCTTGATCATTCAACATCAACCCTTACTCAGAAACATTCAACGTGTAATTTTTAATTTTCATAATTTTTCAATATCCTATTTAAAAGACTGACATTTTAAATCATAATTTTTCAAAATCATAACATCTAATATATATTTAGTTCTTTTTAAGTGACAGAACACATATTATGCTTTTAAAATATTTTGAATATATAGATCCTCACATTATACATATTCATTGTGGGATGTTTCAATGTTTTTTTAAGACGATCCATAAAATTCAATACTTTTTCATGGATTCTACCATAGATGAGCTACTTCCACTAGATTATTATTGCACACATTTTTTAGTATTCTTCTCATGATTATTCCAGAATACCTCTTCATTTATTCAATAGATCATTGAAAATCATTTTTAATTTTACTCTAATTTTACTTTAAATTTTTTCATTCTTTATATCATCTTCAAATGCTAAATCATTATTCCCTGGGTTTCTAAATGGAACATGCCTAATGTCTGTACACCTATAAAATTTTATTTTTATTTTCCAAATTAGATTACATTAAAATTTTCAATATTCAAGGATTTATATTCAATTATCATCATATAGACATTGTCATTATATTTTTTATCATATAATCCAGTAGAAAATTCAAATTTAAACTCACAAATTTTAGTGTCCTACATATAAAAAAAGTTATCTAATTATTAGTATACCTCCTAAATACCATATATTTACCCATCTCAGAATCAATAAGAATATTAATCCATTTATCTGTCTATAATTATTATTTATTTTATAAACCCAAGATATCAGGATTATACCTTTATAGGATGTTACACCTAAACTATTTAAATGTAGTTATGTCCACCAAGATATCATTGAATCATTTTATGATTTTTATGATATAATTCACCTCTATAAAGTATCCAACTATAGTTTCCTCAATATATATCCTTATAACTTTAGAAAAACATTTACTAACATGAAGTTTTTTCTAATTATTATTAATATTTATTTCGTCGATGTTTTTAATTTAGTACCATTTAACATATGAAGCTTGAGAATCATCACCATTTTTTAAAGTTTATCACATTGGGAAATGATAATTTAATTTTCAAATATTTCAATTACCTAAATCTTCTTTTTTTCATCCATTTTTATTGGATAATGTTTCTGAATAACAAAATAATATTTTAGAATAGATTTCTATTTAATAAATTCAATGAGTTCAATGTCCAGTAATTTGACCAACATAAGATAAATGTGAATAATGGATTATTAAAATATAAATTAAATGAATATATAAAATATTTAAATTGTATTGATAAAAAATAACATTTTGAAAGAGTAATATTCTCTTAACAAAGTACAATTAAATCATGAAAAACATATTTTCTCAATTTCTACATTTTTATTGTATTTTTATTTAAAGGAATGAAATATAAAATATTATTGATAGAACTAATTGATTAATTAATAAAATATATATATTAGATCTATAAAATGGATTTATAATGATAAAAAGAAATATATTCAAAACTATTTGTTGAAATAAAATATTTAGTTAACCACATCTATATTAATTTGTATATATTTATATATTAATAATATAATAAATCTTATTTAATGTGTTAAACTTATGGAATATAATTTTTTCCACATGTATAGAATTAAATTATCATTTATTAACTGATTAATAATTGAAGGTAAAAAATTATGAAATCATTTAAAGGTAAAATGAAAAAATATTAAAAAAAATATATATTTTTATGTATATAATATATTTTTATCTTAATAAGATATGTCAATCAGTATTTTTTAATTATTTAATGAAATGTTTTGATAATATATTCCATAAAAAATGTCATATTTCTAATGGTTTACTTGAAATGTAATGTGAATAAAAATTGTTTTAGTCTTAAAAATTAATTTGTACTAAAAATTTATTTTATTATTTTTGAGAGATGATATTAAAAACAATATTTTACTAGCATGAAAATTATATCATCAGATGTTGATTCCATTTCTATAATTATCATAAATAATTTAATCTATTAATTTAAAAAAATTATCACTATAAATATAAGTTACCGAGAAAAAGTTTGGTTACCCTATAAAGTGATAAAAAGGATGAAAGGGATAAAATGTGTTTATGCTAAGAGATAATATCATAATTTTTTATTAAAAATATAGAATTTTTATTAGAGAGTATATATTGAATATATATTTTACTATTTTAAAATTTAAACTATTTTTCTCCAACTAATAATGAAAATGTATTTATAAAATTTCAAATTTATTAGAATTTTCAATAGTGGAACTCCTCTCTCTTATAATTAGGAAATTCCTCTCCTCAATTATCCAAAAAAATGTGCCACTTAGATCAAACAATACTTTTAAAAAATCCCTAACATTCTATCCCCTTCCCACATCTTTGTGGGTTTTCCCAAATGATTAACCTATAATAGTTGAAGGTTTATTCAAAAATTGTACACACAAATAAATATTAAATATCTTAATTAACAGCTTTATTATTTATTTATCCTTATAAACATTGTAAATAATCAATAAAATCAAAACATATAAGAAAAAATATCATTAGTTCACAGACATTAAATTATACCAAATTTTTTCTCTCATCTTAATGTAAAGAAAGAATAAAATATATCTCATTTGTATTTCTAGACTACTACCTCCAATAAATTATGTATTTCATTTATTATCACCACCAATTCTGGTTTGGTATAAAAATTTAATTAGTGTAAATATATTTTAAAATACTGATAACTATAATAGTTTATGTAGATGTTTTTGGATATAATAATTTTTTTACATCAATTGATAAATGAAAACAGCACTATTGAAAAAATTGGGACCACCGCCGACATCAAATTACATAATTAATTTTTAATTCATTTCTTAAATTGTATTATTAAAAAATTTATACAATTAATTTACTTGATATTAATTACAAGAATATATTCTAGAGATGATTTATCCATTACCATGTTAGATGGGTTGTAATCATCAGGTTGTGGAAAGGATGGAAGATAGAACATTTGACACCATAATAATGATTTTATTTAAGTGTTATTATAAAAATAGTAGTTTTGGAATTATGATGATATATATTTATATCTTTATATATGTAGTAATATGATTCTACAATAAATTTATAACAATATTTAATTAATTATATAGAAGTATAGATTTTGTAAAATCAATGTCAGGACCATATGTATTTGTAAATGTTATACGAAAAAAATTTATCCCAATTTTTTATTATTTTCATTTTAATTAAATGAAATTATATATTCCTACTATCATAAAAACATCAAATTTTTTTACTTATGGATATTTTAGGATTTTTTTTATATTTTACCCATTCCCCTAATTTTGTAGAAATAAATACAGAAATAATGTTTTGATGAAACGCCAACCTTATTTCCTATCTTTTCATTGGGAATCTTTCAAGGAAAAAAAATTTGTTATTAAATTTATTTTATTTTATCCCTCTTCTATTGATAAATTTTTTATAATGTAATTTTTATATATTATTTCTCAATATTTATTAAAATTTTAATAAATTCATAATATTATTTTATGGATTATTATTGTTTACATAAATAAAGATGCTTAAGAAAATTATTCTAAACATTTTTGGCCAAAAATATTTTTCCACAAAAATTTCATTTCTTCATAATGATTCATTATTTACATGTTTATATTTATAAAAAAAATATTTTTATTTGTCAAGGATGTTTTGGTTTATAAATCTTATTAAATGTAAGTGATAATTTATCTTATTTTTTAAACAAATTTCTATAGGTTTTTTAAATAGTTTTTGTCCATTTAAAAACACTTTAATTATTTTATGCTCCATTGGGGTAATTTTAATGATACCATCAACATTATTTATATGGATTTCCTATTATGATTATGTGAAAAGTATACTTTTATGAAACCTCTAGCTTTTATATGAGTTAAATAATCTATTATGACATGACAATTTATGTTCTAATATTTATCCCCACATATGTATGGTTTTCATTTTTTTATTGGTGGGATTAGAATTATACAACTACTGAATTGAGTAATGTTTGAAACCTATTGAGTTAATATCAATGCAAATGGGGTGTAGATCTAATCCCCCATAGACATTATTTGTCATGTTTAAGATAGTAGGGAGTAGACACAATCCTTTATGAGACTCCATATATTATTATAGTGTTATTAGTGACACTTGAAAAGGAAATGATTTTTTACTCTTATTGTTATTCAAAGAAATTATATATTATTATTATGATATTATCTCATAGATAATGATTGATTATTGCTGATTCCACAAAATTGTGACTCATGATTCTAATTAATCCAAATCATTACACAATAACTATTTATTTATAGTATATTAATTCATTGGTATTTTTTTTGTACGTTATTGTCATGTCATCACACCCTTATGTTTATCATCTACTAACTTATTATTATTCATTGACATTTCCCTTGTTTACCATTACTGAACATATGATATCACCATTTTTTATGTTTCTATTTTACTAGGTTATAAAAATTTAAATATATATGACATATATAAGAAGCGTAATTATTAAGATGAAATTTCTTGTATATCCATTCTCTGATTTTTGAAATATCATGATTATGTATATGAATTCCAAACAAAAAAATAATAGTTTTAATTACTTAAAATATATTTATGAGAAGTGATGAATTTTCATCTAATTTTTTGTAATATTTATATATATGGTATCGTATTGTAACCTCGATTACTATCAAATTTGTGTTTCTTTATGTTTTATGAATAGAAAAAGAAATCATTAGGGAGAACCAAATAGATTATTCTAAATATATAAAATAATTAAAACATGGGAGAATTATGGAGTCTGTGGATCTATATACATCATATCCATATCTGGATTAAATGTGTGGATATTTGCTTAATCAAAGATTCACTTAGGAGAAATAACTCTAAAACTGTGGTTGGGTATTAACATGATCTTCAAATAATGTATGAAAAAGAGGCAAGAATCAACAGTAGGATTTCCACACCTAGTGGATATGATCCAGTTATTTTATATTTAAATTCTGAATAATTTTGAGATATTTGAAAATATTTATGTTTGACACCCTAATAAGAAATGAATAACGAAACATATATTGAATCCAAAAAAATCCATGGGTTTATAAAATGGCATCATAAATTAAGAAATATCTAAAATTATTTTCTTTATTATTTGAAGGATCATTCTGATTATTGATGCTACATACTTATTGTCTACTTATTGTTTATTACTGTAATATAGTGAAGTCTTATTAATGGGTAATGTGATGGCTAGAGTAATAATTATCATTATGTGAATTTTTTTTAATAATTTATGAAATTTGAAATATTTCTTTCATACAAACCAAAATAACTCATGAAATAAACATCAATTTTAATTATCTAATCATAAAAATGGGTAATTGAAAGATCACTCGATGAATATTGCGGTCTATTAGTGGTTCTTTTTTCATCACGATAGTTTACACCAATAATAAATTTAATAATGATGATTTTTAGAACCACCTAAAAAATTAGTGTGTCCGTATAAAATTTATTTCAATATTACCCATTTATTAGTTGTTTCTAGGATTTTTTTCAGAACTATTTATAGTGGTGGTTATTTTAAATTTTTTCAATAGTTTTTCCTTTAAAACGTTTTGAGGATTTCATTTTTGTTTAAACATAAGATCTACATAAAAATATATAGAATCATTTTACAAAAACACTATATTTTGCTTACCATATATTTTGGAGATTTAATAAATCACTATATATATATTAAAATTTAAAAAAACTATAGTTACTATAACCTTATTAAAATTATACTAATTTGATGGAAAACCATGACAAGAACATAAAAATTGACAGAAAATAGCATTCATATAATAAAATAAAAAAACAGTATTGTAAAAATGATTAAAATAGTCATAAACGAATAAAAAATTCATTGGATAATACTTTAAAAAATAGAATCATATTGACATTCAAATAACCAAAACAGAAAAACTTGAAATTGAGTTTCGATTAAAAAATAATCAATCATTTAGAAAATTATATTCCAAATTAAAATATATACCTTTATATGAATAATAATAACTTCCTCTTTATAATGTGTTACAATCGTAAGGGATAATAAATAATATACTCATGAATAATATTAATATAAGCTTACCCAGGTCAATGATATCAAAAAAAATTTTTTAAAATATTGAAACCCAAATCAAGTAACGATACCTAGAAATATAAGAAAAATTAAATAACTATAGAAAAAAATAAAAAATAAAATAAATTTATTAGAAATAAAAAAAATTAATTTCAAACAATAATCAATGAAATAAAATATCACAACACCATATCCAACTATTAAAATCAGTAAAAAAATAAGTTCTTATTAAACCAACCCACAAAAACTGCATTATGTTTCCAATTCATCCAAGATTACATATAAAATATTCAAAAATATTACCAAATCACTACATACCACCACATAATCACATAACCAAGAAATATATATTGTAACCAAAACATTATTTAACAACATTATAGCTATACAAGCCAGTTTCACGAAACTTTCAAATATTCCCCACACATACTTGTAAATAATAACCACATCAACACTAAATAGCTTAATACACACCAAAAATAAAAAAAACAAGAAATATTTTTTATTACTAATTTTCCAATAAAAAGGGTTCCACATTTAAATATAATAATAAAATTTCCCCCCATAATATCATCAATAATTCCTTCATTGGTCCCTAAGTTCTACTACAACTCGACATTCATTATCAAAACCAAAAATCAACCCCAATCCAACAATCATAATAATTATAACATTATAAAAAATGCATAACTTCCAAAACACATAGAACAATGAATTACATCGTACCTATTCCTTATATGGGCCAACTTATGTTTACCTCTTAAAACCACTCTACTAAAAAAATGTTTTCAGCAAAGTAATCATATGCTACCCATCCCATCTATAATATAAGATTTATGAAAATGAAAATTTTTAATGAACAATAATTGAAATATTTTGTATCAAATAATTTAAAAAATATCACATAAGTTCATAATAGTGATCAAATTATGGAACTATTTGGGAGAATACATTACAAATCAACCACATAAATTAGTTACATGTAATGTGATAGAAATACATATATCCCTTACACCAAACCACAACATGGTTTCTCAATAACCATATCATTATATTAGTTTTTCATGTGTTTATTTACACATCACTATAACTAAATCCAATTTCAACCATCACAAATAACCAATAAAAAATTATTGTTGTTGTTTATATCTCAATATCTACTCAATCCTACCATCATAATTATTTTAACTTTCATTAAAATTTAATATTGTTGTTCATTTTAATTTAAACTAAAAATAAAAAAAAATTAAATAAATTATTATGACGTTTTTTTATTTATATGGTGATTCAAATGAACCATCGATTAAATATAACTGAGGGAACATCCAGTCATCTTCTTTTTGATTAATCACATTTAGTATATAGAGAAAAGAACATTGCAACCTGTATTTTCATAGAGATATTATATTTGAATATATCAGATTTTAATTAAAAAAAGAATTTAAATGAGTTATAATGCTTCTCATATACCATTATCTATAAATCAAATACACCATTATACTAAGATAAAGGATTTTTCAAAAAATTATATTATGTAATTGAAAGGTTAACTAGAATAGCTACTAACTAGCCTAAAATATGAAAAAATAACCAAGAAATTTATTTTTGCTAACCCCGTGACAATAAACTATGACAACTATCTTCAATCTGTTTAGATTTTAGGTAGTAAAAATTGTATTATTTTTCATTATAGTAAAATTATTTCCATACATTATGAAAATTTATTTGTTAGTAAGAATATTTTTATAACATGATTAACATTAAAAATTGAAGGTATCAAAATCAACCTCTAAAATCCACCTAAAAAAATAATTGTGGCCACATCTTCTCTCTCTATAGAGAAGATATGTGTTTAACCTACTGAATTGGTAGAAAATGTTATAGAGGATGATGGGTCGGATAAAGAGGGTTTTCATAATGCTGTCAGGAAGAACATAGAGGTTGTGGAAAATACTGATGGGGGAAAACAATGTGTGTTCTAGGTGTGATAGGGATGAAACATGTTAGATCAACATGTGTCTCAAATGTTTGGGGAATATTAATTATTTTTTATTGTAATCTGTGTTATTTTTATTCCTTTTAATTTCTAACATTAAAACATGTAAAAATAAAATTACATAATCTATTTTAGAAAAATATTGAAAAAATTATATTAGAATTAATAAAATATGGACAGTAATGAAAAACATAATATACCTATGTATGATAGTAAATGACTACATAAAAAATAACACAGCCTTTAATTTTTCTTAATTAAAAAATCATTTATAGAAATCAATTAATATATAATAACATATCCATAGTCCTAGAAATTAGTAAAATATTACATGGCCAGTTGGTAATTTATTGGATGATTGCACATACAATAATTTTATCCTTCAATATTTCCATTATCACGATCTATCACTACATAATCCCACTCATCTAACCACCAATGTGTAATATTTACAATATCATGAAGGGAAAAATAATTCAGTCTATTCCAATTGATGAGTTTCACTATCATAGGTCAAATATTACTCTTCCTTAGGCATATCATACAAGTTTCATTATTTCATTTTAACTACAACACTCCACAATTCATACAAGACATATTACAAATAATAAACCATAATTTATTGAGATTAAATGTTTTACTGATCATGATATTCATAGTCCCTAAAATCCATAAACAAAGATATGTTCACAAAATAATATTTAAAGGAATATATTTTAATACAGCTAGTAATTTCAACCAATAATAATATTAATAAAACAATTATGAAATGACATTATGATATTAAATCAATAGTATTTGTCAACTTTCTATAGTTTCAAAATTCAGAAAATTTAAATATACAATTACTCTTTATTTTCATCCACACTTCGTGATCGACTATATGCAATTTGAATAAAATCACATTGTATGAATCAAACATTCAAGATTTTTTAGGATAACTCAATCCATAAACATCAAAATATTTTGAAAAACTATCTCGAGTATCAAAATTCATGATGTAAAATACTAATATAGGTTATTATATTAATAGAATATATGTTTCAACCTAATATCTATAATAAGTTTAATATTTATAAACATACACGATGTTAAAACCACGTAACATTATATTTCATAAAATATGTTGTTATATATTTCTCATTTCATGTTTTTATTCTCCTTTGTCTCTCATTTTTGTTCCCTAATCTCTTAAATAAATGGATCTAAAATTTAACTATTATGTTGGACATATCTATGTACCTAAAAAATTACATTTCTATTTTTATATTGAGATCCTCATAACTGATCATCCAATATAATAAATGATATTTTATTTACCATAAAATTTAGATTGAATTGAAATTTTTTTAACACGTCCAAATCGAAATAATCGTGTCCTAATATCATCTGTAAATATAGAAAATTAGTGAGAAGCTCCATTTAAAAATATCCATAAAGAATATTTCTTTTCACATAATATTTATTATTCACGTTTTACTTCAAATGATCATGGTATCTAAAGAATAATATAGATAAAACATAATTATGTATTATTGATGATAAAATAAGTATCCACATAATATGGAAAGAAAATATAAATAAATTATATACAAGTTGGATACATTTAATAATAAGGTAAGATATATCCTGATTTAACATCTTTGACCAAATTTCTTGTCAAATTCACCATGATAGTACAAAATAATAGAATAAAAATAAACACTATTTCACAATGTTTCAATACAATTATAACCTAAATGTTTTCAAGATTAGAATGTTGTAGAGTTTTCTTACATTATTACCTAATAAATTTTAAATATTAGAGTATAAACACAATATGAAATTCATATTACATTTCATGCAATGTAAATGGTAGTTATTTTTTTAATATAATATTTGAATCTGTAATTTTCAATAAATTTATCCTATAATAATTTATGATGAAAAAAATGAGATGTTACTTGAATACTCATTAGATTCATTCACACATTTTTAAATTTGATGGAATGTACATTTATCCCTATTCTACAATTCCAAAAAATTTGGTTCATAATGTCCATTCTCATGTGAACATTGATCATGCCTTTTATTCATTTTTTTATATCCATTTGAGAATTGATATCGTCCTTCGATTTTCTATGATCCTTAAGAAATGTGAATATAAAATTGTCTCAAAAATTAATTTTTATATGAACATCATCATTATTATTGTGAAGAAAATTAAATTACCAATATATATGTTTGATGAATATGATTTTTTGTACCATTTTTATGTCACAATTTCATCTGATTATGCTTATAAATCTCTTCTTCCACTGTCATTCAAATGATCAACTTTACCATACTAGGTTTCAACATTTACTAGTTACGCCAGTAATTTAGAACCAGTAAGAAACTTTGTATCTATTCAATAATGAAAATTCCAAATGAATTTTGAATTGTTCAACTAAAATCTATAATAATCATTGATAATTCTATGATGGGACTTGAAGAATCCATATTTAATCATAGGTAGTCACTCATGATCAATATAAATTTTACCAAATGGAAAATCCAAACCCATATTTTTGTTGAAACTAGATATCTTCCATTTTCCCAAGAAGTCATTAAATTTCCAAATTAGAATGTTATTCATTTTGAAAATTGTTATAGAATACACAAATTTTGTCTTAGCATCATTGTTCTATGACTACTATAATTCATCAATTAGAGGATGCATGTATATATTATTATCAATTCCAATTATTTATTCCATTAATAACCATCAAAATAACAATATAAATATGTTTCATACACATCAACAAATGAATACTATTAGAGGTCAAAATAACCATCCAATTTTATATCTGGTACAAAAAAATCGAAATGGTTTGAATCCATTGGTATCTAATCCCAATCGAACATTCATAGGATCATATGAGAATTCATGATTCAATGAATCTAATTTGTTCCATGATATTGAATCTGTTAGATGTCGCATTAAACCATCATTGTTATTATCTATAGAATTCTACGTCATGTGCAAGATGGTTTTCAATTACATGTATAATCTGCTTATTTTTTTTAAATATAACCAATGAGATACCACTGTAGGTGAACTATTTTTCATTTTATTCATAGTACTATATTTATTTAAACTGGCCACTTCACCCATATACCTTCCATCTAAAATATAGTCAATTTTTAAATCTAGTCCACCTTAATCCTCTCCCTCATATATCAAAAAATCATTTGAATAATGAAGTATTTTTCTATAATTCAGACCAATTTTGTGAAGAAAATTTTTATGTAGTAAAAATAAATGGGGATCGTAGCTTCATAAAAGGAATCAAGAAACAATTCTAGTATCCTGGACATCTCTTCATTTTTAATTATTCACAGAAATTTTATACGGTACAAAAATAGTAGATATGAATATCTTGAATATTTTAGACATCACCATAAAGTTATTTATATCCATTTTCAACTGAATAATTAAATAAATTTAATTTCCAATGAATTTATCATATATATTAGTTTCTATAGTTTTAAGAGGAGGATCCAATGATATATTATAATCCAAATTTTTCTGTCCTATAGTCCCCCAATAATTTTTTCCAATGATAATATTTATAACACTTCCATTTAATTGATCTGAATGTTTTTTATTTTGATTTTTTTTCCTTTAAATACTGAGATCATTGTTTTTATTTTTTTTAATTTCATTCTCCATTTTCGATGATGTTGGGAGCTCATTTTTTGACTGGAATTTCTTCTCAAACATTCTGTAATGTTCTACTCTCCATTCTAAATCAAACAAAAAAATCTAGTTGGGAAAATCATCTTATAGTATAATCAATAAATATATTGGAAATTGAAAAATCTGAAAATCACCACACACCGCTACCTATTGTGGTTTTTTTTGTAATATGACTTGACTTTTATGCTTATATCAAAAAGTTCTTACACGTCGTTAAATAAAATTAAATCAAATAATAAATATTATTTCATTTAAAAAATATTAATTTATTCCAAATTATCAATATAAATAATTCATTATAAATAATAATTTGATTATGTATATTAACATCATAACATTTTATTTATTATAAAAAAATTTATATAATCAATCAAAAATTTATTGTTTTTCTATAAGTATGTTTAATGAATATAAAATTTAAAATAGAATTGATAAAAATAACCTAAAAATTAATAAATTAATAAATAACCATAAAATCCATAGTTATATATAATAAAAAAATCAAGTTTTTGATGGGTAAAACCAATCATAAATTTTTTACATTATTCCATATTATCCACAATGAATAGAATATAAAATCATTATATTTTTTTAAATAAGGAAATAAAATTTTAAAATAAAGACACATAATAACATTGAGGGTAAAAAAATATCAAAATCAATTGGAGAGATTTTGAAAATCACCCCTTACTTGTGAGAATAGGGGTTGGTAAATAAATATGGTGGTTGGGAATGAAGTATCTAGATGGTTTATGGACATCATGGGAGACCCTATGGTTAAGGAAGAGGGATCAAAAGTGCCAGAAAGGGCTTCCGAGCTTGGAAGTGAGGGCTCAATGGTTTGGAAAATGTAGAAAAGTTAAAGGGATGAAATATAAAAGGCTTGATGAGGGGAGGTCAGGGCTCAACTAGGGAATTGTGATGTCTTGAGGGATTGAAGTATAGTGACTCATAAAATATATATGGGAGATCTGGGTGGTATTGGTGAGTATTAGTTGAGAGGGTTCATGGAGTAGATGTGAGGGTTCAATCTGGAGTTACTTTAAAGGGGATGGGGGATAAATGATGATCTTAGATAGGGAGAGGTGGCGAAGTGGAAAGGGTGAGATTGTTAGGGATTATGGTAGAAGGGAGGCATGAAGAGTTTCAATAAAGAGGTCTTGGGGTGTGGCGGTGAGGGCTTAGTTAGGAAAATCATCAGTGGGTGAAGGGGGAGTGGCAGTATGATTCTTTGGGGAGAGGTGGTGAGGGGCCAATGGGTGTTGTAGTGATGGATTGATGGAGAAGTGGGTGGAGGGGGGGGATCAGGTAAAATGGGTTGGAACGAGGGAGACGTACCTTTTTAATGAAATGGAAAAAATATGTTTTTTTAAACTACTGAATTTTTTTTTATTTTTTTGAGAGATTTCAAGAACCACAAATAATAAATTGCTAACAAATTGGTCATTTTTTATACTCTAACAACTCTTTATCAAGTATATTATAAATAAATTTATACCATACTTCATTGGGTCCAATAATCAAAACAGTGATGAGATATTGATTAATTATATAGAAATAACATATCATGTTCTTGGACTATGAAATGGTTGTTTTTATTGTGTATCTGTTTTTTGGCGAATGATATCAATAAGAGACACTTATCAATAAATTAAGTAAATAAAAATAAATCGATGACATGAAATGGGGAGAGTGAAAGTTGGTATTAATCATTTATTATTTTCCTCACACACTTAACTATAAAACTAAGAATTAATTCCATGATTTAAATGACATTGATGAAGATTCCATTAGTAATTATAATGAAATTATCAATAGATATAAAATGTAGATTTCTTGTTTTAACATTGATAATTATTTAAAATTTGATTAATTATTTTAAAACATAATACAACATCACTAAATGGAATGGCATATATGGTACCTAAATGATTTATAAGAAATGATTTAATGTTCTATAATGGTATAATTAGAGTTTGTATACTCTAATTTTTGATTTGGTTTTCATGAAATGAAGAAAAAAATGTATTCTTTGGAGATTCAAATAATGAAACACATATAGGAATGATAAATAATGTCCCTTTTTGAATTTTATTTATGCATCTCGGATAAAATAGCATTAAGGGTTTTCGTGATTGATTTAAGTGTGTAAAATATGTTCATTGGTGAGGTGAGTATCTAATTTATGAGAATTGGTGAACCAATTAAATGATTTGAGAGAAAGCCCAACTAAATATACCCCTTACACTTTAATGTTATAATTCCATGGATAATAGTCATTATTCCCAAATTTATATGAATATATGGGTTAATAAAATAAATTTTCGACCATAACCACATAATTTATAAGATAAATGTAATAATTATGCATTAAAAATAGATCAATTAGGTCATGAAAATGATGTGGTGAATGGTACACTAATCAACTTTTCTATAACTACAAATATTTTATGTTTTTCTTCTTTTACTCACATATTTAAATTTATATATTTTTACAAAATTATCATATCACCACCTTAATAGTTTAACTTTTATTTATTAGTTAAAAATCAAAATGATTCAATGATTTTATCTTCAGACTGTATGTCTTAATAGATTGAGGATTGATGGAATATTCTCCATTTAAATCATATTATTCATATAATAAGCAATTTAATTTGATCTTATCCATGGATTTTATATCCCTATAAAGAGACCATGATAATGTTACTGAAATGTATGTAACATATGATATTTCAAATCAAACTATGATTAGCTATTAGTGTTATGATGAACAAAACATTCCAATTGAACATTCCTCAACTATACAGGCTTTAATACCCTATTATGATTGTTTTTTATGTCAAATGGTTTTGGAGAACCCCATAATTTAGGATATACCAACAGTTTATGAAAACTAAAATGTATTTTTTTTATGATTTTTATAGTCTTTCACTAAATCATGATGTTTTTGATTCAATAAAAATGATGTCTTATACTGAACCAATTAATATTACGCACTATAGAATTTCCCCAATAATGACACAAAAATTTTAGAAGAAAATAAAGGAGAATCTAGGAAATTGAATTTAATTACTTAGTGCCTCACCATGGGGTGTGCCAATTTTTCTTATTAAAAAGAAATATTGGTCCATGTGACCCCCAATTTATTGTTGATTTCTTAACAAGATCATTATATTGAAAAAGGCACTTATAGAACGTATTGATAAATTGTTTCTTAAAAGGCATGGAGCTAAAAAAATTTCCAACATTAATCATTGCTATGGAAATCAACAGTTAATGTCCAAAAGGGGGGATATAACCAAGAGTGAATTATATATGTCGTATGGACACTATGAATCATTAATGATTCCATTTTGACTTTCCAATGACCCTTTTATCTTCATGTATCTATTCAATATTGTCTATAAATATTACCTTTAACAATTCATTGTAATACTAATATATGATATTATCATATATTCTCTGATTATAGAAGAGAAAGAAGGTAATTTAATGATTCTATTGAAGACCATGATGAAGGATATTTTTCATAGTGAAATCGTAATTTTTGAATTATTCCCACAATATATTTCATTATTAGTTAATATAGTTTTAATAGATGTTATATTATTTTATCCTTTAGTTACAAAAATTATTAAACAATTACCTAAAACGATCATGGTGATCAAGATCGGTATTTTTTGTCGAATGGTTAGTTATTAAAATTTATTTGTAAATATTTTAACTTTACTATGAAATCTAATAAACTATTTTACATCAAAAGGATCCATGATCTGTCAAATATAATAATTTGGAAAACATTTCATTAATATGGAAGCATTATCATTACCCATAAATTTTTAATATATATATATATATATATATCCATAAATGAATGTTGTATTTATTCATATAGAAAGGTATGACTATGTAGTAAAGTAGATGGTTGTAAATTATAAAATAATCTTAATTCCAAAAACATTATCACCTCATTAAGGAGAATTAGGTGGATAAAACACTATGTTATAATTATAAATCTATCTTTTCCAAGTTTATTAGTGAAAAATGTATGGTATTATTATATTTTTTCAGGATGATTCCTGAAATCCTGAGGGAAGTAGATAAATCATACCATTTATAAATGATTGTACAATAATATATCCATATGAAGATTAAATAGGATAAACTATAGGATTTGGAACAATAAATTTAGGAATGTATTTTTCTACACATTATCATTATCATTGATAGGATTTAAAGATTCACTAATCATAGATGTGTTCCATAAATACTATAATTGATAAAGGACATATTGGTTGAATCATACTTCCCACCATTATATATAAATAATGTATATATAAATATATATATATACATATATCAATGAACATTTGGATGTGACAACATTTAATGGTACATTATAGAGTGATTATCTTGATTTATTTTATGTCACTAACTCAAGGATGAATGTTAGAAGGCAACTGCAGATAACATATTTTTTTCTTAATCTTATATGAAAGTGTAAAAATAACCCAATGGATATAATCTTGGGACCCCTAAGATATTTATTTTTTGTAACTTCATTTGGGTTATAATTTATCAAAATATAAATTTAATATATTTTATTTCTATCATAGAATCTTTCACACTTGACCCAAAATTTATGATAAATATCAAGGAGGTGGGAAGGTTTCATAGAGGGCCACTATCAAAATATTTATTATCATGGTTTTTGGATTACATCAATTTTCTAAATAATTATATTGTATATAATAAATTAATATTTAATTATTTGAAAAAGATATCATCTCTATAAGGATGGTCTAGCAAGGACAAATATTCAAACGTAACAGCTACTTTTATAGAATTTCGTTATAAATTTCAAATATGGTGATGAGTAACACCATTATTTGGAATATTTTATGATAAATTTAGAATAACTTATATATTCATATGGTTGATTTTTAAGCCTTCTATGAAAAAAAGTTCCAAGCTCTATCATAATAGGATTACGTTATAGAAATAATGGCATTTGGACTTAATCCAGCTAAAAAAATGTTAAAGAATATGAGATCTATTCAGCAACACAATGTAATAGTTGAATGTCAAATGAATACTTATAATAACTATTGAAAAACATATCTTGTTTTTCAATGTTAGTAATATGGTATTCTTATGAAAATTTACATGTAACAATTTTTTTAGAATTGGAAAGAAGGGGTTATCGTGTTCTAGATATATTAGTCCATATGGGATTCCTAGTCATATTTGGAAAGTATCTTATAACAAGTTACTCTAACAAAACCACTCTTAATTTCAAAATTTTTTTATTTTATCACTTTTGGGGAATTACATATCTAATATTTAAAATCAACCAGAATCAAATTTTGTATAGGTTTTTTTTGATCAATGATATGAGGTTAAACCAGTAGAGAGACTCAATTTATGAGATAATGTGTTTTAGAAAAAGACAATAAACCATTTTAATGTTTTGTGGTGAGACCTTAAATATGTGGATGCTCCATGGTAACCTATGGACTTAATGATGGATAATTATCCTCATCAAGATCTAATATAATAATACAATTTTTTGTGGATTTTTTTTGAAATAATAATACAACAATATAAAATTTTAATATATATTCCCATTTTAAAAAAATATTTGTATTTGACAGCTAGTGAGACATGAAAAACCAAGACATATGTAACTAATGATTTATTAAAATATAAAGTAAAATTAATCATTATATTGTTAAATGAAATTGAAAAAATATTTGAATTTTTAAAGTGGAACATATTTAGTTATATAAGTACCATTAATTATTATGAATATATTTTGAAATGGTTTGTTGATGTATTATTTTTTATGCAACAACGTTTTCGAAATAATATAAATAACCAATTTAGATAAAATTAATAAAATAATTAATAAATTAAATTATTTACTTAAATGAAATGATTAAGTACTGATAATTAATAATATTAGAATAATTATTTGTTAAAAAGAAATGTCTTTTTATGAAAATTAATTTATTTTAAAAATATTCATTATAAATTATATATAAATAAATATAGATTCAGCTGAATTTATAATGTTAATTTTTTTAGAAAACTATTTCTATTATGTGTGAAATTTATTTCATTTAAATTTTATAAAATAATAACTATTAATGAATAATTATAATATAAAGTGTAGTTATTATATTCAAAGAAATTCATTTACATTCATCTATTGGTTGTTCTTAGACATGGAATGTGAATAAATTTTTTTGTCATAATGAAAAACATTTTATAAAAATAGTTTTTTGGGTTTTAATCATAGATATTAGAATAAATTTCTTCAACCATGGAAATTATATCATTTCAAACTGATTAAATTATCATAATAATTATAAAAAATATGATATAATAATTTAAACATACTATTTATTCATTGAAATATGGTTCTACAGTAATAATTTTCCCCACATTAAGTGTTAAAAGGGGGTTTCTTATGAGATAAAGCCACAATTAACACTAAAAATGTATTAGAATCATTGGTTGTGTTTAATTTTTCTATAAAATTTCTAATATTCTAGGATATCTTTTGGTTCTACATTTCCAAGATAGTGACAATATAATAATTTAATGTTCAATTTATTTACAATGGTTCCACTCCTCTATTATATAAAAGGTACCCCCCAGTATATTTATACACACAATTTTATCACATTATCATAACCATGATGGAACAAAATATCTCCCTAAAAATACTCCCTATTTCAATCAGGTTCTGTTAAAAAATAAAATCATAATAAGGATTATGTCCAAATCCAAATGAGAATACCCAATGAAGAGTTAATCATCTTATCTGAATTATTTCATGTTGTTTCTTATCTAACCGATTCTATGTATTCTATAAAAAAATAATGTATTTAGTATAAATAGTATAAAGAAATTTATTTTTTTCTGAAAAATAATTATCTACTTCAATTCCATCAAACGAAAAATGAATATCATACTATCACATTCATGCAGACTGTATCATCCATGAAGCGGTCTATTTGTTTTTTCATCATAACCTCTCATCGATGCTTAAATAATTTTATAGAATTAATATATATGATATTTACGATATTATTCGGATTATATAAATATAGTTATATTTTTACCTTCTTTTCATTCTATCCATTGAAAAATAAAAACATAACATGTCTGTATATGGGTACTATAGCCTCTATAAAGGGATGTAATTCATTTTACAATACAAAAATACATGTATAGTTCTAAAATTTTATTTAATGAATAAATATTGTATCTATAACAAGATTATAATTATACATTTTATGAAGAAAATTAACAAGGTTCAATGACCATAGTTTTTGAAACCAAACATACATACAAATCACAACACTTGGAACAAGAGTATTAGTTTTAATGAATAATTATAAATTATTTAGAAACTGAAAATTACGATTTAATTATTTAATTTTAGATAATTATTAATATAAATATATTATATATTTATAATATATGTCCGTTTATTATATATTGTAATAGACACTGTTTGACGAATGTTAGGACTTGTGGTAATGGTTTATGTTAAAAGCATTTCTATTTTTTCTGGATATTTTATAATAAAATTTTTAATGTGGTAATTATATATTATTTATCGCATAAAAATAGTATATTTTACTATAAATATGTTTTTTTTATATTTTTCATTTTGTTATTCAAATTTTTACAAATATTCACTCAAATGTTTACAAATTTTGACTCAAATTTTCTAAAATAATGATTTAAAATGATCTGAAATTATTTAGCTTCTTTTGGTCGGGATTGTCTTTCCATTTAAATCTATGTTATTAAATATTTTTTTATATATGTTCTTAAAATAGTTCACGTCATAAATATTTATTTACATGTTCATATTGTTTTTTGAAATAAAATTATATAAAATTGTTTCTTTGAATTCTTAGTCATTAAAAGTTATCTATAGAAAAATATTTCTCCTATTGTTTTTAAACTAATATTTCTTACAATTTTATCAATTATTTTTCCATATTTGGAACAATTATGAAGGTTGTTTATTAATAGTGGACACACTATAAAGATTAAATTTATTTTATTTCTCTCTACATTATATAGTGATTATGTATGAAGGTTATTTTAACTGAAATTTTTTCTTTTCCAATGATTAATTAATATATGAATTAATGTTAAACATTTTATAATATTGTAGAACGCATGAATCATTTATATTATATTATTTTTGGTCATATAATTGTATATTCATCATATTCATATTGATGATAATGATATAACAAAAGATAAAATAGGATGTAATGGTGAGTAAAAAAAATACTCTATAGGACTTTTAAAATCTTTCTTTGTGGAAATGAGTAATGAACCCAATTAACTATGGGACTTTGTCTTCTAAAATAGTCTTGGAAGTGATCCTTGAAAATGGGAATGATTATATATAATTATTTTCAAGATATAAACCATTGTTATATTTTATTTAATTCATACATTGATTGAAAATTATGGATTCTTATCTGTTATGACCCATTATATTGTTAGGATAAATCATTACTCCATGACTCATGATTTATGATCTATGAATTGTTGGATATGTTTTAAAATTTTAAAGTAATGATTTAATTCCCTTTTTATTATCTTATGTTAAAATATTATCATCAATTAATATCACACATATATATATTTACACAGCATCTCATCTCACCAATTCTTATATTTCAATTTCTTAAGGTTATGATTAAAGGTTTTAATTTCGATGTCTCTATTATTTGTACTGGGTGAGATGAAAATTGAGGAATATAATGATTATATTTCATGATATATGTTTACAATGTATCTACTCTCTGATGAAACTAAACATTTTTAGTTTCTAGACATGTATTATTACGATCTATATTGAATATTCAAATAAAATCATATAATTATTTTGATAGGGATGATATGTTAACCTCATTCACTATTAGAGGAAAAGAAACTATGGATGTATTGATGGAGAGTATGACTAGAAAATGATGATATGATATCACAATATTCAACTATCAATGATAATTTTTACTATTAACTGTGAGAATACACCAATAGTTTACTAAGTTGATACTATTTATCATAAAAAATTACGATACTATACATGGACCCTTTTTGTACCAATTGAAATTCCCATTAATAATGTACCACTAAGAAGATGGGGTTGAATCAATTGAACCCTTTTAAAATAGATTATCTATTGACTTTATCCTCCATCATTTTTCTTGAAATGTTGAAAGTCTAAAATTGATTCTCCCACTTACTCATATTGAATAAGAATTTGATAGAACAAAGGCAGTTTGATTTTAGGTGAAAAATATCCCAATGTGGGTAACTAATATAGAGATGAATATTAATCTTATGTTACTATTACATATTTTATAAGAAAAAAACATCATAATAATAATTCATTTATTAATATAATTCATTACTATCATAGAAAAAATAACTCATACATCACTTTTACATTATAAAAACAAAATTTTATTTAAATACTTATTATTTATTCCATTAATATTTATCCTATTATCATTTTTACATGTAATTACCTATTGATATATATTAATGTAATGGGTTTTTTAAAATCCCAGTATCAGGTGTGATAAAATATAATTAGTGAGAGATATGAATCAATAGTACTTGAGGGAACATAACAATCATCATCATATCATAGACATGGGTTCATCATAATAGGCATTAGGGTATAATTTGAAAATAATAGAATGTATAAGATTCATAAAAATGGATCATCAAAACAAATTGGTCAAATAACACACAAAGTTGAGAACAAATCTCACATCATGCCCATATATAACAAATGTACATTAATCATACCATAATATTTATGGAAGTGGATAACATCAGGGTCTGAAGAATACACATAATTTCATGATATATATCACATTACCGAATTCATTAGGGGGATAGATAATCATAAAAAACCCATCGCATCATCAAATACACATAATCATGCATGCTGAAAAAATATCTACATATAATAATTGAAGTCATGAAAACTCCCATTGATGGGAATGGTTTTCATAATGGTTTAATAAATATGAAATTATAAAATAACCATTAGGGTATAAAAAGTAATAAGGGTGATCATAATTAGGTAACAAAAACTTTTTTTCATGTAATGTATGGGAACTCAATAGGATTCAAATATATGATTGAAAAACTCTTATCATTTTTAAAAATTCTTTTTAATTGGCCTAGAAGAAAATTCAATGAGTTAAAAATTGTTATATCAATTGAAAAAAAGTACGATACATTTTAAATAATGCTTTAGGTAAAATATACGAACATCAGTACATAGAATATATTAAAAGAAAAGATAACATAAAAATAAGGATTTGCGTTTAACAATATCTTTACATTAAATCCTGCATTATTTCTTCTCATTTCCATTTAATAAATAATAAATATAGGTTTATTAAAACATGGAACCAGAAATGAATTATTTTCAATTTTTCACTATATATCAATTATAATCATTTAATTATATTACATAATTCCATTTTTAAATGTGAAACATTTGGATATTTTATTTTTCATTGAATATTCCATCTTACTTTGATTTAAGGATCTTTCTCTATTTATCATAATACAATATGAATATTAACACTAAAATCATAAAAATTCAAATATATATACTTTTATATATTAAAATAATATATTTTGATAGGACATAAGGGTTGAGAAAGGAAAATAATTTGAAACATACTTATTTAAGGTTAACAAACCATTAAGATGACATTTTCAATAGAAGAATAAATAGACGTATAAAATAAAAAGCCATTATAATTAGAAAAATTAATGTAGGTTATCATCATTAAGATATTTTTAACATAATATTAAATTAATAATAGAATATTTTGGGCTGTAATAAAATAGATAAAAGGAAGAATAGGAGAGGAAAATGATAGGTTAATTATTTGAAAACATAACTCTTTGTAGTGTTTCTTCTTTTCTACAACACTAATTTCATTTATTCCATGGAGTTTAGTGGAACTAGACTGTTCATATGGATAATGAGGGTCTCAATAGATGGTATATGGGCATGTTATTTTATTCATTTAGTGAATTTTAAGTTGTTTTCTATGGGATGGGTGAGGTTCTCATTATATATGAGTATATGGCTGTTTCATGAAAAAAAATTAAATAAAGTATTATATCCAAGAAAAACATTTAAATCATAATATTTTATTCATTATAATATATATTTGAATTAAATAATATTATTTTATGACTTTCGATCTCTATATAATTCAAATATATTGGTTTAGTCAGTAGTAATGATGAAAAATAATTTTTTACTAAAAGCGAAAATTTTCTCTTTTATGATTTCGAAAATTCTACATAGGTTGGAAAATTAATATTATATTTTTAAATAAACTATTAATTTTATAATATTAATTTAATACCTAAATAACCACATTAAAATTTATTTTTTCACTATTATATCATTTTTTTTATAAAACATGTTGTCTTTAGGGAATAATATTTTCACTTTTCATAAAAAAAAATAATTTTCTCGAAAAATTATACAAATTCAACATTATAAAATCTCAACATGATGATACAAAAAATAACTTCATTTTTTAAATAAATTCTTTTATTATACATTTTTATAATTATTAACAAAAAATTATTTATTTTTATATATTTTTGTAAAATACTATCTATTAAAAAGTATGCTTAATTTCATTGTGTCTATAAATCTTATTTTTTATATTATAGTATTATCATATTTATATTTTCTTAAATTAAAAATTTTAAATATTACATATATAGAATTTAATTATTTTGAGGTAAAATTTTTATTTCAATGGTTATGTTACTACTCCAAAAGTTCGGGTTGCAATATCTTTTAGTCATGTTAATATTATAATGGTCACATTACTACTTCAATGGTCACATTTGTATATCTATATTCACATTAACTTCTATAAGTACCACTTCATAACATCATTCATTATTCCCTACAATTATAACCAATGTTCTTCGTTTTATATTTATATGTTACTGAATAGTTTACAGACAATGTATTTTGGTTTTCATGGTAATTTTTGTGGGAGAAATAATTATAAAACATTCAAATAATCATTTTTTCCAATTATACTATTTTTATTTATTATTTTTCCCAATATAATTGTTGAAATTATTATTATTTTGGATCCCAAATTTTTTAAAAGTATTCAGTAAGGAAATAATGTGTTATTAGTGTCTCGATGTATTGTTTGTGTGTAATGTTATATAATATAACAATCATATTTTTTTGAAAAAAATATCATTTATAAAGTTTGAGTCATTACATTTTCCCTAAATTTATATGTTTTCCACGGAATTTTAACTCATATTATCAGTTGAAAAAAATAGTGTACTTTTATTTAATCATTTATAATACATCCCACATATCCCTCCCTTATTTATGGTTCTTTCATAAAAAAATTAAAAATATGAGTTTCATTGTTGTGTTGAAAATTAACTATATAGTCTATGATCGTTACCAGATTGTCGTAATAAGAATGTTCATGTTGGAGTTCTACAAAATTATGAATTAGTACATGTTAGAGAATTGGTATTAACATTCTTAGGAGACATACATGTAGAAAATCGTGAACTTTATCCTTGTTTAGTGGATGTGATTGATGACTGGCCAATGATCATATAATATCAAGGACCTCAAAAAGGCTAATGTACAAAGGGATAATCTTCCCATTCTTTTCAAACTACATAACTCTCTTACATGATGATATTTTAAAGAAAAAAACTTCCTCAAATGTTATTCTCTTAGTCACTTTGACTGTTTTCATCCTTGATATTCTACTAACACAAAAATCCTTTAATTCTGCATGGGATTTGTTGAATCTTCTATAACATCTCTTTCAAAAGATAATGTCCAAAGAGATTTTATTTACTAACATTTTTCTAACATTTTGGATGTATAAATACCTTTACATGATATAATTTATATGTATCCATTTGAATACCCAGGGGAAAGATATTATTTTATGAGAACTCAACTAATTGCATATGTTGATTATATTTACCGAAGAATTCTGTTAAATAGATTATTAGCATGGACATGAGTGACTGAAAGGTCCTTTCTTTTTGGCCATCAGATTCAGGGTGATAATAGATACTAAAATTCAATTATTATTTAGATAAATATAAATAATTATTTATAACATAGAAATAAATATTGATTCAAGATCCGGATTGATCAAAAGTAGTTCCACATGTATCATCACAATTTCTATTACATGTTTCATATCAATATGTTGCACACAAAATCCTCCAATATAGTGATCCAGTGAGAAGTCTTGGTGATTCAATCCACCACAATCCATATCAAATCTCATCATATGGATGTCTTCAGATTACAATTTTCAATTTCTTAGATTGTTTTCTCACATTTCCATGTGTGTATAGGGAATTGTAGCATCATGCACTTGTACTTATCTTACATTGCATTTACATTTTTATATTGAAGGAAAATTTATTTTTACCCATCGATCTCCTTCTTAGTTTTCTCCCACCATAAGTTATATTAAATATCATGGCACATTGGGTTAGTTATTGGGAAAATATTGAATGATAAGTGATGTGCATAATCCAATAACCCATTCATTAAGCTAGGTGATGTAGACACAAAATATCTAGTTTCAAACCAAATGAAACCAACTTTATCAATGTGTAATTAATGAATTATTTTATACATTAAAACTTCAATAATTTAATGAAGGGCAAGGTCATCACATTGTGCCTCCTTGATATTCTCTTACATTGATGGTGGGTAGATAATTTTGGAATAGTAATATCTATTCACTAGCATTATGATTTACTGAATTATCCTTTTCATATACATAAAAGAAGTGTTTTTATAAATTATTGGCATGGATAGTGTATAAGTTTATTAAATATTATAATCATTAGCTATATTTTACTTATTTATATGATGATAGTTAATAGTGTATTCATACTTCTTAATTAACTCAATCATTCTTTTTTGGTTTCATGTTATGTTTGTTATTTGTGAATATATAATAAACTATTGAGATATGTATTTATTGCACATGTATCACCATTTAATTTGTGATACTATATAATCAATAATAATATCATATATTATAACTCTATATCTTTCTACATGGAGTTTTCTAATTGGATATAGACCTGTCATGAAGCATGGGAGATCACATTGTATTTCTAAAAGAGAAAATAACACAATTTCTTCATTGATGAATCAGTATGTATTTTAAAGCATACACCACATTATGATAGTTTGAGTAAAATTAAAGTGATTAGCCTCTATATTAGTTCCCAATATTTTCATCAAATTTTTTCATTCATACATACTATACCCCTTTTTTCATTTAATAAGTTAGTGGGATAGAAAATCATGAGACATTGCTCAAAAAAATATGTAGTATCCGACTAATCCAATATAACTATAGATTTTCGTGACACTTGAGGGTCTACTCCATTACTCAGTTAACATTATCTTGGAAGGGTCAATAGAAATTCCATCACTTATTATCTTTTGAAAAAATAATGTGAATTGTTACATACAAAACTCACAATTTCTGAACATATTTAATATTTTATCCTTTATTAATGTTTCCAACACAATCCTAACAAGATATTGTTGTTAATCCATTATATTGTAGTAATTCATTATAAATTCAATCAATATTCACATAAATATTCTAGGGTTGTCCCTAAAGACTCTATTAATCAAATCAATGAATTCTATAGGTCTATTAGAAGTTATTAAGGGAATCAATATGAACATATAATATCCATACTATCTATATATGGTTATATTCTACAAAAATATCATATTTACATTTAGTTTATGAAATATTTAATTAATATCCATAATTATGAATTAAAAATTTTCTCATAGATGATTATATATGGCATCAATCCTTGTATGTGGATACTTATTCATCATGATGATCTTATTGTGCACTCAATAATTGATACACAATCACATTGTTTTATTGTTTCTTTGGAAAAATATCAACGGTGATCCCTAAGGTGATGAATTAAGATATATGAACCCATTTTAGGAAATTATCTTATTTATACTTAAATAACACCTCATGTTTGATCTTGGCTGTCCTATTAGGGAATTTGAATATATGATTGGATTTGTGATTATTCATTACTCATAAATCTATCACATGAATAGGGTGAAGGAATGGTAAATAAATAAGAACAATATATATGTTTCATTACAATGATAATTTACTCATGGTTTTTGTTTTCCATTGACATGAGGATTTTGTAATGATATGATTCTCTAGGGGGTATCAACTACAACACAATTGAGGTGTTTTACAGATGTGATTTAAGATGATCCTTGAATTCAGGTTGGATCATTATATGGTTTGGAATATATAAAAATATTTATTTTTACCAATATTATATTTTATCTCAATATAAAAATATCCAATCCATTTATAGTATAGTGTCAAACGCCACTCTGGGAAGGGTAATGATATTTTCTAGAAAAATTATCCCACACAAACTATAAATATAAATTTCTATCCCATTGGTGGTCATGATCACACCAATATGTAATTTTATTTATATCTATACATTTAGGAATTGGTATTTTAATTTTGTAGTTATGTCAATATTGCATGATATAAAGTAATGTGAAAAACCATAACAAAATAATTTTTTCATTTATTAAGTTAAAAAGACATGTACCTTATATAATATCATTATCACGATCTGCCATAGTGGTAGTTAGGATAATGTTTTCATTTTATCCTTTGTATTTTGTGGTTTCTGATGTTGATTGCCTTTAATATTTAGTGTTTAGTTAGGTGGATTACATAGTTCCCTTTGTTACAATAGTTGAAGCCTTGTACCACAGGTGGTGCATTGAGAGTTTCCTCCTTTTCATCCATCATGTTTTTCATATTCATTATGTGTAATTGAAATTATTAAGTTCTATGTAATTATTTCCCATGCTTGAAACATATACTTTTTTATTTGAGGCAATTACAATGAACCTTTTTCTGTGTTTTTTTGACATGTTGTTATTTGAATCATATATCTTCATTTTTACTTTTGTCTTTAATTTTAAAATTCCATTCTACTCTTGTTATCTCTATGTCAATGGTTTTATTCACTAAAATCCATCTCAACATTGACATAAATATAACTAATTATTCCTAACTACTAATATATTTTATATTTAGATCCTTTCATAGGTGTGCTTTTAACCATCAAATGATTTTATCAATCTAGATATCATTGTTTATTACAAAACATGACTTATATCTCAGAGGCCTTGTGAACTTTTCCTTGTAATACATGATAACCTCACCCTCCATCTTTATAAGCTCTATGAATACTCTATCAATATTTGTTCTAATATTTTAAGGGAAATACTTGTTAAATATAAATTTTAAAATACTATAATTTCCATTTTTCTAATTAATCCATTATCAGGGTCTTCTTTATCAACAAACATCATTAATCAGACTCCCTATCTAAATGGTAAATATAAATGATATATTTATTCTTCTTAAAATATTGGAATATATAAAATATATTATCCCTTGAGCTAACCCACAGTTCTAGGACAATTATATTTGAATAACTTCTAAGTATTTGTTTTTATTAGAATATAAATTACTCAATGGCTAGTTTCTCCCACTTGGGTGATGGTGTACATTTCAAATGGTGTAGGTTTTTTTCATATAATTTGACTTAATGATGATAGATTTTATAATTTTTTCAACACCACATATAATAAAAATTATTATATCTTTTTGATAATTATTAAATCTTCCCGCATAGTATTTGTTTGTCAAGTTTCTCTTGTTTTTAACTATTTTTTAATTATTAATATATTTTAACAATTATAAGTCAAGAAAAAAGAATAAATAAATTATTATTTTTCATAATTTTGTTGTAAATCCATATATTCTTGGAACCATATCGTTAACCTTTTTCTACAGTGCTGCATTTTAAATATTATACATTTATACTATTATAATATAAAAATGATTTATTTCATTAGATATATAACATTCATAATGGTATTTATGTAGCTAGAGATTAGATAAATATTATCCACTAGTGTCTTAAACTATGTGTTCATCAAGGGATCATTTTTGTTCAAGAGGTTATGATCGAGTTAATTCCAATTGAACATATTTAGGTATATCACAACAAGGTATATATATTCCAGATCCACATTACTAGTTGAATCCAAACATATATTATATTATTTAAAACCCCCATACACATATATTTTACCAGAACCTTAGTATATTTACATTAATGATAAAGGATATCCATATGGTCTTCAACAATGATTTTCATGCCTAATTATCAAATTAAACTAAACATATATCAGATAGAAAATATAGATAGAAAAATATTTCTAATATAACATCTATATAATTTTTGAGATAAAAAATATTATTATAATATTTTCAAGGATATGATGGTTTAACATATTTGGAAAATATGGCTTATACATCATTTATAAATAATAAAACAAGAATATTATTCAATTTCTTATCCTGTATGTTATTAAAATCATTCATGTTATCCTTAATACATTTAATAACTCAGGTAAATACATCAATGAAATGGGTGTTATAAAATATCAGTAATTGGAGGGATAAAATAGAGTTATTGGTACGCATGAATCAATAATACATGGGTGAGAATAATAATAATCAAAATATTATAATCATTGTAAAATAATCATAATCATGCTGGAATAATTTGAAATACATTTAATTGGCATATTCAGACTAATGAGACATCATAACATAGGTTTCAAATACCTCATAATTTTCAAAACAAATCTAGAATCATGTACTTGAAAAATATAGGTTCAGAAATAATAACCTCAAAATTTTGGTAAAACCTAGCATAATTATCATGAATAATACACATAATCTCATGATACATATCAAAAATACCCAGTGAATTTTAATAATATATAATTCTAGGATCACCCGTGACCACAAAAAATTCGCATAATAATGTATGACTTATGGAAAACAAACATAAGATTAAAATAGTCATGAAATAATATAACGGAAAAGAATGGGTTTGTTAAGGATTTCATAAATCAAAAATTGAGGATTAACCCGTGATGCTCATAAATTAATATAATGGATTTTATATTGGTATAAAATAACATTATTCATTGATGAAAAAGTTAATCAATATTAGTAAAATTTATGTTTTCAAATTTATATCCATTTTTAAATACCCCTTTAGTTAGATTAAAATCTCATTTAACAATGTAAAAACATTTTTATCCACAAAAATAAAAGGGATATTTTTATGCAAGGATTCTTTGATAATAATTTTGAAACATCAATAATAAGAATATTGAGAAATATAAGATAACTCATAATAAAGGAAAATTTTCTTAAAATCCCCTTACCATAAATACCGCACTATTTTATCTTTTTTTGCCTCCAAAATAATAAATATATGTTTATAAGAACATATAACTAGAATTCAAATGTTTACATTTTTTTCACTTAAATAATTTAATCATTTTATTTTATTTTTTAATATATTTTCTACTAGGTGAAACATTTTGATATCATATTTTTCTCAGAATATACCTTCCTTCCATGAGTTAATTATATTTATTTATTGATATTACTATATTATTAATATTGAATTAATAATAATAGATTAATTTATATTCCTAAATTTATATATCATAAAATAATTTTTATAACCACACATAATGGTGGAGAAAAGAAAAGATTTTCAACGTCCTTGTTCGTTGTTAACTGATAGTTAATAAGACACTACCACCATAAGTATAAGTAGAGTTATAAATGTTAATACATCAAAAATATAATCATTTAAGTTTGAAAAAATCATTAATTTTTTTAAATAATATAATAAATTTATGTTATATGATTTGGTGTTGAATGGAAAATAGAAAAAAGGATGTGACGAGGAAAATAAGAAGAGATTTCGATGAAATCATTCCATATTCTCAGTGTTTTTTAATTTTTATAGAACTAAAATACTTATGTTTAAGGAGTTGAGTCTCTCCATGACAACTATACGGATTATAAGGGTCTTATAAAAAGGTACATGGGTTGGTCCTTGGATTTTTTTAGTGTGAGGTTAATGGTTCTCTAAGATATGGTTGATGGGTAATTTATACTTGAGGAGATAGGAATTTGAAGGATATAATTTTAATAATTTATTTTTTCTATGTTAAACCATTAAATAGTAATGTTTTTTATATCATGAAATATATTATAATAAAATGACATAATTTTGATAATATTAATCAATTGATAATTTCTATTTATTACTTAAATCGTAAGGAAAATAGAAAAATGAAAAACCAATTTTCAAAATAGAAACATTTTAATTAAGGCTATGGAAAGTTCTTTTATGTTTTGAAAATAGTATATTTTTTTTAAAATACCAGTTTATATTGTTAAATTTATATAGGGCTCAATAAAAAATTAAAATATTAATATGATATTGTTACATTATTATTGTTTCATAAAACAAGCTATATTTAAAAATAATTATTTTTACTATTCATGTAAAAATTAATGTTGCTTAAAAAAATTAAAAGAAATTAACATTATAAATTATGATATAGTGATTTCATAAATAATATTAATTTAATAAATATACTTCTATATCGTAGATAATTACAATTATTGAAAAAAAAATTTATTTTTAATAAATACATTAAAATATAGTTTATTAAAATGTCTGTATAATTTCATGATTTCAGTAATATTGTATTTTATTTAGAATTATAATATTTATAATTTTAGAAATTTTTAATTATATATAATAATTAATTAATTTCATTATTTTGAAGTCAAATATATTTTCAAATAGGCATGTTACTATTATCAACAGTCATGTTTCTATTCTTAATGGCCATGTTACACATATAAATGACACACTATTATTTTAATAGTCATATTACTATTAAAAAAGTTATATTCTATTCAATAATTTAAAACTATTTCCTTTATATTTTATTCACAAAAATTATTCCAATGGTTCTTTATACATTTCTAGGTTATCGATTTGTTTCATAATATTTTCTATTTTATCCATTCTGTTTTTTGTGGGAGAAAAATTTACAGTAGCTTATAATGATAATTATTTTCAAATTATCCTCCTCTTAGGTATTATTTTTTAAAAAATTAATATTTTAAATTTTAATGGCTTTAGTTTTATACTAGTGTAAATATATCCATTCAGGAAATAAAGAGTTTTTATCTTCTTTATGTTTTGTGTGTGGATATTTCTATAAAATATAACACACATTTACTTGGGAAACAATCATTTATAAATTATAGATTAGGACAAAAAATCCTTTTTGAATTATATTATTATCACGTGTTTCTATTTTTTTACTATAAAAAATTTTATTAATGAGGTAAAGATTATAATGAACCCAATAATGAGTAATAAGGGATTACCCATAACCCATTTCATGTGTGGGAATAAATTCCAGATAACCTAAAATATATCTTTGATAATATAATTATAATACATCAGTCAAGTATTTAAAACATTTCATAATGAATACTATGGAAAATAACATTTCATTTAACCTTCCTTAGAAAAAACGGTGAACTTTACCTAAGCCTTCATAATAGTAAAATTTAGATTCTCATCATAGATTCAATTTTGGGAACTTATAGTCCAAAACATTATCTATTATTACCTCAATGTTTTGTTCCCCAACTAATAGAAATTATAAAAAGTAGACACATCCTCCAAAACATTGAAATAATTTGGACAAAATCTCATTCTTTATCCTCATTTATTACCGGTATTTCTAGTATAGTCTCACTAACTCGTGTTTTTTGAGAACCAACAACATTGAGTTCTAAATGAACTCATTTCACTACTGGAAAACTAACCTATACCAACGGTTTGGAACCGTTGGTATAGGCCTCCAAACCATTGGTATAGCCTATACCAAAGGTTTGGAGAACCGTGGCGAAGTAAGCCGTTGGGATAGGTCTAATCCAACGGTTTAGGGAAAACCATTGGTATAGACCTATACCAACAGTTTTGAAAACCGTTGGCATAGGTAATATGAAAATCTATTCCAATGGTTATAAAACCATTGGTATATGTATTTCAAAAAAAATACATTCGGTGTGATTTGATCCCTGAACCCTTCGTTTATAATAGAACGACTTAACCACTAAACTAATATGACTTTTTTGAACATAAATTCATAGATATATATATGTATTATAATAATTATTTAAAATTTAGATTTATATAATGTTCTCGGGTAGTATACCTGGAAAAAAAATCGAAGAACCTATCCCAACGGTTCGCAAAACCGTTGGGATAGGTGCATATTTTTTTTCGGGGTGTATGCTGGATTTTGGGACACCCTTTCCCAACGGTTTTGGAGAACCGTTGGGAAAGGGTTGGGCCATTCCCAACGGTTCTCCAAAACCATTGGGAAAGGGGTGTTTTGAGCTCCCTTTCCCAACGGTTTGGGGGAACCGTTGGGAAAGACCCACCCCTTTCCCAACGGTTCTCCAAAACCGTTGGGAAAGGGGTGTTTTGAGCTCCCTTTCCCAACGGTTTGGGGGAACCGTTGGGAAAGACCCACCCCTTTCCCAACGGTTCTCCAAAACCGTTGGGAAAGGGTGCCTATACCAACGGTTTTTAGAAACCGTTGGTATAGAATTGTTGGGAAAGATCCGATTTCCAGTAGTGTTCTTTATAATGTTGAACATTATCTAAATAATATAAGGATTTCAATCCATAATCTCTGAGTATTTTACTAAATTTTATTTATATTTAAACTACATCAATTCCTTCCAGGATATTAGTGTGAAAATATTTCCCCAAGGGTACCATAAATCTATAAATAAATAATATTCAAGGATCTAAAACACTATGGATGAATAATTAATTTAAATTAAGTAATTCATATTATTTAAAATCTATATTTGTATCATCATAATAATTTTGAATTTAATCAATAATTATAAATTCAGTTGATATCAGTTAGTTATACATCATTTATTCCTCAAACATTCATATCAGGAACTACCTTTATTCACCTTTATTATGTATACTTATAATAACTCACAAATAATTTAACATATCTTATGGGAATTCTTTCTTCTATCATCCATTTCTTGAACACATTTTTTAATTATTCCTTCTGATATCACCACATTCCAACATTATATTATTGCAGTTCAAATCATGTTAACATATATTTTTTAGACAATGTTAAACTATTGTTTTACATAATTTTTTTTCCATATGTTATATATTTACATCATGAATATATTTGATCATAACATCTTCAAATACCATACATATGATATTATTGAAAAATTAAAAATAAAATTATTCTGAGATAATTGACATTTTCAATCCCTAATTTCCTCAAACACCCTCTACTAATTGAACTTGTATTGAATATTTAATAAAATCAAAGTACATGATATATATTCCTTAAAATTTAACAACTATAAAAATTAGAAAATTTCTCAATGAAATTTACTTCAGTTTATTCCAAATAAAAACATCTGATTCTCCATTCATACAATCATAAATTTATATTTGTTAACCATTTTCAAATTCAACTCATCTTCAATATGAATATCCAGTTGAATCATTGTGTAATTTCTTAATTTATTTTTAATTGAAGAATCATTTAACTTATCTTATGAATCTAATATATATTAAATTCTTGAAAGATATCCTTTAGGAATCACTCCCTAATTATATTATAATTCATCGGTTGCAAATTATCGCACATTTTCTTACTAATAAACTCCATTTATTCTGATACACATAACATCATATCAAAAGTGTGTTATATTCTAAATAAACAACAACAGGGGTCTATGATCCATCATCATAAAAAGAATATATTACATCTGTGAGTGTATTTTCTATAAATACACTACTATAATTGAATATGGTATTTTTTTTCTTAGAATAAATTCTATGTTTAGAATAGAACTTTGGTTTACTCACATTTTTAGTCCAATTCAATGTTTTAATAAATAAAATATCTTACCCAACTCAAATAAAAACTTATTTTTGTAATATGTAAATAAAATACAACACCTTATAAAATTAAATAGGTTCTTCACAATCACTTGAAACATCTTTTTCACACCATGTAATAGATATTTTAGAGACCATGGTTTTAAAAAAAACTACAACATGATCTAGTTACCATACCATTATTATATGTTCGATGGTCATGGTCCTTGAAATTTTATTATAAAATATTAATTCTATAATGTTCTTTTTTGGTTACTCCTATGGCCTAAACTAATAATCAAAACATGATAAAAGGATGATTGTATTTTTTGGTGGAGTGCAATACAAGTCATTCAGTATAATTGACATGAAAATTTAAAAAATCCTTATACTGTGGATCATTTTTTGTGTTTGGTTTGAGGAATAAATAATCAATGGAACATCTTCAATATAATGACAATCTGGATTCTGGAGGTGTTCATTTCATAAGATGATGTCTTGGATGAATAATATTATGGTCATATTTGACTAATCATGGCTGATGAGTAGTTTCAATTGGGTTTAAAGAAGTTGAAACTTCATTAATTCTAGGATATTACCTCAACATGTTGTTCTTTATGTGATGTTAGAGAAGGAAGAGTGTTTTTTTGAATAGTGTGGTGTGTTGGGTGAATTAATATAGTGTGAAAATTGAAGGACAACAAGAATACAAAAAAAAATATTTGTAGGGAATAATAAATAAGTTAAGTAATGAAGAGGGAATACTTTTATTTTAATGTTTAATGGTGCTATTTCAGCTAAGTTATATTCATATGTTTTATGAAGTGATATTATTATATAAATTTTTTTATTTTAAGAAAAAGTTGCTTACTCTTTTATTAATAAAAATAATGAAAAATTGAAGAGTATATTGATTTGGTGAAGACCATGTTAACATCTTTTTTGTAAAAAAATTCAATGTATGAATGATGGAATTGAATTTAAAGGTCATCATAAACAAATAAATGTTATTTAAAAATATTTAATATGTCATTTATTCATATCTCATAAAGATTTTCATTTTGGGTATATTATAGACTGTCACATTAAGAAGAAGAAATTTTAATGTTAGAATAATTTATGGATAATACATGTTTTATATCCCTGATAATTTTTATATCATGTGATCTTGAGTTCGTTGTATCACTCCCATGATTCTATTATTCACTATAAATGGTTGTTCCTTTAAAATAACTATTATCACATTTATTTTTTATTTGGTTCTGTGATTACTAAGGATAGTAATTAAAATCAATTATTTTTTTAAAATAAATATTATAGTAAACCAAGTAAAAATTAAATCACATTAATACTCTATTATTGTTTTTGGGGTGATATGTAAAGTATATTAATAAAACAATTCACCCCATCCCCTAATGAATACACATTTAATTTAACCTTGAAGGTAGAAATACAAATTAAATTATAGGAATATTTAATTATAATCATATTAGTATTCAAATTTTCCTTCGATATCAATATGTTATTAGAAGAATGGAAATGACAAATTTTATCTATTTTTTAAGATTTTTTTTAATTTATGTCTGTAATAAATCCAATAAATTTAAGGAATGAAATGAAGATTATGATGTTTTTTTTGTAAAGAACTATCATATTGTTAAATATAAGACACTGGAATATATATTATATATTAATTAGGATATTCTTGAAGTTGATGCAAATTTGTATGATCCTCATGTCATAGATTAGTGATGATTAATTTTGACCTAAACAATACATATTATTGTGGTATTTTTTATAATTAAATTATATAATCACTTTGAAATAAATAATTTATCAAATTCATAGATATTATAACAAAATATTATATATAGTACTTTAATTACATCATCAATAAGGGTGATTTTATATTTATAATACAAAATTATATAGATATAACTATAGAAATATTTATAAAATTGAAAGCATGATGACAGTTTTTTATGACTGTATGATTTATTTATAATTTTGTGTGATCTATTATAGGTTTTTATGAGACTATATAATATTATATGTTAGTAATATTAATAAATTTTATAATCTAGAAAAATTTGATAAAAAAGTTTTACATTGTAATGATCCTGATTAAGGAAATATTTTCAAGGAAAACATATATAAAATATTTATTTATAATTAAATGACAATATGAGTAACTGTTATAGAGTATATAAAGTATAAGAATGTAAAATCCATTAAATATATTTTTCCCAAGAAGTGTTAAAATGTATTCAAGGATGATTCTAAGAATTTATAGGATGATGAATGTGTTTGTATAATTTATAAATTTCTAATGTAACACAGCTCATGAAGTGTTAAACATGTAATTGATCATATCAATGAATGATTCCATTGAATTTAATCAAATATTATGTTATTTTATACTATTATTCAAATTATATAATTTAGAAATAAACAAATATTTATTTTGATAAATTATCATAAAATTGGTTCTATAGAATGGACAATTCAAAATTAAATAAGAGTATGTTTCCATATATGTGAAAATAATAGTTCATTTTGAAAATAAAATTCTGATTTATTTTACAATTAATAATGTATATTATTTTCCTAAAAGTGAAAATTTTCAAGATATTTCATTTACTGATCATGCATGTAAATTACTGATTATCGAGGTGAATGAATATGACTTATGTAATTTATTGAATATTAAAAATAAATTTCAATTTATTTACGATATTTATTTGATGTAATTCATTGTCAAAATATCTAAACTATAGAAGTAGATTCGGAAATTGGGTAGTGTATATCAATAGTAAAATGAGTGTGACATTGTTCAAGGATAAGGTGAGATACAATTAGTTCAGGAAGGAATATGTTATAATGTATGATATTCCACGGAGAAGAATATGAATGATGTTGTTCAGGATAATCTTAAATTAGTCAAAATTTTTGATAATTTGCCAGTGGTTTTGGAGATGAAATATCCATTGAAGAAGAAAATGATCAATTTGGAATAATATTTTCATGAAAAGTGTAAATAATCAAAAATATATGAGTAAACTAGTTGAAAATAAAGATAATGAAGGCAGATAAAGCTACATCACAACGTGACTTCCATAAATCTAAAAAAATTCGATCACATGAACTTGGAGATGAAGCCTTTTATTAATACAAAATAATACAATTTTAGAATGAGGTAATATATGAAAATAAATATTTCATGAAAATTTATAATTATTCATTTAAAAAAGGATATAAAATAAATCCTAAAAGGGTAACATATAGATGTTGATACAGTTTTAAAAATTATTAGTTTATGGAAGAGAATTCACGTTATATAGGAATTGATATTATTGGGGTGGGTATAAAATTGGGGATGTAATGTTATAATATAACTATTTTTTCTATAAATGAATATTATTTGGAAGGTGTGAGTTAATGTTGGTCATCCTACTAAAGGAGTATGGATGAAATGTAAATTTATAAATTGAAAATAGAAAAAAATATCAAATATAAAATGATTTTTTTTACAGTTGTGATCAATTGGGTCATGATAATGAAAATTGATTTAAAATATTATTGAATCAATTATATATAAATTGAGATGTATTATATGTACATATGAAAGAATAAAAAATAATAAACTTTTTTTAGTGAATGAATTATTAAAATATTGAAAAATGGAATGTTCATGGGTTTTATATAGTGAATGTTCCTATAATGTAACAAAATATGTGACACTTCTAAAAAAATAAACATTTCATGGATAGTCCAATGTTATTATATTAAAAGACATCACTTTTAATACCTTAATATTACATAACATTTTTATAATACATAAAAATTATACAAACAGATGCTTAAAGGAAATAATAGTCTAGTGCATTTGGAAACATGGAATCATAAAAAATGGCACATATTTGATCTATACTATCTCCCTCTAGGTTATAATTGAATTGAACCCTTCTTGAAAACATAAATACTAATAAATATCTTAATAAATTGAGCAAAGTGAACATAAAAGGGGTGAGATCATGTGCATAGTAAGGGTAAAAAAGATATTTGTAAACACAGACATGAGAATAATGGTATGAGAACATGTTGAAAAAAATATAGGATCAGACCATGCATATCAAAGATCATAAACTGGAATCATGTCCTAAATAATGGTAGATCATAATACATTAATCATATTTAAATAATGAACATAATCCAGTAAGTCATAAATTATGAATAAAAATTTGAATTGTGGGAAACAAATAAGTATATAAAATGATTTCCATAGTAGTCAAGGAATTTCATCAAAAGAAATCATTTTACAATGGGTTCACTCACTATACCATCTTGGTAGACATCATTCACTACCATGGCCAATTTAGTAGTTTTTGTTCAATCCGTACACCATTTTTGTTTTCTTGTTCAACTCTCATAGCCATCTTAATAGTCATGCTTCCCTCCCAATATCGCCTTAGTCTATTTTATTAGATTTATATCTTAACCCAATGAATTTGAGGGAGATATAGGTCTCAATCATCTCATAATGAAATCATACAAACATGTTCCACAAAATTATAAACAATCATATCATAACACATGAAATGAAATTAGTATCATAAAAATGTAACAATATCATAACATGATTAAAAAGATACAGGTTTCATAATCATTCATCAAAATAATACCCCATGAAATAATTAGTTTTTAAAATCATATAACCCATGAAATGGAAACATATTTCATATAACTCATTACTTAAAAATGAACCATTAAGAGAAATAATATGAATGGAAAAAATGATTCATTTCCCCAAAGTAAATGTGTGAAACCAATGTATTTCATCTTAGATAAATAATAATTTTTAAATTCCTTTTAAAACAATTCTTGATGGAAATATCATTTCTCTATTGAGAATAAATTTTTATTACGCAAAACAATTTCTTTGAAAATAGATTTTAAAAATTATAAAGGATGATTTAAAACCCTATAAGTTTTTTAAAAATATTTTTACAAGAAAATATTCTTAATTTATTATTTAACAAAATATTTAAATAATTTTTAAAACATGGTTTTTAAAATTAAATAGATTTCGGACTGTAGAAATAAATACGGATAGATTTTTCTTAAAAAAACGTTTCTTAATTATATTATCTACCAACAAGTGAAAAAATATTAATATTACATGTATATATATTGAATAAATAAGGGATAAGAAGAATAATGACATTTAACGAGATATGGATCCAAATATTTCATCAATGCAAACATAATCATAAACTATCCCAATAAATGGTGATATTGATTCAATAAACTATTAACACATGGTAACTTGGGATGATAATGTCCATGTAAGAAAATGTATTTACATGAATCCCAAAATATCATGAAAATATTTGATTAATGACACATCATGAAAAATTTATGATCATACATCTCAAAAAATAATTTAGATTCATAACATAACATGAGTCTCAAAAAAGGAAAATTGAGACAAAACTATCGTACATATTTGGTAATGCTTGAAACATAAACCCCATGAAATAGAGATCATAGAATGATTATGTAAATACCCATAATTATAATAATAATATTAATATAATTAATTTATGGGTAGTATATAGACCTCAAAAATTAATAGAGTGGTGAATATCCCATTTATATCATGGATATAAAAAGTGAGATGAAATTTCCTTACCCTGTGTCTTGACATTCATCGTACATCTGGAACCCCCATGTATAATAAGTATAAGAATATTATTAAAATATCATAGAACCATATTTATATATTTAATACCATATATGATTTTATTATAACTATATACTACCCATTTATTAACAATTCCATGGTAATGTAACGTTTCAGGTAATAACTGATTGGTTTATCGTATGTGTTTTGACTTTCATTCTTTATCATCATACCTAAATCATTATTTACCTGATTATTTAATGAAAAACATGACATATATATCATATATATAGAGAATATATTCATTTATAATAATCTATAATATATATATATATATGAATTGGTATGTACCATTCACGGAGACAGTAGGTCATACATACGCATTCGCGAAGACTCCATTTTTCTGGATTATTAAAAGAATGAAATTTAATGAAATATAATTATATATTTATATATTATAATTATATAATAATTTTTATTTCATATATATCATAACAGTTCCCTAATCCCATCTTTAGTATATTTGATCTTAAGTGTGAATGAATCACATCGCTTTGAGGAGGCGGTCGTCCACACTTCCACTGACAAAGTTATCATATTTACAAAAAATTGAAACAATTAATGTTGGATTTATATAAATATTATATAATTATAAAAACATATAAAATATCATATATCTCATTTAGGGAGATTGTTTCCATATTAATTTCCAACCATAAGAGGTGGTAAAGATAAAACGAACAACATTGTTTCATGAGGTGGTAATTTGTCGTACACAATAATTGTATACTCATAACATATTATTTGAAAATGAGTCTAAGTGCTGGTAAAAATCCATAAAATAAAAAAATACCAGTATATTAAGGATAAAAAGACTATATTATTTTAATGTTATAGGAATAATTTTGGAGGTGGAGAGTGAAAATAAATGAATGGAGCTTGAGGAAGGATGTTACATCTTCATTGGATAACTCATTTTGGTTTTCACCATAGGCGTTCCTTAAATGGAATTATAAACAAATTGAGGGTTTAATGAGTATGGGATGGATTTTTGGAGGTTTTTTACAAATATAATGGATTAAAATATGTAATTTGAGAGGTGTAAATAAGTGGGAGATGTGGAATCCTTTTTAGTGAATGGAGAGGACACCCATGTAATTTATTAAAAACATGTTAGGTGTTCCCATTTTTTTACATTACAATAGTCATAAAAAACCAACCAAACTATAGTTTTATTGTTTATGGAATAAATATCTCCATAAAATGGGTTTCAGATAAATTTTTTAGTAATTTGGGTCCTTAAGATTAAGGGTTTTTTCCTTATCAAGCTTACTTTTACCTTAAAAATTATAATTACTCTTCATCATTTTCACGAATCCATTTGGTAAAAAATTATATTTATATTATTATAATATACATATAACACTGATTAATAACATGTGTGTTCATTTTTAAAAATATTTTTCATAGAATTTGGGAAATTATGTTTAATTCTAATCTCATTAATGTTTCAAAAAGTGGGGTTTTAAAACAAGAATGTTAAAATGTTCATTATGGTTTCATATCTAAATTTAATATGAAATGATTTGAATGAAAAAATTGTATTAATATATGTATTATTTATCTAACTATTATTTAAACCCAACATATAAATTAACTCATCTATAAAAATAATTATAAAGAAACAAGTTTTGTATTAAAAATCAGTATTTTTCACTATTCATCCATAAATGTTGATTCTTAAAATAATCCCAAAAATTCACCCTATGATAATTTATACATTATAAATTTAAAACATTATTTTTATTTTATAAAATTAAATTTCTACATGTGTCTAAAATTATTTTAATTTTATTTTCACTACAGTACATGAAAAGAAGTTCATTTGAGAAAATAGTATTTTTAAAGATATAAAGTCTTTACAAAAAAATTATTTTTTATTATAAATATTCTATAATTTTATAAAACCATTGAAAAAAATATTTAGAATATAGTTATTACTATTCAACTAAAATAGTATTAACATCTAAGTTATAACTATCCCATTTAAATAATTATATAAATAAAATGGTGACACATAGAAACTCAGTGTTTTGTGTAATGCAAGGTAATCTGGTGTTAGGTGTAGTGTATGCCAAGTGTGTGACATGTGAAAGGAACAATTGAATTAGTTAAATTCAAGATATCAATGAATATTAATTCATTCGTAAAATAAGGGTCCATAAAAACTGATGTTGTTTCATTAAACCACATTATATTGAATTTCTACCTAAGAATTAGTAATTTTTGTAAAAAAAATTAGGATCCATCTACTTCTTCATAACCTCAAGTCCGAATATAGCCTCTTCAAACTAGATATTTCTCTACAAAAAATTTACTTGTTAAGTGGTTTTTCGAAATATTACATTATCTATATGATCCAAAATTTCAATGGGATGTTCCTCATAAAAAATAATCTACCCTAGTAGTATGACCTCTAAGTTTAGTACATTTGGGGTTTTAGGTTAGTACATACTCATGATAGATACATGGAACACATCATGGAATTTAGAGATATTCTTTTAATGTTCCAGGGGATATAATACCATACATATATGATCATGAATCTAAAATGGACAGATATACCTAGTGCATGGATTTTTTTTCTTCATGATTCTTATAAACAACTTTGAGTGATAGATTTTTAGAAACACTTTATCAACAACATCAAATTATAGATCACGATGACAGTTATCAAAAAAACTTTTTTTCCAATATTGTGATTCTATGTTATACTATCGAATGGCTCCAAAATTCTCTTCCATTTCTTTTATTATTTTTGGTCAAAATAGATTTCTTTTTCCAACTACATTCCAAAAAAATGGTTCTCTAAATTTCTTCAAATAGAATACTTCATAAGATTCCATATAAATTATTTACTCAAAGCAATTATTTGATGAAAACCCAACTATCAGAAGTTTTTTATCCTATCCACCTTTTAAATCCAATGAAAAAGATCTCAAAATATCCTCCAGAGTCTGAATTGTTCTTCCATAGTGCCCATATGTCTATGTATGATAACAAGTTATAAATCTCAATTCTGTATTAAATGATATCAAAAACAAAGATTGAAAATTTAGGTAAACCTCATATCACGATCTAATACATTATAATGTTTTACTCCATAAAACCCTTACTCATACATTATGTATATCTTGGAAATATGATCCAAATATAATTCTTCTCATATAGCAATGAAGTGTGATATCATTTTAGGAAATCGAATCACAACTATCTGGAATTAAACCCTTTAGAGGTTTTGGGAATTCTAATGGAAAAATACATAGTGTGGATCTCCCATTTTTATTATTGTATGTGTTATTGATAAAGAACCCATATAAACTTTTTCATTTAAACCTTAACATGCTCACAAAACTAGAATCTGGATTCAAACCTTGCGATATCTCTCTTAATTCCGTCCCACCAGAAGTATTCTTTTAAATATTTATAATCATTCATACATACATGATAAATAAACACTAATGAACTATGATATTCCTCTAAAGGATCATTCCTAAAATCTATTATGTAACGAACACATACATGGTTCTAAAACCTTATCATTACTTCTTGATCAAGGTTAAACTCATGAAAATTTATAACATTCTTTTACATCTCTACATCTGCCATTTGTGTTATCATAATCATCACATTGATAGATGTTTAAAATTTTATTTGAGAAAGAGAATATTTTTCTCCTTCTATTAAGATTTATATATACATCCTTCCCAAATAAATAAATATTGGATCTTTTATGATGATCACCATGGATAAGATATCATGATCCTTTCGACATAAAGCATCTGACACCATGTTCTCTTTCCTAGGGTGGTAATGTATTGAGAAGTCATAATCCTTTATCAACTCCAAAAAACTATATTTCATTTTCAACTACTTCTTGGTGAATATATATTTAATATAGTTTTGAACATTATATATATCACACATCTATCAATAATGATAATTCTTCAATATCATTAATGAAAAAATTACCATTGATAACTCCAAAAATTGTGTTCCATAATATTTCTAATGATTATTTAACTGTTGTGAGGTATAAAAGATAAATTTCTTATTGAACATAAGATATCATTAAAATTCACTCTATGATACATCACTGTAGATTATACACCATTATCCACTACATGGTAATGTATGAAAAGGTGAACTGACAAACCTTAACATCAATGCACTGAAATATTACTCACATTTTTAAATCCAGAGGAAATTGATCCCCTTATAAGTTAGTTTGGCCCATGGATTTGGTATTCATTGAAAAGTATCCAAAAAATATCAATAATTGCTAACTAAACAATTAAATACACATATCACAATCACCGTGGATGGTCTAGGGAATCATTCAATAGCATCTGTCATTGATGGGTCCACTGTTATACCCTCCCTTGAGATTTTGTGACCAAAAAATGAATCTTTTTGTTGCAAAAATTGAGACTTTATAAATTTTCAAATAGTTTCTCCTTTAATGTGGTCTTTGTCTCAATTCTCATGTTGTCTAAATTCTCTCCATTTCCCTTCAAATAGATAAAAATATCATCTAGAAATAATACCACAAACTGATCGAGGTAACCTCTAAACAATATATTCAATAAATCCATGAAGATACAATGTAAATTAGTATTAAAAAAATAATTACTATATATTTATAGTTCCCATGAATTTTAAATAATTTCTCCTTGGTTGTATCCTCTTCCTTGATCCCAGTTAATGTTATCAAGAATTAAAGTCAATCAAAGAAAAGGATTGGAGTCCATACATTTGAGTAAACAATTATTTGATTTTTGGAAGGGGATACATGTTTTTAATTATGATATTATTAAAATTATGACATTAAATAGTCGCCTTGATCCATCATTCTTTTTTAAAAAATAACTAGTTCACCCCATGGTTACAGAAATGGTAGAATGAATCCCATAAGAATGCTTCCATGGCGTTTCTTCTTCAATTCAAGTAACTTTGTCATGACCATTATATAGGGAGTATTTGAAATTTTAATGAACTAGGAATTAGTTATATTCGGAACTCAACTTCATATTTTAATGTAAGTCTACTAAACTAATCAAGAAAAACATCCATAAATTATCAATAAAAATATCATCAGTGTCAATTTTCTCCCTAACCATTTAGATAAATATCCATTATGAAGGGGAATTATTGCCCATTTACTAGATTTAATCTCTATAGGTAATTAATACATATCATAATATTAATGAACGATAATAGGATGGTTTGAAATATCTAATTTACCTTTCCTTCATTTAAAATTAGTTTTGGATTTATGAAGATAATTGGAATCCATGATTAACATGACATCAAATTCAACCAAATGATGAATGATATGATTTATAGGAAACACATTCCCACAAACTTCAAGCAAATCAGAATCATATTTGTGGGAAAAAATTATTATACCAATATGTTATTTCACTAATAATTTCACATCTAATCATTTTAGTTGAATCATAACACCCTTAAAAAATTAATTAGATATTAAAGAGTGGGTAGATAGAGAATCAAATAAGACATTTACAGTTGTAGAGTTGATTGTAAGTGTACCCTTCACCACATCATTATTACACCCCTCATAAAAAATAGTGATTTCATGAGATTTCCCTTCTCACAAGGCTTAATAGGTTATTGACATAAATAATCATCTCCAACCCATTGGTTTAATAACTTGTTAGCATTATTCCATTTCTCCCAATACATATATCGCTGAAGATTCGAAGGAGTATTCAGTGAAAATATCTCTCCATTCAAACCATTATATATCTTAATCCCAAAAAATAATGAATAAAATTCTTAATGACCCTCCCCTCAACAAAAATAAATAAATTATTATACAACTTATTAAATTTTCCTCTAGCCTTCTTCGAATGTATAAAACAAAAAGGAAATCACATATTTTTCTTTGTAGGGTTTTAGTGTTTTGTTTAAACAAAATCATATATTTCATTTCAAACCCATGGAAATCATGTATGACACCAACCTCCATTTCAATATTTATTGAAGAACAAAAAATCAATATTTAGCTACTGATGTATTTATTGGCCAACACCCATCTGAGAAAATGCTTCTTTAATATTTAGAACCTATAAAAATTAGTTTCATATTAATTCATAATTCTTGAAGCATACCTCACATTTTTAGTAAAATTATCCATATATTAACCAACTGATTAATCTCCCATTTTCTTCAGCACAAGGAACAATTTCTTCATCATTGAATGAAAAATATATAGAATATACTTTTAATTTTTTTTAACTCTTCCTAATCTAGGCATTGAGTCTCATATTTCTACCTCATATGCTTGATTATCATCCACTATTGGTCTTATTTACCATATAAATGATAAATAGCTCGAATAGCTTTATCATTCTCTAGAATCATTATAACATAGAATGTATTTTCAGTGGGACAAATCCATTGTTTACAAATAGGTGGATCAGAAGACCCACAAAAAGAAGGTTCATGATGCGTCATGACGGACTCAACAATATATGGTTCCCTCCTTTCATCATTTATAATTCCACCACTGTCCATATAATGAGATTGATGTGTGAGCATAATGACTTTATTTTTCATTCTACCAACCATAGCATATGGTTTCTCATGATGAAAATTGCGGTATTTTGAATCACAATCATCATTAATGTGATCCCTTTGGGTTCTATCCATTTACTAAAAAACAAAATCATAGAGTATGAAATATTTATCATAATGAGGAACCACATAATCATTGTTAATTAAATTTTAATTAAAAACACTTCCGAAGATAAGTGATAAACCAAACAGGTACTATCAAATCCTATGATTAGCCAACACTAAAGGATATCAGAAAATCATAGAAAACAAGACTAAGTTTGTTAGAACTAAATACCTGATATAATCCCCATTGAAGTGCTTCAACCATAATTCTCATATCTTCCTGGATTAAGTATTCAATGTGGGTAGCTAGATTGTTCCATGTTTGGACATATTCCTCCAATTGATCTTTCAGAAATTGAAACCTTATGCCAAAATAAAATCTTAGTCATTGATCTAGTCGCTTTGTTCCTTACTAGAATCCATGCTATCCTCTCTTTCTAGGATTCTTTTGACCTCCTCACTTTAGTAATTATGTTTGATATCCTTTTATTTTCGTTCTTCATTGGAATGAAGAATTAGGACAAAATATTGAGTCTTCCCTCCTTCGTTAATTCCTACCACACCACCCACCCCTTGGATGTCTCTACACTTAGCTTTAAGATTTCTAATTCTTGGCCTCAAACATTCTAGATCTAGAGGTTTTGTTATTGATTCTTTTTAATTTCCCTTACTATCTACTATTGTTTTCATTGGCTTAGGTAGTAGGGAGTAGTCTTTCCTCCATTTAGATCATTTCCCTTTAGTCACAATGGAACTCCCCGAGTCACGGTGCCCCTTCCGAACCATCTTCTTCTTTGGGCTATGGAGACCTCTAATTCTCACCCCCTCCTCACTACTAATATAAAATTTTCTAGGGTCCCAAGCTTCATTCTCACCCTATGAGAGATCCAGAACACCTGAGGGATACGCCATTATAAATGGTGCACCCACATCTAGAGTAGTCTCTAGGGACTAAACTAGGAGGTAAACATTCATATCTCCACTAGATAACACGCCTGTTTCCTAGTCCTGAACTAGACCTTCCTCTATCAAGCCATCAAAATTGATAATATGACTGTTGGTTTCTTGATATTTTTTGGTTTGGACATGGTTGTTGTATTTTCCCCATCCTCTGTAGATTTTTTCCCTGTGATACCTATACATCCTAACTTACTTGCCATCTCAACCACACCTACATGGTAAGTGGAATGATCATTGAAAATTGTAACATCATTCTGTTTTGTCAATCTAATATTTTGAGGGAATAAAGTATTCTAGTCTATCGCAACCCCATTTGGAGGCCTTGACACTGGATGCACATCAACTCTCTTGAGACTAGAACCTGATGCACTATCATGCCTAGTGAGCAAGCCACCATTCTTCATAGTTTCTGAAAATGAAGGAGAAACCAAAGGAACCAGAGATTCTCCTTCCGGAATAGGTCCTGTAGGATGGTCGACAACCGAACCATGCTTCGAGGTAATAAAGATATAAGTGACCTTCAGATCATTAGGTCCTTTTTATTTTTGGAGATGACAATTCGTCCTTGATTCCTTAAAACCCAGATTTTCAACTGCGAGAACCTAGAGAAATACAGACCCATTTATTGGAACATCCCTCCGCTACCCATGGTGAATCAAGCAACTCTTCCGACAAGAAGTGGATAAATGCCCCATGCGATGACATGAAACGCAGAAATTTTTACAAAATTTAAAAAACCATGGGTTTTTTCACCAGAATACCTCCCTGATGGTGATCGACATATATGTAAAATACTCATGTATTAAAAGCATATGCTTATTATATATTTTACATAGAAACATATTTATATATTTAATACAATAAAATATTTTTTATGACATTCTATTAACAATTCTATGTTAAAGTAACATTTTTTGTAACAGCAACTCTGTTTATCGTACGTGTTTTTACCTTTAATTCTTCATCATCAAAATAAAATCATGACTTATTTATTTCCATAATTTAAAACATTAATTAAATATCAAATATATTAATTGTATAAAAAATATAATAATATATATGTGAAATATGTTTATGAAATGGAATACTCTATTTATCGACATCGTATGAAGTACATAGACATGAATGTTGTTTCCTTTTTCATGACATTTTGAAAGAAAATTAAAAAATTAATGATATTTATACTTTTATAAATCACCATTAAAGAATAATAATTTTTTCTTATATATCTTAAATTATTTGTATGATCATCCTTAAAATATTCCACATAGATTTTGAATGAATCCTATCACTTTGAGGGGGAAGTAGTCGACATTTCCACGAAAAGAAGTTATCAAATGAAAAAAAAATAGATTCCTTGAAGGTAAGATTTATATAATAATTAAATAATTATAAATGCATAAAAATATCATATATATTTCATAGAATTAAATATTTTATATTATAATTTCTAACCATAAGATGTGGTAATCATAATACCAACAACATCATTTCATGAGGCGGTAGTTCTCCACACACATGAATGATAGGTTCATATCCCATGAGATGGAAATGTGTGTATGTCCTAGTAAATACCATAAAATAAGAAAATATCAGAATATTAAGTATACTTAGGATATTATGTTTGAATCTAGGAAGAATAATTTAGGTGGTGTAGATATAATATAAAAGAAACCACCTTCGGGACATAAGTTACCTCTTTTTTAGTTAACACATGTTGGATTCCCCCAATGGGAATCCATGGTCTGATTTCATCAAAAAAAGAGAAATCAAGGATTAAGGGAGGGATGTTGGGAATAGTATTTTTCGTAGTATGGGATAGAATAAGTGGTTTGAGTGATGTAAAGAAGGGGTAATCAATTGTGGCCTTTTATAGGGAATGGATAGTATACACATTGCCTTTTTTTAAACAATTTTTATGTTCCTATGTTTGTAAATAAATAATTAATAAAAAAACACAATAATGGAATTTTTTTTTCTAAATATGGAAAAAATGGGTTTTTGATAGGTTTATGGTTATTAGGTCCCTTATATTTATGTTTTATTCCCATGTTAAGCTAAATTTTAAATCAATAATTGCAAGTAATATTCATAACCTTCAAAAATAATTTTGGTCAAAACTAGATTATTATTATTATAATATAATAATAAAATTTATTAAAAACTTTTATGTGAATTTTTATAAATTTGTTTCATATAAGAGTAATAATTAAGGCAATTTTTAGTCACACAAATGTGGAGAGAAAGCAGGTATTTAAGGTGATGGGGTTCAAAATTTCAATATGATTTTATATCTGAATTCGGAATGAAAATATTATAATGACCTAAATTGTGATAATATATGTATAATTTACATAATTTAACATTAAAACTAGCAGAAAATATATTTTGATATAAAAATAAATTAGACAAAAAAAGTAGTTATGAACTAAAATTCATTATTTTAACTAGTCATCCAAAAATGAAGATTCACATAAATAACAAATAAAATTCACCCTAATATAATATCAACATTATAATTTTAAAAATGAAGTTAATTTAATCAAATTAAATTTCTTAATATGTCTGTAATTTGTTATATTATATTTCACATTAGGACATGAAAAGATGTTATTTGAAAAAATAGTATTTTAAAAAATATAAATAATTAACCAGAAATCATATTCTTCATTATCATTATGCTCTTTTATTTAAAAAATTATAAATTATATTTTAAAATTACTTATTACTATTAATATAACTATGTTTAATGGATTCATGATAGCTAACTCATTTAAATAATTATATCAATGAAATCACATTTCATATAAACTCAGTGTTGCTTGTAACACATGCCATGTCTGTGTTGCATATAGTACACACCATGTCAATTCCATGTGAGAGGAATGATTTATTTGTGATATTCTAGCAATCAATGAAAATTAATTCATTCAAGAAAAAATTCCCAAAATAACTTAAGGAGTTTCAAATTTTGGAATAATGAGATTTTAAAAATCAAAAAATTTAGCATAGTTGATATTAGTGGGAATAATTTGATTTCCACTATCTCAAATTATGTCAATAGGTTGAAGAAAAACATTCTTATTGTTTCTTAAATTTCAGAAGAAGGTAACAAATAAATTTTTTTGAAGTATGAATTTAATGTGAAGAGACTAAATGATTATTAACTTTTTACAAAAGTTATGTGAACAAAATGTATCGATTTTTAAATAGGAGATGCTAAAAATAAATTATTTCTATTTTATCAAGAAGGTGGAGAATGAGTGATAACATCGGTGATTTTGAAACAATTACCAAAAGTACATAATTTATTTTAATTATAAAAAATTCATGATGTTATATTTTATTAGATGGAATGATACTGGATTTTATCAACATTCAAAACCATGAAAATAGATTAATCATTTCATAAGAAAGTGTAGATTCAGCCTTATATGATAATAAATATTTTATATTTTGATACAATTGGGATTATAAGGAATAAATTTATCAAAAAGAAAATAATATATCTCATTCATTAATTAATATACATTTATTAAATTTTTATTGTTTGAGATTCAAAATAAATGGGCCTTAAATATGTTTAAGAGTTTCAAAAAAGTGGCTAAAATTAGTATGGTTTATCATTGAATCGAATTAAAATAAATAATTGATATAATACTAAAATGTTTATTTTGAAGAATATATAGAAAATTATTGTATATTAATGTGTTTACCATACCATACTCACGAAAAAATAGTTTTTCTAAAATAAATAGAAAAAGTTGGGTGGAATTTTCGCAAATAGTATTGGTAGAGAATAATACAACCTAATTAATTTTTAGACATGGGAGTAGGAAAGTTGTTCTTATCTAGATTTTTTTGACATTAAAATTCATAAATTTACCTATTTAAAATTTGATAAATCAAAAATATTACATTGGAGTATATAAGACTGTTTCACATAATAGTATTATCAATGTCAAACGAGAAAATGTGGGGAATATAAATACCCCGACCCTAGGATCTGGGATCGGGGGGGGGGACATTATTAAATTGACTTATGTTAAAATATAATTTTATATTGAAGGAAAAATTGTTTAATAGTCTCGGTATGTTAAATACATACTTGAAATTACCATTTCATTTGAAAACATCAAATCAAGAGTTTATTTTTATTTGGAAAAAATTATTCCTTATACAATGTTCTCATATTCAAATAAAAAAAAGCATTCTGGTTCATGGGGAAAATAAAACATAATAAAAGTGAGTACTCATAATTTTTTTAGGGAATGAATGCAGCGGATTCTATCTTCAATAAATTATAATAATCAATATTGAAAAGTAATAAACTAAAACCCAATCCATTTAATCAACCAATTGAGATTTATATGGAGGAAATAAATAATGGTCAAATAAAGACATAAAAAATAACATAATCATAAAACATATCAATAAAAATTCTAACTAATATAATAATGAAATATAAAATAATAAATGATATCATAATGAATGAATTCATAATGATAGAAATATGAATCATATTGTCCTGACCATCAATAATAGATTTCAAATATGTGGGTAAAAAAACTAATTTGGTCATGTGATTTGTGTCATGAGACCTATCGATGAATTTAGAGTATATTTATATCCCATACCCACATTTCACATAATAAGTCTAATGAATTCCTTATATGAAATGTGTGAAAACTTTTAAACAAAAACATGTGTATTGATAAAATATCTTTTGAAATTTAAATACATACCCCAATAAAATAAACACAACCATAATCCATGCAGAGTAATATCTTTAATGGTGATCAAATGGTACATCCTCTATCAAACTAATCGTAAACCCAAAAAATAAGTAATAAGTTTGATATAATTAAAAATATCTTCAATATATAATCAGTTCAAAAAATGTCATTGTAATTGATGCATAGATATACAATACAAATATTATGGAGGAAATTAACCTATATAATTTGAAAATGTTTTTAAAGCAAGGTGATCATAAAATATATTATAAATTAAATTATTTGATATTAAACATTCAAAACTTATTAAATTTTATTTTTAAATTTTATTTTTCATTATGGTATAAAATTATGTTCATTCCATTCAAGTTAAAACAAAGATTCTTTCATATTTTGAGTAATAGCTAAATGGTCCTCATTTGGAAAATTTATTGGCATATACCATTCGAAAAAAAAATTAACATTTAAAATTGGTAAAAATTTACTAAATATCTCCTTTGTAAAATGTTTAAATTTTTTTTGATAATAATTTAAAATATGGAATTAGATGTAAATGAAATATCGAACAGAGAGAGAAATAAAGTGTGATTTTATTAAAACATTTTTAATATCATTTGAAGAACCAAATAGTTGGAAATAGAGCTATTACATTAAAATTTTCATGAATAACCGTAGGGGATGAAAATAGATTGATTTTATGATATATATATATATATAACAATTCTAAAATGGTATAATTAAACAATAACATCCTCGAATAATAATGATATTGTGAAATAAACCCTTTACAAATGTGGAAACATATGAATCTTATGACACATGAATGAAAAAATATAAAATTTAAATTTAAATTCCATGGACAAAAATAGTTTAAATATATAACATATCACAATGTTTATTATATAAACCACATAACGAATAAGTGGTGAATATTTTTTATGTCTCAAGGAAGTAAAATTTAGGTGATAAATTCTTACCTTAGTTTCAGCATCCTTCATATGCTTCTGAACTATCTATATAATAAATATATGTCTATTTTAAAGTTAAAATAGATCAATAATATTATATCTCATATTATAAAGGATTTATATATATCCTTTTATCACCCCTTTATTAAAAATTCATTGTCAAACTCACTATTTTGGGTGGTAATTGATTAGCATTTCATATATGGTTTTGTTTTGTAATTTTGTTCCATATAATTTTATCATAGTTGCATAATATCTATAATTTTTTAAATTAATCAAATATCATATATATTCATTATATATCTATTTATGGAAATATATTAATGTTATTTATGGAAAATGTCTTACACCTTCACAAAGAATGTAGGTGATACGTATGAATACACAATGTTTACATTTTTCACAAAGGATGGTGGGAGGGAAAAATAAAATTTAATTAGAGTTTCTTGAGTAATTATTATGTCATATATATAAATTATAATAACCAAATACATAATTATTATGACCATTTAATACTAAAAATATAAACATTTCATATTTCTATGTGGATTTGGTAATCCAAATACACACACACACGAATTTATTTTTTCAAAATGATTGAAAGGTTAGTAGTTAGATATGATATTTTCTTTACAGAATCATTTCATGGTTATAGAAATAACATATATTAATAAATTTCAAGAGTACTACTTTTTATTTAAATCATGTACAAAGAATGAATCTCATCACATTGAAAGGTGATAGTCTTTCGTACACATGAGTGTCATTATTAAATCCCAAAAAGAATGAAAAGATAAAATAAATATATTGAATAATAATTCAAAAAGAAAAATAATGTCATAAATATCTTTTAAATGTGATAAATTTAAATTTATATCTATCCTTTATATGTGGTAATGTAGTAAAAATTAAATCGATTCATAAAGAGACATTATATCATAAACAACATAGATGGTTTCATATACCATTTTATGGAATTTTTGATAGATATTTGTTATTCAATTGTAATAATAAAATATTAGTACATTTGAGATATAATATTTATTATATACTAACATTTTAATAATGTTTGAATGAGGACAAAGAATAAATTTATCAATGATTTATGATTATGAATTTTACATCTTCTCCAGGTAGTCTCTTCCGGTAAATACCAAAATCATTCATAGGAGGGATTCAAAAGGAAAATTATTCCACTATTATGTGGTTATGGAATTATGTATGGTATTTGGGTTGGTATTGTATGAACCAAATGGTTTTATGTGAGAATATGGGAGGAGAGAGAATTTTCGTTTATAAGTTGATGAGAGAAGCGTCATGAATTTTTTTTTAAATATAATGTGATACACGTGTTTTTATCCTATATAAGCCTCTTAAATTGTTCATTATAAAACCATTGAGGTTATAAAGTAAATATATCATAATAAAATTGGTTGTGGACAAATTTTAGGTCTTTTTAACCCTTATATTCAATGTTTAATCCCATTAGTAAAATACTTTTTACATTGACCTTGGTAATTGATTTTTACTATATTCAAAATCTATTATGGAAAAAATAACATTTGTAACATCTCCTTAGAATTCTAAATAAATTCCTTTCTCTAGACCAAAGAGATATCCCCAGGAAAATTTTTATCCCTCAAACCCTTTCAAATCATGTCATTCAAAAATTGAACATTATTATGATTGTGACCTGACTTTCCGTGTAAGAGTTATCCTTATCTCTTCATCTATTTAGCTTTCCCACCTTGGAGATTAACATGTCATCATAAAACTAACATATCTAAATCCAGTGTGTATTGAATCATGTTCCTAGGATTATTTCTTTGTTAATATGTGCCTTCGTTTTTATTACTTGGTTTCATTGCGGGCATTCTATATATGTGAGAACGATAGGGTTTTTTTATTCAGAAATTTAATTAAACCTAAAATGATTTATTTGATTAAATTTATTTCCATTGAACATGTGGGATATTATTCTTATGTAGTTGAATCTTTTTAAATCCAATTATAAATAATAGGTGGATTATTTTTGGAAATTTTATTTTGACATGAAATTAGGAACGAACAGTAATTCCATTGAATTGGGGGGAAATTTTGAAATTGTCAAAATTGAAGGATTTTGATGGAATATAATTTTTTATGTTGAATTTTTAAAATCGATGGATTGTTTTTCAAAATTAAAATTGATGAATTTAAATTTTTTATCTGAATTTTGAAATTGAACTGTGAATTGATTTCAAATTTTTGTTTGTTAAAAATAGACTTAAATGATTTTGATAGAAAAAATTGTGATTAATCTTTGAAAAATGAAATTTTTTTATTAAATAACTATACATTGAGTTTATGGAAATTTCCATATTTGAGATGAGAAAATTTAATGAATTTTAATTTAAATAGTTATAAATTTAATTTAAAATCATTGATTTTTTATTAGAGTACAATCCAGCCTTAGGTACATAGTATTATGGACGAAACACCATGATTTCCTCCATTGAAAAACATAAATATATCATGACACATCCCCTAAGGGATGGAGATGTTATCCCATTGATCGGTGTCAATGGTGGCATGTGTATACACATATTTTCAGGTTACCATGAGATTTTGGAGTCATATAGCCTGAAACTATAGTACCCTTCTAACCATATGACGATGTTTCTCTTTTATTTGTATTTGAAATTAATATATTCCATTATTAGAAAAAGTTTTACATGTCTTATTGATTTATAAAAAATATTTTATATAAATTAATTCATTAAGAAATTGTTTTCTAAATTCCCATCATTTCAAATGTCATTCATGATTCATTTAAATATAATTATGACAATTTAAAAACTATTTATTTAATATTGATATCTAACTAATTAGATAATTAAATTTTGGAATATTCTTCTAGAATCCATAGTCAGACCCTGCCAAGATCATTACTCCCACATAACATGTTCCTTCATGTGTTTGATTATAAGATCATTCCATGTTAAAGCAGTGCAAAAGCACCACGAAGAGGCAGTTCCAAGTTGTTGATTTTTTGGGCTTTGATAGTTGATTCTGTTGGGATATGGATTGTTCATTCAGTTTCTTATACCATTCAATAGTATTTTTTGTTTTTTATACATTTCTTGTTTCTAGTACCCTTCTCTATGTGGAGTTTATTTTTTATATAAACTGAATTGTAAATCATCATTCCGTGATAATTGTGGAAAACAATTTCCTACATTAATTTTTTATGATGCCATGTACTATTCATAAACCCATAGGGATTATGAATGGTCATATAGTTATGTAAAATATGTATTCTTTATTGTTTTACTAAGGTACCCAGGCTGGGTTGTGTCAAATTATTATGAGAGGTAGCTTCAAATTCTTATCTAGATGTGAGAATATAATTTTGTGAACTTTTCTTATCATAGGATATAGTTATGAATGAAATACTAGCCAGATATCATTAAAATTAACCATACGTAACAAGGGGTGTTTTAGTAAAGTCATATTAAGAAATAGTATTAGGCTTATCCCTCCCTTTTTTGGTTATATTACAATCAAACTCTTGTTTGTTTTATATATTTGGATTAATTTATATTGTTACTAAATTTATTCAATATTGTGATATCATCCTTGTCGTTTTTATGATATGTAGCATATTTCCTCCATGTGTGAATTGAATCTAGAAGTAATATTCTACCAATCCTCATATAGAATATCATCTTGTGAACCTGATCCTGGTTGTGGTGATTTTGGGTATTTTCTAGGCTCTGGGACATGCACCACCATCAGTCCCCATTATGGCTCAAGATGTGTAACCTCAAAGGGTTGATCATTGAACCATTCTCAATATTTAATTTCTTCTAATATTCTAGTATTAAAATTCTCCAATGATCCTCAAGTAGATGAGGAATGATTGAGCAGGATTGGGGATTTTTTTTCATTTTTTAGAAACACCCAATGAAATAAATTTTAATTTTTTCATCATTTTTCAAGATGGACCAAGTAGGATATGGAAAAACAAGATGGTGATGGAGAATTAGAACATGGAATTACTATTTCAATACTTCAATTATATATTTACCAATTCAATTCTATCATGATTCGGGGTTATTGACCATGTCTTTTGAATTTATTAAACTTGGGAAAGGTGGAAAGACTTTGACCAAGTATGAAAATTATTTTTATAAGATAGTGTAGTTTTAACATGAGATAGTATCAAAAGAGATGATTAATACTTGATGATTATGGATGGGACATAGATAGGATATTCATGCTTAGTTTTTCATTTTGATGATTCTTTCATAAAATGGGGTTTTGGATAGATCATTTATGGTCAAGATGGATGTGTATGTAAGGCCAGGGTTGATGGTGGTTTATTATTCTCATTGTGAATGTGTGTATTAATATAAGGTAAATATAAATAAGTATCATTATGATGGTGGATTTCAAGATATGGCTTCTTCTAAACCTCCATAATTTCTTGGAATATGTCCTTTGATAGTCTACTGGTGTGGAATGCTAGGGTATTCAAACAAGGTATGCTTTGAGGCACCTCGGGTTTGTTGTTCATATAGATTCCCTATTAATTTTATGTGGTATAGCATATTAAATCCAATCATCATAGTGCCTTTGGATCATCATAACCTACCAAAATATTGTGTAAAAATATTCTCTATGTTCAAAAGTTTTCTATCAATATGATTTTAGAACGTAGATTCTTGATTCAGTGGATGAATCTGTTGAGGTTTCCGATATGGGTCTAGTGACTTTGGGATATATAATTAAACTAGAATGTTAATTATTGATGGATCAATTTGATTATATTGTATCTCATCCATTTATTTCAAAAAATATTACTAATCTAAATAGTCTTCAAATGTAGATTTTATCTAATGTGAAGGATATTTCTCCATACAATAGTTTCAAGTGAGGGAAAGGTATCCATAGTCTTTATTGAGTTTTCCCTATATTAGAATTCAATAATTCATGGAGTTTCCTGTTCTCTACATGAACTCTCTTGGCTTCATTATCTAGATATATTTTATAATTTCTATTAAATTCTATATTTATTGTTATCTTCATTGGGTCCCCATTATAAAATCTATGGGGTTTTCTATATTGTTATCGAGTATGGAACCCAAGGTCATGTGGACCTAAACCTTCTTATCTAGATTTAGGTAGTGTAATATACGTGTTCACCATTGATCTAGACTAAGAATCATTGATTGGTGATATTTCTCTAGTGTTCATCGAGTTTCCTAACGTGATTTCTTATAACATCTCTGTTTTATCATCAGTAAGGGTGGTAGAGTTTTCTATTGATTCATTACCTAGTACTCCACCGATTTTCATTCCATTATACCAAATGGAACTAGCTGAAATGAATGATATGTAGAGTCAGTTAGATGATATTCCATAGAATTGATTTATATACCTGATATTTGATACCTTATACATTGCATGGTCTCTTTTTTATGATGTTTGATCATTCACTCTGCATTTTGTTGATAATAAAAAACTAAACAGAGACCTAGTAATGAAAAATGAATAGTTATCCGGTATTGATGATTTTTTTGATCAGTTAAAGGGGGTGACGTAGTTCTCAATGATTATTATTCAGTATGGCTACCATTATTTTAGAATAAAAGAATCTAAAATCTCTAAAACCAACATTCAGTGTACGTATGACCTTTATGACAAAATTGTCATGCCTTATGGAATAAAAAATACTCCTTCTATTTTCATGTGTTTGATGGATAATATTTTCCTGAGTATATTGATACCTTTTTGGTACTTCTTTTTGATGAAATACTTGATTATTCTTTATTCAATGAGAATTATGTTCAACATCTATGATATTTTCTAGAATTGTTGAGAAATCACACATATTATGTGAATCTTTTGAATTGTGATTTATGGATTTGGGAAGTGATATTCTTGCGTCACATTTTTTCAGAACATGGAATATCATTTGATCCTGATAATTTTATGACTATTATTACATGGGAACAACCATGAAATGACTTCAAAATTTGGGATTATTGGTTTTCCCTGTTTATTATCTCGAGTTTATAACGAAATTCACAATTTTGGATTCTCTGATGACCTATCTAAATCATTATGGAGAGAATGTCTCTTGGGATGAAAATTTTCAATTTTTAAGATGATGTATCTTATGAAAACTTTCTTAGTGTTGACTCTTCCGAAGGACGGGTAGAGAAATATGGACATCATTGATGCATCAGATTTAATTTTGGGTAGAGATCTTATAGATTACGATCTTTTATTTTCATATGGCTCTCTTTATATTAGGTGACATTAGTATAATTATCTATACCATGACATGGAACTCGATGTTATGATGCATGTGTTTATGATTTTTCATAATTAACTTTGCATATAATGGTTTACCTTGTTTTTCCACCATAAGTGCTTGAGTTATATCTTATCTCAAAACTATTTTCAAATCATCCAGAGGCGTTGGGTGGAATACCTTCAACCTTTCTATTTGTAAATTTCCTATATCTTATGGGAATGGAATTTTATTTTAGATGCTTTTAGTAGGAAACATGGAACCATAGACATGAAACAATCATCGAAAGAATGGGACACCATGGATCTCTTTGCATAGTTTCATATTGGAGTCCCAAAATCAGTGGGTGTGGTCTCTTTGGCCGGTGTTTAGTTTATGTCCTATACACTCAAGAAGATTATTTAGGATCATTATCTCTATGATTTATTCTTTAGTATTATAGACTCTCTTTAAGATGGGAATACCATGTCGGACTTTTCATTATCAGTCGATGGAATTCTACTATATCAAAATTTATATGTTGTTATGTTATTGTTAAGGATTGATATTATGTAGGATTTCCATAATTCCCAGTGTATTATGAACCCATGAACAATGAATATGTTTTATGAAGTGTGGAGGAAGTTCTAGTGTCCATGGAAGAGAGGGGTCATTATAGAATTCTTCTTTCATTGTTATTTTTGACAGTAGTTAAAGGCTGATCACCAGAAAAATTTGAAATTGCTTTAACCACATCTATAAAGTACATGGATGTGGGATGAGATCTCTATGGAATTTTTCATTGGGTTTCCACACACCTAATAAAGGATGATTGCGATATCGGCTGTGATTAATCAGTTGATTAAACCATATCACAAAATAACCATTTGCAATACAACAATAGATGAAGATTTGGGTAAACTCTATGTGAGTGAGATTATTAATTTTCATAGAGTCCCATCTGATATGGTCTGTAATAGGGATCCACATTTCACTTATCATTTTACTAATATCATTTATTAGGGATTGAGATCTCATGTTTTTTAGTACGACATACCATCCACATTGATACGGAATGACATAATTATCTATATAGATTCATGATGATTATTTCTATGAATTCATCCATGATATTGATGTTTCCTGGGATGACCATCTAGTGATGGTTGAGTTTGATAATAAAATAGATAATAGTATGTGATCAGAATGGATCCATTTTAGTCCATCTATATCAATCCTTGAAAATCATTGTTGTGTTAGTCGAAGATGGGTGAATGTCACTTGGTTATACCAATCATGGTTCAAGAGTCAATATGAATGATTCAATTCATTCATCATATAATTTTAAAAGAACGGAGCCAGTAAAATATTATACTGATATTCATGTGAGACTATTCAAATTTTATGTTTCAATCCATGTTCTATTTAATGTTTCACCCCATTTGGTTCATTGATGGACTGGGAGAAAATGGGAACTTCCACAACATATTTTTGGACCTTTTAAGTTTTTTCAGGTGGTGGGTAATGTTTCATTAAATTTCTCAATTACACTGTGTCTGATGTCAATACATTAGATGTTATATGTATATAAATTATGTATCTATCTGTATAATCCATCTCATGTTCTAAGCTGGAGAGATCTTGAAGTTGAACCGGATTTATCGAAGATAGAATGTACAGTAAAGATAATTGATTATTAAACCATGGTACTTTGTGGGAGGGATAAACTAATTTTTTGTGTTCTATAGACATATAATTTATATTCTAATGGGGAATGGGTGGAAAATGAAACTAATAAGATAGAAGTGGCCTCATTTTATCGGTATTGATGGTTCTTGACTTTCGTTTTAGGAAAATAATGTTTTTATCGTGGTTAGGATTTAACATCATGTTACCCTTATGACAGACTTCCATTCACTTGACCAAAGGGCCATCCCCAAGAAATTTTGGAAATCTAAAACCCATTCATGTCTTTCCATTAAATAATTGAACGTTGTGGTGATTATTGTGTGACATTTGGTGTATACCTTCTCTCTCTCTATTCATCCCTTTCTCTTTCCCTCCTTGAATATTTATATATTTTCTTAAAATTGATTGATCAATATTTCATGTTGATTGAATATTGTTTCTCAATAGTGTTTATATATATTATGGGCCATCATTATTATTTGAGGGTTCAATTTTGGGTTTTGTGTTTCCATGAAGTAGGTATCTAGTTTAATTTTTATTAGACAATTTATTTAACATTAATTTTTTTATTTAAATCAATAACATTAAATTGAATAAATTAGATTTGATTCTTATAGAATTGAATTAATGAAAACCCAATTCTATTTAATTGGGGGATTTAGTTTAGGAAATTTAATTATTTCATGAAATTGGGAAAACCCCTAATTCTAATTAATTTGGTTGAGATTCTGAAATTGATGGATTTCTGTGGAATTTATGATATTGAATTCAAATTTGTGAAATTAAGGACAATTATTTTATATTTAAATTATTGAATTAAAATTGTGGAAGTTAATTCTTAATTTATTTCTAAATTAATTTAATATTCTGATTTGATATAGAATGGAATAAATTTGTTTTGATTGAAACCTTTGGGTTTTATCATGGTAAAGGTGTGTTTATTTTCAAAAACCGACAATTGTGTTGTTGTAAATTGGAATATTTGAAATAGTAGAATGGGTTTAATTGTATTTTAAACACTTTTAAGATTAATTTCCCATCATTGATTATTTATTGTAGCACATGCAAGCCTTACGTTGTTAGTGAGTTATTTCGACAACAATCTAGGATATGCAAAATTCTGAAAAATAAATGCAGCGCGTGAAATCCTTGATGGGATGGTAATGAAGTCCCCATAACCAGTGTCGAAGGGGAATGTTTATACCATTATATCTATGTCTCCTTGAATGTGTGGAGTCCTATAGCCTTAAAAAACCATACCTTTTTGGAATCATGAACAATTTTATATATTTTTTTATTTTAAATAAATATATTCCATTGTGGAAAAATGTTTTACATGGCTTGTGAATATATATAATATTTTATATATAATTTCGTAGTGATAAATTTGTTTAGAAATTGCATAATTTTAAATGTAAACCATTGTTTATATAAATATTTTTTAATGGAGAAACGTATTTATTTAAATATAAAAAAAATTATTTTTTAAATTAAAAATTATATCATACTATAAAATCCTTGGTGATAACCTACTGGGTATTAGATAACACACTACCCCATCATGTGTTTGTAGATTATATGCATCTTTGTTTGAGCTGTGGAATAGAACCACCTTGACATGGTTCTAGATATTTATTTTTTTAGGCTTGGAGAGTTGAGTATACTAGGACCTATGTTTTTATTTCATGTTCTAGTACGTTTCTATACTACTTTGGGTTTTTTAGGACTGTTTGATTTTTGGTACAGTTCACCCTATATAATTTATTTTGTATCCATACTAAAAAAATTAAAATATAATCTCAAATTATAAATTATTTTAATGAAGATGTGGATTTAAATATTTTTTTACTATTCATAAAAATTATCCTTTTCAAAAAATTATAATCATTATACTTAAATATAATTCTCAAATGAAGATTTTATAAATTATTTTTATAATTCAAATTAAATTTTCTAAATGTTTAAAATTTAAATTTAATTTATTTTCACAAATCTCTTCTAACATTAGAGAAATAATGTTTCTCTAATAACATTTCATCATATTACAAATTGGTTCTATATTATTTATAATCAATAAATAACCATTGAATTTAATTAACACATATTTAACCACAAAAATTTTATTAATTTAGTTATTACTATTTATACTAACCATATTAATGATAAGGTTATAATTTTCATGTTTAATTAAGAATTTTTAAATAGTCTATCCTATTTTTTAAAATCAAATGTTATGTGCATCACATGGTATGAATGTTTAATGATATATAACCTAATTTATTGGGGTGTTATATTCTTTTCTATAAATCATGTTGTTCTTAATCCATGCTATCAAACATGTCTTTCCTCTTTTAAACTCATAGGGTGTAATATTCTACATCACATAAAAACAATTGTGTCCTCATAATTTATCGTAACTCTTGTAATAAATGGATTGAAATTTGAAAATAACGTTTTGGGAAACCAACATCATAAATGAGGTTAATATAACATCCACTTGATAATATAGAAAGATAAGTATAAAATAAATATAGAATGACACATTTCAAGGTTTTTATATAAGATAAAATTGGTGTAAAATAAAAATATGGACATGGAAGATAATTAAAATGGCAAAGTATTAATATAAAGATATATATAAAATTTTCATTAGAATGTAAACCACCACAAAACTCTAAATTTGTGATGAGTTAAAATAGAATTTATTATAAATAATTGAAATTAAATATGATGTCATTATTTTATTAATATCATTTTCTGAATATAAGGGTTTGTTTGACAATTATGGAAGAGTAAACCCGAGGATATGCATAAAATTACATCCTCTTAGTTTCATTTCATCAATAACTAATTCATCTCTAACTCCATGAAATGTATATGCAGTTGTATTTTTTAATACAAAAGAAATAATCATCACATTTAATGGCTAATTACCTCAATAAATGAAATATAATCAAATCCACCTATCTATAGATATTTTCATTGACAACATAGTTAGTATATGTTATCCAATAATCACCAAAGATCAATTTAATCCCTAATATAAATATTTAACTTGATAAATCATATAAATAATGTATTTGTAAATATAAAGTCAAGAAATTTAGTATGTAGGAAACTACATCAACATTATATTCCCCAGAAAAAAATTCACACTTGATGTCAAATTCTAAAGATTTTAATACATAGAAAACAATATAAAATTATTCAAAACATGCATGCTTTGAAAACTAAAATCTAAGGATGAAAAATATACTCCATAAATCCAAACATGTAGTAAAATATAAGAAAGATAACCTATATCATTAATAAATATCAAGGTAACCAATAAAGTAAAATAAATATATGTCTATCATTATTATCGAATATTCAACAACAAATTAATGGGTATCTACCCTCAAAAATATCTTCTAAAAATGGTCAATTGTCCACATAATTTATTTTTGTGGTTATGAGTTAAAATTAAAAATACCTTTAGATCCATAATGGAGCTTTACTATACTTAAATCCATTTACATTTTATTATTATTATAATGATAGTGTCATTGATATAATACTTTAAAAAAATATATTGAATCCAAATTCAAGCTAGAAAATCATTCCACTTTGGTTGTATAAATAGCATGAGATTGAAAATGATCCATTATATTCATCTTGGGTATATCACATTGATGTTGTGGACATTTATTAGTGACCCATATCAATTAAGATGCAGCATTGAGCATTTGAAACCTATTTCATACCCTTTAAATCATGTTAATAGTTACCTTTCACTCCACCCACATCCAAAACTCCCAATACCTTTAAGAAAATACTAGGGTGATTATTTCTAGAATTATTACAAGATGGAAAATCCTTCTTCCCTTTATTCGATTTATCTATATTTTTTATAACATCTTGTTATTCTATTACTTTTATTATAATCCTTAAAACTTGTAGAATTGTTTCTAAACCTTGAAATCACATGATGAAATGTCCTCATATGATGTGATTATTTGGGTGAATAATACATTTGAATTATTTCTATAAACCATAAAATAAATAGTAACTCTTACTATATAAATTAAATGTATAGTCTATAGAATAAATTTATGTCCTTATAAATTTGGCTTAATACTTACATATATTTTTATCATCCCTTGGGCATAGTCTCGTGAATTTTCTCTCTATATCATGTCATTTTTTGTGAGTAAAACACTTTTCCAAGAAGAGTAAAATAAAATCATTATATTAAGTGTTTTATATTTCTTATTCATTGATAGTTTTATGAATCAATAACCACGATTGAACCTCATCTCCTAATAGATTATAAACTACACTAATAACATTTTTTCTGTAACTATATCCCAAAGAATGAAATATCTTATGTAGATAACTTTTCCATATCTCATCTCCAAATTGATTTTTATTCCTTTTGAATGATAAATGATGTAGATGAATTATGTATTCTTGAATTTTTACTACATGTGGTGGATCATATGTAAAATAATTATTTTATTTCATTGGTGAATCTAAATACCATAAAAATGACAGTGAAAACATTTTTAAGGAAAATAACCTTTTATATTTGAAAAAATTTCCCAAAAAAGATAAAAAAATATTTTGAAAATAATATACCTTTAAAAAAATTTCAATACATATAAAATAGTTTTCAAAAAAATTCTTGTTCATTAAGGTGGTAAATTCAGTTCTCATGTTTTATATTTAAACAATGATTCCTTTCGATGTTTTGGTAAAATACAATCAGGCATTATTCAGAATATGACATCAATATTCATTTAAAAAAATTTAAAAATTAGAAAATGGAAATAATATCATTAATAAATAATATTTAAAATGTTAAAATTATTTTTCAATTAATTTAAAATAACATGAATTTTTCTGAGGAATGATATTAGACCAAAGAGAGAAAAAAGTTAAATTCTATTAAAACATTTTCTCAATCATTTTATGTAATTAATAGAGGTAAAATGTATATATTACTTGAAAAATCATCATGAAGGTCCAATATAAAACAATATTGAATTATTTTAATATAAAAATATAAAATAATCCCCTAATGGGATACTTAAACAAAAACAATCTTGAATGATGATGAGATTGGGAAATAAACATTTACAACATTTTTAATATTTTATCCACAATATGTATTAATGTAATAACATTAAGTGAACCATTAAATAACATGAAGATAAATAGTTCATTATATAAAATTACAAACGGTTTTTTTTTGTAAAAAACATAAAAGAATAAGGGAAGAATAAGGCATATGTTTCACAAATGTAATGGTGAGACATTATAGTCATACCTCAGGTTTGATTTCCATTGTATATGTATGAAACTATTGTATGAGTAATAATGGGTTATTTTTAATCTATTAAAAATAAATAATAATATTTATTATACCATATATGATTTAATTATAGTATTTTGTAACATCTTTATCAACAATTCTTAGTTAAAATCATTGTTTCAAGTGATAATTGCTTTATTTCTTATAATTGTGTTTGTATGGTAATATTGGTTGTTCATTTGGTCATAGTAGCATCATATAAATTTTTTTACCACCATATAAATGTCATATATTATAAATAAATATTTATTAATAGTAATCTATTAAAATTTGGGATAGTAAACTGATGACACCATTCATGGATATTATGTCGTACATACACATGAACGTTGGTTCCATTTTTCACCATAGATAGAACAAAAGTAAAATAAATTTTAATTTACCTTCATTGAATTATTATTATGTCATATATATCATGTATATTAATAATAAGAAACCTTATTTCCATCCATGAAAAATAATAATTTCATATCGGTACGTAGAGGCAGTAGTCCACATGAACACATGAATGATGATGTTAATTTCCAACAAATTGGAAGGAAATATGTTAGGTGTAAAATAATATTTTAATAAGTATTTCTACTTTATAAACATAAAATGTATTCATTAAGTTTATATTTTTCACCTTCTATGTAATGTAAAATCAAAAAATAAATCACATCTCTTTGTGAGGTCATTGTTCGTATTATAAACGAGTGATGGCATCATATCCCCATCAGAATGAATATTACAATCATATATGTGATAGAAAAAATTTTATGTTTAAGAATTTCATTAATATTATTTATATATGTTATATCCATTATTATATCAATCATTGAATGATGGTTATTAAAAATTAATTACATCGGTTCGCAAGGTCGTAGTCCCCGAAACATATGAACTACATTTTCTTTTCCCATTTGATAGAGGGTGAGATGGATATGGGTTATTAAATTAACATAATAAAATATATTTATAGTGAATTTTATTAATATATTATTTTATTATATTTAATTAATATTCTAAGGATGAGGAAGAATAAATAAAACTAATACACATATTTATTAATTACAAATCTTATTTGTATATCCTCTTTAGAATTATACCTAGATACACAAAAGGAGGGATTCTTAATCAGAATAATTCATTAGGAATGTGATGAGGGAATTAATGAAGGGATTTATTAGGTTATTTTATGAATAAATTTATTTTATTATTTTGAAGGTTGGGAAAGATGGGGTGGCCCTTTATAAGTGTGTGAGAGGACACATATAGGCTTTTTTGAAATTTTAAGTGATATATGCATTTTTATCATCCCAAAAGCATCCAAAATGGATAATTATCAACCAATAGTAGTATTATTATCAATATATTTTCTAAAAATGCGTTATGGAAAATTTTTATGTCATTTAAACCCTTATCTTCAATGATTAACACCATCCCTCAAGTAAACACATTTTTAGCCTTAACTGTGGAAAATATTTATTAAAATTTTCAATATTAATTATGGTAATAAACTTTTTTTCAGCATATTATATAATATATATTATTATGATTAAATTTATGTAAGATATTTTTTAAAATTAAATTTATATTGGATATATAAATGAATTTAAATATAAACTCTAGATGCGACGAAAGTGTCGTTTTTGAAATAGAAAATCTTTTATGTATAGACTGTTTTTATATCAAAATTAAATTTTAAAGTCATTTAAATGAAAGAAATAATTTAAATGTATATTTATTTTTATTTATTTTACTTTATAGAAAATATTAAATATAATATAAATTTGTTCCTTATTTAAATGAAAACAAAGTATTCTATAAAAATCAGTATTTTTTACAGTTCAGCAAAAAATTAATATTTACAGAAAAAAATAAAAAATTAAATGAAAGAAAATTTTGACAAATATATTTAAAACATATTTGTTTTTTTAGAAATAAATTTATTAATACTAGTTAAATTTCACTTCAATTATCATGTGAAAAGCCTGACAAATCTTACATTTATAAAAAAATTAGTTTTTTTGAAAATATTTTTCTCTCTTGGAAATGGTTTTCATTTTATTTAAAATAAATATATAACCATTGAATTTATTATAAAATTTCATTAACCATATAATTTTCAAAAAACTTATTAGTATTCATACCTTTAATCATAATGGAACTGTTATAATTTTCATGTACATACAAAAATATTTAAATTTTGTATCCTATTTCGTTTATATATAGCGTTTTGGGAATCAGAATATATCAATGATATTATATTTATAGTAATATTTCATAATGTATTATTATGTTATATTATCTTATAATCATGATGTTGTGAATAATATAAAATATCAAAAATTGTGTCAATCATTCAAAATCATAGGGTGTTACAGGGGAGTTTCAAGAATAAGGTTTTAATGGAATATTCATCTATTATCCTTCATGCTGAAGTGGAAATCACTGTAATAATATGGAAACATGGAAGCATATTGATATTGTTATATGGATGGTGTTATATCACTCATTAAATACATATAGATATAGAAGAACAATTTTAAAAATAAATATAGGTGAAATGAATATTATTGAATATTATAGAGTAAGATTAATAAATATATAGAAGTTTCAAGTAATATTAATTATGAATAATATGATTGAAATTTATCATGAGATAAATTATAACTAAATTCAATAATCTATAATTTCGAAAAAAACAATAACACAAAAAAATCATTTATCATCATCATAAATTTGCTCATAATAGAAGAAATATGAGGAAAACAACACATGCCTAATTAAATTCTTAAATAAAACTATAAAATATAATTCAGATAGTATTTAGTTAAGATTATATTATTTATATAATTGTATAATTTTATCAAAATAATAATAATCACACATTGGAGTTATTATCTTAGATGGTCATGAATAATTTCATTGGAACATGTAATTGTTTTATATGATATATAATGAGAATAGATAATATATGATGAATAAAAAACTACATGTTTCATATGGTATTAATAGATTTAAGTGATAAATATTAATGACATTTTTTATTTGGGTTAGAGGATAAATATTATATGGCATTTTAATTTTATCAATATTAAAATATTTAAAAACGGGTACAAAATTGACATCATGTTGGACTACCAAAATAACATGAATATGATGTTTTCATAAATTAACCAATGGAATTATTAGATTGAGATGATGATGAAGCCACTATAGAATGAATATGACACTGTATGTGTCAAAACAATATCCATGAGAACAATAACAACCACTGTGGCTTTGAGTTATTAAAAATTAGAGTAAATTAGATTTTCTTTAATTTGAATCAATGTGAAAGAATTTTAATCAAATTTTAAATAATATAAGGGATGTGTTGGGAGTCTAGGATTAATTTGAGCTCACATAGAGAACATTATTAGGTGTTTGTGGATAAATACATGGTAATAAGTGTTCATGACATGTTTAATAGTCTTCAAAAAATATAAATTACTTTGGGGATGGAATTTATGTTTTATACTTTGAATTTACTGCATGAAAAACTGGATCCACGGAGTAAAGCATGATAGTAGGGGTGTTTGGTCGGTGGTAGTATAGGGTCATGATATTACCTATTGTGACCACATTATTGATGTTATTGGTTATCGTTATGAAATATATCTTGAATTAAGGCTTCATAATACGTCTTTATATTTCATGCTATAGTGGTGACTAGGTTAAGGGTTAGGTCCTTTCCATTGGGAACATCACATTATTCCCTAGATGGGTGACATGATAAAAAGTACTGGGAATGGTTATTCAATGGTGTCACTATGAGGGTAATACCATGTCCTGGTCCCTTGATATTATTCAACTATGCCTTATTATAATTCCACGGAGGGGCGATTCCTTTTTAGAAACACCTCAAGATCAATCAAACCCAATCACTCAAAAGAGTATGAAACCCCCTATATAACTCTATATTCCTCCCAATTCATTCATTCTATGATGTTTTTGTTTGATAGTTTTCTATTTGATTTATTATCAGTATTATATCTCCCTTACCCTCATAATTATTAACACCATCCCTTATTCTCAACTTATCTCATTTCACTAGATTAGGGATCAGATTAATTTCCAGATTCGGGAGAAATCATCCAACATCATGAGGAATTTGACTTTTTCCTTATTAGTGGTCCCAGATGTATATGTTTATGTCCCAAATATTATTTTACATTATGTATGCATCCACAATAATAAATTTATTTAATTTATTTAATTTTTTTCTTTACATTACAGTAATTAAATTGAAAAAATTCATAATTTTGATATCATAAGAATGTTTACCTGTCCTGAGTAGACCCCAACACATTACCTATTTTTTTAGTATCATGATGTCACCGTTATTTTTTTAATTTTTTCATAATTTTTAATAGTTTCTTAAAATCGCCAATATATTTTGTTAATGATGGTTGGGGATGATATTTCATCATGGATAATTAGAGGAGGTCGATATGATCCAAGGATTGAATTTTGAATCCTATGTTTGGTATGTTCCTGTACGTTTTTTAATACCTTATTTCATTTAGTGAATTTATATTTGTGTGGTCCCATTTTTAGTATTTTTCAATAAAATTTAATGAATGTTTGATCTTTCTAGTTAATTAATATGGGATTGGAACATCTAAATTATCAACATGGATAATGTAGTTTACTAAACAATTCAATAAATGAACCTTAGTTAAATGAGTTTCATTTTCCCTCAATCAGGACTGGTGATGGATTGAGATGAATATTTAAATAGAAAGTTGATTATTTTTTAAAATTCCATTTTAAGAATTGAATTTAATGATAATTAAATGAGTTCATGAATAGTTTTTCAAGTGGTATTTTAACAAATGTCTGTTATTTTTTAATTAATGAATCAATATAATATAAGAAAAGTCTTTATCTAGAGTAACGAAGTATATGATTCCATTATAAATTGTTTTGAAATAATTATTTTCATTTGGTATTTAAGGGAAATTAGTTAGGTATTGATTAATTTTGGATTTTTTCTAGTTAATCATGTGTAGGTTGTGCCCTATTTTTCAAGATCATGGTTACATTGAATGTGTACCATGTTTTTTTCCCTAGATTTATGTCACTTCATGATGATGCATGTGTTTTTATATTGGTTGGATATGTTTTTCTGTATCAAATATTGATTTGTGTTTAGATTATATATTTCATCCGTTATAGTGTATATATTAGTAGCCTATATTTGATTTAATAGAAATATTTCTTATTTTAATTAGTGTGTATAGGAATTACCATTGGGTGAATTGAACATAGAATGAGATTATATTTTTGACCAAAGAGAGAGTGACCCACATATTTATCATATAGGCCCATGTTTTGATTAAAATAATTTGTGAAGCTATTTTTTGAATGAGTACCCTTGCATGAGAAACCTTGAAACATCTCTAAGGGATGTGTTTAGGGACATCCCTACAGTACATTATAATATGGATCTTCAATTGGGAAAGTGTAGGTCTCTTGTGGAGATTTTTTTAAGCTTATTTTTATAATCTTATTGTGTTTTATAGGATTACATGGAGCATGAGAAATGATTTTAAACTATCCTTAAATGAGAAGTGGGTTTAAGGATATGATATATGTGGAAAACTTGTGTTAGAAGGAGTGGATGGAGATATGATGTGTGACCATCATTGTTTGATAAGGTTTCCATTATGCTTGATGTTAACCCTATATTTAGGGATAAAGGATGGGTTAAGACATTTTAAATTCCATTTATTGAGTGATAAGGGGTAGTATGAGACATGATGTGTAACATCCCTTGAGTAGTAATGTGTGGTTTGAAACAAGATGTGCAAAGTACCAAGTATTTTATAGTTACGTTTTATGATATATATGATACCCTACTCTGTATTTTAGATATTTTTTTAGGGTATATATCAATATTAATACCCAATCTGAATGGGATCTATAGTGAGAAATATTTTTATTCCCAACAGTAATGGTGCAATATGATTAACAATGCGAGAATAGTAAATGTCCCAAAAACACCAAGATAGAGAATAATAGAATCACTTGTTGGTTCAAGTTGGTGAATATAATGAATAAATGATGATTGAAATACATATAATTCAAATATCTGGGATAAAAAATGCGATAAATATCTGGGATGAGAGATTTAAATTCTATAAGTATGAAGATGATGGTTTAGAGTCTCCAAATTATTTGGGAAAGGAAGAAATCCAAAAATAGTGTCACATCACGTACAGGTTAGTTAGGAATTATTAGACTCAATGTTCAAGGAAAAGTCTCAAAGATGGATAATGTCACCAACTACAACTTTAATAATGAGAAAATCATATGAATCTACTATAATGAAATCTAATAGTTTGTTTTCCATATAAGTTATCTGGTGTCTTATGTGCCATAATTTAAAAAACCAAATATTGAGTTATAAATAAATACCCTTAGTTGTACTATTACAGTGTAAATCATATCACGTTTTTGGGAATTCAATCCTTTTGAATTCAGATCTTATTCTCTCATTAGAATCTTATGGATAATTATAAATGGGTTATGTATGTTTATAAATTCATTATAATAATATTTCACATATAAAATATAATTTAAAATCATAAATAATAAAATTATCATCTACATGAGAATTATTATGAGTTGCCTATATATTTTACCCTTATTTTTTGAACCAGACTGTGGAGATGAAATTTATTTAATAGGTAGAATATACCACCAAAAAATTATAATATATTATTTTCTCTAAATAATTCATTGTGTATGATAAGATTTCTCTCACACAACACCTCAATTAAATCATCCGCATAATATTATAATAACATTACTAATTAACCAAATATAAAAATTATTTAAAAATAAATAGCTTTAGAAAATAAATTGTTAACATGTGATAAATTAAAACAGAATCTAGTTTATTTATATTTTTAATAATCTCTTAAAATAAAATTTTAGATGTTTTTGAATTTTTATTAGATAAAATAACCCCTATTTTTTATTTCATCATACAAAAATTGAAATATTACAAATTTTTTATCATTTTATAAAAATGTTTATTTTAGAATGAATATTTCAAGATTTTCCAAAATAATATTTTCAATGATTTTATCACTTTTTAAGACTAACATTGATGATTTAAAAACAATAAAAGTAATAAAATATGAAATTAATGTATAAAAATATGTGATTTAAATACTCTTTATACTTAAAATATCGTTTAAAATTATTTTTATAGTTGATGTAATGTATTACATGAAAATAAAAATTATTTTGGGTTTTCAATTTAAATAATGGTTTTTCAAGGTGAGGATCATTTTTGTATTTCCGAAAATTCATCTTAAAATTTATTAAATTAATAAATAATATATATATTCCTATAAAATCAGTAACTCTAAGGTTTTATCATATATATGTAAATTTAAATTCATAATAATGTATTTTAAAAAAACTACATTCCACCTTTAAGTGAAGTCATTTTAAAACTAACTATTCATATCATTATTAATTTAAATTGATAATTTTTTATAAAAATAGAATTTATAATATTAATATTATGTAATAAGAAAAATATTAAATTATTTTCTTTAAATTAATTTGTGAAGGATAAAATATTACTTGCTGTAATAAATCTAATTCACTTAAATTACGATTAACATGGCGTAAAAGTTATAAACTAATCTAAAAAATCCCATAAATTGAATATTTAAGATTTTTCTTGACCAAAACATGTTTCATGTACATGTTCTCCCTGTTATATTCTTTTTACCATAAAAAGATTTTTAATTATGGAAAATTGTAATAGTGTTTCCAAAATATCCCTTACATTCACTTCTAAAAACATACCAATTCATCCTAAAAAATATAACATATCTGTATAATTATGCCTTTAAAATTAATCATTTTAATCTCCATATAATGCATCCTCCTGAATAATTCCCTCGGTGACTCATTATTTCCCAAACCTCTTCATTTTCAAGGAGACTTATAAGATAATATCATGTATCCAACGTATGTAGTATCCCACCCAAAAGCCTTCTTCATAAAATTACTCTAAAAAATATCCTATTCCAATAATATTATGATAAATTTTGTATAATTATATTAATTTTTATATTACTGTTACCACCCATATTTAATCATTTTCATCCACTATGAAAGCCGAAGTAAAGTGAACCATGAATGTGCGTAGACTATAACTTCCATTACAAATAAATTTTCAATTTTCTAATAGTTTTTAGTAATTTTATTAATATCATGAAATGTTGTTCACCATGATAAATAAATTTTCAAATATGATTATAGTAAAATTATAATCACATTATGTTAAATGTAACTACTAGTCGGTCATACTCATCCATAACAAAAAACAATGTTCTTCTTTTGGACAGTTTAACAACCAACATAAATGATGATTTTAAATATAGTCATGGATTGTTGTAAGATAATAAATATTAATACAATAATATTTTAATAATAAAATTAGTATCATTTTATGGGTTTTAAATATTTATTTATGGTTTATAATATATTATTAATAAATCATCTTAATCCATTAAAATTACAGAAATGAGCTATTATAAATTTTCTTTTCACATAACATTTACAAAAGACACAAGGAATAAAAAAAAAATGTTAAATTAGAGTAGTTTATATATTATATAATGTTAAATTAAATATAAACAATGATATTTGAATCAATTTATGTTTAATGATGTCTAAATTATTAAACGTGTGAAATGTAGTTAAAGTAATTAAATCTGGATGGTCATAATATGCTACAAATAATTAATGTACCCATGGAATTATATTAGAAAATGGATTATAAAATGTTAATATTTTTTATTAAGGTTATTAAATAGGATATCGATTAAATTATGTTTCATTGATTGGATTTTTTTTGTGTGATAAACTAAGCAAGGAAAAAAGGTAAGGATTATCGCCTCTAATTCTTAACTCTGTATCCCCTTATATATTGTGCACATAAATTGAGTTATACAATATATAAATAAAATTTTACATATCATTTCAGAAATATTATTTCAATAATTTTATTTTATGATAAACTATGATCCCCCTACTTCATTTATTTTTATTGAAGTGAAACTCAGGAATAATATTAATGTCGTCCACATTTTTGATTATTTTAGACATATTAAATGTTAATAAAAATGCTTTCTTTGTATTGATTATTCAATATACAAGGATATTTATTATCCTATTATTTTTATTTTTTGGGATTTATTATCCAAATTCAATTCCCTTGTTCAGGTAGCTACTCCAATTATATTTTCCTTTATTGTATGAATATCTTGTAATTAAAATCCACTTGTTTGAGTTATATTGTTCTATTTTGAACATTTTCAACCATTATTGGGTTATCTAAAAATAATTTTTTTTTGTAATTTTATATTAATAATTATAAGAATTAATTATTAATTAAAATAATTTTTTATTACACATTTCACAATGTGGGGGTTTCAAAAAGGTAATTTTGGATATTAATAATTTCCCATTAATAATCCCTTATTTTGGATTCATATTTCAATTAAGAAACATTATATAAATTTTTGAGATCAATTATTTTAGTATCATTTTTATTTAATGTATTTCAATTAGTTTCACTTCAAATTTTCAAAAATACTTGTGTATCTGAATCATTCGTTCATATTTTATAGTAATGGTAAAAATATCATCTAAAATATGATTAATGTTTTCACATAGATTTTCTTTTCCATTTACATTTTTTTCCAATAATAGGTTTTTTGTTAACTATTTAAAATATAATTTATATTTATATATCTTTTAGGGAAATTAAATCGAGATTCTAATGAATATAATTCATGATCCATTATTTGGTGGAATTATTCCATTATTCTTCGTCAATGATATTATTCATCCATTTCTACATCATTATGGGTTTACATTATTATAAAAGAGAATTGTTACATTGAAATTATTCACATTATTCCTAGCGATGAATTAAGATTATATTATTCAATTATTGACTTTCGTATACTCATTTCACTATATTTCATGAACATCACCTTTTACCTTATTCTTATTGTATTATGTTAAGCTATAATTAATGTTATTTTGTTGAAAAAGTGGAATGTATTGAAATTATTAGTATTATTTTATCGATGCAGAACATTATGCCCATTTTTAATATTAACTGTTGAATTGTCCTATTTATTTCTCATGATTGGTTATGATTATTTTATCTCATTTATTCAATGGGTAAATTTATTAGCATTATTGATTATTTTTTACTAATAACATAGGTTAATTATGTACTGATTATTATAAGGATATCCAGGTTTTATTTCTTAATAGGATCCTTGAGGAATTTAATAATAGTACTTTATGAGTATTTTTTTAATGAATTAAACCTAATCTAGAGATGGGTGGGGAAATTAAATTTATATCCCACATAGCCATTGACATGTCTCATGAGAACCAATAGGGAAAAATATTTTGTGTATGTCTTCCCAATTCCAAAAAATATAACAATTATTAGCTCATGATATGTAATTTGACTTGCAACAAGGCCTTGAAAATAATTATTTTATGTCTATAATTATGAATTAATCATTTTAGGGATTGGTATTATGGATATTCATGTTTTTAATTATTTTAATCAAATGTTAATCCACTCATTTTCAATTTAATTAGGGTCCCATGTTGTTTACCTATTCATCCAATAATAATTATTCTATATTTATACCACTATTTCTTCTATTCTACAATTTTTATTATAGATAACATTATCTAACCCCTTCCTAATCCATATATTTCACATAATCTGAATTATAGTTGTAAAAATGTCAGGATTAGAAGGAAAAAATTTTATAATAGTGATTTTAGATACTTGCTATGGATTACGTTGTTTTCTATATAGTTGAGAAAAATACCCATTAGTAGATAAAGTCATAGGATTTATAACTTTATTATGTTTTATACTCCTCTAAATATCTAAAATTTAAATGACCATTTGAATGTAAGAGAATCAATTGTTGTATTTTATTTTTGTAATTAATGAATGTTATATCCCAGATTTTATATCACTTAATTATAAATGTACGTAAATTATGTTTTAGTGGAACTGGATCGAGGAGTGTGGGTCTATGGAATAAAATTATTCATCTACACTATAACATATGTGATCATATTCCCATAATTGTTTCATATAGAACAAGGATACCTTTTTTATATGAGTGACCGACACCACTTATCTATGACGGACTTATCATAACAAAGCTCCCATGATGGCCCATTTACCCATAATATTGGCTAAAAATGGGTGTTTCCTAAATTTTGTTTTCAGTTATGGATATCATTACTTCTTAAATGTTATGGAATAATATTTCTCCCCACTAGTGATAATGGGGGAGACCATGAAGGATGTATAGATAACATCCAACCTCCACTTTCAGATTCATCTCTATTTCTACTCTTCTCTAAGAATACTTCTCCCCTAGTACATGTGACATCAAGAGTATCAAATAATCTTGAAAACATATCCTATTCTCTTCTACCATAAATTTGTTATTGAAAAAATAAGAATAAGGTATAAGTTTAAATAAAAATAGTAGGTATTGAAGACCTAGAAGAAACCACATTTCAAATCATTAGGCTTTTAGTTTATCATTCAAAAAAATCTCTATGGTAGTGTGAATGAGTTTAGAAAACAATATAGTATAATCAATTACAATTAAACTACCATTATATATTCCAAATATTAAAATACTATTTCCTTACGAATATTTCACAATATAACTATAGAGTAAATAATACTTATATGACCCTTCACACCAATTTTCCATTTAGTTATTCATGAAATAAAACACCCACCACTTATAGTAGGGGATCTAGTATAAAATTAATACATATCAACATAATATTTTTATGTTTCTCTAGGAAATAAAATATACATTGGATATTCTATGAAGAATCTTCAAACTCGTAAGGATCATTACTTACATGAAAGGAACACATATTATATTAAATTAATTATTGATCTTGATCTGGATCTTGGGTTCTATCGGGACCTACGTCATGAGATTGAGAAAGAGATAGTCAACCTCTCTAGTATATATCATGAACCACTCCCACCATTTTCTAAATATTTTTGATCTATAGTGGGGTTTATTGTGGAGTTTTTCCATGACTGTCTTTATAATGTTTTTAGGAATTCATCATGAGGTTTTGGTTTTATACAAAACCAAACATGATAATAAAATCCACAAAAAACATTAATCCCAAATAAAATTATATCGACATAATCAATTTATATCTTATGTATATCATAAAAAATTTAAATTTTTATAGGAGGAATTTAAATGGCAAATAATAAAAATAATATAATATTTTATATATTCATAATTGGATTTTAGGTTTACTAACTTATGTGTCAAACGTACATAGTTAACTATAATTTAAAAAAAATTCATTATTGGGGTAAATGGTTAGAAAATTGTGTACCAATCATGTGATACTTACTAGGAACCCATATAAAGAGATTATAAGGTTGGTGAATGGTCTTCTTCTCATTCGCTAAATCCATTCACATATAAAATTTCCTTTCATTTTTTTCTTTTTTCCTTTCAAATAAATTTAAAAACCAATAGAAATTACAAAAAACAAAAAAAAAATCCTAACAACTGTTGGAAACATAACACTTGTAATGATATGTTTCCTCAGTAAATTTAATCACATCTTATACCTACTGTTGTGATAATTGTACCTTTTATCTATCATGAAATTTGTAAAGAATTATAAAAATGGGATCAAATATATATTTTTTCAGTAACCAACCCATCTTAACCCATCACAATAATCTATCAGGATTTTCACATTCTCTGATGTGTCTTACCAATAATGTGGTCTGAAAAATATATATATATATAGGGCATCAAAACATAATTCATTTTCTAAAGATATATCTTAATAATTAAACAATGAAAACAAGAGGTTCATTCCAAATACTTGAAATGGACTCACAATACATTGATAATCCTTGGAACAATTAAATATTTTGAAGATAGAAATTTATCTAAACATGGACTATAAAAAATTTCCCCAAGTTTCATTGTTTTTAAAAATTAAAAAATACATCACTATAATAACCAAATATTTAAAGATTGTCTTGAAATATATATATATATATAGCTCATTTCCCAACATCAATGTAAATATGTATTTAGAAATATACATATATATATATATATTAACATATATAATCAAAGACACAAATATATAGTCATATATACACATACATATATATCTATATATATAAACACACACACACACACACACACACACATATAAATTCATAAACTCACATATTTAAATATATATATACATATACATATATTTATATATAACACATAAATACACATATATACATATATATATAATTATATTTATATATATGTATACATACACATTTATATTTATACACACAAACATATATATAAATATATAAATATATAAATATATATTTAAACAATTATATAAATAAATATACATATATTATAAAAATATATTTATTATTATAAACATATAATGTCTATAATGACAGAACATATATATATATTAATATAAACATTTAATATATATATATATATAATTATATATATATAATCATATAAATTACCATATATATGTATATAATATATACATAAACAAAATATATAAACATATATATATATTATAAATATATATATAAATTTTTAAACATACACACATAAATAAATAAATATATATATATATAGTATGATACCATTATTTAAACCATTGAATTTTAGATGAGTATGTAAGGTCACCCGATGAAAGTCTCCATCTACAAGGTTTTAATTCAACCAACTAAAAACTTTCAGTTTCATGGGAGGAGACCTTTGTTCATGCAAGAAGGGAAGGCATGGAAATCATGGGACCCATTGCATGTATGTGGTATTTGGATCATCTTATTGATAAGCTTACACGGAGGAGGAAACAATTGGGTGTGGGTGGTGGATGGAGGGACAGGGACATGGGTAGTTAAAGAATAATAAATATAAAATAAAAATAAGGTTGGTTAAAAAATTGTGAATTTCAAAAAACTAGCCATTTTTTCTATAAAGATGGCTATTTTTTAACTCATTTAATAAAATTGATGAATCACATCTGTAAATGATTTTTCACCCAATGAGTTGTTTTAAACCATCATAGAATTCCAATGTTTAAAATATTATCTTATTAGAAATGATTTAACTCATTTACTTACATTTCATAAAAATGTCCATAAATGGGCCTGAGGAATAAGTGACCATTATAAACCTCGAAAATTAGAGACACCACATTTAACTATGTTTTTCAAGAAGCATCAATCAATGAATTGTTGATTTTTAAAATTTTTTATAATTTTTTTTATGATGATGAAACAACATAATAGTTGAACTTATATCAGAATATAAAATTTAATGAACCTAATGGATATAGAAATAACCATCTAGAATCAATAATTATATAGATGAATGGATAGATTATTTATAATTAACAAATTGGAAAAATATAACTGAATGGAAGCAGATTTGGAGAGATATAAGATTTTAAAAAAGTTAGTTCTAAAAAATGAAGAGACAAAGTACTATAAGATACCCATATCCTAATGAAAATTTAGTCGCCATAAAATGTTACCTCTATCATCCCAATACAAAAAGGATAATAAAAATAATCCTTCAAAACAAAATGGTCTCTATCCCATATTTATATTAGACCAAACAAAATTTTCATACACTAGAGGGGTGTTTGTAGTGTTTCAGAACAAAAAAACCGATACGATACAACCAAGTTCTCTATATAGAACCCTTGTAAAATAAAGTATCACTTGTAAGATTAAACAAAAATAATAATTTTTTCACATAGATTTTATTTAATGTATGTAAAACATATGGCATATTATATTAAAATAATAATTCATGGTAAATGAGTAATTTAAATTAAATAAAAACACATAAATTCAATAAATTGCATATATGGAAAGAAGTGGTTATTGTTAATGTTTACATTCAATACAACATGAGAATACACATAGGTAAACTACGGTAATAAAAATAGGATCCTCATACTAGGTTCACATCTATGACATTAATTTCATATATACATGTACATATAATGTGAAGCTACTAACACTAGACAAAATATAAAACAGTCCTAGTTATTTTAATCACATTCTAATGAAAAATCATATACTAGTTATATAACCCATTTAGAACTAGTAAAAGCGGTATCATCACATATTATGGTATATGTCAAAAATTCAAACATAATATACTATGTTATTCCCATTATCTATTCATACAAATCAATATTTTCAAGTCATTAAAAATACCCACAATATCTCCCATTAAAAATATAAGCACCATCCATTCAATAAAATAATATCATAAAAATATATTTTTTTATTAAAAAAAAATTTATACCTAATAAAAGGTGGTTATTTTAAAATTTTATCAGAACATGTCATATTAGTACATTATCGATGAAGAAATTTATATATTATCATTTAAAAGAATTTATTATTAATATTTAATATTTAACTAAAAAATTCCTATTGATTTAATATAAATCGAAAATTGTGATTTTACCAACCAATTTATGTGAACCTTATATGTCATGTATTGAAATACATATGTTAAATAATATATTTTCAAACATCAATTTAATATGAACAGAACACAATTTCATACACAACATGGCCCCCCTATGAATAAATATAAATTTAATTTAAATAAAACATCATTAAAATAGAAATTATATGTAGTTATTCAATAAATTGAAAACATATAAAATAAAATACCTTATATTTTTTAATTTGTTAGTGTATTGTTTTACTTCACTCCATGTGATTACAATATACCCTTGAAAAAATAATGAATGACATTGGAAAGAAAAATACCATCATATAAATCATTCAACATCAATTTAAGATATGAATAGAACAAATAACTGTTAATGTTGAAAGGTGAGGATGGATAATGTAGAGGGTTATATAATAAATTTGAACCCCCATTCAAAATTAATCAACATAGTATGATATAGAGAAGGAAAGATGAACTATGGTAATAGAGATATAGCCCTTGTAAGTATATCTTAGAAAAAATACTTCCAAATAAGAAATCAATATTTAGAAGGAATTTGGAATTTCTAAATATTACAATTTTGAATTACAATAACAATTAATTATCATGTTTAGACTAACCATGAACCAACAAATTGGAATTATATATGAAAAATTTAATTCCCCAACCCTTCCTCATTGGCTTGTGAAGGTGGTATGGTGTTACTTGTCCTTATGCAACGTACCTATAACACGAAAGGTAGGAAACAAATGCTGAGGGAATCAAGAATAATGTGGGGAATGATTTGACCTTGAGATAAAGGAACCAACCAAACAAGACATTACCAACAAAACTACATGATGCATGTTAACATTTTACCCCTAACATTATAGTACCTGAAGACATCCAAAATAATCCAAAACTATTCCCAAAAACCAATACCACAAAACCATAAAAAAAATTAGAGTATTGAGAAGAAGACTAAACCATAAGGACGAAATAGATCTATAACACCATTTTTAACTCCCCACTATGATCAATGCTCCAAGAACCACAATTCCACTAATGCATCAGTAAGAACTGTTAACAAAATGAGATTAGTTACTCGAACAAGTTTCACAGAATTCAACATCTACAAACGCACTAATGTTCCAAAGTAAGGGTGAGTAAAAATAATCAGTAGGATTTCCCCAAATGACTTCACTACTCACAAAACTAGAAACCAAACATTAGAAAATTTATAACAAATATTTTATATAAGAAATCACTAGTTAAGCAATTACCAAAATCTATGAATACCCTTACCATGCCATGTTAACCTAGGGAAATCCACTACTATGAAATAAGCCATATTACTATCACACATTATCACAAACAATTTCCACCATGAATAGCACACATAACAAGGAAAGAAATCATGGTGGTGGATCGCGTAAAAAACATGTTTACTATATGTCTAGTCATTTGGTACTCCCTTCCCACATACCCTTGATGGCGGAAATTCCATCCACTCTCCATCCCTTTTTTATTGTTGTACTCCCCATCCACTTCACAACGTTTCAACATAAGTATACATGCTCAGGCCAAACAATAATCATATAACACACGAAGGTCAAAAACATATAAAAAAAATTTCTTGTTGAACATATCATAAAGCATAACCCATTTAATATCTCATTTCAATAATGAAACCACATTTTAATGAAAACCATTTTCACAAACCACTTCCATAAAATAATTCAAGATATCGATGTTAAAATCAATATTTTAAAATATAACAACAACAAAATTTCACCATAAAACCCCATTTTCCCAAAAAAAAAATTACACACAACTTTATGAAATGGATTTATAACTAATATCACACACAAAAATCACAAATTAATTCAAGAAAACCCAATTAATTGAAACATGCCTTCTAGTTATAAAAAAGTTATGTCAGGATATATGCCACATACATTAAGGGTTCTAGTAAAAATGAACCAACAGAAACCAAACAACAAATACAGGCGAATTGCCTACAAAAACTACTCTATATACCATTCAAAATCATAAAAATGTCTTTATATCATCACTTAAGCCTACAAAATCAATGGATCTACACACAATGGATGTAGATCTAAATAATTGAAAAAGAGTGAAGAATATATCTAGAGAAAAACACAATCAACCCAAAGTGGAGACTTACCTTAGATAAACCACCTCAAAACCACCAATAAATAACTTATATTTTATTCGAAACTCGGTATGAGATCCCCTTTATCACTTAATGTCATGGAATCCCATGTAAGGTTCATATGGGAGGATAAAGGAAGGAGTTAGGGAAAATACTGACTAAACTTGTTTAAAAAAACTATCTTTAATGGGTCAAATAGGTAGATAACATGGTTTGATAAACTATGAGCTAATCGTGAAGATGATAATTTCTGGATGTTATCATATCACATAGTTAGCTAGGATTCTTACACAGTTTGCCTAAACCATGCCAAAAAAGTGCATCCATAAATAGTCCTCTAGAACATTCTAAAAAAATTTCAAACTCTCCCAAACACTCCCAAACAATACCCCAACCACTTTATATACATAAAAAAGTATAAAAATGGTCACATACCACAAAAAATGGGTTCTTCATTCTTCCCACCATTGGACATTCCTTCCTCAGAATGTTGTGAACCATTGCTTTGTTGAAAGAGCGTGGACCATTGCTTGACAATCTCGTTTTCTTACACCCATCTCTCCTCCTAAATATTACAATGCTACCACAAACATGAATGAGACTGATCCCATTTACACACATGACTTTCTCTTTCCAATACATAATTCTCATTTCCACATGCACCAAAGAAGAATTCAGCTCCAGGACAATATGATCCCAATGAATCACATGGTCAAGATCAAGCTGAATGTTTTTCAACAGTGACACATAAAACATATTTTCGACAAAATTATACCATGGAATCAATTCAAACTGATAAGACACCTCTCAAACCCAGTCACATATCTCAAAAGGCCCTATAAACCCCATAGATAGTGTAACTTTTTTTCCAAACTATCAATTTTCCAACCAAGGATACATTCTCAAAAACACATGATCACCCACCACAAATAACAACGGTCATCAACGATGGTCCAAATATGATTAATAACAACATTGAGCCTTATCCTTCCTATTTATGATCAACATAATATTTTCTGTAGTCTATTGGACATGGATCAGTCCAACCATCGATGTTTCACTACTATCCACCCGTCATAGTGGAGAACAACATAGATTCCCATATAATGACTCCAACAGGTCCATATGTATTGAAGCTAGGTAAATATTATTATAGGATAAATCCACAAATAGTACGGGCTCCTCCCTTGAACCACTAAAATCTATTAGAAAATCCCTTAACATATCTTCCAAAGTTTGTTTCGTCCTCTTGGATTGACCATTCGTCTAAAGAAGATACATCATACTCATCCTCAACTATGTCCTAAGGGCTTGCTGAAAGGATTTACAAAAACAAGATGTAAACCTATAATATAATATAATCCAATATATATTATAATACTTTTCCTCTTTAATAATTTCTATATATATAATTTGTATGAATCCTCTATGTTATGATATTCATGAATCGAGATTAAATGGGATGAAATTATGAGTCGACCTACTATCACCCATATGGAATCATGTGTAATGACTTTTCATCAGAGAATTATAAAAAAATACATTGATATGTGCTCCCCTTTAAAAGTGGGATAGGTAAAGATTGAAACATTCTTTATCGACACTGATGCTATGCCTTTACTTGCTGACAAGTCAAACATCTTGAAATAAACTCAGCCACCTTCATTTCGATAACAACCCACTAAAACTATGCTTTCAATGCCTTATTTTTTTTATTTCTTGGATGGACAAACCACCTGGAATGATGATAATCCCTTAAGATTTCCTCCAAATAAGCCACTAGATAAACTATTTCTTTAAATAACACAAAAATTCATTATAATTTAGTTAGCAGCCCTCAATGGTCTCCCCAACATTAATTTTCAACCTCATTCCCATTCCATTAGAATTAGATGCATGCGACTCTTTAACCAACCCAACCAAGTTAGGATCAAACGAAGCAAGAAAAAAATACAAATCTATCAACCTAGTCCTCACTTTCTAACTGCATGTCAGACTTGAATGACATCGACTACCACTAACCTGATGCATGTTTCACCACCTGATCATATTATTTCCTACTTAATGCATATGCCACCGAATTTCCCTTACCTGGTGTTCACATGAAGACAAAATTAGACATCATTAGATACTACATCCGTATCATTTTCCTCATATTCAAATATCATTATGAGAAAATAAGATTTAAACTCTTATGATTAGTAAAAACTGTGAATTTCTCACTTAATAGATAATGAAACCACATTTTCAAAGCATAAATCACTTCCACGAACTCCAAATCATGAATTAGTTTGTTCTTCTAATTCATCCTCAACTACCATGATCCATATGCAACTACATGATCCCTAACATAAGAACTCACCTGATCCCTGATCCTGATGTGTCAAAATACACCACATACACTTTCTCTAGTTCTTGAAAAACCCTGATTGGTGCTGAAGTAAGGCTCCCCTTTATCTCTTCAAAAAAATTCTAAAAATTCTTATCACATTGAAATAGAGAATTCATCCTTTTCCAAACTTTCATTAGTGAGTAAAATCATGAGAAATGACAATTGAAACATCAATAATACCCAAATAGAAAAAGGATTTCTGTACCTCAACTACATTATTTGGTGGATGACAATAAATTACAGCCTCAATATTGTCGGCATCAACAGAAAAAACCTTCATAGTAATAAGTTGTCCAATTAAACGAACCTCCTATATCATAAATTAACACTTTGAAAATTTTACGTACAACTAATTATCCCTCAAGCCCCCCCCCCCACACTATCTCTATGTGTTGCTCATGTTACACCCTTGTCCTTGAATACAAAAGCATACCATCAAAAAACACCACGAGGTAATAATCCAAATATCTATGAGATATCTTATTTTTCAATTCTATGAACACCACTAGTTATTTAATTAGAGAATAGGGAATAAGAAAATACTCTTAATGTCTATATCTATATTGGAAATCATTTTTGTTAATATTATCATTGTTTATCCACAATTGATGATATCCTGACCTCAAGTCAATCTTTATGAACCAAGGATCCACCTCGCATGTTCAAACGAATATTCCATGTTTGGAAGTGGATATCAAATATTGACTGTAACTTGATTAATTATATGATAATCAACATAGATCCATAGATTTATATCCACATTTTTAACAAACAAAACAGATGCTTCCCAGTGAGACATGCTAGGTCGGATAAACCCTTTTTCTATTACTTCTCCAATTGCACCTTCAATACCAACAATTCTACTAGGGATATCTAGTAAAATAGAAGTGATATAGGCATGTTCCCTGGAAAAATAAAAATTTTAAACTCCACTTCTCTCATGGGTGGAACCCTAATAATTATTTTAGAAATGCATCCATAAACATATCAAAAAATGCCTGAAGAACACTATTCTCACCACCTTCCACTGATTTAAAAGGAAACTACACCAACAGATATGATATTGATCCCACAAGTGGGGCCTATAAATTCATTCCACCAAGATTTTCCTTCTTATCCACTCTAATTATTTGTTCAACACTATCATATGTTGTAAAACATAATGGTCATGCATTGTAATCGATGCAGGCATTAAAAATCACCAACCAATCCATTCCTAGGATTATATCATAAGAATCCATATCAAGCATTAAGAAATCCAACATCAATTTAATATCATCCTACACTGTGAAACATGATCTATATTGTAAGGCTTAACACTCTCCTAGACCTAAAGGAGTTAGATAATCAAAAACATAAGGCATCATTTCCATGGTGAGACCCAAAAAAATAATAACACGACAAGCCATAAATTTTTGGGAATCAATTATATCAAACAATTATTGTATCAACATGGAATTCAAAAGAACCATACCTCACTCTATGGATGGTATCGACTCATCATCCATCATAACCTTCATTACTCTGAACAACTGCATTCATTCCACAGTCTTCTCTTTTTTACCCTGTTGAGGTGTCATGGAATTTCTAGAATAACCATGACTAAATCAGCTTGGCTAATGAAGAATATGTTTTTACCCTATCCAATCAAGGCATAGGATTCCTGAAACCCTTGCAGATTATCATGAACACTCGACCATAGAGCATTATGACAATACCAATGATGATTTCCCATATTCTTAAAATTATGACATTCTTGAGGTTGTGTTGTAAAATCCTGCTTGATATTCCCCATAGAAATACACTAAAAACATATTATCTTACTCTCAGGCTTTGGAGGAAGATTAACTGATCATGCTGTCATATTGTAAGTTGTACTCCCCACATAGGAATATATTTCACTCTTACACATGAACCCAGTGTTCGAGTTCTCACTATTTCCCGTGGGTACCAACAAATATCCCACACCTATAGCCCAAAAAATATCTCGCTCATCCAATATTTCTCTATTCACCATTTCTATGATGTAATTTATACACATAAACATTATTTTGGAATGAATTTATGGCCATAAACTTGTTAAACAATGCATGATTTCAATGATATACTACCCACCACCTCGGTTGAAAAATTAACTATGTTCACAAAAATAGTCTTATATTTTGTCACTGAATGGTTATCCAAATTCAAACAACGGAAGATATTGTAATCTGAATCTTAAAGTTAAGAGGGTATAATTATTTATTAATCAATTCCTCAAAACCATCCGATGCCACACTTTGGTCAATCCTTGCTTGGACTTCCAGGCCCCACCACTAGAGGGAATGATCTTACAACATGTACGTGGATAACATCACTTTTATCTCATTTGGTGTTCCAAAGAATTAAAATATCTAATTCATTATATGTAGCCATGATTCTTCCCATTCTGGCTCTGAATCACCATTAAATGTGTGTGGACATTGATTTTGAAACTGAATATTATTTTCCACATAATTTGGTTCGGCTGCTTTATTCCCACATTCCACATCATGGAAAGCATGCACTATACAAAACAAAAGATTCAGGTTCACATGAGGCTCAGGTTCAACCATATTTTTAGTAGCCTTATCTATTTTGTCTCTACAACTCCAACCTAGTTCTATTTATATAAATATAAAAACAACCATAAGTCCCAAACCCTTAACAAGAAAAGGATTACAATTTCGGTTTAAATTATAAAACAACTATCACACCCATGATTTCCCCATGTTCACATTTTCCATGTTTCATTAATTTGAAAATTCCACCATGTTTTAAAAATCGATCCATTTTCAAAATAACTTGACTATCCACATTTCAAAAATACTCATTTGAAATAATTATCAGATTTTTCACACATTCATATATTTATATCACTACATAAATCATTATACTGCAATAAAATATGCATCCTGGTGGGAATTCATTTTTACCATGCACTTCATTCTCATCTCATTGGATATACCCACGATAATGAGATATCAATTGCCTATAGGTGTCTCTGAACCCCTTTTGTACAAAACTCCCTGGTAACTTGATGTTTAGCAAAAAAGGAATTGCTATGCATTCCAAGTTATGAAAATCCTACTCTTTGTTATAATTGAGACTCAATAAATGGTCTTAGAATGAATTTCAACACTAAGACCAACAATCAATGCCAAATGACCGAACAACTTCTCTCGCTAAAAATCAATAGAATGAACAAACTGATAGAACTTGTAACTCACTCTCTCTTCCTCATTGTATTTATTTGGAAGTAAGGTGATACATGGCCATTAGAAATGTTATAAATCCACCAAAGGATAGAAATAAATAATGAGGGATTCAAAAACAAATTGGGGAATGATTTTACCTTGAGATAAACCAACCAACCTAACAATACATTACCAAAAAAATTTCTTAATGCATGCTAACATAGAAACCACAACAACATAGTAGCAAAACAAAACCAAAATAATCCATAAAAATTACCAAAAACCATTACAAATCAAACCATACTAAAACAATATCATAGTACTGAGAGGAAGACTAATAAACAAGATCCCATAGAACTATGACACCATCTATAGCTCCACACCAAGATGTATGTCCCAAGCACCACAACACCACCAAAGCATCACAACAAACCTCTAGTAAAATGAGATGATTTACTCTTACCTGTGTCCCATAATACAACATTTGAAAAGGCACCAAATTTCTTTTTTTAGGTGTGAGTAATAATAATTAGTAGGATTTCTCCAAATGACTTCCCTAAACATGCGACTATTAATGATCTATTAGCACATTTATATAAAATAGTGTATATAAAACAACCTCTAGCTCAACAATTACCACAATACAAACATACCCTTACAAGGAGATGTCAAACAAGGGATGGCCACAACTGTTCTATAATCCATATAACTGTCAAACATTAGATAAAACAATTTCAATCTTACATAGCATACATAACAAAGAAAACAACCACATTTGAACTTCCCATCCAAATAGGTTTACTAATTATTGTATCAAGTTGTACTTCCTGACAAAATTTCCTTAATGTTGTGCCTTTCATCAACTCTCCATCCTTTTTTATACTTTTACTCCCTACCCACTTCACAAGGATTCAACATAACCAAACAAGGTCAACCAAACAACAATCAGATAGCACACTAATGTCAAATACATGTGCGATAAATGTTTCATATTCAAGAAATATCTTAAAGCACCACCCATGTCATATCACATTTCAATAAATGAAACACATTTTTAATTTAACCCATTTTCTCAAACCACTTCCATAATACAACCCATATATGTGATGTTAAAATCAAAATTTAAAAATTTAACTACTTGAACATTTCAAAAAAAAACCTATTTACAACAAAAAAAAATACAGAAAACATTACCACTGGGATTTCAAACCACATTGAAAAATCAAAATCACCAATTAATTAAAGAAAAACCAATTAATTGGAACAATCCTTCTAGTTCTAACAGTGTGGAGTCATGAGAGAAGCCAATGTCATTTAGGGTTCCAGTGAAATCATACCACAAGCAACAACACCGCTAATTCGGGTGAACACTCCATCAAAACAACTCTAGATCTCCTTCCCTATCATAAAAAAGACTTAATATCATCACATAAGGAAATAACAACCCTATATCTACACACAAAAAGTGTATATCAAGAAACCTAGGTGATAAGGATGTGTAGATCTAGAAAAAACCACAAGTAACCAAAAGGGGAGACTTACCCTAGATGAATTGCCTTCAAACCAGTAGTAATCCCCTTTGATTGGCATCCGAAATTGGTGGGAGAGACCCCCTTTCCCATGTGAACGAGGAATCCCATGTAGGGTATGTATGGGAGTAGAAAGGAGAGAGTTAAGGAATATCCCGACTAACCCAATTTAAAAACAAATAAATTGGCCGCATGGTTAGCTCGCACGGTTTGACAAACCATGCGATAACTGTTAAAATGAAACTATCTAAAATATGGAATATATCATGGTTACCTTGGATTCTTTCACAATTTCCCATAACCATGATCAAATCGTTCACCCTAAAAAATTCCACCTAAACATTCCAATACCTTTCCAAACTCTCCCTTATTCTCCCAAATAATACAAAACAACTTCATATATATGAAAGGGTTTAATCAATGGTCACAATCCTCAAACTGGGGGTGCTGCAAAAAATATCCATCCTCACACTATATCATTTTATAGTTTGTACAACCAAGAACCAATCAGGAAAATGCCACAAAAATTTCATGTTTAAGATGTGTAATTAATATTCCAAATTTGGATACCATGAAACCCAACCAGAAACACATTAATATTCTTATAAAAATTAAAAAAATTAGATAAACATTATATTAGTGGGAAAAATAATATATAATTAATTTTATATCTGATAAAAGTATTGTGAGCTTTATATTATATCCACTCTCTTCTTATGCTTGTGTTTTATCAAAGAGGGTGATGAAAAAATAAAATTTGAAACTATATTTTTACATTTTAAGAAAATATATTAAGGTTTAATTAAAAAAAAATGTAGTTAATTCATATTCTGCTAACTAATCAAACATATTTAATAATTATCTGATCAAAATGTCACTTTAAAACATATAAAATAAAACATTAATTTTTTTGAAAATGTGTGGATGCGAGAAACAGAATAGGGTGTTTAAAAATGGATGTGCATTACCCATATCTATGTCTTTAATATTATTAATAATTTCTACCCCAACTAAGTAAACTCATGTAGGATTTGAATTATTGAATTATTGTTATTTTTCAACATATAGGGTTATGTATACTCAATGGTTGATAAGTAAATATAATGTGGTGGATCATTGTGACAAGGAAGTAGTTTGAGGGTAATGATAACATATTTTATTTGGGTTCTACGTGGTATAGATTTTTTTTATTTTATAATTTTAATGTATGTGATTAGTAAGAGTTGTATATTATTTTATTCTCAACACAATTTTTGACAATTTATTATTAATATAACTTAGGTTAATTTTACTAATCAAGTTGATACAATTATTTTCATTGTTTAAATGTTTCTTGAAGAGGTAATAAAAAAAATAATTAATTTTAGAGAAATTTTGGGAAAATAAACAGTTATTTATGTTATGTTTTTTACAATAACATCTCATGGATCCAATTTATATTGAAAAAAACTTGTTAAAATTAATAGTGGTCATGTTGAAATCTATGGATTACATAAAATAATTTTTAACCATTTAAAGTGGTCACAATGATATGGTTATGTTGCTATATGTTATGGTCATTACATTGATCAAGTATTGAAACTATTATAATGAAATAGTGAGACATATAGATATTTTTCTTTTTTCTGTGTAGGGAATGAAAATATGGAATCACTATGTTATAGTTCATGTTTCATGAATCTGGTCTAAGGAATAAATTATCAATGTTCTGGGTTATAGTATGATGGAAAATTGGTCATAAGGTTGTTTATTTCATTAGAATCCAAATTTGATGGACTATTACATGGTTAAGATTAATTAAGAAATGAGAATGAGTAGTTTCAAAAATGGTTTAAATAAATTTGAGCTTCACTATACCCTAGGGAGTACATTAATGATCCATTATCATTTTAAAAAGATAATTTTTTATTTTTATATGTATTTTATTTTTATGGATGACTCATCTAATACACTAAAATTACATTTCATGTCTCTAATGGATGTCAAGGGTGATTAATATTTTTTCATTGAACTAAGATGTCATAATAAATGGAAACATATTTTATGTTTCTATTTTTTTAGATTTTGAATTTCATATTCAAATTTCCTATAAAAATGAAATTAAATATTTTATTTTTTTTAGTATAGAGTTATACAATACACTATATAGTTTAATATGAGAATTATAATAAGGATATACCAATAATGTTTTATTAATTATTATACATTCTATTCATGATGTTAAAATACATGGAATTTGATGTTTTATGTTCCTATTGAAGGGAAAGTGGAAAGTGGTTATATGTGATGTAATTTGTTTAATTCATGTTTTAAATTTAATATTGAATCCTTAAAATTTCATTTGGATAAAATTGTGATGAATATATTATGAAGATATGATGTCTTGTATTGTGCTTACATTTTAGAGGACAATAAATTCAATATATAATGATTTAATGTTAACATAGAGTTCTTCTTTAAACTGTTGAGTTTTTATTACTGGTTGATGACTCAAATTATTGTATATATTAAATATTAATAATTAATTCATAAAAGAGAACAATAAATAAGTCAATATAAATTTTTATGTATCTTGAGTTCATGTATATGATTTTCTACTTTGAATCTATTTTTATTAATTCATCAGGTGGTACTAGTTATTCTAGATTATATCATGGATGTAGCCATTCATTTTAAAGTGTCAAACTATTAAAATTTTCACATGGAATAATATTTTTATGTATTTCTATACTATAGTAATTGAATAAAATTATTTAAATTTAGTAGATGATATGAAATAATGATGATAAATAGAAAATTTGATCACATTATTAGGTGTGGGAGTATTTTTGTTCTAACTAAAATAAAATTGATACAATAATTCACCATCCTACACTATAGTGTTTCCTTTTGGATGGTTGTAAATAATTTAACCATGTGATACAACAATTATTTTACTATAATATATCCAAGTCATAAATTATATCTCCCATTAACATTTTACATTTTGGGACCACTTCTATTATTTATCATTTTCCTCAAAAAATTGTAAATTTCCATTCTTATGATATAGGAATATCATTTTTTACAATCACATCGCATTTAAACCAATATATAAAAATAGTATAATGTTATTATATTTCATAGTTGAAAATTGTAATAGGTAAAAAGTAGAAATCATTTTTCTTTTTCTTCTTTCTCCTTGTTTAAATATAAATAAAATATAATTATAAATTTTATCTAATAAATTAAAACAATTTAATGGGCTTGATGTGCAGAGTGAATATGTAGATGCACAAGTTTAATGATATTCATCTATTTTTATATAATATAGTCTTACAATATATGTCGATCATGTTAAATAATAGTAGTGTATTTAATTTATATATAATTATTATTATTATTTGTAAAATCCCACACACATCATTGAAATATTTTTTACATGATTTTTCAATATTAATGGACATAGCCCAATGTATTTAGGGGTCTTTCTACTCTTACACATTGTTCACTAAAACCCTTTTTTAAAATTTTAGGCTTATTTTATTCATGATACCCATTACTCGTGACCCATTTATATTGCAGGATGACTACATAATATGATTAAAATCAAAATATTAGAGATTATTATATCTGAAAATATTGTTAAGTACATTTATTCTATACAATGTGATTTATGATAGAGATCCTATAATTATTTTTGTTTTGTTATTATTTCAATATGAACAACCTTCACAGTTATAATCATCAATATTTTAGACTACAAAATGTATAATTATCTACATTTCTTCTACCAACTAGGAATATGGTATTGAATTTTGTTAAAAAAACACATATCTTGCATGTAGAACTCCTAAATAGGATGCATATCATTTATCTTATATCACTGCTAGTTTCCCTTTTTATCAATTTATTATGAGTTATTATAAGTTGAAAAATGGAAATTTCAACCAATCAACCTGTCTTATGTCAATTAATAATAAAACTAGAGAACTATTTGTCCCTCTGGTAAAAAGATACTTGAAATGAATTCAAAGGGGTTAGATAATTAATCTGAGGGATGGTTTTCACCCAAATATACCAAAATATGTAGGATATCATTTTATTGAAATCTAGGATTTATGTATCCATATATCATACGTTTTCATCCAATAAGATAGATGAACTAATACACTAACACTACTAAAATTTTAGGCTATATCCATGGACATATAATCATGGTTTTATTGGATCATGGCTATAGATAGTGTACAACCATGATTTAGTTATACAGTTGTGGCTAAAAATTTTCCATGCCTTTTTTTTCACATCACCTCGGGCTCCTCCTCCATTTTCACCCAATCGCGACCCTTCAAACTCTAGAAATGTCCCACAGTCGCTCCCCCCTCCCTGATAGACTCTGCGTGCGAACCTCCTTCCTTGACCCATCATGACCTATCCTCTCCCTGATCCTCCTCCACCGACGATTCCCCTCCACGATGGTGCCCCTTGCTTTTACCGAACAAGGAAATCCCACCACAATCCGCTAACACTGAACGCAGGACACCTCACCTCCCACACTAATGCTACTCCTAGGTGGCCTCCCCACCTCCTCGAGCATGCCTCCAACTTGGAAAACCATCTCCATGTGATCCTCCTCATCCTAGTTATAAAAAATTATGTGTTAATTATTTTTTATTAGTGTGTGTAGATGTAAACTAGAATAGTGTTACTTGATTGAGTATGGAAGAGAAGTTTTTGAATTAGATACATTATTAAAATTATGATTGACATGTGTGGAGTGAGGTATAACTAGTTTTCGTTTAAAGACAAAATTTAAAAAGACTGGGGATTTGAATGTAGGAGTTGTGCATCGTTGGAATTGAAAAAATGTGATGGTATCAAAATTTTATGGTTAAATTGGGAATTAGGGGATCATCCAGGATACTTTTGAAGGATTGAAATTCTTATGGTTGGGAGTTATTAATGACCCATGGAATTACAGGGTCAGTAATTTCAGATTTATTACATCTCTAAGATGTGTTCCAACTTGATGATTATTCTTATTTATAGGTTTGGTTGCCAAATCATAGGGTGGTGGCTAACTGCAAAAAATTGTAGTAGTCATTGGGTATACGATTGGGATAAACTTGGCGCCTCTTATTAGGTTTGTAAATAACTACAGCCATTATATGGTACCCGATGGTGGGGCACCATGTACTCAATTGTCTGGAATGTGTAACTGACCTTTCATAAGGGCCATTAGGTCCACAGTGGAGGTGGATTTTTTATCCAGTAGGGATGGATGTTGTTTTTTAAGGCTGACCAAATAGTTATTCTGGATTCCTCCATTATAAATTCTTTATGGGGTTCTTCTACTTTAAATTGATAGATGTAAGCATTCCTCTTCTACCTCCATTATTCATTATTATTTATATATTTTGATTTTTAGTTTTTATTGGTATGGTTTATGTTAGATTTTACAATGACTTGACAAAATTGATCCATTATTATGGGGCTTTTAATTATGTTTCCATAAGTGTGATTTTCTTAACATCCCCCCTATCCACAAAAACTATGTAATGCCTATATCATAGGATTAGACACAACTATCTCTGACGGTCCTCCCCATATTCCAGAGGTCATTCATCACCAAATATGGTGATGTTTCTAATATATATTTATCCATTGACATGTTAGAACTATTGTGGCACATGGAAACATTGATTTCTTTTTCTCATTATGTAAGATATTATAATTATTTATTCTTTATTAAATTTATCCTCGATGAAATCATTACAATAACACCATTCCCTTAGAGAATGTAGTGTAATGAAAATAATCTTTCACATTCTCATATTTAACCAATATTTCATGTGAACTTATTCCTTCTTATCAATTGATATATTTACCTTAAAAACATACAAATTGATATAGTAAATTTTTATTATCATGATTATTATTTATCATGGTAGATTACCCACATAAATATCCCCACAGTAGTGTTTATTATAGATTATATATCAATAAATTTCCAATATTTATTGGATTTAGGTATGGTAAAACCTGACCAAGAGGCATCATGACCATATTTTGGTGTTATATTTAAAAATATAGATATTCTAGAATCATCCCCAAGATAAAGGTGAGCTCATGGAATCTAAAGGCCTATTATATAGTAATAAAATCAATAATTTAACCATTGAATATTCATTGGAGGTTCGTCATTATTAGATTTAAAATTCTCAATAGTTATTGTGAAGTTACCATCATTGAAGCTACTATGTGATGACATTGGCCCAATGAAATTCTTCCCACTAGGAAAATTTTAAATGTTACATGTTATTCATTACCTCTAGTTATCTAGAAATTTTTTTAAAACTATAAGTAATTTTATAATTATGAACCTCAAACTCTATGCATGTCAAAGTTAATTGAGGTTCCCCAACATGCTTAATTTAATACATTCATAAATATTACTAAAAGAAAACATAGTGGATAAATGGTCTTTAATAACTATATTAATCATAGGTTCCTCTTCATTCCATGTGTCCAACATTCAAGAAAACCAAATTTATTTTCTATATGACTACCACTATCACGACCTGACCCCCGTGGCCCAAATTATGACTACCCCAATCCCGAATTCTGTAGGCCAAGGTCTGGTGACTAGCACCAAAGGTGTAAATCCGTAAACTATGAAGGAATTGCCTTTATAACTGTAAAAAAACACATCAGAGTACACAACTGGAAGGAAAGTTCTATGTAAAACTGTATACAAAAGTAGTACTGGAAAGTAAAAGGGGTTGGAAATACAAGACCAACATGAAAGTACAAGTACAACTGAAAAAAGTACAACTGAAGAAAAGTAAAGCAGCAACCTGGTTGTCCTCTGGGGTTCATACCTGAATGGTAGGTACAGATGGCCTCCTCAGCACTCCATGTCCATACGTCTCCTCCGTGTACCATCACACCGAGTAGTCCACCTATAGTTACCGCCCAGTCCTGCTACTCACTACCTCAATCAGCGATGTCCTTCATCTGCAACCAACACAATGAGGTGGGGTCATACCCCATGCAGGGGTGAGTATAACGACACTCAGTAGGGATCTCGAGACCCTCAAGGTCTTACAAATTCTAACAAGGATAAATCACAATGTATGAAATCAAAGGATAACCATTACATAGGTATATGCCCATACATATGCCTAAGTTATCTAGTAACCCATCTCGATCATGTGGAAAAACAAAAAGCCATTGACTCAACTGAAACCAGAATATTTATTAATCTGAACCCTTGGATACTGGAGAACTCCTCCCCTATCGAGTATAGTGGGTCTACCACATCACACAGAGGTTCTTCCCACTGACATCGACTGATGAGGTACTCCTCCTGTTGAGTACCGTGGATCTATTGTGCTCACACAGAGGCGCTCTCCACTGTGGGTCTGCTGCGCTCTCACAAAGGCCCTCCCCCGGTATCCTGCAGAGGTACTCCACGTGTTGAGTACCATGGGTCTTCCACGCTCACACAGAGGTGCTCTGCACCGTGGGTCTGCTGCGCTCTCACAGAGGTGCTCCCCACTAGGCAATTCAAATCACTCTGAGTCGAATTAATCAGTATTCGTCAAGTATCATCCAGTTACTAGGTTCCCGCACAAATGACTTCTCGTCTCTGGAAGATCTTCTCCACAAGATACTAGTCGATATTCCAACTGTCACAAAGTCCCACATAAATGTATCTCAAAGGTCCTCCATGTCATCGGGTTCTCAATGCAATAGACAGCGCATCAATCGGATGTCGGGTTTGTTAGTTATTATTATTCTAGACTCGGGGGCCAGATTGGATTCATGTAAGATCCAAACTGACCATATCGCAACTATTCCCCGAACTATTGTGGGGTATTCTCAAAGGGACGACTTCCCTCTAAGAATACCGGCGCTGCGGACGGTTCGTCAAACGGACATCCGGTGCCAAAGTTATGGCCCATGATGGTAATGAGTCAGTAATGGTCCCGGGTCCGGGCCAACCCGGTCGGACCAACTCAGCCCAACCCAGTCTGGGTTGACCTGATAAGTCTTGCTGGGTCTGAACTAGCCCGTTGGGTGGGTCAGCCTGCTAGGTTTTTCCCTGATCCACTGGGCCCTGCCCAGCAGACCCCGAGGGCGGTTCGGCCGGGAGGTTGCCACATAGGCGACTCTGCCCGAAGGTTTGGGCCGGTTTGGCTAGTGATGCATGGGGCGTGGCTCGGGCGACTCGGCCCAGGAGGTCAGGGTGGCTGGGAGATTAGCGGACAGGTCGCGCAGAGCACAGGCGGGCCACTGGTGAGTTGGGTAGGGAGCGATAGTGGACGGGCAGGCCGCAGGGGCACTGAACATTCCACGGAAAGGGCTGCACAGGCAGCAGGGGTGCTGAAAGGGAACTGGCCAGGGCGCGAGGGCAATAGAAGGGCATGAAAGGGCGCCAGTGGGATGCAGGCAGGTGGGCCGTGCGCCGTTCAGAATGCCGGGTGGCCGCAGGTAGGTGGGCCACACACCAGTCAGGGCACCGGGAGGCCACGGGCTTGCGGGCCGCGGGCCAAGCAGGGCACCGGGAGTCCGCGGGCAAGCAGACCGCACGATGGGTAGGGTGTCGGGATGCCACGGGTAGGTGGTCCGGGCACCGCTCGGGACTGCAGGGGACGACCGAAAGTTTCAGTGCACCATGGGGGCAGCGCGATTCGTGGAGGCTGCAGGTACCGTGGCCTTCTTCATTGTCGCCCTCGTCTCTGTCGCCTCATCGTCATGTCGTAGAACACCATAAAAAGAGGAATCGACAGAGGGTGTCGGGCCATGTTAGGTTGGCCTCCATTCTACGTGTTTAAAGTCATTTCAAAGGGTTCATTGAAATAGGAAATATGAACATCAGTTATATACAATCGCGCAATGATTTATTTTCAAATAATTAAGAGAAAAGAAAAGGGATATAACACAAGGTAATCCTACTACCTCTTGTTCGTCGATCAACGTTCATCATTCATTAATGGTGTTTCGAAAAGATGATGATGAAGATTGTCGTTCGCCGCGTTCGTCACGCACTCCCAACCACGAGCTGTGAAGGCCATGGAAGACACTCCATGTCGGTAGGATTTAACGGAGGATTTTGAAGATGGATGTTGGTGGCATTTTTGGCGTTCATTGTTCATTGTTTGGAGAAAATCTTTTCTCCCAATCTTCTCTCTTGAGCTCCCACCAAATGATAATTTCAAAGCCAAAAACAATATAACTTATCTATTATTTTTTGGCACAAAAATTTCAAAATGGGGGAATAAATTAAAAGGCTCCACTTAATAAATTACAGGTGTTGGCACTACTGATTAATGGGTAGGACAAGAGGCTCCCCTTAATTAAATTACACGCATGGGCACAATTAATTAAAAGGGAAAGGAGGCACTAATTAATAGTATAGGATGTCAAGGAACTCACCCTTCATTAATGAGTGGAGTTGGGTGATTTTCCACCCTCCCATTAATTGGGGGGTTTTAGTCTTGTGTGGTCCCCACAACATAACCTCTCACGGGAGGTTATGTTCGGGTGGGCCCCACCACCATAACCTCTCATGAGAGGTTAGGGTGTGGCAGTCCCACCTCCAACTCCCATGTGGGGGTTTTAACCAAAAACCACTCACAATCATGGTGACTCAATAATAAAATAAAGGGTTGTACACATTATTTTCTTATTTTTTTCTACAAGCCAAAAACTATCTTTTATTCTTGAACATCCGTCGTTGAGGTGAAAGACTTATTAAAAGAATACTAGCGCTGTGAGTTCAACGGTGCCCTCAGATTTTTGTTCTGAGCGATGGTTCAGAAGTTATAAAATACCGCTTGTATGTTAACTGAACGTACCTGAACAAAACTTCAGAAATTTATTAAAGGAACACCGGGCCTCAGAATCAAGCATCGTAAAAATTAACTGTCTCGTAAAAATCCCATGAATTTAAGAAAAAAATTTCAACAGAATTTTTGGGTCTTTACATTCTCCCCACCTCAGGGCCTTACATTCCTATAAGATACAACTCAAACTATGGGAACAAATAGGGGTACTGAGCATGCATCTGAGCCTCCCGCTCCCATGTGCTCTCTTGGAGGTTCTTGTGCTGCCAGTGAATGCGAACAAGAGGTATCGACTGTCCATGTAGGAGAAACTCCTGTCGATCCTCAATCTCCACTGGAACCTCTGTAAATGTCTCCGCATCATCGTCGTCCAGCTCTCCATGGTCTATGATGTGGGAAGGGTCATGCACGTATCTCTTCAGATGAGATACATGGAATACGTCATGCACTTAGTGCAACTGAGGTGGAAGAGATAAGTGGTAAGCCACCTCGCCTACTCTTCTGAGGACCATGAATGTTTCGATGAATCTCAGAGATAACTTTCCACCTCAGCCAAATCTCTATAGACCTCGTCGAGGTGAGACCCGTAGAAAGAATTGGTCGCTATCCTCGAACTCCAGAGGTCTTCATCTCCTATCATCATATGAATTCTGTCTGCTCTGTGTAGTCTTAATCCACACTTGGATGATCTGAACATTCTCCATTATAGAATCCCACTTTTTTATAACATAATGTTTCATTACATTACACAAAACTAAGGATCTTTGATGTTTAGTGTCTTGGAAACCTGTAACATAATACATGAAAACAACAAAAAAAAATTCATCCTAAACATTTGAAAGGCTTCCCCATAAGTTCATCCTAGGTTAATTACTGCATCTCATAACCTGGGGACATACATCAAAAGAAAGGGTGAGCAGAAGGCCCAGTAAGGGAACAATAGAAACATTTAACATGTGAACTTGAGATACATCAACTATGTCATGAAGAAGAACATTAAGGCAAGAGAAATAAATCATGTGGAATATCATAATAAAAATTAATTTTTTCATAACATTAAGATGTGGATACATCATTTAACATATACAATCATGAACATATCACCACGGTCCATCCCCAAGGTGTCATTTGAAAATTACCAAGGGTATTAACCAAGATATCGTGAAAATTGTAATCTCTAGTGGTTACATCATTACCCAATGCATTGGAGCGCTATCAGGGCGCACCCTTAAATTTTCCATTTATTATCATGTGAGACACATATATAATAATAAAATATTTCATAAATAACCCATATAGAATAAAATAAATGGGGTTCATTTCATAATCATAACGTTTTAAAAACTGCTCTAAAGACATGATCTCTACGTCACTTTAAAACCCACGGAAGGGGAGAGTGGGTCTCATGTATGTACATCCCAAAATTTAAAATAGAACATTTTGATATATATGTGAATACCCCTATAGAAATAAGAGCTTTGAGTATTCAATTTATAACATAAAATAATGTTGAGAAAAGGGAGTGGCATTTTGAGACGAAAATTATGCAGCATAACGGCTATGTTTCGGGTTTTTAGAAAACATTAAAATGAGAGGGGACATGGGTCAAACATTCATAAATGATCCATAAAACAGTAGAGGGACAGAATATGAAGGATATATGAACATGGTAATGAAATTTGAAGGATGTATTATATGAAATGAAGAACATTAAAGGAAGACAAAAATAAGATTACTCTTATGAAAATTCGGCAGCCTAACAGCGTCACTTAAACTTCAAAAAAATGATTTGAAAAGATAAAATAGGGTATCTCATCATGTGAACATAATATTTCAGTATGATAGATATAGAGATCATACCCCAACATAATTAAAAGGAACTTGAAATACTTGACATGAAATTTGAACTTTAAAAAGAATGAGAAGGGTGAAAGAATCCCTTAAAAATAGGCAACCTAACGGCGCCACATAAACATTCATAAAAAGAAATGCTGACAGTAAGAGGGGGTATCTCGTTATATGAAAATGAAAAGGACAATATAATTAAGATAAAATAACATCTTCCAACATAAGAACATGTATCATAAAAGAAATGACATAAAAGTGATTACTTGAAAAGAAAGAGAGAGGTCGGATCCCTTACCATAAAACGTTACTCTTAAAACTCAATGGTTTGGACCTTGAGGGCATGGGGGCAACTTGGGAGGCCTCCTAGGATGGTAATGAGACAATAACATCGTTGAGAATGATTTTGGAGTCCAAAGGATGAGATAATGGCTTGGTATTTATAGGGAAAGTGAGGGGACAAGGCATTAATGGCCAAGGGACACCTCATAAGTGGGTTTCTCAAAACCATGTGCTCTCCCAAAATATTTCCCATGAAGTTAGGCCACATGGGGCCCCCAATACAATAACTCATCACCTTTGGTCGTCCAACCCATAAAATATCTCATGAAATCATCATGACACAGTAATGATGTCATTAAACATACCGAAACCCTAAAACTGTATTTTTACTATTCACTGAAAATTCAACTTTCTCATAAAAATCCCAAAATTTCACCTTAACCAAATATCATTTCTTTGATTTCAAAAATTAACTCCATTTTATAAAAATAAATTTCTAAATATTTTTATTTTATTTTTTAAATAAATACACTACTCACCGAAAATTCATTTTTTCAGAAAAACCCCAAAATTTACCTTAACATAATATCGATGCTCTGAGTTCAAAAATGAAATCTATTTTATAAAAATAATTTTCTAAATATTTTAAATTTAATTTTTAATTAAAAACACTATTCACCAGAAAAAACTAATACTTGAATAATAATTTATGAAACCGTTATTTATCCATTTTATTGAATCACATTACTTAATCAAGGTGGCTAGATTATATTAATACTTTCTTTAAGTGAGATTACTAAACCATTTGGTCACATTACTAATCCTAAGCATAAAATCACTATTCATAATTTACGATTTATCAAAAATTAAGTTGATCTTATTAGACTCTAAATTTTGTACTGAACATAATTGTATAAGACCATTTTTTGAAAATAGTTACACATTTTTAATTATTTAAGGTTTACATAAACGTTTTTTAAAATATCCTTTCTCTAAAATTCACCAAAAATATGCATACTATATTTATCCTGACATTTAAAAAGTCATAAACATCATCATAAGAAGAAATCCCAATTTTTATTTATAACAAAGGATTACACAAGGTAGTTACGGTCTCCTTACATAGCCCCTTATCACACCATAATAGGACCTAAGTGTAAGGTGTGCTAAGGAGAGAGAATCCGAAGGAGGCTTGGCCAACATCGCACGAGCAGTAATTTCTATCTGTTTGAACTTTTCGCGAAGGCGATCCCGTTCTAGCTTCACTCGATGAAGTTCAGCTTGGGTTTGGTCCAGAGGAAAGCCCATTGGTGCTACCTTCTTCCCATGTTCTGTTAGATGGGCTTCGATCAGTCCAAGACTACTGGATGAGGCAATCAAATCTTCTTTCTATATTAATTAACCAAGATTACTTGTATTTAGAGACAATAATCAAAACGTTTAGTTTCCAGTGGTCATATTGGCCAATGGTCATATAACAGTCAAAACCCAACGGTCTCATTTTAATTATACTCATGTTATCAAATGAAACATTTTTTTTGAGTATAAAAATAAAATAAAATAACACACAAAATTAGGAAACACGATTTATTAAAAATGTTGGGTCGTTACAATCTTCCCCCCTTAAGAAATTACATCCTTGCAATTTTTAACATTGGGTTTTAAAATTTCATTGAATGTCCCACATCAGAAAAGGAGTTAGTAACACTATTACTTTAAAATAAAGAAAGGGAAGTTAAAAAGGTCGCCCGAGTTAACCCATACAAGGATTCCATGGAGGAAAACATGGATATGGAAAGAAACAAAGGGTCATGTTCTGGGGGAGAGTGATAGAAAACATGATTAAGAGAAAGTTGACCACGAGAAAATTCCAAACTTATGATGTATGTAAACGGTCTTTGATTACCTAGTAGGAAACGTAAACCAAAAACATTTTTTTACGTTTCTTTTCATAACATTGAGGAATTCATTTACTACATAGAACAAAAATATAATGAAATATACCTACCTTCATGTAGAGTTTCATCCTTTAATAAGTTTCTACCAAAACTAATCTTTTCTTCCAACGATGATCACTCAAAACTACTTGGTATCATCAAAACAAAAGAATCATCTTCTAGAGAATCACATAATCCACAAACGATTAACTATCTATTTCTTCTATCTTTAAACATTATCCCAAAAATAGAAAGGTTAAGGTAAAAAAACTCTTCAAAAAGAAATAGTCCCATAGGAATGGAAACTACTTTTAAACATTCAAAGTTCCATAGTACTACTCAATGTTCATCATAGTCCATTCCATAAATAACAATCCTTAAAATTCCTCAAAATAAACCAAACTAAGATTGAAACCCAAATACATGAAGGATTTGATAACATAGTATTCCAAAATAAACATCATTGTTCATCTCCAAACAACATCAACCACTCCTAACATCTTATAACAAAAGTAGCTGACCTAAACATATTTTACCCAAGATAGGTTAATAATTCCCATAAGTAACCTAAATTACTATAAGTCCACCTTAAATTAGTCGATTTTTCAAAATATAAAACAACCATACTCCTCAATGAAAATACCATAGTAATCTATCTACCTCGATCATATAGGGTCCCCAAAATAGTGAACGTCTTCCAAAATAATAATCATCTTTTAATCCCCTAATCATCTATGTCATATTAATATGGAAATCGTCGCATTTCCTATCACATTGGCTGTTGGGATATGTTCTTCTATTTCCCACCATTAACAAAGAGAAGAAAGTATAATTAGGGGCTTAAATACTTATCCAATAATCATGAAAAGGAACTTAAAGCATATAAGAATAACATGTAGAAGAATAGTTTACCCTAACTTTTGATCCCCTAGGTTCCCATCTAGGTTATCCATGATCATATATTTTTATGAGAATCTTTATTTTATTTTATCTTTTTTCCTTTAACAGTGTTTCATACTAAGCTTATGAATTTACCAAAGCATATCCCCTAGGAGTGTCATAACCAAGAGTGCAGCAAGGCCCGTTGTCGTGTACTAGTTCTCGTTTTAGTCTAGCTCAAAGCAGTGTTTTTGGGTTTTACCCCTATGTTCATTTGTGCCAGAGCCACCTCTACCTGCTTGTATCTAGACATGGATGCATTTTCTTGACAACCCATTACTCAATACTCACCAAAATACCAGGAAGATTTCCTATATATAAACTTTTATATAGGTTTCTTCCTAATGTTTTCATATCCTAATTTCCACAAATAATTAAACAACTTTTTGATACCAACTATAGCATCCCGCCTTTTTATAACATAAACTTTCATTACATTACCCAAAACTGAGGATCATTAAGGTTTAGTGTCTTGGAAACCAGGAACATAATACATGAAAACAACATGAAAAATTCTTCTTCAACACTTTAAAGTCTTCTCCTTATGTTCATCCTAGGTTCATTACTGCATCTCCTAACCTGGGGACATACATGAAAAGAAAGGGCGAGAAAAAGTCCCAGTAAGGGAACAAGAGAAACATTTAACATGTGAACATGAGATATATCAACTATGTCATGAGAAAGAACATTAAGGCATGAGAAAGAAATCATGTGGAATATCATAATAAAAAAACATTTTTCATAACTTTAAGATGTGGCTACATCATTTAACATAGAAAATCATGAACATATCACCATGGTTCATCCCTAAGGTGTCATTTGAAAATTACCAAAGTTATTCACCAAGATGTCGTGAAAATTGTAATCTCTAGTGGTTATATCATTACCCAATGCATTGGAGCGCAATCAGGGAGCACCCTTAAATTTGCCTTTATTATCATGTGAGCCACATATATCATCATAAAAAATTTCATAAATAAACCATATATCATAAAATAAATGGTTTTCATTTCATAATCATAACGTTTTAAAAACTACTTTAAAGACATGATCTTTACATCACTTTAAAACCCACTGAAGGGGAGAGAGGGTCTCATGTATGTAAATCCCAGAATTTAAAATATAAAATTCTGATTAATATGTGAGTACCACTATAGAAATAAGGGCTTTGAGTATTCACTTTATAACATAAAATAATTTTGAGAAAATAGAGAGGCATTTTGAGACGAAAATTCAGCAGCATAACGGCTATGTTTTGGGTTTTTAGAAAACATTGAAAAGAGAGGGGACATGCTTCAAACATTCATAAATAATCCCTAAAATAGTATAAGGACAGAATATGAAGGATATATAAACATGGTAATGAAATTTTAAAGATGTACCATATGAAATGAAGAACATGAAAGGAAGACAAAAATAAGATTTCTCTTATGAAAATTCGGCAGCCTAACGGTTCCACTTAAACTTCAACAAAAATGATTTGAAAAGATAAAATAGGGTCTCTCATCATGTGAACATAAGAGTTCAGTATGATAGATATAGATATCATACCCCCAACATAATTAAAAGGATCTTGAAAGACTTGACATGAAAGTAGAACTTTGAAAATAATGAGAAGGGTGAAAGAATCCCTTAAAAATTCGGCAGCCTAACGGCGCCACATAAACATTAATAAAACGAAATGATAAGAGTAAGAGGGGGTCTCTCATCATATGAAAATGAAAATTACTGTATAATGATGATAAAATAACTTTCTCCAACATAAGAACATGGAGAATAAAATAATTGACATAAAAGAGATTACTTGAAAAGAAAGATAGAGGTCTGATCCCTTACCTTAAAACGTAACTCTTAAAACTCAATGGTTTGGACCTTGAGGGCTTGGGGGGAACCTTGGGAGGACACCTTGGGAGGTAAGGATACCAGAACATCGTTTATAATGATTTTGGAGTCCAAAAGATGATATAATGGCTTGGTATTTATAGGGAAAGTGAGTGGAGAAGGCATTAATGACCAAGGGACAACTCATAAGTGGGTTTCTCAAAACCATGTGCTATCCCAAGATATTTCCCATGATGTTAGGCCACATGGGGCCCAAAATAAAATAATTCATCACCTTTGGTTTTCCAACCCATAAAATATCTCATGATATAATCATGACATAGTTATGATGTCATTAAACATACTGAAACCCTAAAACTGTATTTTTACTATTCACCGAAAATTCAACTTTCTCAGAAAAATCCCAACATTTCACCTTAACCAAATATCAATTCTATGATTTGAAAAATGAACTCAATTTTATAAAAATAATTTTCTAAATATTTTTAATTTATTTTTTAAAAAAATACACTATTCACCGAAAATTCATTTTTTTCAAAAAAAACCCCAAAATTTACCTTTACGTAATATCGATGCTCTAAGATCAAAAATGAAATCAATTTTATAAAAATAATTTTCTAAGTATTTTTAATTTGATTTTTAATTAAAAAAAACTATTCACCCGAAATAACTAATACTTGAATAATAATTTATGAAACCGTTATTTAACCATTTTATTGAATCACATTACTTAATCAAGGTGCCTAGATTATATTAATACTTTATTTAAGTGAGATTACTAATCCATTTGGTCACATTGCTAATCCTAAGCATGAAATCACTATTCATAATTTACTATTCATCAAAAAATTAAGTTGATCTTATTAGACTCTGAATTTCGTACTGGACATAATTGTAGAAGACCATTTTTTGAAAATCATTACACATTTATAATTATTTGAGGGTTACATAAACATTTTTTAAAATATCCTTTCTCTAAAATTCACCAAAAATATTCATACTATATTTATCCGGACATTTAAAAATCCATAAACATCATCATAAGAAGAAATACCAAATTTTTTTTTAAACAAACGATTACACAAGGCAGTTACAGTCACCTTACATAGCCCCTTGTCACACCAGCAGAAGACCTAAGTGTAAGGTGTGCTAAGGTGAGAGAAGCCGAGGGTGGCTCGACCAACATCGCACGAGTAGTAATTTCTATCCGTTTGAACTTCTCGTGAAGGCGATCCCATTCTTGCATCACACAATGAAGTTCAGCTTGGGTTTGGTCCAGAGCAAAGCCCGGTGGTGCTACCTTCTTCCCAAGTTCTGTTAGATGGGCTTCGATTGGTCCAAGACTTCTGGGTGAGGCCATCGAATCATCTTTCAATATTAATTAACCAATATTTATTGTATTTAGAGACAATAATCAAAATGTTTAGTTTCCAGCGGTCATATTGACCAACGGTCATATAACAGTCAATTCCCAACGGTCTCATTTTAATTATACTCAGGTTATCAAATGAAACATTTTTGTTGAGTATAAAAATAAAATAAAATAACACACAAAATTAGGAAACAAGATTTATTCAAAATTTCAGGTCGTTACATCCGTAGTAGCTCGTACAATCTGTGGTCCCACTAGTGCTGACTCCCCAGGGTCAGTCCAGCTAAAGGGTGATCTGCAAGTTCAGACGCACAAGGCCTCAAAAGGTGTCATCCCGATGGTGGAGTGATATATTACTTGTAAGAAAAACCACCCAAGGAAATTTATCCTCCCAGCAATGACTGAAGTCGAGGAAACATGCACGTAGCAAGTCCTCGAGGGTCTGAATGGTCTGCTCGGTCTAACCATCCATCTAAGGATGGAAGGCGGTGCTCAAGAGAAGTTATGTCCTGAATGCTTCGTGCAAACCCTTCTATAGTCGTGAGGTAAATCGTGTGTCACGATTGGAGACAATTGATGAAGGTACTCCATGTAAACACACAATACCCTGTACATAAAGGCATCCCATGCTCTCTACTGAACCCTCCTCTCTAATCAGTATGAAGTGGGGTGACTTGGTGAGTTGGACGATGATCACCCAAATCAAGTCATGACCCCTAGATGTGTGTGGGAGACCCCTCATGAAGTCCATGTATATCCCATCCCACTTCCACTTTGGGACCTCTAAAGGCTGGACCAAGCCTGCTGGCACCTGGTGCTCTGCCTTCACTTGCTGAGAAGTGAGATACCATGAGACAAACTCTACTAATTCCTTCTTAATACCTAGCTACCAGTCCTGCCGCCAAAGGTATTGGTATATCTTCACCACTCCTGGATGTACTGCTAGAGGGGATGTGTGGAACTCCCTCAACAGTTCCTCCTAATGTGCCACCGGTACCATGGTACGTCCTCTAAAGAGGATGACGTGCTCACCACCTTCAGAGAATCCATTAGGTGCCTCCCCTGTGGTTATCTAATCACGTAGTTCCTCGCAGTCAGTGTCCTTATGTTGTGCCTCCCTAACTAGCTGAAGAAGAGTTGGAGTGAATGAATGATACTGTAGAAAGGCTGCTCTATCTCTATCCACAATGGATATCTGTAAAGAAGCCAGCTACTCTGTCACCTCTCCTAGCAGCTGTATACCTGTCATCCTATTGAGCACATCTGTAACAACGTTCCCCTTCCCAAAGAATGGACTATCATGAAGTGATAGTCCTAGAGTAACTCAAGACAAAGTCACTATCTTAGGTTCAGGTCCTTATGAGAGAAGATATACCTGAGACTCTTGTGATACGAGTACACAGTAAAACTCTCACCCATCAGATAGTTCCACCACATCTTCAAGGTGAAGAACACTGCTTCTAACTCGAGGTAATGGGTAGCGTAGTTCTGCTCTTGCTGTCTTAGCTACTGAGAACCATAAAAAATCACTGATCGCTCTTGCATCAGTACACACCCACGTCTAGTCCCTAATACGTCATAGTAGACTACATATCTGACGCCCTCCTCTAGAAGCCTCAAGATGGGGGCACTATTCAGCTTATGCCTCAGCTCCTAAAAGCTCTTCTGGAATCTCTCTGACCACACGAAGGGTTTCCCATTCTTCGTCAAGGCTGATAGTGGTGCTTCCACTCTAGGGAAGTCTGGAACAAGCTTCCAATAGTATCCGGCCAAACCCAGGAAACTTTTTACCCCCATCATTGTCTTGGGTGGCTACCTAGAAATTACCACTTTGATCTTCACTGGATCCACTACAACTCCACAATCTGAGATAACATGTCCCAAGAAGTGAACCTTTCAAATCCAAAACTGGCAAGTGTTTGAGGAAGACTTGCGTGCCCATAGTGACTTGCGCGCCGATACTTGCGCGCCGAGGTTGACTTGAGCGCCAAGTAAGGTTTGTTCCAGCAGTGCTTTCGGGCTGCGTGAAAGCTGGAAGTTTGCCCGATACCTTCGGTGCAAAGAGATATTCATCAATGGGTGAAAGTTAAACTTCAACAGAGCATCTACATACAATAGAAGATGCATTCTTTCATGAAAATGAAGAGACCTACAGGTCTATAAACTGTGAGTGGATTCCATCCAAGAGCAGTGAGCTTAGGAAGAGGAAGAAGGTGATCCTCTCCACCGGCAGTGAGCCAGAGAGAGAGAAACAGGGAGTGACCCTTGGGAAAGCAGTGAGCTGACCCTAAACATTGTAAAGGCAGTGAGCCTGGGCATAGAAGTGATCTAGCCCGAACCTTGTAATCCACAACTAGTGAAGATTAGTGGAATTTGGTACGACCGGCAACCTGTCGGCGTATGCTCCTTGGACGTAGCCCTTAGCGGTGAACCAAGTAAAATTATTGTGTCCTGTGCGTGCATTACTTTCTGTTTATATAGTGCAGCAGGAAAAAGAGAGAAGATTGTTTTGCTTAACAGCGAAACAAGATCAGAACGGGCATTAATTTTTAATTAGTCATACCCTGATTCACCCCCCCTCTCCGGGTATCCAGCCTAGTGGACCTAACATGTGGTATCAGAGGGAAAAGGATGAAAGTTTCTCTTCTCTCAATGGAGGTAACCAATCATAAAGGGATTCCGATCTTCGACGGATATAATTTTCAGATATGGAAGAATCGGATGCAACACTATTTCCGATCCTTGGGAATGGATGTGTTTTCAGCAGTTATGCATGGTATCACAGCTGATTTTAATAGTGGTGCCGTATCAGAAGCTGAGCATAGAGAGTTGGATGCTGATTCCAAAGCAATCAATGCCTTAGGGGGAGCCCTTTCCAATCCCATCTACACAAAGGTGATGTCATGCAAAACGTCACATTCCATGTGAGAAAAGCTTTTGAATATATATGAAGGGGACACAAAAGTCATAGAGGAAAAGCTGTAGGTGTTGTGGAACAAATATGAAGATCTGAAAATGAACCCGAATGAGGCTGTTGACACATTCTTTGATAGGGTAAACATTGTTGTGGAAGATATGCGAGGTCTTGGAGAAGTCATTGAAGACATAAAGATTGTAAAGCGCATCTTGAGGAAACGTCCACCTCGGTTCAATCCGAAAGTTTCAGTACTAGAAGATAAAGATCCAAAAGAGCTAACATTGGACAATTTGCACAGTACCTTGGTTGCATATGAAATGAAGAACGATGATAATGAGGCTGTGGAAAAGGGGAAGTATAAAGAGGTGGCATTTAAGGCCATGAAGAAGCTCACCATTGAAGATTCTAATGAAGAAGAAGAGACAGATGAGGTGATGTCATTCCTTTCTTCGAATCTATAAAGAGGAATAGGAAAGTTTAAAGGTAAACTTCCACTAGCATGCTTTAGATGTGGAAAGGTTGGTCATCTTGCGGCAAGATGCCCCAAGAAGTTTCAAGATGATGATGATGATGATGACATTGAAATTCCCAAAAAGAAGACTTCAGCTTTTGTGAAAGGGAAGAAACAATTCAAGAAAAATTTCTTCAAGAAAAAGAATCTTCTTTCACAAGAATTTGAAAGTTCAGATGAGTCTGAGGATGAAGAAGTTGAGGAAATAGAAAATTGCAGAGATCGTGGGGTAAATGCCTTGGTGGCAATTGTTGGTAGTTCTCAAAAGGGAGAAGAAGCTGATGCTAAAGAAGAAGAATAAATTGAAGGGAGAATTGATATGGAAGCCGAGTTGGAAGCAACTCTTGAGGAGATAGATGTTTGGAGAGCCAAAATGAAGAAAGACAATAAAGTGGTTCGTGATGCCAAACTCTACATGCAACAACAGGATGAAGAAAAGTCTGAGCTGTTAGAAGAAATTGAAAGACTAAAATCCTCAACACCAGAGAGCTCAAGAAATAATGTTGAGTATAAGCTTAAAATTTAGGAACAAAAGAAGGAAATTGATTGTCTGACTAACACAGGAAAGGAGCAGGTTAGATGTATCAAAGAGCTTGAAGAAGAAGTGGTCAGTCTGCGACAAAAACTCGAGGATCAAGATAAACTCTTGACCCCCAATGTGATATCCGAAAAGCAGGCTATTCAGAAGACAGAGAAGATGAAAGCGGAGCCTAGCAGTTTAGTAGGAAAGAAATAGCAATTGAGCTCAGATGTTAAGGTCGTTTCTGGGCTTAGTCAAGAACAAAAATTGGCGACAATTGCAGTCAGACCGCAAGCTCTCATCCCGAAATTGAAGGTTGATTTGGGAACAAAACAGAATCAGAATATTCAGAGATCCCAAAGGGAAAATCACAGTGATGAAATATCACGAGGGAATTCATCCTATATCAGGTGTTATTTCTGTGGGAAAATGGGACATTCACAGTATGTGTGTTCCATAGCCAAGAGATACAGAAGGGAACATGAACAGAGACGGTAGCCAAACAGAGAACGGTTTTCCAGAACACATTTTGAAGGACACTATTTTTTGTGCGGAGGATTTGGACACATGGCTAGGTATTGCACATCAATCATTCAGAGAAATGTGTCAAAGAATAATCAAAATGTTCCCAAGCATCAGATCAATAAACCAACAAGTGAGTTAAAAGTTCAGAACAGATTTGCAGCTCTGCAAGATGAGGGTGGTCCATCATACTCTGAGAAAGAACAGAAGCCTTAATCCATGCCAAGTGTGAAAGAAAAAGTATGGACCAAGAAGAAGAAAAATGAGAGGATGTGGTGGCGCAGATTTCCCTTAAAGCATCAGATCGATCTGGTGTTGGGATCCTTGATAGTGGTTGCACATCCCACATGACGGGTAACAAGGATCTTGTTACAGGCATCAAATATGACAAAGAAGGAGTTCTCAAATTTGGAAATGATGAAGGCCTGGAAATTGTTTGCTCAGGGAAAGCCAAGTTTGGGGGAAAAGAGATGAGACGTGCTGATGTCTTGGTAGTAGAGGGTCTCAGTCATAACCTACTCAGTGTCAGTCAACTATGTGACTCTAGGTACTCTATCCAATTTACCAAGAAGATGTGTGTTGTGAAAGGAAAAGATGGAGCAGCTGTTCTGCAGGGAAAAAGGTCAAAGGGAAATCTCTATCTTGTAGGTGGGGAAGAAGATACTTGTCTTTTATCCAGAGAGGAAGAAAACCAGCTGTGGCATAAGCGACTTGGTCATCTATGCCAACAATCTATGGAGGATCTCGTTAAATGTGATGCTGCTAGAGACCTTCCCAAACTATCACGTGATCGCACTCATACATGTGATGCTTGTCAGCAAGGGAAAATCATCAGAAAGACATACAGGCCAAAGGAACAGAAATCAACCAGAGTGCTCGAATTGGTGCATGCTGATGTATGTGGACCTATCTCACCACGATCTATAAATGGGCAAAGGTACTATGTTCTTTTCATTGATGACTATAGAAGAATGGCATGGGTTTTCATCATAACCCATAAGACAGAGGTGTTCAGTTGCATAAAGCAGTACAGGAGGGAATCAAAAAAGATGCTTGGGCAGAAAATTTTGAAGTTTCGTACTGATAACGGTACAGAATTTACAAACAGTTAGGTTGATAACTATCTCGAGAAACATGGGATAAGGCATCAAGTTTCATCAGTAAGAACTCCCCAACAGAATGGAGTAGTTGAAAGGAGAAATCGGATCATCAACAACATGGCCAGAACAATGCTTATTGATAAGGACCTGCCAGAGAAATTTTGGAAGGAAGCAGTTTTGACATCGGTCTATGTTTCAAACAGGTCCCTGTTATGTCCGAAGAAAGGGAAGACTCCGTATGAACTGTGGTACGGAAAGAAGTTAACGTTGAAGTACTTTCGAATATTTGGAATTAACTATTTCATTCTCAACAAAGAACATCATAGGAATTTTGAGGCACGAGGAGATGAAGGGATATTCCTTGGCTATTCCGGAAAAAGAAAAGCGTATAAATGTTTCAATAAAAGGCTGGGAAAAATCATTGAAAGCAATCATGTCACTATAGTTGAAAATGAGAAGAATAATCAACGATCCAGTGAACAGTTCCTGGATGAAAGTGATGATGAGGTAAGCAACCCAGGGGGAGCAGAAGTGGAAGAAGCTGACTCAGAAGAAGATACTGATGATGAAGGGGAAAGTGTCAAGTCGGTGTTTGTGAGAAAGCCAACGAGTCGAGCTGAAATTGATAGGCAGAATATCATTGGTGATCAAACAACTCCAGTTCAGACTCGAAGAATGAAATCATCACAACAAGCATCGTTTTTGTCTCAAGTGGAGCCGAAATGTTTTTCTGATGCAGCTGAAGATGAAAACTGGGTTCAGGCCATGAACAAAGAGCTTGATCAGATTGAGAAGAACCAGACATGGGAGATTGTTTCGAGGCCAGTAGACAAGAATGTCATCGGGACTAAATGGGTCTATCGCAACAAGATGAATGAAGATGGCACAGTGATTCGGAACAAAGCACGACTAGTTTGCAAGGGATACTCCCAGATAGAGGGAATAGATGTTGATGAGACATTTTCACCGGTCGCAAGGCTGGAGACAATCAGATTATTTTTGGCCATAGCAGTGCAAAGAAAGTTCAAAGTGTTCCAGATGGATGTCAAATCCGCATTCCTGAATGGGGTTCTGGAAGAAGAGGTGTATATTGAACAGCCAGATGGTTTTCTCATTCATGAGGATGAGAACAAAGTTTGCAGGCTGAAGAAGGCATTGTATGGGCTGAAACAAGCACCAAGGGCATGGTACTCAAGGCTTGATCAGTACTTGAAGAAGCTTGGTTTCCAGCGTGGAGGAGTTGACTACAACCTCTATTTCAGCAATGACAGTAATCAAAGGATGATGGTGCTAGTGTATGTCGATGACATAATTTTTGGCGGATCAGATGAAGCTCAGTGCAGACAGTTTTCTGAATTCATGAAAAATGAGTTTGAAATGTCAATGATTGGAGAGCTAACGTTTTTCCTTGGTCTACAGGTGACACAAGGAAGGAATGGAACTTTCATTTCTCAATCCAAATATGCCAAGGAGGTTCTAAGAAGGTTTGGAATGGATAATTATAAGGAAATGAAGACTCTGATTGCTACCCGGATGAAATTATCAAAAGATGAGGATGGCAAGGCAGTTAATATCACAGAATACAGGCAAATCATTAGAAGTCTGTGGTACTTAACCGCAACAAGGCCTGATATTGTTTTCGCCACATGTCAAGCAGCGAGATATCAGAGTAATCCCAAGGAAAGTCACATGATTTCAGTGAAAAGAATACTTCGGTATATCAAGGGCACGGTGGACTTCGGCTTGACATACAATGACAAATCTCAGACAGAGTTATTGGGATATACTGATGCAGACTGGGCCGGTTCAGCAGATGATAGAAAATCAACGTCAGGTGGTGCATTCTATCTTGGTGGATTGTGTATTTCTTGGCTAATCAAGAAACAAGATTGCATTTCATTGAGCACCGCAGAAGCTGAGTATATTGCGGCCACTCAAGCATGCACACAGTTATTGTGGATGAAGCAGCAACTTGAAGATATGGGAGTTGAAGTGAAGTCTCCGATCGGAATCCAGTGTGACAACTCAAGTGCTATAAATCTTAGCAAAAATCCTGTCCATCATTCCAGGACAAAGCACATTGAGATCAAGTATCATTTCATCAAGGAGAAGGTTGAGCAGGGCATCGTGAAGTTGGAGTATGTGCCTACAGAGCTACAGGTTGAAGACATTCTGACAAAGGCCTTACCCAAGGAAGCTTTTGAGAGGCATCGACTAGCTCTGGGAGTTCATTCGATTCCCCGCACTTGAAATAGTGTGGATGCGGGACCCCCCCTCTTCCCGAGGTATGATGTGTTTTTCCCTCATATGCTGATATGTGTTCTCTACTATGATACAGACTACAAAGGACTGTCCTTTGGTTTCGTTGACAAAGGGGGAGAAAATAAGTGATTGTTCACGGGGGAGACAATGTGGAGATTTGATACATTTTGAATGATATGGAGAGAAGCTGACAGGCGGAGCAGCCAGATAGGGGGAGTTGAAGCCAATTGAGCGTGCTTAGCCAGAGCTTATCTTGGACAACACAAGAAGTATGGCTAAAGAGGTGTTGAAGCTGTGAGCAGAAAGGGGGAGCATATTAAATCTGGCGATGCTAGAAGTGATCGATCAAAGAATAGATATCACGATAGCTGAGGATCGTGATAAAAGCAGAAGAGTGGTGTTGGATAGTGTTTGGTGTCAACAGTGGGTGTCAGAGATAAAGTGATTCATTGATGAACTTTTCATTTACTCTTGTTTCTCACGCCGAGCATTGCTCATGTGGGCTTAGAGTATGTGTTGAGTAAATCCTTGGTCGCTAGCAGAATCGCAATGAGGCGAATGGAGGCTGAAGAATCAATGACGTATCTTTGTTTGGAAGAGTTGTCAACAAACCCAAAGGGGGAGATTGTTGGGCAAAAATCCCTCAAGGTATCATTGAATCATTTTTGAGGTGATTGTGTTTGTTGACAAAGTGGACATCTGAGTTGTGATTGTTGACAAAGAGGATTTGATGGTGAAATGACGAGTCTAAGAGCTAAGGTCAACGATCCATGTTTGATTCAAGAATGTCGATAAAAGGAATGGATGATCTGGAGGCGGTACAAAAGAACAGATACAAGGTGGCGCCGTTTTCCAGTGTTTGCCAAATTTTTGGGCCTGAAAATCGGCAAATGAAGAAAAGTGTTTTTGGAAAAGGGACTTGCGCGCCGTGGACTTGGAGTATAGGAAACTTGAGCGCCATATGTTTTTCAAGATCAGAAGATCAAAATATGGCTAAGGAAATAGGTTCGCGCAAGTTTGGGAGTTGGTCGCGCAAGTGTCTAAAAGGAGAGAAGACTTGCGCGCCGAGATTTGCTCGCGCAGGTGACTTGCGCGCCGTCGCGTAGGGTGGTCAGATTGCCTATAAATACTGGACCACCCCTCCTCATTTCTCACCGGAGTTCAAGACGAGAGCTCCCGTCGCGCAGGTGTGGTGGTCGCGCAAGTGGTGTGTGTGGTCGCGAGGTGGGACTTGCACGCCAGAGGTTGAAGTTGTGCGCCGACATTAGAAGTTGCGCGCCAGTTGGCAGTTGGGCGCCAATATTTGTTTGGGCGTAAAAGAAAGAGAGTCACACAAGTTTGGAGTTGAGGAAGGTTGAGTCGCGCAAGTGTTTGAGGAAGACTTGCGCGCCCATAGTGACTTGTGCACCGATACTTGCGCGCCGAGGTTGACTTGAGCGCCAAGTAAGGTTTGTTCCAGCAGTGCTTTCGGGCTGCGTGAAAGCTGGAAGTTTTCCCGATACCTTCGGTGAAAAGAGATATTCATCAACGGGTGAAAGTTAAACTTCGACAGAGCATCTACATACAATAGAAGATGCATTCTTTCATGAAAATGAAGAGACCTACAGGTCTATAAACTGTGAGTGGATTCCATCCAAGAGCAGTGAGCTTAGGAAGAGGAAGAAGGTGATCCTCTCCACCGGCAGTGAGCCAGAGAGAGAGAAACAGGGAGTGACCCTTGGGAAAGCAGTGAGCTGACCCTAAACATTGTAAAGGCAGTGAGCCTGGGCATAGAAGTGATCTAGCCCGAACCTTGTAATCCACATCTAGTGAAGATTAGTGGAATTTGGTACGACCGGAAACCTGTCGGCGTATGCTCCTTGGACGTAGCCCTTAGCGGTGAACCAAGTAAAATTGTTGTGTCATGTGCGTGCATTACTTTCTGTTTATATCGTGCAGCAGGAAAAAGAGAGAAGAGTGTTTTGCTTAACAGCGAAACAAGATCAGAACGGGCATTAATTTTTAATTAGTCATACCCTGATTCACCCCCCCTCTCAGGGTATCCAGCCTAGTGGACCTAACAAGTGGAGCATTGATTAAGCCGAAGTGCATAACTAAGAACTCTTAGTGGCCATAACGACACCTGAAGGTCGTGTTCTGCACATCCTCGTCTCGAACTCTTAGCTGGTGATAGCCTGATCCGTGGTCTATCTTCGAGAACCACTATGCTCCCTTCTGTTGGTCAAAGTGGTCATCAATCCTTGGGAGTGTTTACCTAGTCTTCACAATCACCTGATTCAGATGACGGTAGTCAACAAAAATCCTCAATCTCCCATCTGCTTTCTTGGTGAACAGAATCAGGGCTTCCTAGGGAGAAACACTAGGCTTGAATAATCCCTTCCCCTGTAAGTCCTCTAGCCATACCCTCAGCTCATGTAGCTCAACGGGTTCTATATGATATACTAGAGTAGATATTGGTGTCGTCTCAGGGTACATGTCAATGTAGAAGTCCACCTCTATGCGAGGAGGTATTCCTGGAACATCATCAGAGAAAACATCGGCAAACTAGTCCACCACTACAGGATAAGTTGGACTCTCCACATAAACTACTCCGAGGGTAAGGCAAGCCAACTGGTGAGTGATCGGCTGCACCCTCCACCTGTGTATGTTCGTCCTGTGCTGGAAAATTTCCCTTCTCGCCGGTGAAGCTAAACCTGGTCCCTTCAATGTGGACACACCACACTTTTCGCGTAATACAGTCAATCTGAGCATGGCCTATAGATAACCAGTCCATACCCAAGATGAACTCATAAGCCCTCAACGATGCTACTAAGAGATCCATGCTGATGCTCTTTCCTCCAAGAGTAAGCTCACACTACTGTTATCAGTGCGTAATCATCGAGTCTTCTCCCGTAGGAGTTTCTAACACTAAGGATCGAGCCAACAGCTCCTTCAGAATCTCTGTGCTTCGAACGAGGGTAGTGTTAATGAAAGAGTGGTGGGCACCTGTGTCTATAAGAACTACAGCTAAGGTGGATTAGACACAAATCATACCTCAAATCATCTCTGGAGCACCATGATCTTAGGCCTCAGCTAACTAAAGATGAGATCTCCCCTGTCCACCCACTCTCTATGGTCAGGGTGGGCCTCCTAGTGGTGGTGGTGGTAATACCTCGTAACGTCTTCCACCGCCAGTTGCACGTCCAACTCCTCTACCACGTCTGCCTCCTCCATGTGGACCACCTCTTTCCAACCCCTGCCACTTCTTGGGAGGTCCCTCAACTGTCTAGTGATCATCTGAATGGCGGGTCGGATATTCATGAACAATGTGAACCTGCCCTCTGCACGAGTAACACTGTCCGCTCCGGGCAGTTCTGGCTCTATCTCCACTCTGGGTGCCTCGCACAACCGATTCTGAGTCGTGCGATCATCCACCTATAAGTCTGGACTTCTTGGTCCTCTGCGACAACTGTCTACTGTTAGCTGTAGAAGACTCCACTACATGTTGTCTAGTAATGGGTCTCACTACTGGTGATTGCTCAGCAAGGGAACTCTCCACCAAGAGGGATCTCTATAGAACCCCCATATGTGTCGGGATGCTAAGGGAGATCATCGGACATCTGATCTATCACCTGAGCCCCTACTCGAAGGTCTGAGCCGTGAATAATGGGACCCGTACCATATCTGTTGAGTAAAGAGAGAGGTTGGTGAACCTCGCTGAGTACTGCACCACCGTCATGCTACCTTTCTGTAGAATTAGTAGCATCTGTATCCGTACCGCACGAAGGGTGGCTTGTACAAACTCCTCCCGGAGCAGGCTATTGAAGTCTTCCCAGAGTAGGGTTGGCTCATCATGCACCTAGAGCATCAGGCTCCACCATCTTCATGATGATTCCTGAAGGAGACTCGTGGCAAAGATCATCATAAAGTCTGCTGGTATCCCTACTAGCCTGAAGACTCTCACCATAGTCTCCAGCCCATCCTAATCCGCCTGTGGGTCTATCTCTCACATAAACCGGGGTGTCATCTAGCACTAGAACTCTTGAAACGTGCTCAAGCGGCAGGCATCATCTCTTGTTGGGGATGGTGGCAATGGTGGCCCAAAAAAATGTAGTACTGGTGGTGCCTCCGCTGGTAAAGGTCCTTGCACCAAGGCCTCGTCGCTTGATGGGATATCTGTACGTATGACTCTCGGGGCTCTAACTGTTCATCCATGAGGAGGAATTCTGAAATAAATAGATGTTACATGGTCAAAAGATTATAACTGGTGAGCTGACTTAAAGAAAACTTATGAAAACACAAACACAGTCAGGGTTTTCGTGTACTGAGTTGAAAATCAGACCCGATCTGTTCGACGGGTCAGCCCGCTACGTTTTGGCGTAATCTGCTGGGCCCGGACCAGTAGAATATGAGGGTGGTTTGGCCCAGAGGTCTCCATGTAGGCTACTTGACCCATATGTCGGGGCCAGTTCGTCCAATACCGCGAGGGGCGCAACTCGTGCGAGTTGGCTCGTGTGGTCAGACTAATCGATAGACTAACGGGCCGACCGCGCGGAGTACAGACGGGCCGTGGGTGCACTAGTTATGGCGCGACAGGGTCCAGTCAGGCCGCAGGGATACCAGGCATGCCGCGGCATGGGCCGGGCAGGTAGTGGGGGCACTGGCATGGCGCCAGGCATTCCTTGAGGGAACTAGCAGGGAACATAAGGTCGCCCGGCGGCCGCGGGTACACATTCCACGCGTCGGGAAGGGCTCCGAGCGGCATCGGGTAGGTGGGCTGCTAGCCGGGTCGGGCACCTGCAGGCCGCAGGCCAGTAGTTCAAGTGCTGAGAAGGGCTCTAGGAGGCCGCAGGTAGGCGGGTCAGGCACCGCACGAGCTCGTAGTGGTCGGCCGGATACTTCAGTGCGCCATGGGGGCGGTGGGATTCACGGAGTCTGCGGGTAGCATAGCCATCGTCATTTCCACCTTCGTCATCATCGGCTCATCGCCATGCTGTATAACACCACAAAAAAGAAGAATCGATGGAGGATGTCGGGCCATGTTAGTTTGGCCCACATCCTTCGCATTTAAAGTGATATTAAAGGGTTCCTCAAAATAAAAAAAAAGATGACCATAAATTATTTGCAACCACCCAACGATTTCTTTTCAATCTATGATGAGAAAAGAATAGGGATATAACATAGGGTAAAGCCCCTACCTCTTGTTCATCGGTCGATGTTAGTCGTTCGTTGACAGTGCAGCGGAAAGAAGACGATGAAGATCATCGTTCGCCACGTCCGTCACACCCTCCCAACCCCGAGCTGTGTTGGACGTGGAAGACACTCCACGTCGGTAGGATCCGAGGGAGGATGATGAAGAATGTTGTTGGTGGAATTCGTCGCATTCTTCATTCTTCGTTGGGAAAACTTCTTTTCTCCCAAGCTCTCCTCTCAAGGTCCCACAAAATGAAAATTTCCAAGCAAAAATTAATATATGTTATCTTTTTTTTATTGGCACAAAAATTTCAAAATGGAGGAATAAATTAAGAGACACCCCTTAATAAATTAAATGTAGTGGCACAATTGATTAATGGGGAGGTCAAGAGGCTCCCCTTAATTAAATTACACGCGTTGGCGCAATTAGTTAGAGGTTGTCAAGGGACTCCCCCTTCATTAATGAGGAGAGTTGGGAGATTTCCACCCTCCCACTAATTTGAGGGTTTTAGTCTTGTGTGGTCCCCACGACGTAACCTCTCATTGGAGGTTATGTTTGGGTGGGCCCCACCACTATAACCTCTCATGGGAGGTTAGTGTGTGGCGATCCCACCTCCATCTCCAAAGTGGAGGTTTTAACCAACAACCACACACACTCTTGGTGGCTAAAAAATAAAATAAATTGTTGTACACATTATTTTATTATTTTTTTATAAATTCCAAAAACTAACTTTTATTCTCAACCATCCGTCGTCAAGGTGAATGTTTTTTTAAGTGAATACCAGTACTGCGAGTTCAACGGTGCCCCCATATTTCAGTTCCGAGCACCATTTCAAAAGTTATAAAAACCCACTCATACGTTTACTGAACGTACCTGAACTAAACTTCAGAAATGGATTCTGGGCACAGCGGGCCTCCGAATCAAGCGCCGCAAAACTTTGTGGTCTCGTAAAAATCCCATGAATTTAATAAAACAATTTCAACTGAATTTACAGGTCTTTACAACAATGTACCTTCTCTGCATCAATCCCTTCCTCTCCGTCCCTTCCTCTTCCGCATTCAGTTTCCCTCATCTTCATCTCCAGCTCAAGGATCATCTCATATCGACTAAGCATTCATAATCTTCCTTCACATCATACCATTTCTTTTTCATCACTCCCTCTTCTGCATGTTGCTTCCCTCTATTTCCCTCCACACATTCTCTTCTTCTGTTGTCAACCTATGGTCCTATAGACCCCAATAGTAATCTTTTTCCTAATACTTGTTCTCATTCACTCCTCCTTGGATTCCCACGAACTATTTAAATAGTTGTACTAAGATAATAAAATTTTCATCAATTCCCCCTAATTCCCTCTATTGAATGTAACGTCTCCCATGTTTTCTAGATGTGTATTTTTTTCACATCAATACCGACTATAGTTTTTCCTTGGTTTCTCCTTCCCCTCGATTATCACCTCCTATCAAGATAGGTTCCCACCTTCCCAAATCGACATCTCCCTCGATCACTCTGTTCCCCTCCAATCCTCCAGGGGTTCCCAGTATTATCTATCTCCTATGAGATCTACCTCAGTGAAGCACGCCATGTTCATACTTTACGTTTCATTCACCTACTCCAAAACCTGCAACTTTCATAAAAAAATCTTACTGTTCCTTCATAGAAATGGATGAGAGGGTAGAACTATTCCCTAAGCGTAGATTCATCATTCTCTTGATTAATCATACATATTTTATTTTATCATATGTAGAATCTCAGTAACATTTATTTCTACTTGATAATATTACATTTCACCATGTTCATACTTATTTTATAGGCTGTAATACAATATTGTGCTTCATAAATAGTGGGTTATCATATGTTTTTGGAAAAAAGATCAGTTCTCTCCAAGGTTTAGTATTAAAAAAATATATATTTATTTTTCAAAAATCAATACAATACATCACATATTGTGATTCACCAATTATTTTTTGTACTTATTTTTTGTGGTCAATACTTCTTCTTCTAAAATTTCTTCCATGGTTGATATAGATTTCATCCACCGCTTCAATGTGTACTCCATTTCAGGTATGCTGAATTGATATGATTTAGTACACAGTTTTTTTAGTTTCAATCATGAAAATTACCTTTCATTTTCTTGGCTTTTTTCTAAATTTACTCGATTACATTCATAGTGGACTCATAGAAATTGGGTATGTTAAATAATCATCCACTCAGTTATATAATAGTATGTTTGATTGAATGTTATTTTTATTCAAATATTATCATTGAAAAATATTCATTTTTTATGATCATTTCTATTTTCACTATAACTAAAACAAAAAATTCATCAATTTTTTTTCAATTGGATATCAATGTAAATTTATGTACAAATTTATTATATAGACATGTTTGGAGATTGCTTATATAGAAGTTTTTTTATATTATAGCTTGCTTAAAATAATTTCATATGTAATTGATTCACTCATTCATAGTTTCATGTACATGCTATTTCTTTATAGGTTCTACTAGGATTAGGTTTTTATAGAAATTCAATGGGTACAGGGACATTCAATGACTGAAATGATATCCTTAGAGAATAATGACTACAGGTATTCCTTTCATTATGATTTTTATTTTACATTATAATTTATTGATAGTGAAATATATATGTATTATTTAAGGTTTTCTTTTATTAGATGTTTTCTATTAATATGCCAATTTACTTGAATCTTTAGATAATAAAGAGGCGGACAAAGCGAGGATTTAAAATAAGAATGATCTGAATAAAAAGAGTGTCCAAGTTGGCCTTTAAAATTATTAGGAGCTTAGTAGAGATAAATTTACTCTTGAACTGATTGGTCTGTTATCTAAAAGTTCTATGAATATTAGGAGTATACTAACTGATTTAGATGTTTCATTTATTGTTTTTGGTTTGCAGCAATCCTTTCTCGAATTTATTAATTCTCTAATTCATTAATGCTCTCCCTTTAGGACTCTCTCTTTCTTCTGCTTTATTGTTCAGGAATAGTGTCATTAGAAGATAGAATATCAACATAACCATTTGATGGTCCCCTCTGGAAACATGAAATGATTACATGGATGGAAGATTTTGAAAAAAATCCCTCTTTTCCAGGTTCGGAAATTAAAAAAACATCTTTAAATGTTTTAATGTTTTCTTAATTTTGTGTTTCAATCTTTGGAAAATCAACAGAGATGGTTACAGCTTCCACGTTGGTTGTGTTTGTAATTTTGATAGGTGTTTCCCCGATGCTTTCCATTCTTCAAATGGTACATCCATACATGCTTTATCTTCTATATTTTACATTCGTTTAATTTTGATGAATATACTTTTGTAGTAGAGGGACTCTCTATCACCTATAGATCTATAAAGTCGTCAATTCTGGAAACACTCACCGGCTGTTACCAAAAATTTAAATACCATGACATAGTTAACTCTCATAACTATAGATTGCATTTATGAAACTATATTTCATTATTTTCTTTCTTAATGTATTGAATATCTGAATTCTATTATATTTTAAATATATCATTTGAGATTGTAAATAAAATATATTTCAGAATCTATATTGACAATATCCCCAAATTAACGAGTATTGAGTAGATATGGGTTCCAAAAAATCCTAGAGGTGTCGAGAAACTGGATCCATGGATTATTTCACTATGGAGGTGTCTTATCTATTTATCCACAAATTGTTATATTTCTTTTCAATATGTGTGAGTTTCGATTGTTAGATTTAACATAATTATAATAGGACAAGATTTTTGTATTTTGTTTTTCTTATCAATTTAAAATTTCCTTGTGTTTTTTATCAGTAGTTTCAATGTAACATATTTTTATTGTAACACCCAAATATTTAATAGTATGTTATTTTCATTAAATCAATAGCTTGCGCTACACCCAACACCGAGTTCGAGAGCACCACGACATAAAAAACTTGTCGTTGAAAAGCAGTTATGAATATTATTAACTAAATTTTGAATTTTATATACTCCATATAATTTTAGAATCCATATTATGTGTTTTTTTAAATAATTTAAGAACAAATTCAATTTTTTAGATAAAAGAAGTATTTTACAAAAATACAATTTTACCTAGTTTTAATATTGAACCCTTTTAAATCTAATATTTGACACTTTTATATATTAAATTAGAAAAAATAAACTAATTATATAGAATTAGGACATAAAAATTGAGTTTTGATAATTTTTTTCGTTTTTCTGATAACTTTCATATTTAGGTGAATAGTGAGAAAATACTAAATTTTAATTGAAAACAATATTTTTAATCAGATAAATTTATAGTGTTAAATTATAAATTTGAATGGTTTGGAAGTATAATTATATTATAATTTTACAATTTAATCCAATTTTGGTCATTAGAATTAATTTTACTTTGAAATTATACATAAAAAAGTGTCAATCTTTTTATAGTTATTGTTTCATAAAAACTCGCTATTTGTTTTGAAAATGAGAATTAATTTTAAATTAATTAATACAACTTCTATGTTATGAATTTGGTAAAATAAAAATCTTTTTTGAATTTGGAATATCAAATATAGCTTAGGATGAATTTTTGGAATTTTTCGAAAAACATTCATTTTTGGATGAATAGTAGAAAAACAATACGTTATTGTTTAAAACCGACATGTTATTTAAATTATTAATTATTTTGTTTAAATTTATTTTAAGTATAAATAGATATATAATACCTATATAAGTTCAATATAATTCGTTGAAGTCATTTTATAATAAAATTAGATATATAAAATTTTATTGATCTTTCTACCATCTTTTACCCACCTCCTAGGAGCATTTTAAAATTTACATAAAACATAAATTTACCACTTCTGTGTGTTGAATTTCAGAAAATATGAGAGACACTATTGATATAATAAAGTAAAAAGTCGTTCAATAAGATGAAAATAAATTTTGGTGAATGGTATCTTATAACTTTTTTTTACCACGTTTAAAAGTAAATAGGGTAATTGAAGGTCAAAATGATATTATTATTACACTAACACATGTCCTAATTATATTGGATAAGTTTAATTCGACCAATAATAACCTTAGGAAAAAAATATGATCCTTTATGTCCACATTGATTAGATTAGGAAATTTATTATTATTTAATTCAAAGAAGAGTTAAAAGTGTTAAATTCAATGTTTAAAAACTAAACCATTTTTCATATATTTTTACACATAAGAAAAATTAAACTAAAAATATTCATTAGAAGAATAAAAATATTTCCTACATAATGGTATTTTATTTATAATTTTTAGACATTAAATAATTAAATTTATTTATTATCCAATGATGATGCAGTAATTACCTAATTAATGAAATATTAAAATAATTGACATTATAAATATCTAAAAAAATTTATTTTGTGACTTTTTATAAATTTCGCTAATTTTATAGGTTAATATGACATGTTATGGTTGTTGAGATTAATTTTTTTCGAAGGAATACTGTTTTATTAATTTTTCAAAAATAGAATACCAAATAGTGTCAAAATTGACATAAAAGAGTTTTTAAAACAAATATTATATTATTAATTGATATTTATTTTTAAAAATCCAAGGATAAGCCAAAATACTTATATGATGATATTTTTATCATTAATGAACCTCATGGGGATCACATGGATGTTTATAGTAAGTTTATTAACCATATAATATAAAAATACAAAGAGAAATGGTAAATGTCAAACTATTTAACTAAGAGTTAAATCTAAAAGATAAAGTTATTATAGTGACCCAAACCTATATAAAACCTATTTTATGAGTGGTTTTAGACCAATCCTTACCTTATCCTATAGATAATTTATTTTTGTTCCATTGGAAACCGAATATGATTTTATTAAAATAACATATTTCTAGCTTTTCCTAAGGGGCCCCTCACCCCTCTTATAAAAGGTCACTCCCTCTTATCTCTAATTCACTCCTTCATAGCAATTAGGTTCGGCCAAACCATGAACAAATATCCTCCAAACTCTCCTACCTTCATCATAGAGGCCTTAATTTAGTGATAAAGGAAACCTAAGGATCCCTTTTGATCATATCAAAAGTAAGAACCCGAAGAAGAAGAAGTAAATATTTCATCAACACTTTCAAGTTCCTTTCTTCTTCCACTTCTTCTTTATTTGTTGTTTCCATTATATAATAACAAATACAGTATCATATATATATTGTTATGTTATTATAAATTTTGTACAACCATATTCATTATTCTATCCATCCTTTGAATGACGTGTCACCATACGTGCGTATGTACGGATTACCGTCTACACGTCATGGTGTAGTTGTTATTCAATACATTATTATTTGGATGGGTATAACAGTGATGTATAATTGGTGTAAATAATAAATAGAACATTATAAATATTCTTTATATATTATATACCATCGAATTATATATGATTTTAATATCAAAATAATTATATTGTTGCTCGTGCGTATGTACGGATTACCGTCTCCACGAATGCAATAAGATTCATTCCCCATCATATCCATTCAAGAATAATTTTCATTTAAAGATTAAAAATAATTCTTAAAGACTTAATATAATTATGAATATTAATAAGATACATCCCATCCATAACAAACATGGCTTACGACAATCATAAAAAGGAGAACAAATTAGTTAACACCCGAAACAATGATAATACTAAAATATCAATATTAGAAGATCATATATGATATCATATTAATGTATATGGTTCTTATATAATTAAAAAACAATGATTTCACCATTATAAAATATATTAACTTACCCTCAACAAAGGAAAAGTACAAGGTAACGGGTTTCTTATCTCACATTTAATTCCGTGAGATTTCCATTGTTTGCCACATATTTATTTCATGTGGTGTATTGTGTAATGAAATTAGAAATATATATATAATAATGATTATATTTATATTAATTTTATTCTGAGATTCATTTGGTGGTTAATATGTTTTGGTTATACGAATCATTTGATTACAAAGAAGTGCATGTTTTTCATCAAACATTTTATTCCCGTGAGATTCATGCTATATTGGCCACTATTTCCTTTTGTGTGGCGTATGTATTGTAAATTATTGTATTATTGGTGTAATATATATTAATTTATGATTATTTTCATCTTCATTGTATGATCCATAATTCAAGGGATGAATGATTCATAAGATACCAAATCAATAAGCGAATTTCAATTTTCAATTTCCCCACAGTGGGCTTTACGCATACTTCATTGATTATTTTACTCCAAGATGAAGTGTGGAATCACTATTTATTATTTATGTAGTAATTTACACGCCCCTTTCGGTGGATATAATTTAGATTCACAAAATCAATCCATTTATAATTTCTCAATTCATTGATATAAAGATTATTGTTGGAATCACCTGTTTTGATAATCCCAAATCATGCTTAAACATTAATTATGATGTATTAAACCTTTGCATTAATATTATTATTCTATGCTTAAACATATTTTATTCTAAACAGTTCATATTCCTACTCTCATAACTTTACTGTAACAGCTTACAGTAGCATTTACATAAGTTTAGTATTGTTAGCTACCAGTCAGAGTTTTATTTTCAAAGTCACAGTTACAGCTAACTGTCACCTTAAGTTATTGTTGTAATAAGTTCACAGTTACAAGGTTACAGTCGAAGACTAATACAAGCTTACAGTTACAAGTCTACTACAATCTATTGTCAAAGCTCACAGACGAAGGTCACAGTTATAAGACTTCTGTTCAAAGTTATCTCTGCTCAAGTTCACAGTCGAACAAGTCTACAGTTGGAACAAGTTCGCAGTCGAACAAGCCTACAGTCATAAGTCTACAGTCAAGGTTACAGTTAGACAGCTTCTGTCGACTAAGTCTACTGATGATCGAGGTCTACAGTTGACGAAAGTTACAGTTCTACAATTTTGATGTTACAAGTCTACAGTTAAAGAGGCTACAGTTACATGGAGTAAAAGCTACCATTGCAAGCCTACAGACAGCAAGCCTTTGTTGAAGTCAGCAGTCAGAAGGAAGTCCACAGTTGGAAGACCACAGTTGGAAGACCACAGTTGAAGTCCACAGTGACATACATTCTCGACTCACTGTTTTAATTTCTTTATTTCCTACATTTAATCTATCTAACGGTCATATCATACATTTTGATGATTTGTCAAATATCTGATAAAGGTTGTCGGATGTCAGGAACCCGTACCTCGTACCTGCTGAAAAGAAATCGTTTATGTCCCCTGTCGGGAGATAAATACGAGAAGACTACGCTTCCCAAAAAGGATGCGAACCAGAGAAGTGCGTGGTGGACGGAATATACCAGAAACACAAGAAGATAAAAACGAGTTCCATCAAGAACACAGAGAAGCATATAGACAATCAATTATACTCGAGAAGTGTTCTGTGCATACAAGAAGAACCCTGAAGAACTTCATCGACTACATTCTCACTACCTGTGAACCTGGAGCATACGACACTCTGTTTCTCAAACAGAAACGAGAAGAGGACTCAAAATCTCTTCTGATCGAATACAAGAGCTACACTGAGATCACCAGAACCACTTCTAAACTATACATCTCTTGTTCTGTGATTTATTCTACATTTTGAGCAGTGTGTGTTATCTGCTGTATTAAACACACACACTGACTCCTGTACTTTCACTGGAGGATCTGTAAATCCTCAGCAAACCTTTTTGCACCCCATTTCCCACTGTGGATAGTGGTAGAGGTCTTGTGACCTGAACAGCTGGCTGCTGTTGTTTGTTTTCCCACGAAGAACTGTGGTAGAGGTCTTGTGACCTGGACAGTGTGTTCACTGTTGTTAACCCCGATCCAGGGTGTGGATCATTCTTATAAAATTTTTTGAGAGGACTAAGTATCGGCTTGAGACTGAACCTCTTGGTTAATTCTCTGTGTTTGTAGTTGTACTCTATATCCATACTATACATATTTATTTCATATTCCGCTGCTATTACTTTGAAATATAATCTACCTTCAAATCTACTTTGATAATTAAATTCGAAAGTGTTTATGTTTGTTATAAATCAGTAAGTTAGTTTCAAAAGTTAATTTAATCATAAGATTAAGTTAACTGAGAATTAATCAATCTTTGAGAAACTAATTGAACCTTTATAATCTATATAAATTCACTACAGTTTAATTTTTTTTTAAAATTGGGGGATTTTAATAGAAATTGTTTTTAACAGAAATTTTAATTGGAACTCAATTCACCCCCCTCTTGAGTGTCCACTCCGACCAACATTTGGTATCAGAGGTTCTGTTTATCTCTGTTATACTTGCTCAAAGTTTTATTTTAACTCCCTGTTGTTTAAACTGTTATTGTAGTTTTATCTAAAAGATCTTAAATTTCTGTTAGTTCTAAATTTTATCTCTTTAAAACATTTTCTAAAATTTCCTTATGGATAATAGACTAGAAGGTGCTGCTACTAACAGGCCACCCTTCTTTAATGGTGTGAATTATGCCCAATGGAAGCTCAGAATGAAAATTCATTTGGAAATTATGGGTTTTGATATTTGGACTGCTATAGAGTCTCAATACAAGATTCCAAAAACTGAAAGAATAACTTGGGATGAACCTACTAAGGTAGCTTACAATAATAATTGTAAGGCTGTGAATGCTCTCTACTGTGCTCTAGGAGATGAGGAATTCAATAGAATTTCTGCATGTAAAACTGCTTTTGAAATCTGGGACACCTTAGCTGTTTCTCATGAAGGAACAACTAATGTCAAGGAAATGCGGTTAAACACTTACACTATCAAATATGATAACTTTAAGATGAAAGCTGATGAACCTATTTCTGATATGTATCTCAGGTTTAATGAGATAGTCAACACAATGAGCTCACTCGAGAAGATTGTTCCAGCAAAGGAGCAAATCATGAGATTATTGAGATGTCTGCCTGACAGATGGAGAGGCACATCCGTTTCAATTAGAGAATCCTGTGATATTGGAACTTTGCCTATCAAGGAGTTAATTGGTAAGCTGATGATGTACGAAGAAGAGCTCAAGGTAAATAAAGAGGAAGATGAGGAACCAAAATGAAAATCTGTAGCTTTTAAGTCTACTTCATCAAAGAGCAAAGACAAGGAGAAAGTGCATATACCAACTGAAAGTTCATCTAGTGAAGATTTAGATTCTGACAGTGATGCCGAGATGGCACAAATAGCAAGGAGATTCAAGAAGTTCTATAGGAAGAAGAAGTTCTTCAGAAAACCAAACTATAAGGGTAAGTATGATAGACAAGGTAAGTGGAAGAAAGATTGGAAGAAAACTGATAAAGAAGAAGACATAGTTTTCTATGAATGTAAAAGGAAAGGACACATCAAAGCTGACTGTCCTAAGTTAAAATTCAAGAAGAAATATGAGTACAAGGACAAGAATTATAAGAAAGCTATGAAGGCCACCTGGAGTGCTTCAGAAGACAGCACAAGTGAATCAGAGTCCAGTGATTCTGAAAGAAATCGTGCTAATATGTGTTTCATGACAAACACATCTGAGGTAACCTTATACACTCCCACTCTAAACTCTTATTATTCTGAAGGTGAAGCAGAATCTGGTTCTGATTCTGAAAATATGTCTAAAGATGAATTGATTGAATACTGTAATATGCTGGAAGAAACGTGTAATGAACTAAAGGATAAATATAAGTCTTTAAAGAAACAACATGCTCTTACTGCAAGTGTCAAGTCTGCACTTGATGTAGAAAAAGAGAAAAATGTTCAATTATTAAAGGAGAATACAGAACTGAAACTATCTAATGAACAACTTAGAATGGAATTAGAAACATTCACAAATGGAAAAGATACTCTAACCCAACTGCTAGGAAAGCATGTTGCACCTAAGTATGCTACTGGCTTGGGATACCAACCTGGACAAAGACAGTTTACTAAAAACCGATTTATTAAGTCTGAAAAAAATCCTGCTAGTTCCAGTTTTGGAAATTCGTATGCCTCAACTAGTTATTTAAATAGTTGTAGATCAAATAAAGTATATCTCTCTAAATCTGTTGCATCTATTAATTGTATGGGACCCATAAGACAAATCTGGGTACCTAAATCCTTGATTGCTAACATATCTGGACCCAAGAAAATCTGGGTACCAAAGTAATTCCCTGTCTAATCTGTTTTGTAGGAAATCTGTTTGAAAAGAAATTACAAGAAGGTATGGTACTTAGATAGTGGATGTTCAAGACACATGCCTGGGGACTATTCGTGCTTCAAAAGCTTAATAAAGTTTGATGGAGGATATGTCACTTTTGGTGATAAATCAAAAGGAAAAATCATCGGCTTAGGCCAGATTGGTAACACTGACTCAGTATTAATTTCCAAAGTTTTATTTGTTGATGGACTTAAGTACAACCTACTTAGCATTTCTCAATTGTGTGATGAGGGTTTTAATGTCAGGTTTGAAAACAACTCTTGTGATGTTTATAATTCCAAAAATGCATTAATATTTTCTGTCTTAAGAAATTAAAATGTTTATGTTGTTGACTTAAACACTTTAGCTAAACATAATGTTACTTGCTTAAATGCTTTTCATAAAGAGTCTTGGCTGTGGCATAGAAGATTAGGACACTGCAACATTCACTCACTTTGAAAACTCTCTAAGAAACACCTAGTTAGAGACCTACCTAAGCTTGAATTCCCAAATGACAAAGTGTGTAATCCCTGTCAAAAGGGAAAACAACACAAAGTTTCTTCTAAACCAAAGAATGAAGTTTCAACTTCTCAACCACTTGAACTGGTTCACATGGATTTGTTTGGACCATCAAGAATTTCAAGTCTAAATGGGAAGCACTATGTTTATGTTCTTGTAGATGACTTTTCTAGATATACTTGGGTATACTTTCTAGCTCACAAAAGTGAAGTCTGCTCTTCCTTTGTTAAATACTCTAAGTCTGTAGAAAATCTTAGTGGACTTAAGATTAAGACCATGAGGAGTGATCATGGCCTTGAGTTTGAGAATCAAGAATTTGAATCTTACTGCTCACACAATGGCTATGCTCACAATTTTTCTGCTCCTAGGACACCTCAACAGAATGGTGTAGTGGAAAGAAGAAACCGAACCCTGCAAGAAATTGCAAGGACTATGCTCAATGAATATGACCTGCCTGTTTACTTTTGGGCTGAAGCTGTAAATACAGCCTGCTATGTTATTAATAGAGTCTTGATTAGACCGGTTCTTAAGAAAACCCCTTATGAGTTGTGGAATAATAGGAAGACTAAGGTTAATTACTTTAGAGTTTTTGGTTGCAAAGTCTTTATTCGGAATACTAAAGATAATCTTGATAAATTTGCTCCAAAAAGTAATGAAGGATTTTTCCTGGGTTACTCTATGTCTAGTAAAGCCTATAGAGTGTTCAATAAAAAAACCAAATGTGTGGAAGAATCTGTTCACATCAAGTTTGATGAGACTGATCCACATGAGTCTAAAACTTCTCTTGAAGATGTTGAAGAAGACTTATCTGTTCTGGACCTAAATGAAAAATCTAAAGAACCTGTAATAAAAACATCCAGTTCTGGACTTTTTCCAGAATCTTCCTCTGAGGAACCCGAACCTATAAATGAACCTGAAATCTCTAGTCCAACCTTTACCAAATCAACTAGGATTCTAAAGAATAATCCTTTAGATGCTGTTGTTGGTAATCTTGATAGAGGAACACAAACTAGAGCTTCTCTAAGAAATCAGGTTGAACATCAAGCTTTTCTTTCACAGCTTGAACCCAAAAATGTCAATGATGCTATCAGTGATGAATTCTGGGTAATGGATATGCAAGAAGAACTAAATCAGTTTGAAAGAAACAAAGTTTGGGAATTAGTGGAAAGACCTAAAGACACTCTTACCATAGGCACTAAATGGGTGTTTAGAGACAAAGTTGATGAGTTTGGTAATATAATCAGAAACAAAGCTAGGCTAGTTTCACAAGGGTATAGTCAGGAAGAAGGAATAGACTATGAGGAAACCTTTGCACCCGTGGCTAGAATAGAGGCCATTAGGATATTACTTTCTTATGCTTCTCATCTGAATTTCAAATTATATCAAATGGATGTTAAAAGTGCTTTTCTAAATGGATATATAATTGAGGATGTATTTGTGGAACAACCTCCTGGTTTTACAAATCCCCATTTTTCTAATCATGTTTTTAAACTATCTAAAGCTTTATATGGTTTAAAGCAAGCTCCAAGAGCTTCGTATGATAGGCTCAGATCTTTTCTTATTTCGAAAGGATTTACTAAAGGGATAGCTGATCCTACTCTTTTTATTAAATGGATTTCTAAAGATGTCTTAATAGTACAAATCTATGTGGATGATATTATTTTTGGATCTTCTAAAAATTCTTTATGTGTTGATTTTTCAAAGATAATGCAAAATGAGTTTGAAATGAGTTTAATGGGAGAACTCAAATTTTTCCTTGGATTTCAGATCTTTCAAAATAAAAATGGTATTATTTTGAACCAAAGTAAATATATTAAAGATCTTCTAAAACTTTTTTCTTTGGATGGCACCAAAGGCAGTGACACACCTATGAGCACCACTTGCAAGTTGGACAGTGATGAAATTGGTGAACCAGTGGATCAAACCAATTACAGAGGTATGATAGGTAGTCTACTGTACCTTACTGCCAGTAGACCTGACATCATGTTCAGTGTATGCATGTGTGCTCGGTTTCAAGCCAATCCAAAAGAGTCTCATTTGACTGCTTTTAAAAGGATTTTCAAATATCTAAAACATACTCCCAATTTGGGATTATTTTATCCAAAAGGACAATCATTTGATTTATTATGTTATTCTGATGCTGATTTTGCTGGCTGCAAGTTAGATAGAAAGAGCACCTCTGGAACATGTCACATTTTAGGCAAGTCACTAGTATCTTGGTGTAGTAAGAAGCAAAATTCTGTTGCATTGTCTATTGCCGAAGCTGAGTATATAGCTGCTGGTAGCTTTTGTGCACAAATCTTGTGGATGAAACACACTTTACTAGACTATGGATATCAATTCAAACATGTCTCTATAAGGTGTGACAATACAAGTTCTATTAACATTTCAAAAAATCCAGTATCTCATGCTAGGACAAAACATATTGATGTGAGACATCACTTTCTGAGGGATCATTATCAAAAAGGTGATATCACTCTTGAGTTCATTGGCACTGAACATCAGTTAGCTGATATTTTTACAAAGCCTTTGAATTCTGAGAGATTAAGTTACATCAACCATGAGTTAGGTATGATTAATTATAGCACAGTTGAAACCTCACAGTTGAAACCTCACAGTTGAAACCTCACAGTTGAAACCTCACAGTTGAAACCTCACAGTTGAAACCTCACAGTTGAAACCTCACAGTTGAAACCTCACAGTTGAAACCTCACAGTTAGAACCTCACAGTTGAAACCTCACAGTTAGACCTCACCGGTGTACCTCACTGTTACATCTCTCTGTAGGTTGTTTCGCTGTTTAACCTTATTTTATTTTGCGGGAATTCGAACCGTTTCTTTTCTTTATTCTTTTATTCCTAAATCCCTAAATGATATAAATTGAGAACATCGAACATATCTCAATCCACTCATCTCGACCCTTGCTCTCTCTCAAGCCCTAAACCCTAAAACTTCAACCGAACCTCGAAACCTCATTCAGTTCCAATGGCCAGAACAAAGCGACCCCCGACTGTCAATGAAGATGCACCAATGCCAAAGAGGACTCAAGTCGAATCCAGTGGCACCGGGAACGCCTCGATAAGACCTGTTAATCCACATATGACTAAGAGAGAAATAGTTGCTGAGAAGGAGCTAAGTGAAGAGTGGATTTTATCGAGCAGATCATTAGTGCTGGCAGTGCTTAATGAGAAAGGATGGACCGAATGCTTCGCAAACAATAATGGACCGTACTACCCGAAGCTGGTGAAGGAGTTCTATGAATATCTACAGTTCGAGGAAGAGAATGATTAGCATAGACTGGTATCCAGAGTAAACGGTAATGAAGTCAGTTTTTCATCAGTTGAATGGGCTGCATGTTTAAGAGTTCCTCATGAGGGTATTTACAACTACTATTCTTGAGCGGCTCCTCCAAATAGTAGAATCTTTGATCATGAGACGGCTCTGGAAAAATTGACAGGTAATGGCAGAGTAAGGAAGATTATCGCTGCTGAAATGTGTGGAGAGGACAGGCTTCTATTTAAGTTTATTCAGCATGTACTGAGTCCTAGAAGAGGAGATTTTTCAACTCTGAAGCACCAGGATATTTACTTGATCTACTTATTAAAACATGGAAGGAAGGTCAACCTTTGTAGGTTGCTGATGGCTCAGATGGAGGACATGATAAAGGCAAGCTCAAAATCAAGTGCCTTGTTTCATGCTAAACTCATTTCGGTTATGTTGAAAGTGAAAGGTGCAGCTGGAAGTCAGGAAGAGTTGATAGTGGCAAAGAACAGTGTATGTATCTCGAAAGTAATCTGCAAATTCATGAAGATCAGTTGGAATCCCTGGAAGAAATCATGGGTGAATGATGAGGATGGAATCTATGAGAATTTTAGCCCTTCTACTCATCCCTCTAGACCGAGAGATAGGAGAGATCCAGGCTTAAAGCCTGATGAGCCTGAACCTGTATACTCAGATGATGAACAGACTGCAGTAGTTGGTAACTCTGCAAGAGAGAACACCCCAATTTATGAAGGGAGTGATCCTGATACTACTCACAGTCCTGTCAGGACAGTGACGTTTGGAGCAGCAAGCCCTCCAAAGGAACTACCTAGTAGAGAACCTATTCTAAGAGACAGTGAGACTGAGTCTACAGAAGAAGAAGAAGAAGAATCTCAATATTTTGTCAAGGACACCTCTGATGAGGATGATACAGTCGAAGCAGAAGAGGCTGGAGCTTTAAATGAAAATCAAGAAACTGTTGCAGAAGAACTTAGTATGAGCCCTCTGATAGGGTATACAGACAAGTCAGTGTCTGACCAGGAAGCAGGAGTGGTCTCTACTGCTGTTGTCATGGAAGTGGTTGATGACCCAACAGAGAAGGAGGCTAACCTCACTGCTGAACCTACAGAGGAAGCAAGTATGGAACCTGCTAGAGCCACAGAAGAGCACTTAGAGTTACCCAGAGTTGAGCAGATAGTAGAAAGTGTTCAGAAAGGACCTCCAAGTGAGGGGGAGCGTGTTGGTTCAGACTCTGTACTGTTTGATATAGAAGGATGGACCTCAGATCCAGGATACATGGTGTTAGGACTCAATTATGAGGATTTAGATGAGGAAAACCAACCACCAAGAAATCCAGTTATCCTACCTAACAGCTCTCTAGTGTTAGAAACTGAAAGATTGGCCACCAAGGAAGACCTTGAATCCTTAAAGAATGAAATGAAGGAGACCATCAGACAATCTGTTGCTGAATTGAAAACCAGTCTTTTTGATGAGCTGAAAAATGTGGAACAATCCTTAGAATTATCTCTAGGATGTGTTGTGGGAAGTCCAATCAAAGAAGTGATGGATGAAATGAAAGTGTGCCACACTCAAATTGAAAGCTGGACTGGAGCAGTAGTGGCCCTCAGACAATCAGTTGCTTCTTTAACTGCCCTGAGCAGTTCTCAAACACAAGTGGCCAGTGAGATTCGATACATCAAAGAAGTGGTCAAGCAGTTTGTGGATGTATTTGAGGCTTTCAAGAAATCAGTAAAAGAACACTTTAGCAATCAGGATGCTGTCATTCAGAAAGTGATTGGAAATCTGACTCAGTCTTTCAAGGAGACAGTGGCATTCTCAGTCAAGTCCCTTTCTTCATCTAGCTCTCCTGTGGACCTTGAGCAGTTTAGAAGCCTGCTCAGAGAAGAGCTTACTCAGGCCCGTGCAAATGACACATCAGACCAACAGATCCTTGCTATTACAAGAGAAGTCAGTGGCTTTGTTCGTGAGCACCTGCAGGCTGCTACTGCTTCTCAGGAGGCCATCAAAAGTAAAGTGGATCATTACTTTGATCGGATTTTCACCAAGCATCAGTTGAACAATCACTTCAAGCTCATGCTAGAAACTATGAAGCTGCCTCCTGTAACTCAAGATTTCAAAGAACAAGTTAGCAAGCTACGAGAGTTGACCCCGGCTTTGGATAAATTCTTGGAAAACAAAGATGACTTCTTATCTGCCATGGACAGAGGAGGAAACATCATCAAGGATTTCAGGAATCTGCTCCTACCTTTTCTTCATGTGGACTGCACACCTGTTATAGTTCCTCCTGCCCTACCTGTCTCCAACCCCAGTGGTTCTTCAGTAATGTCTCCTGCTGATGCCCTCAGAAGCCTTAGACCACTAATACATCGGCAAGCTACTCAGTACAGGCCTTCAGGAGCATCTGTTGCTGCCCCTCCAGACATTCCTGCTGCACATCCTAAGCCTGTTGATCCTTCACCTCCTGCTCCATCTTCTTCCTCCAAAGGAAAAGATCCCTTACATCCAGATGAAGAGGATTGAGTCTGTTTATGTTTTTTTTATAAGGATCATGTATTCACGTTTTGGGTCATGTACTGTACTCCTTATTAATACAATGTTTATTTTCTCTCTCTCTGTCTTTCTTTTTGTTAATCACAAAGGGGGAGAAATAGGGAGAAATAGATAGGGGGAGAAATGGGGAGAAATAGGGAAAACTCAAGGGAGAAATGAACCTATACAAAGAGGAGAAATCCTTGCGGATTATACCTAATTTTTGTGCTCATATTGCTAATACTGTGTCTTGCACACTTCTCTCTGATACTTCTATATTTCATACTGACATAATTTGTGATTATCAAAAAGGGGGAGATTGTTGGAATCACCTGTTTTGATAATCCAAAATCATGCTTAAACATTAATTATGATGTATTAAACCTTTGCATTAATCTTATTATTCTATGCGTAAACATATTTTATTCTAAACAGTTCATATTCCTACTCTCATAACTTTACTGTAACAGCTTACAGTAGCATTTACATAAGTTTAGTATTGTTAGCTACCAGTCAGAGTTTTATTTTCAAAGTCACGGTTACAGCTAACTGTCACCTTAAGTTATTGTTGCAATAAGTTCACAGTTACAAGGTTACAGTCGAAGACTAATACAAGCTTACAGTTACGAGTCTACTGCTATCTATTGTCAAAGCTCACAGACGAAGGTCACAGTTATAAGACTTCTGTTCAAAGTTATCTCTGCTCAAGTTCACAGTCGAACAAGTCTACAGTTGGAACAAGTTCGCAGTCGAACAAGCCTACAGTCATAAGTCTACAGTCAAGGTTACAGTTAGACAGCTTCTGTCGACTAAGTCTACTGATGATCGAGGTCTACAGTTGACGAAAGTTACAGTTCTACAAATTTGATGTTACAAGTCTACAGTTAAAGAGGCTACAGTTACATGGAGTAAAAGCTACCATTGCAAGCCTACAGACAGCAAGCCTTTGTTGAAGTCAGCAGTCAGAAGGAAGTCTACAGTTGGAAGACCACAGTTGGAAGACCACAGTTGAAGTCCACAGTGACATACATTCTCGACTCACTGTTTTAATTTCTTTATTTCCTACATTTAATCTATCTAACGGTCATATCATACATTTTGATGATTTGTCAAATATCTAATAAAGGTTGTCGGATGTCAGGAACCCGTACCTCATACCTGCTGAAAAGAAATCTTTTCTGTCCCCTGTCGGGAGATAAATACGAGAAGACTACGCTGCCCAAAAAGGATGCGAACCAGAGAAGTGCGTGGTGGACGAAATATACCAGAAACACAAGAAGATAAAAACGAGTTCCATCAAGAACACAGAGAAGCATATAGACAATCAAGTATACTCGAGAAGTGTTCTGTGCATACAAGAAGAACCCTGAAGAACTTCATCGACTACATTCTCACTACCTGTGAACCTGGAGCATACGACACTCTATTTCTCAAACAGAAACGAGAAGAGGACTCAAACTCTCTTCTGATCGAATACAAGAGCTACACTGAGATCACCAGAACCACTTCTAAACTCTACATCTCTTGTTCTGTGATTTATTCTACATTTTGAGCAGTGTGTGTTATCTGCTGTATTAAACACACACACTGACTCATGTACTTTCACTGGAGGATCTGTAAATCCTCAGCAAACCTTTTTTGCACCCCATTTCCCACTGTGGATAGTGGTAGAGGTCTTGTGACCTGAACAGCTGGCTGCTGTTGTTTGTTTTCCCACGAAGAACTGTGGTAGAGGTCTTGTGACCTGGATAGTGTGTTCACTGTTGTTAACCCCGATCCAGGGTGTGGATCATTCTTATATAAAATTTTGAGAGGACTAAGTCTCGGCTTGAGAGTGAACCTCTTGGTTAATTCTCTGTGTTTGTAGTTGTACACTATATCCATACTATACATATTTATTTCATATTCCTCTGCTATTACTTTGAAATATAATCTACCTTCAAAGCTACTTTGATAATTAAATTCGCAAGTGTTTATGTTTGTTATAAATCAGTAAGTTAGTTTCAAAATTTAATTTAATCATAAGATTAAGTTAACTGAGAATTAATCAATCTTTGAGAAACTAATTGAACCTTTATAATCTATATAAATTCACTACAGTTTAATTTGTTTTTGAAATTGGGGGATTTTAATAGAAATTGTTTTTAACAGAAATTTTAATTGGAACTCAATTCACCCCCCTCTTGAGTGTCCACTCCGACCAACAATTATCTTAACTCAATTTCTATTCATTGGGTTAAACATCCAAGTCATTTCTGTTATTTTTACAAGAATATGTGTGAATGTACTCTGATTGATTTAAACTGAATATTCAATCATATTGAGTGTATTTATATTTTTCACACATAATGTTGTCGTTGATTTATCCTTTACCTGAGGTTACTATCTTTATAAGGGATTTCATCTCAATTTACATTCCATTGAAACTTCTTTGTTGTTATGCACCAATTCACTTTAATATGGTTCATATATTGTCCTTTGACATAGTATGAAATGAAATTATTTATTCACATGGTTTTATAAAGTTTTGATTACCTCAATTTTCTACATTCAAGCGTCTCTCATTTGGATAGTAACTCTAACTTAAATACCATTTTAAATGTTTTAAAAATTTATTCTTCTAAATATTTCTCTTTAACTCCAAGTTTTAAAAATTGTTTTAAGCATTTATTTATATGTACAATAATGTTTTAAAATTAATATTTCATTATAATGTTTAAATGTGGTATGAGACACTTTGATTCAAAAATATTTTTTAAAAAAGCTTCTTGACAAATAGTGTTACTTTTAAAAGTTTTCATGAAAATTGGGGATATATCTTTCAAATAGTTTTGATGATTATTTTCATCTATGTCAATATCCTTCATTATTATCAATTGATGTTAATCTGTTGCAATACAATATTCCGTATTGTATTTAATGAGTTATGTTTGACTGTGGATGTGCTATTTTTATACCATTCATGGTTTGTGGATAAAGTATTGGCATTTCGTATGCTAGTTTTAATACAAATGTTTAGGTTATGTTTCAAACTTTCCATATGAGGAGTGTTGTAGACTTATTATGTGACGGGTGGAGCCCGATATAGCTCCTCGATGAATTAGTATGTATCATGATATAAACTAGTTTCTTGGAATAAGACCTTGACGAAATTTTATTTGTAGTCTAGGAACAAGGCCTTGACTATGTGGTTATGATGTCTGGCATTGTGCATTCCATCATTATTAATGTGGATATTGATATTGCATGTGATTATTCGAATATTAGAATATCAATGTCAATAAGTAAATGGAATTATTTGATTTTATCTTTGCCATATTATGCTGAAGTTCATGTTTAAAAGGATTTTGTTTTAGTCTTATACATTACTTTAAATGTTTATCCTTATTTTTGAATGTTTCCGCATTATTGTTATCCTTACGGAGCGTCTGAGCTCACCCCTTTCTATGTTTTATTTTTCCCGGGATGAGAAGAAGTATATTATTACTAACTTGTAGGGATAGTCGATGGGATATCAGTGTTTTCTATGGAAACAATGTTGTTGTAGTTTTTCATTTTATTATGTAATGTAAACTTATGAATGTATCTTGCACTTCCAATTCCACTAAACTAAATTGTCTTCAAAGACTTGATATTTTGGGATCATGCCAATGATACGTAATAATGCACTGACTCTGGGCTTATGGTGATGGGGCATTACAGTAGGTATCAGTGGAAGATTCGTAAAAACCTTGGAATCTAGATTTAGATAAACAATGATTAGAGCACATTACCCTAAGATAGTCTTTGAGGATTAATATAGAAGAACTTCAGAGAATTTTGGTATTGTAGAGATTATGTGGGTTTTCTAAACAATACATCACTGACTGGATACAATCAGGTAGAGGTGGCACTGACACAGATGTACATTGGAGTTAAAACTCTGACAAGGAGTTTCAGGTTTGACCTGGGGTATCTAGGTTCACGACATCAGGCCTTGCTATACTCTTGGTTACAACACTCCTGGGGTATATTCTTAGGATAATTCATATTTAATTTACAAACCAATTTGAAGGATTTTAATATAAGATGAGAATAAAAAAACATAATTAATAAAATGGTGTTATAGATTGAAAATAAGGTGTTATGATATTCTCTAAACGATTTTATAACTCACACTATGTTTTCATCTATTAGTCTATGACTGGATTCCAAGGAAGTCATAGTAACATTGAACATGATGTACAAGGTGGGAACATTGGATGAAATGATAAACAAAATGGAATATTGATACGTGTAAATGATATCGTGTTCATAACAAATTAGTTTTCCAAAAATATTTTCAACAACATATATATTAACCAACTCCCGGACTCAACAAAGAAGATAATTACTATGAATTAAAAGAGCTCCAAAAGTGGAGACCATGGAGAAAAGAAAGGTCAATTTCCATCATGCATGAAATGTGGAAGGAGACACCTAGGGAAGTGTCTTAATTGAATAAAGAAATGATTTATGTGTGTGAAATGAGTACATAATGTAAATAATTGCCGAGGAAAAATGAATATTATTATGGAAGAAAATAAAAATTATCCCAAAAATCCATTTACAGGAATTTTCCATTAATGTAGGGGTCCATGGCATTACCTTAGTGAATGCTCTATTCTATAGGATAACCCCTTGGTGAAGGATGAACCTATGTTGAACGAAGTGGATGGTAAAATGCTTAAATGTATTAGTGATCATTGTTGAAGGGATTACTTTGGAAGACTTTTCTTTTAAGTGCAACCCTATAGTTTATTATGTGAAAATGGTATTATAGGAAGAATTGTGTTTTCTATTGTTAATATAATTATAAATAACCATTTAGGTTTATATGTTCCTTGAATTTGAGTCAATTACATGTTATTAAATTTTGGGATGAAAATGCGAGGTATGAGATAACATTTGTGTTGAAATTATCACTACCAAAAAATGGGGCAAGTCTGGTGCCACCCTTTATCAGCTCTAATAAAAAATCACTGATAAATGGTACCCCTTTATCAAAGCTTTTTTGAGTAGTGCTGATAAAGGGGGGTCTTTATCAGTGATTTTTTTAAATGCACTGATAAAGGGTTTACTTCCAAAAAAATTAATTAAAAAAATATATTAATATTTAAATATATAGATATACATATATTGATATAAATATAATATATATTTTTTAAATATATTTTTAAATATATTTTAGATAAGTATAAATATACTATCACACTAAATATATAAGATATTTAGTGAAAATGGATTATAGACAAAGTAAAAAAAATATTTTTAATTAATAATTTGCTAATTATTATGGATTAATAGTCATTGAATAACAATTTGAAGACTAAAAAAAATTAAACAAAGATCCCAAATATGTTGAAAACGCAACTCGAACTTCAAACGGCCAAAAAATTTGATCCGAGTGTCTGTTTGAGCACTAAAACATATCAAATCAAAGCCTGCAATGAACTCTATATCCAATTAAATAAGGAGCACCCCGATCAAGGTTTTTTCGAGGCCAAAAAAGGCCCAGAAGGCCACCAAAACTGATTTTTTAGTCAGGATACCCCGATTTTTTAACATTTTGTGGATTTTCATCATCATTTATGTGGGTATTATTGGATTTTTTGGTGGGGACTAAATTTATTCCAAGGTATTGCATTTATATTGATATTATTTCTTTAAAATTTTTCCATTTTTTATATTGCACATCTATTTATAGTAAAATATATAACAATATATACATATTATTTATATATTCACACATAAAATATTAATTATTAATATAAATAATAAAATAAATTTACATATAAAATATATTATCTTTATCTAAATAATAACTGATATTGATTTTATTTAAAATAACAATATATAAATATTAATATACCTATATATTAATCTAACTATATATATATTAATAAAACTACATATATTTATTGATATAACTATAAAGATATATATTAATATCACTATAAATATATATTAATATAACTATATTTATATATTAATATAACTATATATTACTATATGAATAAATATAACTAAATATATATATATATATAAATAGATATATAATAAAATGGAGAACAAATCAATATAGAAGGGTGCTAAAGGCTTTAGGCATGAAACAGGGAGGTCACGATATCAAATCTTCTTGGAGGCAATGGTGTGCGCATCAGGGTGGATTTGGGTTGTAGCGATGATATAGGGTGGAGGGGGGGTGTGTTCGGGCGCTTGAGGGGCAGGAAAACGCTGCTAAAAGGGGGGATCAAGTGCTATAAAAGCCCCCCCATTTAGAAGGATTTTTTTTAAAATTTTATTTAATTTTTTGAATTTTTTTTACTTTTATCAGCGCTAAAAAAGCACTGATAAAAGGGTTCATTTATCAGTGCTAAAAAGAAAGCGCTGATAAAGGTCCCTTTTATCAGCGCTTATTTTTATCGCTGATAAAAGACCCATTTTTTCAGTGCTTTTTTAGCACTGATAAAAGGGGTCTTTATCAGTGCTTTTTGGAGCGCTCATAAAGGGGACCCCCTTTATTTACACCGGCTTTAACAGCGCTTTTCTAGCGCTGTTAAAATCCATTTTTAGTGTTGATAAAAGGAGTATTTGTAGTAGTATATGTAATACATATTTTGAGGAATTTATCTCATTTTGGAAATGTTATAATATATAGTTTTTTTGAAAAAGGAAAAAACGCAGACCGTGTGAAAACCTATCACGCCAGAGAAAGTTGCAAGAATCTAACCCATAACCATAGTGCGATTAAGTGTATTGCCTACCAGTAGAATACGTGAAGTCCCTGGTTAGTGTGACAAATTCTTTTTAGTTAAATGATTTTATTGATCAATAATAAGTTTATTTCGGATCTAATGTCTTATCAAATGTATATCCTTAGTATAAAAAAATTATTTTGGGATTATGTGATAAATGTTATTTTGGAAGATATTCACTCTGTTGGGAATAATATATGCCTAAGGAAAATAGAATACTAAGGGATTTCATTTGATGAGTAATGGTGGATTTTTATCTATGTTTTTATTGTGGATTTATAGAGATTTGGGTTATTTATGGAAACTATTTACCTATCATAGTGAATATTTGATTAGGTTAATTACTTTTAATTATGTGACTTTAAGAGTTGTCAATGTTATTTGGAAATACAATTTAACCTGGAAGACTGCGTAATCAAATTCATCCATGTTTTGAGTTTCAATATTAGTTTGGATTATATTGATGGACTTTATGGAAAATTGTTTATAAATTTTATTTAATAAACTTCATGTATTTGTTGGTTTAATTTTTAGATATTTAGATTTGTATTTCATTCTCTAAAAGATTATCGTTTTTGGGGATCATCAAATCGTGTACTAACCTTTTTGGTTTTGGTTAATATCTAAAGACAAGGTAAATATATATAGTTTATCCTTTGTGGATTATGTGATTCTATAGAAGTTGATTCTAGCACTTCAGGTATGACCAAGTCATCTTCAATACTCATCGTTTGAAAAATAAAGATATGTTAGTGGTAGAAATTTCTTAAAGGATGAAACTATACATAAATATTAAGTATATCTCTTCATGTTTTTAGTCAATCTCATAAATAAAATCCCCAAAAATCATGAAATGTAACTTAAAACAAAAAACATTATCCATTTACTATTCTACTATGAAACTAATGAACATTTATCTCATCACAAGTTCGTAGTTTTGTTGTTGTTAACTTTCTCCTAATCATGTTTGTTATCCCTCTACATCAGAACTTGGCACTTAGTTTATCATCCATACCCATGTTTTCTTACATGGAATCCTAGTATGGGTTATCTCGGGTGACCTTTGTAATTCTCTTTCTTTCTTTTAAAGTGATAGTTTATTAACTCTTTTTCCAAAGTGGGACTTTCAATGAAGTTCCCAAGCCCAATTTTCATAATTTTGAGGACACAATTTTCAAAAGTGGGGAACAATGTAACACCCCAATATTTCATTGCAAGTCATTTTCTTTAATTTAATAGCTTGTGCTACACGCAACACCGAGTTCGAGCACACCACGACTTACCAAACTAGCCGTTCAAAAGAAGTTCTGAATAGTATTAACTGGATTTTGAATTTTATATACTCTATATAATTTTAGAATCCATATTATGTGTTTTTTACATAATATGAGAACAAAATAAATTTTTCAGATAAAAGAAGTATTTTCAAAAATGAAATTTTACCACCTTTTAATGGTGAACCCTTTTGAATCCAATATTTGACACTTATATATATTCAATTTTACATAATTAACTTCTTATTTGGAATCTGGACATAAAAATTTAGTTCCGATAAATTTTTGGTGATTTTCTGATAACATTTTTATTTGGGTGAATATTGAAAAAATACTAAAATTTAATTTAAAACAACTTTTTTAATCAGAATAATTTATAGTGTTCAATAATACATTTTAATGGGTTGGTAGTATAATTAGATTATTTTTTTACCTTTTAATCTAATGTTAGTCATTGGAATTAATTTTACTTTGAAATTATACATAAAAAAGTGTCAATCTTTTGATAGTTATTATTTCTTAAAAACACGCTATTTGTTTCGACAACTAGAATTAATTTTAATTTAATTAATAAAACATATATGTTTTGAATTAGGTAAAATAGTCATCATTTTTTAATTCAGAATATCAAATAAATCTTCAGCTAAATTTTTGTATTTTTCTGAAAACATTCAATTTTTGATGAATAGTTAAAAACACTACATTATATTTTAAAACCGACATTTTATTCAAATAATTAAAAAATTTATATAAAAAAATTTTAAGTCAAAAAATATATATAATACCTATATAATTTCAATATATTTCATTGGAGTCATTTTATAATAAAATTAGATGTATAAAACTTTATTGAACTTTTTACCTTCTTTTACCCACCTCCTAAGAGCATTTGCACATTTAAATAAAACATAATTTAACTACTTCTGTGAGTTGTATTTAAAAAATATTAGAGAAATGATTGATATCATTATGTAAAATTTTGTTCAATAAGATTAAAATAAATATTGGTGAATACTAACTTTTAACTTTTTTTTACCACGATTAAAAGTAAATAGGGTAATTAAGGGTAAAAATGATATTATTATTACCCTAACACATGCCCTAATACAATTGGATAAGTGTAATTCGACCAAAAACAACCTTTGGAATAAAATATGATCCTTTAGGTCAACTTGTATTAGATTAGGACATTTATTATTATTTAATTCAAAGAAGAGTTAAAATTGTTAAATTCTATCTTTAATAACTACCCCATTTTTAAAATTGGGATAAAAATCGGATAAATTAGACTATAAATATTAATTAGAAATCTGAATATATTTCCTACATATTGGTATTTTATTTAAATTTTTTAGAAATTAAATAATTAAATTTAAATATAACACAATGATGATGTAATAATTACTTAATTAATGAAATATTAAAATAATAGATATTATAAATATCCAAATAAATGTAATTTGAGTCTTTATATGAATTACAATAATATTATAGGTTAATATGACATGTTAGGGTTTGTTAGATGATTTTTTTTTGAATTAATAATGCTGTTATGAATTTAGAAAAAACAAAATACCAAATAGAGTCAAAATTGACATAAAAGAGTTTTTAAAACAGATTTTATACTATTAGTTGATATTCTATTCCTAAAAATCTAAGGATCGGCCAAAAGACTTATATAATGATAGTTGTGTCATTAATGATCCACTTGGGGTTCTCTTGGAAGTTTATAGTAAGTTTATTAACCATATAATATAAAAATACAAAGACACATGGTAAATGTCAAACTATTTTATTAAGCGTTAAATCTAAAAGATAAAGTTAATATAGTGACCCAAACCTGTCTAAAACCTATTTGTTGAGTGTTTTACGACCCATTCTCACCTTATACTTCAAATAATTCATTTTGGATCCATTAGAATCCGAAAATTATTTTATTATATAATTATATTTCTAGCTATTCCTAAGGTGCCCTCGCCCCTCTTATAAAAGGGAACTCCACCTTCTTTGTAATTCACACATACAAAGCCATTAGGCTCTGCAACCCCTACCAAATATCCCACCAAATATCATCCCTTCATCCCAAAGGCCTTTATTTAGTCAAAAATCCAACTTAAAGAGCCCTTTGGATCATATCAAAATGAAGAACCTGAAGAAGAGGTAAATATTTCATCACCTCTTTCAACTTCCTTTCTTCTTCCACTTCCTATTTATTTATTGTTTCCATTCAAAAATAACAACTCTAGTATTTTATATATACTTTTATGTAATTATAAATATGGTACAACCATATTCATTATTCTATCCATCCTGTGAATGCCATTTCACCATACGTGCGTATGTACAACTTACCATCTCCACGTCGTGGTTTAGTTGTTATTCAATAAATTATTATTTGTATGGGTATAATAATGTTGTATAATTGGTGTAAATAAAAAATATAACTTGATAATGATTCTTTATATATGATATAACATGCAATTATATATGATTTAAATATCAAAAGAATGATATTTGTTGCTAGTGTGTACGTACAGATTACCGTCTCCACGAACTCGATAAGATTCACTCCCCATAAAATCCATTCAAGAATAATTTTCATTTTAGGATTAAAAATAATTTTTAAAGGCCTAATATCATTCATAATATTAATAAGATACATCCCATCCATAAAAAACATGGTTTACTTAACCCAGCATATAAATTAGAACGAATTAGTTAACACCTGAAACGACGATATTACCAAAATATCAATACTAGAAGATTATATATGATATCATATTAATGTATATGGTAATTTTATAATTTAATAAAAAATATTTCACCATTATACAAGAGATTAACATACCCTTGACCAAGGAAAAGTACAAGGTAAGGGGTTTCTTATCTCACATTTAATTCCGTGAGATTTCCATTGCTCGCCACTTATTTATTGCATGTGGTGTATTGTGTATTGACATTTGATATATATAATCATGATTATTTTTATATTCATAGTATTCTATGATTAATTTGGTGGTTATTAACTTTTGGTTATACGACTCTATTGATTACAACGAAGAAAGGGTTTTTCATGTCACTTTTTATTCCTGTGAGATTCATGCTATATTGGCCACTATTTCCTTTTGTGTGGCTTATGTACTGTAATTGATTGTATTCTTGGTGTAATATAATTTAATTTATTATTATTTACATCTTCATTGTATTATCCTTCTTTCATGGATTGTATGTTTCATAAGTTACCAAATCAGTAAGGGAGTTTCAAATTTCAATTTCTACTCAGTGGGCTTTACAGATACTTCATTGATTATTTTAGTCCAAGATTATGTGTGGAATCACTATTTATTATTTATGTAGTAATTTCCACTACACATTGTGTGGATATAATTTTGATACACATAATCACTCCATTGATAATTTCTCAATTCATTGATATTAACTTGATCTTAACTAAATTTCCATTCATTGAGGTAAACATCAAAGTAATTGGTTTTTTTACAAGAATATATGTGAGCTTCATCTGATTAATTTTCACTATATCTCCTATAATATTGAGTATATTTATATTTTTCACACATAACTATGTCATTTATTTATCCTTTACCAAAGGATACTGTCATTATAAGGGAGTTCATCTCAATTTACATTCGTTTTGAGACTTCTTTGTTGTTATGAACCAATTCACTTTTATATGGTATATATAATATCCTTGGGAATAATATATAATGAAATCAGTTATTCTTAAGGTATTATAAAGTTTGATTACCTCAATTGTCTGTATTCAAGCATCTCTCATTTGGATAGTAACTCTAACTAAAATACCATTTTAAATGTTTTAAAATTTTATTCTTCTAAATATTTCTCATTAATGTCCATGATTTAAAAATAATTTTAAGGTCTTTTTTATATGGACATTACTGTTTTAAAACTAAAATTCCTTTTAAAAATTTTAATGTGTTATGGGACACTTTGATTAGAATATCTATTTTAAAACGGCCTCTAGACAAATTGTGTGACTTATAAATGTTTTCAAGAAAAAGGGGGATATTTCTCTCAAATAGTTTTGATGATTTTTTCAATCTATGTCAAAATCCTTATTTATTCTTTATTGAGGATAATTTGTAACAATACAATATTCCATATTGTATTGAATGAGTTATGTTTGACTATCAATGTGCTATTTTTATACTATACATGGTTTGTGGATAAATTATTGACATTTCATATTCTATTTTTAATACGAATGGTTATGTTATGTTTCAAACTTTACATTTGAGGAGTGAATTGGACTTACTATGTGACGGGTGGAGCCCTCTATAGCTCCTCGATGAAACAGTAGGTCTCATTAGAAAAACTAGTGAATTGGCATAAGGCCTTGAAAAAATCTTATTTGAAGTATAAGAACAAGGCCTTGACTATGTGGTTATGAAGTCTAGAATTATACATTCCATCATTATGAAAGTGGATATTGATATTTAATATGATTATTTGACTAGTAGAATATCCAAGTGAATAAGTAAATGGAATTATTTGATTTTATCTTTTCCATATTATGCTGAAGTTCAATATTAATAGGTTTTTGTTTTAGTCTTATACATTTACTTAAATATTTATGCTTATTTATGAAAGATTCTTCTTTATTGTTATCCTTACAGATCCTATGAGCTAACCCCTTTTTATGTTTTATCTTCCCCAGGATGTGAATAAGTATATTATGATTGACCTTCTGGGATAGTATATGGGATATCATTGTTGTCTTTGGAAACAATGTTTTTGTAGTATTCCATTTTACGATGTAATGTAATCCTTGTGTATGTATCTATATCTTCTAAGGCTACTAAACTAATCAGTCTTTCGAGACATGATATTTTGTAATCACACCAATGATAAAAAAAATATAATGACTCTGGGCTTCTAGGGGTGGGGGGTTACATTTATATTAATGAATTTCTTATTTGTAGATAACAAAACATGTGGTATATTGGAGTTTGATTATTAGATCTACAAAACATGTATTCTGTTTTAATTTTTTTATTTCAAACTTAATATTCAGTTCGAAATATATAATAGAAGTTATTTTTTTCTAAGGAAATTGTTTTCATATGAGATGACTATTAAGGATATTCATATGAGGAACTTAATCACATCTTCATGAGGTTGGATATTATTTCATATGCTTCTGTTACACTTTATTTTTTACGGTACTATGGTGTGATCATTTTCCAATTATGTATTTTCTCTTATTCTAGGTAAATTACTACAATAATATTTGGATCAACATTTATGGATATTTCCCATCATATGATATCACTGATTATATAAATCACAATTCATTATTCTTTTGGAAGCACTAAGGGTCAAATATTAGGGTAAACTTGTGGGGACAGTGTTATATGGTTTGGAAATACCTTAATTGGATGTGAAATTGATGGTCATGAGGGTATGGATGAGAATGAATCCAAAATGAAAACTCAAGACAATCACTTTTCTGTTTCTTTAAATTTGTTGCAATAAAATGAAACTCAAATCCAATTTTATCCCCCAATACCCCCCCCCCCAATAAAATTTAGACAAACACATTCGTGTATATTATAGCTCAAACAACCTCAATACGCATTGGAACTTTTATACAGGTCTTCTATATGAATTTATCTCTTAGAAACACTTTTAATTTGTGACATAGGATAATTATGAATCCATTCATGAATAAACATTATATATTCACCCAATAACATATAGTGTTCCCCCTATATGGACTAATTTTTCATTTATTTTCATAAATTATAATAAATTTTCCCATTCATAAAATCCATACATGAATGATAATATAGAATAATAATACCATTAAATAAATATGGTTTAATATTTTAACCATCTCCAAACTTTATTAATCTCTCATTCTTCTTTTGTTCTATTTAGACCATCAGACTCTTACTATTTCCCTATATTCTAAAAATCCTTTATATTTCTCTTCAATTTTATGTTCACGAATCATCATACGCAAGAATATTTCATTGTTCTAATTAATTATATATGTTCTCATTTGTTTCAATTATTTTTATTAGAGTATTTTATTAGTAATAGAATGATATTATTTGAATGAAAATATAAACATTGAATGTATACATTAATTAAATGTGTTTTTATTTATATAAATTATTTTTATAAGTTTTTTCACACCTTCCACTATTTTAGGTGCATAAACCAATGAATATTTCAATAATCATGATGGTGGTGGTGGTGGTGGCGGTCTGAGAGGACGTGATAATGATGTTGGTGTTTCTATAAAAGATGATGAGGGTGATGATGGTTCTAGGGATGCTGATTTTGAGGTACATTTCATGTGTAATTTTTATTCTTGGTTTATAAATATTACTTTATGAAAGGTTTTTTTATTATGATTATATTGATATTGATATTTTATATTGTTTATATTGGAGAAATTTTGATTTCATATGATATATATTTTATTATACTTGAGTTTAGTTTTGTTTGGATGGTGGTGTTTTTTTTCTCATAGCTAAAGGATGTGAGTACTTCTATAAGGTGCTTATATTATGGATTAATTTGGTGACAAAGTATAACTGGGCAAGAATCGATTTATATGGTTATTAACTACGGTTGTAAGGTCTATTTTCCATTTTTGTAAAGTGTTATTAGAGACCAAGATCCATGGTATAGCCATGAGTGTAGTTAAAAGTATCATTGTTAAGATCATAGATATATCCTATAATTTCCATGGGATTAAATGTGGTATTACATTATAATTTCCAAGGTTAAAAAATCACCATAAATTTACAATATCCATTTTTCAAACCATTTCAATACATGGAATAATTCCATGAATTAAAACGCAGATCATTAAAACCCATACTGCAACTGATTTGGTGCAGATATGGTCATGGGGGGCTAGTAGAGAGGCAAGCATGGGGTGGTGGGATGGAAGGTGGGACTAGAAAGGGGATACTGGTAATGGTGGGAGATAGGGGGTTCATGGGGAATAGAGGGTGCAGGAAGGGAAGGGGGAATGGTGATGGATGTGTTGGGGAGTGTGTAGTGAGGAAGGGTGGGAAGGAGGTGTCCTGGAGGGGGTGTCCTAGAGGGAGGGGGTCCTAGAGGGAGGGGTCCTGGGGGGATGGAGGTGTCTAGAAAGGGGGTTTCTTAGAGGTAGGGGGTCTAGGAGGTGGGGTTATAGGAGGTAGGGGTTCCCAGGAGGGATGTGGGTGTCCACGTGGGGGGGGGGGGGGGGTCCATGGGTGTGTCCATGTTGGAGGGTGGAGAGGTTTCTAGGAGTGAGGGGTGTCCAAGAGGGGGGATGTCTATAGTGGTGTCCAAGAGGGGGGTGTCCAAGAGGGGGTTTTTAAGAGTTATTTCATGTGGCATGTGTTTCGTCATAACCCTATTATTCCTCCATGAACACTTCCCAAAACATGTGTGAATTTTGTTTATTTAAATGTTATTTACGTGACAAATCATAGTCATCCATTATGCTTGGTTTTGTTAAAGAAACCCTGAATAACAGAAAATATTTCCAACAATATTTTTTTTTATCATTTGGTGCAAGGGGGAGGGAATTAAAGGGGGGTGGGGAAGGGGGTGAAAGGTGGGTAGTGGGAGGATGGAAAACTGGATGGAGGGATGTTGAAGCGGGGTGGGTAAAGGGATGAAAGGGGGAAAGTGGGGGGAGGTAAAACTGGAAGGGGAGAGGTTGCAAGAAGTTGGGGGAGGGGGAGGGGGCAAGGGGGTCTGCAGGGTAGGGGGAGGATGAAGGTGGGGTGTAAGGGGTAGGGTGTGGTCAAGGGTGTGCTAGGGTGTGGACAAGGGTTAAAGGGGGCAATGGGGGAGGGAAAAAATGCAGGGGTAGGATGTAGGGGGAGGGGTTGGGTGGTCTATAGAGGGGATTTGTTGGGTAGGGGTCGGGAATCTGCATAGAAGTGGATTATTTATTAGAGAAGTGAATTATATCACTATGTTAATGCATGTGTGAAAACCATTGTAGGGGCGTGTGATGGGGGGTTGTTTGTGGGGGTGGGGGGTGTTGTCCAGGGGCTATCTCCTGGGGGTTTGTCGGGGGGTTCTGTCTAGGGGGTCTGAATGGGGGGTCTCTATCCAGGGGTGTTGTCCGGAGGGGGGGGGGGAGGGGTTTCAAGGGGCTATCCCGAGGGTGTCCATGAAGGTGGGGTGTCCAGGAGAGATGAGGGTGTCTAGGGGGTGTCCAGGGGATGTCTATGGTTCTGGGTGTCTAGGGGGTGTTTAGGGTTTGTTCGAGGGTGTCTGTCTAGTGGCTATCCAGTGTCGGTCCAGGGGTGTTCAGGGTTTTTCATGGGGGGTCTATCTAGGGGTGTGTCTATCCTAGGAGGAGTGGGGGGGGGGGGATTTTCATAAGGGAAGGGGTGATGTTTGGGGGTAGGGGTGCTTTGTAGTGGGTTGGGGGGTCTATCCATGGGGGATTCATAATGAGGGAGGGGGTTGTCCAGGGGGGATATATGGGTGGTATGTCCAAGGTGTCTTTGTCCCGGGGATGGGTGGCTATGTGGGGGGAGTTTATCCAATTGTGGGTATCTATCTAGAGGGGTTATGGGGCTTTCCAGGGTGGGACTGTGTAGCTGGGGTGGTGGTCTATATAGGGGGGGTGTGTTGGGGAGGGGGGGTGTACCCAGGGGGAGTGAAGGGGGGATTAGCATGGGGAATAGGGTGCTACAAGGGGGGTTATTAGGGGTGTGGGGGTGTTATTTATGAATTGATAAACCCTATATAAATAGTTTCAAAATGCGGCTGTAGACATATAGCCAAGGTTGAAACCATGGATATAGCTCTATAGCCATGGTTTTAAACTATGGCTATAGCCCTAGGCTTCATAATCCCCTACCATGATTTCAAACCTTTTCTTTAGGTGTTTAGACATGGTTCAAACCATGGCTATAGGTCATTCCCAATATCCACTCCAATACCATCCCCGGTTCAAAAAACTGTGCATATAACTTATATCCATGGTTTTTGGACTTATAGACACGGTTCCAAACTTTGGTATATCAGAAATTTATAGTATTGTAATAAAATATATTTATATATAATAAGAAAAAATAAAAAATAAAAAATAAATTATTTTTTTAAAAAATAATATGTAAATAAATTTTCACAAGACTATCCATCATTTTACATAGGCATAAAATACTACTCCTAAAATGGATCCCGCGAAACTACTCGGTACCTCTATAAACTCAATGTGTAACTCATTTATAAAAAAAATCATCCTTCATAACTCTACATTCAAGGCTATGGTCCAAAATTATTGAGTTATGATATGTATGACATACATATATCACATTTCATACAATCTAATCATCTACCAAGGTCAAAATATAGTGGTTTATTACATGACCTAATATGATGTCCCCAAATCCTCATATACCACACACAAATGCCAAAATCCAAATAGGTTTTAAATTAAATTTATAAAGTATTATCCATCACATGTTAAATAATAAAACCATTTAGATTAGGTGAAATATCAACCAAAATAATCTTTACGAACCTATTATATCTAAACACATCATGATTCATATTATTTCTTAAACCATGTCCACCTGAACCCAACTCTCAACCAAAATACATGGGAAATATGAGACTATGAGAAATAGTTAACAAAACAATTTTTTCCCCTTCTCATGAGTGGAATTATAGCCAATTTATTTTGTTCCATCCACAATACACCCAATATGGGGACCCAAATTAAATGTGATGTTTGATTTTAATTATCACTTAAAACGCACATAAACTCAAGTAGGAATAATAACTCATAAATGAGACCCCACTTAACTGTATCACCTGCAGGTTTTTGTATGGAGCCCTTAAATAATAATTTTCATATGTTTAATGGTTCTATAGGAAGTTGGGGAGACTTCGACGTACATTTAGAGCGGTTTGGGTTAAAAAGGTGTGCACGGTTCGTACAGGGTTTAGCCAAACTATGTGGCCAAACAATATATGCCCAAAACTAATTCCATATCATTGTGAATCTAATTCAGATTGGCCATCTATGGGATCTATTTCAAACCAAATAAAAAATGACATCTATTTTCCCCAAAAAGTCTAATGTAGTATCTACCATCCATCTAGAAGTGATCCAAACACGTTCCTTGGTGAATTGAAGGAAAATTCTTGCAGTAAGTGACTATTCATCATCGTTTTCTTAATGCTTTATTTGATATACTACTTATTTCATCAATTTTCTTAGATATACACCCATTATAGGTAGATCTAATATTTTTGTGGCTAAATATGTTATATCGGGTGTTGTTCATTATAGTCGAAGAGATCTTTGGTGGTTCTATGAAATCCTGAACCAGATTCTTGATAATTTGTCATCTGTTATCAGTTTTCAACGAATCGAGTGAGGTAGGTGGCCGGACTGTCATATCCTTATACTGAAATTGGTGGGAATGAATTAATATTTAGTTTTTTATACAAATTCAACAGTTTTTTGTTCTATATAAGTTTTAACCCTACTTTAGGGATGGTTGGTGGAAAATGTAGAAAATTGTTGGTTTTTGTGAAAATACCTAGTTTTGATTTTAAACGGGGATTTTTAAATTATGGAAATTTTAGAATATTATAAAATTAATATATTTAGATTATTTCCAAAACATATATGGGTTTTTGAAATTCTTTCATGTTTTGAAATTGTATTTTTGTAATGTTTTCAATAACGAGCATTTTTATTGAAACATGTAAAATTGTTTGAAATTGGTTTTGGTTTTTCACAACATGGTATGTGTATCATTTTTCAATACTAGGAATAGTTGAAATATGATCATGTTCCTTGTGAATAAGGTTAAATAGAAACATGGGGAATATTTACCTTATGATGACTTGTTATATCACCGAGATACTTCTCATGAGTTTGGAACTCTTATAATGACGCATGCATTTTTTGGTAGTTGTTGTTGTGTGGAGTTTATTTGTTTGAAAATTTAATTTTAAAAAAGGTTTTTTAAATATTTATTTACAATTTTACTTGGAGATTATGTTTTGAGAAAATTGGTTTAAATTGTTGTAGATTATATTTAGTTCTAAACTTCATTTATAGGTGTTTATATTTTATTATAAACTATTTTCACAATTTTTTTAAATAAATTGTATTATATAAATGTTCATAACTCTTATATCCAACTAGAATTATTAGGGAAGTAATTGAGGAATGAATAATGAGTTTTATACTCACCATTTTTTTGTAACGTTAGTTCTTTTTTAATTTCATCTTCTAGAGTGTGGGAAAAGGTAGGGAGCAGTTGGTTTTTATCACTACTTCTTCAGTTGTGGAACATTATGGTGGTGATGGAGCATGGAGATGGTTTATCCTAGAGGCATTCGGTTATATTGTTTTCTTTTTGAGTTATCCTCTACTATTAGGTTGATTTATATTTTTATTCTACTGCAGAACCTTTTTTCCTCATTTTGTTATAAACGATTTTCTAAATTTTCATTATTTTGTTCATGCATTATATAATTGTCATGGATTGTGGTTGGATGTTTTATAATGTATATTTAAAATGGTAAATCCTACCTCACTGGTCTTTGAAATCCTTTTTAATTTATTCCCCTACCTGGTAAACATGATGATGTTGCCTAAGGACCTGTAGTGAGTCATTATGTTCTCAGGTCAATGATAATCTGTGGCTAATTACAAATGGAATCACCTTGGTCCCTTCTCAGTAGAACAAGTAGTCCCAAAATTTCATTATCTCATAGTTGAAATCCTTATTTTTTTATTCCTTGGCTGGTCTTCCAATAAAATACTAGGATTTTTTGCAGATGAAATGTAGAGCATAAAAAGGCATAGTTATCCTTTTTATGTTGAACATCATGTTACCATGGAGTTGGGTACGCATGTGTTTTCAAAGAACTAGTAGGATAGTGGAGTCTCATTATCGTGGGTTTATCCAATGAGAAAAGCATAAGATGGATTTTTTATGAATTATATTCCACTTGGATTGCATATCTCAATTTTAGTAATGACATATGATTCAGAGCATATTTTTAGTTTTCGAAAAATATGAGAAAAATAGTTTTCCAATGAAAAACAATGAAAATGAAATCATTGATTTATTTTGAATTTTTTTTTATTTCCAAAAGAAATAGTGGTTTGATTTCAAAAATAGTTATATTTTGAATGAAATTTTGTGATATTTATGTTATAGAATTTTACATTCCACCTCACCCACTAGTGAAAAAATAGATGGTGCAATGTATAATCCATGTTTTCCAAGCTACTGATAGTGGGAACCAAAGGAAGGATCCATGGTAAGTGGAACACTCCATCTAGTTTCAGAAGAGGAATCAACCCATCTTCCGGTGTGATTTAGAACCAGGGAGGGAAGAGGGTTGGCTGAATGGGATGAATCAAGTCATCTGGTTCAATGTCACAATAGTGGACTTGATGGTCAAATTTAAAAATTTATATGCTATAGGATCTCACACGGCTATGGTGGGACAATTCAAGGAAATCTAGATTGGATATTGGCTTGAGGAGGAAGGATTTTTATTAACTGATTAACAAAGAATTATATTCGCACACTTTCAGAATCCAGTGAACAATATTCATTTTTCAGCCTAATGTTGGAGAGCCTCTCAATTATCGAATATGCTTGTAAATTCAATAAGTAAGTGCACTATGAACTAGAATTTTTTGAATGTGTGAGCTTGAAATAATGAATATTGGATTTGGCACTCAGAAAAGAGATTCAATCATAGATTGTGGTATATTGTATCAGAAATTATATGGAGATGGTAAACAAGGATTTAGTGGACGAGTGGGATATCTCTGGATATTTGGGAGGAATAAGCATTATGATACTAACATCAAATGGTGGGAACATAACTATTGGGAGAAAAATGAATAGGGAGACCAATTTTTATGGTGTCATTGGGAATCAGAGTCACAAAACTGGATCAGTAAATCATTATCCATAATAGAAGGTCTAGCTGGGATATTATTAGTGATGTTTTTTAACCCCAACAAGTTAGAGTGTATGTAAAAACATTAATTATTCAACAACTACAACAAAATGGGACATTTTTAGTGATATTGACTTAGTTCTCCATGTTTGGGTGCTCGGGACACTTCTCAGGTGTCGCGGGAATCCTATGATTTCATAGGGTGGGGCCAAAACATTTAGAGTTGTAGGCATAACAGAGCTATCCATGGTGATTCTAGTTACATAATTACTCACCAAAAAGGGAAATATCTAATGGGAAACAAAGAAAAGGTTCCACAATGAATCATTTATATGTAGTAGAGAAAGGGACTATGGATGATCAGTTTAGGCCATCTACGGTGCGAGGTATGATTCTACTAAATTCAATCCTTATTTTAGTGTTGTTGGATATAGAAACATCACATTACATTATTCACTCAGGTATATTTAATTTTAGAGTTTTTAAATATAAATAATTACTTCTATGATAAAATTAAAAACCTCTCTCAATGAATGATAATGTTGAGCCTTTAAGGGTAGAGAGTGTTCTATAACATTTGATGCATTGGAGAAGAAATGGGATTTCACAATGATATGGATTGATTTCATCAATTCAATAATTTTAATATATTTGTTGATATCATTCAAGTAACCCATCGATTATTATTGTAGGATGGTTCATTTCACAAATGGGGATTGCATCTAGCATCTATTCTAAGGAAATAAGGTTGAAAAAATAGTTGTAACAGACTTGTTGGAACTAGTGCTAAGAACGATCTCTTATCTGTTTGTGGCATTGACTTTTTCATTCATGGAAGTGTTCAAGGTTATTAGTTAGCTAAAAATATTGGATAAATTTTCAGATGTGCTTCCAGAAAATTTTTCTATGATACCACCATTTATGGAAGTGAAGTTTACAATTGATCTCGTTCTAGGGACTGGCCCTATCTCCATTCCATCTTATAAGATGGAATATACAGAATTAATAGATGTAAAAGTATAGTTGGAGGAGATGGAAATCAATTTTTTCATTCGTCCAAGTACGTCTTTGTGGGTAGCAGTAGTATTCTTCATGAATAATGAATATGGAACTCATCGGTAGTGTGTTTATTATCAGAATTTTGACAAAGTTACCATAAATATTATTTATCCACTTCCACACATTGATGATCTATTTGATCAATTGAGGGGAGCTCAGTGGTAATAAGATATTTTTATTCGATTTTTATATCACCAATTATGAGTTTAGAATCAGGATATTCTGAAGAAATCTTTATGAATAAGATATGGCCACTATAAATATATAGTCACGCATTTAGGTATAACAAATGAACCAGAGGAGTTCAAGGATTTAATGAATTTAATAATTTAGCAATATCTAGACTCTTTTGATGTAGTGTTTTTGGAAAACACCTTGGTGTAATCAAAGACCAGGTCTGAGCATGAGTAACACTCAATGACAATGTTACAAATATTGAGATATCACTTTTTGTATGCCAATCCTTCAATGTGTGATTTTAGGATACAAGAGGCATGCTTTCTAGGCCTTGTTATTTATAAAAAAGGTTTTTAGTGGATCCAAAAATTATTGACGCAATTATCTCATAGAAACCATCGAAGAAAATTTTCAAAATATAAAGGTTTCTTGTTCTCACTTGGTATTACCACCAGTTTGTTCAGGACATCACATGACTAGAATCGCCATGGGAAACATTAACAAATAATAATGTTTCCTCATAGTGGAGTGATGAATGATAGTGGACTTTTTATGATCTAAAATCGAATCAAACTTCGACACCTATTATGGTTTTTCTATAACTAGGATACAAATATGTGGTATACTATGATGATTTCGGGATCAGGGTTGGGATATTTTCTCATGTAGGGGCCATATGGTTTCTTATAGGTAAGAGGATTGAGGGTGAATGAGAAGAATTACCCAACACCTGATTTGGAGTTATCTACATTCTTTCATGCACTAAAGTCTTGGAGTAATGATCTATTTGGTGAGAAATTTACATTGATCACTGATCATAAGAGATTGAAACACATTTTCTCACAAAGTGATCTAAAACTATGGCTAAAAAGATGGATAGAGTATCTGCAGATTTTTTACTTTGACATGAAGAATAAACTGGGAAAAGGTAATTTGGGGGATGATGCATTAATCCAGAAGTCGTATACTTAGTTGGAAAAAGATGATCCATAGTTTTGGCAGTTGATGTCAGACTACGCTGATAAGGGTGTGGAATAAAAAAATAAGGCCATTTTGCAGTATTCTTCTAATTTCCAATATTTTTTAGTTTTTAAAAATTGTTAAAGAGGAACAATAATCCGATGTAGAATGCTTGATTATGAGTTTAAAACTCAATGGCGTTGAGACCATTGTAGGATGGAAACGTGAGGGGACTTCAGTTTTGTGGTTTAAAGATCATATGATTGTACCTATCACATTTCTGGATCCTTATCATCACACCAACCACCATTCAATATGGGTCGTATGTATAGGGACACAGAAGATGTATAAGGCATTGAAGGTACAGTTTTGGTGGAATGGTATGAAGAAAATAGTGGTTGAGTTTGTTTCCATGTTATTACATTGTCATCATATTAAGGCAGAACATCAACGACTAGTGGGTATGTTGTAGTCATTTCCTATTATAATGTTCAAATAAGAGAAGATAGCTATGAATTTTGATTCAGGTCCTCTAATAATAAGTTAGAAACATGATTCCATATGGCTGATACTGACCATGTCATCCCATTTCATTCCAATTTTTGAAACACATAAATTGGATGATCTATCAAAAATCTATATCCAAGAAGTAGAAAAAAGACATGCTATTATAGTTTAGATATTCTCATACAAAGATTTGTGGTTCACATATTGTTTCTGGAAATATGTAAAAAAATCCACGGGAACTCAGTTGAATATGAGTACAATGTATCATCCACAGACAGATTAGAAATCTGAAAGGATGATATAGATTTTGCAAGACATGTTTCAGGATTTTGTAATAGAATTTTTGTAGCCCATGAGAGGAGAACTATCCATTGGTGGAGTTATTATAGAATAACAATTATCATGATTCGATACATATGGACCCCTTCGATGAGTTATATGGGTGTCCTTGTCGTTATATGCAATGTTTGGTGGAAAGAGGTGAGACCTCGTTATTTGGGTTGATCCTTGTACGTGAAATGAATGAGATGATCCAATTGATTAGAACAAAAGTGGAGGTGGCTCATATTTTTTAGAAATCATATTCAGATCATCACCAATGACCATTGGCATTTTTGATAATTGATCATGTGTTCGTGAGGATCTGTCAAAATATTTGACATCACCATTTTTGGGACACATGGCAAATTTTCTTCCTAACACATTTTCCCTTTTGAGATATTAGAATGGGTTGGAGAGATTTCATATCCGTTGGAATTGACACAACAGTTCAGGTCATGGTACATAGTCTTCCATGTATCTCAGTTGAAAAAGAATCAGCTTGATCTAAACCATGTGATCATATGGGATCACATTGGCCTAAATCCAGATGCTTCGTCGGTACATATTCCGATTTAGATTGTGGAAAGGGAGGAGAAAGTCATTAATGGAAAAAGCATCATTCTAGTGATATTTTCATCGAAACATGGTAAGATTAATGAAGGGACTTGGGAATTCAAAAAGTAAATGAAATATAAATGAACAAAAATCATTCAGGGAAGTGATCACTTTCATGTTTCTGGGGATGGAAAAAACATTGATGCGATGAATGTGTCACCCTCATTTTTTGGTATGTAACACAAACATGATGCTTTTAATAAGTTTAATGGTTATTTTTGAAGTTGGGGGAGACTTTGTATTACATTTGGATGGTTTAGGGTGAATAAGGGGTGCATTGTCAGCACATGGTTTTGTCCAAACAGTGGGTCCAAACCATGCAAGCCCAAAACTAATTCCCTATCTATGTGGATCAAATTCAGTTTGGCAATCAATTTTACCTATAATGTCCAAAATAAACACTAAAACATATTTTTTTCTCCCCAAAAGTCCAATGGTGGTTCTCTCATATATCTGTATGTGATCTGAATGCATTCGTTGTTGAATCAATGGTAGATTCTTAAGGTAATTTCTCATTATTAATCATTTTCTTCACAGTTTCTTAGATGTACTCCTTTATTATTTTATTATAATATCTACACCCCATCATGGTAGATATAAAAGTTTTAAGGACAAATAATGTTTGATCATGTGTTATTTGGGATAGGGGAGGAGATATTTTGCAGTTTCATTGAATCTTGACATAGACTCTTGAGTGTCCTTCAACGGTTGTCAGCTTTCACCAAAACGAGCAAGGTAGGTGGCTTCAATATCATATACAATTGCTGGAATTGATTTTCATACATTAAAATTCAGTTTTTGTGGCAAATTATGTTGTTTTTTCTGTTGTAATAATTTTAAACCCTCTTTAGTGATGGATGGTGGAAACCGTGGAATATAGAGGGTTTTTTGTAAAAAATGCATGTTTTTTATGTTAAATAGGGATTTTAAATTATGGGTCTCATATAATTTTTAAAAATAATTTATTTATAATTTTTCGAATAGATATATTGGTTTTTTAAAATGCATTAATGTTATGAAATTTGATGGTTGGACTATTTTTAAAAAATGGAAGTTTTTATTAAACCATGTGAAATTGTGTGAAATTGGTTTTGGTTTTTAGAAAACAAGCATTGAATATAATATTTTATTACTTGGAATGGTTTAAATATAATTATATTCCTTGTTACATAGTTTAAATGGATCATAGGGAATAATTTCCTTATTACAACTTGGTAAATCGTTCAGAATCCACTCATGAGTAAGGAAGTGTCATAACGATGCATGCATTTTCGGTAGTTGTTGTTGTATGTAGTTTATTGATTTTCTAAAGTAGTATTTAAAATTTGTTTTATGGGATTTTTTTTTTTTTCCTATAGTATATATTTTTGAAAAATTAGTTCACATTATTTTAGTTTATATTTAGTTGTAAACTGTTTTGATAAGTGTTCATATTTTATTATAAACTATTTTCAGAAATTGGTTTATATAAACTATTTTATATAAATGAGGCTAAATCTTCTATCCTTGTGGAGTGAGTAGGATAGACCTTGAGGAATGAATACTATGTTTTATAATCACCCTTACTTTTGAAATATGATTCTTTGGCGATATCAACTTACAAGATGTAGGAAAAGGTTGGGTGAAATTATTTTTTAGCACTACTTCTTGAGTTGTTGACCTGTCAGGTGGTGGTGGATAACAGAGCTAGTAAAGCCTGTAGTCTTTTTTTATTTTGGGGTCTTGTTGTGTTATATTACTCTATAAGGTTGATTTCTAGTTGTATTCTGTTGTATCTCTTTTTTGGGATCACTTTTGTATAAAATATTTTCTAAATTGTCGTTTTTTTGGTCACGCGTCACATAACAACATTGGATTGTGTTTGGGTTGTTTATAGTTTATCTAAAAAAGGATAAATCATCCCTTATTGGCATTTTAAATCCATATTTATTTATTACCTTCCTTTGGCATCTTAGGGGTGTCTCCTAAGGCCTATTAATGACTCATTTTTTTCAAGCTAATGAGAATGATTGGTTCATTACAATAACCATCCAATAATTAAAATTAACAATATAAATCCATCAAAATCAATGCATTAAAAAAATATCAATTTCAAATTCCATTATATTTTATTTTATTTTTTGCAAAATCATATCTATTATATGATCTCCGAAATCATACCTACCATATGTATCTAAACCATTACGAAATAAAATACCCAAATTTTGATTACCAAAAATCATTGATATTTATAAAACCTAGTCATTATAGATTCACTATGATGTAAATATATGTATAAAATATAGGGAATGATATGTATAAATTATCATTGATCGATCACCATAGTTTTGTAAAAAAAATATAATGGGGATCCACCAAAATAACCCACATATCTCTCATAATTGACTAGTCTATGAGAGTGATAATATATATGACTGAAATAAATAAAATAAAAATAAATATGAATGATTATTGGGTATTGATGTGCATTAATTACATGACTTCATGGTCCTAAAGAATTTATATGTTGTTAAAATATTATGAGTTACTCAATAACTCAATATTGGAGGTGAATTAACTTCATTAATTTTTTTACCTACTAAAATACAAAACCTTGAATAATTATTCAATCATTTAACTATATATTTATCAATATGTATTATGATATAAAATATGAAGAAATTAGACTATAAATATGAATTTGTACTGGTTATGTGAAAGAATAATTACCCACAATATACTCTACCAACAAATAATAATATTTTTTTTTGATTTTAATAATCCAAACCATCCACTGGGGTATATACAGTTACTCGAAAGATGTTTCCCCTTATTAAAAATGTCCATGTCCTTTTAATTATTCTCTCTATTTATAACACATACTAATAGACATTTCCAACTCTCTAAAAGGGATGCACAATTCAAAAAATTGAGAAACATATAAACATAAAGGTATTCATCACATAATGGTTTGCATAAATTGATATATGATAGCACATTATCATAGAATTTGTTTAATTAAATTTAAATCTAAGAGAATCCATATATATTGGTTGCATATTGAAAACACATAATGTTAGAATTAGTTTTTCCTTTTATAGTCATAAATAAATCCTTATGAAATTAGAGCTTCTAATTCTTATTCTTGAGTATACACATATCATTTCCCCATTGAATTAAAACCATTATTCTCTCTAAATAGTCATGGATAAATATATATTACTGATAAAAATCTATTTTTCATGTTATTCTGACCATATTATAAAAAATGAAAAAAAAATGTACTTGTTGACTGTAACATCAGTCTCCCTAGTGAATATAAAATTTCATTGAGATATAAGAATTATTTAATTTGTGCATTCCTCATTCATGAATCATCCCATATTATAAAATAAAATTTAGGTTTATAATTTCATTTCTGAATTTCAATGACAATAATTTCATTAAAAATAAAATTAATTAATAAAAATACCCATCATCACTATTAATTGGCATCATATTATAATACTTATTATATTTTCTAATCCTATTTAATTTTTAATGTCTTCATAACATTGTATAAATTATAAATTATAAAACAAAATATTTTCATTTTTAATATGTTTTTCCAATTTAAATTATATTATTTAGATTTGTATGATATTTTACCATTTTAATGAACTCAATAGTTATATAGGATATTCTATTTCATGTTATATGAGAATTTAAAGAGATAATTTGAAAACAATCTTCAAAAATTATAATTATTATTATAATTACATTATTCATTCTTACATATAAAATTTGATAACAAAATTTTATTTTACATTCCCAAAGATATATCATATATTATTTAATTTTCACATAGAATAGTTAGATTACCAAGAATCTATAATGAATTTATTTTTGAGATCACAAGATAATTAAAAAAACAAAATTTCTCTAGTAGAATATTTTTACTATGATTTAAAATATTATCATTATGTCATATGATATTTCATCTATGTGATAAACTTATAAGAAAAATTACATTATTATAATTCTGAATCCTAATAAAAAACATATTTTCTACTCATACAAAACTTTTCTAGGTGTACTAAAGTTTTTCATAATCATTTTCCATTTTTTTAATAAAATTTAATTTTTTTCATATAAAACCTAATAAACTAACTTTTTTTACTAGAAAATAATAAATACGAAAAAATATCATATTCACTTAAAATAACTATTGATGAAATTAAATAGTATATTTGATGCACCTAGAGAGTTTAAAATATAAATATCATGTTCTATAACATGTATGATAGACAACACCATGATAAGAAGAGAATTTTACATCCAAAAAATTCATGAAAAATTCAATTTTAAGTAAGTTAAATATATATGATATCTTGAAATTCATGGGACACCAGGTTTAAATGAAACAATATAATTTATTAAAATATTATTAATAAAACATGACTTTTAAATATACCCATTGAAATAGTGGGTATGAATAGTACAAACTAAAATTTTAAATTTATATGGTTTACACATGATTAAGAAAATAATTATTTTTCTATTTATTATAAACAAAATAATAACACATTTCATGAAAATATATATTTTTTTCTAAAAAATAGTATTTTTAAATTATAATAAAATTATATTATAGTTAATCTATATTGCAAATACTATATTATCTTAAAAAATTGGGCTATTCATGCTTTGGTGAAATATATTAAAAATATCTTTTACCACTATTTTATAATATATTTTTGGAAAAAAAATATATTTTAAATCTCCATTTCAAAATTATCTTTGGTTGACTATATAATTATATTTTTAGATAAATTTCCCAGTGAAGGATTAAAGGTACATGTTTTTATTAAAAAAAAGTCTTTTCATTTGATTAATTTAAATGCTAAATTTTATTTTAATATGGTTTCAAGAGTAAAGGAAGTTCAATAATATGTCCATTAATCCAAGTTAGTTCATTAAAAATCAATTTCATATAAGATTCTTATATAAAATCATTTTAAAATTTTCAGCATTTTCACTTTAAAAACCCACATTCATATCTTGTATGTGGGATTAATTTTAAATAAAAAATAGTAACTTACTTGAATTATATTTTTAAAAATTTATTCACAATTTAGAATCATAATACATAATATTATTTAACAATTATAACTTATGTTTTGACTATAATTTCCAATAAAAATTATTTGCTACAGTTGAGGTAAAAATAGTTTTATCTAAGGTTAATAAAAGAAGATAAGAGTTAACAATAACCCAAAATGGCACAACAACCATTTTATTCCCATATTTTCACTTTATTTATTATATATTATATAATGGTAAATTTTGGACCAATGTGTCTAGTGAAATATGTGATAACACCTTTTTCTTTATAAATAAAAAATGGTGTCACTCACATCACTTATAAAAGGCCACACCCTTCTCTCTATTTCACACTTCTAAAAACCATTGTGTCCACCAATAACAACCCATATAACTTAAAAAATTATATACTATTATCATATAAGCCTTATTTTTGTAATAAAATTTTCCTAATAATGCTTTCTGTGAAACCAATTAATTTTTTCAAAATATAGTTAATGTCCCTAATAAAGCGCTATATTTTAATTTTTCTTCAACATCCGTTAATTATTTATAGAAAATTATAATATAATATGATCATTATATTTAATAAAAAAATATTTTAATATTATTTTAATAACATGATTCTTTTTCTTCTACAATTAAATGGGTTACAAAATCATCTTTTGTTTTTACAGTGTCCAACTGCATCGCGAATCAATATATTTCATTTCCTATGTCCACCTATCAAAGAGGGATATAATGAATTTTTTAACACATGTATATGATATTTATATGGTTGTTATATTTATTTATTTTAAATATTACACAAACTTTTTTATTTTCCATTATGTTTTAAATACACCAACATCTCTCATCTAAACGACAAACTACAACCTCGCAAATCAATGTGATTCATTTTTCACTTAATATTTACATGAAATTTAATAATGATAAAGTAATTTAATATATGTTCTATACATGAGATTATTTTGATTATATAAAATAAATATATCATCCACTTCCTTTTAATTTCACCATTAAAAGTAATGGTATCGTTGCTCATGTGTACCTATGACTTACTGTTTCCATGAAGGGATGTGATTCATTTTCCAATTCTGAAATTCAAGAAATGTTTAAAAAAATTATATACAAATAAATATAATATTAATTAAATTTGGAATTTTTCTTTTATGTGGTCTATATAAATATTTTTTATATTAACCTGGACCATCATGACGATACATGCATGAGAAAACATAACAATTAACACCTGACAAAATGAAAATAATGAAATATTATTAAAAATCGTGTGGTAAAATGTTATAATATGATAATATATGATATCATAAATATGATTTTCGTTAAGGTATTAATTAAAAAAATTAAAATCAATAAAAATTAGGTATAATTACATATGGATGGAATCAGAAATGAGGTTATAGTTTCTTGTCTTACTTTTTCTATTGTAAGACATGTTCCATATTCACAATTTTTTCCTTTTCCTGGTTTATATACTAAATATTTCATATATTATACTAGGAATATATTAATCTTCCTAAAATTTAATTGTTTATTTTATCAAATTTATTTTATGGGGCTCCCAATTTAATAAGTTACCAATATTTTAAGGGTTTATTTCATAATATAATCATTATTCAGGATTTTTTTTGTATAGATCTCACTATAATGAATTATTTGTTATTTATATCTTAAAAACCCCTATCATTTTAAATTTATATATAATGAAAATAAAATACATTTATTCATCATATATTTATGGTTATGTGATCTTCAAGATTCTCTGGATCGCCAAATTTTTTAGGATCCATGGAATCTATCAATTTATATTATCCATTAAGGGTTAATATTTTCTTCCATGAACATGTTTTAATTTCTCAAAAATATTCTCCTACCTAGAAAAATAGTAATGTATTCTTCCAAATTACCATTATAATTAACTTTATATATTAGTAAAAATAATTTTTATTAATAATTTTTATGATATATATTTACAATAATGGTATTTTTAAATGTGAAACCCTTGATTATTTATATCAATAGAAAATTGCGAGGGTGCCATTTATTTTTGGGTGATAATGAGAAACCCTATAATATTTAAAATATAGAAACCATGTTCAATAACATGTAGTACATACAAAACAAATCTTATAATAATGTAAATAATCCCAAAATATTATGATACATTTTGTTTTAAATTGATTCACTCTATTTGAAAGCTTCTGACTTACGCCACATTGTGTTTAAATGAAATATGATTCTCTATTAAAATTCTATTAATTAAACATGACCATTATAAGATATATGTTATATTGGAATTTTTGAATTATAATAAATAAATTATGATAATATTATGTTTCAAACATGATTAATAAAATTCATTGGTAATATATTGATTATTACGAAAATAAGATTAATTTAGATGAAAAAAATATTTTCTAAAAAACTGTATTTTCTTATAAAGGTCTCTTATTCACACTTTTATCATATTATATTAAATTATTATTTACAAATTTAAAAACATTATTTCATAAAAAATTTAATTTTAAATTAACATGTCAAAATAATCTTCTGGATCATTTTTATAATTATTTTAAATGATATATTTTTCATCGAATAGAAAAAATACTTGTTTTTTTAAACTAACATTCCATACAAATAATTTAATGGTTCAATTATTTCAATAAATTTTTCTTAAAAGTAATAATATTTATATTTTATATCAATTAATATATTTTATTTTATTTTAATAAATTTCCTATTGAAATTTGATATAAAATCTTTGTAAACATTTGAACATCGTCTCTTGAAAACCTGACATTCTGCTATATTAATGGGGTTAATTTTAATTTATAATTTCTTATATATGTGAATGGAATTTGGAATAATGGATTCAGTATTTTGAATCATAATAATTTATATTATATAACAAGGTTAAATTAATTTTTTTTATAATGAAAAATAAAAAAAATATTTATTCTGGATAAATTAAATATGGGTTTACCATGAGGTTAAAATAATAAGATAAATGTGAAAAATGACAGAAAACATGTGTAACACTAATTTTATGGCCAAAATTTTTTACTTTAAAGTTTATAATTTTTAAAACTAATCATTTGGGAGCCTTTTGAAAAGTGAAAAACAAGGCTAAAAATTTTCCATTCAAAAATTACAATTATGCAAATCACATCATTAATAAAAGGGAACCCCTATTCTCTCCCCATCACACTAAAAAAACTCATTATTTCTTCCAATAACTACCATATTTAAATTCTTAATTCTATAATCTCGTTATATAATCCTTATTTATTTAATAAACTATACGTAATAATCCTTTTCCTATAAACAAATGGTGTTGTTTGAAGAAGAGGTAGCATCACTAAGTGAGAATTTTATGTTATTTCTTCCTCATCCACCTTCAATTACTCTAATAGAAAATGATATAATATATTAATTATAATAAATATGATAAATTTTTTTTAATGTAATTACTTATTTCCTTCTCTAATTCATTTTAATGGGTTTGAAAATCATATTCTTGGGTATAGTGGATTATAGCCTCAGGAACTGGTGTATTTTGTTAACAATAAAAAATTATAGGAAAGATTTATAGACGGATTAAACAAATTTATATTATATTTATTATATTATAATAATTATTAAATATTGATATACCATATACATTTGATTTTCAATTCCACATCAAATATGATAACGGCACTTATGTGTATGGTTGACTGCCACCAAATGAAGGGATGTGGTTTGTTGGTCACTAATGCTTCACATGGAATGTCATATAGATTGAATTAATGAATATATGGGATAGATATGTTAGATGATATTTATTCTGAAAATTTAACATATCATCGACTTCATTACCCTTTCATTAGTTTATATAATGATATCATCAGTCATGAATATGTACAGGCTACCATGTCCACGAATTAACGTGATTAATTTTCTATTTAAATATATCATAAATGGTTGTAAAAATGTATATAATAATTAAATATAATAATTATAATATTTAAATATTTATTTATATTATATATAAATATATCTTATTCACAAGAACTGGAACTGTCATGAATAAAAATTCCTGAGAAAACAATGTAAATAACATCCAAAAAATGAAAAAATGAATATATTATCCAAAAACTCATCATAAGATGCTACAAAATGATCATATATCATCTTATAAATATTTTTATGGTTACAGTATAAATTAGAACAGTATTTATATATATGGTACAGACACATATGAAGGAAATTAGACATGAGGTAAGGGTTTCTCCTCAATCTTTTACATACGTTGGACATATGTCATATTCACCACTTTTTTTCTTTCCGTGGGGTCCAACCCACCTTCTCTTAGATAAGGAAAGGGATAGAAAACTTCCAGATCCATCCATATTCATGTTGAAGGTGATATAATGACCTCTGGGTCCTACCTTTAATATGCCCCGAAGTGGCAACTAACACCAAGTGTATAGAATCTCACATAATATGGAAGCCATTACCCATTTTATTTAAAATTACCAGGAGATAAGATGGTGAATGCTAAAAAACTTTAATGACTAATGATAAATGTAAAGCCTATATGCATGATTACAATGAACTGATACAAAGTACAAGAGAACTCTTATGGAAGTACCAAATGGAAAAAAGCAGCAACGACATCTTTCCCAATGCATGGCCTAGTATGGTTCAACATGGTCCTCAAAGTCCCACTAAAGACCTAAAAGCATTTTTATATACATAGGGTGAGTATCTAGGTATACTCAGTAGGGAATCCAAAATCTCTCATGTATAGGTGGGGAGTCATTGTAATGCCCCGTGAGAAAAAATAAGGGTATCCAAACACCTAGAAAAGAAAACTATCCACCAAACCTCACCAAAGAACACTCCCCATAACGTAGTCTGGTAAAATAATAGTAAAAAACATTTGAAATATGGTTACCCTGCAGTTCTTTCCCACTGGTTATTTATGATATTCTATGTATCAGACCTCCTCCATAAGTTTCACTACAATCCCACTACTATACATCTCCTCCAAACTCTTGGGTCACCACAACCATGCATCATGCCCGTAGACACTAGGGCCATCACGAACTTACATAACCACACCCATAAAAATCTAGGCCATAACAACCATGAGAATATTGGAAGACACCTAGGCCAGAATAACCAAATCTATGCTCGATGACACCTTGGGATCATCCCGAAGACACATTGGAAACAATCCTTTCCACACACACCTAGGCTACAACAACAACCACAATACACCCTTCCCAAATGGTTTTGGGGCATAATGAACTTATGGATATCCCATCCCTCCCAAAGAGTCATGAGGTACCTGGGAGAGGGAGCATAAAAAAGATAATAATCATTCACTCATATGAATGTTGGAAAAAAACCTTCCCCCATTAAATGGGGGTGTTCGGCACAAAGTGCTCAACTTATGTGAGTTGCGTATAATAAAAACAAAGACTAAATGTTATAAATATAGATAATCAAGAACTCGTCCCATCCTAAGGGTCCTGAAATGAACAACCTCCCCATATATATTCACTCTTGTAGCTACTACTACATGCAGAAGCACTCAATTACCACAAGCATAGAACAACCCATTTCTGGAAAATAGTTCCCCACAGTACCCTTTTTCATTATCATGTTCATGTGATTCAATTTAAATATTCCTTCACTATCGTGAAACTAATAGGCATATGCACAAGATAAAAAAAAATTGAAAAAAATTAGTCAAGAAGAAATTTAAGCATTTATTTTTAGTTCTCTTGTAAGTAACTATATCAAAATGGGATCCATGAGATCACTTAAATTATAGGAACCAAACCAATTCCCAACTTACCGGGTCGAGAACATTTACCAATGACTCCACACAGCCTCAGATTCACAACTAAAAAACTCTCAACTAGATATTCCATTCCCCTCTACATTATCCCACAAACTATAAATAGAACAACCATTCATATCACTGTAATAGAAAAAAATTAGTTTTCAAATTAATCCAACGCCATTCATTAAGTTCATTTTTTTCATTCGGAAAATGAGGGTGATGAAAGAAGGGTTCTTATTCATCAGGCATCCATTTAATCAACCAAATTAAATTATTAATCAGTTTCTTTGATATAGTGTTTCAATCAAAATATTATCTAGAAAACATAGCTTCATTAGTGCCCAAGAACGTACTACCAATGGCCACAATTTTTAGTGGACATGTGATCATTCAATTCACAACATAATAACAAAGGTAAAAGTATAGTTATGTCATCGTCTTTTCAACCCCATAATTATCTATAATCTATTTTATTATCTTAATTAATGTTTATTTCATCTACATAACAAGGAAACATTATCATACCCACCCATCATGATGCACCATAATGGAATATGAATGAAGAACACCTACTTGGATGATCAATGATCTATGTTTTCTCCTGGTACCAAGAACTGGGGTCATACAATAGGAAACTACAAGAAGAACCTAACATGAGAGATATCTTGCAGAAATGACTCATATCTAGAATAGGTACCCTAAGAACACCAATATATAACAAGAGAGACCATGAAATAAAATCTCAGCGTGATAAAAATGCATGATCCTAGAGTTATGGGATACAAAACATCCAGGTTCATGAAAGAAAGAACATGGTTTGACTATGCGGTCAAGTAGTTGCATATGTTGCAGTCAATTTAGATTTAATAATTCCCTCATAGGTAGCGATATAGACCATTGAATGGAGGAGAGTTGATAGGTTACATTTAATCCGAGAATAATGTATAACATGGATGTGATTGGAAACACTGAAAATGGTGTGAATATAATAAAAATGCCACACAGTTTGGTAAGTCAAGGGTCTCCCTGCTCTTAAGGAATTTAAGATTTCCTTTACCTGCCATCAAATGTTCTTAACCCAGATTAAAAGGGGTATTAAAACATAAAAAAGATGTTGCGGGGAGGAAATTGGAAGGGAAACCTGGCACCCCAGTTTGAAAACGTTTGGGTGCGACACCAATTTGTGAGACCATTCAGGGCTGATCGGGGGCACCGATCAGTGTAACAGTCATGTGACACCATGGTGAAACCTTCCTCGCAAAGCAATGGTGTCCATGAAACACCAATCACTATATTTTGACAATTTAATGGACATGGAATGTCTGATCCATTACATCATATAGTTATCAATCTATTCTTGCCCTTGATAATTAATGAGTAATCCCCATGAAAAGAGAGGGGCCCGAGCAACCAATTCTTAAGATACCTCTCAGGGAAAACCCAACCAAAAGTTTTTCTAAAGTTAGAAAGAAACCTTGAAACCTAGGAACACCTCTCTTGCATATATCTTGTGTACAAGTGGAGAAACACTACCTCTCTTTTCCATTATGTAATAACAACAACACAAAATAGTCACACTATTCAGACACATGGATTAGGGTGCTCTTCCTCCTTCTCAAGATACTATGTTTTTTTGGTGGAAATGACTCATCTGTATGAATTAAATCGCATCCACATTAATGCATATTGATTAAGGATCAGGTCCTCTCCTCCCCTTAGTTAGTAAATTTTACAAAAAAAATAGGGAACATGGATTAATCATATCAAACAATAAGTAGGGGAAACGTTTTCTTATAAGAAAGTAACACATAAAACACATGATAAATTCCCAATATAGCTCTAAGTACTAGGAACTCATCTGTTCCAACCATTCCTAGGTAATCTCAATGAGGCCACCATGCCTTTAAAACACACTAACAAAGGGAATGTCCCTTCAACAAAGCACCTTCTCCTTGCAATCCAGGATTCCCACTAGTCACTTCACGAATGTCACATCATCCTCGATATCCAACTCTCCCCATTCTAGGATGTTGGAGTAATCATAAATATACCAATAGAGCTGAGAGACATGAAAGATATTGTGGATCCTCTTTCACATGGGTGGTAATGCCAATTGATATTCCACCTCTTTGACTTGTCCCATAAACTCGAAAGGGTCCAATGAAACTATGTTAAAGTTTACCCCCCTTTTCATACCTCTATTGTCCACACCGAGGGGAGACCTTTAAGAACAAGTGGTCCCCAACCCTAAACTCCAATGGTCTTCTAATATGATCAGTAAATGACTTCTACTAGTCCTGAGATTCCTTCATCCTTTACTGCACAAGCCGAACCTACTCCGTTGTGCTCTACACAACCTTTGGCCCAAGAACACCAGCTTTCCCAACCTCTTTCAAGCTCATGGGTGAATGAAATTGTCATCCATAGGTGGCCTCAAATGGTTCCATTCCAATTTTAGATTCATAGTTATTATTGTAGGAAAAATCTACTACAGTAAAGTGTCATATCCAGGGTCCTCCAAAGTCCAAAACACACACTCACAACATTTCCTCAAACTTTTGGATGGTCCTCTCTCTCTGTCCATCTGTCTGAGGGTGGAAACTTGTGCTAAGGCATCCATTGTGCTCGAACACTTCACTAATAATAAGTGAGCTGATTTTTTCAATAGGTCCAACACTACCAAGATGGTATCACATCCCCCCTCAGCCTTGGGTAGTCCTGTGAAAACGTCCATCGAGATGTCATTCTACTTCCACTCAGGACCATCGAAAAGCTACAACAGAACACCAAGAACACAATGGTCACCCTTCACCTGATGACAGAAGAGGAAATTTTCCACAAACTCTTCCACTTCCTACTTCACACTAGGCCACCAAAACCGACCTATAAAACCCTAAAACATCTTTGATACTCCAAGACATACTGCTAGGAGTGAGTTATGGAACTCACCGAGAACTCCCTCTTGCATTTACTCTAGTACAAACAGTTTCCAAAAAACAACATCCAGGTTTTACTATACATTACATTCATTTGGATATAATTCATCCTCCTCAATTATGTCAATCCTTTGATGATCTATTAAACTATCAAACTAAAACACTACACTGTAAAAGACACGTGCACTCTGTACGGGGTCTATGAAAATAAACAAAATCATAACCTAATATTGATCTTATCGAATTAATCTAGATTCGTTTTTTTATTTTTTTTAAATTTTACGTCCTCACCCAGTTTATACATTAGTGAAAAAGACCTAACACGAAAACCACTTTAATGTATCTACCAAGAACGATGAATCACATTTCATAGAAGATTCATAAATCCATGGGTCCTTGAATCTAATCATAAGGGGGACTTGAATCCACTATCATGTTTGGTCTCCTTTACTACTATCATGAGTTAGGCTAAGATGACACAATATCCTTACTAATCCCTGAAATCCTCATATGTTACTAACCCCCATTCTCTGTACTTCCACTCAAACAAATATATTTGATTCCACTATCTATAATCATATCATAAACTAGTAATCCTACTTGGATTATAAAAATAATAATATATTCCCTCTAAAGTCTATATTCAATAGCCCCCATTTGGAAACAATCATCAAGAATATAAAATACAAAATGGTAGGAATTAATCAAATAATACATGTCAAGGAATAGAGATAATATATAACCCAGAAATTAATATCATTCTATTAATATTTAAATTAACACCATCGTAAAAATAATGTCAGTAAGTAAAAATATAATTTACAAAAATTAAACAGTACCATGGGAAATCCAATGGTAACTCTAATGAAACCCCACCCACAAAGATTGTATTATCCCCCATTGTATTTAAAATACTATATTAAAAATGAAAACATATATATATATTTTCATTGAGTGTAATAAGTATACCCAATAGGATTTATCCAATGTTTTCAAGTGAAAATTTGATAATGGAATACTAATTCACGGATGAATAAACAAAAAATCTAACATGTTATTCCATGTGTCAAATAATGCACCCCAAACTCACCAATGATCTATCATTATGTAATAAAGCCAAAATATTATGATAAAAACAAATAACACAATTTATGTTGCCTCACAACCTCTTACTCACTAGTCATCCACTCTCAGTCCACAAAATCGAGTGTCCTCTACACTCAACCCCAATATAACTACTGATCAAATACCCAGAACATCATTTCCCTCCTCGTATCACTTATCCATGGTGTTACTATATCATGAATATGTAGGACATTTAAATTATTCCAACCCATTACAATTAATTAACCCCACCACAAATTACCTAAATTAATGAAACCAGTCAATAATCCATCATCACTGGGAATTTTGACTAATTAAGATATCATCACTAGGAATCAGTTCCATGTGATTTTTCATCAATATAAATCTCCAAATACTGATAATTCATCAATAGAAATCATCACCAACTCAATTATAATCACTGGAAAAACTAATAATAGAGATATGGGTATATTTGGTAACTATCCATAATCTATAACCAACCAAAATGTTAGGGAAAATATCATGAATACTAAACAATCAAGGTATAGTAAAGATATCCAACATAGGTGGGGTTTGAATAGAAAGATGACATCAAAATATAAAAATAAATATTATCCTACAATACCCATTATATTGTTCTATATCAAATAGAAATGGAATTTTCAATAATACTACCAAAAACCCAATTACATCTTCCAAAACTACCATGACCACAAAATCAAAATCACCAAAGAGAATATTCCAACATGACCCATCAATTCCCTCTTCATTTATAGTTTCATCCAATTTCTCTATTATCCAATTCAATTATATTTTTATTATAATGAATGTTAAATTCTATATTTAATGAAGACCACTTCTAAGGAAAGCATACTGTCAATTACAACCAGTTCCCCATTATTTTAACCCATTTATTATCATCGAAATCATTAAACAATAACATCAGGTTTTATTCTAGGCAATGACAAGGCTATTCACCAAAACTAACATCGTTTAATAATTTCTAAGAAGTCCATGGTTGCAAATAAACCACCAAAACTCATAATAAAAATAATGTAAAACAACAACCAACCATTCTATAACATACATAATACCAAACCAATTTTAATTCTTCATCCTTATCATATTCCACCCCATATCCATCTACTGCCAACATCATAAAAACCCAAAAAAAACACACAACTAGAAGTGAATTGTAGTAATAATAAAACAATATATTTAATAGAATATCATCTATCATAGTTTTAATTATTTTCACACTAATAGTTTTTTGTAAAATTTCCTTTTATCATGCCTGAATGTTTTCAATAATTTTTAGATTCACACACAAAATATTCATAAAATTGTTTATGTTTTTAGATTTTTATGGATTTTGAGTCCAAAAAATCCATCACAATAGGGGTTAATAAATCTTATCTATGAAAAATATAGTTCTATAAAAACAATTGGTAAACATAGTAACATCATTTTGTCCAAAAATAGAATCAACTGTGAAAAAGGTATAAAACAGTAAAAAAATACAAACCCACCCAATTCTTATCTAACATAATAAATGATAATTTATTTGAATTATTAATGAAAATTTTTGGATTCACCCAGTTGAAAATAAAAAAAATTATAATTTCATATATTTATAAAATAAATAAAGAAAAATAATCACCTAACTCAATTTGAATCATCCTAAATCACTAAAAATTTATAGAGTGGATAATGATTTAACACAATAATGGGAACCTAAAAAAGGAATCAGTAACATATTAAAAAATTTCCCCATTATTATATATAAATAACTGCACCCAAAAAACCATAAACTCACCTATATCCATATAAATAAAAATTAACTTTATGTAATATACAAGGCAATGGATTTAAAATAAATATATATTACCAAGAATCTATCTCCCATGGCTGACATTTATGGATGTAGAAGAGGTTCTAAAATACCCTCTAAAAATTATTACAGGACACCTAACATTTGAGATAGTGGTCAAGTATGTGGTCAGTTTTTAAGGTCTTCTACACCTTATACCCATTAATTTTTTAATGGGGAAATATTTAAATTATATATGATACAATTTAATGTATATTTTTCACCCAAAACATTGGTTAACTGAATTATAAAACACCACAACAATGGTATTGATCCAACCACCTTTGAAATTCATATTATAGTAAATGATGAGAAACTATTTACCAATGGTTAGGATATTGTAATACCAACAACTACACAAATATTGATATAATTCTACTCAAGGTCTCTATATCACAGTTTACCTCCAGGATTTTTCCACCTCTCTAAATGAATAGAGAAAGGAAAACCAATCCCATCAACATCCATGATGAACAAACAAATCAATGTTTTAAACCTACCAATATGATTTAATCTACATATCTAAACCATAGATTTCTCCTATAGTTTAAATCATATCTATATCATTACTCATACCACGTCCAACCATGTTTTGGAATCATTTAAACCAAAACACAGTAAATTTAACAGACCAAAATATCTGGTTCATCAAATATGATCAATTTTTATTGTAATTTATCTAATGAGGTTAAAACAACTGTGGTATATTTTCATTGTGTTGAAATATGTGTTAAGGCCTATAGATCTCATTAGGTGTACCGTTGAATTGTTATTAGATGTATTTTTTTAATTAGTGGTTTGGTATGAGTGATTAATTAATTAATTAATAATATTTATATATTAACTCCATTTATGAAAGGTTTCCCCCCTCCCCTCAATCGATAATACATTGGATGACAAATTATTGGAAAACCCACCATGGACGTGGGATCATGTTTTTTTATTCTTAATTATACTTAGAGTGGTGTTGTGGATATACATCTATATAGAATATAGTGTAGATGTAAAATTTGGCCTTGTTATTTTGTAGTTTCATACAGAGAAGTGTTAAGATAGATTATCCAACTATGAGAGAGCATAAAAAGTTTTCAGATAATTTAATCTACTCTCTAAAATAACACATTTGACTAATTATTTTTCATAACATAATGGAGATATTTAGAATTGTTAGAAGATCTAATTGATGGATGACTATAATCATAAAATATTAGGTGAGAGTTGAAGTATAATTCACATTATATCTTTTTGGACCCATGTATGGGATGGTGGATATGTGATTTATCCTTTCTATATTAAAGACTATTTTGCATAGTTATATTGAACCATTTTCTATATTTTAAATATTATGTGTCTTTACACTGATGGTGACCTTCTTTATTCACCCATCATAATTATGTGTGTTTAGAAATTATTGATAAAGTGTTATTTTATGAGAACACATCATCGTAGAATAAATATTTTATGTTATATATCTTAGTATGGATGCGGTACTAGTATCACTATTTCTCAGTAACGTGCATTTATGTAAATGTGTTATGTCTCTCCTTTAGCAGTGTGGTCATACCCTTTGGTTTGGTGAGTTTAGCACACTATATTAGAGTGGTATTAAGGTACCGACCTTGTGGTCATCGTGACATTGGGTGTTTTTGTGGGGCATTAAAATTTACTGTTTGTGATTGTGGTGGAATTGTCATATAGGTTTCAATGGTAAACCATGACCACAATCAAGAGGTTGACGTATGCATAGAATTTAATTCTAGTGAATGATGTATTGATTTTTCTATGTGGAATTATTGACACCCTAGGAAAATTTATGGTTTTTTGGGATGAATCCTTGTACATATTGGTTCAATGAGGGGGATATTATAACTATTATATAATGATTTAGTCTTTCCTCAAGAGTTCCATCCATGTTGTGTCCACTCATAGAGTGGTTTTCTAATCTTCATCATCATAATTAGTCTTTTTGGAGTAATATCATTAGAGGTTATGAATATCTTAGGGGTGTCATTACAATGTGGTAGTTTATTATTTTATTAAAATAATCTGTTTCTATATATTTGATTAATTTCGTGGGAATAATTATTTAATTAAGTTTCTTTAACTGAGAGGGAGAGGTTTATTACCCATAAATAATATTGGAGGCCTCAGACCATTCCCTTATAAGATAGAGACCCATAATGTTAATGTTTTCTTGGTGGTCCCATTTTATCATACAACAAAATTCAATGGACCTATAGATATATTTGAAATGTTGGGAGCAAATAGAATATTTTCTAATGTGGATGGTTTTTTATCTATAATATAATATTTAATATCATGATGGAAAACCTATGTGAAAACCTCCATCACATTATGAGGTCTATAGTGTGGTATATCTAATTGATCTATGTAACTGTATCATCCACCTATAAACTCTAAATCTATGGAGGGGGGTGAATTATAATGATTTTATTTTCATTTTTAATCACATCTAAATGAGTTATCATGGGTTCTAAATATGATAGAATATTATTTTAAGATCTATCAATACTATAAAAATTAGATTACTATGGATTGGACTTCTTGATAAATGGTGGAATATTTTATCGATTTTTGATAAGCTTATTGTTTCTTTGGATTTTTTATCGGTATATTTCAAGGAGGATAAATAAAAATGAAACCAAATTTTCTTCAACAATATATGTTGACTTACTAGATATCAGGATGTGGATAGATTATTATTATTAATTTCATTATTATTAAATAATTAAAACATCACTTTTTGGAATGAGGTTATCATAATTTTGTTTATAGCTTATAGGATATAATAAAAGAACTGACACATGACAGAGAAAAATTAATACTTTGTGAACACTATATTTTTATTCTGAAATGTTTATCTGGATCTCAATGATAAAGGGAATCATTGATTAGTTGTACCCAATATATAACCATCTAGTACACTCATTAATGGAGGTTAGATCCTCCATTGAACATTTTTATAGTCCCAGGAATAAGATCTATACTCATATAATCAACTTCAAAAGAATTTTTCATTATTTGGTGGAATAATTATCTTAGTCAACATTTTCCTCATATCCCACTAATGTATGTTTTTCCTACTATAATATTTCCTTATATATTTTCATAAATATTAAAATATTATCAAACTATTTCATTTTGGACTCTAATATTAATATTTTATACCATTTTTCTAAATAGAAAATATGTTAATGATATTCTAAAAGTGAAGAAATAATGACAGAATTGTCATATAGGCCATGAAATGTAAGAATGTAAAATATGCTTGGGAAGTAATTGATGTAAATTATTTTTAAAATATATTCATTTATCATAAATGTTGTGGGAAAAGGCCAATACAACATTCTATTTATCCGTTATCATCTTATATTTTGTGGTACATCCAATAATGAATTCTGTCCACTATGATCACTTACGATCAACCGTAGGAAGCATAAATTTAAATTTATACCATTTAAAAATGTAAATTAATATGATTAATTTTATAGGGTTTCTATTTTTATACAAAATCATCAAATAATATATAAATTATTTGAGAAAAAAATTAAATTTGTAATAAAAAATAATAGACTTACATTTTCAATACTACGATTTTGGAATAACTAAATGATTTCATTTTAACTTAATTAAGTTTAAGATAATTTAGAGTTTCAGTGTTCTATAATAATATCCACACATAGAAACATACTAATAAATTATTGGAAAACTCTAGTGAAAATATATCCTTATGAAATATTCCTACATGATCTAGTAGGTTTGAAATCAAGTCATTTATATTGAACATAATGTTAAAAATATAGGTATCCAATAATCTTCCACATTCATATATCATGAGTTCTAGAAATTATAATAGATCATTCACTAATTCTATTAATTTGAGTGAGAATATTCTATAATGTACCCCATTTATTAATGCATGTATATTGATGTCTATTTAGATTCATGGAAATGTCTTTTTGGATGTCTGGTTTCATCAGAGCATGTACTCGAGTAGTGAAATGCATGTCTACAATGTGGAATTTGTCTAGGATTTAATATCATTTAGGATAATGTTAATTTAACAGGACATCATAGTATGCAGTCCTCCTAAATGTGTCTTCAAGTGAAGATGCATGCCTTAATTGTGAAACATTGATTGTTTCACAAAATGAATGATTTACTATTATCAAGTAGGGCCATGATCCATCTCGAATCACAAGTCACTCTTGAGTTTAGTAATACTTAATTGGGACAATAATTTTATTGTAACACACCTAATTGTTCTTCAAAACTAGTCATAAATTGTGCATGCAAACAATGTATTATGAGAGGAGTTTCCCTGCTCTAGGACAAGAGGTTTTCATGGATCCTTGATAATAGTTCTTTATATGGATAAATTAATTCTCTCAGTACAAAGGCTTGAGAAATTCTAATTGGGATTCAAATATTATAAAATTAAAATATTTATTTTGTTTCTTTGGATATGAGTTTATCCATTCTTACCAATTATATATTAATTCATTTTATAATACACAAGTTTATTATTAATTTCATTAGAGACTGTGAAAACATTCTCTAATAAGATGTTGTGATTTTACATATTTGGAATGAAGAAAATATTATAGTATAAATGTTTTCTTATAAAACATAACATTAATAGTGTCATCTTATTTACTAATCTACTGGTTCTCACCATCCATGCTTTAGGTAAATTATCAAAGTGGATTTCCATGAAACAAAGAGTTTCTCACCTATTACATAGAGGGAAGGTAATGACTATACCTGACCCTCTCATGGGAAAAAATCTGGGTATTCCTAGTTAAAATCCATAAAATAATGATCCATCATGTGTGGGGGGATAATTCCAGTATTGGAATTTCCAATCCCATCCTCAAAGGGGAGTTCCACCAAGAAAAAGGAACACCTAGGCACCCACACCTATATATTCCATCACAAATTGAAGAAATATTCATGTGCTTGATATTATCTATGCCTCCCATAAAACAATTTGGTGTTCCTAGATTCCTTTATATGGCTTGTGATGTCCTCTATGTGTTTTTACAGATCATGTGCACTTTTTATTATTATGAAAAAATGAATATCATGAACTGATATTTCTACATGGATATAAAAATGTTGTTTTTCATTTATCCATATTCTATTTTTTGATATGAGAGATAGATTATTATTATATTTAACTACATGGGTAATATGACTATACTCAAGAAAGATGGTAATAGACTTCATGGGGTAGGAAACTCTCTAGAGTGGTGTAGTTTTGTTAGTGTACATTTTTTCCCACAATCGATATTTTATAGCTAGTACTACCCAAATCTACATTTTATTCTACTAGGGCAAGACATACATTACCTCTGGATTGGATTGTTTTGATGTTCAACCCAAATACTAAACACATAAAATTCGTTATCTTTGGAGTCCACATTCCAATTATATAATATTTTTTTGGTACATGATCTTCAACTATAGTTTCTATTCTCCACTAACATATTAGGGGACATGATCCTCCAACACAATTCCAAAGATATTATGTTGATTGTTGCTTTGGGATGTTATATTCCAGGAGCTATGTATTGATTTATCCAGTAAATGGGTAGTATAAAGATGAACTATATCTAATCTCATGGTGTATATCCCATGTGAAGTGAATGGGTGGTTATAATGATAGGGGTCAATCATAAATGACTGAAATATATAAATGTAAAAATCTTGGGTTCCCCAAGGAATTCATGAACATGATCATGTTATAAGTGTTTGGGAATGACTTGGTGTAGTGCCCCTTCATCTGAAAAGTATTCATTTATGATGGGTGAGCTCCCCTTGGATGATTCTTTTAGTAGTGTATAATAATGTTTAATAAGAAGTTATATATTGTGACTTCTTATTACATGTGAGTCCCTTGGATTCTTATGATATTATACTAGTGTCTGGTTATCTAATTTGATGCTTTGTGGCACTCAATTACTCAATAAAAGATTAGATTATATAGAGGTATGAACCTCCATGTGTTAAATATCATATAATTATGAAGCCCATTATATCCCTAGGAATTCTAGTGGTTGAGAATATATGAATCCTTACCTATATTTTTTATATAGACTTAGGCTTTTCAGTCATGGATATTTCTACTTTGTAAAATAATCTTAAATACATAAAAATTTACATGCCTAAAGACCATAATTGTTTATTTTGTTTGGTGTCATAGAAATATAAATTATGATCTATAAGTGAGAAACATCATCTCACGATACATTATTCATCACATTCACCCTTCTTATACCTATCATACATAACACATTTTCTCATAGCCTGGGAAAATGAAACAAAAAAAATAGTGACCTCAGTTTATCAATAATGGTAAACTAGTGGGATACATAAGTATAACATGAGAATTGTTGTATCAGAACAAGAGAATAATAATTTAAAACTATACCATGCATATAAAAAATCATAGTATTGAATCATGGCATACAGTTTGGCAGTTCATGTGACATGAATCAAAAGTGAATCATAGAACGTGAGTCATAAGTGAATAACATTTGCATATGATATTGATATTGGGGCATATTTATAATCATAGAAAAATACTTCCTAATTTGTAATGTATCACTTACAAGGATATAATATTTGAATGATTTCTCTGATAAAACCATTAAAATTAGTCTTCTTTCACTCCCAAGACTATCATAGTTGACAAAGTCTCTTACTGATCTAAGTTAACCACTTGTTTCGTTCATTTCTGCCAGATTAGTTTTATATAATTACCTTATTCATTAGAGGAAGGTATAGGTCCCTATAATCATTGAATGAAAACATTATATATATATATATACACCACAATATTGTAAACATTTTTCATATCATAACATATAAAATAAAATCTATATAATAAATTTTTTACAATATCATAACTTATGGAAAAGATATAGGTTCCATAGTCATTTCTTCAAATCATAACGGATGAAAAGAAATGGGTTTCATAAGAATTTTTTCATCATATAACCTATGGAATAGATATATCTCTAATGAATGTAATTCCACCATATACAAAAACCATTCATGGAAATAATAAGAATAGCATCTCTTGATTGTATCCCTTGTAATTTATATGTTATATCAACGAATAAAATCATAGATGGAAAATGATGTTGATCAATTAAAACGTTTATTGAGTAAATTATAATTTTCCTCATTGAAAATAAAATTTCAAAAAAAAATCTTTTTCAAAATTATTTTATTTTTGAATAAAAATGGAAGAAAACTAAGGAAGAATTGAAATCCTTTAAAACATTTCTTGAATAAAATATATTTTCCAATTTGAAAAAACTTTTCAAAAAATAAACCTTTTTGAATAAATTATTATTTTTAAATAATATATCTTAAATCTAGAAAATTATTAAATAATTAGAATTTTTTTTTCAAATATGTTCTGAAAACATATAAGAATATCCTGAAATCATTGAGCGGTCATAAAATTAGGAAATATTGTTCAATCTATGCATGTGAAAAACAATGTTTCTTTTTTGATTTTCTAGAAGATAAAAATAAAAATTTCATGGAAAAGTAAATTATTATACCTGTTAAAAAATTTGGAAACAAAAATATTTTAAAAAAAGTTAAATCAATTTTACTAATATTTAAAAAAAACATGATTTCATAAGAAAACATATTTTTGACTTAAATGGAAAATAAATTCTACTTTTGATAAAAATTATTTTTTAATAATTTGAAGAACCAAGGAGTCAAAAAATGGTAATATTAAATTTGGATATCAAGAATAACCATAATATAATAAATTTCAAGAGAATTATTAATAGGTAGATTCTGAGTAGTCAACATTGATTTCTTAATCATAAAACATCTATATAAATGATGATATTGTAATAAAAAACCCTCAAAACATTTGTAACATTGAGTTATAAGACCGACTAAATGTGTAGTTTAAAATGAAACATATAATATCACGATGATAAATTAATTCATGAAATTACATGTAAAAGGGGCCTTATATACTCTATGTGACATTATATAGGTTCATAACATAAGGTATGTCTCAGAAATGATAAACTGAGACAAAATTACCTTAATGATTTGTTAATTGTTCAACCATTACCTGCATGAAAAGAGATATAGTGAAATGGATATTTATGTAAAATTTATTTCATTTAAAACAATCATAATATGAATTCATGGGATGTATGTACACCCAAATTTTTTTTTGTGAACATGGCATGTATCTCACATATAAAAGTGATAATAGATCTCATACCTTATGTCTTGACTTCCACAGTTCACATTCAAACCTCATATATAATAAGTATAATATTTTTATTAATATAATATTTAACTATATTAAAAAATATAATACCATATATGATTTTATTATTACCTTTTATTATGCATTTCTCAATAATTACTTGTTACTGTCATGTTTTGGGCAATAACATCTTCGTTTTTCATGTAATATTGTACTGGTTAATTCTTGGTACTCATCATTATATCATAGTCTCAAAATATAAAATATTTTAAAAATTATATATTTATAATATAAATTAATAATATTATTATAAATATTTATTCACGATTTTTTATAGAAAATGAAATACATCATTCATGTAGACGGTAGGTTGTACCTAGGCAAGAACATTGTTTTCATATTATTATCCGTCTGAATGAATGAAAATAAATTGATATATTTTAATTAAAAAATATTTTTTATTTCCCAAATATCATATATTTTCATTAATCCCATCCTGAAATTAATATATGTAAAGTGTTAATGAATCAAATCACTTAGTGAGATGGTAGTCTACTATACACATGAGTGACATTATCGTATTGCCACAAATGGGATGTATGAATGAATGAGTGGTATAATATTTACAAAATCATAATAAAATTATAAAATATATATATATATGTATATATATTGAATAAAAACTAAATAAATAATTTAAACATGCATTGAGATTTGTTAATGGAAGAATGAATGACATCGGTTCATGAGGAGGAAGTTCTCCGTATATACAAATGATTATTTCATAATGATTTAGAAGGAAGTGGAGATAGTTGTAGGTAATTTTCATAACATAAAAGTAAATTCAGTTTATTTAAGATACTATTTTTATTACATAATCATGTTATAATAATAATTTAATGGTTTCAAAGAATAAATAAAATAAAAAACTCTCATTGATGAATATCCCCTCTTCTTCAAGTATGCTTCTTAGGTTTGTTATAAACGAATTACAAGGATGTGGTTTTTTTCAAAAATAATGATTCAAGGATAAGGAAAGATATGTTTGGCCGTTATTTTGTTAGGTACATTCTAAACCAAATTTTTTTTCTGGTGATAATAATAGAATATAGGGGTTGGCCTTTCAAAAGTGGGGGAGAGGACACACATAGTGTTTTCTAAATAAATGTGTACTCCCATGTTTTTGTTAAGTAAAGGGGACGAAAATGGATCAAATTATAACTTTTTTTATGATATTAAAGAACTATATCCATGTAATATATTTCATACATGTTATATGTTATTTGTACTCTTATCATTTTCATTTAACCCATAGTAAATCATTTTTACCTTAACCGCTATAATAAATTTTATGAATTAACAATTGTTTTCATAAAAAAATTAATCTTACCATATTAGTTGGCATATATTTTGATAATTATAAAAAATAATATATATTTGTAAATTAAATTCATTTATGTGAAATATTTAAATTTAAAATTAATTCCAAAGACATGATGAGGAAGCTTTTTTTTTGAGAAAAAGATTAAAACCATACAACGTTTTTATATCATCATTATATATAAAATTTACTTAAATGACCATAATTAGATTATGTAATATAAATTTGAACTAATTTTTATATAATTACATTTAAAAATATAACCATCCATTATAAATAAATTAATTGAACATGATGCTCTTAATTAAAATTCAGTAATTTTCACGATACATTAGAAAAAAAAAATTTAGAATTTCATTAAAAATTCAACCTAAATAAATTTTAAAATATTGATTTCAAAAATGAAAATTTATTTTTTATGTAATATTCCAAATAATTAAAAACATAAATTTATAATTGAACCAGCAAAGACGATGAGAATGTGGCTTTTTAAGAAGTGTATTGTTTTAAATAAATGGTGATTTTATATTTCTAAAAAAAATATTAATAATTTAATTAATATAAATTAAAATTTATTAATATATATATATATATGACTTAAAACATCCCTCATTTGGTAATACTTTTATCAATTCAAATTGATAAACATTATGAATATTAAAATTATTTTTAAAGAAACTCTCTTTCAATGCTAAAAACACTCTCATTTAATGCGTTAGAAACGTATAATAAAATCCAATATATAGATGATTCAAAATTAATTATGTTATGTAAATATTACTAGAGAATATTTATGTTAATTTAAAACATAATTGGGAATTTTAATAACTTAATTTATCCAAATTAAATACCATTTTTATAAATTTTTTAATAAAAATTGCAAGTCACTATAATATCAATATATTTTTTTAAAAATTCCAAAATTTAACCATGAGTTAAGAAAAATATAATGACTTAAAAAATGAGTCCAATTTAGTTTTATAAAAAAATCTATAACATCTATAAATTGGCTATAATATTTTATCATTAAAATAAATAAAGATAATTTTTGATGAAAAATTATTTTTGATGAATATAATTACATTACTAAATTCTTATTGATTACTTAAGAAGAATTAATATATAAATTTATATTTTTCTGGACCTTTAGAATGAAACTTCATCAGTTATTATATACTATTCATATGCTCAAATTTAGAAGATAGATTATATGTGTCATATTTAGAATAAAACTAATTTATGTTTCATTGAAGATCAGTTTCACGTGTCATGCATGATATAATTATTGTGTGTAATGAAATATAAAACCAATGCTGCATATAATAAATGATAAAATTCATTGTTTCTTATAAGAAAATAGTAACTAACTCCTTTATTGAAACATTAGCTAAATTTTTTATTCTGTGAAATGAAGTAAATATTGAACATATTTTATTAATTTGAAAAAAAAATCACAAAATCATGGAGTGTTACATTCTACCGCCAAATAATAAAGTTCATGCTCAAAATACAAAAGTGTCTTCAATAGTTTTTCATTTGAAAAAAAACTTCATTGAAACTCACATCTTTCTAATAAATAAAAAAAATTCCCATAAAAAGGGAAAAATGGAATCCTAAATTTAAAAAAAGAAACTAATTAATATGAATACACATATGGGGACATATATGGGAATAGGTAATTTGGACACATACGAAATGAATAAATAATTATATAATTTTAAAATAATAAATAAATACAAGAATGTGTTTTACCCATATAAATGTATCTATTATAACACCATAAAGAAATTTGTTTTGAAAAATGTAATTGATATCATAAAAATGTTAATAAAAGGAAAACACATTATTTGAATATCAAATTTCTAATTATGAGGAATTATCACGAGATTAAATTCTTGATAGATTTCATTCCATTTCATATGACCAGACTTATCCTATGGGGTTCCTTTATCAATTTCCACTTTATTTATTACTGCATGAAATAAAGGTTAATTTTTTATTCCTAATGAACTATCTGATCATATTATACATAAATATAGTGATAATTAATTCATTTCATAATTAGTTATCATTGTAAAAAAAATTGCAATCATAGGTTTTCTAATATAAATATATCATTATATGGTAATTTATTTCATTAATCTATAAAATCTGAACCATATTTCATTATAATTTTTTGAATAATTAGTTAACCATATAGCCCTTCCAAAATACAATATTTATAAAGAAGCTCTCTATATTTCTTAAAATCATCTTAATATTGATCCCCCAAATATCATAATGTATCTCTTGATTATAACATACCATGAATATCAATACCTTCATTATGTATTATCTTGAAATATGGTAAACACATAAATTACTAAATAAGCATATTGAAAATGTAAATTCTTCCTCATTTCCTACATAAATTCTTGGATATATTTTTTAAATACAAAATGTAGTAAATTCAAAAAAACACAGTGTAAATGTCTTTTCAAAATAACATTATCCTCTTATAAGGTCATCAATTCTATACAATTTTCCTTATTCCTATAAATCATCTCTTATTCCAAACTAAACAACAGTATTTCAGTATTATGAAAATATTCTGGCTTACCTTCCTATAATAAGTTGTGTTCAATTAAATATGACTATTCTATAAATTAAAAATCTTATGTCATAAACATACATCAACATTTTTATTTAAATTAATAATAAAAACATATACATGATAATCCATCATATATTTATTAATTCAACAAATTCAATATATAAATACATAAATCAACCCACTTCCATAAGAACTAGAAAATAGGGTGTATTATCTTGTTCCTTAATACATATTTACTTACATAAGTTATCTATAGAATCATCATGATCAATTGAAATTCCATTACTCATATTACATTTCTGACTCACTTCAAGATATTTACCATTATGATATATATTTTCATTATAGCCATTGTTTCAACAATGATAGGATTCCATAGTCAATGATAACATAAGAATACCATTATTCTCATCCATTTTCTAGATTGAACATTTCATTATTCCTTTACAGTAATGTTATTTTGATCCTTTTATTCCTCATCGAAACCATATTCATTCACTGTGAACTTTTCATTGTTCCTTTGTAGTTACATGATTTTGTTCCTTGTTTTACACATAAAAACCATATTCTTTCCCTTTTACACATTCTTTTGTGGCTTATCCTGACATGATCACCATATGAGAAACTGAATCTTTTTTCCAAAATGGTCTCCATTACCCAAACACTCAAAAAACTCTTTTTATATCTTATTCAATGAGTCTTGGAGTTTGTTAAGTTACATGTTATCAATCAGTTTTGGATGGAAACTATTTCTGAATAATAACAATATCAATCACTTAAATAATCATTCAATTTTTTCATTAGATAACTTCCTGCCACATTCTATGCTAACCCAGTTTATCCAAATTCCCACCATTAACTAAAAAATGAATATTGTGAGAAACATTATTCATACTGTAAAATGACAATATTATAAATAATCTCTAGTGTGATGTATAAACCATGAATACTCATTTTAAATCAAAAACACCTTATACATAAACATGGTTTTCCATGATCTATATCTATTTAAATCCTTCATTATTATTTATTCGTAGATTTGTGAATATCTATATCATATCCCCCCCGGAATGTTAAACTATGTGTGTCAAAAGGCCCATTTCTATGAATAGGTGCCAATAAATTTTTATCTCAATGTGGTTATTTTGGTTTTCATAACTCATGGTAGTTATATTCTAGAGGCACATCCACATTTAGAATCATGAAAGTGATGTAATTTATTAGAAACCACTCACTCTGTCACTTACTGGATTTTTAGGATGTTTTCCTAAACATGGACTCATAATTATATATATCATTAGAGAAATCCCATGACATATACATAGAAATATCCCTTGGAATATCAATAAACTCTATACACCTAACTTCCCAAAGGATACCAAAATAGATTCTCTATTACTGACTATAGTGACCCAGTATTTTCATACATCAATATTCTATCATTTTATATAAGTATTCAGTAGATTAAAAAGAACATGACCGAGGACTGTAACACTTTAATGCCTATGTAAACATGGAAACAAAAACACAAGTCTAAATTTGATCCCCTTATTCTATAATTTCATTCTTTATAACAACCACCATTCATATAAATATGTTACATAACACCTTTTTTAATAACCTGAGGAAATGAAAAATTAGAATGAGTGAGGTCAAATTCTCAAAAATGATAAACAATAGAGATACAAAAGCATATAATTATCATAAGATTATAATAAAAAGAAAATAACATTTGAATACCAAAACTTTTATACCAAATATCCTAATCACTATTCCTGAAATATATATTGGCAGTTCATAAGACATGAATTATAATGGATTCAATGTACATGATTCGTGAGAGCGTAATATTGTCAGTAGACATGTAATTTTTGGTATAAAAATAATCATATATAATCATTTCAATATTAGTTCAAGATTACTTCCATGGTTATCATATTTGAATGGGATCACTCCCCATACCAACACTGTAGTATGGGTTTACTCCCAATACTATCACAGTGGATAATGTTAATTACTGAATAGAATTCAATCCTTGTTCAAGTCTTTTATGTATCAGGTGATATAAATAATTACCCAATTCATTTGAAAGAGATATTTCAACCAATACCACAAAAAACAATAGTTTTTATTTCTATAAGATAATTAACATTCATAGAATTAAAACACTTGACATGAAATGGGTATCATAAATATATTATCTTATTATAGACTATCAAAATGTGAAAAGTTTCATAATCATTTATTCAAATAATATCTTTTGAAAAAAGATGGATTAAGAAGAATTTCCTCATTCTATATTTGTGTAAGAGAAATGGTTTTATAAAAAATTTTCCATCTTAAACATAATCCATTAAAAGAAATAAAAATAATGGTTTCTTTGGATCATATCCTCATTAAGAGATAGGTACAATCAATGGATGGAATTATAGATGGATAATGATTTTCATAATTTAAAAAATCTAAGAGGAAAAAATTGATTACAATATGAAAAAAAATTATTAAAACATAATTCATATTGAATGTACTCTTCTTTGAAAATATCCTATTAATAACATAAAGGAAACATTAAAAATAATTTAATTCATTTAATGAGGAAATATCCTTTCCGTATTGGATAGAACTTTTTGAAACCAAAATAATATTCAAAATAAATTTCATTTTGAATTATTGTATTTAAAATATTAATGTTATGACTTTTTTAAGAATAAATTTTCATTGAAAATAGTTTTTAAAACATTTATGTGAGGCATTAATGTGAGAAACAATGTTCATGTCATGTGTCATAAAAACAAGGAATATTTTAATGTTTATTGTAAAATCCAAGAATTGTTTTTTTAGTAAATGAAATGAATATTTATTTTATAAAAGTATGTAAATAATATATATTTGAAATCATCAATAAAATTTTGAAAACATTTTAAGAAAACATGTTTTTGAAAGATATCTTATTTCCCACAAGGTGAGAAAAATTTCATATATTCCAAAAAATTATTTCACAATTATTTTAAAAACCAATGAGTGGGAAAATGGTAAATGTAATTGAATATATCATAAATAAATTGATGATTGTTAATTTCAATATATTTTTTTATAGTTATATCACAAGATATGAGTATTAAATTCTTAATAATAATTTTTTATTAATGATGAAATTATATCAGAAAATTCTTACCAATTTAGTTACATTATGTCACAATCCACATGAAGGAATAATATAAAGTGTAATAAAAAATAAAAAATTTATAAATAAATTCACGATATTACATGTCAATAGGGTTTTATAGTCATTTCCTAAAATTATATAGGTGAATAACATAATGTACGCCTCGATGAGTAAAAATTGGAAGAAAATTCCCTTAACTATTTTTTAACTACTAAACCTTAACCCATATAAAATAGGTATCACCAAATGGATATGTAAATAAAAATTAATTTTGTAATATTAATTATAAAATAAATTCATGTCTAGTATGAACTTCACATAAAATGAACCTATTGTTAACATGGCTTTCATCTTCTATAAAATTAATGTTAGACATAAATTGCTTACCATAAGTGTTGAATTCTTCCATTCATGGTCAAACACCATGTATAAAAAATATATATGTAATTTACATAAATTCTAGAAAAATATTAATATAATTTGTATCATAAATTATTTTCTTATTGAAATTTACTATCTATTATTAACAATTCCATATTAAAGTAGCATTTTACTAAATAACTACTTTTCTTTTCACATATGTTTTAACATTTTATTTCTCCATCCTCCTTCATAGATCATGGTTTCATAATCTCTTGAATTTTAATGATGATATAAATATAAAATATTTTTATTATATTTTTATTTTTATAAATTTATGAGCTATTGTCATAAAAAATGAAATGTGATGTTCATGAAGGAACTAAGTAATATGTACGCATTAATGTTGTTTTCATTTTATTATCAGATTGAACGAAATAAAATTAAATGTTATTATACAATTACATAATAATTTTTATATCATATATATCACATATATTCATTAAACCCATCCTCAAAACCTTTCATATATAGCATGAATGAATCATATCGCTTCGTGACATGATAGTGCATCCTGCATACAAGAGATGTTATCATATTTCCATGAAATGGATAGTATGAAGGTACATGTGATATAATAATTACATAATATTAATAAAATAATAATTATAATTTATTACATATAAAAAAATTAAATTAATCATTATAATCAACCGTGAGAGATGATAATGAAAAAATGGGTGACATTAGTTTGTGATGTGGTAGTCTTATGTACAAAAGAATGATGATTTTATACACCATTTGATTAATATAGATAAGGTATTAGGACATTAAATTAACATAAAAACATCTATCTCTATGTAATTTTCTTTTTATAATATATAATAATGATATAATAATAATAATAATTTAATGACGTGGATAAATAAATAAAACAGAAATACATATTGAATAATGATATCTATTTTTTAGGTATCCTCCTAAGTTTTTCACTAAAATCATCATAGGATGTCTTTCTACCCAAAATAATGCCTATAAGGTAAGTGATGGTATTTATGGAAGTTATTTTGGTAGTGTTTAGCTAAACCAAATTTTTTTATGCTTTTAAAAAGAGAGGAGAGGGGTAGCCTTTCTAATGTGAGGGATTGGACATAGATGGTGTTTTTGAAAATAAAAGAGTGGTCCCATGTTTTAATAATGTCAAAAGGGTAAAATATAGATAAAATAATAAAATAATACATTATAAGGTCAATATATGGCAATAGAATGATTTTTTGACAATTTTATAGGTAATCTTAATCGTTTCCTTTTTTTAACAAACTCATAAACAAATTTTTACATTAACCACAGTGATTAATATTTAATACATTCACTGTTGATTTTGGTCAAAAATAAAATTGACTCTATTAAATATTATAAATTATTCTTATTCAGAATATGGAATCCATTTTCCAAAATCCTTTCATATTAATGGAAAATTTTATTATAAAACATTTCTAATAGATACGATAACAAAATATGTTTTTAATGAGACAATGTTCTAAAACATGTTATTTTTTCATATATGATTTTAATAAAAATATTATAATATTTACGTAAATTGATTTAATTTATATACAATTGATAAAAAAAATCTTTGAAAATTATTAAAAATATAATTTATCATTTTAATTTAATTAACTGAAAATGTTGTTTTTAATTAATAATAAGTGTTTTCACAATTCATTGAAAATTTCCCCCTTCAAAACATCCTACAAAATAAATATTAATTTTATTTTGAAAAAACTGATTTAATAAATTATATTTAATGTTTCGAAAAAATATTTAAAATTATAAAAATTATATTTAAAACAAGACCTATAGGCATTATGAAAAATGTGGTTTTGAGAAAATAATTTTTTTCTAGCATAAATGATTTTATATTAAATATAATTATAATAAAGAACAATATATGAATCTCAATTTAAATTTTTTATGTATTATAAAATAATTTCATTTAAACCCTCCCTCATTATGATTTATTTAAATTCTTTAAAATTGTGAATGGTTATTCCATTTAATATATTTTTCTAGAAAAAACCCTTTTTTAGCCCCCCAAATAAACCTATAAAATGTATAGTATAATATAAATAACTAGATCAATTATACCTAAAGAATAATTATTTAATTTTAAAAAATATTACATAATTTAAATTACATTCATTATTAAAAATAAATTATAGTTTCCTAAAAATTTATATTTTTACTCTTCACTTCAAATTTAATATTTTCTGAAAAAGCCCAAAATTTCACCATTAGTTAATTTTTATATTATGATTTAAAAAATGAGGTTTATTTTATTAAATATATTTTCTTATATTCAAATAAATTACTGAAAATATTTTCTAAAAAATAATTACAAATCATTTCTCATAAAATATATTTTTGATCAATATAATTATTTTGCTAAAACATTGATTCACTATTTTCTATGAATTCAATTTTAAATTTGTATTCAATGGGAAACATATATTTATATATCATAAATTAATTTATATTATTCATACCATTCTATTTAAAAGATTATTTACAGTATTCATTTTTAAAATAAAACCATTTCTTGGTTTCTTGGTGGCCGGAGCCGCGTTTCATGCCAGAAATAAATATTTTGTAAAATGCATGATAAAATTAGTGTTTCATAAAATAAAATATATACATATAATTCCATGTAATGGAAGAAAATTTTATTTCTTTCATGTAAAATAATCTAATTTTAGGTTTGGTTGGAATGAAAAAATATAAAAAAATATTAAATTAATTTGAAAAAAATTCAATAAACCCAGGTTGTTATGTTTTCTTTGGTTTCTATCACCTTCTATAGGTTTTAAGCTAGAAAATTATTTTCTTAGTGATTCCATGTAATCCTTCTTATTAAATTAATACTATCATATTTATAATCATTAGTCCCACACTTGATGTGTTTGTGAAATAACATTTAGTATATTATTGGTTATTCAATGTGTGGAGCATGTGTGACTTTTTTCATATCAAATACGAGGAAACCTTATGAATATAGTGCAAGAGATCGTAGTGATTCTAGGATATGAAAATATTGGGTGATGTTCATTCTTAGAGATATAATTCTATGTGGACTTCCTCATCTCGTTTTCTCAAAACATTTTCCCATTCTTGTGGTTGTTAATTTTTATTTCTCATTTTTTACAATGAGTTATATATTATCTTCTTTTTTATAGATCATAATCGTAGCATATTTGTTTTATACAATGTATTATGTTTTATAAAAATTTATAATTTATTATGTTATATGTTAGTGTGCCTTCAGTATTGGGACATTAAGATATGCCCTCACATGTATATGAGTAATTCCTACTCAATGCTAGTCACTAAACCCTAGATAATTGGAGGTGGTAATGGGTAGAACACGTTGAATACTGAATCATAGATAGGGATCAAGGGGTATTAGATGCACAAACCTGAGATATTGTGAAATAATTTCATCCAAACAATAATATCATTTTAGGTAATTTTAAATACAATAAACAGTTATTTTATATTATGTTACTCACAATGTTGATTTTATCTTCTGTTAAACACAATATATAATTTTACATGCATTACATGCAAAACATTGTTTAGAAAAAATTCCATATAATTAAAATATTATTATTTAATTTTATAGTTTTCTTCTAGTCATTGGTATAATGTTTATTATTATGATTAACTAAATTATTAAAATATTTGGTTAAACATGTACATGAAATAAATTCATTAGTGAAAAATTAATTATTAAATAAAATAAAATCTATTTAAAAATAATGGAAATATTATTCAAGTTATTTTATAATCTCAAATACATATTTACAAAATAAATTACCAATATCAATTTTCTGAGATATTTTAATGAAATTTATAATTTTTATTTTTAATCAAATAATTAATATACGTCTTATGTGTTTTCAACACATGAGAGAAGTATAAATCAAATTTTACACATCAAACTTTATTTTCTAAAAAATGTATTATCACCATTCACACAATTATTTTAAAATTAAATTATTTCAAACTTTGATAAAAAATAATTTTAAAATATTATTAATGTAAAAATTATCATGGATTCATGTCTTAATAATTCATTGAAAATTTATATATTCAATGAATAGTTAAAAATAATGGCTTTTATTAAGAGCTTTCATTTCATTTTAAGAATTTAGAAATATAAAAAGTATTATTATATATATTTAAACATAATTTTTTAAATTATATATCTATTTATATAATTTATTTTCTTTGAATAAATTATCTTAACAAATTTTACCTAATTTTTTTTTTCAACTTTTTAATCCTTACACTTTGTAAAACCATTTTTTCATCACTTCAAAAATAATAATTATATTTTATTATCTTCTACTTATATGAGTGAATTTGGAGGAATTTACTATATATTTTTAATCATCATAATTTAAATTTTGAAATATTGAAAACTGATTTTTTTTGAAATGGATAGAAAAAATATTAAAAATTAATTACAACGATTAAGGTGAAAATGTGTTCTCCTAGGGTTAAACAGTGATGATTAGTTGTAAAATAAACTAAAAAAATTTCTATAACCACTTTTATTTTAAAATTTCATTATTATATCTTTTATTTTTAGTATTCATCCATTTAATATCCTTTTGGAATGAGAAAATTCTGGAAACACGTTTATCTTCTCCAAAATTATAAATGTGTCACTGACCACACTTATAAAGGCTAAACCCTCTCCTCTCAAGTTCACACTCCAAAAAATATAATTCTTCAAAAAGAAATAAAATTATGTAAATCCCTTAATATATAATAGTTTAATTTTCTAAATCATAAATCAGATCAAGGAATACATTAGGTTAAACAAAAAGTGCTTTTCCAAAGAAGGGGTTATGAATTTAAATATGAATTTTTTTTACATAGTCTTTTAAATCCATTAAGAAGTCTTACTATATTATAATATTATAAAAATAATTATATTATTTATACTTATATTTTTTAAAACCTAATAACCTAGGTCAATCTCATTTTCCATCAAATGGGAAACGAAATCATCATTCTTGTTTACGACAGACAACCACCTCACAAACCGTAGTTATTCGTTTTTCATAACCTATGGTCAATGTTGCATATTATGATGGATTTAATGTTTATATATGTTATTTATTATATTATTATATATCTTTAGTTATAAATCCCCATCTACCATATTACCTACCAATAAATTTCAAAATACTATTGTCTCTCCTTTGTTAGGAGGACAACCTCCTAGTAATCTGACATGATGGGGTTTTTTTTATTTTTATTTTACTCTTATAGTTATTAGGATATATTAAATTAAAAAATATGATATTTTAAAATTATTTATAAATTTTAATTTTTATATGACATATACCAAATTTCATTATATTTCTCGGGTGACACAATAACATTGTTCAACTGTACTGCAGACTACCACCTCCTAAAGCGATGTGATTCATTTTTCACTAACACATTTAAAGGAAGGTATTTAGGGTAAAATTACTTAATATATGTTATATATATTAAATAAATTTTTCTATTTAATGGTAATATATTATTAACTTTCATACATTATATTATCCAAGTGAATAAAAATAGTTTTCATGCATACTAATGACCAACCATATCCTTGAATACATTATTTCGTTATCAATCCCTATCATTTATGGATTAATATAATATAAAATGTAATGAATATATATTATATTTTTATCATTATTAAAATTATTGATATCATTAAAACATGATCAATATAATATGAACAAAAATACCAAACCAAGGCAGACAAGAAAAGAAGTAGTTATTATATGAAACATTCCATTAGCATGGAATTATAAATAAATAGGTAATATAATGTCATAAGTAAATAATATATATTATAAAATATATATTTATAATAATGGGTCTATAATTTCTGTAAAATAACAAAATAATGGTTCAATAATTTATTTTCCCTCACCTATAGTGGTATAGGGTGGGAGGTATATTCATCCTCACTCTTTCCATACCTGACCGCCTCCACGTATTCCCTTCCCTATCATGAATTTCAATCTATATTTCCCCAATATTACTTTTTACCACATGATCCAAATAAAATCAATGGATCTCTGCAACATGAGCCATCTACTTTGGATTTTTTGGAGGCTTTAGGTCTACATAATGATACCTAGGTTGCTCGATTAAGTAATCATAAGCCATTGGTCGACTCCTTTGACAAATTAAAATTTGGATCTTGGGGTCTTCAAAATCATGTGGTTGTTGGATATCTTGACAAACATTAATTTATGGTTCTCATTCATTCTAATTTTTTTTATTATTTCGAGGTCTACATCCCGAATAGTTTGCAATGATTATCATTTATATATATTTCATTGGTTATATGATTTTCATATGAATAATGATACTACTATAACAAAATTATGGGTATATTTCATAAATCATCAACTACCCTTTCAATATGCCTCCATTTTTACACAATTTGAAATATGGTAGGAAACTATCAGTGAATTTATATATTGAATGAATATTTTCTTCTCCAAATTTCACCAAACATTTTCATTGATGTTTATTTTTCATGAACAATATTGGAGTGGGTTTGGATCACTGATGGGGAAGAATTAAATATAAATAGGATGTCGTTTTGTGATTCTTGGACTGTGGTTTTCTCAATTTGTAGTCTCTTGAGAAATTCATTCCACTATATCTATTGAGTTAATAGGTTGTAGAAATGTTCTCATTTTGTAAGAATGTATCTTGTTCAATAATATTTTTGTATCCTCTTAGTGGACCACTTGAACAACACAAATTCTGGTGTTATTCTCATTCAAAATAAGGAAATATCGATAAATCCTAATCCAAATGTGTTTGAAGTTTTAATATGATGATAAATAATTTTTATGAGTATAATATGACTCTAAAAGATGTTTTGGTGTTTAGGGATATTGATGTTGCTGATCCCTTACAGTATGAGGCCTTTTGTTCAATGTTTTCTACTTATGTAGACATCTTTGTGGTTGGAAATGCTTACTTATTTGAGTTAGTGAGAAAAATTTCCATTAATTTCTGATGTGGGAATTTCCAGATGAGTTGTGGAAGTAGGGATATGATGGGGAATGAAAATCCAATAGATTGATCATGTCCCCAAATAACAATACTAATCTTTTCAATGGTTTGATATTTGATACTCTTGGTTCGGATCAAAATGTATTTTTGTGATTCTCGTGTCAATAATCTGCGTGGGATAGTGGTGGACAACTCTTAGAAGATAGTAAAATGGGAGGATCGAAAAGATATCTTCCCAGTCTAAGAAGGAATAGGGGTCAGAAAGAAAATAGGGACCTAGGTTGTTGCATTATGAGAATGAGGTGGAAATACAAACGTTTCATAGACTACTCATACCTTTTAGGACCTATATAGACAAGACAAGTTAAAAGTTCTAGGAATAATATATTGGAAGGTGAATAATAAAAAATGAACATGTGCTAGAGGTCAGAATGATTTTGTTTTGTGTATGTTAAATGGCTAAATGTTATTACTCTAAAGATCATGTTCTAGAGGAGAAGGGTGATATTCTTGAAAAATGGTGTTGAGTCCAAGGATACTCATTGGTTTTTATGGTCCCCTATATATTTCTAATGATAATTTTGGAAAAGAGGCTAATATTGGCTAAGTTTCATTTTTGAACATGATTGGGTCAAAGTGGACTATAGATACATAGAAAATGTAAAAATCATGGAACCTTCTTATGTGACTAGATAAATAGATATTAGATAAGTTCTTGTTTATTTGTGATTCTAATGAGGATGAAGAAAGGTTGGATGGGAAGTCAATTCAAGTATATGCAAACAAGAATCATGTGGATTTATTCGACACAAACATTAAATGCTGAAAAAAATATTAAATGATAAAAAGATAAAATGGGATGATTTTATGAAAGTGTGGGACATGGTGGAATATCAATTCAAATATATTATCAAAGAAGATCTAGATAAAATGGTAATAGAACTTTTCTAGAAATTATATAGGGAGGAAATTTCTATCTTGTTTTAGTTTTCCTTCAATATATTTTTTTCTACTATATTGTTTGACGTTTTTGGTTGAACATGAAGGATTCAACCACATTCCATAAGAGTGTTTTTTAATAAAATTTCTCTTTTAGTCAATGATTACTAATGTGATAAGTAATTTTATTTTCAATTATGCTTTTATTAGATAAATGTTATTTTAAGCACTATAATTATCTTATTATGTTTATATACATCCCCATATTCTTGTAATAACGATAATATGTTTATTGTTGTGGTAATATAGGTTTAATTTAATGTTATTACTACACACGGTCTTATAAATAAAAAATAAAATATTTTTTAGGGTTTTATGATATAGTCTAATAATTTATAAGAATATTTTGAGATTATTTTGTTGATGAAGAAATATTATAATCCATTACTCAAAAATATCATGATTTTTTTATCCACTATTCATGTTAGGAGAATAAATTTTTTACTCATTTTCCTACCTTCATTTACTCAATAGTTCAAAATAATGTTTTTAATAGAAACCAAAATTATTTGTCTCGTGTTTCTATAAACCTTTATCATGAATATAAATTTTCTCTAAAAATGATTCAATAATTTTCTTGATTTATCAAATGATATATTAAAAAGTACAGCTTGAATGTAATTTCATAACCTTATTAGTATTATTTAATTAGATGCTGTATTTATATGTTTTCAAGATTATTTTCCATGAAATAGATTCTGAACATGATTAATATTTTTAAAAGATTATTTTTTCAGCGTGGAATGGTAATTTTTAATATTAATTGAATTATATTATTGTAAATATTTCATTAAAATTATCTAGTGAAATTTTCAAAAAAAAAAGCATTTGAAAATATTTTTTATTTTATAATTTTTTTCAAAGTCAAAGGAATAGTTTCCCTAGTATACCATTATTTTTAATTCCTTTAATAGATTAATTTTAAGATAATAATATGTTTATGAAACTCATTTCTATTCAACTTGTTATACCCTGATGAAATGCTTTTGATACCAACTTTTTTTATATGGGATATTTTATTATGAAATGATTATATGATTACAAAATGTATTTTTTTCTATAGGTTATGCTATGATAAAATGTTTATGAAAGCCATTACATTTCATTGGTGATTATATGATGTCTTGTTTAAAATCTTGTAGAACATTTATGTATGATTCAAATTATATGATGGGTGGGACATATATCACCCTTCAATGTATTGGGTAACGATTTAAATATAATGGGAAAATAGGATTCTAATTGGCAGTGAACACAGATCTGTAAAGGACTATTTCAATTATGATAGTCTTAGGAGTAAACCATCACTAATTCAATGTTTTAAGGATTGAACCCATTCAACTATGATTGTATTCCAAAGGTGTTGTCAAATAAAAGGGAAAAGAATTTATCTGATTTTCTGTATTCAGAAAAATATATCCCATATGAATAGGTTATGACCTCAGGATTGATGATTTTTTTATTACATTATGATTTATGTTTTAATAAATTCCATGATTTATTTAATGAACCATGTTAGTGATCTATATGTGTAGTGTTTTTTAATGATATTCTCAAATATGGATACTCTTATGAATATATTATATTGATATCTACCTTGTTTAACATTACTGAGCCTTAAAGATCACAATTATTTATTTTTTATTTTCCCCAAGTTGAGACAAAATGTATCAGGCATGATATGTATAAAAATAGATATAATTATGAATATCACAATGGAAGATGATGTTCTTCCCATTTGGAGTATTTTTTTATGTGTCCATGATTCCAAAGGCACTAGAATAAAATGATTTTAGTGTGCATCATTATTTTACATAAACTATATTAATATATTAAGATGTAATATTTATTTTTGATAATTTTTTGTCATCAAATTGGTTATGTGTGAATGGTTTAGTGAATCATTTAAAAAATGGGTGAATAATAATAGTGATTTCTCTAGGGATATGTCTAAGGATATTTTTAGGAATATTTTTATCTATAATTCAAAGGAGGAGACAATGAATTGGAACATTTTTTTTAATTTTGGTAATGGATAGAGCAAGTGGTTTCCAAATATTACATTGTTGTATAGATACTTCAATTGTACATGGATATAGAATATATATACCCATGTTTAGGAAAAAAATTCGCACAGTTCAAAATCTGATCATCACCTAGTCCCTAAAAATGGGCCATACTACACATCTTGTTGGACACCCTTAGAGGATATGATTTGAAAATTATAAATTACTTTAAAAACATTAATGAAATATACTATTAAGGACCATGAATGTCCTAGGTTGAGACTAAATTTTCTTTGAATAAAATTATGGTTTCATGGTATAGATTATATATATGTTATTCTTCAGGACTATTTCGTTTCCCATTATGATTACTGTTTCATAGACTATGATTTTGGGATTTTATTCTATGTATGAAACAAGAATAAATCATGTTAACATTGAATCTACTGTAAAATCTAGTGACTATGAGCATACCAATTGGATAATGATTAAATATTTTGATTACACATAATAATATATCATGATATATGATTACCAACATGAATATTTTTTTGTTACCTAATGCATAAAATAATATGACGGAGAACTTCGATTATTGTTTGAGTGTTAATGAAAATAGATGAAATAGTATTCAGATTCCAACATGTCATGATGTTCAAAAAATAACATAGTTGAATGTCTCAAATTTAGTGGAAGAGTTATCTTTATGTATAATACGGTCATGGGTTAAAAAATATCATGTCTTTCAAAATATTATGTTTGGGGAACATGAGAATTAACATTAGAAATTCCATGAACCATAAATTAAATTCTTGACTAAGGAAGTTCAAATTAAATTTCAATCATTGAAGTCAAATAATTGAAGAAATTATCCATTGTAATTCAATCATTATAATGTAGTTTTATTTCTTTCAATTGTATTTGGGTTGTAAAAATCATTAAACTACTATGGATTGTTCTAATTTTTTAAGAATACATTTCTCCATGTAGGATTAAAAAAGGGTTTTTAGATACCCTATTGTGTCTATGATTTTATGTTTGGTCAAAATGCCATAGTCTTATAGACATATTTTTCCGAATTGTGTGATGGTATATCATAATTATTAAGGATTTTTTGGGATAGAATTATGTAAGTATATCCCTTTTTTATATATATTTTAGTGTAAATAAAATTACATGTAGAGGAATACCATTACATTTTAGTGTAATATTATTAATGGTGTTGGTAGCCTTTAGGTTTTATGTTATATTTCATGTCAAGGTTATTATGATCTTTTTAAATTTTGAAATATTTTAGGAACTTTTTCAATATTGTTCTGGAAAATGGATATCCCACATGTTGGGTGGCAACCAATTTCATATAGTTAGGTGATAGGTCGTTAACACACAATTGATGGAATGCATGGCTATACTGAAAAACACTAGATAATGTGTAATATTATTTCTATTGAGTTAACATATATATAGATCTTACTATGTATTAATCTCGATAATTGGCCTATCAATAAGTTAATAAAGTGATAATATAGTCTAAAATTATTCTACAACCATTATCACTATGATAATGGAAATGGGAAAACATCATCCTGGATTTTTTCGTCTGACTCCCCAAAACATATAAATGGTAAGAGGATAAATTGGTAGTAGCATATCACCTTACAAAGTCAGCACACTTCATCACTGTAGGAGAATATTTATCTCAAGATTTGATTTCTATAACATATGTTATAGAAGTTGTAATATTACAAAGTATACTATATTTAATATTATTTAATCTAGATTTGATATTTACCTTAGTATTTTTTAAAAATCCTTTTGCAGGATCATGATATGTAATTGAGTTTCAACACAAAATATAATCCTTTGGTAGATATTTAGACATGGAGAAAATTCAAACAATAAAGGACATGTTGAGATTATATTCAATGGATTTGAAAAGTGGTTGGGATGGACATCTTTCTCTAGATTATTTTTAATACAACAATATATTTAAGTCAAATACTTAGTTAGATCCTTATAAATCCATTTCCAAAAAAATTATAGAGCTCTAATGGGCTGGAATGAAGTTACTGAATGAATGTTATTGGGTCCTCAGGTACCTGGTGAATTAAAAAATTTGATATTAGTTTTTTTATCATATTTTAACGGAAGCACAAATTTAATAAAAATTTTATTCCTATAATATGAATAATTATATATAATTTCATGTTTCTAGGAAGGATTTTCTATGAATTTATAAACGGAATAAATTTTTTAAAACTAAACCCTACATATATTGGTCCCATTAAAATTATTCATTATTTTAGAACCACATATTTTAACATGGATCTATCAACATACCTATTTAAGGTACACAATGTTTTCCATGTATATCTATTGAGAAATTACATAAATTATACGTCATTTATAATGACCTCAAAGAGAATACCACTAGATCATGTTCATTCTTATAAGGAACAACTGATGGAATTTTTGGTTTGTATAAAGAATGATAGAAAAAATATGACCACTCAATTGGAAAATTTTAATGGATAAATTATCCTCTTGAGGATTTTATTTGATAACATAATGATTTAATGAGGAAAAATAATACTCATGCAATAATAATAAGGTGATTAATTTCATGGAATAAATTAATATTGTTGTTGTAAAATTTAACACAATACTATTTTTTATTTATTATAAAAAACTAAATTTATTCTTTTGGATATTTTTTGTTAAATGAAACACTGAGTTTATCTTAATTAAGATGAAACCTAAATTTTATCTTTCATTACACTCAAAATTGATTTTGGTTTCTATTCTATGCCACATCGTCTTTAAATGAAACAATATGTATTATTAAAATATTATTATTTAATATGATAATTATTGATTAGCTATTGGAATGGTGCATATGAATATCAAATAACTAAATTATAATAATATACAATTTAAAAAAGTATATTATATGATTTATTTTTATTAATAGTTAATTATATATAAAAATATAACATATTATAAAATAAAAGAAATCCTTTTCTGAAAAAATATTTTTATTCACAAAAATGTGATTTACATCGTTAAATTATGAAAATCACATTTGGAGAATGATTTTAGTGAAATTTATATTTTATATATTAATTCAAGTTTTATCATTCATCTAATGTGACTTATATAAAATAGATAATAATAAATCCACTTTTTGTAAAAATTGTTTCGCTAAAACATCAATTTTTTATCTTTCTCACATTTATTTTAAAATAAAACATTTCAAATTTTATAAAATTTGTTATAAAAACAAACATCATTTTTTAAATACTAACATCAACATTATTTTTGATTTATTTAGTGATCATTTCTACAAAAGATAATGTTTTTAATGAATAGTTAAAAATACTGGTTTTTATTTAGAATTATAATTTCTATTAATGAATTTTAAAACCTATAATTTATTCTAATATGATTTGGAAATAAATATTTGTTATAATATATATGTATCTGTCAAATGTTTTTCATTGGAATCTATTTCATATTTAATTTTTATATAAATTTTTTAAGGAATACAAACTTTTCTCTTTGGAAAACAATTTTTTCGTGGAGTTTACTAAATAAATTTTAAATTATTTTTTCCCACATCTATAAATATAATTTAGAAAAATAGATTTCATCTTAGTAATAAAAATATTTTATATTATATAAAAATTTTATCTTATTTTATGACCATACTTAACAGTAAAAATAGTAAATAATAATTATAATTATGAAGGTGAAAACGGGATTACTAGGGGTTACTCTAAAAAGATTAGTGGGAAAATGACATTAAAATATCTCAAAAACCTATTTAATCTAAAAATTTTAGAATTATATCTTTAATGTTAGTTAATTAAAAAAAATTTAGCCCATTTTTATGATAATCAATGGGTAAACATTTTTATTTTAGAAACTTTTAATTATGTCAATCACCTCACATATAAAAGGCCACCCCTCTTATCTTTTATTGAAAATTACAAGAATATTTGTATTAAAAAATACCAATACAAATGAATTTCATAAATTTATACCAACATATCAGTGACCTTGGTGAGATCAGAGACCTAATATAGGATAGATTTAGGATATACCAAATGATGTTATCCAAAGAAGAAGTGATGTTTTTGTCTATTAATTTTTATATTACATCCTTTTATAACTCATTAAAATCATATTAAAATATCATTATTTAATAATCAAATTACATCCAATATACTAATATTTTATTTTGAATATTTTATATCCTATATAGATCTTATCTTCTATCAAATTTTACATAAAACAATCATTATTGTGTATTGAATAACATCACCTCCGGAAGCACTGTTATTCATTTTCTATTATAACCTCACACTGTAGGATATAATGATGGATTTTTTATTATATATTAAATAAATGATATTATAATACTTGTAAAATTATAATACATCATCTAAATTTGTTCCCCACAACCCATTGTGAAACAACAATGCCACTGATGTGCAATGTGGACTACGACATTGTGAACTGACGAGATGTGTTTTTATTTCCATTTTATATGGATAATAATAAAAATAATAATAAATAAATTAATATTATATTTATACAATATTGACTTTTAATTAATTTTTATATTTAATATACCTTTTAAATCTATATTTTATGGGTATACGATAACTTTACTTTATGTACGATAGGTTACCACCTCATGAACTGATGAAATTCTTCTTAAATTATTACATGGATGGTAATAGTGTATTTCATTTTATATCTCTATCTTCTTTGGATTACTATGAATATATATATATATATGTGTGTGTGTAAAATTATATCCATATCATGGTTAAATTTTTGGAGATAATGGAACCATGATCAAAGTAATAGGACTAAAAATACCACATCTAAATATATAAAACAAGGTAGTTGTCACAAAAAACCTGAATTTAACGTTGATTTGTTAATAAAAGGATAAAAAGAGGTAAAATGTAAATAATTTTTTTTATATTTAATTATTCTTTTATATTATATTTACAATATTTATATATTTATTATACCGGATTTTTAAATGTGTATAAAAGAAGTCATGAAAAAAGGTAACAGATTTCTTATCTGTCCTTTATTTCTAGGAGACTTATGCCATATTCACCACTAATTTATTTTTTTTGGTGAATATAAAATACCTTTTAAATGTTTTTTTGTTAATATAATACATTCATTGTATCTCCAGTTTCTATTTAATATATTCTTTTATGGGACATATGATTCCAAAGAATACTAAATGAGTAAGAAATGTTTTTCTCAATTTTCATTCGTTGAGACATATGTTATGATATACAAAAATATATTGGTATGATGTGTATATAAAGACCCATTTACATATAATATAATAAATATATATATTATTACGATATTTTAATTTTAATTTAATTGTATCATTACATTATGGATTATGATTAAATGATAGAAGACTAAAAATGGTTTAGTGATACAATCAATTAGTTTATCATGATTGTTCATGATTTTGTTTCTGATAAGGATGTATAATGATCCATATCATAATAAACTCAATGATATTATTTATAAGGCCCCAGCCTTAAACCATACCTAATATTGAATTAAATGAATAATTCACATTGAGGATCTTTTCAGGTTTAGAATTTTAGAGAATTAGAACATAACTATTACATCTCAAAAGATTACAAAGTAGACACTTCTACTAAGTTTCCATAAAAAAAACTCCTAAAAAGAAACATGTCTAGTTCTATGTCTTATATAGCATGACATTCCCTTGATTCCATCCTTGACCTTATTCCACTTTAAGTCCTGTGAGAAACATTTCGAAAAAAAATTTGGGGTGAGCATAAAACGCTCATTAAGGGATACACAAAGAATGAAAACTGTTAGTTTTTCAAACATCAAGTAAACCATGTATACTCTAACAAAGTAATACCTTCACCATCATGAAGTAGTAAAAACTCTTCACTGAATAAAGTATCATTACATACCTTTTTGTATCCAAAGTATTACCATAAAACCCATATAAAGAACACATAGCATATATAAAGGTAACTTGGGACATAAACATACTTAAGTGGAATAACCATACGGTCGACTTCCACACATATCACTTAATGGAATAGCCATACGGCCAATTTCCATACATACTTAAATGGAATAGCCATACGGCCGAATTCCATACCCAATGCATTGGAGGTTATAACGTAACCACCCATCTTGGTATTCACGGCACCACCCGTCATATGGTTTATCACGTAACCACCCGTCAAAATGTCCAAGTACCAATATAAAATCATAAAACATAAAAACAATATAAAGGAATGATAACATTTCTACATTTCAATAACAATATATCATAATATAATCCTTTACCAAAACCATTTTCAATACCAAAATACATAAAAGAGTATATGGTATATATTTTATTTTAAAAACATTACGGCATGTTGAGGAAGCCAAAGACCAAATAATACTCGCGGCGGCAGAAAAGGTCGTTGTCACCGCGTACGTTAAAAAACATTCCTTTTAGTCGTTTAGTAAAACGCTTCGTAGAAAAATATTCCTTTTGTATAAAAGTATAAGTCAAAGGGGTTTATACTCCGTATAAAAGAATGTTGTGTATAAAACGAAATATGCCTCAATGAAAGGAGATTGAGACGAAGTCCCTTACCTTGGGTCCGACTTGACTCGATCGTTCTTTAACATCCTGAATAATAAACATGAGTTAATTTATACTTGATTAAGAACCTTTTTAAAGTTCATTATTCCTTTTATATCACTTATTTCCATGTTATAAACATTATGTAACCATTTAAGTTAATAATGTTTGTTTTGTCGATATTTGGTTCTTAAGTCGAAAGTGGACTTCTTAAAATTACATGTTGTTCGTGTGGTCAAAGTTTATTTATATCCAGAATGAAATTCCTGATTTGGATAACATATATATCATATATATCCAGCATATACATGTATTTATAATATTACATAATCATTTGGAGGTAAGAAATGAAATGCACCGTTCATGGAGACGGTAAGCCGTACGTACGCATGAACGCTACTTTCATTTCATTGTCATATTAATGGAATTAAAAATAAATGAGAGGTCTGTATATTTTAATTCCAGAATTATATTCATAATTTAGATATATCATTCATTATATATATCCATTATATAAATGTACTTTTAATAATATATTACATTTGGGGATAAGAAATGAAATGCACCGTTCATGGAGACGGTAAGTCGTACGTACTCATGAACGCTACTTTCATTTCTATATAATAATTTAATGTAAAGAAATAATAATGATATAGAGGTATATTATAATTCCAGTATAACATCATATATAATAACTTTAAATCCATCCTTTACACGTCCCACATATGGCATTAACGAATCACATCACTTTGAGGGGGTGGTAGTCCGCACTTCCTTAAATGAAGATATCGTGTTTACCCATAATGGAAACCATAAAGGTATGCCCAAAATGAAAAATACAGAATCTTAAAGGAAAAATAAACATATTATATATCATATATAAATATAGTGACATCTTAATGGCCACCATTGAAGGTGTTAAAGGAATGTTGAACAATCATCGTTTCGGGAGGCATAAATTCACCATCCACGGAAACAGTATGTTCTTTAACCATTAGATGAAGGTGTGTGTAAGTGTAGCTAGAATAATTATTATAACAACATCCTAGTATATTTAAGATACTGGAGTTGTTACAAAAGAAATAAATAAAAAGAGTTTAGGGGGTTGGAGAAGCAAAATAATACAAAAGGACTCAAGTGAAGACATTACCTCAAAATCGGGTAACTCCCTTTGGTTTGAGCTCAAAGGCTTCCTTGGGAAGACTTCTGCCCAAAGTGAGGATTCAAGGAGTAATAGAAGGAAGTGGAGAGACAAAATGGGTAGGGGTTGGCCGATCCAAAGGCTTTGGGAGTGTGGGTAAGGTGGTAGAGGTGGTAGAGGTGGGGGCCTTTTATAAGAGGAGAGGAGGGGCACTTTTGGAATGTAAAGAAATATTACTTTATTTGAAATTTTTTTCAGTTTTAAAAGATCCCAAATTGATATAATTAGTGGATAAGGTGATAAGGGTTCGAAATCCACCCATCCAATAAGTTTTGTACTTGTTTAGTTCATAGATTTTACATTATCATTCCATTTTATTTAAATCGTCAAATAATGATGTCATCGTTGCATCTTTATTATGTCATAAATAATTTAATTTATTTAATGTCTAAAAATTATAAAAAGAATACTATGATGTAGGAAATTTTTTTATCTTTCCAATGACTAGTTATAATAAAAATATGACTTGTATAACCCCATTTAAGAATTGTTTTAGTAAAACATATCATGTTTGTGCCATTATTTACATTAACATTAAATAAAAGGTATTTATGTCATTTTCCAACCAAAGTGGCTCCATGGGGTCTCCAAGTTGACCCACAGCTTTTCTTGGTCGTCCATGACACATAAAAGGAGGGTAGGACATGTTTCTAGGTCATCTCATATTATTAAAACATTATTTTTACCTTAAACTACACTAATTACCACTAATCGCGATTAAACACATAATAAGTTACTATCCACCAAAAAATTATTTTAATCTCATTGAACCACATATTACATCTTAGTGACAACCATGTATGTCGGATTTTTGAAATTCAATACACAAAGGTGGAAAAATTTCATTTAAATGGAAAATGAATTTTTATAAGTACCACTTAGTGATTTCACTATGCATCAAAAAATTGAAGTTTTTCTGAAAAATTACAAAAATTCACCCTAAGCTATATTTGATATTCCGAATTCAAATATGAAGTCCATTTTACAAAATTCAAAACATATAAGTCAGATAAATTATTTTAATAATTAATTCTCACTGTCATGACAAATAGCGTGTTTTTGTGAAACAATAAGTATCAAAAGATTGACACTAGTTTAAGTCCGATTTCAAAGTGAAATTAATCCAATGACCACTATTAGATTTAATGGTAAAAATATTTTCTAATTTCACATTAAAACCAATTCAAATAATAATCTAATCATATAAATAAATTAGATCAAAAAGAGGTTTTGAATTAAAATACAATATTTACAATATTCATTAAAAACTGACCTTTATCGGAAAGATATAAAAAATTTACACAAAGTAAATTTTGATGTACCGATTCTAAAGAAGAGTTATATTTGGTCGAATAGAATTTATAATATTGATCAAAATTATATTTAATGACGGTTCATGGTCAAAAGGTGATAAGTGAACCCTCAGTGAAAATTAGGGTATAAATGCCTAAAATTGAATTCTTTCCGTATTTTATGCCTTTATCTTTTATTGGGTAAATATAAAAACATTTAAAAACATATATAATCATATTTTAGTTATTTATATCCATTCCCTCCAGTACAACAGCTACATGTTAACTACCAATTAAAATAATATTATTATATTACTAGTGTGCAACTTAAGATTTCAATGAAACTCATCGTTGCGTATCGAGTACTCTATCAAATGTAGAAAACCCTTTTAATTAAAATTAATATTTAATTCGTAAATATTAATTAATATGAAAATTATTTATTCATTATTTACCTGGGATGTTATATCCTTCCCCCCTTTTGGGAATTGCGTCCTCACAATTTTATTTACTTATCAAAATTAGTGGGGGTATTTATCCCTCATAGCATTTTCAGATTCCCACGTCTCCTCTTCAATCACATGGTTTTTCCACAAAACCATACCTGATGAATCACCTTATTCCGTAACACCTGCTCCCTGTGGTCAAGAATATGGACTGGTTGTTCTTCATAAGATTGGTTCTCTTCCAGCTGAACTACCTCTGCACTCAAAACATGAGATGGATCTGGCATATACTTCCTCAACATTGAAACATGAAAAACATTGTGTACCTGAGATAAACTCAGAGGTAAAGCCACTCAGTAAGCAACTGATCCAACTTTCTACAGAATTTCATATGGTCCAACGAACCTTGGACTCATCTTTCCTTTCTTACCAAATCTCATCACACTTTTCCATGGAGAAACCATGAGAAAAACATGATCACCTACCTCGAAAAATAGATCATTCCTCCGGTTATCCACATAACTCTTCTTCCTGCTCTGAGCTGTTCTCATGTGTTTCTAAATCAACTGAACCTTTTCTGCCATCTCTTCTACCAATTCTGGTCCCATCAACTTCCTTTCACCCACTTCATCCCAGAAAGCTGGAGTTTGACACCGCTTCCCATATAATGCCTGAAATGGTGTCATCTGTATACTAGAATGAAAACTGTTATTATATGAAAATTCATCCAAAGAAAGATGTTGGTCCCAACTTCCCTGATAATCCATAGAACAAGCTCGTAGTATATCATCCAATGTCTGAATTGTTCATTCTGACTACCCATCTGATTGAGGATGAAAAGATGTACTAAAATTTAATTCAGTACCCAACGACTTCTGAAGGCCTTTCCAAAAGATAGAAGTGAAGATGGGATCACGGTCAGATACAATGGAGAAAGGAACTCCATTTAACCTGACTATCTCTTTAAGATACAAACGGGAAATTTGATCTAGAGAGAAATTATCTCGTATAGCAAGGAAATGAGCATATTTGGTCAAGCGATCAACAATAACCCAGATTGCATTATTACCTCGAGATGTCCTCGGTAATCCCGCAACAAAGTCCATGGATATGTTTTCTCATTTCCACTCTGGCACTGGTAATGGCTGAAGCATCCCTTTAGGTAACTGCCACTCTGCTTTAACCTGCTGACAAGTCAAACACTTCACAGTAAAATCAGCAATATCTCTTTTCATTCCATCCCACCAGTAATACTCCCGCAGATCTCTGTACATCTTAGTACTGCCAGGATGAACTGAAAACGGAGAACTATGAGCCTCACATAACAACTCATTCCTCAACTGTGAATCATAAGGCACACATAATCTCTTCCCAAACCTCAAAACACAATCATTATCAATGTTGAATTTAGGCAACTTACCTTTCTGAACCAGCTCTACCTTTTTTTGCAACTCATTGTCTTGCTTCTGTGCTTTCTTGATTCTGCTTGATAGAGAAGATCTCACCGATACCTAAAAAAAACAGAAGGACTTCCTGCACCAACAAATTCTATTCCAAAGTTCATCAAATCCTTAACCAAAGGATCACGTTCCAAACGCAACATTGCTAATGAAGCATTACTTTTTCAACTCAGTCATCAGCAACTTTATTTGCTTTTCCTGGATGGTAGTGGATTGTACAATCATAATCCTTGATTAGTTCCAGCCATCTCCTCTTTCTCATGTTCAATTTATTCTTGAGTGAATATATACTTTAAACTTTTGTGATCGGTATATATTTCACACTTTACTCCATACAAATAATGCCTCCAAATTTTTAAAGCAAAAACAACAGCAGCTAATTCCAAATCATGTGTAGGGTAATTTACCTCATGAGTTTTCAACTGTCGTGACGCATAACAATTACTTGATCATTCTGCATTAGGACACAACCAAGTCCTTTCAATGAAGCATCACTGTATATAACAAACTCACCATTCCTGGAAGGTAGTGCAAAACTGGAGCATTCACCAATCTTCTTTTTAACTCTTGATACTACTTAATTCGATGGCCCAACATCTGCTAAAGTAGTTGCAAAGGATTTCACCACCCCTTTCTACTTGTATTCTAACTACTTCTCATCACTCAAGCTCTTTGTCGGACACTCGTTTGCATAGTGACCCATATCATTACACTTAAAACATATTACCGTTGGCTTTTCATTGCCTGCTTTATCATCTTCCTTACAGTTACGAGCAATATGACCAGACTTACCACACATAAAGCACTTACCAGGCTTGGATAAACATTCTCCAGGATGCATTTTACCACACTTCTCACAGGATGGATATTTGGTTTTCTTACCTCCTTGCTTCTTTGATGAATTCTTCCCCTTTGCCTACCAACTAGACCTCTTATTCTATTGTTTGTCATAGAACACCTGATCATCGGAAAACTCCATTTCCACCTTCTCCGCACATCGAACAAGTTTTTCATAACTTTTGAACTCACGAGAAGCTAAAGCCCTTCGATAATTTGGCTTTAACCCTGAGTAAAAACGGTTTATTTTACTATCAAGATCTCGTATGAAGTTCAGAGCATACCTTACCAATCTAGTGAACTTTTCTTCATAAGCAGCCACTGAATCATCCTCCTGCCTCAATTCTAGGAACTGTTTTTCCATCCTAAGACGAACCACCTTAGGAAAATATTTCTCAAGAAACATACCTTTGAATTCGTCCCAGTGAAGATCCACAATCGCATCACTATCCCTGATATTTTTCACCATCGACCACCACTGATCAGCTTCACCTTCAAAACGGTAAACAGCAAGACTAACCTTTTGATGTTCTAAACACCCCATGACATCAAAAATCTTCTCCAGTGCTTTAATCCACCCTTCATCTTGCACAGGGTCAGATGATCCTCTGAATGATGGGGGATGTTGCCTCATGAAGTGTTCCACAACTGACATGTTCCTCTGTGGTTGATCTGGCTGATCTCGTGCATGGATACCACCACCATTTATAGCCTGATTCAACTGTGCCATCACTGTAACAAACTGTTTAGTTCCGATTCCGACCATCTCAGGTTGCTGATTTGGAAGGTTGTCTTTCTCCTGATGACGTCCCAACATAGCTGCTTTGTTTCCACTGCGGAAAACCATTCTGAACACAGAAATATCTATGTAGAAGAAACATGCTAATCTGTAAATGCTATATCACTTCAATCATATCATAAATTAACTTATAATTTAACAATTTTTGAACTCCTAAAGTTGTCTAAACCGACCTTTGATACCAACTATAAGGCCCCAGCCTTAAACCTTACTTAATATTGAATTATATGAATAATTCACATTGAGGATCTTTTCAGGTTTAGAGTTTTAGAGAATTATAACATAACTATTACATCTCAAAATATTACAAAGTAGACACTTCTACTAAGTTTCCATAAAAAAAACTCTTAAAAAGAAACATGTCTAGTTCCATGTCTTATATAGCATGACATTACCTTGATCCCATGCTTGACCTTATTCCACTTTAAGTCCTGTGAAAAACATTTCGAAATAAAACTTGGGGTGAGCATAAAAATCTCAGTAAGGGATACACAAAGAATGAAAACTGTTACTTTTTCAAACATCATTTAAACCATGTATACTCTAACAAAGTAATACCTTCACCATCATGAAGTAGTAAAAACTCTTCACTGAATAAAGTATCATTACATACCTTTTTGTAACCAAAGGATTACCATAAAACCCATATAAAGAACACATAGCATATATAAAGGTAACATGGGACATAAACATACTTAAGTGGAATAACCATACGGTCGACTTCCACACATATCACTTAATGGAATATCCATACGGCCAATTTCCATACATACTTAAATGGAATAGCCATACGACCGACTTACATACCCAATGCATTGGAGGTTATAACGTAACCACCCGTCCTGGTATTCACGGCACCACCCGTCATATGTTTTATCACGTAACCACCCTTCAAAATGTCCAAGTACCAATATAAAATCATAAAACATAAATCCAATATAAAGGAATGATAACATTTCCACATTTCAATCACAATATATCATAATAGAATCCTTTATCAAAACCATTTTCAATACCAAAATACATAAAAGATTATATGGTATTTATTTTATTTTAAAAACATTACGGCTTGTTGAGGAAGCCAAAGACCAAATAATACTCGCGGTGGCGGAAAAGGTCGTTGTCACCGCGTACGTTAAAAAAAACATTCCTTTTTTTCGTTTAGTAAAACGCTTCGTAGAAAAAGATTCCTTTTGTATAAAAGTATAAGTCAAAGGGGTTTATACACCGTATAAAAGAATGTTGTGTATAAAACGAAATATGCCTCAATGAAAGGATATTGAGACGAAGTCCCTTACCTTGGGTCCGACTTGACTCGATCGTTCTTTAACGTCCTGAATAATAAAATTGAGTTAATTTCTACTTGATTAAGAACCTTTTTAAAGTTAATTATTCCTTTTATATCACTTATTTCCATTTATAAACATTATGTAACCATTTAAGTTAATAATGTTTTTTTGTCGATATTTGGTTCTTAAGTCGAAAGTGGACTTCTTACAATTACATGTTGTTCGTGTGGTCAAAGGTTCTTTATATCCAGAATGACATTCCTTATTTGGATATCATATATATCATATATATCCAGCATATACGTGTATTTATAATATTACATAATCATTTGGAGGTAATAAATGAAATGCACCGTTCATGGAGACGGTAAGCCGTACGTACGCATGAACGCTACTTTGATTTCTTTGTCATATTAATGGAAAAAAAACTTAATGAGTGGTATGTATATTCTAATTATAGAATTATATTCATCATTTAGATATATCATTCGTTATATATATCTATTATATACATGTACTTTTTATAGTACATTACATTTGAGGATAAGAAATGAAATGCACCGTTCATGGAGACGGTAAGTCGTACGTACACATGAACGCTACTTTCATTTCTATCTCATACTTTAATGGAAAGAAATAATAATGATATAGAGTTATATTATAATTCAATTATAAAATCATATATAATAACTTTAAATCCATCCTTTACACGTCCAACATATGGCATTAACGAATCACATCACTTTGAGGGGGCGGTAGTCCCCACTTCCTTAAATGAAGATATCGTGTTTACCCATAATGGAAACCATAAAGTTATGCCCAAAATGAAAAATGCAGAAGCTTAAAGAAAAAATAAACATATTATATGTCATATATAAATATAGTGACATCTTAATGTCCACCTTTGAAGGTGTTAAAGGAATGTTGAACAATCATCGTTTCGGGAGGAATAAATTCACCATCCACGGAAATAGTATGTTCTTTAACCATTAGATAAAGGTGTGTGTAAGTGTATCTCGAATCCTTCTTATAAAAACATCCTAGTATATTGAAGATACTTTAGTTGTTACAAAATAAATAAATAAAAAGATTTTAGGGGGTTGGAGAAGAAAATAATAAAAAGGACTCTAGTAAAGACATTATCTCAAAATCGGGTAACTCTCTTTGGTTTGAGCTCAAAGGCTTCCTTGGGAAGACTTCTGCCCATAGTGAGACTTCAAGGAGTAATAGAATGAAGTGGAGAGACAAAATGGGCAGCTTTTGGCCGAGCCAAAGGCTTTTGGAGTGTGGTAAAGGTGGTAGAGGTGGGGTCCTTTTATAAGGGGAGAGGAGGGGCACTTTTGGAAAGTAAAAAAATATTATTTTATTTGAAAATGTGTTTCGGATTTAAAAGGTCCCACATTGATATAATTCATGGCTAAGGTGATAAGGTTTCAAAATCCACACATCCAATAAGTCTTGTACATGTGAAGTTCATGGATTTTACATTATCTTTCCATTTTATTTAAATCGTCAAATAATGATGTCATCGCTGCATCTTTATTATGACATATGTAATTTAATTTATTTAATGTCTAAAAATTATAAAAAAAAATACTATGATGTATGAAATCTTTTTATCTTTCTAATGAATATTTATAATCAAAAGTCTTACTTGTATAACCCCATTTAAAAATTGTTTTAGTAAAACATATCATGTTTGTGCCATTTTTTACATTAACATTAAATAAAAGGTATTTATGTCATTTTCCAACCAAAGTGGCTCCATGGGGTCCCCAAGTTTACCCATGGCTTTTCCTGGTCATCCATGACACATCCAATGAGGGTAGGACATGTGTCTAAGTCATCTCATATTATTAATACATTATTTTTACCTTAAACTACACTAATTACCACTAATCGCGATTAAAAACTTAATAAGTTACTATTCACCAAAAAATTATTTTAATCTCATTGAACCACATATTACTTCTTAGTGACAACCATGTATGTCATATTTTTGAAATTCAATACACAAAGGTGAAAAAATTTCATTTAAATGGAAAATCAGTTTTTATAAGTACCACTTAGTTATTTAACTATTCATCAAAAATTGAAGTTTTTCAAAAAAATTCCAAAAATTCACCCTAAGCTATATTTGATATTCCGAATTAAAAAATGAAGTCCATTTTAAAAAATTCAAAACATATAAGTCAAATTAATTAATTTAATAATTAATTACTGTTGTCATGACAAATATCGTGTTTTTTTGAAACAATAAGTATCAAAAGATTGACACTAGTTTAAGTTCGATTTCAAAGTGAAATTAATTTCAACGACCACTATTGGATTTAATGGTAAAAATATTTTCTCATTTAACTTCTAAACCTATTCAAATAATAATCTAATCATATAAATAAATTAGATCAAAAAGAGGTTTTGAATTAAAATACAACATTTACAATATTCATTAAAAAAATGAATTTTATCGGAAAGATACCAAAAATTTACACAAAGTAAATTTTGATGTCCCGATTATAAATAAGAGTTATATTTGGTCCAATTGAATTTATAATATTGATAAAAACTATATTTAATGACGGTTCGCCCTCTAAAGGTGATAAGTGAACCCTTAGTGAAAATTAGCGTATAAATGCCTAAAATTGAATTCATTCCCTATTTTAAGCCTTTATCATTTATTGGGTAAATATAAAAACATTTAAAAACATATATAATCATGTTTTAGTTATTTCAATCCATTCCCGCCAGTACAACGACTACATGTTAACTACCATTTAAAATAATATTATTATATTACTAGTGTGCAACGAAAGATTTCAATGAAACTCATCGTTGCGTATCGAGTACGCTATCGAATGTAGAAACCCCTTTTAATTAAAATTAATATTTAATTCGTAAATATTAATTAATATGATAATTATTTATTATTTATTTACCTGGGATGTTACATTATTCTACTCTTGTTATTTTATGAGAAAAAATGTATTCCCCTAATTTTATTCTCTTTATGTGCAGAATATTTTAAACTAATTGTTTTGGTGATAAATGATTTTATTTTTCTCTTTCATTCAAAATCATCCCCCCATATAAATTATTTCCGTAAATATCTTCCAATACATTTTGAAATTGTAAAATTTATTTATTAATGAAATGATTAAAATTATGAGTTCTAGTTTTTTTCTTCATTCATGAGAATTATTTTCATAGGATATTATATCATATGTTTCAGTGTTTATTTTAAAAAATTCATTTTTTATAGTGTTTTAAATTTTAATTATTATTAATGAAAATATAAATGTTAATTTTCATTAATATATATTTTAAATGATTGTTAAATCCATATATATAATTTTTTAAAACAATTTTAAATGAATGTTATATAAAAACTAATAATTTTTAATAATATTATTTTCAATTTAGAAAATTTGTTTTTTTCAAAAATGTTCTATATTAATTTTTAAATTATTTTCCATATAATATGAAACCCTTTAATGTAACTTCTCTGTTACAGGGGATATGAACCCAATATAATATTCTTATTATTTGTCCAAACGGTTTATGTTTATGATGAAAAAATGTTTAAGAACCAAATTTTGTTTTCATGGTATATAATTTGATAAAATAATTATGAAACTTTCTTATTTTTCATTGGTTATAGTATGATGAAATAATTAAATAATTATGAAACGCGTTTTTATTCTTTAGGTTATACTTTTATGAAATTTTCATGAAAACAATTTCTTTTCATGGATTTCTATTTGATGAATGTTTTATGATATTGTGGCACATGAATGTATAGTTTTCATTCTGCGAATGGTGGGGTCCAATATCTCCCTCTAATGAATTGGATTGATTTTTTTTCAAAAGTAATAAATTGGACTTTAATTGTGAGTGAATTGGGTTTAATAAGGGAATCTATGCACAATAGTTCTATTGGGAGTGATCCTTTAACACTATTATATTTTATATAATGAACAAATTTCTCTATTTTAGTATTGGAAATGATCTTTGAACTACTAAGAAAATTATTTTCTATGTCTATATGTCTTCAAAAAATCATTTCATTTTCAATGTTTATTTTCTCCCCATTCATATTCTTTTATTCCATTGTATTTTTTTTCTTTTTAACAACCATGATTTATTTCATGCTGCAATTTTATGATCAATTATATATAAGGTATGGTTTTCATATGTTATTCTCATGTTATCATGTAATTATGTTGATGAGGTGTTGATATCTTCTTATTTTACCCTTAATGAGAATCTCATATCACCCTTTATTATGATTCTTTTCCCTAGGGTTTTATAACATTTGTTATGTATGATATGTTTAATAAGGGTTCCTATAATGAAGAAAATATTGGGAGAGAACATAGCTCACTGATAGACTAGTTATTTATGTTTCCATCTTTCCAATGGCACTAGAGCTTAATGATTCTAGTGTGAATAATTATGTAATGTAGTGAATATTAGTCAATTAATATATAATATTAATGTATGATCCATTTGGGAATTTACATCGGACATGTCATGGATGAATAAACATAAAAGAACTTATGAAAACCATTCAAAAATACATATAGCAAACCTCTAATAAATATATATATATATATATGTATGTATGTATGTACACATTGATTCATAATGTCAGATGATCACATTCATGAAATGATTACATGTATTTATTATAGGAATCATGTTATGTAGATGTATTTACTCTATTAGAGAGTCCATATTGATGAAATAATTAACATCATGGGATGAGATGGAATTTTTTCTCCTAAACTACATGTGAAATTCATATCATTTTAGTTCATTCTAGTGATTAATCTATAAATTATAATATTAATTTAATTTTTTCCTTGATCTTTTGAAAAAATCATTAAATTAGTTTGTAGTGTATTTATTATTTTGTGATTCTCCATGTAAAACATTTTCAGCACCTAATTTTTTATTAAGATTGACAAATAACTATACCATGATTTCTTTAGAAACATTATAATTAGGAAAATGAAAATTATCTAAAAATTTATATCTAAAAAATGATCATAATAAATTTATCCAACTCCTTTCACATAGATTTATTATATCCTTAATTGATGATTAGATCTACAGATATAAGCACCATCATTCCTTAATACAATCCTTTTGAAAATAATGATTATAATAAACTCTTCAATTGTGGAATCCATGATTCTCTAAAAACTGATCATTCTTTCATATCAATACTCATGGTAATTTCATTAAACTGTATATATATTTTTAAATAATTCATTTATCTCATCTTTATGTATACCAAATTCTTTTTGTGTTTCAATATAAATATATTTATCAAAAACTCCATTAGGAAAAAGAAAATTTTATATCCATTTGGAACACCATAAATTATCATTGGGATAAGATATAAAATAATTACCTAATCCTCTCTAATATCTCTATTGAAAGAAATGTATATATTCCAATTCAATTAATATGAAAATATTTATTTTACTTTAATTATGATATATTTCAAATCACCTGACCTTATTTATTCAATTTATTTCAAAAACAACTATTTGTTTGGGAAAAAATAATATTATTCTACAAGTGTAATAATTTCACATGTATGGTTTTCAAAAAATTTACCCATCTCTACATTAATGTATTTAACCTTACTATCTACTTTGAATTCCCCCGTATGATTTTTTTCATCAATAACTGATAAATGTTTTATTAATGTTATATACATTATCCTATAAAAATTTATTGGAGATTTTTCTTCTCAAAAAATAATTTTGAAATCAATTTTAACAATTTTAAATGACTTTTCAGTGTGAAGAAATCTAGAACAAAATGATTTTCATCATTGTTTGATTTTTAAATTTATATAAAATATCTTCTCATACTAGCATCATTATTAGAATAAAATGGAGTTATAAGAATATTTGGTTTGAAATTACATAAGTAAAAGGGTTTTATGTCAACTAAATCCATATTAGATCTTATGTATATTTTAAGAATCTAATATATATTAATTTCATGTTGTATTACTTCTTAAATATAAAAATTTCAATTTCATTTATTGAAATGGACTAACTCAAACTAATGTATTTAAACAGAAACATTAAAAAATTTAATCCCCTTGGAAAAGGGAAATAAGGAATATATAATACCTCACATGCATAAAATGCATGAATCCTTTTGAAATTAAATTAAAAAACCTATATTTTCACCATTTATAGGGGATTTAAGGATTTTGAGGGGGGCCAGGAGGCTATTTTATATGATTGTCTAGGGTGTTGATGAATCTTCCGTATAGGTAAGATCCACAGACTGCTCATTCATATGGTAATACATACTTAGTATGTCTAGTAAGTAGTCAGTAACCTTTAATGTCCCACTAGGTTTCAAATGGTCAAAGGGTTGGTACATAGTGGGGGACCGTGTACCTATAGATGAATGATCAGGTACCTCCTACACCGTAAGAAACTTAAAAATATTTTAATTAATTAACTTATTCATTTTTTATTTATATATAATATTTTTATTTCTCTTATAATGTTTTATCATGCACCCGCCCCTCTTTTATACTATTTTATCTCTCCCGTAAAGGGATAAACAAATCCATTTCTCACCAAATTCACATGTCATCAAATTATTAGAGATCATTTGTTGTAGGGTGGTGACTAAAAGTCATTTTATTATTTTCTTTAAAAATTTTTATTCCATTTATATATTTTCATTAATTACTCTTGGTAAATTTATATATTTTTAGATATTAAGTGTTTGATTCCACATCTATGTGTGGTCATCATAAGGAAGAAACTGGTAGACTATGGTAAGTTTCTTCATTCTTTCTTGATGGAAACGTCATATCATTCATTTTTCATATGAAATGTGATTTTTTTTATTTTGTATGAACTAAAATTAATTTAAACATTATTTCATAAATTATAGTGGTGTAATTGGATCCCAAAACGTTTTTAGTAGCCCACATAGTGTGGCTACGTAGACAGAAATGGTCATAGACAACCCATTCAGTTGTGAGATTTGTTTGTGGAATTTGAAATATGTTTTGGTCTTGGTGACTATAAACATGAAGAAAACACATAATCCTCGTGAATTTATATAGTTTGGTCCATTGTGTAATTTGTCTTACCTATGAGCTGTGATATAGTTGAGATGGCATATGAAATGATTTTTTAGAGGTTCGATTTCATCAATAGCATAACTAATAGCTTTGGTCCTACAATATATCATTCACATAGATTAATCAAATCATGACACATCATTCAATTGTATTATTTATCTATAGTATTTATTTTTTTTACATATATTACTTGTATTTTAATATATTGATCTGTAATACTATATAGAGTTTGATACATCATTCACAGTAATAATCTCACTAATATAATTGAATTCACTAAAATAATAATATATTTATATATCAATCATTATAATGATTAAATTACGTGGTATATAATCCACATATATTAGTCCCAAAATTTAAAATTTAAATAGACCACTCAAAAAATTAATGCATTATTCAATGTGTGATGTTTGAAATTGTTGTGTATCAACTTCCTGGTGTTTCAATTTGGTGTACCATCATCCACTAATTTAATACATCCTTCAGGTACCACGATTACCTGGGGAATAATTATTATGTTATACCAACAATAATGTATTTCATATCTCTGATATATTGTCTACATAAGGTATAATATCTATGATAATTCTGTCACGACCCACCTTCACCAAAAAGAGGGAAGGGACATTAGATTTCCAGACCCTTTCTTGTTGAATATTAAGGAGAGATAATGACCCCCGAAACCCGCCTTCAATAGTTCCTTGAGTGGAGACCAGGACCAAGGGTATAAAATTTCACACAAAATGGAAGGCATTACCTTTTTTTATTTTTTTAAGGATCGAGAGATAAGATAGCAACCCCAACAATACCAAAGATTAATGTATAGGTAATGCCATAAATAACCCATTCCTATATTCATGTTCAATAGTAAATGATACAAGCCACAAAAAATCAGAAGGTATAGTACCAAGAAAAAGGAAAACAACAATAGAAACTTCCCCACGATCCGAGCTAGTACCATCCCACACGATTCCTGAAGTCCTCCTGGAACCCTGAATGTTGTTTTATATATGTAGGGTTAGCATACAAGTACACTCGGTACGGAAAACCAAAGACTCTCGTGCACAAGTGGAGAGGAATTCTAATGCCCTGTGAGAAAATAAAAACCAAAGCTCCAAGAAAGGAAAACTATCCAACCAAGTCTCACCAAGGCACACTCCCTAAATAACGCAAGGCAAGTAAAGTATAGTGATAGCACATCAATATTTGGGTACCCCGCGCCAGTTTCCCACTGTTTATTGAAGACATCCTACGTATCGAACCAATCCCGACATTCTCACCACAGTCCCACTATCAAACCCCGCCCGCACACACCTGGGCCATAACCTCAACGCAGTCCCACTGCCAAACCCCTCCCGCACACACCTGGGCCACAACCACCATGTGTAACCACACCCAAAACACCTGGGTCAGAATAACTACTAACATGCCCGAAGACACCTGGGCCTCATCCCGAAGACACTTGGGAAACAACCTGCTCGCAGACACTCGGGCCAACCACCACAACTACCCCGCCCGAAGATTCTTTCACTAATAATGGACCTCAAGCCATCACGGCCTGCCTGAAGAGTATTGATCTATTAGGGAAAGGGAGCAGAAAAGGAGATAATAACTAGCCACTCATAGGAGTGTTGGAAAAAACACCCTCCCCTTGAAATGGGGAGTCCGACACGAAGTTCTCAACTTGGTTGGAGTGCTAATAAGAAACATAAAAGCTACAAATATAAGTATAGGTAACAAACACTCATCCCAACCTAGGGGTTCCAGAACCTAAGCACAAATACCCTTGTTACTATTCATTCACAAAAGAAGCCACAACACCCACAACCAAGTCAAAACTCATTAACAAACTAATTCCCCACTCAACCATTCTTGTTTTCATGTTTAAGTGATCCTATTAGGGTGAATTCTGCACTATCGGGCAACTAACGGGCATAACCACAAGTCCAAAAAAAGAAACATCCAAACATCAATTTAAGCAATCAAACCCGGTTCTCTAGTAAAGTTGCATCAACAAAAGGGATTAGTGAGATCCCTCAAAGTACTAGAAACAGAGAAAACCCTGAGACATGGCCCCACGTCCCCAAAACCAGGAACCCACCAATTCTCAATGATAGAGGATTACACCCCAATTCGTGATATAAGAAGAGCAACCACAACCCCAGATTCACAACCAGCAACCGTGCCGCACCAGAGGATCCCATCCTTACCCACATCGCCCCATATGATGACAAACCGAGCAATTCCCCTAATACCAAAATAGAAAATAGAAACTTCAAGGTTCAAGAACATCATTCATTAGGCTCTTCTTTCTGTTTGTCAACCGGGGTGGTCATAGAGGGATTCTTGTTTTACTGAACATCCATTTAAACCATCTGGGTTTACATGATTAACCAATTCCCAGGTTAAGTCATTTAATCATCATAGAAAACAAAGTTTCATTAGTGTACATGGAAATAACACCAATGACCATTATTTTCGGTGAGCATAGGCCCACATAATCCAAAACACATACAATATAAAAGTAGTGAAGTAGAAACATCGATCACACCCCCCTTCATTCTTTAAAAGTCTGTTCATCATCTTCATTACGTTTGGTTTTATTAATTTCCATAGAGGAAAAGCGTACCCACCCAGAATGATACACATAAAGGATAGGTGACGGTAAATCCTACCTGATTGATTAAGGATTGAAGTTCTTCCCCACGAGCCAGAAAGAGGGGAACGCATGACTTGCATAGGTGGGATTTCGGGAACTCCAAACGCACTAAAAAGAAAAGGAAGCCAGCCAAGGGGTAAGTAGAAGGAAGAAGAAATTCACGTGTGATATATAGATAACATCCCAATATTACAAAATATGGGGATTTGATCGGCATTAAATTCAAATCATGGTTCCCCATGCGGTTGGGTGGTTACGCAGGACGAGATTAATTTTTATTTAATATCCCCCATTGGGGAAGGTCATCGGGATTTCTTGGGTATTAATTATCTAATTTAAATGGCTATGAACCACTTGAAAAGGTTTAAAAATCCCAAAAGAGGTGTTATGTGAAAACTGTAGAAGAGAAACCCGACAAGGCTAAGTGACACCGACCAGTCGCGCCAACCGTTCGGGCCGATTGGTCATGGGGATCGGTCGCACCGATCGGTCACCCCAGTCGGTCGTGCCGGTCAGCCGCCCCGGTCGGCCGCGCCCCTTGGCCACCCCGATTATTCGCACCGAATGGTCATGATTATCGGTTGCACCGATCGGTCACGTCGATCGGTCGCGGAAATCAGTTGCACCGATCGGTTGTAGAGATCGGGAGCACCGATCGAGAGTGCCAATGGGTCACGCCGATCGGTCTCACCGATCGGACGCCGCGATCGGTCACGCCGGACTGATGCCCTTCCACCCAGAAGCCAACCTTAGGATCCAAAAATTGTCAAAGGGATGGACCGTGAGGGTCTGGGCCATCACATCAGATACCTCTCAAAGCATTCTCACCCTCGAGAATTTAAAACCAGAAGAGAAAAGGGGGTCCGAACAACCTCCTCCAAAGATACCTCTTATGAATGAACCTATATCACATCTAGAAACACCTCTACCTCAATCAACCATGCAACATTAAAGGGGTCAAACTGTCCAGTCATATGATTTAAGGAGTTTCTTCCTCCATGTCAATATACTATCCTCTTTGGGTGGAACTGACTCACCTTCATGGGTTTAATCGCATCCACCATAACACTTCTTGATTAGGGATAGGGTCTTCCCCTCCCCACCATCAGGAATTTTCAAATGAATCATAGAGAAAAAGTAAAACCACACATTCCATGGTTAACAAGGTAAAGCATTCCATCACAACCAAGTATAAACAAAACGGGACAAAACTCAAAACAGCTTTGGGTACTATGTATGTATCTGCGTCTCCCATTCCCAAGTACTTTCCTTGATCCCACTATGCCTCCACAACACATGAACCATAGGAATGGATCATCCACGAAGCACCTTATCCTCACGACCCTTGACCCTCACTGGTCATTCCACAAAGGTCACATCGTCCTCGATATGTAGCTCTCCCTAGTCGAGGACGTGGGAATCGTCGTGGAGATATTGACGGAGCTAGGACACATGGAAGACGTCATGTATCTTCAGTAGTGGTGGTGGTAATGCTAGCTGATAAACCACTCCTACAACCCACCACAACACATCGAAGGGTCTGATGAATCTGGGAGAGAGCTTGCTCCCCCTACCAAGCTTCTTTTGTCCACCCCGAGTGGAGACCTTCAAGAAGATGTGGTCCCCGACCTCGAACTCCAATGGTATCCTACTATTATCGGCATATGACTTCTGTTTGTCATGTGCCACCTTCATCATTTCCTGTATAAGCTGAACCTTCTCTATCGTGCTCTGCACTTCTTCCGGGCCAGGAACACTCACTTCCCCAACCTCAGTCCAGCACACAATTGAGTGACACGGCCTCCTGTACATGGATTTTAATGGACCCATGCCAATGGTATAGTGATAGCTATTATTATATACAAACTCTATGAGAGGAAAGTGTTGCACCCACGATCCTCCTGTGTCTAGAACACATGCTCGAATCATATCCTCCATGGTTTGGATGGTGCGCTTTGTCTATCCATCTGTCTGGGGATGGAATGTAGTGCTAATATGTAACTGGGTTCCAAAGGCATGCTGCAATCCTCTCCAGATTCATGATGTAAACCATGCATCCCTATCTGAGACTATGGATCTTGGAACTCCATGCAACTGCACCACCGCATCCACGTACCTTCGTGCTAAAGCATCCACTGCACCCGACTCCTTGATCGCCGGAAAGTGATCCGATTTCGTCAGCCGGTCCACCACTACCATGATGGCGTCGCAGACCATTTGAACCATGGGTACTCCCATGAAAAAATCCATTGATATTTCCTCCGACTTCCACTCAGGGACAACTAGAGACTATAGCATACTGCCTGGAACACGGTGTTCGACCTTCACCTGCTGACACATGAGGCACTTTTCAATCAACTCTGCTACTGCCTGTTTCATCATGGGCCACCAAAAATATCTCCTTAGACCCTGGTACATCTAGGAAACTCCCGGGTTCACCACTATGGGTGATTTTTGGAACTCAATAAGAAATCTTCCACGCATTGCCTCTAGAACAAATAGCTTTCCTTGGAAAAGTATCCGGTTCGGACCATCCTCTATCCACCATTCCGGAGCATTGCCCCGGTCAACTCAGTCATGCATCACTTCACTTTCTGAGTCTACCCATTGGGACTTCTCTACCTGCCGTAACCGAGATGATTGCACTGTCATATGATATAGGAAACCTATACCACCTTCCATCCTAGCATCCAGGTACAGGGCAACCAACTCCTCCTTTGCCTTCCAAGCATCTGTCGACTCTCGAACCACATCATTTTGCGACTTCCAACTCAAGGTATCATCCAAAACATTCCCCTTTCATGGGGTATATGAAATCTCAAAATCGTAGTCCTGAAGTAACTCCATCCACCTTCGATGTCATAAGTTTACGTCCCACTGGGAGAAGATATAATTCAAGCTTTTGTGATCCGTGAAGACCACGAAGCGTTCCCCGGCAAGGTAGTGCTGCCAAAACTTTAGTGCAAACATGACCACCGCTAGATCTAGATCATGTGTGGAATATTTATGATCATGGGGATGTAACTTCCTAGACCCATAATAGATCACCCCTTGACGCTACATCAACACACATCTGAGGCCTTGCCCTGAAGCATCACAGAACAACTCATACGCTGCCCCTTCTTCTGGAAACCTCTGCACTGGGGCACTAACCAACTTCTCCATTAGATAACTAAAGGCTGCCTCACACTGGTCGTCCCATATGAACGCATGGTCCTTCTCTGTCAAGGCTGTCAAGGGTGCCACAACTCGGGAGAAGTTGGGCACGAACTTCTAGTAGTAACCTACCAGTCTGAGGAAACTACGAACCTCCGCCACGTTCTTGGGTGCTTCCCAAGAAACAACCACCTCAAACTTCGATGGGTCCACTGATACCCCCTGCTCGGACACCATGTGCACGAGGAAATGCACTTCTCACGCCCAGAACATTCACTTGGACAACTTCTCATAGAGCTTGTGCTGTCGGAGGACCTCTAAACCCGTCCTCAAGTGCTCAGTGTGATCTTCCTCTGATCTTGAGTAGATAAAGATTTCTTCAATAAATATGACTACAAACCGGACAAAATATTCCCAGAAGATGGAGTTCGTGATCCCCATTAACATGGATGGAGAATTTATAATGCCAAACGGCTTGACCATGAACTCCAAGTGGCCATATCAGCACATGAAGGTCATTTTCAAGATATCACCCTCCTTCACCCTCACTTGGTGATATCCAGACAGCATATCAATCATCGATAACCAACCTGCTCCCCTTAGCTGGTCAAAGAGATCATCTATTCTTGGGAGAGGGTAGAGATTCTTGATCGTCACCTGATTTAGCCTCCCGTAGTCTATGCATATCCTTAGACCACCATCCACCTTCTTCGCAAACAAAACAAGAGCACCCCACAGTGAAGCACACGTCTGAACAAAACCCTTCTTCATTATATCCTCAATCTGGATCTGCAACACCCGCAACTCGGAAGGTGCCATCCGATAGGGAGCCATCGAAATCGGACGGGCACCAGGTTTCAAGTCTATCCTGAACTCAACATCACGTCAATGGGGCAGAGTTTCCACCTCATCAGGGAATACGTACATATACTCACTGAAGATCACTGGGACTTCAACGATCTTTTCATCCATTGACTCCATTGACAGCTCAGCTAGCAAGGAGAGGAGGGGTTCCCCTCACTTGCATCCTCGACAAACATACAACAAGTCAGTCTGACCTCCGACTAGTGTGCTCAGCACCAGGGGCACTGGAATTCTCTCAGTGTCTAAACCCAGAGCATGGGCCAGACTGGGTGAAACAAAGGAGTGCGAAGCTCCTGTATCGAACAAGGCATATGCAAGGGTACTAAACAAGCCGATCGTACCTCGAACGACCTATGCCCCTGCTGGAACTACTGCCTCCGCTGTGTGAAACTTCCCACGCCCAGATCCTCTGCCTATCGGCTATCAGACGCCTCCCCAACCACACCCTTGTTGAGGTCCCTGAGGAGCACCCTGAGGTCGGCCCCATCCTGTAACGTCTGCCCTTGGCGGAGTGGGAGCCCGCTGCCCCTACTGCGGCTGCGGGAAGTGCCTAGCCCGAAAATGATGCTTCTAAGGTGGGTGCTGGACATGCCCACCCCCACCGTACTGTATTATGTCTGGGTACTGGTTTCGAAGGTGCCCATGGCTGCCACAAACGAAGCACCTCGGCCCTGGGCCCGAAGGGAACGGGTGAGGACCGGGAGATCAGAACTGGAACTGCTGAGGCCTGGTCCCTGATGGTCGAAACCTTGAGGGTCCTGATACTGGAGGCCTGCTGCTGACGGCCTTCCCCTTCAACGATCCAAGCTGGATCCCCTCTCATGACACACCTCCCAACGTTTGCATCCTCTACACCACTTAATCCTTCTTCTTCACCTCTAAGTATGTCGGTAGGGTGAAGGGAGTAACAACGTACAGAAGAGAATGTCGGAGTGCCTCCCCCAAATGTCTCGCCTGAGACTCCTCATCCAAAAAGAGGTCTGGAGAAATGCGAAGGAGATCCTTGAACTTGATCCCCAACTCTCTCACTGACATAATCCCCTGCTGGAGGGAGAGTATATCTTACCTCTTCTCAGCCTTCGTCGTGGGAGAGAGGAATTCCGCCCAAAACTCCTTCTCGAAGTCATCTAACACAACCTCAGTCTCCCTCTTCTATCCAAGATAAAGCGTCCGCCACTGATGCGATGCTCCCCGCATCTAGCTGACGGCCAGAGGAACCCAGTACTCTATCAGAGCCCGAATCCGGCCGAAAGTGATCACTAGTTCCTTGTGACAGCTCTCCGTCTCCATATCCCAGGTGCTTCCCTCGTACATCCTGAGGGTCTATCGCTGAAACACTCAAAGCTACTTCTTCCACTGATCATCCTCCTCCTCTCAGTCAGTCCTCTGCCGATTGGCCAAGTCAACATCTTGGGCCTCAATCAACCGCACAACTCGTGGTCACCTCCCAGGTTCCATAGCTGCAAGGTAAACAAGGAAGGCCTAAGACCGAGTATTTTCGGATATTGTTCTTAAATTTTCATAGACTCCATTATTTATTTTGAATCCCTAAGACACCCATGAAACATAAGAACCCAAGTCATTATGATGCATGTACCTTTCCTAGGGTCTCTACACTACAATTAGTGTAGCCTCTCTTGGTCATTCAGTAGGTCCAAAGTCCTTGCATCGGATCACGGGGGGCCCTAAAATCTTGTGTCCTAGCCAGTCATCCCTGGCCTAATTCATACACCAAGGTCACCCAACACTGTTTCCCAACCACACCATGCAATCCTCAATGTGCCTAACTCTGGACTCCATCATATCTCTCAACCACAAACCTACCTATGATACAATTTTTTCACGAACCGCCTTCACCAAAAGGAGGGAAGGGACAACAGATTTCCAGACCCTTCTTTCTTTAAGATAAAGAAGAGATAACGACCCCTGAAACCCGCCTTCAATTGGTCCTTTAGTGGTCACCAGCACCAAGGATATAGAATTTCACACAAAATAGAAGGCGTTACCCTTTTTATTTTTTTAAGGATCAATAGATAAGATAGCAACCCCAACAATACCAAAGCAGAAAGAAAATGTAATAACAAAAATAACCTGTTCCCATATGCATGCTCAATAGTAAATTATATGAGCCACATAAACTTCAATGTTAAAGTACTAAGAAAAAGGAAAACGACAACAACAAATGCCAAAAGGTCTGACCTTGTATGGTCCTTCATGATCCCCGAAGTCCTCCTGGAAACCTGAAAGCAGTTTTATATATGTAGGGTGAGCATACAAGTAAACTCAGTAGAGAAAACCAAAGACTCTCGTAAACAAGTGGAGAGGCATTTTAATTCCCTGTGAGAAAATAAAAACTAAAGCATCAAGCAAGGAAAACTATACACCCAAGTATCACCAAGGAACACTCCCAAATAATGTAAGGAAAGTAATGTATAGTAATAGCACATCGATATTTAGGTACCCCGTGCCACTTTACCACTGGTTATTGAAGACATCATACACATCGAACCAATCCCGTCATTCTCACCACAGTCCCACTGCCAAACCCCCCCCCCCCCCCCCCCCCGCACACACCTGAGCCACAACCCCCAAGCGTTACTGCACCTGCAAAAACCTGGGTTAGAATAACTATTACCATGACCAAATACACCTGGGCCTCATCCCAAAGACACTTGGGAAACAACCTGCCTGCAGAAACCTGGGCCAACCACCACAACTACACCGTCCAAAGATTCTTGGGCTGATAATGGACCTTAGTCCATCACAGCTTGCCCGAAGAGTCTTGGGGTATTCGGGAAAAGGAGCATAAAAAGAGATAATAACCAGCCACTCACATGAGTGTTGAGAAAAACACCCTCCCCATGAAATGGGATGTTTTTCACTAAGGGCTCAACTAGGGTGGAGTGTGAATAAGAAACGTAAAAGCTACAGATATAAGTATAGGTAAAAAACACTCATCCCAACCTAGGGGTTCAACAACCTAAGCACAAACACCCTTGTTACTATTCATTCACAAAAGAAGCCACGACACTCACAGCCAAGAAACAACTCATTCTAAAACTAATTCCCCACTCAGCCATTCTTGTTTTCATGTTCATGTGATCCCATTAGGGTGAATTATACACTATCGGGAATCTAACAGGCATAACCACAAGTCCAAAAAAAAAGAAACAACCAAACATCAATTTAATCAGTCACACCTGGTTCTCTTGTAAAGTTGCATCAACAAAAAGGATTAGTGAGATCCCTCAAAGTACAAGAAACAATGAAAACCCTGAGACACATCCCCATGTCTCCAAAACTATGAACCCACCCATTCTCAACGATAGAGGATTCCACCCCAATTCTTGATATAAGCAGAGCAACCACAACCCCAGATTTACAACAAGAAACTGTGACGCACAAAAGGATCCCATCCTTACCCACATCACCCCATTGGAAGAAAAACATAAAAATTCCCCTATTAGCAAAATAGAATAACGAAACTTCCAGGTTCAAGCACATCATTCATTAGGCTCTTCTTTCTATTTCTCAACCAGGGTGGTCGCACATGGATTCTTCTTTTTCAAAACATGTATTTAAACCAACTGGGTTTACGTGATTAACCAATTCCCAGGTTAAGTCATTTAGTCATCATAGAAAACAGATGTTCATTAGAGCACAAGGAAAGACCACCAACAGCCATGATTTTCAGTGATCATATTCCCGCACAATCCACAACACATACAACATAAAAGTAGTGCAGCAGAAACATCGATCACACCCCCACCTTAATTTTTTAAAAGTCCGTTCATAATCTTCATTAAGTTTTGTTTCATTTATTCCCACAAAGGAAAATCGTACCCACCCCGTATGATACACGGAATGGAGAGGCGATGGAAAACCCTACCTGATTGATCAATGGTCGAACTTCTTCTCCACGCGCTAAGAACAAGGGAAGGCGCGACTTGTAGGGGAGGGATGTTGGGAACTCCAAATGCACTAAGAAGAAAAGATGAAAACCAAGGGGGAAGAATAAGGGAGAATAAATTCTCGTGAGAAATATAGATAAGATCTCATTATTACAGAATATGGGGATTTGATCGGCTTTAAATTCGGATCGTGGTTACCCACACGGTTTGGTGGTTACGCACGATGAGATTAATTTTTATTTAATATCCCTTATTGGGGAGGTTCCTCGAGATTTTATATGTATTAATTATGGGATTTAAATGGATTTGAACCACTTTAAAAGGGTTAAAAGCCCAAAATAGACGTTATGGGAAAACTATAGAAGAGAAACCCGACAAGGCTGGGTGACACCATTCGGTCGGGCGGATCGGTCGCGCCGATCGGTAGGGGCAATCGGTCGCACCGATCAGGCATAGTGATCGGTCACGCCAGAATTACATCCTTCCACCGAGACGCCACCCTTAGGATCCGAAAATTGGCAAAGGGAAGGACCGTGAGGGTATGGTTCATCAAAAATTCATTAACTCAAAGGATGATATTAATGGTCTATCATCCACATATAGGATTATGACGTTTTTTTCCCATCCAAATATATAATGATATTAGTGTTATGACATCAACCTTGTTAGGATTTCACAGTGGTCTTTTACCCACAACAGTAGTTACAATGTGTTATTTCATCCACTCAAGCATTGAATTCAATTTGTATCATCTACATATGTCTAGTGATAAATATTTCACTAGGGATGACTTATTCACATATTATATCAGTTCTTTGAAGGATCACATAGTGATAAGAGATGTGATGATGATCCACAATTCAACAATATTATACGATAGGGATATATCATTCATATCAGATATTATACAATGTATGGTATATTATTCCACATTGAATATTTTTCTTTCCAAATATGAATATCATCCCATTATGAAAATCAGGAAAGTAGTTATAGTCTCCTCTGGTTACGAAAAAGCAATCCATGCTTTGATTTTACATTTATTTACTTTTATTCGCATTACAATAATTAAATAATAACTATGGACCTATGTTAAGTAGGCTTGTTACACATACTGTCAGTAGTGGTATACTGAGACGTACTTACACCGTCCTTTAGTGGAATTGTAATAGAATATATGTCATGAATTAATACAATGTTTTGGGGAATGGATATTCTATTTCGGACTGCTATGCTAGTGGATCATGGTGTGAGTTAGGGGATATGTTGAGACATGGACATAAGACTAGGTTGGTTTCCTCCATTACGTTTAGTCATAAAAATAGTCTTATATAATTTACCCCCAAGGGGTTCAACATATGATTTTATGGCTTGTATGCCCTATAAAACGTTAAATCTCTATATAGTGTGAGTTGAATTTATATTTTAGAAACAATTTTAATATGTTTTACATTTTATTACAATGTATATATTGTAATTATTGAATTTTTATGATATTTATTATTCCCTATGGGTACATCCTCATATCAAGTTATATATTAACCATCCTCAGTAGTTATAAGCCTCTCGCACATATGAATATTCCCCTATTGTACATAGAGATTTGGTTTAGAAAACAGTGAAGTGAACTATATTAGAGAAAATAAAATTTAGTAATTTAGAATTGTATCTTTTTCTTATGACCTATTATTTGAGATATGATATAAAAATTATAGGGTGTCAAAAAGTCATTAAATGGAAATTATGATTAGTAATAGAAAACCAAAATAAGATATAAGTACTTCATATAAGGGATAACACTATTATTTGAGTTTTATTTTTTACAAGTGGGTAATGTTTTCTTGTATGATGATATTTCATATGATTTTTTATATATGTTTTTTTACCCTTTACTCGACATGGATAAAGACATGTTTCCATGTGTTATTTTTATCATATTGAGTTCATAAGATAATTTTACTCTTTCATATGTTTGGTATTATAAGTATTATATATTTTTTGGTATCTTAAAGTGTCAAAAAATATATATATATAGTTTTACTGAATTTGAGGGGGAACACTACTTGGACCCCCTAATATTGTAGAATTTTTTCATTAGACACTATTATAGTTATGTGTTTTTATAAAATATTTATCTTACATGGAATTGGGTAGGTTGTGATAAACTTGAGAAAACATTTGAGAGACTTGTATTATAGTGTCTTTGATTTGATACTGTGGTGTGTAATTATTATTTCATACCATAAACTATGATATTTATATCAACGATAAAGAATTATTTTGGGACATACGTTAGTTATTTTAGCAATATTACACTATCATGACATCATATGGAGAACTAAGAGGGTAGAGATTAGAAAGACCCTTTGGAAGATGATCTACAATCACATGTCTTTATAGTTCCTATTATAAAATAGAATATCATAGATAGTTTTCCCTAGGAATTATATTTTAGTGTTTATTAGGCAATGATATTCAGGTCATCCATATAATATTTAACCCATGAATTCTAAATGAAACTTCCACCACACTTTTTGGGTGACCATTAACTAAAAGATAATTTTTTTAATATTGGTTAAATGCATACTATATTAAATCATCCTGAGAAACCCCTCTTATTGTGTGGTAATTATTCAACATATATTATTCTACAAATATTTTGGTAGAGGGGTAATGATTTTTCATTGATGATACTAACATGGGGATGAACAAGAAGGAAATTCATTCTCAAAGGATATAGTAATCATTACTAGAGAAATTGATGGATGGACGAGTGAGGGAAGTCATGAATCTTATTCTAGGGATTGAACATAGTCTTTTAGTATTGGGAAGTAGGTATATTTTCTTCCTCATCAGGGAAAATAAAATAATAGATACATGGTTTGGTGTCAATTTCATCCTCTAAGACAGTGGTCCTGGGTTTAGTGTTATCAGTTAAACTGTGACTGATACATCAGATATAATTTTTATATGATACTAAAGGAGTACTACTCTTGCAATGAGTGAGGGAATTTGAGGATGTATTATCAGAATCAGGAATTGAAAGAGGGTGAGGTTCTAGTTAGACATAATGTTTAAATATAATTCCATGAGAAAAGTAATAGTAGGGTAAGTGGGGATCCACAAGTTGTTTAGGTTGTGTAGGATAGTCATGGAACCGATAGTTATGTGTAGAAGTTTTCGTAATGGGATATACAATTAGTGAATCAGTAAATAGGATCTTTGGATGGGGTTCCTAGACAGCTTCATTCATTTTAGAAGAATATTATTTTGGAATGAGGGGATCCATCTCTGGAAAGGGGGGGGGTGCAATTTTGAGGATATTGGCCATGTCATACAAAATATTTCATATGGATGTCACACTAATTATGTTTTTCATAGAAATTTTATGATTTATAACATATTTTCAGGTATTTTCAGGATCTATTATCTAACAATAGATAGTTATGGGTGATATTCAAGGGTAACCATAGATATATTGATTCTGTTATAGTGATTATTGAATATTTCATCTATGATAATTCATTATGTTGAAGATTTATATATTTAAAATGATCCTTGGTATATAATAGTTGTCATGTTGTTTATCACACATTAACATCTATCATAGAATTGTATTCTCAACTAATGTCGAGGGAGAAAATTATTCCAACATCAGTTGGTGGGATCTACAATTAATTTATTTAGGAAATGTGCATCAGTATTAATAAGATATCATAGCATAGTTTCCAACAATTTCTATTTGATATGAGGAGACATAGTGGTTTGTATATTACATAATCATTGATCAGTTTGATAATGTGATTCTGGAAAATTTTATCAGATTTACACCTAATCATGAGGTAAATATTACAACAAATCATTTTCATGGAATAAATCCCAAATAAATTACACCATATAGGATGCATTTTTATAGATTTTGAGGTTACTGGTTCAGCTTTGGGATTTTTAAGATAATGGATTTATTCAACTGATCACATCTCCATTGTGTTCACATGTAGTGTTCTCTATGAACATGGATTTTCCACTATGATTTTATGTGGATTAATGAAGGCTAAACTGGGAAATAATTAAAAACTAATATACTCATCCTCTTATAGGTGACCACTTCAATAAATTATGAAGATTAATGTGGTTCTATAATATAGATATGATATCATGGTAAAACAAGTTATGGGTGAGAACATATATTATTTTGTGTACTAATTTTAAGAGTATATACATATAAAATGAGTACTTTCTAATTTCAGTCATTTTATCAAACATAGTGGCAGTGTTTTTGGAATTTATGAATAGGGTTCTACAATTTTATTTTGGAACAATAAATTTTATTTTCATTAAAAATATTATAGTGTGATCCCCTAAAAAATAGTATCGAACAAAAAATTTATATATGTTCTTGTTACATTGATGGGACATCAGTTGTATTTCAAGATATCATGGTGTTTGATAAGAATTATCAATTTATGATGTATATGTTACCTAATATTTGGGTTAAGAATATTGGTTCATCCAACAAATCTTAAGGTGGTTGCTTCATCATAATGTACAAAGAATCTTTTTGAGATCCCCTATTTCTAATGATTATATTTTTATTATTGGAATTTAAATTAAGACTTCCCCCACATTATAATGATTAAGTAGATCTTAATTAATATGTGGTTATGTTATCATGGCAAAGTTATTTTGAGAGATCCTTTTATGAGATCGAAGGTTTCTTAATGAATCTACTAATCATAGTCATAATAAACCATTGAATATATCATATAGTGTACAATGATTATTTAAGAGATGGGCTCAATAAACATCTCATATAGGTAGAAATAGTTTCCACTTCTGGGTATAGGAAGAAAAGGTTTTTAGAGGTGGACAACCCAATGTGTCGTATAGAGTTGGATGTGGTATTGTATGTGATGATATGTTGGTATCACTATCTTCTAGGAGAGTGGTTAACGGTTTATTATTACTATAAGTCAATTATAAATATATGGCCTCATATGGACATTAATAATTTGAATATTTGGTGGGTATAATACGTATAATCATTTGATTATGAGATAAAATATACCCCATTAAATGAGAGAATTGTGGTTTATGTGATACATAAGAGGACCTAAAAAATAAAGGTGAAACTAGAAAATAGTGAGTGGTAGATTATTTTCCTATTCTATACGATGATTATGGGAATTATGGATTATCTTATCTAAGTGACTTAGATATCCATGCCATGTACATCAAAACACCTTGAGATAACGAATGAGTTTTAATTATATAAATTGAATATATTTAGGGATGAGGGATAGAATATGAGGCATGGATCCACTATAAAATTGGTACCTTAATTATGAGGAGGTCCTTTAAGTTTTACTTCATGTGGTGGTCAATACAGAAATGTTTGGGGAGCAGATAGAGGATTCTCATGACTCGAGATGTGTCATTCAACCAGCAAAAATAAAGATGTATCCTGATTCGCATGTAGTATGGATGTATTGGGATAGATAAATACATAATGGTTTCCACTTCATGATTTTTTTATTATTGGAAATTACATGATGAATAATTGAAACCCATATGTCCCCTTCAATAATTACCCATTAGTTACTTGAAGTGGAATGATGTTGTGGTGAATTTTCGACCAAGGGTGTTGAGATCAACACATGGATGTCATCTAGTACAAGTAATCAAGTATAATATGATAATGGTAATTTATTTACTACCAATACAAGATACCTATTCAAAAACATAAGTGGATTTGGGATTTATATATGTAAGCATTGGGTCAATATCTTTTCATTTTGAAGGAATTATGATGATCACAATTTATGATATTATATTTATAGTTATTTAATGTGGAGGATGTTACACGTCTCATCTTTGCATGTTATAAATTAAAATTTAATTACATCAAAATTTTTTAGTTTCTCAAATTCAATGGGTTAGAGGAGTCGAAGGTGTCCTGGAAGGTATTTTGGGGGGATTGGGAATGGTGATGATATATATTCCTTATAGGGAAGATAACTTCGGGTATTTAGATGAGTAGTATCAGGAACCAGGTGGGTCAAAAAGTTAAATTGTAGCCCATGGATGTCCATGCGGTGCATAGTGGTCCTCTTCTCAATACTCCATCATGAATATAAAATTATGTAATATATTTTATTTTAATGAAAGAATATGTCATATTGTTTTCCTCACACAATACAATGAACAAGAAATACCATAACACACATAATTCAAATTAAATTATGTGTAATAAAGGGAGACCAAGATAAATATAGCTATAGAATTATAGGGTATAAATAGAAGTATGGAAATTAAGAAATCTATTTTTAATGTAAATAAATTATCTATTTTCATTATGAAATAATTGATAAAACTCAATAAACGTATCTGAATAACTAAAAAAATAATTTTATGCATAAAATATATTTTTCCTAAAATCTATATTTAGGAGGATTACATTTTTAATAACAGGAATAAAATAAAATATTGTTAAATGGGGATAATATATAATATTAATATTAATATAATTCAAAAAACATTTTATTAGTAATTTTCACGATTTAAGAATAAAATAGTTTGTATTTAAAAATTCAATTTTCAACACAAATATTCTTAATTATTCCTTAAATTTAAATTAAATATTAAAATTAAAAAAATTTATAATTTTAATTTGATAATTTTAACATCGTTTTTTATTTAAAATGTAAATATTATATTGATATGAATTCTATTAATTTTGTTGAATGATTTATTTTTAGATGACTAGTATAAGTTAAAGGTGTCAATAATATCATGTCTTTTCCAACATCATTGGGATATATGTGTGAAATATATATTTATAATATATCTTAACTGAACAAAAATGAATATATTAAGAAAAAATATAAATTTAAAAACATATTTTCTAAATTATCAACCAGTGTTTGTAATTTTGGAATCTATGAAATGTTTTTTCAAAAATAGTTTTTAATCATTGTATATATTTTTTATTCCATTTTTTTATATTTTTAAATTTTAATATTATAAAATAATTCTAATATTTGTAATAATTATATAATAATTATCATATTAGGATAATTTTATATTTATTAACGAAACATTGTTAAAAAGGTTAAAAATGAGTATTTATCATGGTAAAATAAAATTAGGGTAAACCTAAAGTCAAATGAAATGTTTTGAATATAAATAAAATGATATCCCATATTTGTCTACCTGAGATATGTGACTTCCATATTTTACACCCTTTCCAAGATTCATCAATTTTTGAGAAAATTTTATTTTAATTGACATGCCTTTAAAATAATTTCAATGTTATTTTCGAAAGTTAAACCCCTCTCACTCAAAAAAGAGGCCCTTCACCACACCACCTCTCTTGACATCTAAAGACTCCTTAGTAAACTATATTATACACAAACCCATTCAAATTATATATAGGATAGTGTATCCACAATACACTAAACTAATATAGCATAAGGTTTGATGAAAATTAGAATAATAATAGAAGAGTTGGTTAAAGAGATTTCAAGAAAGTTGAGAGTTAAGGCATTGGCTTTTTCATCTCAATCTTCCTTCATTGAGACATGTGTAATATTATAATCAAGATTTTTTGTATAGTTTATATATTCACAATCTGTAAATATTCCATGATTATATTTTAATGGTAATTATATTACTATATCATTTCTTCTCTTTTATAGGGTTATGATTCAATGGCTACCAAAGTTGTTAGGGTTTCTCAAATCAAAATATCCTTCATTAGGACAAATTTAATATTATGAAACTATTTAATTTTATATAGTTAATGTAATACCTCATTATAATATTCTATGATGATTATATTTATATTTAGGGTATTTTATGTTTCATTTCAATATAATTCATTCAATGTAATTTAATTCAAATGATAACAATGTCATATGGGTTTTCACATCTCAAAATTCATTCTTTGTGACATAAACCATTTAAATATAATTTTTTTGTTTAAATACTAACATATGGAACATTTAACAAAAAAATAAAATTAAATGGATTTATAAATCCATCTAAAAATTTCTTTTTAAATATGTTTTGATTCAGGTTGTACTAATAAAATAAGGGTTTTTGTTAACTCAAATTATATTCATACATTTATTATTAGTGTTCATGATATGTAATCATATATACTGCTTAAAAAAGTTAAAAAAATTGAAATATATTTTACTCATCTTATGTTTTTAGATATATACATTTTATTATAATTAAAACATTTTTAAGGTTATTTCCTCAATTATTCTTTGTTGGTGGATGAAATTCATTATAAAATGAATCATTATTAATAATAATCCCCATAATCTTTGATGGGTTTTTAATATATGTCCATATTAATTCACATAAAAATAATTTCATTATTATTTCGAATCCCAAATATTTATTAGTTTATGTGATATTCATATATTTATTTACATCTATTCAATATAATGTTTTATTATCAATTTGACATTGTGGGTTTTAAATAAATGTACTTTCAAAATAGTAATATTGATTTCATTTCAATATCAAATTTTTTAATTACAGTCCATTGTTTCTCTTAGAAACCCTTATCTATTTCAATTGATAAATTAGTTAAATTTATTTTAATATTGTTTTTTAAAATATACTCATTCCACTTTCTTAAAAACAATTGAAATTAATTCTTAATTAATCCATTTTAAGAAAATGTTATGAAATTTTCTCTAAAATATCATTTTCATGTTTTCACTACCATTTTATAATTTATCTCAAATACATCTATATTTTATGGTGATATGATACATGAATCAAAAATTAATTTCCCTTTTCGATTATACTTTTTGGTAATTGATTTCTTTCTATCAACTATTCTAACTCTTGAAGTCATTTTTTTTATAAAATTTGAAAATATTTAATGATCCATTTTCATTCCATAGATTGGTTATATTATGATGAATTATATACTTAATGTAAGATATATATATATATATATATATTACAGTTATGTTAATTTTTGGGTCTCTAATAACCTTTAAATGAATCAGTTAATGTAATATATCTCTGAAGACAATAATGTGGTTCATGAACAGTTTTCTTTGTTCACAACATAGGTAGTGGAAAGTTTGGATCATTAAAAATAAGATATGTGGGAAATTTTTATCTATTAAATCCACGAGTCATTTTTTATATTTATATTTTAGGACTTAATGACTGGAAATTTTGATTTATTTACAATATAATACAATAACATCATTCGTTTTTCTCAAAATGTATTGATTTATTATTCTTATTATTACAAAAAAATTTCATTTTGTATGTTTGTGTTGTGATCTTGGGAATGTTATTATTATCTGATGATTCTAAAATATTATAACATGGTTTATATGTCATTTATTTGATATTACATCTTATCTAATTATATGAAAAAAATATTGGTTCATGATCATTTATTCATTTTTTCTCCCATAGTTATGTTTCCTCATTTTTATTATTTAACCCTTAATGCCATGAGGATAATTTTAATCCTTACAAGGAATTTGATATCACCCAAAAATTGTGGTTTTTATTACCTTGGAAGGGAATATTTGTATTACCCATTAGAATTTTATAACGTGATATTTTATGATTTTATTATTGAGAAAATTTATTTATTAATTTTTTTTATCAAATATCTAATGAAATTATGGATTTATGTTCTATGATATATTATTATTTTAAGATGTATCATATGAATAATATAACTATAAATATATTTGGAATTGATAAATATAAAATGGTGTTAAATATAGATTTAAATGTATTTTTAACGATAAATTTGGATATTTAGAGATGTGGTAGCCCATTTTGTATTAGAGAAGATGTTTAGTAATGTTAATGGTAATATTAGTTATTTATGGGGATTATGACTATAGAAAAATAGTAAAAATCTCTATATAATAGTCTCAATGATAGATTACATCCTAAATTTCTATTAAATCAGTGATTTTATGGTCTCCTATAAATGAAATCCCTATTCGGATATAAAAATGGGATGGAAACATGAACGGATTCACATGTGGGTAATAATCCAAAAAGGTCTGTTGGATTTTAACTCGGTCTTTTTCTAGTGTTGAATAAAGATACCAAATTTAAAATATGGTGTGAAACACAAGGGATATTATTGGGAAATTAATGTGATTTTTACAAAATATTATGATATATTTTAATGTTATTTGATGATTTAAAATATATCAAGAAATGTTAGGGAACATAAAAAAACATGGTCATACAAAACTGAGACCATACAAAAAGAGTTGTTGGGTCATCTAATTATATCATAGTTAAACTGAAATTATAATAGTTTCAAATTAATGTTTCATTCAATAATAAATCATAGGATTGAGTATACATAACATCTATATCCGTTAAATTGATTTTATTGTAAATTTTTATAATAATTTTCTTTTTAGTGTTTTGATGGAGAATTGATTAGGAAATTAATGATATCAAACGATTATTTCTACTAAATCTAAATACATATATAAAAATTTTGTAAAATATTTTCAAAAAATGGATTGTAACATCAATACATTAAAATTATATAGGAAAATATGAGTGTTTATTATTATTAAGATTGTGAAGTTGATATCTCAGTAATAATTTTATCTATAATAATGTTTATCTTATGGATAAAGTTAGTTTCTTTTCATTACTGTGTGATGATAGAAATTATGAGGAAAAAATTAATTTATGGTGGGTAAGTAACACCCAAATATTAAATATATTATTTCCTTTTTTAAATTTTTTTTGAGTAGTCATTTCCATACACACCACATAACAAAATTGAATATGTGATACATTTTATAGAGAGAAATTTACATCTATTATAACATGATTATAACTAATTGATGTGTTGAGTTAGAAGGTATAATTATAAGTACCCACATAATGGAAATCTTTTGGAATGTAAATTAGAGTTAATTTTTTAATATCAATTAATTGATAAAATATAAATAATACACTTAAATGTCTAATAAAATCATTTTTTTAATAAAATGTATTTCTCATAAAATATTTCTCTTTCGATGCTCTAATTTTTTTCTAATGACAATATGATTAAAAGTATTATAAATATTTATAATATTTCAATTTTATATAAGTAATTAAATTATTATAATATAGGAAATAAAAATAATAAAATTTAATATTAAAAAACTCATTTTCTATAAAAATAGGTTATTTTTTGTTGTTTAATTTAAATGTTAAATTTCTAAATTTTATAAATTGAATTTTAGAATATGATATTAATTTAGGGATTCATCATGTCAATTTTATGATAGGGTAAATTATATGTATTTTCCTAAAAATATCGATTATTAGATAATCAGTACAAAATACTTTTTCTTGAATTACTATGACATTTATTACATCATTAAGATACCAATGTTACTAAAATATTCAAGAAACTTTATAAATGAACAAATATATATTTTATTAGTAAAATTATAAATTTATAAATATAATATATAACCCAAAATCAAATTTTTTCCACTTTATATCCTTGGTTAAATTTTTTATAAAGCTGTTTTTTTTTTCATTATACATTTATAAATTAAAAATTATTTTTTTACACTATTAAAAATACAATATAATTATATCCTATAAATGATTGGAATCATTAAATCCAAATTATATAATAAATATATTTATTTTTTATGGTGTAAGAATCAGTTTTCATTTGAAAAATATGTACGTACAGTCATAGTTAATCAAAGGATAAAAGTAATATCACATAGAAAGGCCCCGAATATCTCAAATGGTGCCCCTTATTTGTGTGGATGAGAGGTGGATCCACCAAAGATTAACCCTATACAATATTTTCCACTTTAGGATATACTATCCTTTGAAATTTACATATCATTGTCATAATTTTATGGGAATTGAAAATAGTGCCACACCTCTAAATTAAAATTTTGGCCCTTCACCACCTCACATATCTTCACATTTAATGCCTCTTGGATTGACCAAATTCTACTCAAACACAATTACATAATTAATTTACATTTCATAAAGGTATTATTATAATCAATATACTAAAATAATATGGATTAAGGTATAATATAAATGATGATATTGATAGAATATGATCTTAATGGTCTTTCATTAATGTTGACAATTAGAGTATGTATTTTTCATTTTAAACATTTTAATTGATACTAGTGCAGTATTACGCACCGATATATTAATATATAGTGTATGTAATACATTTTTTTTATTATTTTGACATTAATATATTTTATTACATTTAATTAATGATTTATTTTTTGTTTTCTTTTTCGATGTTTTATGAGTCAATGGTTACCAACGTTATACGAGTTTCTTATCTAATGATTTCCATATATGAGGCATTTTCTAATTTACTAAAATATATTATTTTATTTGGTGAATATAATACTTATTGGGAAATTATAATAGTATTATTTTAATATTATTGGTATTTAAAAATTCATTTCACGTTCACTGGTTCAAGAGAATTTAGTTTGAATGTTATAAATATTGTAAGGGTGTTCTTGTATAACATTATTTTTTGAGGCATATCTTTATTTCATCATCCTTATTTTGAGTTTTATATATATTTATATTGGTTGATATTACTATAACACTTATAAAATTATGTTTATGTACATATCGATCACATATTTTATTTTTCATGATCATTTCATTCTAGAGTCTCCAAATCTAAAGGGGTTGTTATTAATGAAATATTTTTTGTTTAGATATTAGAGTGATTAATGAGGTTTATTATTTTGAGTAAATGAAAACCTACAAAATTATTGAATTATAATATAATTCAACACACTTTAATAGTTATACTTATTTTATCTCATTATCATTGTTTTTTAGGGATATTACCTCAATTATTCTTCATTCATGGACTTCATTATTTAGAGAAATCAAACGTTTCTGAGTATAATCATCATCCTCTTTGATGGACCTTTCATCTCCATGTCCATTTAATTTCCTCCCAAAATTGTATTATATTATTTATTTTTAAAACAAAAATATATATTATCTCATGTGATATTATTATTTATCATTATATTTTTTCAAACTAATTTTTTATCCCTTTTAGAATATTGGTTTTTAATAATGGTCTTTTCGATATATTAAAAATGATTTAACATCCAAGTTAAAATTTTCATATTTAAATACACATTTAATTTGTATAACCGTTTATATTAATTGTTAAAGTATTATGACTTTTATGTTTTTATAAATGTTTTCTTGTAAACTTTATGTATATTTTTTTAGAAAGTGAATTTTAAATTTTTTTCCTTTTATAAAAAAGATTATAAATTTTTTCTAATATATTATTTTCATGGTATAACTTAAAATATACTCATAATTTGAGAAATATTTATCAAATAAGTAGTTATATTTCATTAATCACCCAATTCTATCCCTTGGAGATTATTTTATTTCAGGATTAATATTTTTTGGTATCACCCAATCTAAAAAAATTCACATGAAGGAGTAGAAGAATTTATAAAGAATGATTGAGGGTAGTATAAAACATAAAAATAAAATAAATAATATTATATAAATTAATGAAGGCTTATATAATAAAACCAATTAAAATGTAATGATGTTTTCGAATAAATGAAATAAATTTGATAAACGGAGAGGAAAATTAAAGGAAGACATTAAAAAGAGAATTCCTCTATGATTTCTTTGATATTACAATAAAAAAATGTTATAAATCATTTCCAAAATTCATTTGAGACATCTAGAAAATAATTCAACTTCTATTTTAACATAACAACCTAAAATTAAAAAATAATTAAAAAACAATTATCTTTAAACAACAAGAATGAAATAAAATCAGTAAAAATTTACTAAAGATAATTCTGAATTATATAAAATTGAGAATATCTATTATGGAGGAAATAAAATTATTTCAAATTATATATGCTCGAATGATCATTATTTCATACATTAATAATTATTTACAAAAACAATTAATTTAGAAAAAAAATTATATGTATTATTTTTCTAAAATTGTTATAATAAGGTTATATACAATTTAAATTTATATAAAAAATAATTTATAATTATATGACAACTTGGATTAAACAAGTAAAAAGTATGGATATAGAGGAAAAATATTCCTAGCCTTAAAGAGGAAATAAAATTAGTTTTCCATATAAAAAATTATTTTATAAATTATGTAATAAAATGAACATTCTAATGAAATACATGGAAATCCATAAAAGACATTGGGATTAGTAAATATATGGGTTTTAAAATATAATTAATAAATAATTATCCCAATGTAAATTAAAACATGAATAATCTTGAATAAGTGTGAAATTGGAAAATGAAGCTTTATATCATAGATAAATTTAGAACAAAACCCTATTCAAAGAAATAAATTTAAAGGATAAAAAATAATAAGAAATAAGAAATCATTGTAGAATATGTCAAAGGGTGATTATATGCACCATATAATGTAAATTATGTAAAAATATAAAATATGTCTCAATAGTGTGGAATTGAGATGAAAAATAAAATCCATGGATAACTTATTAGATGCATTATATCCTATAAGATAAATAATTTTTTTAAAATACATCATATGAATACTTTTTTATCTATATTAAAATTTTAGGTCATTCTAGAAGAATTTTTCATTCATTCCATTACTATATCCTACTTTTGTTAACCACATAAGGTTGTTCGAATAATGATTACAAAAATAATTTGAGATATTGATCATGGATAAAGGACTTATAAAATGGTTTCATCTTATATATTGATAAATATTTCATTTATATAATTTTTACTCATTATAATTAATTTTTGAATCATCTATGAAAATCGATAACCGAAAAACTAATGGCATTGCCTTATAGAGGTTGTAATCCACTCCTATACATGATTGTGGTTATAGTTTTTTAATAGATGGTCGAGTGAAAAGGTAAAAGACATATTATATTTCCATATTCATAATTTAGATAGAAATAAATTGTATAAAAATTAATTAAATAATGATAACCATCTATGTGATCCAGTTAGGGAACATGATATACATTTCTTCGCAGAGATGTCAGTTCAAACATATGACCGAGTGATGTTATTATTTTTAATAGATTGTATGGGTTAATAAAATGAATAAAATTTTTAAAAAAACATCATATGAAATTATATTTACATATTATAATATGGTTATAGATAAATTTATGAGATATAAATAGAAAATAACATGAAAATCCTAGGTAAGAGAATATAACTCTTCCTTTGGTAACGTGATTTTGGTTACAAAATATGCCTTCTTAAAGTGGTAATTTGGTAATAAAAGATAAATTATTTTGAGATACAATTTTTAAAGGTATTTTGGATTGTATTTTTTATCTAACAATCTCATGTAGTATGTATTTTAGAGTAGAGGATTTTCCATTTTATAATTGAGGTGGGTGGAAATCATTAAATACATGAAATATTAATATATAATATGTGTATAGATTATTTAAAATTTATCCATAGTTCAATATATTCAAATATATATATATAGACTATTGATGAAATAAATTTATTCAATAATATTTAGATTAGTTTAGATGGAATTTAAAACTATATCTCTTGGTTTAACCCCCTCATTTACCCTTTTGACCCTAACCGTGGTTACAAATATTTCAGTCAATAATGGTCATTAATGTAATATTTAAAATAAATTTCAATTATTAAGAGCCATCTAAAGTAATTTTCGATTTTATTTACAAAAGATTACTTTATCATCCTCAAGAAAACAACATCATTCTAATATACACACTTTAAACATAAATTTATCTTCATGCATATCCATAAAAATCATTGGATATCAGAATTATCCCAAAAATTATTACCTTTAAGGTTTTCAATATCATTTACTTTATTTTTTTTACTTCTCTTATAAGCGTTTAATCTGTGTTTCCTAAACATTCTTGGTAATGAAATCTTGTATAAAAATAAAAATAATTCAACATCATTAATAGAGTTTATTTAAAAACAATATTATCATCAAAATTATTTCGTAAATACATTTTATATATATCCAGGTCGTGAAAACATAATATGTGATAGAGAGTGACATTTTCTAATTACTCTTGACATAAAATAATATAAAGGTTATAATCATAAGAAAGTGGAAAAAATTTCCATATTTTAAAATTTATATTTATTGTGGATGAAATATATTCATCCAATTATATTCAAAAAAAAATTCTACTGATTTTTATGTCGTATACCGGTTTCTAGCCACAACTATCATATTTTACAATTTACTGTGGTGTTAAATTTCTGCCAAGGTTTCTATTCTTTAAGACAAAAATTGAAATCAAGTATATTAAATAATTTGAGTTTTGTGATTCTGAATATATATTTAATTTTATATAATTGGATCTATGAATGAATTAAAAATATATTTTAGTACAAGTTTTTGAAATGAAGTGAAAATATGTTTTAGAAAAATTCATGTTTTAAGCATAAAAATGATTTAATTCATAAATCATATATAATTTTTATTATGATGAAATTTGTTAAATATTTTATAAAAACGAATCATATCAGAATTTGAATAATAAAATGTCTAATAGGACATTAAAATTATTTGATTGAATGAAAATAAATGGAAATTTTGGGTGAAATTTGTATTTTTTTAACTTTTAACAAAATAAATATTAATTTTATAGAAATAAAAAATCCTAGAATTAGAATATGTTGATGTGATTATTTATAAAATAATTCCAATTTTCAAAATTAAATTACCATTAATTTGTAGTAATGAATAATAATATCCATATACAAAATACAATAAATTCAATTTTAGAAGAAAATGTTATTGTAAATTATGAAATTGATTTATACGCATTCCATATCTTGTAAAAACGATTGGATTAAATTAAATATATTTTATTCAATATATTATTCATTAATTTCATTTAAATCATTTATATAAAAAAATTTGTTGATTGAGTATTATAAAATATTTTCTTTGTATATAAATTAGTTTTTTGGAAAATATAGCTTTTAATATTATATGATCATATTGAAATGTGATTAACTATTTACAAGATATTATTTAGTGTGTTTTTATTAAGGAAGACTATTTTACATGTATTTCATAATGTGGTTACTCATATTTATTCCCAACAATTCAATGGATAGGTTATAATGGCCTTGTTATATTAATTTAATATTATTCCATGATTTATTTAAGTTGACTATTTACTACATCATAAGATATAATATTATTTTCTGCAATAATTATAAGATAAATCATCATGATTATACCATTTGTGTATTAAAGATATTTTTTTATTGGAACATTACCTTTCTAATCTTCTTCTTTATGTGGGATATTTTTCTTCCTATAAAGAAATATGGCACAAAAATCACATTGTATAGATTTGGTATTTTTCAAGTCATCTTCTTAAGATGGAATGTTTTCCAATCAATTATTTCTGTTGTGTCCAAACTGATTCACCTCCCATAGATCTCCTCATATGATATAATGTTTCCATCTATTGAAAACCTCTCATGAAATTTTTCCTCACCGTCATATTGAATATTTTTCATACCTTTGGTACATGAATTATCTTCTTCCACTTCCATATTTCTTTATTTTTCAAGATAGGTTATCCAAATAAAAATTATTAATTAGGAATATTCATAGGTTATTTGTATTTTCAACATGTTATTTTTTTATTTCCATCCTTTATCCCAATTGTTTTCTGTCATTTATAAACAAGTCTTATATATTTTCTCTTTAGATTTACTTATTTAATTTTTCATTTAATGGATTAATTTAAATAATACATAGATTTAAAAATAATAAATCCAAATAAGTAGTTAATTTTTTGTATATTGTAACCCTTCTTGATCTTCTTAGATTTTTATTGAATAAATTCTTATTTTTTTCCTTAATATCTTACGATGGCTCATCATCCATCATCACTAACATCTTTCATATAATCTCTTCAGAACATTTCTTATGAATCAATCCCAAGGGAGTATTTCATTATTTATTTGGCATATGTGTTTTTATTTCATGTTAATATAGTTATATGCTTTAATGATTTAAATTTTATTGTTTCTTAATTATGATAACTTTCATAAAAAATACCACAGTGATTTTCTATAATTTTAATTTCTTAAAAATTGTTAGAATCTTATATTAATCCTATGCTATTAGGTCACATATTAATTTCATTTATTCATATTTTATAATTTTACATAAAATTTTGAGTTTTAATTTAAGTGTTTTGAGGAGGGATATAGGTATTCAAGCGGTTTAAACTGAGTTTATTCTTTCATAGTGAATGTGATGTAGCATTAATATTTAACGAGATCCCACTGGATTGTTAGTATGGAGACACCGGTTTCCTTTCCAAAATCCTTGGTTGATGTAATAATACCATGAAACCACTAAATAGATTCTTTACTCTTATTTTGTACCTGGTCTTCCCAAAAACCCTCAATGACACTGTGTCATTCAACAATGCACATTAAAGACACTCATTTTCGGGTGAATTTATATAAAGGAATCATTCCACAACTTTTTTTAATTTCATCATGAATCATTCTACCCCAAATAATGATGTATCTATGATAAAAATATTTTATTCCCTCCTCACCCCTTTCAATTCCTCTCTACAATTCTTGGACACATTATTGATCCTACAAATACAATCTCGTTTGTTTTTCTTTTTCATGATCAATTGTCTCATCTTATACTTGATAAAAATTAATTTCAAACTTGAAATATTGGTCAGAAATATGGATTTTGGGATTATTTATTGATATATTTTAATATCATTGATAAATTTAACATCCATATTCAATAATATGGAATTAAAACATCACTTTGACCCAAACCATTATAGGAATCAACTATTATTCCGTGAGTTAATCATGTCATATCCTTTTATGGTTGTGGTAATTATTCGAAAAAAATCATATTTTCCTAATCATTTTGAAATAGAAATGTTCCTTTGATATAGAGGTATTTTTAGATATCATTAGTCACCATTTCTATAATCATCATTGTTTCTCCCGATGTATGAAAACTATGATGTTAGTGCATGTTTTATATGGGTTCTTAGACTATTAATTGAGAAGTATGTATAACACCTAGAGACAAGTGTTTGATTCTTAATCAATTGTCATTTGAGATATATGCATGTCTTTCTGTGATGTGGAATTATCATAATATAAAACATGTTCATTTAATGTTATAATTCATATGTTATTGCATATTATGTCATATTATATTTTTACTATGTCTTGAAACATAATTTTAGCTTGATCCAGCTGGATTATTACCCATAGGGGATTTTTCAAATTCATGAAAGTCATTATGTGGAATATCCCATTAAGGGGGATATATCAATCCTTTTTTTGGGCTATCCCGTCGAGGAAGATGTTTCATGTGGCAGATCATTGTTACATCTGACATTGGGATGGAGTTGGTAGTGTTAGCCTCTATGTAACCATCATATGTATTATGACTGTGTGATATATTTTTATCATATTTATACCCTGTTTTATCCCATGAAATTAATTTAAATATCTTATGAATGGACTTCAAGGGTCATTGGAGGCATCTTACATAGCCTTATACTAAAACCTTATTCCATAACTTTGGTGTTGTTCATTATTTAATGCTTGGGGTTCTTATAAAGGGTTTGGGTCGCACGATGTATGTCTGAATAGGGTAATAGTAGAAGGTGGATGGTCTAGTAATAGTGTTTTTCAAGAATATTATACCATTATATATTCTATTACCCATAAATTGGATCATTTTATTTCATTTTGACTTAGTTACTTCACATTCCATACTGTTACTTTATGTGATGGTGTTTATTAAGAATTTTTTCTTTTCTGATGGTTACATGTTTATGTATTATTTTTGGATATATTAGTTATCATCCTTTTATTTGTATAATGTTAACCTAGTTTGAGTGTATAGTCTCCCCATGTCATTATATTGCCCCCTTCATATATTTATCCACCTCTCACATACTTGGAGGAATGAATTTGGACATGGGGTGCTCTATCTCAAACATAGTGGTTTGGTTTAGGATGTTACAAAATGGTACATGAGCACCATGTTCACTAAATTTTTTCTTCCCTTTAGATATACTTAAGAAAGGGTAGAAAGGATACATGATTATGGAGACATGGGTATGGGAGCGATATGAGTGCCTTGCTAGCACTGTATGGTGGACCTCAAAGTTACCATGAATGTGAAATTTATGTTCCTGATTTTTAATTTTTAAATTATTTGAAATTAACTATGGGTGACATGCGTGATGTCGGTATACTCTTATATAGGATTTCATGTGTGTTCATGAAACATTATAGGAACATATGTTAACTTTATATATACCTATTGTTTATATTAGATTTTCGGAAAATAATGAAATGCCAATGGGAATAGTGATGTGTGTTTTGGTACATTATTTATTTAATTCTGTTATTTGAATATATTTCATATAATTTTGATAAAATTTAAGGATATGTCAAATGTAAAAGTACAAGAGTATTGAATTGATTTTTGGTAGTGATATGTAGTTATTCTATGTTCTTTTTGATATCTTGTTTGGTTTAACTTCAATTTAAAAACTAATATTTTCCCTAGAACTATTAATGGTATTCTTGTTCTATTTCTTATGTTTAATCTATTGATTTTTAAAGTATTTTTTTCATTTCAAGAGAAGTTTTTCCAAAAAAATATATTATTTATAGTTGCCCCACCTTCTTTATATTATAATTTAATTGAAAAATATCCATTAATATATGTAGTTTTAAATAAATGTAACATGTACAACAAGGAATCTTTCCCCATTGACGTTGTTGGGATGTCTTGGTGTAGGCTGCTTGGTGGGAAGGGTTGACATGAAGGACCATTGTAGACATATTCTTTTATGAGTTATTCAATAAAAAACTGATGTTTGATCATTCACCTGATATCATGTATCCCCAAAAGTGATTTATGACAGGGTATTAATATTTAAAAACCAAGATAAATTTGATATTATTTTCTCAAATTATGATAAGAAATGAAGCATATAAATCTAAAATGATTGAGATTACCCTTCAATATATGCTAAAGTGATCAATCTGAAACATAAATATAACATCATACATTATAGGTATTCATAATTCATTAATGATGTAGGTGGTTGTTAAGGAGGTTTGAATAATTGGAACTCTTTCTATTATAAGTGGACCAACATGTGAATTCTCTGGTGTAGTTCTAATTTCACATTCTAGGAGAAACAAGACAATTTAATTAAAAAAACATCATTTTGGTGGGTAGTATTTATAGAAGATATGATAATATGATCTCGTTTTGTGGGTATAGACTATGGTGGATGAAATTATTTTTTATAGTAAATTAAAATTTATCAATAAATATCTAATTAGTTCAAGACTCTCCATCGGTGTGGGAAGGATAGTCCTATGAACCTATTCTGTTATAGGATTTCATAGTTTCACATATCTAAATCAATCCATGGTATGGATACAGTTATGTACTTTGATGTTTGACCCCATAAGTGTCAACAAAATAGGTTATATGTGAGCTTCTAGGGCGTCATATGGTGGTGGATAAAAAATCTTATATAGTTGAACATGCTTTAGTAGAGGTGGAGAGGGACATTCCATAGTGTGAGGTAAGGTCCTAATTTTATATATTCCATTTTTTTCATTGTCTAAAAATGTATGATCCCTTTAATTCATATATCCAAATGTATATATTTAGTAATATTTGCCACTAAAATTACCTTTAGAGATTCAATATATCAATACACATTTGGTAAACATAGCTGGTCAAATAAATATGTTTCTAGAGACTATGATGGTGGTCTATATCATTGAGTGTGTCGAGAGAATCATAGTTCTATAGATGACATATCTTGAGTTGATATTCGAAAAATGACTTGTTAACCAATTTTTTAACACTGCATATGGAATCAAAGACAAGTACCATTTCATTTTGAAAAATTTATAAATTCACCCTAAATGATGGGTTAGATGTTTATTTTTGTATAATGGTTATAGACTGCCAATGGGTAGAAATATTTTCATTATAGGTGGCAGGTATGATCCTTGGAGTGGAATAGAGAGTGCTCAACCCTCATTTCAGTAAGTGGTAGACGTGTACCGATTTATCATTCTAAATGTTTCCATAGGGTTACCCACACATAGTGTAGTGGAATTTGAGACAAATCGTGATCCTTGTACAATATCAATGTTGATTCCACCTTCTAACATGGGGTAAGAGGGTTTGAAAGTACACAATTAAAAACTAGATGATATTGAGGATAAATTCTTTATCAGACTCTGAACATCCCTCAGGGGTTCTCCGGTGCTGTATACTAAGAGGTCATTTTGTACACCCATGATTATTGTGGACTGATGGATATCTAAATATATCAGGGTGAAAAAAGGTTCCCATTTCTACTAATATATAATTTTTTTCATATTTGAGGTGCCCAATTGTTTCCCATTATCGATTTACATTCTACATACCATAAAATTTTGGTTAAGAGTATGACACTACTATGATAGTTTTTATGTGTAGGTATCTATTGAATGAGAATTTCCCCATTCTCTTGGCATAGTTGAATGATTTTGTAGTTTTCTTGTCCCACTTGAACAAAATATTTGAACTATACAATAACTATGTTTTTCATTATGTTCATTAATGACATCATTATATATTTCAATACATCATTATCACTTTCTAGATACCTAGATAATGTGTTGAGTACACCACGAGATAATCATAACTATGTTAACAATATGAAGTATCACATATTTATATAGGATTTATGCTTTAATGGGAATATTGTTTCTCAACTCATGATAAAAATAGTGAAAGATAGTGTTGATGTATTTATATCTTGATAATAGGAAATGAAATTATTTAAGATTTGGATTGTTCTTAGATTAGACAGATACAATAATAAATTCATTGAGGATTTTTCCAACAAAGAAGATCCCATGACCAATAATAACAATAATTAAGTATATCATGAAATGATAAACCATTTTGGGGAATTTTTCATATAGAAGTAGAAAATTGTGACATCACCAGCGATCGTAATTCTACCCAATCCTAGTGTTCTCTCTCTAGTGTATTCCAGCCTGTTTGGAATTAGAGTTGGAGTTATTCGCAATATAGTTTGAAATGGTAGTGGGTTCTAGTTATTGTATATTATGTCGCGAATAAAATAATTACCAAAATTATGAATGGGTGTTAGAGGTAGTGATCCATACATTGAAAATAAAAACAAATTATATCATCAATGATAGATTTTTCATGTTCACATAACAGAATAAGTTGTATTTTATCTTCCATTGATGTGACAAAAATCATCAATCGATTCATTTGTTTGAGTACATGTAGATGATTGACATCAATATGGAGTATTCTACAAGGAGGGGAAATGTGGCCATAGATGCAATGATTAGGAAAACACAGGAGCTGGGACAACAAACATCAGAAGATGGATACCATCTATTTGATTTATTGAAATAATAAAAGTTGGAAACACTCGATGATTTAGGGGATGTGTATTTTCCACCCTAATATATCACGTCCTTATTGGTATAATGATTTAAGGTGTATTAGAAGAAATATCAAGAGTCTTAGTTTATGTAGAATATGTTTTAAGTATGAGGTTCTCATTCAAGTTATTTATTAGATCAATATAGGGTGATTCTTGTTCTCTATGGGGTTACAAATCAGTATTTCTTGAAAGATGATATTATGTGACCCTTTCATGATTTATAGTATCTAGTTCACCGAATTTCATCGAATTTGTATCATAATGATAAATTTTAGTATTGGAGGAACAACATGAACAAATAAATTGTCATCATTTTAATCCATTTTCTAACATTACAAAAAATAAAATGTTTTCATTATAGGCACATAGGGAAACTCCTAAAACATCCAATGTATGCTTAAACATTAGATGGGGTGATGAAGAATTAAAAGAAATGTTTTCCATGAATTCAAGAGTCCAATACACTATTTGGGAGTTATTGGATCATTTGAACATGGTGGTACACTTCATATCGATCAAGGAGATAATATGACTAGATAAACTATGAGAGATCTATATTCAACTAATTTGCTGCATCATTACATTCTGTTCAAAATAGAATCTAGTAGAGATGTAAATCTTACATCATATTTTCTTAGGACTCTAAAAAAATGTGATAAGTACTTAGTTGGAATTTAATAATACCTTTCATCCTCATAATAATAGGCATTCATAAAAAACATTCAAACATTAGAAGATATTATTTGATATTTTATTCAATATTTTATAAGTTCATAGTATCATTAATTCAATCCAGTATAGTTATCCAATATTTAATTCATTATTTCTATAATTTAGATGGATCTATTTGAGGCTCTTTATGAGAGGTTTTTTCAATCACCCCTTAGCTAGAATAAGGTATGACAACGTTTAGTTCTTATGATTAATGTTGAAAAGGAGACATCATTCCATTTGTAATTGATTCATAAATGGATGTTTATGACTCAGAATAGGTATAAGTCATCTACTCGCTAAAGGAGATTACCCTTTGATATTTATGTTGGAAAAACATTTTAATTTTTAGTTTTCTCTTAACTAGTGATTAATTTTTTGAGGAGAAAAAGAATTTTAGTTCCTCAATACGTTAGAGCAATTGAAATTCTAAAATTCTTCGAGATGGTAGACAATTAGATGGAGTTTTATTAAATATACCAACTTATTCACAATTTTTTCCATTTGAATTATCTTTCAATGTATGAGATTGATATTTAACATGGACTCAGCTATCGAGGTTTTGATAGGCTATAACCTCGTCAGGGCCCAACTAGTGGACATATTGTAACATTAAATGTTATACCAGTGCCATCATCTAGCCATTGTGGTGAAACCATCTTGTTTATGAAACTCCTAGATATAACTAAAAATCCTCAATAACCAACAAGTCTCAATGTGAGTCCACCATCTAGATAGTATATTTTTTTGATACCCAGTGATGCCTCCAATTATATAGGTAAATCATTAAAATGTGTCTTTTGAAACCAATTTTAATTTCCTCAAACATCATATAACTGCAAAACCATTGGATTTCCTCCATATTTATTTTGGTTCATACTCTCACCCTTACAACTCCTCTATTCTATGCTCAAATTCCAATTCGATCATTAATATCCAATCTAAAAAGTTCTTCTTTCATTTTGATCAATTCCCACCATTTAACATGGGTTAAAATCAATTATCAATTAGTTTAATTTTTCATATATAAGGATATTATAATTATATAATAAGAGTTTTGATTACCTATAATATAATTTTAATGTAGATTAAATCATTTGACTTAAATTTACTGCATGGACCAACACTGTTGTCCGCAGAAGATCTTCTTTGGTGAGATATTCTCATTCAAAACATATTATGGGTATGGGTCATCATCTAAATCAATATTAGAGTTATAAAAATGTTAACATGATTAATGGTTCTATGATCTTCTTGTAATTTTGAACACTGATGGTGATCCGTCCCTTGATCATATTTGTTTTAACTAAGGTAATAGTCCTTTCACATAAGCACATGTTCTAATTTTGTTTTTACTATGTTTATAGGAATTCAAGTATATACCATAGAGAAACGTGTTTGATTTTCGGTAACTTCATCTATTTATGCATTTCTCTATAATTTAAATTTTTATATATCTTTTAAATTAATTATTATTATTATTATATTTTTATATTTAATGGGATGTTTGATATATAATTTTATATAGAATCATACTGTGTTATTAATAAACTTTTTAGTTGAGAATATGGGTTGAGTGTGATTGAATATTCCTCCAATTATGGATGTGTTATATTCTTAGTAAACTTTATTTTTAATATATATTCATGGTGTATAAGTTTATCATGTTTTATTATTATCCCATTGTGGTGGATATTTGTGGTATAAGATCATTTTTCTTTTTATTATAGTGTTGATATCAGAAGAGATAATCTCTAAGGATGAAACTTATTTTTTGTTATTGGGTCTTATATTATTTTTATATTTATACCCTGTTTACTCTCATTGAAATCACTTGAAGATATTATGAACTAGTTTTAAATATCATTGTTGTTGTCCAATTATGTCTTATACTCACAACCTACTTGAGTATTTCAGTAAATTTGTAGATTTTATGCTCAGGGATATGGTGAACGGTAAGGGCATGGGGACGAATTTTTGACCAAGATATAAGAAGCTGAAAACATTATCAAATGGAGTTTCACTAGTTTTTTCTTGTATTATTCATTGGAATAAACATACTTTATATCCATTTATTTAGATTTTGTTTATATTCCTGGTTTTCCATACTATTTCTATATGGGTTATTTTTTATTTGTATTTTCTACTACTATGATGTTTATTCATTTATTTATCATTAATTTATTTATTGATGGTCATAATTTTATCTATCATTTCCCCTAGTACTAAAGTCATATTCTCCCCAGGTCATTCATCAGCCCACCACTACTTGTGAAAAAACTATTGTATATGGGAACTCTCACATAAGGTCAAATAATTCTCTATATGGTACTCATTACTTTGGGTTTGAGTGTAAAATCATTACTTGTTCATCACTAGATTTATGCCCCTAAAATTGGGATTCCATTGTTCCTCTAAAAATTATGCGTTATACTAATAATCAAATCGTCTATATTTTAAAATATGTTATTACAAAAACAATAAAAAAATGAATCTTGTATTATTTCATTAATTCATAAAATATGATGATTTAAAAAAAATAACAGTATTCAGATTTTTGGTTTTCATCAACTAGATGGGAAGTATTTTTTTGAATATATTCCTAAACACGTTCTGTTAATCACCTTAGTAGAAGTGGTGGGTTCCACATCATTTTTATCAATTTTTTATAGTTTTACATTTCGATCATGCATCGTACATTAAAACATATTCATCATAGATATCATACTCATTAGTGGATAGGATCATTTTATTTAAATCATATATATATTGACCATTGAATAACCTCATCAAATTATTTCCCCCAAATATAGGACTTTTAGGGTAGTCCTCCTACTTATAAATTTATGTTTCTAAATAAAAATGAAAAATGTGGTGATTATATATAACATGAAATGATTCTAATTTTATTATTTTCATAGAAAAATAATTTCATTTTTCATTGAGAATATTTTTATCATCTTCCCAATTTTTTAGTTTTCTTCACAAGTCTTTAATATTTATTTATCTTATTATAAATTAATTTTATTCCTTTCATACATCAGATGTCCAATCTCTTTATTTTTTTTCACCGCATGTTGAACATATTTTACATGAATAATTTAGTTTTTCTTCTCATCCAGTGCATGTAAATTTCATTCCAGTCTCTCAATATATTAATATTTCATTAAGATTATCTCAACCTAATATTGTTGATCTCTATGTCATTACTCTTCAATATCCATTATCCTTGTACTTCTTTCATTAATATATTTTATAAAACCAAGAAATATTGTTATAATGTATTTATTTCTCTTTCTGTTTCTATATAATCCATCTTCATCATCTTTATGGGTGATTTTCTTTGGATATAATAATTTATAATTTTATATATTCCATTAAAACTTTTATAGAGTCCCATAATATATATACATATATATTATATCTTCTTATAGAAATATTCAATAGATTAAAAAAACTCATGTCTGAGGATTTTAATATGTTTCTTCCATTGGAGACAAGGTAGATAATGTTCTAATTTCATGAATGACCTATAAAAAATCCCATAAGGGTCCTCCCATTTATTTATTAGTAAAAAAACCCTACATAAAACCACTCTTCATAACCTAGTGAATAGAAACATATATATTGGTGACATCACGTGCTAATAAATATTCAGAAAGTGGTTAATTAATATTCACGTAATAATGATGATAATAAGGTTATGAAAACATGAAATTAACATTTTAAAACCATAAAACCCATATAAATGATTTTTATATGGACGAATTGAATAAAACCTCATAGATCATAATACATGAATCATAATAGAATCAAATAACATGATCCTTGATTGCATAATATTGGAATAGTAAATAGATTTTTAGAATATACATAATAATATAAAATCTTATTTCAATGCCACCCATCAATAAATTTAAAACATGTTGAGCTTGGGCTAATCACCAGTGCACATACATTTTACACGGTATACATTACTAAGTAAGAACTTTTGGGCTTGGGATAACCGCTTATGTGACACATTTTGGTCTTTTTATAACCTCTCGTTTACACTCTTTTGAGGTTGGGATAACCACCTGTGTAACATTTGGGATCATATAAAATTATTAAGTACCCAATTTATTAGAATGAAATAAATGACCCACTAATTAAATGACTAAAATAAAACATACAGGCGAAAAAAAATTAAAAAAATATATATATACTTGAAACCATAAAATGAAATTGATTATATAATCATTTCAACATTAAATTAATTCAGAGCACATCGAAAATATGTTTCTTTAATAGTAATTTTATTATGGTATATCCCATGGAAGGGAAATGTGTCTCATTAACATCAAATAATTAGAAACACAAACCATTCAAGTAATAAATCATAATTGTATCCTTGGATCACATTCACAAAAAAATAACATATAATAAACTATGAAATCCTATATAGAAAATGATTTTGAAATAAAAATATCTCTAATCATTTGATTAGGAAAATAGATTTTATTAAAAAATGTATTTTTTAATACTAAAAATTCATAAAATATTTTGGAAATAATTTAGTTTTAATATATCCTAGAAATCATATAAATTACTTTTTAGAATCATTTAATTCATTCATTAAAGAAAAGATACATTCAACGTTGAAGAAACCAATATTTAAAACGTAAATCTGTTTTTTTTTATTTTGTTAATGAAAGTAGCATTCAAATGATACAATGTATGATTAAAACAAAATAATATAATAGTGGAGTGAATTCCACTCATGTCATACATGTTACAAAAATTATTCCTTTTAAATTATTGATAAAGGAAAAATAGGCACTGTATAGAGAATGACATGATGATTCCTGTAGATTTTTTTAGAAATTAAAAAATTGTTAAAAAATTCTAAATCTTTTATAGTTTTTGAATAAAAAAAATTTTATAACATTTTTAGAAAATATTATTTGGGGTGAAAAATGGTTTCAATTGAAGAGATAAATAAAGATAATTTTTTATAAAAATATTCTTTTGAACTTATGAAAAAATAAAGAGAGGAAAATTAATGGCAGATATATATTTTCATTATATAACAAATATTGAATGAAATTTATCATTTTTATGAGTTATATTTCAGAAGATCTCAATAAATTAATATTAATATAAGAATTATCCCAATAAATTATGTTATTGTAACATGAAGCACATACGATATTGGTATCTTATATTCATAAACCCCATAAAATAATAAAATTAATGAAAAATAAAATATCATTAAAATAATGATATTCATGATATAACATGTAAAAGGGTAATTATAGAAACATTATATAATAATATAGGTTCATAATATAACTTAGGTCTCAATGAAGGAAATTTCAGACAAAAATCCAAGACCGCATTGGTAGCATTTAAACTATAAAACCAATAAAAGAGATATCATAAAATAGAGTTGTAAATCCCCAAAATTTTAGGGATAAAATGATAGAAAAAATTAATGGGATTCATATACCCAAACAAAGAAGTAACACATGGATAATATGGCATATGTCATATATAAAAAAATTGAGGTGGAAATCACTTATCGTGAGTGTTTATTTCATTCATTAATGTTTGAACTTCCTTTATAATAAATATTTGTTTATTAATAATCTAATACATAACAATATATATATATATATCATATACTATATGATTTCTTTGTGACCTTTTATTACATTTTTATCATCAATTCCATGTTAAAGTCACATTTTGGTAATAACTGATTTATTTTTCGTGTATGTTTTGAATTTTTATTTTTAGTCCCCTTAATTTGAACATGCTTCCATTAAATAAAAAATGATAAAAATTGTATAAATATAATATATTGTATTCATCATAAATAAATTTATAGTTGTCTATAAAATATATGCATATAAAACGAAAGACATTGTTCATGGAGAAAGTAGTCTGGACATATGTGTGATCATTATTTTTGTTTCCCAACTGAAAGACAAAATGAAATAAAAAAATATATTATCAATATTGAATCATTAATATGTTATATATATAACATATTTTATTTAAAACCATTCTTATTATATTACATGTAATGTGTGGTTGAATCACATCAGTTCGAGAGGTGGATGTCTGATATACACATGAGTGACATTATCGTATTACCACACAATGATAATTATGAATTTATACAGGATAATATAAATACATAGTTATAATAATATTGTAAAGAAAATATAAAAATATTAAATCCATCATTATATTCATCCATGAGAGGGGGTAATGGGAAAACGAATGACATCAGTTCATTAGGAAGTAGTCCACTGACCACACGAATGTGGTTTTCATAAACCATTTGATGAAATATGTGATGAATATAGGTAAAAAAATTAATATAAAAAATTTTAGTCAGTTTTATATTTGTATTTTACTATATAAATATGGTGTAATAATAATTTATAGAGGCTTAAGAAGAAATAAAATAAAAATGTTCATGGAAGAGCATTACCGTATCTTCATGTAACCCCCGTATGATTTCTTCAAAAGCCTTTAAAATTTTTATTTATGACCAAACAAATTATATAGGATGATATGATGGAATCATATAATGTATTTCGGTAGTTAATGTCTTAAAAATGTGTTTTCAATGTGTGAAGAGGAGAGGGGAGTATGTGGCCTTTTATAAGTGTACTGAGTGACACACCTATAATTATGGAAAAGAAAAGGTTGTGAACATATTTTTCAAATGAAAAAGACTAAAAATATACCATTATATAAAATATAAAATATAATTTCATAATATTTTCTAAAAATCGGTTTTATAAAAGTTTTGGGTACTTTTTACACGTTATCATTCTATATTAACCCCCAGCATGGCCATTTTTTACCTAAACCACATTAAATTATTTTTATTGTTTTTATTATTATTTATGGTAAAAATATATATTGGGATTATTTTAAAATATTAAATATGTTTATTGACAATATTTAATCACTTTTTAAAAATAACATTCACAAAAGTGGATAATTGTAATTTAAAATAAATCTTCCACATGTGAAAAGAAAGCTAGTTTTCAAAGACAATGTGTTTAAAAGATTAAAATATTTATATTTCATAATTCAGTAAGAAAAAAAAACAAAATGAATTGGATTATTATATATATAATTAAACATATTTTAAAATAAAAACAATATTTAAAAAATTTAAAATCATTAAATGAAATTACAATTCTTATTATAAATTAGTATTTTCAGAATTTGTTAAAAAATTTACCTTTACAAGAAATTTTAAAAAGTTATCCCTAATAATTTTTTGAAGTTATGATTAAAAAAATAATATTATTCTGTTAAATACTTATTCAAAAATTATATTTATAATATATTTGAAAAGGGATACATAACTTCATTTTGTAAAAATATAGTGTTTCAGCATAGAATTTGAGATGTTATTATACTTTGTATATACAAAATAGGATGAATGATAAAATATTGATTTAATATATGATATATAATATTTTTGAATTTTATTCACAACGTTTTTTTGTGTAATTATTAAGTTCAAACATGTTTATTTCCTAATAAAATATCAAAAAAATATTCCCTTTATTTTCAAATGGACTTTATTTTAATATTTAATTTGTTTGATTCAATAGAATCTAATTTATAAACATATGTAAACCACATATTTTCATAAATTGGTTATTTCTATTTATACTCTCTATTCCAACATCTATGTGATAACTGATATATTAAAGAATGATATTTTAATATTATTTCACTTTACATTTAAACTCAGTGTTCCAAATAAAGAAAGAAAATCTTAGTGTTTCTTATAATACAAACTAAACATAGTGTTTCATGTAATGCACAATATAAAAATTATTAAATTTATTTGAATATAAATTTAAACAAAACCATATTATGCCCCATTTTACCCCCCTTAAATTTAATGAAACCCAAAAAATCATCAATTTGTTGCAAACAATTGAGGATATTTATACCTAATTACATCTTTTAGGTCCAACATAACTTCCCCTACCGGGTGGTTTCTAAATAAAATTAATCAAGTATGTTGTATTTTTTCTTATAACATTCCCTATAAAATTCAAAATCACCCCAAGTTGTTCCTTATGATAAAGATGATCCTCTAGCAGTACAAACATTGAGTTCATTACATGTGATGGATTCAAATTTTAACTCCTCATGAAATATGAATGGAATAAATTTTCAACCTAAAAGAAGTCAAGTTGAAGCACAAAAAAATAATATGTAGTCTTTAAATAATTAATAATTTCAATAAACTATTATAATATTGCATTATTACTCCCTTCTTTCTTCCATGGATAAATTCAGTGAAATTCTACCTCAATAACTTCAAATTATAGATGTCTTTGAAGATTAATATCAAGAAATTTTGGTCAACTTCTATCTTTCATTATGTTTTTCTATATATCGCTAAACTTCTCTACCATTTCATCAACTTGGTCAGATCCCAAGAGTATTCCTTCTACAACTTCATTCCAAAACATTGGTTTACTACACACTATTCCATAATTTTCTATATATAGAGCAATATGAATTCCACTGTGAAAGTTTTTTATGAATGTTCAAGTAAAATAAGGTTTTGACAATTCCACCATTTAAATCCTTATAACAAGATCATAGCATATCCTCTAGGGAATGATTTTTTATCTTAGAATGAACATCTAACTGAGGATGATATGTAATGATGAAACTCACCTCTGTATCAAGATCATGCAGAAAACATCACCAATATATCAAGGAAAAAATTTGTTTCTGGTCTTATACAATTTAATGTGGACCCCCCTACAACTTTATAACTTCTATAATATATTCCTACAAGTTGATCAAAATACATATATACAATGATAGAAAAAAAACGGTCCCGACTTCGTAAGGTGATATACTACAACCAATAATTAACTCCACATCATAGATGAGATATACCCAAAATATTTATAGTACCTTTAATAATATTTCCACAAATGGTAATGGAATTCCTCCTCAAATAAATTTTTAACTATATAAAAAATGGTTGCATTTTCATAAATGACCCTAAAAATATCCTTATTTTTATAAACTCTAATAAAATGAAACCATAAATTAATTTTTAATGACATTGAAATTCTGTTCAAATAAAGTCATATATAAATGATGGTATATATTACTCTTATGTTAATCATACATGTACACTTATGAACATCGAAAAGTCAATTCAACTATTTTTCCTTATATAATATCTTATCTTATATAATAAAATGTCCATTTTAAGTTTGGTTTTGACCATGTACAAATAGAATATTAATTGTGATTTCTTTAATAAAAAATCCATATAGAGGGAGATAGTAAATGATCAAAATCACACAAAATTTCATCAAAGGATAAACTATACAATTACTCTCTGGCTAATTCATACCAAATATAACATTAAATTTTCTATAAATGAGGGGGATACTATTTCCAAATGATCTAGATTGAATTCATCCATTGTGATTTCATATTATATACCCTAATCATTTGTATTTAGAGGTTCATGTGGGTTATATTCCACATTATACCTTCAACTGGGGCATTGATTGACATGGTCCTCAGACTCATTGGATAAGAAACACTATAGTGTGGGTGGTGCATTGTGTTGATCTCTGACTTCTTCTAATTTATTACCAACCTCATCACATCACTTATACATTTTTCTCTATGTCTATGAATCACAAACTTTTAAAACCCTTTTTCCCCTCTTACGAATTCATTTGAGTAGTTCTTCTTACTTTACTGCAATATAAAAGATGAAAATTTCTTTCAACCATGTGATGTATTTGAGTTCCGAAGAGACTTGATCATCCTTTTCCAATAAATACATTTGGGATGTTCTATATCCCCATTTCATACTTTTTTGTACACCAAATGACTTATAAATTTCTACTAAAGTCACATATAGGCTATTACTTTTCGATACATGGTTTTTAGCTACCAAATAATTTATCAACTTTTTTGTCATGAATGATTATTAACCAAGATTCATACCATGTAATTCTTGTAAAATTATATTCATTGGTACCAATATATTCATCATTATTTTATTTTATATCATGAAATTCTCTCTCCATCCATGTTCATTAAATATTAGGGATGTACATTAAAAAATATTCTCTTAAACTCATATAATTCGAATGATTTAAGTACCACTTTTGTACTAATATTATTAATAGGGATCCACAAATTTTCAACTCTTCCATTCAAACATTTGACAAATCAAATTAATATTTTTTACGTCCAAAACAGGAGAATGGAATATATCATTTCAATGGTACTGATCCATTACATTGTGACGACTGTATTGGTAGACACACTATAAGAATTTGGATGATTCTTAATTAATAAACCAACATAATGTTGTTCCCTTCATTAAGAATTTTTATGTTCATCATCATTAATATATTATAATGTTTTATGTTCTTATAAATGATGAATTTTATTCCTAATCTGACCAAATTAGGTTTTTTATGAGTATAATCATTCAATTTTCAGTTGAATTCTATATTAACACGGTTATTTTGGGTTCTGTTGATTTTTTAAAACGTGAAATAATTATGTGAGGAACACTAATCATATTAGAAAACCACATAATATTAAAAAATAACTTATTGCATATCTAAATCATTACACATTATTTTTAATATATGACACCATAGTTTAATTTAAACCTTATCGTAGTCACCTTTTCTTTAAATCCCTCATTATGAATCATAAAGGGTTATTTAATTTTTAATACCTATACCACAGGAGTTTCAAATGAGGCGTCTAGTATGGAAAATTATCTTGTACCAAGTGATGATTGAGTCTATCTTAGTGCAGTTTATTAGGAGTTGTTACCCTATATAAACCTTTTCAAAATCCACATCCAATTATAGAATCTTGAAATGGATTTAATTCCATGGATACCACTCTGTCTATCCTTTACCAATATTCCAGTACATTTTCCTATACATTGTCTCATCCATAGACTTATCCATCAAAATGTACTTTCGGTTCTCACTAAAGTTTTGTCAATATAGTTTCTAAAGATTAACTAAAATATTAATTTTATTGAATATATAGAAAAATATTATTTTCATAAAAATATTTTATATATTTTAGATTAATATTAAACAAATTATATAAACACTTGATTGGTCACTATAATTTTTTAGTTTATTTGGTGTCTACGTACCCAATATTATAATATTTTTAAATATCTTCAACATGTGCAATAAATATCATAAAATTTATTATTCTTGAAAAACATAAACTACTTAATACATGTATTTTTGACCTGGGGAAATTAAAAAAATATCGATCTTATATTATTAGTAAGGGTAATAAATTTGGATTTTAATGATCACTTAAAAATGACATGGGTGTAATTGTATGATAACATGAATTTAACATTGGAAAAACATACCCTGTAAAACAATGATGAAAATATTCAGACATGTCATAACTCATGGATGTTTTCAATACATGAATCATAATATAATAAAAGAACATAATTCTTGAGATTATAACATTTGAATAATACATTGATTATTATAATAAAAATAATTATAGAAATCATTATGTCAAGGATACCCACTAAGAAATTCATATCATGTTACTATTGGGCTATCCACTTATGTACATATTTCTTGATTGGGATCACCACCATCGTTGCCGATTTTAGGCTTGGAATAACCCCATATGTAGATACTTTCATATTTGTTATAACCTCCCATGTACACTCGTTTTTTCATGGGATGAAATCCTTTGTATCCTCCTCCCGGATTGTGATAAACTGACATGTACACATTGTGCACATATATCTATATTCATTTCCCAATTCATTAGAGGGAGATATAGGTCCCAACCATAATATAATGAAAATCATACATTATTTTTCCATGAAAATTAAAAAACATTAATCATACAAGACCCCATGAAAATAATTTGGTTTTATAATGATTTAACATTTCCTAAAATCATATACCATGGAAAAACTGGGTTTTATATTCATTTAATGATGGAATAACCCATGGAAGAGAAACTAGTTTCATAAATATATTATCATCATAATCATGAACCATTTAGTGAAGAAAAAATAATGGTATACTGGGATAATATACAAAACAAACAATTATTAAAATCAATGGATTCCATATTAGGTAGAAAATTATTCTGAAATAAAAATCACATGGAACATTTCCATATAAAAATAAAATATCAGAAAAAACAATTTTTTAAAATAAAATTTCATAAAATATTTTGGATACACATTTCCATGAAGATAAACATGAAATATTATAAATAAAACATTCGAAATAATTTATTATATTGATTGAAGAAAAAATACTTTACCCTTTGAAAAACCAATTTAATAGATTTTTTTAAAATCATTATCTTTGAAAATAACCTTTAAATATTAAAAATAATGATGAATGAAAATAATTTCCATGATATTATAATATTCCATTAATGTCATACACATTAAATTAAATATTCTTTTCAAATTTTCCGGACAATATATATTATAATTTCTTTGAAAACAATCATAAATATTTCATTCAATAAATTATATAAAAAATAAAACATGATTAAATTTTTACTTTATAAATCATTTAGAGAATGATAATAACATTTCTAGAAATGATTTTGGAAGACATGTTTTTTGAACAAAAGGGATTTTAAAATGAATAGTGAAATAAAGAATATTTTTCTTCCGATGATTATTTTGAACACTTGAATATATAAAGAGAGGAAAATGAAGGGAAAATGTATTTTTTTAATGAAATAATAATAGTTTATTAAATTTCTAGAGTTTATTTAGTGATATATCATAATATTTCATCAATGGAATCATTTTAATAATAAATCTTGATAAACAATGATATTTTAACATAAAAAACCAAAGACATTGGTAACATTGAATCATAAACTGCATAAAATATTCAAACTAAATATAACTTGTAATACCATTTAAATAATGATTTTTTATGAAATAATTTGTCAAAATTATAGTATATACATATCATAGAATAAATACTCATAAATTTTTCTTAAAATAATCATAAAATACATTATTGTTCATTATATACACCTAATAAAATAAAAGAGTGGTGAATTTGGCTTTTGTCTCACAAAAAATAATAGTGAGACAAAAACCCCTTACCATAAGTCAAGACATCCATTGTATACATTTAAAACACCATTGTAATATTTGTAATTTTAGTATAAATTTATTATAGAATTATATATATATATATGTATATATATATCATACAATATATTATTTACTTATGACCTTTCAATAACATATTTTTAAAGGTTCTATCTTAAAGTCACATTTCGTCAAATAATTACAATTTTTAATGTAATTTTTTGATTTTTAATTTTTTCCACCTTCTTTTATCATGGTAAGATGATAATAAATTTTTTTTCCATGATATTAATTTCTTATATATCCATTATACATGTATTTATAGTTATCCATAAATTGTGAAGATACAAAATGAAATACATCCTTCATGGAGATCATAATTCATACTTTCACATAATGGTTATTTCCATTTTTTTGGAATGATTTCATTATAGGTAAAGAAAATATAACCATTTAAAAATAATTTTTTCCAAATATATGTCAAATTTTCAATAAAACTATCCTTGTAACCTTCAATGTAATGTTAGAATGAATAACATCGATTCATGAGGTGGTAGTCTAATGTACATATGAGCAGCATCGTTCTATTCCTATATAATGAAAAAGTAACAAGGTATTTATCATATAATTGTTCAATAATTTTAATAATATCATTAATATAATATATAAAATTTTAATTCATCCTGATAACATTATGTGATATATATTATTGGAAAAAAGGATTGACATCGGTTTGTGAGGCTGTTTTCCTCCATACACATGAATAATGATTTCATAACACATTTGATAGAAGTGGAGAGAGTTGAACGTAAAGATTATAAAAAAATCTCAAAATATGTAAGATAGTTTGGTTATTATATCATATTTTCTTAAAAAATTTGATGTTTGTGGATGAATAAATAAAATTAAAACGCTCATTGAAAAACATCTTCTTCGAGTAACGTCCTTAGGTTTTCAAAAAAATAATTTCTATAATAAATGTAATTCCAAAATAATTCTTATATAATAATATGATGGTATTAAATGAGTTATTTGTTTAGGATTTCCTTTAGAAATGGGGTTTTAATGTATGAAGGTAATAAGATAGGGGTGGATTATTATAAGTTATGTGAGTGGAACACTTGTAATTTCTAAAAAATAAAATTGATTTAGATATTTTTGGAAAATCAAAAGGCACCAAAATTGGACATTATTGATCATATAAAATATAAGGTAATTATATGGCCATAAATTTTGTGTTTTATAAGTTTTGGGTCTTTTTAAACCATTATATTTTTAGTTTACACCCTTTGTAAACTTATTTATTCCTTAATCACGGTAAATAATTTATACTATTTGTACTACTCATTAATGTAAAAAAATTTACCTTAGTATGTAATATAAATTATGAATATTAAAAATATATTTTTCATTTTTTCAAACTAAATAATGATAATTTTAAAATTTTAATTGAAAATTATTCTTGCAGATTTGATAGGAAAGTGGAGATTCAATAATAAACTATTCAGATGATTATATTGTTTTTATACCAAAATTAAATATTAAAATGAATCATATGACATAAATTAGGTTATATATATATATAATTTAACATATTTTATTTTTCAAAAAAAAACATCTGTAATATATTTATTTTTTAAAAATATTTAAATAAACTGAAATTTTATAATAAGAAACTATATTCTGGTTATAAATTGAAAAATATATTTCTAATAAAATTTTTAAAAATTAACCATAAGATAGATTTGAAAATATTATTTCAAAAAAAATTATTATAAAGGCATCTACCTTTTTTGTCCCTTCCATTTCAAAAATAATTTTTTAAGTGTTCTTGGAATTTAATTTGACTTATCCAGAACACTTTTCTAAACATCCAAACTTTTTCATGAAACTGGGCCACAAAACGGTTTCCCATCCTTTTCCAAATTTAAAAACTATTTTATGAAACTATCTCATGAAATATTCTTACTTCCTTTTCCAAATTACCAAACCATTTTATGAAATTGTGTCACAAAATAGTGTCACTTCCTTTTCTATATTTCCAAACTATTTCACAAAACCATGTCATGAAACAGTGGAACAGAAATAGTATCACAGAATATTTGGCATATAAAGGATAACACTAAAATGCTGGTATAGAAATTGTAGGATAGAAACTGTGGCATAGAAATGGTAGCACATAAATAGTGGCATAAAAATCGTAGCACATAAACGGTGGAAAAGAAACGGTGTTACGACACTGGTATCATAGAAATGGTAACAAATAAATAGTAGCAGAGAAATGGAGGTAGAAAAATGGTATCATTGAAGGAATACCATAGAAATAGTAGCACAGAATAGTAGCATAAAAATGGTAGCACTGAAACTGTATCAAGAACACTCCTTTCATAAATATTTCATTTCCTTTGTCAAATTTCAATATTTTCACAAATTTTCTATATCTTTTCTTGTTTGGTGTTTTCATAGATGTAAAATGCATTTTAATACTTTCCTAAGGGATTTAAATCCAATTAAAATCCCATAAATCATATATTAATTGTTTTTAACAGTCCGGAATCCTTTACTTGTGTAAAACAATTGATCATTGATAAAACTAATCTTAATGAAAAATCAATCGTATCTTATACTATTGCTTTGTTAAATATTCTAAAGGGACAAGATATATTCCTCCCTTATTCCTCCCTATTTTTTTCTAGTGCGAGACACTCTAATATTTTCATCCATACCATAGAATTAGTGTTATCAAATTTTCCTCCATGGACTGGTTCCCCTTTATATTATTCCTACAACAAGTGCTCCCCTTGTTTTGGTGAAACCAAGTAGCATTGATTAGTATTTGATATATGGTATGGTCGACAGTCATTCTTATGGGTTCCCTTATTTCTTTTTCTACTTGACCTATTATGGAATGTGATCTACATGTTCTTAAAAGATTTTTCTTGGGTGTTGGTTGGTGTGGTGGTGTCCCTACATCCTCAGGTGGATGCATTCCTCTGAAAAATGTGATTGTGATCTGTTTTGTTGGATTTTACTAATACAAATAACATAATAATCCTTTTGAGGTAGGGGATTCATAGATTCACTATTATTTTTGTGAAACATTACATTTAGCATGTTTTATCCCATTATATCACAATGAAATTGATATAATAAATATTTTAACCAAATAAATAAATCGGTATCAATCATAGTTTATTACCTCTTGTTTTGTTATATAGTTTGATATCAATGATTTCCTTTTTTATAATCTCATTCTTCACAAAAAATCAGTAAAGAATGTAAACTAAGATTATTTTTTATTATTTTTCAACGAAAAAGAGGCATATAAATTAATTTGGTTGTTTTTGTTGTAAACATGTTTTTTTGAACTAATTTATGAGACAGAGGAATGTTAATGCCTGTTGATACTGAATTAAATTCATGTCTATTAAATATTTAGTTAATTTTTGATTGCTTATTATTTAGGATTCCCATAGTTGGAACCCAAAAATAATAAATTAGTTAAATCAAGATTGATTAAATACAAGTCTATTTGATATAATATAACACCTTTTATGGTTCATAGTCACCCTCTTGATTATACAGCAGAGTGCCTTGTGATTTGGAACCATGAGTTCTCATTATGTATGAATTTTGGATACCTTGATTAAGGACCAAGAACCTAGTTGATTTGATGTTTGTTTTCCTACTGCTTTTGTTGTGATGTGTTCCTGGATGATATTATGATATATGGGGAAAGGGAGGCCCACTGGTTGTCATAGTAGTTGACGCCTAGTGCAGAGAGATGCATCAGTTTATTCATCTGGGTGTTGGGGAAGAAAATGAAGATAATTAAATGGGTTGATTATTGAATGATTGGATACATGATAAATATTTATGGTTTTAATCTTCTTTAATTTTCCTACTACTCAAGGTGGTTGGTCTTGTTTACCCTCCTTTCAAAATTGTCAATGACGTGGGGGTATGCCTTGTGCTTTCTATATTTAGTTTCTAAAGGGAATATGGGTTTACACTCCTATTATAGAGTGTAATGACATGTAGGGTCGTTCATCTACTCACTGTGTTGATCCCCCTTGTGTTTAGTAGGTTAAAATGTTTTTATAGAATGCGTAGGAATCTAGGAAAGTAATAATTCTATTAACAAATGATTGAATAAATAATTTTAACCCAGGGGTTTGGAACTTGTTTTGACAGAAAGGTGAGGTAATATTCCTGAGAAGTTGTGGACTTGGTGAGTTTATTCCTAGAGGGCATGAAACTATTGTATGCTGTTAATGAAATGTAACATGGAATTAATAATGGTTAATTACTGGTTAAAGAGTTAATTAACATAATGCAAAAATTTTCAAAAGGGATAAATTAATCTAATGTAACACTTTAAATGGTTTTGAATTGGGGAATTTCTTTTATATTATAGTCTAACTTAGAGCTGGTTGGTGTCTATATTATCTCTCTCTCTTATACATGAGTTCTTTTAGGGGATAATGCCACTGATTTTTGTCTTTACTATACCCTCAGTGTAAGTCTCCAACTTGTGGCCTATTGGATGAGGCACTTGGGGGGTTGTTATCCACATTCTAACATTGCAGCCCCATGATGGGTACACCTTGTGGGGAGGGGTCATTATAGAGTGGTATCAATGTTCGATTTGAGGGATATGATGTATTTTGATGTTAGGCACAAGTGAGGTTTCATGGGTTGGATGGAAAACAATGTTAGACAAGTTTATCAATTGATGTTAACACTAGAGACTAGATGAGACATATGCATTAGTCCCCCCTGTGATCTAATGTACTAACCATTATGTTTTTTGTGGCTACAAAATGAGGTGATACTAATTCTAAGGTAGAGACCAAGGAAATGATCACACAACATTCATCTTTGTTCATGTGTATGAATGGGTACACCATGAAATAAATTAATTGAAAATGAATAAAAGAAAATTATTAATTAATTAATGTTGAGTCATCCATATTCAAGTTTTAGGGGCTCCGAATCTTTTTTATTTTGAAGGTATGGCTCAAGGACAGTGTCCTTATAATGTTTACAGAGAATATGTCTAGTAGGTTGTGCCATAAAATCTCTGTGTAGCAGTGTTTTATGATGACAACACTTGGAGGAGGACACATCGAGAGTTTTAGAGCCGTAGTCTACAGAAGTAAGAGGGCTCCATTTAAGATGCAGCAAAGGAAGACTTGTTGGTGTATGTTGAGATATCTTTAGGTTTCATCATTGTTCGAAAGGTGAACTATGTGTCTTTAATTGTGACGATGCTGCATGGGGTAGTGAGGCAATGGTTGTTCATCTTCCTTGGGGATCGCGAGGAGTTGGGGATCTAGTGGGAGGACTTCCGAGATATGTTCATAGTAGAGTATCCTTCTTTGACCATGAAGGAATCTAGTCACTCGGTGCTTCATACCCTTTGACATGACATCTATATTGAGTGAGAGTTTGAAATCCAATTCCAAATCCTTTTATGATGTTCTTCTGATCTGTTTCCAGATGAGGAGGCCATGGTGAGACATTTTGAGGAGGCTTGGAATCTAGAGATCATGTCTTAGGTCACCATAATTATGCTGAAGAAATTTCCTGAGGTGCCAGCCGGGGAAGCGGTCATCGAGAGTACATTATACAAAACCAGGTCCTCACAAGAGGAAAGTTTTTATAATTCCTCACGAAGTAGAGTTGTGGTCTAGGGTTCCAGTTTCAAGGGGATAACTGTTTTTGTTTGGTTAGGGTAGGTCCTAGCACTTAGTATCTCATTTCATTGGGGGTGTTATATCTCAGGCCTATGCTAAGGGATCATGATAATTTTTTTTATTTTTGAGGTTGATTTCATCATCATCAAGAGTGAATTACCTTTCAGGGTAGTTAGTGTGCACCAGGTGTTCTGATTCAGATTCTTCCATTGAGTTAGTTCCAACTGAGGCAACTGTAGCAGCTTTCAACATTATTGGATTAGCATAAAGAAGCTGGGGCAAGTAGAGGATAGCCCTAGGATGCTCCCCATCCTAAAATAGAAGTTTTCGGCTATAGTGATGGTCTCCATTACGGTCAGTGAGGTCATAAAGTAGGTCGTGGTCAACTTCATGCATTAGAGTTGATAGCGCTTGGTGAGCCAGATATCATTCGAGGTACGATTTTATTGTTATCTACTTGTGTGTATGCCTTTTTTGATTCATAGGTGATTCACTCCTTCATATCACCTTCTCTTTTCCATTCAATGGTACATGAGGTAAATAGAATTCTAGTTACCATGGAGTTGACTATCCTAGTTGGAGGTTAAGTTAACTTGTTTAATGTTTGTAGAGACTGTGAGCTAGTGTTGGGGTAGCACCACCATTGGGGAGATTCCCTATGTTTACATTTACAACCATATGATTTCTTCATTGGAATGGATTGGTTGTATTCGGTGAAAGATATTGTGGATTGGTTCAAGAGGTCGGCGGTGTTCTTCATTGATAATAGAGATCCTATAGTGTTTCATAGTAAGAAAGACCCTCTGATGGGTTAGAGCTTTGTTTTGTCCTTGTCAACCTAGATGGATGACCAGATTTTAAGTTCTTTGTAGGTTCAATAGTTGGTGTTTCCTAGGGTCATCGAAGAGTACGTAATTTCGTTCTAGAAGAGGTTGTAGTATTACCCCCTCAATGAGAGATCGACTTTGGGATCGAGCTATAGCTTGGAGCATCTGATATGTAACACCTCGCCCCTACCTCATTGGCTTGACGAGGCAGTGAGGGTTACTTGGCCTTAAGTGATGTTCCTAGGGTGCTAAAGATTGGAAATAAATTCCAAGGGCTCCGAGAACAATTTGGGGAATGATTTTCTCTTAACACAAAACCAACCAAAAAATCCAATAACAAACACTATATGATGCATGTCAAAAAAGCCGGAAAACATTCATTTCTAAAAGACTAACATGTTGTAACACAATACTACCCAAAACCAATACAACCATACATATCTAAACCACATCAGAGTACAAGTGGAAACCAAAAAACAAACACTACGAGTCATGACACCACCACAACTCCACACTAAGCACCAAGCTCCAAGCTCCACCAAGACATCACAATGCACCACTAAAGGAGAGAGATGCCTTACCTTTTCCCATGTTAAGGTACACAACATCTGCAAAGCCACCAATGTGCCAAAGCATGGGTTGAGTACCAAAACTCATTAGGATTTCCCCAAATGACATCCATACACATTCCACTAGGATAAAACCATTAGCACATTTATATAAAACTGGTTATATAAAATAATCACAAGTACAACCATTTCCATAAGCCAAACATTCCCTTACCAAGCCATCACACCCAAAACAAGTAACCAAGGGAAATCCAACCAAACATGCTACAAGCCTTTTCATTATTCTCATGCTAGCACAACAATTTCCAACATTCAATGCAATGCACAAAAAACAACCAAAACAACCAAACGGTGGAGCTTTCGTCCAACCCATTCACCCATTCACACCTAGTGGTACTTCCTGACCACAACCAAATAGTGGGGCTTTCGTCCAACCCATTCAACCATTCACAACTAGTGGATCTTCCCTTCCACCTATCCATTGATGGGGTCCCTTCCTTCCACTATCCCTCCCCTTATTATAGTGGTACTTCTCACCACTTCCACACAACATTCCCATCAATTCATAAACAAGAATATGACCGACCAAGGTCACAATAACATTCAATCAACCAATTCCATCGCATACCAATCCACTTCAATAAATTGTCCATTTATTGAACAGAATTTTCCATGCCAAACCACATTTTAACAAAAACAACATCTTTATTGAAAACCATATCACATCAACCATTTTCCAAAATCAATCTCAACAATCAATTTTAAAATCACTATTTTAAAATCCACAATAATAGTATTTCACCATAAAATGTCCTTTTTCAAAAAAAATCCCAAAAACATCACCAAATGGGTTTCCAACCAATTTGGCACAACAATACAAATTAATTTCAAGAACAAAAAATTAATTGTAATCAAACACCACTAGTTCTCACCAAGTGGAGTCGAGAGAGAGGCCACTTGTAATTAGGGTTCTCACGAAATTGAACCACAAGCAACCACACATTAAATCCGGTGAATGAACCACTGAAACCTCTCTAGATCCCTTTTCCTAGCATTCAAAAGACACAAAAACATCATCCAGGGAAAACAAAACACTATATCTACACACAACGTGTGTAGATCTAGAAAACCAAGAGATAGGGAGATCTAGATCTAGAGGAAAACACAAATTAACTAAGAGGAAAGACTTACCCAGGAGAAACCATGTTCAATCATCCAAGAAACCTCTTCAAAACACTTCCAAACCGACTGGGAGAGCCCCTCCAACCCTTGAGAATCGAAAATCCTAAGTGAGCTTTGAGTGGGAGAGAATTTGGAGAGGAATGAGGCAAGCTCGAGTGAGCTCAGGTTTTAAAACCATATTTTTAAGTGGCCTCATGGTTAGCCCGCACGAGTTGGAAAACTGTGTGGTAACCATTATCACGCTACTGCATCGAGGGCAAGGATCCTCATAGTTTCCTCACATGGTTTGGAAAAATGTGTGCATGTTTTGCAAAGCCTGTTGTATCCCCCTACAGAGTTTGCTAGAGCATTTGCATTTTTCCCCCTAACCGTGCTGAAATTTTTCTCCCGATGAAAAGCCTCTGAACTCATTCAAACCCATTCCAAACTCTCACAACCTATTCCCAAGTCATCCCATGAACTTTAAACACATAAAAAATGCATAACCAATGTACAAATACCTTAAACAGGGGGTACTAAATTCTCCCAACCATTGGACTTTTTGTCCTCGGAAAGTAGGGAACACGCCCTTTACTGAAAGAGCTCAGGCCACTGCTAGACCATCTATTTCTCCCACTCCAAACTCTCCTCTTGAATCTGACCATGCTGGCACAAAAAATGAACTAAATCGATGATTTTACCACGCAAGACATTCTCATGCCTATCCATAGCATGCACTGGCACACGTACGGACGAAGAATATAGTTATAGTTCAACATTATCCCATCGAATCACATGGTCACGATCTGGCTAATACTTCTTCAACTACGACACATGAAACTGATTGTGCGCTACACTGAACCAAGGAGGAAAATCCAAATGATAATCCACCTCACCAAACCTATCATGAATGAAAAAAGGTCCAATATACCTCATAGATAACATTCCCTACGTCCCAAACCAACGATGTCCTAACCTAGGAGTGATTTTCAAGAAAACATGATCACTCACCTTGAAAAACAACGACCATCGATGATGATCCGCATACAATTTTTGATGACTCTGAGTCGTCTCTATTCACTTCCGGATCAATTTGATCTTCTCCGTAGTATCCTGGGCAAGGCTCGGTCCAACCATCGAGGACTCACCGATTTCCACCCAACATAGTGGAGAACGACACGGCCTCCCATAAAACTCTTCAAATGGAGACATATGTATGGATGCATGACAAACTGTTATTGTATGAGAACTCAACCAATGAAAATTTCTCCTCCCATGAGCCACCAAAATCCATAACATAACCCGACATCATATCCTCCAGATTTTGTATCATCTTCTCGGATTTACTATGTGTCTGAGGGTGATATGTCGTACTCATAGTCAACTTAGTTCCAAGGGATTTTTGTAAGGATTTTAATAAATGAGATGTAAACCTCATATCTCTATTGGATACAATCAGAAAATGGAACACCATGCCTCTTTAACACCAACTGGATATAGATTTTGGATAGATCCTCCACCATATGATATGAATGAATTGGAATAAAATGGGCCGACTTCATTAGCTGATCTACTGTCACTCAAATGACATCGTTCTTTCTGACCATTCCTGGGAGACCAGTGATAAAATCCATCGCTATTTTATACCACATCCAAACAGGGATTGGTAAAGACTGCAATATTCATGTTGGCCTCTAATGCTCTGCCTTGACATGCTGACAAGCCAAGCATCTCAGAACAAACTCAACCACTCTTCTTTTCATACCATCCAACCAGAACTACGCTTTCAAAACATTATACATTTTCTGAATTCCATGATGAACAACCCACCTGGAATGATGATATGCCCTGAGAGGATCCACTTGACATGAAACCGGTACAACCATGCGATTCTGAAAACATAAAACTGAATCTCCATTCAGTTTCAAACCCTCAATGGTATCCCCACCATTGAATTTCGACCTCATGGTCACACATCCAGAATCAAATATCTACGCCTCTTTACCTAGGGAAAACAATTCATGAATCAACAAGACCGGAAAGAAGAGAGCTCTATTGCCTTGGTCCTCACATTCTGACCGCATGTCAGCTATAACTGACATCAACTACCACTAGTCTGATGCTTGTTTCACCACATGAGTGTATGATTTTCTACTTAATGCATCTGCCACTGAATCTACCTTACCCGATGTGTACATCAAGTCAACATCAAAAATTGGTAGATATTCTATATATCTCCTTTGCATCAATTTTAAATCCCTTTGTGAGGAAATGTGCTTCAATCTTTTATGATCTGTATATAATGTGACTTTCTGACGAAAGAGATAATAACGCCACACTTTCAATGCATAGACCACTACTGCCAATTCCAAATCATGAGTTGGGTTGTTCTTCTCATGTACCCTCGAATTCCATGAGCCATACACATAAACATGATCCACTTGCATGAGAACACACCCCAAACCTGATCTTGATGCATTGCAATACACCACATAACCATTTCCTGGTTCTGGAAAACCCATGATTGGGGCTGATGTAAGGCGACTGTTTAGCTATTCGGGACATTTCATACACTGTTCATTCCACTAGAATAGAATATTCTTTCTTCTCTAAACTGTCATCGGCAAAGACAATGGTTAAAAATCATGGAAAACCCGCTGATAATACCAAGCTAGACCGAGGAAACTCTGTACCTCAAACACAATATTTGGTGGTTTCCACGAGATAACAATCTCTATCTTTTCCAGAACCACTAACTATTCCAACTCGACTTTTAATTACCTCAATTCAGTAGGTGTCATCCGGTAAGATGGAAGTGAGATAGGACTGGTCCCCTAAAGGAGATCAATCATAAACTCCACTTCTATTACGGGAGGTAACCCAAAGAATTATTCAGGAAAAACATCCAAGAACTGATCCACCACTACTGAAAGAACACTCTTTTCAACACCCTATACTGATTCCAACAACAACACCGCCAACTGATATGTTAATGTGCCCACTTATGGTGCCAACAAACCCATTGCACCTTTCCATTCATGCCTCTCTCCTCTAAGGAGATGTATAACGCCACTGTGTCTCATAAAATTAACTATCTGTGCATTCCAACCAATGTGGGCCTTAAAATCCATTAGCCAATCCATTACCAGGATTACATCATACCCATCCATCTCAAGTAATGAGAAATTCTAGGTAATCTCAACCTGACCTACAACAATACCACATGCTCTACACAAGAAGGCTTGACACTCTCTTCAACCCAGAGGAGATTGATGTCTCAAAAACGAAGACATCATTTCTGCCCTTAAACCTAGAAAATTAACCACACGTGCAACAATAAATGAGTGTAAAGAACCCGTATCAAATATCACTTGCATCATGGTAGAATTTAAAAGAAAAATACCTCGCACTGTGGATGGTCCCGACTAATCATCCACCACAACCTACTCAGTTCCAAACAACGTTTTTGTTGCTACACTCTACTCTTTGTTGCTTTGCTAAGGCATTGTTGTATTTCGAGAATCACCATGACCCATATAACTCTACTAATGAGGGGTGTGCTGCTATCCCCATCCCGTTGAAGCATACAATGTCTGTGATCCTTGAGGAGTGTCACACACACCCAAAAATTGGAGTATTCTGACAATAATGTTACAGATGTCCCGTCTTCTTATACTTATGACATGCTCGAGGTTGTGTCATACAATCCCAGTTGATTTGGCTCGTAGAACCACACTGAAAACATTTCAGCTTGCTCTGGGTATTCTAAGGATGATTTACCCATCCCACCATCGGATTATATGCCACATTCCCACCCTATGAATATGTCTCCCTCCTCTGCTTGATCCCAATGTTAGAGTTCCCAATATTCCCCATGGGTACCGCCATGCTTCCTCAACCCTGATCTCCCAATAGATTCTTCTCAGCCACTGATTCTCTATTTATCATATCTGTGTAATCATTTGTACACAGTACTTCTATATTTGAGTGGATTTATTTCCTAAACCCCACTTCAATGATCCTTTCCTTCAATGTCATGATACCCACCACCTTGGGTGAAAACCTCACTATGTTCATAAACATATCTTCTTACTCCGTCATAGACATATGCTCTTGCTTCAAACTGATGAAATCAGCCATATGCTGAATTCTGAACGTATGTGGGTAGAATTTCTTATTAAACAATTCTTCAACGCCTTCCCACATCACACCCTGGTCCATCCCCGATGGAATACCAACTCCCACCACTGAAGGGCAATATATTCCAACATATATGTGGTCAACTTCACTTTTAACTCTACCAGTTTTCCCATAAACTCAAAAATATATTTCATTCTATTCAACCATGCTTCCTCCCTCTTTGGCTCTCAATCACCCATGAAGATTGGTAGAATTTTATTTTGAAACTGAATCACATGATACGCATGCCTTGGTTCATCCACTTTGTTTCAACATTCCGCAGCTTGGAAAGATTTCAATATACTCTACACTAACTGTTGGTTCACCTGAGGCTCAGGTGCAACCATGTTCTCATTGGCCACTTCCGGTTGGTCTCTACGATGCCTACCTAGTGCCATTTCTATAAACAGAAAATAAACAACCATGAGTATCACTTCCATAGACATCACGAAATCCCATATCAATTTGCATTACACAACACTATTTCAACATGGCTTTCTACCTTTTCCACATTTGCATTTTTCACCACTTTTTTCAAATCAAACCATTTTAAAAATACTAAATTTATTCACATTTAAATTTCACACATTTGAGAAATCACCATTTCTTGATTCAGCCCATAAATAATTATGCAAAATTTAATATTCATCCTAACAAAAATTCATTTCTACCATGAATGTCATTCTCATCTCATTGGCTACACCAACGACAATGAAATATCCAATGCCTATAAGCATCTCCAAAACACTTATGTACCCAACTCCCAGGTAACATGAAGTTCAGCTTAAAAGGGATATATGCGCCCTTTTATACTATACATTCCATGTTCCAACATTCCTACGCCCTGCTACCATCCCGACTCAAGGAATGTACAACAATGAATGTAAACACAAAAATCAATGATCAACACCATTGATCGAACAACTGCTCTCAGTTGAAAGCTATGGAATGAACAAACTAATACCACATGTAACACCCCACCCCTACCTCATTGGCTTGAAGAGGGGATGAGGGTTACTTGGACTTAAGAGACATTCCCAAGGCACCAAAGGCTGTCAATAAATGTCGAGGGCTCCAAGAACAACTTGGGGAATGATTTTCCCTTACAACAAAACCAACCAAACAATCCACTAACCACCACTATATGATGCATGTTAATAAAATAGCCAAACATGCATTTCCAAAAGTCAACCAAGTTGTACCAAAATAAAACCCAAAACCAATACAACTAGAGATGTCTAAACCACATCAGAGAACACGCGGAAACCAAACAACAAATACTATGAGCCATGACACCACCACAGATCCTCACCAAGCTCCAATCTCCAAGATCCACCAAGACATGACAATGGAGCACTAAAGGAGGGAGATTCCTTAACTTCCCCATGTCACGGTACACAACATATGCAAAGACACCAACATTCCAAATAAAAGGGTGAGTACTAAAACTCAGTAAGATTTCCCCAAATGACTTCCCTACACATGCCACAAGGATAAAACCGTTAGCACATTTATATAAAATAGTATGTATAAAATAATCACAACTACAACCATTTCCATAAGCTAAACATGCCCTTACCAAGCCATCACACCCTAACCAAGCACCCAAGTGAAATCCAACCAAACATTCCACAAGCCATTTCATAATTCATACAGTAGCACAAAAATTTCTAACCTGCAATGAAATACATAAAAAAACCAAAACAACCAAATGGTGGAGCTTTTGTCCCACTCGTTCACCCATTCACATCTAGTGGTAATTCTAAACCACAAACAAAAGGTGTTGATTCCGTCCCACCCATTCACCCATTCACAACTAGTGGCTCTTCCGGTCCACTTATCCTTTGATGGTGGCCCATCCGTCCACTACCCATCCCATTTTTATAGTGGTAATTCTCACCACTTCCACACAACATTCGCATTAAGACATAAACAAGCATATGACCCACCAAGGTTAAAACTACATGTAATCAACCAATTCAATCGCATATTAATCCACTTCAATAAATAGCCCATTTATTGAAAACCATTTTCCATCCCAAACTATATTTCAACAAAAACAACATCTTTATTGAAAACCATTTTCCATTAAAAAAATTCCCAAATCAATGCCAACAACCCATTTTAAAATACCTATTTTAAAATCCATAATAATAGCATTTCACCATAAAACCCCCCTTTTCCCCAAAAATCCCCAATACATCACCAAAGGGGTTTTCAACCAATTTGGAACAACAATCACAATCAATTTCAAGCACAAAAAATTAATTGTAATAATACACCACTAGTTCTAACCAAGTGGAGTTGAGAGAAAATCCACCTACCTATAGGGTTCCCAAAAAATAAACCCACGAGCAATCACACCTCATATCCAGTGAACTCACCACAGAAACCTCTCTAGATCCATTTCCCTAGGATTCACAAGCCTTAAAACATCAATCAAGGAAACAAAAATCCAATATCTACACACAATGGGTGTAGATCTAAAAAACCAAGAGATAGGGAGATGTAGATCTAAGGGAAAACACAAAGAAACCAAGATGAGAGAATTACCTAGGAGAAACCACCTTCAATCCGCTAAGAAATCTCTTCAAAATGCTTCCAAACCGAGTGGGAGATCCACTCCAACACTTGAGAACCAAAAATATTGAGTGAGTTTCGAGTGGGAGGGAATTTGGAGAGGAATGAGGAAATATCAAGTGATACTGGGTTTTAAAACCCTATTTTTAAGTGGCCGCACGATTAGCCTGCATGTCTTGGAAAATTGTGCACTAACCGTGCACATGCTACTACATCGAGATCAAGGGTCTGCACGGTTGCCTCGCACGGTTTGGAAAACCGTGCCCAGGCTGTGCGAAGCCTATTATCTCCCCCTACACAGTTTCCTGGTGCATCCGTATGGTTTCCCCTTACTGTGCTAAAGTCGTGCTCCCTATGAAAAGCCCCCAAACTCATTCAAAACCAATCTAAACTCTCTCAACTTCTTCCCAACGCATCCCATGAACTTTAAAAAAAAATAAAAAATACATAACCAAATACCGCATACCTCAAACCGGGGGTAATAAATGTTATATCTATGTTTCCATAAAAAATGTCCCCTTATGGGATACATGAGATGCATTAACAGCTTTTTAGTATGTTACTTTCAAATTTTCTTCTACCGAGAGTGGGACCGTGAGGTGAACCAATTTTGTTCATGAAGAAGACAGAAGTTAATTTGTGGTTGTGTATCGATTTTAATTGCGTAAACAATGTCATAAAGGAAAATCGCTTTCCTCTTTTATAGACTGATAATTTATATGATCAATTGAAGGGTGAATTTTGGTTCTCAAAGATAGACTTGTGATCAGGATATCATTAGAAGCATGTGAATGATGAGGTTATCTCAAAGACAGCTTTATGTTGATGTAATGGGCATTATGAGTTTGTCGTAATTCCATTCGGTGTGGTGAATGTGCCTGTTGTGTTCTTAGGATCAATGAATTAAATGTTATGTGAGTTCCTGGATAAATTTTTTGTGGGTTTCATAGATTAAATCATTAGGTAATCCACATTTGAGGAGGATCAAGTAGAACATTTTCATTCCTTTTTGATCGCTCGTCGTCCATAGATGATGATTGTGAATTTCATTAAGTGTGTTTTTGGGCTCGAGTAGTCATTTTATTAGGCCATGTTTTATACCAACGTGGAGTAGTTGTGGATCCGTCAATTATAGAAGAAGTTTTTTCTTGCGAAGACCCCAAGATAATGGCAAAGGTGTGATGTTTCCTTGGTCTCACAGGCCATTACAGGAGGTTTGTAGCTAATTTCTCATTGGTTAAACCTTTTTATGACATAATTTACCAGGAAGGATCATGTGTTCATGTGGAATGATCAGTGTCATCTAGCTTTTCAGTATCTGAAGAAGAAATTGGTCAGTGATCTGGTTCATTGTTTTGTTGTATAGGGAGTTTAGTTCGATGTTTTTGTGATTATTTGCATCCAGGGTTTGGTTGTGTTCTAATTCAGCATAGATTAGTTTTTTCTAATGGGTCTCTACAGTTACGTCCCCATTATCATAACTATTTCACCCACAATCCTGAGTTGATCGTAGTGGTGTTTACTATGATTTTTTTGATACATTACCTCATTGGTGAGCAATTTGGGGTTTTCACTAATCGGAAGAGTTTGAGGTATGATTTCTCCTAGTGTTAATTGAACATGTTGAAACAGTAGTGGATGGAGTTTTTAAAGGAATATGACATTGAAATCTCATATACACCATTAAGTGAATTATTTTAAATGATGAAGTAGTTATGAAGTCGCATAGTGATGAAATGTGTGAATCTGGTGATTCCTATGAAGTAATGGAAGAACAATCAGAATAGATATTTGGACATGGGTGAAGTTTGGGGTAGAGGTTTTTTTCCAAATGATTGTTCAACAGTCTCTGGTGCTAGAGCTAGAAGAGTCCTAGTTGGTGGATCTTGAGGTGGAGGTCTAGAGAGACTGATTTGGTTTTGGAGAGGCCCCTAATGGTTGGTTTGAGGATTAACAACATCAGGTGTTGTATCAGGAATGTATTTTCCTTTTTCGAAGCATCAAACCATTCTTATAGATTTCCATAGTTTTCCTTTAGTAGTTCATCCTAGCATGAATAAGATGTACCAATCCTTGAAGAGTTATATTTGGTGGCCTGGGTTGAAGCATGTAGCTGCAGAGTTTGTGTCTAAATTTATGGTATTTTAGAGGGTGAAGGCCAAGCATTGTGTTCCCGGTGGTCTGCTCTAGACATTATATGTTCTATAATTGAAGTGTATGGACATATTGATAGACATTGTGACTAGTTTACCTCGAGCTTAAGGATGCTATAATTATATATGGGTGGTTTTAGATCATTTGATGATATCATCCCAATTCATAACAATCAAGGATTCAAGATCGGTGGATGTTTTTTTGAGGCAGTATCTGGAGGAGGGGGTGAGACTTTATGGAGTCCCGAGGACAATCACATTTGATAAAGATCCTCATTTTACTACCAGGCTAAGGATATTACCCCATTGTTCTTTTAGTTCTTATCTATGCCTTAGCACAGATTTTCATCCATAGACAGACAGTCACATAGAGCGGACCATCCAGACTCTTGAAGACATGTTGTGCTCTTGTCTTGGATATTGTAGGTTCATGGACATGGAACATAACAATTCTAGGGTTCACTTACAATAATTGTTTTCATTCCACCATCAGTATAGATCCATTAAAATCATTGTATTGACGAATGTTTCATTATCGAATATGTTGTACTAAAGTCGGAGAATCCGCAATTCTCAGATCAGAACTCGTACAAAATACGACATTGACGGTAAAGGTGATTATCTATAGGATGAAGGAAATACACTATCATCGGAAATAATATGTCGATCGTGGGAGGAAACCTTTGGTGTTAGATGTTGGGGATCATGTGTTTCTGAAGGTGACTCATCATCATGGGTAGTGATGGTTTGGTTGTGGGAGTAATCTTTCTCCCGATTTTTTGGGCCTTTTCAGGTGTTTTCTCATATTGGAGTTATTACGTATTAGATATAACATCCCGGATATATGATATATTTATATAATTATTTTTATGTGTTATATCTCTATTTTTATCTTTATGACGATTCTCATATCATTGATTTGGGAGAGATCGATTTTGGTGATGATCTACCCTTTGAGGAGCGACCTGTAGAGATATAGGACTATAAGGAGAAGTTGTAGCATGGGTTCACTATTCCCATGATCTGTGTCTTGTGGTGACATGGTGGAATATGGGAGATTACATGGGAACATGAGTTTTAGATACATGGTTATTACCCCATGATGCTTAATGATACTTTTTAATGTTCTTGGGTTTGTGGTTGTAGACCTTTGTTTGTTATGAGATGTCTTTCTCATATTTATTGTGGATTTCTATCTGTTGAGAGGTACCTCCCCTGAGATAGTTTTTAAGAGATGGTTGTGGTTTTCATGTGGTATCATGTGTTCCTTTTTAAGTGGTTTAGCTCATTTTTTAGAGATAACCTTGATAGGTATCTCAGAGGATGGTTGTTCGGACCACCTTTTATGTTTCATATCTGGGTTGGTTTTATATTCTTGGGGATTAGAATGTTTTGAGAGGTTTCTGTTGTAAATTCTTGGGCCTCTATGGTCCCTTCCATTTATAAAATCTAGTTTTTGAGGTGTTATGGGAGGGTAAGGTGAATTATCCCCAAAACTTTTCCAAATTTCCAAACTATTTTGTGAAAATGTATAATGAAACGGTGTCACTTCCTTGGCCAAATCCCTAAACTGTTTCATAAAATTGTGTCAAGAAATAGTGTAAATTCCTTTTCCAAATTTAAAAAATGTTTCATTAAACTGTGTTATGAAATTGATTCAATCCCTTTACAAAATTTCAAAACTGTTACATGAAAATGTTTCATGAAATGGTAGAATAGAAATAGTAGTAGAGAAACGGTGGTAGTGAAACGGTAGCCCAGAAAAAGTGGCACATAAATGGTAGCACAAAAATGTGGGCACAATAATGGTATAATAGAAACAATGGCAGATAAATGTAAGCATAGAAATGGTGGAAAAAAACAGAAGAAAAGAAATAATTTCCCAAGAATGGTTCAATAGAAATTATAGCAAAAAAATGGTCACACAAAAATAGTATCACCGAATTGGTGGGACTAAATCTATTTCATGAATAGTGTTTCCAGAACTATTTCATTTCTGTTATCAAATTTCTATATTTTTCAAGATTTCATACAGTTTACACCATTTGACATTTCTTTCTATATAAAATGTATTAAAATCATTGTTTTATAGTATTTAAGGTGGATTTAAAGACCATAACTCCTATATTAATTTTTTAAAATAGTCAAGAGTCATTTACTTGGTTAAATTTTGTGATACTTGATAGATAGTGTCTTAATAAAAAATCCAACGCATCATAAACCTCAACCCTGTTAAATCATTTAAAGGGTCGATATATCTTCCTCCCTTGTTCTTACTTATTTTTTCCTGGTGCAAGACTCTCAAACCATTCTTTCCTTACCATAAGAGTCATTCGATCTAATTTTCCTCATTGGATTGGTTACCCTTGATGTTCTTCCTAATATGATTTCTCCCCCAGTTTTGGTGAAACCAACCAGTACTAATCACTCTTAAATATACGGTATGATCTACCGTCATTCTCCTTGTTTCAGATCCTTATATTTATTCTTTCCCTATTATGGAATACAATCTACATGTTCAAAATGGAATTTTCTTGGGTTTCAGTTAGTGTAGTGGGGCCTTTGTGTCCTCGTGTGGATGTAGTCCTCCAAGAGAGAAGATTGTGATCTATTTTATCATAAAATTCTAGTGCAAAGAACATCAGAAACCTTTTGATTTTTGGGATTTATATCTTCATTATTCTATTACATGAAACTATAGAGTTAGCATGTTTTATCCCACTGAAACAAAATACAATCGAAATAATAAATTTTTGAACCTGATAAATAAATCCGTATTTATCTTATGTTATAGCCCCTTAATTTTCTAGATGGTGTGATATCAATTCATTCGATATTTTTCATGTCATTCATGAAGAAAATTGGTAATTAATGTAAACTGGGAATAATTGTAATTATTTCTCAATGATAAAGAGTCATGTAAATTAATATTGATATTTTTTTAGTGAAAATATTGGTTTTACTAATTGATGTGCCATAGGCATGTTGATGCTTTTTGATAATGAATTAAATGAATTTCAATTAGAAATTTAGTTAATTTTGGAGAGCTTTATTTTTTGGCTTCCTGTATTTGAAACCTAAAAATAATAAAATGGATAAATCTATATGTATTAAAGAACCAGCTATTTGATAAATGATAATACCTGGTACGGTTCTGAGTTTCCCTCTTTCATATAATGTTGTGTTCCTTATGTATTGGAGCAATGAGTACTCATTATGTATGATGGTTGGATTCCTTGTTTATGGTCCAAGATCCCAGTTGATATGTAGTTTTTTCCTACTTATTGTGTTGTGATGGGAGCCGGTATGGATGTTGTGCTATATGGGGGTTGGGAGGCCCATTGTTTTTTTGTAGAAGTAGACACCGAGAGTGGTGAGATGCCTTGATTTATGCATGTAGGTCTCAGGGGGGATACTTGACATGATGAAAGTGGTTAGTTATTGAATTATTGAATTCTTGATGAATATTCTTGGTTTTTTATATTGGGTACTTTCCCCACTACCCAGGGAAGTTGGTCCTTCTTACCCACTATACAAAAGGGGTAATGACGTGTGGGGTACGACACATGATTTCCATGTATAGATTCTTGAGATGGGATGGGTCTACACTCATGCTATAGGTGGAAATGACATGAAGGTTTGTTTATCAACTCACCATGTTGAGCCCACTTTTATTTAGTAACATAGAATGTATTTATAGAATGCATGGGAATATGGAAAATTAATAATTCTGTTAATAAATCATTGAAAAAATGATGTCAACCCACAGGGCTGGAGCATGGTGGGATGCAATACTGAATTAATATTTTTTTGAAGATATGGACATTCTTTGCTTAGGCCAACAGGGCATAAAACATTGGTATGATGAAAATTAAATGTATTTTGAAACAAAAAAAGGTTAATTTATGTTTAAATAAATATTTAACATAATGTTAAACTAATAAAAAATTATAAAGTAATATAATTCAGTTCTTTAAATGGTTGTGTAATTGGGATTTCTTTTATATTGGAGTATTACTTAGAGTTTCTTGGTGTCTGTATAATCTTTCTCTTCCTCATGTGTTCTCTTAGTGGGTAATTCCCCCCATTTGTGTATTTACTATACCCTCCGTGCAAGTTTCCATTTTGTGGCCTATTAGAGGTGGGACTCGGGGGTCACTATCTACTTTATCAAATTACTAGCCCAAGAGGGGTACATCATGTTGGGAGGGGTAGTGTTATTTTATTAAATAAATTTTTTAAAAGATTAAAAAATTAGTTTTAAAATTAGTTCAAAAAAGATGGAAAATAAATTATCAAAAAAATACACTTTTAATTATAAAATTTTATTTATTATTATATTTTTTCAATAAAACACATATGAAAATATTAAAATTATGGCTGAATATATAGTGTCAAATTTTAATTAAAATCTTTCACCCAATATGGATTATAGATTATTAATGTATAATTCAATTGTTTTCATAAAAAATGATTTTCATAAAATGAAATTACATAATTTAAAGTATTTTTTAATTTTATTTCAAATTAATTATTAACTAATGAATTAATTTTACAAAAATTTATAAACTATATATTTTCATAATTTAGTTTATCCTATTCCTAATAGTCATTCCAACATCAAGGTGACAAATATCAAATTAAATAATAATATTTTAGTATTATGTAATGTTTTATTAAAGTTAGTATTCAACATAACATAATCTAAACTTAGTGTTTCAACTAAAATAAATTAAAATCATTGTTTTCTATAACAGATAATATAAAAAAAATTATTTGAATAAATATTACACATGATTATTGTAGTGTTACACTGGTTATTGGTTCTTTTTTTGGCATTGTTGACAAAACAAATCTAATACCTCTTCATCAGAATCTAGGTAGAAATGTTTACCATATTATTTCTAATAGTTTCAACTTCCATGTCTTCTTATTGTATGCATGAAATATTTTTTATATAATAAAATAATGTAAATATATTCTTCCTTCTATTTAACAAATATGTAATCTTTCGTCAATCTCATCAACCCATAATTCCATCTATTTCTCTTACTTTTGGTATTAAGGAATGAATTTTTCTTAGTAGATATAATTCCACCAATATTTTTTTCCATGTTGTTATATAAAGGAAAATTTTGTGAAAAACATAAAAAATAAAGATAATTTAGAATCCATTAAAGGTTAAACTGTTTTTGGACTTCAATTTAGTAGATCTTAAAAGGATTATCCAACACATAGATGGGGCTGAATCTGTCATGGTATACTTTTATTAGATTATAAATTTATTTACCTTCCAACTATTTATATTTATAGTTAATGTATCTCTCCTTTTTATAATCTCTGAATTAGTTTTATTGAATGTATATAAAAATATGAATGTGAAAAAAAGAGTGGGAAGATTTTATAATAGCTTTCACCACCTTTTAGATGACTATATTCAGAGTGTTTGGTGGTTTATTACAAATTAAACATAGCACCATTTTTATTTTCAAAGAACACATGATAAAATGGAATGAAATTATACCCATTATCCTTGAACTATCTCTGTATAAATAAAGTCCCTTTATTTTAATTCCATACTATATTACAATAAGAATTATGTGGCCTATTTTTTAAGAATATTTATTATCATTTTATCACAAGTCTACATCAGAAGATTGTGATTTGATCTCTTTCCCGAGAGTTCAAAAATCAAGTGTACTACATCATTATATTTAATCATCTAAATCATTTGTTATTATTATATTCTAGATACATTGAAATTAATATTATTCTTGATTAATAGAATTGTGATGATCTCTTTTTCTTATTCTCTTCTACATATTTAGTTCATAGGATATAATCACGTGATGGAACACTCATTATCAAATTTCTTTGAATATTACAATATTATTTAATTTTTTAGTTTCAAATTTCCACTCTTTTCTTCCTTCATCTCATTTTTATTGTCACTATGATGACGGAATATATTTTCTCAAAATTCAAATTCACATAATAATGCATAATAATGATAACAATGAATCTAATTCTATGAAGAATATATATTTAGGGATTTTCAAACTACCTCAATAATTAGACCTCATTTTCATAGAAACTAACTCATTTGTATATTATTGAAGACTCACACTTCATGATCATTTAAATTTTTGATAAATTCTTATATATGATTTGGAAGAATTGACTAAATAAATTACACTATATTCAACTAATCATGGATTCAAAATTATATTCCCTGATACCAAATTTTCAAGTAGCATTTAAAAAACATTACTTTATGCATGTAACTCAAAAAATTGATCCAGAATCCTTTTACAGTTTTGTATTTACTTCATGGCATAATGCATGCCTCAAATATTATCCACATTTTTTATATTATCACATCATTAATCTATAATGAAAACCTCATACAATTATCATTCTAATTCTACTACTATAATCATAAAAAAATAATAATGATATTGTAGTCATGAAATTATATCTTATAATAATCATATATTTGTTCACACTCCCGTCTTAAACAAAAAAAGCACCCGATTTGCATGATAATGGGTTTAAGATACATTAATTCTTAAAAATGATCTCTTGTAGCCTGATATTTATATATATATATATATATATCAACCTAGTTTTATAATATTGGGATATTACTCCAATTTTGATTAATATTCAGTACATTATAAAAATACATTCCTGTAGACCATAATATCTTAGCGTCTTTGGAAAAATGGAACGCATTATTTATAGTTTGGGAAAGATAATCAATATATTCTTTGAATATCTTCAGCATTAGTAATCCAGATTAAAACATTTCTTCATAACTTTGGGATAAAACACAAAAGAAAGGGTTGAGCTCAAATTCTCCATATAAGTATATAATGGAAATATGATGGAATAACAAGAAAATAAGTGTATGACAACATGAGCATAACATTTGAATATCATAACATGCATAAAAATATCATAATCATAGGTTATGTAATAAATACTATTTAGTCATAAGGCTTAAAATTATAATATAATCCAGAATAAGAACCATGTCATAATATCAAAGACATAAGACCTAAAAATTTGAGGCAATAATATAAACATATAATATCAACACCTATAAGTAAATGACCATTACCAAAAACATATTAGGGTACTTCATGAGGAATACACCTACTAGGAGGGACACACCACCATTCTATGTCACATTTCATTCCTTGTAAGGGATTGAGTTTGTAAGAACCCAGATCTTCGTTTCAGGTATGTTTTTCCTTTTCTGTTTTTTTAGAAAAAGAGGAAAATATGGAAATTTTTAAAGTACACATTGTGTACTTTATAAGTACATGCTGTGTACTTTGATGCAGTTCCAGGCCCTGTGTTGGCCATGTCTGGGCCACACACATGATGTGTAGGGGTCATGTGGAGGCCGCTTAAAGCGGAGTACGGAAAGACCACGTACACACTGTGCACCCCAGAAATTCATGCCGTGTAGTTTCTATTTTATTCATTAAACGGATTGGGGTCACTCCTAAATGACAAAAACACCTTATTCTCCAGGTTTCTCGACCGAGAGCGACCTGTATGGCCGCGAACATCTTCTAAGGCCTCGAGCCTCCGTATGTTTTCTGAATTGACTACCGTAAATTGCATTGGAATCACAGTGGTGAGATCTTCCTTCCACTTGAGTTTCATTCCATGATTTTTCCTCTTTCTCGAGATATCGTGGGTTGAATGGTGTGTGTGTCTTCATAGATCTACGATGCTATAATGATAATCAAGCCTCGTGGTTCAATTATTTTGGTCTCCTAGCATCAAGGTAGGTGTTTTGTGCCTTACCATTCAATGTCTTTGAGTTTTATGTTCAAATTACACCAATACCCATGAACGGGGTATTGAGTGTTTACCTTTTTTCCCCTGCTGTTTTCCTGCCATGCTTGTATGCTTGTGTAGAGGTAAATTTGACCATGTGTGAGAATATTTTGTTGTTCTTGGATGTTTTTCTCATGCCTTGTTCTGTTTATGACCCTTTGGGTCTTGTTTAGCCTTTGGTTGTTATGCTTGTTTCCATGCCTTGTGACCGTAGGATGGACTGATATTCTGGACATGTTTGTTATGTTGTTGACTGGTTAGCCAAGTTGTTTTATTGGTGTACATTGGCCTTATAGAATTATTATAAAGTTACAAGCACGGGACTGTGAGAACCTAGTGCTATAGACTATAAGGAGTAGACCGAGTGAGTTTCCCAGAGAGTCTTGGACATTCTAGACTACATGATGGTAGACCGAGTGAGCTTTCTCAGAGAATCTTCGATATTATAGACTACATGGGATATACCGAGTGAGATTCCCAGAGAGTCTTGGATATTATAGACTAGAGGAGAGTAGACCGAGTGAGCTTCCATAGAGAGTCTTTACTTTGTTTCAATTTCTTTAAAACCTTTCCATTCTAGAGAAGGAATTGACTGAGCGAGCTTCCTTAGAGAGTCTATGATAGACCTGAGACTATAGGAGGAATTGACCAAGAGAGCTTCCTCAGAGAGTTTATAGACCTTGGGGCTATAAGAGGGTTAGACCACATGATCTTTCTCAGAGAGTCCCTAACTATCCTAGACTGTAAGGGGAATTGACCGAACGAGTTTCCCGAGAGAGTCTTATAATTTCGTATGACCAAACTAGAGGGGTAAGGCTGAGTGGACTACCCAGAGGTTTTTGGGTACTTCTTGGATAGGACCAGAGGGGTTGTAACACCCGAGACTTTTATGTGAAATATTTTGTTTTTATGTTATATAAATCATCAATGGAATCTTTCACTACACACAACACTAGCTTGGCTTGCTTTACACGCAACCGCGGGGTTCCTCGATAGCTTGCATCGTACGCAATACCGAGTTTCACTAAACAATGATATGCTATTAAAATATTATTAAAACTAGCCGTTTTGAATAGTAATAACCACTTTTTGAAATTTTATAAATTTTATTTTTCAAAATGGACTTCATTTTTTAACTCTGAATATCGAAATTATCCTAGGGAGAAATTTTGGTATTTTTCTGAAAACTTTCTATTTTTGATGAATAGTGAAACTACTAAGTGGCTGTTAAAAAACTGAATATTTCATAAAACATAATTTTACCGCTTCTGTGAGTGGAATTTCAAAAATCTGAGAGACACGGTTGATGTCAGTAATTAAAATGTGGTTCAATGAGATGAAAATAATTTTTTGGTGAATAGTAACTTTTTCTTTTTTTACCACGGTTAAAAGTAAATAGGGTAATTAATGGGAAAAATGATATTATTATTACCGTAACACATGTCATAATTCTATTGGACACGTTTAATTCGACCAAAAACAAACTTAGGAATAAAATATGACCATTTAGGCCCACTTGGATAATATTAGGTCATTTATTATTAATTTATTTAAAGTAGGGTTAAAATAGATAAAATCAATGTTTAATAACTAAATCATTTTTAATATGGGGTTATACATAAGATAAATTCGACTATAAATATTCATTAGAAAGATAAAAAGATTTAATACATAATGGTATTTTATTTGTAATTTTTAGACATTAAATAATTTAATTTATTTATGACACAACGATGATGCAGTAATTATCTTATTAATGAAATATTGACATGATTGATGTTATAAATACCCAAATAAATTTAATTTGAGACTTTTTATGAATTACACTAATTTTCTAGGTTAATATGACATGTTAGTATTGATTTAATTAACTTTTTTTTAACTTATAATTCTGTTATGATTTTCACAAAAATAAATAACTAAATAATTTCAAATTGACATAAAATAGTTTTTAAAACAAATATTATATTATTAATTGTTATTTTATTCCTAAAAATCTAAGGTTCGGCCAAATGACTTAGATAAGGTTATATATATTAATAATAAACAACTTGGGCTTCGTTTTTCTTGATATAGTATGTTTATTAACCTTATATTATAAGAACACAAGAAGACACGGTAAAATTAAAATTATTTAACTTAATGTTAAATCTAAATGATAAGGTTAAAATAGGAACCTAAACTTGTCTAAATTCTATTGGATGAGAGGATTTCGACCCATCCCCACCGTAGCCTCGAAATAAATCAATTTGGAGCTATTTAAAACCGAACTTGACTTTATAATAAAATAAAATTTTTAGTTATTCCAAAGGTGCCCCTCTCCTCTCTTATAAAAGGGAACCTCCTCCCTCTCTTCCTCACTCCACTTTGCGCCTTGAAGCTCGTCCAACCCCTGCCATTTTCTCCTCTCCACTTCACTAGAGACATCCTAGAGGTCCCGGTCTTCATCAAAGACCAATTTTAGTGCCATAAAAGGAGGTCTTCAAAGAAGCACTTAAAAGAAGAGGAGGTTCAGACACTTACAAAGCAAGTCGGGCCTAAGGTAAGGGAAATATCACAATCTCATTTTTATACAAGATTGTTTATACTTTGGTATTTACTGGGGTGTATTTTATCATTCACATCCATGTTTCATCAATATGTAATATTTATATCCATATACAATAGTTTATATCCAATTTTACCATTCGTTGAGTTTTTAGTAAAAGATATGAAAGGAATCTTTTGTCGTTTTTCATACGAGGTACTTTTTGACTTTTCCGACAAAAGTACGAAGAATGTTTTTTTTAACTTATACGACATGAATGGATTTTTAAAACATTATTTCCAAGAAGCTTCCTTTATAAGTTTTCAAGTTTATTTTTAATCAACTTATTTTAAAATTGTATGACATGTTAAGAAAGAAAAAGTGTTTTTGAAGTAGAATGGATATTTTCCTCAAGAATGGAGTTCAAGTGTTTTATCAAAATTATTTTCCATCTATGATAATATTGGGTTTTGTTTCTATCCCTATTATTACATGGATTTGATTTTGTTGTGATGGAAATATTTTTATGAATTCCTTTATCTTATATGAATTATTTTATGGTGTCATGTTATTTAAGAATCCTATTTTTATTTAATGGGTTATGCTATGATGTATGGTTTATGATTTTGTGGCACACATAAGAATGGTATCATTATGAGATGGCTGGGACCTATATCTCCCTCCAATGCATTGGGTAAAGATTTTATATCTCATGAGATAGACATGGATGGAACGGTAAGTTATACCGGTTCAGTGAAACAGGACTGAAATGAGGGTGACTCGGTTCAGAAATGGACTTTGTCCACTAAGATAGTCTTGGCAATGAGTCTTGACTAATATGAAATGATTCTCTATGATTATGTGTGTATGCCACAAAGTTACAGGTTTTAAGTTATGATTATTGGGATTACATTTCACTTCTATTATTTATCCCATGTTATGATATTATGATCTCTTTTACAGGATAAGATTTCCAAAATTTATGTTCGTATGTATATGATGTGATTGATATTTCTTTTTTCTACCCTTACTGAGCATTTAAGCTCACCCTTTTGTATGTTTTATTTCCCCCAGGTCAGGAAGAAGGTTATTAAGTAGAATATGCCAAAAAGGGACTCTAGCTATGATGAAATAAATGGGAGGCAAAGTAGATGCTTTATGAACCAGTTTTTTATGTTCCCCTGTTTCTAAAGACACTATATCTATATGGTCCTTTCTTGATTTTGTTATAATTTTTAATAAGTGTGCTTCAATTCTGATGTAATAACAATGTATGTAAAGTATGGGTCGTTATAGTTGGAATCAGAGGCAAAGGAGGTAGGAATGTATCCGATCCTTGGGAACTCTTACATGTGAGCGTTGGACGAAGCATGGCTCTCTGCCCAAGGGCTTCATGAGGAAATGGCTGCCACTGGGGATGGTGGTGTGTCCCGCCCAGGGGGTGTAGCCACCCATGGAGTGCCCTCATAGGTATCAATTATAGTCCACTGTAAGTAATTCCAGACCGTTATAGTTTGTATCAGAGGAATGGTATAGTCAACCTTTGGAAACTAGGATGTGATAGCCTTAGTAAGAAAACTAAGGATAAGTCTAAGCATAGAACACAATCTTAGTGTTTTAGAAATGGCCATGAATAACCTAGGATAAGACCTTATGTGTGAAATTTTATTCTTGATTATGTGGTTTTCCTATTATAATTAGTGTTCCTCACACTATTCTTCTTGGTTTTAGTTAATGGTTGGAACTCGAAGGAACCGTGTTATTGCAGAATGCGACGGGAAATGCAAGGATTGTCCCCCTGAGCAACCAAACGTTATGGGAGCTGGAATGAAAAATCTTGTAGCCATGCTCACACAACATTATAAAGCGATGAATCATGCAAGACTTCCAAACGAGCAAAGGAAGGAGAAACATTCTGTTGAATCCTTCATGAGACAGCGTCCACCTTTATTCAGTGGGTCTACTGATCCATTAGTTTCTGAAAAATGGATTAGTACTACTGAAAATATATTTTCAGTTCTTCAATGTTCTGAGCATGATAAAGTCATCTTAGCAGTGTATCATTTGGAAGTTTATACTGATCAATGGTGGAATCTTATTAAGAATACGAGGAAAAGGGATGAAATTGAGTCCATGGAATGGGACGAGTTCAAGAACTTATTTTTCAATAAGTACTTCCCTCGTATTTTCCGAACGATGATGGAGAAAGAGTTTCTTGAACTGAAGAAAAAGGATGATGAATCTGTTGGTACCTATGAAGAAAATTTTACAATACTTGCAAGGTACGCTTCTGGTATTATTATCCAACCTGAGAGTAAGATCTATCGATTCTTTAGTGGCTTAAAACCAATTCATCGAAGGGCCTTATCCATAAGGGACTTCAATAGCTACGAGGAAATCGTTTGATTTGCTCTCAAAGTTGAGATGGAGATTGGAGTAACCAATCAGTCATATGGGTTTGATAAGAAGAGGAAAATGTAATTCAAAGGAAAATATAAAGAGCACACTGAAAAGAAGATGAGCTTTCCCTTATGCTCAATGTGTGGAAAGAATCATGTAGGGAGTTGTCTTAAAGGGATATGTAAATGTTTCAAATGTGGAAAGGAAGGTCATCGGGCATTTGAATGCCGCGATGATGGGAAGAAGATGTCTAATGATGCAAACAATGGAAGGGATACACAGAAGGAACCTACTACACTTCAATGTTTCAAGTGCAAGGATATGGGACATTATGCCAATAAATGCCCTATTACAAGGGTTGATGATGATGGTCGACGTCAACAAACTCTTAAGTCTAAAGACAATGGAAAGTCACATGAAATTTCTATCAGCGATGTAGAGTACGATAACGATGTGGTTAAGGGTACACTTACCATCCAATCTAAAGTAGAAAATGTTTTATTTGATTCTAGATCCACCAAATCCTTTATTTCTGAAGAATTTTCTAAGTATATCAATTTATTACCTCAACAGTTAGATGTTGAGTTAGCTGTGACAACCCCTAATGTCACAACAGTCACATCAAAAGTTTTTAATTCTTCTCCGATTGAAGTTTGTGGGAAAGTGCTTCCTGCAAATCTTGTGATCCTTCCTATAGTGGAATTTTATGTGATTATTTTCATGGATTGGCTCTCTCTACATGGAGCTCATATCAATTTCCAATTAAGGGAAGTCACATTTCATATTCCATATCAATCTATGATCGTCTATCGATGCAAGGATGAACATAACCTTCCAGTGGAAATTTCATCCATCTTATGGGTCTTGATTCCACTAAATGAAGGTTATTTATCTCAAATGGTTGGTGAGAAACTCACAATTAAGAATATGCCCATTATACGGGAGTTTGATGATGTCTTTCCGGAGGAATTACCTGGTCTTCCACTGAATCGTGAAGTTGAGTTTTCAATATAACTCATACCGGGTGCTTTGCCTATTTCAAAGACACCTTATAGAATGGCCCCAATTGAGTTGCAGGAATTGAAAAAGCAACTCCAAGAGAATCTTGATAAGGGGTTCATACGCCCTAGTGCGTTACCTTGGGGAGCACCTGTTCTGTTTGTTAAGAAGAAAGATGGATCAATGAGACTCTGCATTGATTATCGAGAACTTAACAAGATCACTATCAAGAAAAAATATCCTCTCCCACACATTGATGACCTATTTGACCAACTATGTGGAGCTCAATACTTTTCCAAAATTTATCTTCATTCAGGGTATCATCAATTAAGGGTCAAAAGGAAGGATATACCAAAGACGGCTTTCCGTACAAGGTATGAACACTGTGAATTTATAGTGATGCCATTTGGTCTTACTAATGCCCCTGCTATCTTCATGGAACTAATGAATAGAGTCTTTAGAGACTATCTTGATCAGTTTGTGGTACTCATTATAGACGATATTCTTGTCTATTCAAAGAGCAAGGAAGAACATGAAGATCACTTGACAATTATTTTGAAGACCCTGAGAAAGGAGAAGCTTTATGCCAAATTTAACAAGTGTGAATTTTGGCTTCAAATAGTTGCATTTTTGGGTCACATAATCTCAAAAGAGGGGATATCTGTGGATCCAGCAAAAACATAGGTTATCGAAAGATGGCCGAGACCAACAATAGTAACCGAGATCCGAAGTTTTCATGGTTTGGCTGGATATTAGCGACATTTTGTGAAATATTTTCCACAATTATCTAATCCACTCACCAAGTTGGCTTGGAAAGGAGTTAAGTTTGTTTAGATGGAGGAATGTGACGATAATTTCAAGGAGTTGAAAATAAGGTTATCCAGTGCACCTGTGCTCACACTGCCTTGTAGTGGAGAAAGGTTTGTGATCTACAGTGATGCATCCAAGAAGGGATTGGGGTGTGTACTTATGCAAAATGATATGGTGACAGCTTATGCCTCACGACAGTTGAAAACACATGAGCAAAATTACCCAACTCATGATTTGGAGTTAGCTGTGGTAATCTTTGCATTAAAGATTTGGAGGCATTACATTTATGGTGAAAGGTGTGATATTTATACTGATCATAAAAGTTTAAAGTATATTTTCACACAAAAGGAGCTGAATATGCGCCAAAGAAGATGGTTGGAGCTGATTAAGGATTATGACTGCTCAATCCATTACCACCCTGGGAAAGAAAACAAGGTGGCAGATGCCTTAAGTCAATAAGACCATGCCAGTTTATCCATGATGGGGATCACAAAAGACCCAATATTTATGGATTTACAAAGAATGGATCTTGGAATTATAATGGAAGGGGAAAAATATTATCTTTCTCAAATGAATGTTCAACCATCTATACATGTGAAAATTAAAGAGGCACAGAAAGAAGATGTTGAGTTACAAAAGAAGGTGAGAAATGTTCTTGAATTCAACCTTGATTGTGATGGGATAATAATGTTCAGGAATCGAGTTTGTGTTCCTCCCATCCCTGAATTAAAGAAAGAGCTGCTGGATGAGGCTCATAGTTCTTCATTATCTATTCATCCTGGAAGCACGAAGATGTATAGGGACCTGAAAGAGTACTTCTGGTGGGATGGCATGAAAATAGATGTTGCTGAATATGTCTCTCGATGCTTGGTTTGTCAGCAAGTTAAAGCTGAGAGACAGAAGTCTAAGGGGATGTTACAACCATTACCCATACCTGAATGGAAATGAGAAAACATCACTATGGACTTTGTCACAGGACTTCCCAAAACATCCAAATGCAATAATGCTATCTGGGTCATAGTTGATCGTCTTACAAAGTCTTCACACTTCATTGCTATTAGAGAGGATTTCTCTCTGGATCAGCTTGCCAGGATATATGTAAAGGAAGTGGTAAGATTTCATGGAGTAGAACATTCTATTATATCTGATTGGGATCCGAGATTTACCTCAAAGTTCTGGCGAAGTATTCAGCATACTCTGGATACAGATTTGAGTTTCATCACTGCTTATCATCCTTAGACAGACAGTCGGTCTGAGAGAAAAATCCAAACTCTAGAAGATATGTTGAGATCTTGCTCTATGGATTTCAAAGGTGGTTGGGATCAACACCAACAATTGGTGGAATTTTCTTATAATAATAGCTTTCACTCCAGTATTCAGATGTCTCTTTATGAATCTCTCTATGGAAAGAAATGCAGGACTCCAACTTGCTGGGATGAAGTTGGGGAAAGAAAGCTATTAGGACCTGATCTCGTTGATGAAATGATAGAAAAGGTCAGATCTATTCAACAACACATAAGAGCAGCTCAAAGTTGATAGAAAAGTTAAACCGACAACCGAAGAAAAGTCCTAGAGTTTGAAGTGGGCGATAAAGTGTTCTTACGGATATCTCCCTGGAAGAGAGTCATGAGATTTGGAAAGAAGGGGAAGTTGAGCCCTAGATATATCAGTCCTTTCAAAATACTGGATCGTGTTGGGAAGGTAGCTTACCGATTGGAGCTTCCACCGAATCTCTATCATGTTTACAATGTGTTCCATGTATCTCTCCTGAGAAAGTACATACCTGATCCTTCACATGTACTCAACTGATAAGTTGTACCGCTGGAGCAAGATCTTTCTTATAAAGAACAACCGATAGAGATTCTGGATCGTAGCGAAAAAGTCCTACAAAACAAGACCACTCGATTGGTGAAAGTTTTATGGAGGAACCACCAATTATAAGAATCTACATTGGAGCTTGAGGATATGATGAGAGAGAGGTATTCTCATCTGTTTGTCACAAAGTGACGAATTTTGATGGTGAAATTCATTTTAAGGGGGGTAGAATGTAACACCCAAGACTTTTATGTGAAATATTTTGTTTTTATGTTATATAAATCATCAAAGGAATCTTTCACTACACACAACACTAGCTTGGCTTGCTTTACATGCAACAGCGGCCTTCCTTGATAGCTTGCGTCGTACGCAATACCGAGTTTCACTAAACAATGATATGCTATTAAAATATTATTAAAACTAGTCGTTATGAATACTAATAACCACTTTTTGAAATTTTTGAAATTTTATTTTTTAAAATGGACTTCATTTTTGAACTCGGAATATCGAAATTAGCCTAGGGTGAAATTTTGGTATTTTTCTGAAAACATTCAATTTTTGATGAATAGTGAAACTACTAAGTGGCTGTTAAAAAACTGAATTTTTCATAAAACATAATTTTACCGCTTTTGTGAGTGAAATTTCAAAAATCCAAGAGACACGGTTGATGTGAGTAAGTAAAATGTTGTTCAATGAGATGAAAATAATTTTTTGGTGAATAGTAACATATTACTTTTTTTACCATGGTTAAAAGTAAATAGGGTAATTAAGGGTAAAAATGATATTATTATTACACTAACACATGTCCTAAATCTATTGGACAAGTGTAATTCAACCAAAAACAAACTTAGGAATAACATATGACCATTTATGCCCACTTGGATTAGATTAGGACATTTATTATTAATTTATTTAAAAGGGTTAAAATAGTTAAAATCAAAGTTTAATAACTAAAGCATTTTTAATATGCGGTTATAAATAAGATAAATTCGACTATAAATATTCAATAGAAATCTAAAAATATTTCCTACATAATGGTATTTTATTTTTAATTTTTAGACATTAAATAATTTAATTTATTTATGACACAACGATGAGGGAGTAATTATCTTATTAATGAAATATTAACATAATTGATTTTATAAATACCCAAATAAATATAATATGAGACTTTTTATGAATTCCACTAATTTTCTAGGTTAATATTACATGTTAGTATTGATTTAATTAAATTTCTTTGAACTTATCATTCTGTTATGATTTTCACAAAAATCAATTACTAAATAATGTCAAATTGACATAAAATAGTTTTTAAAACAAATATTATATTATTAATTGTTATTTTATTCCTAAAAATCTAAGGTTCGTCCAAATGACTTATATAAAGTTATATATATTAATAATAAACAACTTGGGGTTCGTTTGGCTTGATATAGTAAGTTTATTAACCTTATAGTATAAGAACACAAGATGACACGGTAAAAGTAAAATTATTTATCTTATTGTTAAATCTAAATGATAAGATTAAAATAGGAACCAAAATTTCTCTAAATTCTATTGTATGAGAGTATTTCCACCCATCCCCACCTTAGCCTCGAAATAAATCAATTTAGAGCTATTTAAAACTGAACTTGACTTTATAATAAAATAATATTTTAAGTTATTCCAAAGGTGCCTCTCTCCTCCCTTATAAAAGGGCACCTCCTCCCTCTCTTCCTCACACCACATTGAGCCTTCATGCTCGGCCAAACCCTTCCATTTTCTCCTCTCCACTTCCCTAGGGACATCCTAGAGGTTTTGGTCTTCTTCAAAGACCAATTTTAGTGCCCTAAAAGGAGATCTCAAAAAAGAACTTCAAAGAAGAGAAGGTTCGGACACTTACAAAACAAGTCGGACCTAAGGTAAGGGAAATATCACAATCTCATTTTTATCCAAGATTGTTTATACTTTGGTATTTACTGGGGTGTATTTTATCATCCACATCCATGTTTCATCAATATGTAATATTTATATCCTTATGTAATATTTTATATCCAATTTTACCATTCGTTGATTTTTTAGTAAAAGATATGAAAGGAATCTTTTGTTGTTTTTCATTCGAGGAACTTTTTGACTTCTCCGACAAAAGTACGAAGAATGTTTTATTTAACTTATGCTGCATGAATGGATATTTAAAAAATTATTTTCAAGAAGCTCCCTTTACAAGTTTTCAAGTTTATTTTTAATCAACTAATTTTAAAATTGTGTGACATGTTAAGAAAGAAAAATTGTTTTTGAAGTACAAAGGATATTTTCCTCAAAAATGGAGTTCAAGTGTTTTATCAAAATTATTTCCAATCTATGATAATAATGGGTTCTGTTTCTATCCCTATTATTACATGGATTTGATTATGTTTTGATGGAAATATTTTTATGAATTCCTTTATCATATATGAATTGTTTTATGATGTCATGTTATTTAAGAATCCCATTTTTATTACATGGGTTATGCTATGATTTATGGTTTATGATTTCGTGGCACACATAAGAATGGTATCATTAAGAGATGGGTGGGACCTATATCTCCCTCCAATGCATTGGGTAAAGATTTTATATCTCATGAGATAGACATGGCTGGAATGTTAGGTTATACCGGTTCAGTGAAATAGGACTGAAACGAGGGTGACTCGGTTCAGAAATGGACTTTGTCCACTAAGATAGTCTTGGCAATGAGTCTTGACTAATAAGAAATGATTCTCTATGATTATGTGTGTATGCCACAATGTTACAGGTTTTAAGTTATGAATATTGGGATCACATTTCACTTCTATGATTTATCCCATGTTTTGATATTATGATCTCTTTTGCAGGATAAGATTTCTAAAAGTTATGTTCTTATGTATATGATGTGATTGAAATTTCTTTTGTCTACACTTACTGATCATTTGAGCTCACCCTTTGGTATGTTTTATTTCCCTAGGTCAGGAAGAAGGTTATTAAGTATAATATGCCAAAAAGGGACTCTATATATGATGAAATAAATGGGAGGCAAAGTAGATTCTTTATGATCCTGTTGTTTATGTTTCCCAGTTTCTAAAGACACTATACCTATATGGTCCTTTCTTGGTTTTGTTATATGTTGTAATAAGTGTGCTTCAATTCTGAAGTAATAACAATGTATGTAAAGTATGGGTCGTTATAGGGGTTGTATGCAATTATTTCCTAGAGGGTTTCTTATTGTGGTTAGTTGTTTGCTTCTCTACAGCCTGTTGTTCTATGGATTGATTACTGTTTTATATCATCCTGTTACTGTTATTTTTTACTGCCTACTATTTACTATTACTGTTTACTACTTATTGTACTATTTCCTTCCATATACTCACTGACTGTATGGTACAAATCTTCAGGTGGATTCCTACTGGGATTAGCCTCACACCCTTTTTGGGTCATGTTTTGGGCCCAAAAAGACTATTTTGATGCAGGTATAGGCAAGGGAATGCGACCTTCAATTTCGGGTACTTGATAGTTTGGAGCAGGAGAGCATGGGACCAAGCTGTGGCTTGCGATTCTGAGGAGTTTCTTATATGTATATATATGGTACTTTGGTTTAGTATTGTATTGAGCATTGTGACTTGTTTGGCTGATTTCCTAGACATATGTATCATTCATCATTTCATATATACATGTGTGCTCTAGTTGTTTATTGTTTTAGTCTTACACTGTTTATTATTGTTGGATATTTACTGCTTCTGCTATTTTATTCTTTGTTTACTTCCGTTGTGTACTCTTCCAATGAGGGAATAGATTTCCCAATATCACACCCAAGGCCCTCGCTTCTAGTCGGTAGCCTCTGGGGTTTGGGGAAATGCTCTTGAGGCCATGTGATCAACCGGGTATGGGGTGCCTCTAGGTGCCTTTTGGAACTGGGAGGTTATAAAGTGGTATCAGGGAAATTCTTTTCTCTTGATATACTGGTTAGATCCTTTAGCCATGTATAAGATGGATTCGGTACTTGGTAATAAGCTTTTCCCAGGAGTATCTAACCCGTGTACATGGAAAATCCAATATACCTTGTTTATTGCAGTTTTATGGTTTTGAGATTTACGGTTGATACGATTTCAACATGAGTGAATCACATGATTTGTGTTGTTATTGTTGTTACTATTGTGATTCTATTTTTGTCACAACCCAAGAAGATGAGGGTATTCCGTCTCATGCATCATATATGTACTTATTGGAAATCACATGTCATGCATTCTTGCCATGCCATCTAGGGGGCATTAGCGATTTCATTTTGTTGTGATAGACGTTATGTAGATTAAGCATGTTGTTGTGATAGATGCTTTGATAGAATCCGTGTAGTTTGATAGATAAAATTGTTTGTATTGAACCTTTATATAAATGAACTCCAAATTTTGATTCTTGAGGTGTTATGGGCCCTCCTAAATCAGAGGTTGGTGGATCATTGTCTTATTTCCCTTGTATTTGATATATAGGATATGTCAAGCTTTGATTCGCGAAGTGTATGGGCCCTCACTGATCAGAATTTGGAAACTCCATTTTTTTCTGTGTTTTCTGGGCTTTAGAGCAGTTTCTGAGCTACTGCCTTGAAAAATCCCAGAATACATGGCCTATACTTGACGACACACCATGTAGTTTTAAACCGTTTCACTCACTGTGTGAGAAGAAACATGGGGTGGTGAAAATTTTTTCAGAAACACGCTATGTAATATAGTTACATGCCGAGTAATAGTGAGCCGTGTACCCGATCGTGTCACTAACAACACGGGTCGGGGAAGCTCATGTAGTACACGCCGTGTTGTGGATGCACACACTGTGTAGCCTAGATCTAGATACCTGGTCGTGTCACGAACAACACAGGACAGTGTTATCTCTCTTATACATGACATGCTTGTTCAGAAAACGCCGTGTATGGTTCAGTCGTGTAGCTGGGCATGTAACTAACAACTCGGGTCTCCGAAACCTTGTCTGGTACACGCTGTGTCCTTATTGAACACTCCGTGTAGTCGAGGGTTAAAGGGATCATGTGGGCTAGCCGTGTAAGGATACATAGTCAAGGTAATGGAGTTCCAGTACACGCTGTGTGTGGTGACAACACGCCGTGTAGTCTAGGGTGTTACATGAATAGTTGTGGATGAAGTACAAGCCCATGTGTCTGGCTTAAGATGGAACGTTGTTTAGTTTTATTCACACCGTGTAGTCGTGTTTTGTATAACTTTTTTATTCTTTCCTCATGTTCCCAATTTGTACTCTTGAGTTCTCAGTCTTTGATAATTATGATCTAAGGTGAGCTTTTGATCTTTCCGAGTTATGCCTCTGAGACGTCCTCCGGTTGTACGTCAACTGTCAGACGGTGATCAGACAACGGATATTTCCAATCAGAGATCTCCTACAGATCCTTCTACAGATCTTTCTGTTGTGCCAGCCTTGGAACCAGAAGTTATACCCATTGCAAGCGCTGATGCACAGTTTAGGGAGGACTTCCAGAGGATGATGCATACCATTTAGGGAGCGCTGCCTCTTGCCCCGTCGATGGCTGAGTAGACGCGGGTTTTCCGGCAGGTTCAACCTCCTACTTTATCAGGGGATGGAGGGCCCCAGGCTGCAGAGTCATGGTTAGAGGCCACACTGACGATCCTCGAGTAGATGGAGATACCTCTAGAGAAAATGGTATAGTTGGATACTTATATGCTCTGAGACACCGCTAAGAGGTGCTAAGAGGTGATCTCACAGTCCGGGCACCAACATAGTATGACATGGGACGAGTTCTGGTGCATCTTCTATGATTAATTTTATCCAGAGACCATGAAGGACAACCGAGCCTAGGAGTTTATGAGTCTCGTGCAGGGTACTCTATCTGCTATGGAGTATTTGTATCGTTTTACCGAGCTGTAGCGCTTCACATCGATTCTAGTAGGTGATGAGTTTTTCCTTGCTAGGAAGTTTGAGGACAGTCTCCGGAAGGAGATCCATTCCCTGGTGAATATCTTCAGGTTGACTTTGATATCATCTATCATCAACCAGTCATTGATCATTGAGTTCAATCTGAGAGATTCTAGAGCAGTAAGACAGGGCAGTTTGACATCCATAGTGAGACCTCCTCCTACAGATAGCAGGAAGCACCGCAGGGAGTCTACACGAGAAGATAAGGGTAGGTGGTATGTATATTCAGGTATCCAGGTAGTATGCTACCAATGCGGTAGGAGTGGGAATACTAGTCCTCAGTGTCATAGAGATTTGATGGAGTGCCGATCTTGTGACAAGATGGCCTATCTTCAGCATTTTTCTCAGATCTTCTAACCTATAGCTGGTGCTAGGGGTTCTCCTATGACCTCGTGTACAGGAGATGTATCGCCAATTGCTCAGCAGTTTGGGAAATGGAGTTCATTCGGCCGTTCGGGCCGAGGTGGACGTGGAGACCATGGTGGTCAGTCACCATGTTATCAACGACAACATAGTGGATCAGCTCAGAGTGGTCAGCCAGGGGCGCAGGGCCGTGGTATAGTCCAGACTTTCGTTGTGGAGCAGACCCATCAGGAGCAGGATCCCGACCCTTCTTCAGTTTGTGGGATGATCTTAGTAGCATTATTTTTATCTTCATCTATTTTCGATACTGGTGCTTCACATAGTTTTATCTGTGTTTCTGTTGTAGAGAGCCTTGGGCTCTGTATATTTTCATCTGCAGACATGTTGACTCTTGATACACCATTGGGAATGAGGACATCTAACATATGTCAGTGCAGAGAGTTCCCTCTTGAGGTTGTAGGGTGTCACTTCTTATGGGACATCTATGTCCTAGAGATGACAATCTATGATGTCATTCTCATAATGGATTGGTTAGTTCCCCTCCAGGCAGTCGTTGATTGTTATCGTCGTAGGGTGAGTTTTGTATCACCAGAAGGTGGATGTTTGCTTCATAGAGGCGAGTAGGATGTCCAAGAAGGTATAGCCAGAGCAGAGCATCATGGTCTAGGAGGAGTTACAACCCAAATTTCCAGTCTTTATCTGAATGACCAGGGGACTTCATAGGTAGACTTTTCTCTAGTGGTGGATCATTTCAGGGATGTCTTCCTAGAGGACTTTTCATGATTGCCTCTGGAGTATGAAGTAGAGTTCTCGATTGAGCTCAATCCAAGGGCGACACTAGTGTCCATTATTCCTTATAGTTTGGGTACACCTGAGTTGCAGGATCTCAAGAAGTAGATGGAGGATTTGAATGAAAAGGGTTTCATCTGACCCAGTACTTTTCATTGGGGTTTGCCTGTCCTATTTGAGAAGAAGGCAGACGACACCATTTGGCTTTGTGTGGATTATTGGAAGCTGAACCAGTTGATGGTCAAGAACCGATATCCATTACCAAGGATCGATGACCTTTTTTATCAGCTTTGAGGAGCCCAGGTGTTCTCGAAGATCGATTTGAGGTCCTGTTATCATTAGTTGTGCGTTAGACCATCAGATGTACCTCTTAAATCCTTCAAGAGCAGGTATGGTCTATACGATTATATGGTCATGTGATTCAGTCTCATGAATGCTCCAACAGTTTTTATGGAACTGATGAACCGAGTGTTCCATCCACACTTTGATTCCTTTGTGGTGGTTTTCATGGACGACATCTTGGTGTACTCTTACACTCGACACCATCATGCTACCCATCTTGATATCGTTCTGAGTACATAGATAGAGCATAAGTTAAATGCTAAGCTCTTGAAATGCCACTTTTGGATGAATTAGATTCACTTATTTGGTCACATTATCTCAGAGACAAGAGTATCAGTAGACCAAGAGAAAGTGAGAGCTGCAGTTTCCTGGGAGTAGCCGAAATATGTCTTTGAGGTACGAAGTTTTCTAGGGCTGGCTGAATACTACAGGCATTTCATAAAGGATTTTTCACACCTGGTAGCACCACTGAGAGTTCTGAACAAGAATGGCGCAAAGTTCTTATGGTCAGACTCTTGTGAGTCAGCCTTTGAAGAGCTCAAATGGATGTTGATGTCAGCATCGATACTAGTCTTTCCAGAGCTGTGCAAGAGCTATACAGTATATGGTGATGATTCAGGTGTTGGTTTGGGAGTTTTGATTATGCATGGAGATGGAGTCATTGGGTATGAGTCTCGTTAGTTGAGGCCATACGAGGGGATCTACTCGACACACGATCTGGAGTTGGCAGCTGTTGTTCATGCCTTACGCAGTTGGAGACATTACCTTCTAGGACACTTATTTGTGGTTTCACTGACCACAAGAGTATCAAGTAAATCTTTACTCAGTGTGATCTGAATCTGAGATAGCGCAGGTGGGTCGAGTATCTTTATTCCTTCGACTTTGAGCTTGCTTATACGCCGGTAATGGGAAACACATTGGTTGATACATTGAGCAACAGAACTCAGATTCGGGAAGTTCAAGAGGCCAGCAGTGAGTGGATGCTTATGGCTCTATTCTCTGAGATGCATTTGAAGGTGCATGACAAACAGGGTAGACATTTATTTTATCATTTTCTGTTACCTATACTCTTCTCAGTCGGGTACAGATGAGGCAGATATCAGACTCATAAGGCCTATTCATACGGGGGAGTGTGTCAGGATAGGACCCTCTTCTTGGATGGACAGTGGGCGAGGATGAGATCTTGCATTTCCAGGGACCCGTATGGGTGCCAAGAGGCATACACGAGGAAATGATGCGAGATTTTCATTCTATAGTTTGGGCAGTTCATCCTGTCATCACCAAAATGTATCTTGATCTACACCATAAGTACTAGAGGCCAGGAATGAAGAGTGATGTTGATGGGTTTGTCATGAGAAGTTATTCTTATCAGTAGGTGAATTCGGAGTATCAACGACCAACATGGATTTCAATGTAGTTACCCATCCCTGAGTGAATGTGGAATGATGTCACGATGGACTTTGTGATTGGGTTACCAAGGTCACCTCAAGGGAGTGATGCTATTTGGGTCATCGGCGATAGGATTACGAAGGATGCTCACTACTTGCAGATCAAGGAGACCTACAATGTTGATGAGATCGGATGGTTGTACATCTGAGAGATTGTATGTCTGCATGGAGTTCCACACTCTATTGTTTCAGACAGAGATGTGAGCTTTACTTCTCATTTCTAGAAGGGTCCTCAGAAGGCTTTGGGTACACAAGTACTTTTGAGTACATCATACCATCCCCAGACAGATGGCCAGCCCGAGCGTACAATTCAAGTGCTTGAGGATATGCTCTGAGCTTGCACTCTATACTTTGGCGGTTCATGGGAGAAGCATATTCCTCTTGTGGAGTTTTCCTATTACAATAGTTTTCACGTGATTATTAATATGGCACCTTACGAGGCTTTGTACGGTAGGCCGTGTCGATCACCGTTGTACTGGCTGGAGGTAGGAGAGGCAGCTTTTCTGGGACCTTTCCTTGTTCAGGATACCTCAGAGTAGATAGATTTGATTAGGAAGAGGATGGTTACAGCACAGTCCCGAAAGAAGTCTTATGTTGATCAGCAGAGATGACCTCTGGAGTTCGTGGTTGGGGATCATGTTTTCCTATGTGTCGCATCGAGGTTGGGACACAAGAGGATATGGAGATAGGTAAGCTTTCACCGCGGTACGTTGGGTCGTTTGAGGTGTTAGAGACAGTTGGTCCGGTTGCCTATCGGTTGCAGTTACCTCAGAGGTACCGGGATATTCACAACACATTCCATGTCTCTCAGCTCCGACGATACTTTTCAGACCCGTCTCTTGTCTTTGAACTTGAGGAGGTTCAGCTCAAAGTGGACGCATCATTTGAGGTGAATCCTTTCTAGATTTTTTATCACAGTATGATGGTTCTCTATGGTCGGTCTGTTCCTCAGGTACGGGTGCTATGGAAGCTTAAAAGGGTATAGGACGAGACTTGGGAGAGGGAGGCCGATTTGTGATCGCAGTGGCCGGAGCTGTTCGAGGTGTCTTCTTCTACGCCTCGCTAGAGAAATTCGGGGATGAATTTCTTTAAGGGGGGAATTTTTAAAGAACCTGGATCTTCATTTCAGGAAAAATTTTCCTTTTCTTGTCGTTTTTGAGAAAAAAATGAAAATCCGGAAATTTTTGAAGTACATGTCGTGTACATTGACGCAGCGCCAGGCCGTGTGCTGGTAGTGTCCGGGCCACACACACGGTGTGTAGGGGTGATGCGGAGACCACTTAAAGCGGAGAATCAAAAGGCCAAGTATACTCTGTGTACCCCATAATTAAACTCCATGTAGTTTCTTTTTTTCATTAAATAGACCAGGGTCATTCCTAATCGACGAAAACCCCTTCTTCTCCAGGTTCCTCGACCAAGAGCGACCCATACGGCTGCAGACATCTTCCGAGCCCCTGAGCCTCCGTTTATTTTCTGAATCGACAGCCGTCAATTGCGTTGGAACTGTAGTAGTGAGATCTTCCTTCATCTTGAGTTTCATTACATAATTTTCCCTCTTTCTCGAGATATCGTGGGTTGAATGTTATGTGAGTTTTCGTAGATCTAGGCCATTATAAGGAGAATCAATCCTCGTGGTTCAAGTATTTTGATCTCCTACCATCAAGGTAAGGGGGTTTCTCCTTAAATTTTTATGTCTTTGAGTTTTATGTGCAAATTCCACCAATACCTGGGAACGAGGTACTGCATGTTTACCTTTGTTCCACTGTTGTTTTCCTGCCATGCTTGTATGATTGTGTAGAGGTAAATTTGATCATGTGTGAGGATAATTTGTTGTGCTTGGATGTTTTTCCCATGCCTTGTTCTGTTTACGACCCTTTGGGTCTTGTTTAACCATTGTCTGTTATGCTTGTTTCATTGCATTGTGACTGTAGAATGGAATGATATTCATGACATGTTTGTTATGTTGTAGACTGGTTAGCCAAGTAGCTCTATAGGTATACTTTATCCTTATAGCATTATTATACCCTGACTAGCATAGAACCGCGAAAATCTGGTGCTATAGACTATAAGGGATAGACCGAGTTTTCTTCACAGAGTGTCTTGGACAATATAGACTACATGAGGGTAGCCCGAGTGGGCTTCCTCAGAGAGTCTTCTACATTTAGACTACAGGGGATAGACCGAGTGAGCCTCCCAGATATTCTTCGTTATTATAGACTACATGAGGGTAGACTGAGTGAGCTTCCTCAAAGAGTCTTTACTTTTTTTTAATTTCTTTAAAACCTTTCTAGGCTAGAGAAGGAATTGAATGAGCGAGCTTCCTTAGAGAGTCTGTGATAGACCTGAGATTATAGGAGGAATTCACTGAGCAAGATTCTTAATAGATTTTATAGACCTTGGGGTTATAAGAGGGTTAGACCGCATGATCATCCTCAGAGAGTCCCTGAATACCCTAGACTGTAAGGGGAATTAACGAAGGGATTTTCCCAAGAGAGTCATATAATTTTGAATGACCAAACCAGAGGGGTTAGGGTGAGTTCACTTCTCAGAGGGTTGTGGGTACTTCTTGGATATGACCAGAGGGGTTGGCTGCGAGTACTTCCCAGAGGGGTTCCTGTTGTGGTTAGCTATTTGCTTCTATCCTGCCTGTTGTTCTATGGATTGATTACTATTGTATATCATCCTATTACTGTTACTATTTACTGCCTGTTGTTTACTGTTACTATTTACTTCTTATTGTACTATTTCCTTCCATATACTCAATGAATATAAGACACATATCATGGGGTGGTTTCCTACTGGGATTAGTCTCACACCCTGTTTGGGTCATGTTTTGGGCCCAAACAGACTATGTTGTTACAGGTATAGACAAGGGCAAGTGCCCTTTGACTTCTGATACTTGATTGTTTAGAGCAGGAGAGCATGGGACCCAGCTGAGGCTTACGATGATGAGGAGTTGCAAATTTTTATTTCTTTGGTACTTTGGTTTAGTATTTTATTCAACATTGTGACTTTTTTGGATGGTTTCCAAGATTTATTTATCGTGCATAATTTCATATATACATGTGTGATCTAGTTGTTTATTGTTTTAGTCTTCCAATGTTTATTGTTGATGGATATTTACTACTGCCGCAGTTGTCTTCTTTGTTTACATCCGTTGTGTACTACGCTAATGAGGGAATATTTTCCCTACTATCACACCCAAGGCCATAATTTCTAGTCAGCCACCTCTGGAATTTGGGGAAATAATCTTGAGGCCATGTGACCAACCAGGTATGCGGCGCCTCTGGGTGGCTTCCGGAACCGGGACGTTGCAGAGTTTTCCCATTTTCCCAAAGTGGTTTGGGATCCCCCATCTTCCCATAGTGGATCAGGTTTCCGTATATTTATATATTGGATCAGGATATAACAATTTACAATTTTGTTTCAGAATGCACGAGTTTCCCATATTGAATCGTGATCGTTTAATTTTTCCCCATCAGTATCTCATGAGATATAAATATTTTTCCAATTTAGTGTTTGGAGATATATGTCCCACCCTACACTTAATGAATCCCTATAATCATGTGCCAAAAGTTAATATAGAATTCCTCACATCCTAACCAGTGAATTGAAATGGGTACTATTTTTATTCCATCACAGAATAATCTATGTTAAACAGATAGGTTTCATAACAATTTCATAAAATCATAACCCACAAAATGAAGCGGGTTATAAACTCATATAACTCATGGAAGTGAAATTTGTTTCATAAAACATATTCTTTAAAAACATAAACCAAGGATGAAAGAATATGAATGGTATTCATGGATATTGTCTCTAATAAATACTCATCTATTTCAGTGGATTCCAACTTCAATGTATATGTTATTTGAATGCTCACAATGAGAATTTCATATTGAAAATAACCATTAATTGATATTAAATTTTTTAAAAATTAATCATATTCAACATAATTTTATTTAAGATACACTTTGAAAACATATGATGAAATATTTATAATAATTTAAAATATTAATTGAAGAAAATATCCTATATTATTTGTAAAAAATTATTTTTGAATCATAAAAAATTTTCAGAACCATTTTTTTAAAATAACATTTAAGCCATTTAAAATAATATTTCCTTAAAAAATATAATGAATACTTTAATTCATTTGAAAATATATTTGAATTTACATAAAAATCATATAAATAAGTATTAAAGGAATTTAAAAAATTGAAACATAAACAATTTTTTAAAACATTTTTCTTTGAAAACATTTTTTTTGGGAAGAAAACAAATTTCTTAAAGAAAAGGTAAATAAATCGGATTTTCATAAAATATATATTTATTAATTATCTTATGTTACAATTTGTGGAAAAAATGTTTTAAAAAATGGATAAATCATAGATAGACAGTGTATAAGAACATTTGTGAGAGTTCATAAAAATTTTATTATTATATTTCCTCATTTCTAATATATTCATAATCAATCCTGATAAATGAAGAGAATGTATAAATAAATAGATTTCAAATTGGTAACATTAAATCCTTATAGAATGGAAGGAATAAAATTAATTGAAGCATAAAATATCACAAAAATAATTATATTCATGATATAACATGTCAATGTGTTAAATATACCCCTCATTGAAAAATGTTGGTGCATAACATGGTATGTGTCTGAAAGAAGGCAATTGAAGACAAAATTACTTTATCGATTTGGTAAATTTTGAACCATAAACCCCATAAAATAATGGAAATAATTGGATATTTAAATAACCATATATATATGTTTAACAATAATAAAATAAAATAATTATATGTCTATACACAATAAAAAATAAAATATTGGTGAATAAAGCACATGCCTTCCAAAGATTAATGTGAGACTAGAAAACCCTTACAACCTTTGTAATTGAAATCCATGATCCCAATGAAAAATAAACTAATTTATTTATATAATTATATAATTTAAATTAATTATATAACATTTCGTCAGGATGTATATACATAATATAAAATAATCAAGTAGTTAATATGGAATGTTTATAACTAAAATAATAAGTGAGATAAAAATCACTTACCTTAAATATTGAGTTTCTTCAAACATGATAAATTTTCATGTTTAATAAATACATGTTTATTTTACATATACCAAAGAACCATATTATTATATGTTATAAAATATATGATTTGGTTATTACTTTCAGTTACCCATTTGTTTATGACTTCAGGTTAATATTATGTTTTGGGTAATATTTACTTTGTTTTTTGGAATTTGTTTTGTCCTGTTGTTCAAGATCATCTTAATTATATCATGATTTAAATGTTTAATTATTGTAAATAATGATATATATATAATATATATTAATTATATATGTAATTATAAAATTATATTAAATATTAAAATATGAAATGGAGCACACAGTTCATGGAGTTGGTAGGTTGTACACACGAATGAATGTTGTTTATATTTTATTTTCGTATTGAAAAATATAAATGTAATGATATATATATATATAGTATCATTTTATAAGTATTATTATTTCATCTATTTTATTTAATTTCTCTAACACTATACTTAATATATTCTATTTAGTGTTTGAATGAATCTCTTCACATTAAAGAGGCGGTAGTCCCCACATCAACATCAAAAGTTCTCATATTTACACTAATTTGGAATCATGAAGGTATATGTTTATATAATGATTAAATAATAATAAATAAATCAAAAATATAATATATATCATATAAAATATATTTACCATCACAACTCCCAACCATGGGGGCAATATAGGAAAAACGAACAACGTCATTTCGTGAGGCGGTAGTTCATCGTACACAAAAATGATAAATTTGTTACCCATTAGATGGATGTGTGTGTAAGTGTAAGACTATAACATAGAATAAAAACCTCAATGTATATTAGGTATACATATTTAATTATTTAACCCTGGAATAATAATATTTTAGGAGTGGATAATGAAAATAAAAAAAAAGTTTCTTGAAGAATTATGTTAAATGTTCTTTGGGTACTCCTTATGATTTTCACCAAAGTGATTCTTTATTTTAATTTATATATAGTGGGATGCTTATCAGATTAATTTATGGATTTAAGGAGATTATTTGAGTAAATTTTGTTCTATCCATATCTCTTGAGTGGTTTGAATATATGGGAGGGGTGGGTGCCTTTTTATAGAGGATGTTGAGTGGAAATCTTTTATATTTATGAAATTTCAATTCCACCAATATTTTTCCTAATACTAGTAAAAAATATAATGTATGATATTATATAAAATGGTTTATATGGTATAAATATAACCATATAATGTACTTATGACATGTTTCTAGTTTATTTTGTACTTAATGTGTATCCATTAGTCCCTCATTAAGATAATTTTCTTTTTAATAGTTAGAGTTAATGTTAGTCACTTTCATTAGTATTTTTGGTCAAAAAATATGTTGGACATATTATAAATTGTATATTATGGTGATTACCAATTCGGAATCTATTTTTCCAAACTCTAATAAAATATTTTCAAGAAATAAATTTAAATTTTATCCCTTGAATTAGACAACAAATCAGGTTTCTAAAGTAATAATGTACCCTATATTGAACTGTTTTTATATCCAATTTCAATGTGAAATTGATTCCAATGACCTAAATTTGATTAATTGATATTAAAAGGGTATTATAAAACTATAAAACTGAATAATAAAGTAATTCATATATATTGATAAAATTATTTGAAAAATTAGTTTCCAATTAAATTTTTTTATTATTCAGTATTCATTAAAAAACTAAACTTCACATAAAAATAAAAAAAATCACCTAAAGTAAATTTTGATATTCCAGTACAAAAAATGAGGTTTATTTTCAAAAATATAAAATATAAAAATATTGATAATCATATTTTAAATTTGTTCCCTATTAAAAGGTACTAAAATTTATTTATAGAATAATATGACTCTTTATTTATAATAAGAATGTGGGAGATCCAGATAATGTAAAAAATCCCAAATGTCTCTGGTAAAAAAGCCCAAAATTGACCATTGATATCATGAAAATGTTGATAATAAGAGAAAATTATATTCGAAGAACCTTTTCATAATGTTTAATAATTTTTATAACAATATATACTTACATTATTTCATTTCCTTTCATAAATATAATTTCTCTCTTTAGTCATGTCTTGACCAATTTCCACTTCGCCTCTTCCTGCAAAAAGGAAGGTAATTTTTTTCATTCGTAAAGAACTAACTTGTCATGTGATCGATGATAATTAACCCCATAAATATTCATTTAACATAAAAAAAGGTGGGTATAATAGTTTATACAATATTATTAAATCCTCATGTTTTGAGATTATACTTTAATCTTACAAACTTCATCTGAAATTTAACAAACAAATTAAATAAATTGTCAACCAAATAACCATTATGAATGATGAAAATACAAAACAACATAATTAAGGTCACAAAATCTTCTTAACATTAATCCCATATATATATATATATATATAAAACTAGTACTTGGTAGTCAAAATACAAACATTTGAATACCCTTATCATATATTCTCTTGAATCATTGTAAAAACATGAATTACCACAAACAATTTTGGAAATAAGGAATGCATCATTAATCAATATATTATTGTATATATTCCTTAAATACAAAAATAATTATATTTTTTCAATGATGATATAGGCCAATTTTCAAAGAAAATCAATAATTATATCCCATGTAATCATTACTATCCCATTTACTTATCTATTTAAATCAACTCTTTATTAATCTATTCTTATTTTTCACAATAATAGGGACACATTAAGTGTTACCATCCCCTAATAAAAATTTAACCTTTCCGTTAATTCCCTTTTATAGTTCATTAACATTATTTTATATATATTTTTAGGTAAATAATTGAAAACATATACATTATGATTAATATAACATTATTATCAAATTTCTGTACATATACACGTCAGTTGTCCATATTTAATATATAAAATTACTTACAAATAATAATCTTATACATTAATAACACTTTCATAGAATATAAAATATGAATCATGTATTAAGGTTCATAAACAAGAATCAATTCATTATAATTATGTTTAATGTAAATAATATTGTAATAACATCCTATACCATTCACATTTCATTTACTGTTTCTTTACCTTCAGTATTATATCCAATACAATTAGAACATCCTAGTTCTCTTCATGTGATTTACACTTAGGATATCTAATTTCATCATTCATAAACGTTCTACATCTAAAAATTTCAATTCTAGCCTTGTTCATTCAAGTTCCTCTTATTGACTAAAATCATAAACATTAGGGTAAGAAACACTTTTCCTAGTAGAAAACGACATCATCATGAAACATTACATAAAAGATGTATAAATAATGACGCATAAATCAGGAAACTATGACAACGTAGTTTTATACTAGTATATCCATAGTCATATTATATTTAAATCCTTTATGATATTATGAAAAGGGTTTCTAAATTCTCAAAGAATATCCCCCAAGGGTGTAAAACCAGTTGTGCAGTGGGGACTATTTTTAGGTACCAGTTCCCAATCGAGTTTACCTGAAGAGGGTGTTTTCGATGTTGTTACACCTATGAACATTTTTTCCAAATTCATTTACCCTTATAATATCTAGATAGTGATTTACATCTAAGAAACCACTCTCTCTTTTCTTCAAAAACATTTCTAAGACATTTTCATACATGTTAACTCACCTCCATACATATCCTTAGAGAAATCCCTAGAAATGTATTTGAAAATATACCTTGGGACTTCACTAATGTTTTCTCATCCTCGATTCAAAATATTAACTAAATGTTTAATTTTATAACAACAATAGTATCCCACACTTAAAAAACATGGATATTACATCAATTTAGTGAAATATTCATCACATTACAAAAACAAATTCCGTAGAACCATGACCACAATATTCTAGTTTAGGGAATGATTTTAAATATCTTATTTAAATAAATTCTCAATTAGTACTCATAATTAATCCCATTATTTATAACCTAGATAATGGAAACATAAGAAAGTAGTGTTATGAAATTACTTATATGGGTAAATAATGGAAATACATCAGAATAACATGAACCTATAGGTATGAGAACATGTGCATGGAATTATAATACCATACCTGGTATAAAAATATCATAATCACGACACATGGAATAATTATTGGTAGTTCATAAGGCATAAAATTATAATATAATCACGATAATGAACCATGATATCATATTATGGGTATTATAAAAAGAATTTATTCAAAACACATAAAAATTTAATATCCTTTTTATATGTCAAGTCTCATTTTCTAAAATGTATCTGGGAACATCATGGGGACTACAAATACTCATTTGGACACACACACTTCTAAATTCATAGACCTTTCATTTTGTGGGATTGTATTTTTTTGATATTCCCATAGTGGATCAGGATTCCCCATCTTCTAATAGTGCATCATGTCACACATGTTTCCCATTTTGGATCTGGAAGCACATGGTTACCATTTTAGATCAGACCCCTTGACTTGCCTCCCATCCTTATATCATGAGATATAAATAATTACCCAATTGGTTGGAATAGATATAGATCCCACTAGTCATATAATTAAATCTCACATGCATGTTCCACAAGATAATAATAAATTAATAATATCATAACCCATGAAATGAAATGTATATCATTAACATTTTATCACAAAAAAACCTATGTTAAATACATATGATTTATAATCATTTCATAAAAGCATATCCCATGAAAAGAAACATGTTCCAAAACCATATAACTCATGGATGATAAACAGGTTTCATAAACATCATTCCATGAAAACATAAACCACTTAGGTGAGAATATTAATTCTATTCTTGGATCATGTCCCGAATAAATGTGAAACTATTAAAAGCATTTAGTCGAAGATGGAGAATTATTTTTAATGATTATATAGAGTATTTCTAAATGAATGTCACATTTATTGTAAATTCACATTCAATAATGTAGAACAAATTAAAAATACATTTCATAAAAATAATCAAAACAGTTCAAGTAATATTTAAAATAATTTAAAACATTTTTTGAGGAAACTTTACATTCTTCTTTTATTTTTTTGAAACTGAAAACCTTTTCAAAAATGAGTTTCTTTAAAGATAATAATGATGAAATTTTTATAACTTTTTTTCATGAATAATTATAATGGAATCATGAAAAAATTCCAAAATCATTTTTAATTTACATTGAAAAATTATAATGAAGGCTTGAAAACATTTTAAAACACTTTTTTTAAAACATAAATAATTTTTATATCCTTCTTGAAAACATGGATTTTTGAATAAAAAATTGGACTAAAAATTGAAATGAAATAAAATTTTATTAAAAACACTTTTGTATTATGTTAATTATGAAATATATGGAAAATGGTACCAATAACTGGAGAGATCATGGTTAACCATAGGAGAATAAAAATCAATGGATTTATTATGATGTAGATTATAATATTTTATCAATGGTAGAAAATTCATAAACAACTGTCATAAACAATGATATTGTTTCAATAAAAAATTAACACTTTAGTAAAATTAATAAGTATTAATATTGAAAGAATAAAATTTAATGAATCTTAATATATAATGAAAATTTGTAGGTTCATGATATCTACTGTCAGTGGGTAGTTATACTCCTCATATAAAAATATAGTTGGTTAACATGTCTTGTGTCTCAAAGAATGAATATTGTAGAAAGATTAGATTACAAAATTGGTTACATTGAAACCATAAACCCCATAAATAAATGTTCATAAAATATATGTGAAAATAACTTAAAATTTAATTATAATATTCGTAGAATAAAATCATGGATAGTATATAAACCAAAAAAAATAAATGTGTGTTGAATAAAACATAAGTCTTAGAGAAAGAAAACTAAGATGAGAAAGCTTATACTAATTAAGTAATATTAGAGTTGTGATGCCATTAAATAAAAAAATAAAATTTTAATATAATTAAATAATGTAAATTAATTATGTAACATTTCATAGGGATGTATATACACCGCAAAAAATAATTGATTAGTGAATTTGGCATGTATATGAAACAAATAAAAAATAATATGAAATTTCCAACATTAAATATTTACATTCTTCATTCACATTAACACCACCTCTATAAAAACTATATTATTATTACAAATCTATCATATTACCATATTATTATATCTCCTCATATATATTATTTTTATAAATTTATATTACCCATTGGTCAACAAATCCATTTTAATGTTATGTTTTAGGTAATTCTTTTTCATATGTTTTGGTTGGTTATTATAGATCATCTTAAGTAGATGATGAAATAAATATTTACAAAATTTAAATTATGTTATAAATATCAATAATATTTATTATATTTGTATTTATAATAATCTATATAATTTTTATATATGAAATGTAATACACCACTCACGGAGATGGTATGCCATGTGTATGAATGAACTTGTTTCCATTTATTTGACATAATGAAACATTGAAATTTAATGATGTGTGCATTTGTGTGTGTGTTTGTATATATCTAATATCAATATAGAATCATTATTCTTTCATATTTAACAAATCATATCATTTTGATGAGGTGATAGTCCACTAGTCCATAAATGAAGTTGTCGTATTTACCTGAAATGGAAATCCTAAAGGTATGTGATTATATAATAATTACAGAAGTATCAATAAATAATAAATACACTATATATCATATAAAAAATGTTTACATAACAACACCCAACCATAATATATGGTAAATTAAAAACACAAACATTATTTCACAAAGCGGTAGTTCTCAAAACAAAAAAAATGATAAGTTCATTACCCATTAGATGGATGTTTGTGTAAGTGTATCTATAATCATTACAATAAAAACATAAAAATGTATTTAAGATACATAGGTTAATATTAAATAATTTAATAAAAATATTTTAGGGCTTGGATAATGAAATTAAAATGAAGGAACTCAATAAGAGATGTTACATCTTGGAAACTCTACTTGGTTTTCACCTAAGGGCTACCTTGATTGGATTTATTCCCAAAATGATGAATCTAGTTGTAAGGGGGATGTTTGGATCTTATTGAATCAGTGTTTTGGATATCTAAATTGATTTATAGGTGTGAATAACTAAGAGTGGTGAGTTTCTTTTTATTGTGGATGAGGAGTGGAATTATTGACAAAAATTTAATTCCACCAATGTTTTTTCATTGAAAAGTGGATCCAATAATGAACAAAACTAGATTAAAGGGAACATAGGGTCGAAATAATTCCATCTAATGGAATTTAGAAAATTTTCTAGGTTATTTTGGCCATTAAGTGTAGGGTTTATTCATTAGTTGAGATAATTTTCCTCTTAACCATTGTAATTAATTTTATCACATCCACTGACATTTTTTATCCGAAAATAACGGGAAATTATGAGAAATTATAAATTATTCTAATTCCAAATATGAAATCCATTTTTAAAAATTCAAGTTACATAATTTTCTTAAATTAATTTTAATTTAATCTCATTGTTGGGGTGACAAAGAATATTTTTAAAGAAAAAATAATCAAAATATTAATATATTTTTATATAAAATTTCAATTTGAAATTGATTCCAATTAAATAAATTTAATTAATTTATATAAATTTTATATAATTAAATTTTAAAAAAAAAAATATTTTATTTAAAAATATTAATTATTAGTTGAAAAAAATTGAATTAAAATTCACTAGTTTTTACTATTTAAAAAATTGAAACTTCTTGGAAGAATAAAAAAATACAACCAATGTAAATTTTCATAATACAATTCCTAAAATAAATATATATTTTAAAATAAAAATTAAAAAATTATTTAAAATCATTTTTAAAATGGGTTATCAATTAAAATATCGCAAAATTAAATCGTACAAATATACATGTTCTTATTTATAAAAGTTAATATATTATTTTCTTATACATATGAAATCTATTAGGTGAGTATAAAAAATAGTTATTTAATGTATAATTTATTAATTTTATTGAATACATTCTTCAAAAGTGGTTTCTTTATTTTATTGAGATAAAAAAATGTGCACAAAAAAAATTTCTTTCATAGAAAAGGAATTTCATAACTACCAAAATGTTCTTACATTCGTTTCTAACTAATTGAAAACCAAAGGATTAATTTTATATTAATTTATAGGGAATATTTTAACAATTTTGTTATAATTTTTCATAAATTCAATTCTAATAGATTGGTGGAGGCTATAATAATATTTGGAAAAGAATATTAATATTATATTATTGTTCGACAAAAACACAACCATGCATGCAACACAATCTATGTAAGGGACTCATAGGTGTGTATAATAAAAGACAAACATAGTGTTTCTTATACTGAAATATAATCTATATATTATGATTACTGAATTATTAACATGTTATTTCATATAACACAAGACAAATATAGTGATTTAATATAAAAACATTATTTAGTTTTTTACATGAAAAATATCAAAAATATTTAATTTATTTGGAAACATTATATTTTAAAAAATAAAAGTGTCTAAAAATATAACACCATGAGTTTCAAGATATATTTTCATTATTATCTCGATATCACACTTTTCCCATTGTCCCTTCATGAAAACTTACCTACACACATCAATGTCATGAATAAATGCATATATGGTATCTCATTAACACAAAACCCTCTCTCATGTAATCATGTCTTATCAACCCTTTTTGATATCCTCCATGTTCATCATACTGATCATCTCAATTTGTGATTAACCTAAATCCTACCTACTCTATTATTTATATTTAAAATGTAATCAATACTCTCACCTTATGTATGGTTATCAGTCAAACAATTGATTCTCCCCTTTATGATAGGTTATAGTTGTGGTTACTCAACAAAAGATAATATTGTATGCGGTATTCCATATAGTTATTTACACCTAAAATTATCACAATATGACCAGATACCAAGATGAATATTCTTATGGTTGGACAACTCATCCAACATGATGAATAGTGAACTTTAAATTATTGTCGATTAGAAGATTCATGATAGGTCCTCTCAACATCATGTAGTTAGTTCAAATTATAATGGTAGGTTTTTCAATTTTGATACTCATGCATGGATGTTCATCTCTATAGATTCTCCATGAGTCATTGATTCCGTAAGGTAATATCCATATGGTCCCACACAGAATCACATGTCATGTATATTCATATTCTCATAATAACCTAGGATATTTGGAGGATGTTCAAGGATGATTTTTGTTTTCTAAATTAAATCATGGATCATGTTATTTTATTCAATAATGAATTGTGATCATCATGTGGAAATTTTAAAATCCCATACTCATTTTCCTTTAGTATACTATTGATCGAATATGGGAATACATTATCATCCCAAAAAATTGATGTTAAAACATGGATTAATTATGGATGTAATAGTTTGAAGTGCATATGTGATGTGTGAAATGTGTTGGATGACTATTGATGATGATTTATACCTGATCAAATGAAATCATGACTTTTATTTAGATGAACATCGATATATGTTAATGTTTTTAACGAGTTTATAATACTAGATGGTCCATTTACTCTACATTGGTTATTTACATTTCCTCATGTTATAGAATAAACATAAATTTTCATTGAAATCTTGTCCAAGGCATCATGTTTATCTTCCAAACATACTCAAAAAAATGCCTTCATAGGTGTGTTCCTCCATATTCTCACAAACATCAACCAATTCATGCGTCTTTTTTAACCTTATACAAATTATGACACATACCAAAAACCTATGTAGGCCCTCCAAATACACATTGATACTCTTTTTTCTTGTTCTATTATAGCAAGGATGGCTCTTTGATTGTTAATAGTACACCCATATGTGAAGATGATATGGATTTTTATGGATAGTAACAGCTTGGTATATTTATCAATAACACTTCCAAAATGTTATATCAACATATAAATTTAATACCAAAATAATAAATTCACTTCATGAACGTCTTTATCAAAATTATTATTCATTTATAAATGATTTATTTCCGTATCCTTTAAATAAAAACAAATTTCATCATTCCCCATAATAATTCATCATTTAATCACATAAAAAGTATGATTAGATGTTGTTATAAATATACACCCATCCACAATAAACATTATAACATGTTTTAGTAACTAGGAATAATTTTAAAATTCATCAAAGGTGAATTTAAATTAAAATAAATATATATTTCCAGGGATCATTATACTTTTCATATAAGGAATATAAATATACCACCATCAATTTCCACATATGAATATATAAAATAATCAATACAAGAAATCTAGTAAAAAACTCATTTGAAAATAAATAATGGAAGCAATATCATATCTTATTGTTTTCCACATGAACCACTGTATCATCCAATACATAAGATTCACAATTATACTACAAATATCACACATACTAGAAAAAATATTTCCTTAAATGGGATCACAAGCCTTCCCTAACAAGATTTTTAAGTCCTTATATCATCCATCATATACATCTATTTCATATATGGACAAAAATTTAAAATAGATACAACATAAGAGATAGTGGGAATCAATATAGTTCCCTACAATGGACCTTGATGGAGTAGGGAAATGGTATGTTGTAGGATAGAGGTGATTTGGCATAGGAATAGAGCATTGATAGGGTGTATGTATTGGAGAGTATGACCCATTATTATGTTAAGAGATATATCATGTTGTTTTATTGTCAAAATTATGATATATCATTAAATTGTATTATTTGAAAAATTTATGATGCCTCATTCACATATATAATTTGAACACTAATATATAATTTACTAATGCTACCTAATTTATGACACATAGTTTACATGAAGGGATTGAATATACAAGTGGTGTCCACTGTAGTCATATGTCGGTGATATATCGATAAAAACATAATGGAATTATTTGGGGAAACATCCACCCATGTTAGTCTTGCAGTATATCACTATACTGGTCCACCTATGGATATGATTCATTGTTGGTACTGTGATGTTTTAAATAGTGTTTTATCAACCCAATTTTGTTACATGCATTTGAAACATCATTGGATTATATGTGTTGTCTAGTGGAACCTTGACAACTGTGGACTTTTTCTTAGGGGAGACCATCCTCCTAATATTTTTTGTTAGTTGTATACCAACCACATGAGATATGATACTGATAGAACAACATTCATATATATGATGATATTGGTGGTTTATCATACACCCGTAGATGTAGTATTTATGTCAGATCATCCATATGTGTACATCTAATGGTGATATCTTTCCAACATAAAGAGTTATATTAGTTTTATAACATCCATCTAGTTGGGATGTATTGTTATTTTATGGTACACCAAATCTATATAATAGTTTTAGATCATAAAATTAAGTATAAAAATTTTAATGCATCATGAACAAGGGATTGGTGTTACCTCATTATCCGATTTTGAATCATTCTTCTATGATAATTTTTGAGTGATGTATCGTTCACTTACAAGGGATGTGATATTAATGAATTCTTCACCCAATATATATATTGAGGTTAAATCATTCATATCATTTATTAAATGAGGTGTGATATATAATTAATCCTTGAGATATATTCTTAGACCATGGTTAAATATTATAATTCTATCACATGATGAAGTATTAATGGTCATATATGGTTAGACTAGAGCAGTCTATAGTTTGGATAATTTGGTTTTTCATTATATAATTTGATAGAATTATATATCAGGAATGATCCAGTATTAACATTAATTATTATATATTCTATTTTTGTTGTCCTATCATTTTATACAATGACACAACTTAGGAATGGTGATACCCAATTAGACTCCATGTTTTGTGAACTATGTAAGGGAAGAATCCCTAAAAATATTGATGGTTAAGCCAGTGGATCACAGTTGTAGTTGGAAGATGATTTGGGAATTGACTTAGGACATGTTGTGGATATCTCCAATTTAATTGATTATTTTTTGGATCGGTTGTATAATATCAACACTTGAGGGATATTAATTACGATTTGATGAATTTTATCACATATATAGTTACTCATATTAATATTTTATATGATGATATGTAAAATATACTATGATTATTAGTGATATCTATATTACTTATACGATTATATTGTGATGAATATTAATGTTATTTATTCTATTATTTTGAAGATTATATATACCTATGTATATAGTTTCCTAACCTACTGTATATTTAACATCACAAATAGATACTATCAATTATAATATAGGGATTTTTATTTGAGGTAATGTGACTCTAATTTGACCATAATATAACCAAACTAGGGATGAACTAATATTCTATTTCAGTGGGTTTGTTATGATATAGTATAAGTATTTATTTATAGGAACATTGAATTAAGTTATCATCTTGGATGGTGATAATTTTATATTGTAGTTTAATTTCATAAATGATGAAAATATTATTATAATAGTTCTCAATGACATCCTACAAGATGAATGGTTTACACTAGAGGTTGTGGAATTCAACATGAATTAATCTCATACTATAGTTTTCTGACATTAAATATGTGAATTTTCTATCCTAATGTTTAAATCCAACTAATAAATTGAACAATTAGTAATAGAGTTCAATATCATTGAAAAATACATAAAGGTATGCTAGAGGTTTATGTTATATATGAATTAGAATGGAATTTTCATGAATTTATTTTCATCTAGAATGGATAAATTTTTAAACCAATGTTTAACATCATTCAAGATGACATACATTTGTTCTATTGATTTATGGTATCTAGGAAAGATAAGTGTTTATTGTAGATTATTTTTTTATCAAATAATGAAAAATGTTTAAAATGGATTCTAAGGTCATCCAAGAATAAATATGTTTCTATTATTTTTATATCATTTTTGTAGATAAAAGGATTATGATAATGTTTTGTGATATCAAGGTAGGTGAAATGACTATATTTAAGGTAATTGTAATCAATTAATTCGTAATATAAAATTGATGTTTAGTATATTCATTGAACAAATATTTTTATATTAGAGTTTTATTTTATCCAATAAGGAAAATGTTTTATGAATATAGATGAGTTATTGATGGTTTGGGATTGATACTATAACTAAATTTCTATAAACCCCTATTTGGTGGAATCAAAACTTATGTAGTTTAATCATAAAGTTCAAATCAATGTGATATGGAATGCAAAACATCCTTGAAAACTAACACATAACAATTGTATCATATTAAGAATGATTTAGAATCTGTTTAAAGGCATATGATCAATGAATGAAAATAGACCTTCATATTTATTTCTATATATTAAATTAATATTTGATATCATATAATTCCGTTTATCACCATGTTAAAATTAAACTATGACATATGATTCATGTTTTTATTATAATGAATAAAATCTTTACCTATTATGTTCATGTGATTGGGACCTTTTATAAATTTTATTTTAATATTGATCTACAAAAAATATAATGTGCATGGTTCATATGAATGGAATGAATAAGAAACTTATATTATATTAATACAATTCAGAAAATTGTAGTTATATGATGGGAAAAATGTTGTGCCCATAATAAAAAAACAAATGATGAAAGTAATATAATGGTACATCCATAAGAACAACCATGAATGGAGGATATATATAAATCATGTAATGGTATGGGTATTATCCTATAATGGTAGCACATGAATACGTGATTTTTTTCAATAGTCTTGTTCAAATATATGGTGATGTATTATACCATGGACTCATCAACATCATGAGACTATATTATAATTCAGTTACATGATTGATAATTCCTTGATAACCCATGGTCGAGAGAGAAATTACATGGGATAAATGTTATATAGAATGCGAATTAAATGTTATCACTAGGGTATAAGATTTTCTAGGCCTTACACTATAATGTAATGAAAACCATGTTAACAAGATGATAGGCCTACATTTCTAGTATGGGAATAATACTAATTTATTCATGTATCACATTTTTTATGGAATAATGTGAATTATATTATTTTCATAGAGATGTACTTATTTAGGAAAATTGACTATCCTCCATAATGGGGGTTGCTAATGAGTGTACTGTATGAATTAGACCATGATTTTAAATAACCCTAATTACCCCATGTATGTTGAATTGATGGTTCCTGTGATGGGGAATTTCATATACCTATGAAGGATGCTTTATATAAACTATCCATCCAATATCACAACTTTACGTTTTGGGGATTTACATATTGGGAATTGGATTAACTCTTAATTGGTATATGATGTTCTCTTTTATAAAATGAATCTATTTTTTAAATTCATCAATATCTTTTTAACCTCCTAAATAGGATATTTTTTTAGTATTTAGTGAAAAAATTATATCTTAGGATTGATGGGGGTTATTAAATTTTGTAATGATTATAAAAACATGTATCTATGCCAATGTTAAATAATTCATGTATACTATGAAATCACAATTATTACTATTTTATTTGACTACAAATTATATTTATTTTTTGTATTCCTTTCAACAGATTAATTATATTTTCAATATCTGATAAAAATTATACTATGAATTATGTCCCCTCCAATTTAAAATTGAAAAACTAGTTGTAAAAATTGAATATTTTTTTCCTCTTAAACTTATTAATATTTTTTCTTTGAGATAGTAGTTACACTTACCTAAATATCAGGGAGAATGTCTAGGGAGGGGGATGTTATGTATCTCTTTGAATAAAGGATTCACTTGAGGGTCATAATAATCTAGTATTACATGTAAAAACCATTCATATTCCATTATTTTAGCCAAAATAAATATCTATTATTTCATAGATGTTTTATGGTTAAAAAATTCTATTCCTTTATCAATTTCTTATACCATTAATAATTTTGATTCTATTTCCACTTAAGTAAGACCAATTTACTTCTTTTTTATGTTATATATATTTTTATTCTCTTGGTGAAAAGTACTTGTTGTTATCAACCATTCGAAATCAATGGTTACTTCTTTATTTCTCAACAAATCACTTAATAATCAACCTACATCATCCATTTTAATACACATCCTCCAATTTTTAATTCCAGTTGCCACCTATTTATAGAATTTTTATCTGAAATGATGTCACCATATTAGTAATAGTTCAACCCAAAATTTGTTATGGGTTTATTTTATCATGAATATCATAGTTAGAAAACAATTTAGTTAATATATAAAACACCTAAGATGAATAATTGAACATGCATTATATCATGTCATACTCTACAAAAACATAGGAAAGTGAATTAACATTTAGATAGACTAATGATTCCAGTCACTAATCTATTTTCTAACTACATATTATTGAATATAAATGTAAATTAAAATCATAATGGGATATACACATAGAAGGAAAATTTTGATAACACATGGACAATGAATTTTGGGTTATTCATAGTTGTTTAAATTGTTAGATAAAATTGAAACAAATAGTTATTAACAAGGCTTTATACGTCATACAAGCCTTCACATTAGAGCATCATATATCCTTCTACATTTATTAATATTATTATCCTATATTAACATACATTTTTCATGATCATGAGGATTTATGCATTATATTATGTTATATATATAAAATAATAATTATTCTAATCATAGGGGGTATGTAAAAGGGGTTCGTCACTCCATTGCCTACTGAGGAGGATATAGAAATAACTCAAACTCATTCCCTCCAACTACATTATTTTTTATTTACATTATTATTTAAGGAAAACCATAATCATAATGATATCCAATTAATTATATGGGTGGATATTTTATTATATACTATTTATATAATAAATATTTCATGTTAAGGAAATGAGTCCAAATTTATTATAATAAAACTCACCACTAGGGCATATTCTCCTAACATTTGGAAGAGAAGTTATAAAATATGGGGTATGCGATAAAAACTGGTACGGATTTATAGTTTCATATGGTTTGATTTATCAATATATGGAATTTAATATACAAACCACTATATCAAGATTATTACAAGGCCTAATACATTTATTATGGTCACATGGATCAAACAACGGGATAAATAATTATAGTAATATTTGTTCTTGTGAATATTTGCCAAATTATATGAGTGTTTTCTATGGGATAGAACCTTGATTCATAAATGATTCATTCTATATTGCTTTTATATAATTCAAAGATCACATTAACTACTAAATGTTTAAGAATATTAAATTTGTCTCATGATAAAAAATTGATCCATTAAATCAATGAATATAAAGAGTTTGGATAATGTTACTCGGTAGCTAAGAGATTATAGAAACACTTCAGAATCCTTCTGGGTTTACCTTAAACTCATATAATGGTATTACTTATATAAAAATAAATAAATAAATCTCCCTTTTTATAATTATAGGTAATATATAATTTCTTTTTGTGATATTCTATTAGAATACCAAATTGAAAAAAACCATTTGGAAAGTATATTTTCCTTACAAGTTTTTATTGTAGCTTCATTGAATATAGAAAACAATCCTTGTGATTCCATATTACTCTATAAATAAATATAATCAAATAGTGATATCATGAATATGGAGAAAAAAATTAATGTATATGTATAGATATAGAAAATCATACATTCAATGAATATTATAGAAAAAATAATTCATCATTATATGATAGTTCCATTTGAAAATTATTCAACATAAATATTGAATGAATTACTTCCCAAGAGTAAAATGTGGGCACATCAAAATTCCAAAAACCAAAAAGGTAAAATCAAACTAATGTTTCCCTAGATTAATGACAAAGTAAGAGGTAATGGATAAAACGAATTTTTTTGGAGTCCTATAAAAAATATACTCTTTTATTTAAATGGTTGATGAATAATAGGCCAGGTCAGTCATCTTGTTTTATTTAGATAGCATACACAATTAATTTTATTTATATGTAGGATGAATATGGAAAACAAGTAACACTGTGGGGGTATCAAAACATTGAATTGAAAAAAAACCCTTTTATGCTTAAAATATATATATTATAGAAATTAATATAGTTTTAATGGATATCTCCACACGTAACATTGAATTGAATGAAATTAAGATATATTTATGTTAAATATAAAATTATATAGGTATTTTGAAACTACTTTATTAACATTGATGGTATGAATAGAAGTGATCAAAATATGAAATCTACGTATAATGAAAATAAAATTTATTTTTAATGTGAATGAAATGAAATTACTATACCTAAAGAAAAAACCCTTTTATGCTTAAAATATTTTTACTTAAATTTTTTTTCATGAAATTTCATATATAACGAATAAATAATAATAAAATATATAAATATTATGAATAATATATAACTAATAAATTTATTTCTAAATTATATCACATATGAATATAAGTTTTGATAATTTTTACAAAATAGACTTTCTAATATGAACTATTTTATTCTATATTTTTGGATTTTATTTAGACTGTGGATTAAAAATTTTTATAAATTTAATTTGAAAAAATAAACATCATTTTAGGATTTATTATAATAACATAATCTTAGCATATATTTAGTAAAACTTTTTGTAACATTTTTCTCTTTTTCAACAGTGCAATGTACTATTTTTCAAATATTGTGAATTTTATTGTATTATTAAAGAGTATGTATGAATTGAAAATTTTTGAAAATATTTAATAAGATAAAATATATATATATTATATGATTATTTATAATTATTAAATATTTTTACTAATATATAAACCAGTAATTTAAATTATATAATTATGTAGTATTATTCAAGATAATATTTTAAATGCATTATATAATTAGCAATTAGCAATTTATTTTTATCAGTATTATAAATTGATTAATTTTTTAAAAAAAAATTGGAATCATTGAGTGTAAATTATATAATATGGGTCATTTCATTTTTTATTTAGTTTTAGAAAAATACCTTAGAAAAACAGGTTACTATAATGATAATTAAAATTGAGAACAATGAGTAACCATGGATGTAAAGGGCCTAACATGTTTACCACATGATTTTAATTTAGTTTTTTTGTGGTTTTAGTAGACCTTATCTCTTATCCAATTTATTATATCTATATTTTAAACTCTTTTCCAAGAGAGTCTGATAGCTGAAATGTTTAGGGTATTTAAAAAAAATTAACTCTTCTTCACTTATAAAATTGGTCATCTTCCACACACTTACCCTCACACAATAACCCCTTATGATTGACCTAAAATTATATCAAATCAATCCTCCGAACTCTAAGACGCATTATAGATGTTGTTTTATTTAAAAAATACCAACCCTAAGAAGCGGATATTTTTTCAAGTGAGATAATTCATGAAGGCATGTATAATTTCCGAACACCTAATTATTTTTTATATTCATTTTCTTGATTTCTTAATTGTCCAATTTTCTTTTCCCATCTAATAAATATAGGAAACGTATCATTATTATTCTGATATTTTATTTTAATAATGGTTCAATAGGTATCCATTCACACCTTGTTCCATTAATAAAAATTAAAATGTGATCTATGTGTTGTGTTGAATACCACATTCATGCCAAATTGTGATTCATTTTTTAGACACCTTAAAATGATTTTTATATTTTGGTATTTAATATGTAATTATAATATATAACGTATATTTTATTTTCTTAAATGATAAACTATATTTCCCATTTTAACGTTCTATGTAAATGAAATCATCAACAATGTGAACATGAGGACTTCCACAAACATGAAACCATCAATTTACATTTACAAATTGATACCTGCCTTATAATATAGTTTATAGGATAAATATTTTTTTTATGATAACACAATTATTATGGTATGATAAATAATATAACCAATTAATGTTATGATAGGTAAACAACTATTGTTAATTCCGGTGAATAAAACAATCATAAGAGGAGTAAAATATTTATATCAAATTGTATACTATTTATATACCCATTACATATTATTCTATATCAGTTATAAATGTAATAAATAAAAATAATAGACAACAAATAATATCATTATTATATTTGTAAAATAATATTACCACTAAATCACTTCATATTGGTTAATAATAAGGGTATTTCCTTCATTTGGTCAGCTTGACCACCAACATGAACAAAGATATAAAACTATATCTTTAATTATTATTAAATATTAATTAATTAAAAAAATTATATTAATATTTATAAAATTATTTTTTTGGTTCTTGAAAGGACGCTTATATTTTTAACTTCTTAAAGATGAAAACATCCATCATAGAGTAAAAATGACCATAAAATGTTAATTATTGATTTCATATTCAAAGGTAACTAATAAAGTAAACCATAAAAGAAATATTATCTTAATAAATAATTATAAATCATACATTATTGAAAAAATAATTATTTTGGAAGGATTAATTTTGGATGTTTAATGAATATAGATAGCACACTTCTGAAATAACTATGAACGGTCAAAACTGAAAACCCTTGATGTTGTAAAATAAAAATAAAATAAAAAATATAAAGAATGATAATGAATATAAATGGATGATATAAATATTATTTGGAAGAAATATGGTTCATAAATTAGTTATTAAGATATATTTTCTTTATATTGTATTTTAGATTTCATCTGACTAATTATTGAAACAATGTTAGGGTTTAATCTCAAAATTACCTTCTTTGAGACACATTATATTTTATACACCAAATTTCTGGTAAATGGTTTGTATAATACATATTAGATATATTATATCTTATATTTAAATTTATATGTGGTATTTTAACCCCAACATAATACTCCAACTCTTTAAAGTGTTCTTATTAAAATATTTAATAACTGTAAGGGGTTTTACTGAATAAAATCTATTCCTTGGTTTAGAGTTTCTCTTATTTGAATATTTTCATTCTACATTTATATATAAAATCCTCGAATGATGTTATGATTTTTATACTTTATTTTATTAGGATATAATTTTCTAGAAATATGTATTGTTTCTTTGATGACAATATGGTATCATGAAATTTCATTTTTTTAAGATTAATTTCCATTTTTTAAATGGAGTTTTATTTTACATCCATATTTTTAATTTTTATACTTTTTATCATTTATCATGTAATATTTCATATTATTTTTATCTGAAATGAAATATTTTATCACATTTTTTCAATTTAAAACAATATTATTATTATTCATTTAACAATATGTGTTTAAAACACAATTATTTTAATATTTTTAAAAGATTCATTTTCATCATTTCACAATAAAAGTACTTTTCTTAAAGTACATATTTTATTTTGATAAAATCTAAATATTTAAAAGGATATTTTATTATTAAATCTTTATAATAAGGTTTGAAAATTTATTGCCTTTAACTTCTCAAAAATATTCTTATACTTTAATATTTGAAAATGTTTTTCTTAAAAAATTTGTATTACAATTTCTATTTAACCTCCATGGTTTATCTATTGTGAAGTGATATTTTTATAACCTTATATATGTTATTATGATTTTAATTATTTTTTTAATTGAAAAATATTAAATTTATAGATTTCTAGAGTTCATGTTATTTGAGTAATTTCAATGGATTAAAACCCACTTTTTCTCCATAAAAAAATTAATATATGCTTATCATTAATTTTAGGTGGCACACATTTTTTTGATTAAATGTGGGGCCCTGTATCACCCAAAAATAATTTTTTTGGTTTCATAACACATGAAAAGATGAGATTTTCATTGAATGATATGGTGAATATTTTTTCACAATATTGTTCTTTGAATAAGATAGATTAATTTTTTTGACATGTCTCTCTTGTAAATGAGATACAAAAAGTTTTATTGAAAATTTTTTGTGTGAATGTTATGTAAAAATATTTGTTCCATGATGTTCTATGTTTTAATCACAATTCATTATTTTAACATATTAAAAACATTTTTGATATTCTAAAAAGTCATATTATAATTGAGATTTATTTGGTCAATGTAATATCATTTTACATTCCTTAATTAAATTTTCTTATCTTATGTTTCTATAACATATATAATTATTGTAATTTATGTTTTTTTATATTTTATTATGATATTTATTTCTTTATCACGTTATCTTTCATGTTATTATATTTTTTCACTTATTTAAATTCTAATATAATCCCATTTATATGGTTTCCATCCTCTATGTTATGAAAGTTATTTTCTCACATTATATATCATGATATGGTTGTAGATGAATCATTTTGTTAGAAATGTTTTCATATGTTAAAAAATATGATATTTCTATAGCTAATCTCAGATACACAAAACCATTCAGTCATCAAGTTTAACAACTGTTTTGAGATATAAAATGTAACCCATGAGCCTATTATACTATTTACATCAATTATATCTTCTCTCTCAAAATATTTTATGTAGATGGGTTAGTTAATTTTGATGTTTAGATTTGATAATGTTAGAGAACCCCCTAGGGAAAATTATATGTTATATGTCTAGGTATATGATAATCTCACATTTTTTTGGTAAATTATATTTTTTTACCTCATTAAAAATAAATCCTTATATTGATAACACAATTTTATGAAATTTTAGGCACATAAGTTCCAAGGGTTAATAACACCGAAGAAGTTATCTTGGGTATTATCTCAATGGTGACCTGATTCAGGGAAAATATTTCTAACTACACAATTGGTTTGATACACCCAAGGGTTATGATATGGATATTCATATTATATTTTTAGGAAATTTAAAGTATTTATTATGTTAAATAATTAGGATATGTATTATAAGAGACCAAACCTTAAGGATACCTAAATTTAACCAAGAGTTACTTAGGTGTATTAAAAGAAATTTAGGTAGTTTTGTAGAGTGACAAATTTTGAGGTTGAGTTTTCATAATACTATTATGATGTAAATATTGGATTTAGTGGATAATAATTTTAGATATATAAAAATTTCAATGAACATTTCACCATCTTTTACCCACCTCATATGAGAATTTTCAAATTTACATAAAACATAATTTTACCACTTCTGCGAGTGCAATTTATAAAATCTAGGGACATGGTTAACATCAGGGAGTAAAATCTGGTTCAATAAGACAAAAATAATTTAATGGTGAATAGTAACTTTTAACATTTATTTATCATGGTTAAAAGTAAATTGGGTAATTAAGGGTAAAAATGATATTATTATCACCCTAACACATGTCCTAATTCTATTGGATTAGTATAGTTCGATCAAAAACAACATTTGGAATAATATATGAACCTCTTTGGTCCACTTGGATTAGATTAAGACAGTTATTATTATTTTATTTCAAAAAGAGTTAAAAGAGTAAAAATAAAATTTTAATAATTAAAATATTTTTAATATATGTTTACGCATAAGAAAAATTTGACTATAAATATTCTTTATAAATATAAAAATATTTCCTATATAATTGCATTTTAATTATATTTTATAGACATTAAATAATTTAATTTATTTATGAAACAATGATGATGTAGTAATTACTTGTTTTAATAAATATAAAAATAATTGATATTATGAATATCCAAATAAATCTAATTTGAGACTTTTTATGAATTACAATAATTTTCTAGAAAAATTTGACATATTTTGGTTTTTTAGATGATTTTTTTTCGAATCAATAATGCTGTTATGAATTTAGAAAAAACTAAATACAAAATAGTGTCAAAATTGACATAAAAGAGTTTTTAAAACAAATATTATATTATTAATTGATATTCAATTCCTAAAAATCTAAGGATTGTCTAAAATACTTATATAATGATAGGTGAATCATTAATTAAGTACTTGGGGTTTTCAAGAAAGTATATAGTGTGTTTATTAACCATATAATATAAAAATACCAAGAGACATGATAAATGTCAAACTATTTAACAAAGAGTTAAATCTAAATGATAAAGTTAATATAGTGATCAAAACCTGTCTAAAACATATTTGTTGATTTTTTTTGACCCTAACCCACCTTTTACTTTAAATTATCCATTTTTGAGCCATTAGAAACTGAATATTATTTTATTATAATATAATATTTCTAGCTTTTCCTAAGGTTCCCCTCACCCCTCTTATAAAAGGGCGCTCTCCCTTCTATCTAATTTACACCTTCATATCAATTTGGCTTAGCCAAAATATGCCCCAATACCCTCTCAACTGTCCTCCCTTCATCCTAAAGGCCTTACATTATTTAGAAAACTAACCTATGAATTACTTTTGATCAAATCAAAATGAAGAACCCGAAGAAGAGGTAAATATCTCACCACCTCTTTCATGTTTTTTTCTTCTTCCACGTCCTTTTTTCTTTTTTGTTTCCATTATAAAATAATAACTCCAGTATATTCTATATAATGTGATGTTTTTATAAATATGGTACAACCAAGTTCATTATTCTATCCATCCTTTGAATGACATGTCACCATATGTGTGTACGTACAGTTTACCGTCTCCTCGTCGTGCTGTAATTGTTATTCAATACATTATTTTTTAGATGGGTATAATAATCATGTCTAATTGATGTGAATAATAAATATAACATGATAATTATTCTCTATATATGATATACCATCCAATTATATATTATTTTAATAACAAAAGAATGATATTGTCGCTTGTGCGTAGGTACAGATTACCGTCTCCATGAACACGATGAAATTCATTCCCCACCGTATCCATTTAAGACTGATTTCCATTAGATGATTAAAAATAATGCTTAAAGACATGATATCATTGCAGATATGAAAAATATATATCCCATCCATAAAAAATATGACTCACATAACAATGAATATAAAGGAAAACAAATCTGTTAACACCCGAAACAATGATAATACAAATATATTATTAACAAAGAAATGTTAAAATGTCATATATGATATCATATTAATTTATATGATTCTTTTATAATTTAATAAAAATTATTTCACCATTATACAGGTGGTTAACCTACCCTCGACCAAGGAAATGTAAAAGGTAAGGGTTAATTTTACAATATCTTTATTATTCGAATTTTTTTTACGTAAGTATATAATGAGACCTCTTTATCATTAACATCCATGTTTCTTAAAAAGGTATTTCAGAACATTCTTACCATTTTATAGACTATGGGTTAAATTAAATTATACCCTTGTTTGAATTTTTATAAGATTTTTATAATTTAATCTTTCTGTCACTTTCCAAACAAGGCCATTTTTAACCTTTTCGACAAAATTTAGGTAAGAATGTTTTTTAACTTATACGGCGGGTGCAACTATTTTCTGACATTATAAAATCGTTGAATCTTGACTTACAATTTTATAATAATATTTTCAAACTAAATGTTTTATTTTATAATTATGTGACTTTTAAATGATTTCAAAAAAGATATATTTATCTCAAATAGTTTTGATGTCATCTTTGCCAACATCCTTTGATGGATTTTAAGCTTATTTAAAATTGATTAATTATGATACAAAAAATCCATATTGTATTGATGGTTTTGTGATATGTTTGACTGTGGATGTGTTATTTCATACCATTCATGGTTTATGGATAATGTATTGACATTTTGTATGCCAGTTTTAATACGAATGTTTATTTTATGTCTAAACCAGTTTTATATGAAGAATGAATTGGACTATGTAAGGGATGGGTGGAGCCCACTATAGCTCCTCAATGCATCGGTATGTCTCATGAGACATACTAGTGTCTTGGAACAATGCCTTGACAAAATATTATTTTCATTTTGGCACAAGGCATTGACAATGTGGTTATGATAGTCTGGCATTATGCATTCAATTATTATGAAAGTGGTTATTGATATTTCATGTGATTATTCAACTAGTAGAATATCCATGTGAATATGTAAATGGATTTATTTCATTATATTTTTTCAATGTTATGTCGATGTACAAGTTTAAAAAGATTTTGTTTTGGTTATAAATTGAATTAAAGGTTTATGCTTATTTGTGAATGTTTCTTCTATATTGTTATCCTTACTGAGCATCTCAACTCACCCCTTTCTATGTTTTATTCTTTTCCTGCATGTGAAGAAGTGTTTTACGACTGAACTCTAGGGATTGTATGAGGGGATATGAGTGTGGACTATGGAGACTATGTTGTTGTAGTTTTTCTCATTATGATGTAATATAAGACTTATGAATGTATCTAGTGTTTCCAAGGCCACTAAACTAATAGGACTTTCGAGACTTGTTCTTTTTTGATCGTGACAATGTTATGTAATAATGCACCGACTCTTGGTAACTGGGTTCGGGGCGTTACAAATTACATTATCTATGAATTAGGGATGGATACAAATTCAGTGAGTACTTATTATTGAATAATCATTTTTTGGAGTTGATGTTTTTTGGGTTATTTATTCCACTTTTTAAGGTTTGGGGCATCCTAGAAACCTCCACAAGATCTTGTGGAAGTGGGTGACTTGATGAAATCGTAGTAACCTCACATGTTCAAGTGGGATTTTAATTTTTGGATGAATTTTCTTGACTGTGGGGAGAATGTATTGACATAGAATAACATTTTACACTATAGAAAATGATGAATAATAGTTTTGGTGTAAAATTATGGAGTCGGTATGGAGTTCTAATCCCTATAGAACCTCTGTATATATATTAAGAATATTTAAAATAATAAATCAAGCATGTATAGTATTTTTTGATCAATTTAATATTTAACAAATGGTATCTTATATGGGAAATTTTTTGTTTTCACTAAAAAAACTTATTTTTTATCATTGATGTTATATCGGGTTTTCAGCTTCATATGTTATAATAGAGTATAATAATGAAAATATTAATTTGAATAAATTAATTTATTAATTTAATGTGTATATATTTTATAATCCTAATGGATCTTCTATTTAAATCCCCCTTCTTAATTTTTTTTATTTTACCCACATTATCTTATATTAATTTTTATGTAATTGGGATCTCTTGTGGTGAGCACACAGGTAGGTGATCATCGGATTGGTGATCAACAACAAATGAATCTGTAGAATTAGAGAGATTATAAAAAGAGTTTTCCTCAATTGTTTAAAATGAGGGATTGACTTCAATAATATGAAATCAAAACCCATGGTAGGGATTATTATTTTTATATTTTAGTTATTCATTTAGGATTAATTGTGGAAGAATGAATTAATTCAGTTAATATTAATTAATTTATAAATATTCTTTATTAGAGAATAGATTATTTTAATTCCGATAATTAGTTATTGGATAATTATTTTTAATTTATGATTTTAATAGGATTTATATTATATGTATTTTTTTCGATAACTTCTAACTAAACAGGAGACATCGTTGATGCTCACTAATAAGTTTCATGCCTTTATGACTCTGCTCATCGATGTTTGGCATTAATGTTTCAGTTGGATGATAATTAAAATGTACATGGGAACCTGATTAGTGTGATACTCAATAATGATTAATTGATCATTAATGTAGGCTGAGTGATGATATTTTTGACATGATAGAGGCATGATTATGATGAAATATATTTTATGGTGGTGTTAGTGATGTTGGTTTCGTGATCTTGATCAGGAGGGTACTCAGAAGAAGTGATGCCAAGTAGTTTTCCATAAAAATGGTGTCAATAATCAATTCAAGGGTGATGATAGAAGCTCCGTAAACAAAAATGTATGTGTTAAAGTGGATATTCATATTGAATTAATTGGGAGAATAAATTTGAAAGGTGAATTCATATAATATTCCTGAATTCTCATATTTTCCCCAACAACATGGAATGTAGTTATGAAGAACACACATCCCATAACATATTTATATAGTAGATAGGGTGTACAAGTAATTTAAACATCACAAACCATGTGGGGGAACAATACATGAAATCCTTATCTATCATATTCTATGTGTATAGGGTGTACACATCCAATAGTATAGGTGACCCCATATGTCGTGTTATATTGGGGAACACTCTGTGTACTTCAAATATATCATGGAAAAGGGAATATGGAACATGCCTCTATACTACATTTTTCATCTATGCACAATCTATACTTCAGAAACATCATCAATTCAGAGAAGAACAATCATTGTGAGGAGGCATGAAAAATGAATAGAAGGACATAATGAGACATTTTGTGTTTTTTATTGGACAATCCATTCAATTATAGATAATATGAAAGGTTTGTCTAGGTAGGGTTTCCCCCTATTAATCCCATTGGAGATTCAGGTGTATCACACAATGGGATAGGGATCTATATAATGATTAGAATCTCGCCCAAATGAGTATGTGGGGGGTAGGGATCCTCAAAATTTTAGATTTAGATAGATTGAGGTATTATATCCACATTATTGGGGAAGAGATACTATATATATGGAGTATAATTTCATATATCTAGGTGTTCAGAATGGACAAGGATACTTCATCGTAGAAAAATATCATCCATACCAAATCTCATATGGGACAAGGATCATCATGAAGTGTAGAATATTGGTCATCAATGGAACTGATAAAGTCCATGTATCATACACTATAGTATGATATTTCACACACTATTATAGGGTAAAAATCATCGAGTATTATCTAAGGGGAGAGATTAACAATAATGATTGAGACATTAGAAAGTGAGGTCAGGGATTATAGAATATGTGTGGTAGTTAATTTGGAGAAAAAATGATGCTTGAGTGCCTTTGATGAACTTATATGGTTTACCTTCTTTATGGAATTTCCATGTGCACCATCTATTTTATAATATGTGTTTGCTCAGACTCTATTTATCTTTTACACATTGTGTTTCTAGGAATCTTACTAGATGTTTATATACACACCACTACAATGGCTCTGCCCACATATTTCATGTCTTATACCAACAATAGTCATGTTGATAGAGTCCTATAGGGAATGTGAGAAGGTGCATTATAGTGGTTTTGTGTAGAATAGATAACTGGTGAGTGTGTTTTTCTTATGGAGAACGAAACCCATGTAGTATGATGGACATTATATGTGGATTTGGGGCCTATATTTTTTACATATAATTTTTTAACATTTATCGTGCCCTATTTTGGGATAATGGTACTTTATTTAATAATTGTGTTTTATCCATGAGTTAACATTAATTCAATAATTTTGGAATGTGGATATGTTTGTATTTGTATAGGCCCTTTAGCATAAGGCCTCCCATGTGTGTCATATACCTACTCAAAAGCGATTTTCCTTCTCCTGGCCTATTAGAGTATAGTATGGGGTGTCACACATGTCTTATAGCTTTCCAGGTTCACCCCTATAGGTCAGGTTGTGACACCAATGGTCATTTTACATGATAATGGATTTTTGGATTACGATTGATAATGCTATTTTTAAAAGATGCTACAATACATCATAATTTTTGGACATGTGTTTCCATCTCATATTTTCTTATTTTAATGAGTTTGAGGGATATGAGGATAATATGAATATGATGATGAAACCCCTAGATTATATTCCAATTATTTTATTGTAGAATACGGTTAGAGAAAGAAATATCTAATAATTTTTTATTGATTTGGTGATTGTTCATTATTTATTTGATCTTCTAATCTGATTGGATGCCAATCAGAAATTGATGATCATAGAGTAAAGAAAAACTCATATTGTGATAATTGATTCACATTACATATATTCTATATAACATGTATAAACTGTTGAATAATAACTCGTCTAATTCATGTCTCATCTTATGAATGTCTTCCCCTGAATAGGAAATATCCAAGAAAATTATTTGGAGGTCCTTGGTATAGTGACACAAATTTTTCTTCTAAATGACTATTACATAATTTCAATGATAAATATCATTATATATACACATTCAACAATCAAAATATTTTTTTTAGAAAAATATATATCATATATAATTTATACATTATAAGACATAAATATTATTAAAATACTTCTTCATTATCCATCTTAATGATTAGGTTCTCCTTAGATCATGTAGTGATTAGAAGATATATGTCGAAAAAATGGATTTTAAAAAATCTTTATAAGGATAGGAAAAAAGGATACGAGTCAATAATACACAGGTGAGAGTAATGAACATGGTCATATCATATGCATTGGATCATCATCAAAATCATTGCGGAAACAGTTTATAAAAGAGTGTAATGTGAAAATGTATAACAATAAAACATCAGGTCAAAATGTTCAAATACTACCCATTGTTTTAAACTAACCCAACATCATGTTCACCAACCATATATGTGAGAAATCATAACATCTTCATTTTGAAAAAAAACTAGCATCATTTTCATGCATAATACACATTATCTCATGATAAACATCACATTAACCAATGTATTAGAAATCTGTATGACTTTAGGCCCTCCCATCATATCATAACAGTCTGATAATCATGCATACCACACATAATGTATATACATTTTAGTAATGAAATAACCAATGAAAATTAATGGGTTTCAAAATGACTTTATCATGTATAATTTATTGAATAAACTTTGGGTTATAATATTACTATGGGAAAAAATTTCCATAATCGTCATCATCATTTTTGATAAAGAAACAACTCAAAGAAGAGTAAAAGAAGTGGTTTGAAAAGAAAATTATTTTTATAAACTGATTGTATTAGGATTATAAATCATGTTTATAACATTTATTCTACTTATTGAAAAGGAAATAATATTGAAAACACATTTAAAAAACATTATATAATATCCACACTAAAATGTATGTGAAATATGGACAATTCAATGAATGGGGGATGTGTTCAAAAGTACCCTTACCCTAAATCCCACTTTAATTCATCACTTTTCAGTATCCTATATAATAAACTCAGTTTTAATAAAACAATTAGAAATAATTAAATTATTTTTTATTACTATTTTTAAATTATCATCATTTTACTATATTTCTTATTTTCATTTTTTGTGGAATCCATTTAAATATATTGTCTTCCTTAAAAAGTAACATTTTCTTTTGCTGTTTTTATTTTTTTCATTGTCGACTATAAAATAGTATAATAAATTATAGAATCATATGTTAAAAATATTTATCAATTTATTTAGTGTAAATAATTTAGTTTTACCATACATTAGTTTTGTGATAATAATGTAGTTGGAAAATTCATCATTTTTGGTTATCTAACTGCTAATCAGAACATTGTACTAATCTGAAGAAACAGGTGTATAAAATATATCAAAAATATAATTATTATTATAGAATAAAATCATTTATATAAATTTATAATTACTCAAAATTTAATATTATATATATTTTTGAAATAAATTTATAAAATATAGAAAAGAGGAATAAACTAATGTATGACTTTGAAAAAAGGATACCATTTCCTTTGTGTGGAAAGTCCTATATGATGCTAGATATCCATGATGAATGGAGTTTAATTACTCTAGAATTTCTAATGTTTTCTAAGGTCTTAAAAGAGATTATTATGGAATAAATATTTCTTTTAATGGTGAGGGAGAGTGGTTATCATACTTGAGTAGAGGGATATTTTTTAAAATAGAATATCAAATAAAATTGTATATCAATGCATTAACATTTAATTGGAAAATTTTGACAGTATAAATAGTATATTAATATAATATATATTGGTTTTATGAATTTAAAAATCTTTATTATTTGGATACAATAATTTTATTATAAATTAATGACGAAAAGAAAAAATTGCAATTTTAAGAGATTACATTCGACTTTTGGATTTGGAAATTGATTTTTTGTTTTATCATAAATGTTTATTGTATATTTCTAAATCACTTGTGAAATTAAATTTATTTTTTCTATACCTCAGGATACTTAAATGATTAGGTAATTCATACATCATGAATGATGTCATTTAAGATACATTGGTTACCAGAAAATTGTATTTTTTCTATTCACCTGAAATATTGTTTATTTTATTAAATTATTAAAAAATCTTGTACATTTTCTGCAGGAAGATTTCAAAAATGATATTCATTTAGTCAAAATAAATTTCTAAAATATCAAATTTTAATTTGTATTATAATATTTCCCAAATATAGATTATGAAATATGTTCTCAAATTTTATTTGACTTTTATATTCATGAAATTTACTATTTTAAATTAAAAAATTTATATTTACATAAATTAGCCATGATAAATATAATTTATAAAAAAATTATTATTTTAACTTAAAATTAATTCTCTAACAATTATGTTACTATTTTAAATAGTCATATTACTATTTCCAATAGTCATGTAATTGTTCGCACAATCACATTACGTTCTATAAAAAAAATAAAATTCCCTCATGTATTATTTTACTTTATTCTTCTCTGGGATCAATATTTCCAATTATAATAATGTTTATTTTTTTAGTTCTATTTTTATTCCTTTCAATTTTTTTTCAAGAGAGGGACAACTCTATAATATTGGGGAAATAAGTGTTTTCTCATAATTGCTTTTTTATTTTTTATTTTTTATCCTCTATAATATTAGGAATATTCATGGGGTAATTATTTTCAATAATAAAATAATTTTTTCTTGGTTTATCTATTGGGTTTGTGATAATATTTTTAAATTAAAATTAATTTTAGGAAACATATAAATTTTTTAAACATTGGTATGTTATAATTTTTTACATTTAGTAATTCCATCCCTGAAATTTTAACACATATTCTCAGTTGGGAATTGGTTATGGTACATCTATTTCATTTTTCCTCTAGTTTGTATTTCACCTTTTCATATATTTGGATCCTCCACACCACATTGATAGTGTGAGTAGTCATGTTTCATATAAATTTTTCTTTATAGTCTAATATAATTACATAATTCTCCTCATAAAATAGATCATTATCTAATTTAACCACATCTAGATTCAGTACATTTTATGGGTCAGTTATATACTTAAATATGATAGGTATAAGAAACATGTCATATACATGTGTTGTATTTCGTAGATGTTCATGCTAATAGTTCACTTATCTTATGGTATCAGGGATCACAAAGGGGCTAATGTACCTTGAAACAAGTTTTTATTTATTTCCAAACAACATTAATCTATTCCACAGTAATATTTGAAGGAAAAAATTATATCAATATTTAATCTCCATTTCCATTTCACAATTGTTAGCATATATATTTTTCAAATCTAACCATATTATATATATTTTTTGATTGATTGTACAATTTTTGTCATCTATTTACATAGAGCAGGTCCAACTTCTTTTGTTCACCTACTTCATACCAAAAATTTGGAGTTTCGCATCGTTTACCATAAATAGGTTCATACATATTCATTTTAATACTTTATTTAATTTTTTTTATGAGAACAAAACTATTGATAGATATTGATCCCATCCGCTTTTTAATATCCATAAAACATCTATCAACCTATACTTGAGTGTCTGAATAGTCAATTTAGATTGTCCATCTGTTAGGGGGAAATAGGTCATGATGATATTCAATTTTGTAATCAAATAAAGTTGAATAATTATCAAGAATTGAGATATTAAACTTGTGTTAATATAAGGGATGCTTGAATGTAGAACCCAAAGAATCCTAAAAAATTCCTTCAATAATATCATAGAGAGGTTTTCATGCAAAAAATATTTCCAAATAGTGATGAAGTGGGTAGTCTTGGGGATTTGATCCACCATAACCTATATTAAATAATTTTTTCTGGATGTATTCTAGAGACCAGTGAAAAAAAAACAATAGTGACATTCTCCCATTTCTATATCAGTATTGTGAATGATTTCATCATCCCTTTCTAATTATATCATATTATTTTAAGCACTTAATATACTAAACACATTGATTCATACTCAGATATCTCCATAATCATGATCTTTAATCAGATGTTATCTCAAATATCGGGATACATCTTCATACATTGAAGTTGGATGGAAATATATGGGCTACTATCATTATACAATAGATCTGTAGTTTTCGTAGGTGAGGAAAGGACATAATTTCAAGTTAAAAAATAATGGCACCATCATCATTGATGAGGAACTCAATTTAAATCCCATAATATACTTATTTATCCTACTTTTGAATCTCCACACCATCCCTTTGTGCCTCCTTTATCGTCTATTGTATAGATGGTTGGGAATTCATTTCAAAATATTGGGATTTATTCCATGTTATTATGATTTCCAATGGAACCCTTTATATATCCATGATGATAGTGTCTTTCACAATCATTACCATGGATAATGTATCAGGTTCATTTCTTTTAAGATAATCAGCTACCTTATTTGTCTTTCTTCGATGGTAGGGAATATTGAAATCTTAGTCATTGATTAGATGAAACCATATAAATTAATATATTTTGATCTCCGTATATGTGAATATTAGATTTAGGAACTTATTTTATGTATATATATATATATATATTGCACTTCTCAACATATAGATAGTGTCTCTAAATCAACAAAGTAAAGATAAAAATTTCTAACTGAAGAACATGCATCAGTTAGTTTTGAGTATACAACTTCAATTTTCATGAGGTGTATTCTATCACATGGCCATTATCCATTATTACATAGCATGATACCTTTATTGAATAATCAAATTATAAAATAAAATATTCTCTAATTTTTGGTTGTGTGAATATATGTGTAGTGATTATCCTTATATTGATCTCTTTAAATATTTCATTGCGATATTTTATTAGACATAATTTACTCATTTCTATGTTAACATAGTTTAAGAGCTTGAAAATCAAGTGAATATTATCACAAAATGTTGGTAGTTACATGATAATATAACAAAACTATTTTTTTTCTTTAACACTAGTTGTTTTAGGTAATTATACAGTTTTTTTCTCTTTTATGGATGTACAAAAATTAACTCCCTTGTTATCTCGTGCCTCTATATTGTGACTTACTACATCCAAAAGTTACACATCCTAACTATAGAATATATTTTATCCTACATTATTTTTCGTAGCATAATCATGTGGTACTTAGAATGATCTAGTTTTATCTAATATTAAATGAAAATATATTATAAAAACACTACAATAAATTGTATATGTATTATATAAAGAATAAATTCCTAAACCCCATGAGTAGTGAATGGTGTTAGTATGTCTAAAGGACATCACTATAATATAATAGGTTTCATACCTTGTACAAAAATCATTATTCTCAAAATCACCTTTCATCAATTTCATCTAATGATATCTAGAATGAATATCCAATATTGAGATTACCTAGCCTCCTCATAGCTAATCAAACAAGTCATCTATAATTTGTATTTGATACTTTTTCTTTATGATAACTTTTATGAGAATTCAACAATAAATAAACAACCTCATTTTCTTATCATTATTCTTGAAAAAGTGCACTAGTTCACCCCACGGTGACTCACAAGGGTGTATCAGCCCTATATATAAATACTCTTTTAGCCGCTTTTTTACTACCATTAGTTGATTTAGGAATTATATTAGGGAAATTTAGAGATAGGAGGGGTTCTAGGTATATATTTTATTACGAAATCTACCTTATAATCATTTGGAATTATAGGTATTTCTTTAATAAATACATCAATGTTTTCCTGCAAAATGGGAATTTCTTCTAGGTTGATACCTATCAATGACACAAATACTTTTCCAATGTAGTCTTCTTCATAGGTCAACAACTCCGACAATTTTTATAGTTTTTCCCATGTAGATTTATGTTATTACATGAATTTATAGTGTATAATATTATCATTCAGAATAGGAAAAATATTTCCATCGAAAAACAGTTGATGAGTGGTGTGTATAATGAGAAGAAATTAATGATCACTATAGCTCCAAATTCCACCAAGGTAATGATTACGAAATTTGATTGATGTATCTACACATATATGATAAGAGGATAAGAGTCCAACATGTCGGGATCACTAATCATAACACTTGGTGTTTTATATATATTTATATATCAATGTATTAGGTTTTAGATTCAATAGTTCTAGAAAAATTAGAGGATATAATGTAATGAATAAAACTAGAGCCAAATAAATATTTCCCCATTATTAAGAGAATATGAAGTGAACCAAGTAAAAATTAATTGTCATTATCTACTTCATCAAAAGTGGTGGAATAATATTTCACTTACTCCTTTAGATTTGGTGGTTTCTAATGTTGATTGCCCTCAAGAAACTTTTGTTTAGTGAACTAGATTACATAGAGTCCTTTATAACTGCAAAATTTACATTGAACCATGGGTAGTCCATTTGGAGGTTCCTTTATTTCCATCAAAATGATGGTCACATTATTTTTATCTATTGGATATTAATGATCTTGGAGGCCTTCTCTCCCAAACTTTAGCATCTCAATCTACCATTGAAAAAATTATCAAGATGCTTCTTCCATACTTTTTGACATTTTGGTGGCTGGATCATCATTCCTTCTTTTTCATTTGACCCAAAATGTTACAAATAAATTGTATTTTCGTTATCCCCATGTAAAAACAACCAATAACAATACATCATATCTACTTTTAGATCACATTGAACAACTTCTTCATAACACTCTATGTATCTAAAATATAGATCCATTCAAATGTGTGATTTTAAGCTACTATATAATCAACAAATTTTTCATTTATTTTTTTTAAACAAAATTAGTAAGATTTTACAAGACTTGTGATGTTTTCCTTATAATCCATGAGAGACACCCCTAAATTTTTCTTCTACACTTTTAATTATCCCTTCAATGTTTTCCAAAAACCTTGTCGGAAACACTTATTAAGAATTATTTATTAATGTCTCCCATCTTCTTCTATTATATTTAATCCCTCTTCTTTGGGATATTAATAAATTCTCACCATATGACTAGTTATCTATCTAAATGATAAATTCATAGAGTCAACTTCTCTTTCTCAGAATAGTGGGGTATATAAAATATCTTTTACATTATTTTAAACCACATTTATTTGAAAAGTGTAAAATAATCTCCATTAATTATTTATAGTTTCACTTTATAATGGAATAAATATATAGTTTATCATTCACGTGTGATAAAAGATTTCCCACATGTTTTTGGTTACTGTACATAGCTTGGGATATAAAGGAATGTATTCCCCTAATGTGTGGAAGACCACCTCCCTTTGCATCAAATGTATTATTTTTAAAATAATTGAATTGTTGCTCATATGATTGGTTGAACCGATTTCTCCTGGTTCCTAGAATTTTCTAAAATATAAAATCATTGAACCTAATTAATTTCTACTAAGAATAAATTATTTATTATTTTTTTATAATAAACTCTAAAGTCATATATTTTGGGATCCCTATGTTTATAATTTTTCTAAAATGATTATTATAATATTATTAGGCTATACATTGACTTATAATAATTTTTTCCACTAATGTTCAACAATAAGAATTCTCAAATTAAATATGCATTACCAATAATACCAATTATAGAGACCAGGAACATTTTATATAATGACTATTACATCATTTTAATGGTAAAAAACATAATATTTATAGCTTAAATAATCAAAAGTTTTGTAACATTGGAATTTTTTTATTATAATCCATTAATACATAATAAAGAATTAAAATTATTTAAACCTGTTTTATTTATCATTCTAAAATCTCCCACTCTCATTAATACATGTAGTATATAAAAAAAAATTTGTGAGATCAATGACTAAAAAGTGGAGGAATACACGATATGAATCAATAATAAAAGAGTGATATTAATCAACAGCATCCTATCATAAAAATATTATCATCATCAACATTATGAGGAAGATTTTCTTTAAAGTCATTTCATGTGGAAATTCATAAAAATGAAACATCATGTCATAGTCATCACATACTTCCCATAGTTGTGAACTAAGCTAGCATCAGGTTCATGCATAACATATATGTATAAAAAACATCATAATTTGCAACAAATCTAGAATTATATTCATGAAGAGTACACATTATCACATGCAATACATCATTTTTTCCAATTTATTGGATTGTTATATTATTATTTACAAATTATTAAATCAAAATATGCACATAAACATGGATTCCACAAAAAATACAAAACCATAAATTTCAAGAAATAAATAGTATAATGAAATGTGTATAATAATTATTTCATAAATAATAACTTCTTGAAAAAAAATTTGGGTTCCAAAATTAATTAGGGAAATTGTGATTGGCATAATCATCCCAATCCATGAGTGATGAACAAATAACTCAATAGGAATAAATGATTTCCTTTTGAAAGAAAAGTATTATTGAAAATTCATTTTAAATCCTCATTGTAATTTTTGTATCCCAAAAACATAATTGAAGAACAGTGAAAGGATATTTTAGAATCATACAATTAATGTTAATACTAAAATTTATTTTATGGTGGGATAGACTAGATAAAGTGAGCTTGTTTTGAGAATCCCCTTTCCTTTAATCCCACTTTCTTACATCGGTATTCAATCACCCAAAAAAAATAAACATTTCTTTTTAAAAAAATAACCATGTGGGAAATATTTTTATTACACAACTCTATATAAAATATAAAAAATTTACTATATTTCTTAATTTCATTTATTAAAGTTATGTTATACTAATATCTAGCATTTTTAAATATTTCACATTCTTCATTGAGTAGTTTCTATTTTTGTTCAATGTCATTTATATATTATAAGAATAAATTATATAAGATTAAAAATAATATATTTATATATTTATATATAAGAAATATATTATTATTTCCACCCATTATGTTGGTGATAATAATGAATTTGGAAGACATCATCATTTGTTACTAAGAAACTGTTAGTCAGAACATTGTCAAAATATGATGAAAAAAATGTATAAAAATACATAAAAATATAATTAATATAGTTGGTAAAAATAATTATTATTATTAGAAAATTCTTCCTAACTTAATATTATTGTATTTTACTTTAATATAAATAGTAGAAAGAGAGAGAACATTAAGAAAATATGACATGGGTTTGAATAGACTACATACACTATCCTTGGTGTGGCTTCTCTTGTATGGTAGTATCCTTAAAAAATGTTATTTTTATTATGCGATCAATGTACCTAAGGATTATAATTTCACAATATTGAGTATTATAGAATAATAATTTCTTTGGAAATAAGGGGGAGAGATTTCCCATGGGGTGGGAGAGGGGTTATTTTATCTTGAGGAATGGGGTGTTTTTAGAATAAAATATTAAATTAAGTACTATATCAAGGGTGAAAGTTTTAGTATAGAGTTTTTAAAAATAAAAAACATATATAAAAATTATATAATTTATTCAATCCATTATATAATTTTATAATTATAATTCAATTAGTTAATTAAAAAGCAGAGTAGAAAATGAATAATTGTTTTAATGGGATCAATTTTGACTTTATGGTTTTGAAAATATTTTTTATGTTTGGAAGTTATGATTGTTGTATATTGTTGACTAATTTATGAAAATAGATATTTTTTTCCATAACACATGTTCTATATAATATTTGTCGATAATTACATCTTGAATGATGTTATTTAATATACATCGATTATGTGAAAACTATATTTTTACTATTCCCCTGAAAATTAAATTATTTGAGAAAATTATCATGACATATAACATGGAATGTTTTTATTCTGCAATTTGAAAAATGATATTTATTTTATCAAAATAAATATATAACATAAAATTTTTAATTTTTAATATTGAAATTATGATTTTAACAAAATACATTAAAATAATGATTATTAAAATGTGCTTATTTTTGCTTTATGTCATTGAATCGTGATATTTATTTTTAGAGTTATAATAACTACATTAACATAATTTAGTCATTATAAATATTACATATTTCAATATTTATTATTTTGATGTAAAATTACTATTCTTGTGGTTAGATTAGTATTCTCAATAGCCATGTTACTATTCATAATACTTATGTTGCTATAGCAACTTTAAAATTACCACCTATATATAACACTATAATCCTTTAATAATTATTCAACTCAATTCCTATAATGTTTCTATAATTACATTTTCATATTATTGATTTGTTTACTAATATTTATTTCTATTCTGAAGTGTGGCACATAGGAGGGTAGATTCTATCATTTTGGGTTATCCATATTTTCCTATTGTAGTTTTTCTATTTTATATTATTTCCCAATTTAATTTATTGAATTTTAATGGATTAATGATTTTCATGTGTTAAATAGTTTTTTTCTCTACAAGTTTTTTGTATAATTTCTTAAAATACAAATTTATTTGAGGAATGAAATATCATTTATAAACTCTGAGTTATAACAACGAGTCCAAAAACTACAGAAATTACAAATAAATATCTTCTAGTAAAATGGAACTTTTAAAGACATGATGTAATTATACATCATATTATTCATCTATTTTGTGAGATGGTGTTAAACCTCCATATATTAGGGGAAGCAAGACCATAAGAGTCTGAATCTGATTGGGGACCCATGGGGTTTCATTTTCTAATTCTTTACCTTGATAGTGTTAGAATACTAAATCATAGGAGTATGTGGTGTAGAGGTTTTCACTCTGTTGGAAGATTGTATTATCATAATAATAAGATTGTTTTTTCGTACCATAAATATGAGTATACATGAAAACTCGACCTTCTAGTGAATAACTCTAAAAAAATTTATTTATTTTTAATTACATAATATATTTTTACCTCTTCCCCACAAAGGTAGATAAAAACTTATGTTATGTTCACCTATAGATGATTTTTCACTAAATGTATATTTTCTCCATTATTAAGTGAATATTATCCATGAAAAAATAATATTGATTGTTATATACCAATATCATATGGTATGGGTAAAATTTGTAAGATCATTAAGATGAAAATTCAAGATATTCCAAATAAAATCAAACAAAAAAATATTATTTTCTAAGGAATAACTAATATACCCTGTGAATTTTCTAGATTCATTGGATAAGCTTTGGTTTATTCACTTATCTATTTCAACATGTCCCTATTATGTATTCAATTATTGCATGTTTAAATTTTGTTTCTTATACTCTTAATATAGTTTATGTATAATGGATGCATTTCCAAATATATTATAGGTTTTTGTGGTTTGGTTGAACACAACAATAGAATATTGAGTGATTGTATATTTTTCTACCTACTCATACCTCTTTATTCTTGGTGGTGGTGTCTATTGTGATATTTTAAGTGTCTAATTAGTAATATCCTTTAAATGTCATATCATTTTTGTAATTCCTACAGTCATCTAGGGAACATGAATAATATTAGAATCATATATAATATTTCATTTATATTTTTTATAGATAATTTTATATTTTCATTTATAATATTTATATTTCTAAGAAATATTTTAGTCCATTTCTTGGGGAAATGTAATGAATGATTCTCTCATACTAATTTTTTTAATAATTTTTTTTATTAAAACACATATCTTATATAATATTTATCAAATTATGTAAATTAATTTTCAATATAGGTACTCCTGAATTTTGTTAGAACAATCCTTTACATTATTAAATGAAACAAATATTGGTCCCGCAATTATATTGAAAATTTATATGACATTTTGATACCGCATATTTTTCTAGGTTGGTATATATTGGGAGGTAATTTGAGTGAGATGATTCTCCTTGTATCAAAAATCACAAAATGATGGGATTTAGTGTATATTAGTGTTTAGAGTTTGAGTAATGACGAAAAACCATTCATGATTTCTTCTTCTACAATTATTTGGGTCTAGAGCCTTTGTCAATGGATTCTAATGAATATGTAACTGTGTTAAGATTCATGGAATAATATATTATTACATGACAAGCATATGAATCCAATATATCAAATAAATAATATATTTGTATTAATTTACAAATGTAAAACCTAAATTGTCCACTGAAGAATATTGATCCAAAGCATATACTGTGGTTTGAGTCTTGATAATCCATTGAGTTAAAACTTTCAAGGTAAATAAATTTATATATAACAAGGGGGTAAATTTATTGGGGAATGGAATTGACTGATAAATCAGCATAATAGAGTATTTTCCCACAAAATATCATAAATTTACCCTATAAAAGTATTGGTACTAGTTAAATAAACTAGAAAATATTATATATGGATAAAATGTTTAGAGAATCTTATAGAGGAAGATGTGTTGGGGGTGTAAACTTTCATTTAACCATGTTTTCTATAGAATACCTAAGAATGAATTTATTTGATATATTTCAATTATCAGATTCATTAGTTACACAATATCTTTCAGGTTTTCATTTCTTAGTCACATATTTATGTTCGTAGAAAATTTCCAATGGTTAATTTTCCCCATCAGATCTATTTCCCACCCTATATTCCAAGGAAACACAAATATCATCTATGATGCAATATATTAATGAATATACAATAATTACAAAAAAATTATCTGTATCTATGTTATATGTTTCATTATTAGGTTCTTAGTGTCCATTGAAGATGAAATTTTGATCAGATCGTGTCACAAATCTATTATGGGGACTTATAGAAACACATCACATAATATGTATTTCCTTTTTAATCTATCATATATATCAAGAATCAATAATATTTTCTCCACGAATAATTAACTTGTGGTAATTATCCCAATTCTATTTCCAACACTGAACATATTGGGACTTTTTTAGATTGGTTACATGTAAGGGTTTAACCCTCCTTATGAATATTGATTTAATAAAATGTGTATCAACATATCTAAATCCACATTTAGCCATGTTTTTTGAATTTTATATGTTCTTTGGGATGAAAATTCACTAAGGTATGTTGGATAGGGATACCTCTATGATGTTATTGTGACTGCTCCAACTTTTCACTACTCTTAAGAACAAATTATCATAATAAGTGGATTTAACAATATGAATTGATGATAAGGATCACAACATGTCTTATGTTAGAAAAGGGAAAAAAATATATAAATTGGGGACTTATATTAATGGAAATCAGTAATCATTGGTTTTGTTTGACATTTATTGTTTCTGTTTCAATATTTATGAGGATTCTAGATAAAAAATATCATTAGGTATTCTTCTATTACATAATATAGATATGGAAATCTGTTAAAGTAACATATTAGGAATTTATTTCCCTCATGATTGAGGATTAATAAAGGGTAATGATTAAATATGAATCCTCTAATTTTTATATCAAACAAAATACCATGACTGAACTCTTAGGTTCATCATGATAATAAAATGGGTGGGTAGTGTGTTGTGAAACATATCTCACCTGACCCCTTATATGTATGTGGAAATATTTTTTATATATAATTCATTTTATTTCTTTAATGTTTTTAATGTAAGCCTATTGGATTCACTTATGTTATTCACTATAATTATGGTGACTCACTACCTAGTGGGTAGTAAATTCACCTAGTTAACATCATCTTTCAGGCATCATAATGGGTTCTACCTATATTTCATATGGTATACATTGGAAGTTGAAATTATTAAGAGTCACGCGCATATTTTGATAGGTTTTTATAGTATATTCTCCCTTGAAAAATATGTATATAACAAAATCATATGTGGAAGAAATATGTTATATAATAGGTATTTTATCACTATCTAATTATTTTAACATGTCGTCAAAGTCTGTTTCACCTATAATGGAGGATTTTTAGTATTCAATCCATAAGAAGATATATTTTAGCTTGATTTACAATCTATACTAAGTCTACTCAAGAATTTATAGCATTACCCAAATTCAAAAAATATAATTTATGTAAGTATGGTTTACCATATCTAGATACATTTTTGGATTGTGTTAGTCCATAAAAATTTATTTTAACACCATTTAGATTTTATTTTTTTGGTTGCCAAAGAGTATTTTGATTGGAGGGTGGGTTCTATATGATTGATAAATTCATTATCATTATTATGTTTGTAGACATTATATATAAGTATAATTATTTAGGGATATATGATAATGGGTTTGAAATAAACATACTAAAACCCAAAAAAATAATCTCCGGGATAGATTCTAAGACGTTTTGTATATTGACCTATGATATGAATAGTCACACAAACATGGGGAGTAGTCGAAAAAAAATTGGGAATACCCCCTAATAGGGAACTTATCAATCATCGATATAGGGAGGTTCTTTGTTCTTTTTGGGGTTGAAATTATGGTGAATACATTTATTATTAAAATTAGTGCTACCATGGGAGGACATATATAGAACATGTTTTTTAAGACAGGGTGCACCTCCATGCCTAATTTGTCATTAATGTGTTGAGGACCTCATAAATGCTACATAGATATAGTATTGGAAAGAAATAAATGTTTCAAATATTGTTTAACATGGAGAGGATATACATTTCCATTGGTGTTATTAAAAACTTAAATACATTCATAGTGCATACCATGAAAAGGTTATCCAAGGTTAATATATCCCTCTATAAGGGGTGGACCTCTATACCAGTTATTGGTACTATTAAGTGAAAATCTCCCATGATAAATGGTTACTATTCCAGGGTTTGAACATCCTAGATAATTTTTCTCACTCTAGTATGAATAAAAAGATAGTGGGGACTCCATTCGATTCTTTAATGTCTATTGAGGCTATAAGTAAAAATTTACATTAAAATATTTTCTAGTTCATGGTATACATAATTAGATGGATCCTAGTTTTCTTCAAAAAATGTGATAGGTTCAAACTCTCTTTTAATGGGGGGGGTGTGGATCACCAATTGTGGAGCCTTGTCGATGGAACATCAATTATATAGGTAGTAACATCTTTGAAAATTTATACACATGTCAATGTCATATAGTTCCAAAAAAATTATGGATTGGAAAACCCTTGAGAGTCTTCGGGGTAGTTAGATGAGTATTATAAATTTCTCTATCACCATCTACTAGATGTAATAGGAGTGTAATATCAAGGTAAACTTCAATGGTAAAAATATTGTTGGAAGTGGAAAAAAGGATAATTTTTTAACCAATTAGTCATATATCATGGTTTTACCCCCATAAATATAACTTTATGTTGTATATATTACAACATTATACAGGTCAAGATCACACACTCTCATTATAATTCTACCCCAGAGCATTAACCATGTGCTGGTCGATCCATTGGGCTGTAGAATCTGGGTGTTGAAACCAAGGATTTATGGAAATTACTATACTGGTTGTGGTATATATTTAAGGGGCTATAACAAAGAGATCTCATGTAATAAATATTTTATTAATATGCATTTTCTCCCAAGTTTTTTGGGATTCATAATGATTATATGTTCACTTATTAGAGATATATTTTCATTTTTTAGGAATCATAAACTAAATATATATCAATTAATGATAATAGGTGAATATCAAGGGTAAATAAATCCATTTCAAATTCGGTGGAGTTTATGTTATGTTTTATTTAATTTATCCCCTACCTTTTAAGCACTTATTTATTATATATAAATGATGTTATATGTTTCATGGGGTATGCACGATAAAATCTATAGGATATAAGGTTTAATCATCTCATTTAGGATCTCATTTTATATTCTGAAAATATCTTATATATCTAAGTCACATTAATAAAATATATCTGAGTATAAATACTGATTACCTTTACTGAAATTGAATCACACACTCTAATGAATTTAGTGGTAAACTATTTAAAATTAAATAAAAGTACCATGATCAACTCAATGGGTATATTATTTTTATTTCTTGAGTTATGTTTGAACTGTATATTTATTTTGTACTTAAAGTACCTTTTTCTGTTTAACTCCATCCAGAAAGGTGAAAATTTTACACAGATGTATTGGGTTTTCGAGGAGGTAGAATATTCTATAATATATTTTTATTCAATCTGGGATGGTGAAAGGTTTACATATATGTTTTGTGTCATATTATAATGATTAAGGATAATGATTAAATCTCTGGTTTAATAATATGAATTATCGGTATGTTGGATTTTATTTCATACAAAATCATTCAAGGATTATGATATATTTTTATACCATATAGGAATAAATATGGATTATATTCGAATTTTTGATCATCTATAAAGAAATAATGGTGACTTTTTCTTCCATCCAACAACATGAATGACTAATACTTGTGGGTTGTTCCATCTAATAAGTGAAAATTTGTACTCTGTAGTTTAAGAATATTTTGTAAAGGTCAATTGTATGATAAAATTATATGTCATACAATATATTAATTGATTATTTTAATTTTTTATTTTGTTTAAAAATTTTGATAGTTTAAACCATACTTTGTTATATTTTAGGACTTTATAATGGTATGTTGTAGTTTTGTGTAATTTAAAATGGTGAAATATTTATTTTAGATTTTTTTGTTTTCTAAGAATGAAAACCTTTTATAGTGGTGTTTTTGATTTTCTAAACTATATACAGGTACAAATGACTTATTTTATATAGAAAGGTGAATGGATTATATTATTGTTTTATATCACCTAAAAAGCTGATTTTTTTAAATATTTTCAAGATTCAATGTTGAGGGCTTTGAGAATCAAGAGGGATTACTATATTTCCTCATTAATGAGAATCAAAATAGCCAATTATTTTTTCCATATATTAAATTGAATTAATAGGGTGTAACACACATCCTAGAAAATGAGGCTTGAAAATTTTGGCATGCAATGATTGTGTAACATGTCATTTTATGTAATATAAGAGTGTCATGTCACTCATCCTTCGTAATGATTAAAATAGCCTAAAACAAATTAAGTGGGTATTTAATATATTATGAAATTCTGTTAAGTGGATGTTTTTCCATAAATTTTATGTTCATATAGAAATATTCATTATGTTTTTATTTTTAGGGAAATATGGTAAGGTCATATTATTTTATGTAGTTTTTTGTCAAAATACATGGAAAAATTAGAAATTTTTTATTTTTAATTGACTTCGAGTATGATATGCACATAATCCATCCTAGATAGAAATAATGCAGATTGGTTAGGTAGTTGTATATAAATTTCTATTAAAAAATATGAATTGAAATAATGTGAATGGAAATTATTCATTAGAATCTATAAAAGGATCCCATGTATAAATCATGGGATAGTGTGGGGTTTTTTTTTCTAAAAAGTAAATATATGAATATATTAGTCTATGTTAAGAAACCTTTCGAAATGTAACGTGATAATTCATATTATGTTATTTTTTATAGGAAGAGAATTTATTATCAATGCTGTCTATATTTAATTATACTGTTAATACCTATGGTACAAACATGTATTCAAAATGGGATATCTACTATAGGATAAGAAATATCACTTATCAAGGGGTACACTATCATGTAGGTCTTACACATGCACAAAATAACACATATATTATGATGTTATGAAGTCATAGGGGATTCCATGGATGTGGATATAGGTGGCACCAATGGTCCATGAGCCACATTTTTTGGTCTCGTGTATTTCCCTAGGGGGTACATAAAATATTAAATTTTTATATGGAATGAATTCAATAGGAAAATTTATCCTCTCTTGAAAGGTGATTGGGGATAGTTATATAGTATGAATAAATTATTTATTTGGGTTTATTATATGAATAATTTGTATATACCACATTAGGGGTTATGTGATGGAGAATACATTTTTGTAAATAATTATATCAATATAAATTATCATCATTCCATTGTGTATTTATTTTCTATGTATTTTATAATAAGAAAATGATTTCGATTTCAAAGGGGTATGAAAATTACATTATCATATAATTAATAATAATATGAATTATTAATAAATCATTATAAAAGTAAATTTCTCTTAATGTATTATATTTTTTTAAAATAAAAAAAAATCTGTTTTATAAAAACAAAATCAATTATTTTTTATTTTTAATAATATATTTACTATTATCATGATATAAATATATCATATTTTAATTTTACTAGATACCTAAATATTATCTTGTAATTATATAAGTAGAGATACTATTTGAATGGTTATGTTACTATTCAAAAGATTCATTTTACAATTTCACTGTTTAGATTACAATGGTCATATTATTATTACTGTAGTCGGATTTCTAATGGTGATATAGGTTCCCTGTATGTTATAAATACCAAATACTTTATTCATTATATATTGACTTATTTTATCCATCAATGTTGTATATATTTCTTGTTCAAATATTAATATTGTTATATTAATATTTCATTACATTTCTATATTTTTTCTTATGGGTGTGTTTATTCTCATAGATTAGGGAGATCAAATTCATTATTCTATCCACCTTTAAATGACATGTCACCATACGTGAGTACGTACGACTTATGGTCTCCACGTCATGGTATAATTGTTATCCAATAAATTATTATTTGGATGGGTAAAATAATGATGTGTAATTGATTTAAATAATAAATATAACATGATAATGATTCTATATATATGATATACCATCCAATTATATATTATTTTAATAACAAAAGAATGATATTGTTTCTCGTGTGTACGTGCGGATTACGGTCTCCACGAACACAATGAAATTCATTCCCCATCGTATCCATTCAAGACAAATTTCCATTATATGATTATTAATAATTTTTAAAGACTTTATATCATTTAGGATATGAAAAAAATACATCCCATTCATAACAAATATGACTCACATAATAAAGATTATAATGTAAAATGAAGCTGTTAACACCCGAAACAATGATATTACAAAGATATTATTAACAAAGAAATGTTAAAATATCATATATGATATTATATTAAATTATATTATTCTTGTATAATTTAATAACAATTATTTCACCATTATATAGGAGGATAACCTACCCCCGACCAAGGTAATGTACACGGTAAGGGTTAATTTCACAATCTCATTATTATCTGAGGTTTTTTTACATAAGTATCTACTAGGACCTCTTTATCATCAACATCCATGTTTCTTAAAAATGTATTTCAAAACATTCTTACTATTTTATAGACTAGGGGTTAATGTCAATTATACCCTTGTTTGACATTTTATAAGATGTTTATAAAGTAATCTTTCTGTCATATTCCAAATAATTCCATTTTTAACCTTTTCAACAAAATTACTGTAAAAATGTTTTTTTAACTTATACGGAGGGTGCGGCTATTTTCCGCCATTATAAAATAGTCAAATCTTCCCTTACAAGCTTATAAGAATATTTTCAATGTAAGTGTTTTATTTTATAATTATGTGACTTCTAAATGATTTCAAAAAAGAGATATTTCTCTCAAATAGTTTTGATTTCATATATGTTGACAACCTTTGATGGATTTTAAGCTTATTTGAAGTTGATTTATTAATATACAAAACATTCATATTGCATTAAAGGATTTGTGATATATTTAAATTTTGATGTTTTATTTTAAACCCTTCATAGGTTATCGATAAAGTATTAATATTTTATATGCCAATTTTAATACAAATGTTTATGTTAATTTTAATCCTATTCATATGAAGAATGCATTAGACTTAGTAAGTGATGTGTGGAGCCTACTATAGCTCCTCGATGCATCCGTAGGTCTCATGAGAGAAATTAGTGTCTTGGCACAAGGCCTTGACAAATTCTTATTTCTAGTCTTGGTACAAGACCTTGACTAGGTGGTTATGATTGTCTGACATTTTGCATTCCATTATTATGAAAGTGGTTATTGATATTGCATGTGATTATTCTACTAGTAGAATATCAATGTGAATAAGTAAATGGCATTATTTCATTTTATTTTTATCATGTTATGCCGAAGTTCATGTTTAAAATGATTTTGTTTTAGTTAAACATTGCCTTTAATGTTTATTCTTATTTATGAAAGTTTCTGCTATATTGTTATCCTTACTGAGCATCTGAACACACATCTTCCTATGTTTTATTTTTTCCCAAGATGTGAAGAAGCATTTTCTGACTAACCTACAGGGATTTTATAAGGGGATATTAGTGTGGACTATGGTGAAAATGTTGTTGTATTTTTTCACCTTATTATGAAATGTAATATTTATGAATGTATCTAGTGTATCCAAGGCTTCTAAACTAATCGGTCATTCGAGACATAATCATTTGTGATCATGCCAATGTTATGTAATAATGCTCCGACACTGGATAACTAGGGTTGGGTAGTTACAACTTGCATCAGCTATGAATTGGGGATGGATAAAAATTCAATGAGTACTAATCATTGAATAATGATTTTTAGGAGTTGATGCTTTTTTTGTAACTAATTTCTTCTTTTCAGGTTTGGGGTATCCTAGAAACCTCCACAAGATCTTGTGGTAGTGGGTGACATAATGAAAGCTTAGCACCCTCACATGTTTAAGTAGGTTTTTTATTTTTTGGATGAATTTCCTTGATTTTGGGGAGAATGTATTGACTTAAAATAACAATTGACACTATAGAAAATGTTGAATATTAGATTTGGTGTAAATTTTTGGAGTTGGTATGGAGTTATGATCCTTATAGAGACTCTGTATATATATTAAGAATATTTAATATAACAAATCAAGATTTTATAGTTTTTTATGTTCAATTAAATATTTAACAAATGGTATCTTATATTGGAAAATTATTGTTTTCACATAAAAAAATATTTTTTACCCTTGATGATATATCGGGTTTTCAGCATCATATGTTTTAATATAGTACAATTATGATAATATTAATTTCAATAAATTAATTTATTAACTTAATGTGTATATATTTTATAATCCTAATGGATCCTCTATTTAAATCCCACTTTTTAAAATTCCCTTTATTTTATCCACATTATCATATAGTAATTTTTATGTTATACCGATCTCTGGTGGTGATCACAAAGATAGGTGATCGTCGGATTGGCGATCAACAACAAATGAATCTGTAGAATTATAGAGATGTAAAAAAGAGTATTCCTCAATTGTTTAAAATGAGGGAATAACTTAATCAATAACAAATCAAAAGACATGGTAGTGTTTTTAATTTTGAAAATTTAGTTATCCATTTAGGATTATTGATGGGAGAAATAATTAATTGAGTTAATATTAATTATTTTATAATTATTTTTTATTAGAGATTATATTATTTTAATTCCTAGAATTAGGAATTTGATAATTATTTTTAATTTTGGATTTTAATAATTCTTATATCATATGTATTTTTTTGAATGTATTTTAACTAAACATGACACACCATTGATTCTCACTAACATGTATCATGCCTTTCTCACTCTGCACTTTGATTTTTTTTATTAATGTTTCGATTGGATGATTATTCGACTATACATGGGAACCTGATCTTTTTGATACTCAATTTAGATTAATTAATCATTGATTTCAGCTGAGTAATGAGATGTATGACATGACAGAGGCATGATTGTGATGAAATATATTTGATGGTGGTGTTAGTGATTTTTGTTTCAGGATCTTGGTCGGGTGGGTACTCCAAAGAATTAATGACAAGTAGTTTTCAAAACAATGGTGTCAATAGTCTATTCACAGGTGATGATAGAAGCTCTGTAAACAAACACCTATGTGTTAATGTGGATATTCATATTGAATTTATTTAAAGAATCAATGAGAAAGGTTAATTCATATAATATTCTTGAATTCTATTTTTTCCCAACAACATGGCACGTAGTTATGAAGAACACACATCCCATAACATATTTATACTTTAGATAGGGTGTACAAGTAATTTAATCATCACAAACCATGTTGGAGAACAATCCATGAAATCCTTATCAATCCTATTATCTATGTATTGTGTGTACACACCCAATAGAATAGGTGACCCCATATGTCATGTTATGTTGGGGAACACTCTGTGTACTTAAAATATATAATGGAAAAGGGAATATGGAACATTATTATATACTATATTTTTCTTCAATGTACCGTGTGTACTTTAGAAAAACCTTGAATTTAGGGAAGAACAATTATTGTGAGGAGGCATGACACAGGAACAGAAGAACATAAGGAGAAATGTTGTGTTCTTTATTTGACAATCCATGAAATTACAGATAATGTGAAAGGTTTGGATAAGTAGGGCTTCCCCATATTAATACCATTGGAGAGTCATGTGTCTCATACAATGGGATAGGGATCCCATCTACTGATTATAATTTCACCCCATTGAGTATGAGGGGGGTAGGGATCCGAAAAAATTTAGATTTAGATATATTTATGTATTTCATCCACATTATTGGGGAAGAGATCCTCTATATATGGACTTTAATTTCAGATATATAAGTGTTAATAATGGACAAGGATACTTCATCATAGAAAAATATCATCCATACAAAATCTCATATGGGAGAAGAATCATCATGAAGTGTAGAATATTGGTCATCAATGGAACTCATAAAGTCCATGTATCCTACACTATAGTATGAAATTTCTCCCACTATTATAGGTTTGCGATCACCGAGTATTATCTGAGGGGAGATACTAATAATAATGATTGAGACTTTAGAAAGTGAGATCATGGATGATTGTATATGTGTGGTAGTTGATTCGAAGATAAAAAATGATGCTTGAGTGCCTTTGATGAACTTATATGGTTCACCTTCTTTATGGTATTTCAATGTGCACCATCTATTTTATAATATTTTTTGGGTAAATCTCTATTTATCTTTTACACAATGTGTTTCTAGGAATCTTTCTATGGGTTTATATACACAACACTACATTGGCTCTACCAACATGTGTCATGTATTATTCCAACAATAGTCATGTTTATAGATTCATATAGGTAATTTGAGAAGGTGGATTATAGTGGTTTTATGTATCATAGATAACTGGTGAGATTTTTTTTCTTTTGGAGAAAGAAACCCCTGTAGTAGGTTGGACATTATAGGTGGATTTGGGGCCTATATTTTTTACATATTATTTTTTAGCATTTATAAATCCCTATTTTGGAATAATGGTATTTTATTTAATAATTGTGTTCCATCCATTAGTTAACATTAATTCAATAATTTTGGAATGTGGATATGTGAGTATTTTTATAGGCACTTTAGCATAAGGCCTCCCATGTGTGTCATATGCCTACTCAATAGATAGTTTCTTTCTCCTGGCCTATTATAGTATAGTATGGGGTGTCACACATATCTTATAGATTTTTAGGTTCACCCCTATAGGTCAGGTTTTGACACCTATGGTCATTTTTTATGGTAATGGATTTCTGGATTACGATTGATAATGCAATTTTGAAAAGATGCTTCAAGACATCATAATTTTTGGCCATGTGTTTCCATCTCATATTATCTTCTTTTAATGCGTTTGGGGGATATTTGGATAATATGAATATGAAAATGAAACCCCTATATTATATTCCAATTATTTAATTGTAGAATACAGTTAGAAAAACCAATATCTAAAAATTGTTTTTATTGATTGGGTGATTTTTTATTATTTATTTGATCTTCTAATCTGATAGGATGCCAATCTACAATTGATGATCTTAGATTAAAGAAAAACTCATATTGTGATAATTTATTCACTTTACTTATATTCTAATTAACATGTATGAAATGGTGAGGAATAAATCGTCTAATTCATGTCTTATCCTAGGAATTTCTTCCCCTAAATAGGAAATATTGAAGAATATTATTTGGAGGTCCTTGGTATAGTGACACAAATTTTTCTTCTGAATGATTATTACATAATTTTAATGATAAATATCATAATAGATATACATTTAATATTAAAAATATTTTATTATTGGAAAAATATATAACATATATAATTTATACATTATAAGACATAAATTTTATTGAAATACTTCTTCCTTATCCATCTTAATTATTATGTTCCCTATAGATCATGTAGTCATTAGAAGATATATTTCGATTAAATGGATTTTAAAAAATCTTTATAAGGATAGGAATAAAGGATATGAGTCAATAATACATGGGATAGAATAATGAACATGATAATATCATATGCATTGGATCATCATCAAAATAATTTGGGAAACATTTTATAAAATAGTACAATGTGAAAATGTAGAACAATAAAACATATGGTCAAAATGTTCAAATATCACTCAAAGTTGTAAGCCAACCCAAAACCATTTTCACCAACAACATCCGTGAAAAATCATAACATCGTCATTTTGAAAAAATACTAGAATCAATTTCATGCATAATACACATTATTTCATGATAAACATCACATTAACCAATGTATTAGATATCTATATGACTTTAGTCACTCCCATCATGTCATAATAGTCCAATAATCATGCAGTCCACAAATAATGTATAAACATTTTAGTAATGAAATAACCAATGAAAATGAATGGGTTTAATAATTATTTCCTTAAGTATAATTTCGTGAATAAACATGGTGTTAAAAAATTACTATTGGAAAAATTTTCCATAATCATCATCATCATTTGTGATGAATAAACAACTCAAGAAGTGTAAAGGTTGTGTTTTGAAAAGATAATTATTTCTAGAAAATTATTATACTTGGATTATAAATCATGTTTATAAAATGTATTCCACTGATAGAAAAGGAAATAATATTGAAAATATATTTATAAAACATTATAGGAATATCTATAATAAAATTTATGTGAAATTTGTACAACCCAAAGAAAGGGGGATGTGTTCGAATGTACCCTTACCCTAAATCCAAATTTATTTCATCACTTTTCTATATCCTAAATAATAAACTATGTTTTAATAAAATAATTATCTAGAATAAATTATTTCTTATCACTTTTTATAAAGTATCATCATTTGATTATATTTCTTATTTTAATTTTTTAGGAATCCGTTTAGATATCTTGTTTTCATTAAAAATTAACACTTTTCTGTGTTGTTTATTAATTTTTTCAAGGTCGACTACAAAATAGTATAATAAGTTATAGAATCATACGTTAAATACATTTATCAATTTACTTACTGGAAATAATTTATAATTACCATCCTTTAGTTTTGTGATAATAATGAAGTTGGAAAATTCCACATTTGTGGTTATCTACCTGTTAATCGGAACATTCTCCTAATCTAAAGAAAAAAGAGTATTAAATATATCAAAAATATAATTATTATAGTAGAATAAAAACATTTATATATATTTAAGATTATTCAAAAGTTAATGTTATATATATTTTTGAAATAAATTTATAAAATATAGAAATGGGGAATAAACTGAGGGATGACTTTGAAAAAAGGATACCATTTCCGTTGTGTGGCATGTCTTGTATGATGATAGACATCCATGATGAATAGAGTTTGGTTACAATAGAATTTATAAAGCTTTATGCGGTCTTAAAGAAGATTATTATGGAAGAATGTTTTCTTTTAATGGTGAGGGGTGAGTGGTTTTCCATGGGGAGGGAGAGGGGTTACCATACTTGAGGAGTGGGATATTTTTAAAATAGAATATCCAATAAAATAGTATATCAATGATTTAACATTTAATAGTGAAATTTTGAAAATATAAATAGTATATTAATATTATATATAGGTTTTACAACATTAAAAACTTGTATTATTTGAATACAGATATTTATTAGAAAATAATTCAGATAAACAAAACATGGTATTTTAAGGGATTACATTGGACTTTAGGATTTGAAAATTGATTTTTCATTTTATCATAAATGTTTGTTTTTATTTTTGAATCATTTTTGAAATTAAATATATTTTTTCTATACCTCAGTATACTTAAATGATTAGGTAATTATTACCTCATGAATGATGTCATTTAAGATACATCAGTTACCAGAAAATTGTATTTTTTCTATTCACTTGAAAAATTATATATTTTATTCAATTATTAAAAAAACCTTCTAAATGTTCTGCAAGAATATTTGAAAAATGATATTCATTTAGTCAAAATAAATTTCTAACATATCTAATTTTAATTAATATTATAATATTTCCCAAAAACATATTATGAAATATGTTCTCATATTTTTTTGAGTTTTTAATTGATGATATTTATTATTTTAAATAAAAAAAAATAATTACTTAAATTAGCCATGAAAACTATAATTTATAAAAAAATTATTATTATTTTAACGTAAAATTAATCCTCCAACAATTATGTTTCTATTCTAAATAGTCATATGACTATTTCCAATAGTCATGTAACTGTTCCCACAGTCACATTACATTTTATAAATAAAAGTAAATTCCTTCATTGATTATATACTTTATTCCTCTTTGGGATCTATATATCCAATTTTAATAATGTTTATTTGTTTAGTTTTATTTTTATTCCTTTCAATAGTTTTTTTTAAGAGAGGTACAACTCTAAAATATTGGTGAAATCAATATTTTCTCATAATTGCATTTTTAGTTTTTATTTTTTATCCTCTATATTATTTGGAATATTAATGGGTTAATTATTTTCAATTATGAAATATTTTTTTCATGGGTTTTCTATTGGGTTTATGATAATATTATTAAATGAAAATTTATTTTACGTAAAAAAATAAATTTTATAAACATTGGGATGTTATATTTTTTCACATTTAGTAATTCCAACCCTGAAATTTCAACTCATATTGTTAGTTGGGAATTGGTTATGGTACTTATATTTCATTTTTCATCTAGTTTCTATTTGACCTTTTCATACTTATGGATCCTCCACACCACATTGATAGTGTGAGTAGTCATTTTTCGTATAAATGTTTCTTTATAGTCTAAGATCAAAACATACTTCTCCTCATACAGGAGATCATTATCTAATTTTACCACATCTGGATTTAGTACATTTGAGGGGTCAGCTATATACTAACATATGATAGGTATGATAAACATGTCATAAACATGAGATGTATTTGGTAGATGTTCATGTTGATAGTTCACCTATATTATGTTATCAAGGATCACAAAGGGGACAATTTACCTTGAGACAAGCATCCCTTTCGTTCCAAACCACAGTACTCTCTTACACTGTAATATTTGAAGGAAACAATTGTCACAATATTTAATCTACATGTCCATTTCACGATTTTTAGCATATATATTTTTCAAATATAACCATATTTTATATGTTTTTTGATGTATTGATCATTTTTGTCATATATTTAAATAGAGCAGGTCCAATTTCTTTTGTTCACCTACTTCATCACAAAAAATTGGAGTTCCACATCGTTTACCATAAATAGATTCATACACATTCATTTTAATACTTTATTTTATGTTGTTTTGTATGAGAACAAAACTTGGGGAAGATATTGTTCCTATACAATTTTTAATATCCATAAAACGCTCTTAACCTACCCTTGAGTGTCTGAATAGTCAATTTATATTATCCATCTATTAGGGGGAAATATTTCATGATGATATTCAATTTTGTAATCAAATAAAGTTGAATAATTCTCTAGAATTTAGATATGAAACTTGTGTTAATATCAGTGATGATTGAATGTGGAACCCCAGGAATCCTCACCAATTCCTTCAATCATATCATGGAATGGGTTTCATGCAAAAAATATTCCCAAATAGTGATTAAGTGGGTAGTCTTAGTGATTTTATCCACCATAACCCAGATTACTTAATTTTTTTGGATGTATTCAAGAGACAAGTGAAAAAAACCCTAGTTACATTCTCCCAATTCTATATCATTATTTTCAATGATTTCATCATCCCTTTCTACCTCAATCATAATATTTTAAGCACTTAATATAATCAACACATTGATCCATAATCAGAGATATCCATAATCCTGATCTTCTATGGGATGTTCTCTCAAATATCGGGATACATCTTCATACATCGAGGTTGAATGAAAAAATATATGTTATGTGCATTATACAATAGATATATCATTTTATCAGGTGAATCAAGGACATAATTTCAAGTTAAAAATATAATGGATCCATCATCATTAATGAGTAACTCAATTCAATTCCCTGACTATAATTATTTTTCCAACATTTTAATATCTATACCATCCATTTGTGCCTCTTTGACCATCTATTGGATAGATGGTTGGGAATTAATTTCAGAATATTGGGATTTAATCCATGTTATTATGATTTCAAAAAAGCACCATTTATATATCCATGATGATAGTGTCTTTCTCAATCATTTTCATGGATAATGTAGCAGGTTCATTTCTATTAAGAGCATCATCTACCTTGTTCTTCTTTCATCAATGGTATGGAATATTGAAATCTTAGTCATTGATTAGATGAAAACATCTAAATTAATGCATGTTGATCTCCTTCTATGGGAATATAGGATTTAGGCACTTTTTATATGTATATATATATATATATCAAACTTCTCAACATATAGATAGTGTCTCCAAATCAACAAAGTAAAGATTATAATTTTTAACTGAAAAACATGCATCAGTTATTTTCTATCATACAGCTTCAATTTTCATGAGGTTTATTCTATCACGTAGTCATTATGCATGATAACACAACATGATACTTTTATTAAATAATTACATTATACAATAAAATATTCTCTAGTTTTTTTTTGTTGGGATATACGTGTAGTTATTATCCTCTTTTTGATCTCTTTAAATATTTCATCGCATTCTTCTCTTAGACATACTTTACTCATCTACATGTTAACATAGTTTACGGGATAGAAAATCAAGTGAAAATTATTAAAAAAAATCGGTAGTTACATGATAATATAACAAAACTATTGGCTTCCCTAACACTAGTTGTTTTAGGTAATTATACAGTTTTTTTCTCTTTTATGGTATTACAAAAATTACCTCACTTGTGATCTCGTGCCTCTAGATTGTGACTTACTACATCCAAAAGTTACACATACTGAATATAGAATACATTTTATCCTACCTTATTTTTTGTAGCAAAATTCTTTGGAACTTGGATTGATCTAGTTTTATCTTAAAGTAAATGAAAATATGTTATATAAACACTAAAATAAATTGTATATATATTATATAAAGAATAAATTCATAAAAAAACGAATATTTAATGGTATTAGTATGTCTAATGGGCATCACTATAATATGATAGGTTTTATACCTTGTATGAAAAGCATTATTCTCAATATCATCATTCATCGACTTCATCTAATGATATCTAGAATAAATATCCAACTATGAGATTCATTATCCTCATCATGGATAATCAAACAAGTCATTAATAATTTCTATTTGATACTTTTTTCTTTGTGATAAATTTTTTAAGCATTCGATAATCAATGAAAAACCACATTTTCTTATCATTATTCTTGAAAAACTGCACTAGTTCACCCCACAGTGGCTCACTAGGGGGTATCATCCATATCTTTAAAGACACTTTTAGTTTTTTTTTACTACCATTAGTTGATTTGGGACATCTCTTAGGTAAATTTAGAGATAGTAGGGGCTCCAAATATATATTCTATTGGGAAATCTACCTCATAATCATTGGTAATTCTCGGTATCTCTTTAATAAATACATCAATGTATTTCTGCACAATAGGAATTTCATCTAGGTTGATACCTATCATTAACAAAACTACTTTTTCAATGTATTATTATTCCTAGGTCTACAACTCCAATAATTTTTATGTATTTTCCAAAGTAGATTTATGATATTCCTTGAATTTTTAGTGTAGAATATTTTCATTCACAATTTGAAAACAAATTTCATTCGACAAATAGTTGATGAGGGGTGTGTATAATGTGATGAAATTAATGATCACTATAGCTCTAAATTCCACCGAGTTAATGATTATGATTTTTTATATGAGTATCTACACATATATGATAATAGGATAAGAGTCCAACATGTCGGTATCACTAATCATAATACTTGGTGTTTTATATATATTTATATATCAATGTCTCGTGTTTTGGATTCAATTGTTCTAGAAAAATTAGAGGATATAATGTAATTAATAAAACTAGAGCCAAATAAATATATCCACATTTTTAAGATAATATTAAGTGAACCATGTAATAATTCATTGTCATTATCTACTTAATCAATAGTTGTGGGATAAAATTTCACTTACTCTATTGTATTTGGTGGTTTCTAATGTTGAGTATCCTCAAGAATCCTCGGTTTAGTGAATTGTCTTACATAGAGTCCTTTCTACCTACAATTATAATATTGAACAACGGGAAATCCATTTGGAGTTGCCTTTATTTCCACCAAAATGATGGTCACCTTATTCTTATCTATTATAAATTCATGAGCTTGGCGGCCTTCTCTCCCACACTAGAAGAATTTCAATATACCGTTGAAGAAATTACTAGGATTTTTCTTCCATCATTTTTGACATTTTGGTGGCAGGATCATCATTACTTCTTCTTTATTTGGCCCACAATGTTACAAATCCATTGTATTTTCATTATCCCCATGTCAAAACTACCAATAAAAATACTTCATCACTGCATTGAGATCACATTGAACAATTTATTCATAACACTTGATGTATCTAATAGCATGATCCATTCAAATGTGTAATTTTAAACAACTATATAATCAATCAATTTTTCAATATTTTTTTAAAAAATGAGTACTATTTTACAAGAATTGTGATGTTTTTAGTATAAACCTTGAGAGACACACATATATTTTTCTTCTGCACTTTTAATTCTCCCTCGAATGTTTTTCAAAGAGCTTGTGGGAAACAGTTATTAAGAAATATTTTATTAACGTCTCTTATCTCGTTCTATTATATTTAATCCCTCCTCTTTGTGATATTAATAAATTCTCACCATATGACATGTTCTCTCTCTAAATGATAGATTCATAGAGTCACCTTCTCTTTCTCAGAATAGTGGCGGTATAGAAAAGATCTTTTACATTGAGTTAGACCACATTTATTTGAAAAGTGGAAAGGAATATCCACTAATAATTTATGGTTTCACTTTATAAGGGAATCAATATATAGTTTATCCTTAATGGGTTATAAAAGATTTCCCACATGTTTCGGTTATTATTCATAGCTTGGGATAGAAAGTTAAGTATTCCCCTAATGTTTGGAACACCACCTCCCTTTTCATTAGATGTTTTATTTGTAAAACAATTCCATTGTCACACACATGGTTTGTTGAACAGATTTCCCCTGGTTACCAGGTTTTTCTAAAATAGAAATTAATTGAAAAAAATTAATTTCTACTAAGAATAAATTATTTATTATTTTTTTATAATAAACTCTAAAGTCATATCTTTTGGGATCCTTTTGTTTATACCTTTTCTAAAATGATTATTATACAATTTCTAGGCTATAAAATTAATTATAATAATTTTTTCCACTAATGTTCAACAATACGAATTCTAAAATTAAATAAACAATACCAATTATACCAATTATAGAGACCCAAAAAAAATTATTTAATGACTATTACATCATTTTAATGGTAAAAACATAATATTTAAATATTAAATAATCAAAAGGTTAGTATCTTTAGAATTTTTTTATTATAATCCAATAATACATAATACAAGATAAAAATTATTAAAACCCTTTTAATTTATCCTTCTAAAATCTCCCATTCACATTAATACATCTAGTATATATATATAAAATTTTTGAGCATAAAGACTAGAATGTGGAGGTATAAACGATAAGAATCAATAATAAAATAGTGATATTAATCAACATCATCCTATCATAATAATATTATCATCATCAATATAATTAGGAAGACTTTTTTTGAATTCATTTAATGTGTAAATTCATAAAAATGAAACATCATGTCATAGTCGTCACATACTGCCCATATTTGTGAACTAAGCTAGCATCAGGTTCATGCATAACATATGTGCATTAAAAATTATAATTTCTTACAAATATAGAATTATATTCTTTAAGAATGCACATTATCACATCCAATACATCACATTTTACAATGTATCAGATTGTTATATTATTATTTCCAAATTATAAAATCAAAATACGCACATAATCATGGATTCCACAAAAAAATAAATAACCATAATTTCCTTGAAATAAATAGTATAATGAAATGTGTTTAATAATTATTTCATAAATAATAACATCATGAAACCATTAGGGTTCCAAAATTTATTAGGAAAAATGTGTTTTACATAATCATCACAATCCATGAGTGAGGAACAAATAACTCAATAGTAATAAATGATGTCCTTTGGAAAGAAATGTATTATTGAAAATTCATTTTAAATCCTCGGGGTAATATTTATATCCCAAAAATAAAATGGAAGAAGTGTGAAAGTATATTTGAGAATCATACATTTAATTTCATACTAAAATTTATTTTAATGTAGGATAGACCGAATAATGTGAGCTTGTTTTGAAAATCCCCTTACCTTTAATCCCACATTCTTACATCTCTTTTCAATCACCCAAAATAATAAACATTTGTTTTTTTAAAAATACCCATGTTTGAAATATATTTATTACATAACTATATAAAAAATAAAAAAAATTATTATATTTCTTAATTTATTTGATTAATGTGATGTTATACTAATATCTAGTTTTTGTTAAATTTTTCAAATTATTTATTCATTTGTTTCTATTTTTTTTGTCAAGGTCATTTATATATTATAAGAATATGTTATATAAGATTAAAAATAATATATTTATATATTTATATATAATAAATAATTTATTATTTCCACCCATTTGGTTGGTGGTAATAATGAATCTAGAAGACATCCTTGTTGGTTGCTAAGAAACTGTTAGTCATAACATTGTCAAAATATGATGAAAAATATGTATAAAATACATAAAAAATATAATTAATATTTTTGGTAATAATAATAATTATTATTATAAAATTCATCCTAACTTAATATTAGAGTATTTTACTTTTATATAAATTTTAGAAAGAGAGATAACATTAAGAAAATATGACATGGGTTTGAATATAAAACATACACTATCATTATTGTGGATTTTCATTTATGGTAGTATCATTAAAGAATGTTATTTTTATTATGAGATAAATGTAACTACGGATTATAAGTTCACAATATCTAGTATTAAAGAATAATAATGTCTTTGGAAACCTGGGGGGGGGGATATTTCCCAAAGTGAGGGATATGGGTTGTTTTTGTTTGAGGAGTGGGGTGTTTTTTGAATAAAATATTAAATTAAGTTCTATATCGAAGGTAAAAATTTTAATATGGAGTTTTTATAAATAAAAAACATATATAAAAATTATATAATTTATTCAAGCCATTGTATCATTTTATAATTTTAATTCAATTAGTTCATTAAAAAGTAGAGTATAAAATGAATAATTGTTTTTAAGGGATCAATTTTGAATTTATGTTTTGGAAAATATTTTTTATGTTTGGAAGTTATGATTATTGTATATTATTGACTAATTTATGAAAATAAATATTTTTTCCATAACACATGTTCTATAAAATATTTTTCCATAATTACATCCTGAATGATGTAATATAATATACATCAATTATGTGAAAACTATATTTTTACTATTCCCTTGAAAATTAAATTATTTGAGAAAATTATCATGATATATAACATGGAATGTTTTTTTATCCGATTTCAAAAATGATATTTATTTTATAAAAATATTTCATTTCTAATATTTAAATTATTATTTTAACAAAATATAATAAAATAATGATTATTAAAATGTTCTTATGTTTTCTTTATGTTTTTGAATCATGATATTTATTTTTAGAATTATAATAATTACTTTAAAATAATTTAGTCATTATAAACATTACTTATGTCAATATTTATTATTTTGATGTAAAATTACTATTCTTGAGGTTAGGTTAGTATTCCCAATTTCTAGATTACTATTCATAATAGTTATGTTACTATACCAACATTAAAATTACAAGCTATATATAACATTATAATCCTTTAATAATTATTCAAATCAATTCTGATAATGTTTCTATAATTACATTTTTGATAATATTGATTTGTTTACTAATATTTCATTCTATTCTGTAGGTTTGTACATGAGAGGGAAGATTCTAAAATATTGGGTTATCCATATTTTCTTATTGTAGTTTTTATATTTTCTATTATTTTCCAATGTAAATTATTGAAATTTAATGGGTTAATGATTTTCATATGTTAAATAAAATTTTCATTTCTCTACAAGTTTTTTGTATAATTTATTAAAATACACATTTATATGAGGAATGAAATATCATTTATGAACTCTGAGTTATAACAATGAGTCCAAAAACTACAGAAACTACAAATAATTATATTCTTGTGAAATAGTAATTTTAAAGACTTGATGTAGTTATACATCATATTATGATTCTATTTTGAGATATGGTTTTAAACGTCCATATATTAGGGGAAGCAAGACCATAAGAGTGTGAATTTGATGGGGGACCCATGGTTTTTCTTTTTCTAATTCTTTACCTAGATAGTTGTTGGATATTAAATCATAGGAGTTCATGGTGTAGAGGTTTTTACTAGGTTGGAAGAGTATGTTATCATAATAATAAGATTGATTTTTCATACCATAAAATTGAGTATACATGAAAAATCGACTTTCTAGTGAATAACTTTATCAAATTTTATTTAATTTTTAATTACATAATACCATTCTCCCTCTTTCCCACAAAGGTAGATAGAATCTTATATAATGTTCACGTATAGATGTTTTTACACTAACAGTGCTTTTTAATACATTCTTAAGTGAATATAATATGTGAAAAAATAATATTTAATGTTATACACCAATATCATATTTTATGGGTAACATATGTAAGATATTTAAGAGGAAACATCAAAATATTCATAATAAAATGAAACAAAAAAAATATTATTTTCTAAGGAATAACTAATATACGCTGTGAATTTTCTAGAATCAATAGAGAAGCTCGTGATTCTTCACGAATCTATTTCAACTTTTTTCTCTTATATATTCAAGTCTTGCATGTTTAAATTCTGTTTCTTATACACTTAATATAGTCGATGTATAATGGATGTGTTTCCAAATATATTATAGGTTTTTGTGGTTTGGTTGAACACGACTATAGAATCTTGAGTGACTGTATATTTTTCTACCTACTCAAACCTCTTTATTCGTGGTGGTGGTGTCTGTTGTGATATTATAAGTGTCTAATTAGTAATATCCTCTAAAAGTTGTATCATTATTGTAATTCCTACAATCATCCTGGGAACATGAATAATATTAGAGTCATATATAATATTTCATTTATATTTTCTATAGATACTTTTATGTATTAATTTAAAATATTTTTGTCTTTGAGAAATATTTAAGTCCAATTCATGGGGAAATATAATGAATATTTCTCTCATACTAATGATTTTAATAATTTTTTTGATTAAAAACACATATCTTATATAATATTTGTCAAATTTTATAGAGTAATTTTGAATATAGATACTCCAAAATGTTGTTAGAACAAACCATTACATTATTAAATGAAATAAATATTGGTCCATCAATTATATTGAAAATTTATATGAAATTTGATACCACATATTTTTCTAGGTTTTTAAATATTGGGAGGATATTTTACTGAGTTGATTCTCCTTGTATAATTTCTCCATAAAATTATGGGATTTTGGATATATTAGTTTTTGGAGGTGAAGTAATGATTTAAAACCATTCATGATTTTTTTCTTCTATAATTATTTGGGTGTAGGACCTTTGTCAATGGATTCTAATGAATATGTCATTAAATAATTTATTATTACCTGACAAGGATATGAATCTTATATATCAAATAAATAAAATATTAGTATTGATTTACTAATTCAAACCCTCAATTTTCCACTGAAGAATATTGATCCAAATTATCTACTTTGGTTTGAGTCTTGATAATCCATTGAGTTCAAACATTCATGGTCAATAATTTTATATATAACAAGGTGTAAAAATTTATAGAGGAATGGAATTGACTAATACATCAGTATCATAGAGTATGTTCCCACAAAAAATCATAAATTTACCCTATAAAAGTATTGATACTGGTAAAATAAACTAGGAAATATTATATATGGATAAAATGTACAAAGAATCTTATATAAGTAGATGTGTTGGGGGTGTAAAATTTCATTTACCCATATTTTATATGGAATACCAAAGAATGAGTTGATTTTATATCTTTTAATTATTGGATTCCTTTGATACACAATATCCTTCAGGTTTGCGTTTCTTAGTCACATATTTATGTTCGAAGTCATTTTCCAATGGAATATTTTCCATATCAGATCTATTTCCCACCCAATATTCCAAGGCATCACCAATTTCATCTATGATGTAATATATTAATGAATGTACTATAATTACCAAAACATCGTCTGTATCTACGTTATATGTTTCATCATTAGGTTCTTAGTGTCCATTGAGGATGTAATTTTGATCAGATCGTGTCGCTAATCTATTATGGGGACTTATATAAACACATAAAATACAATATATTTTTTTAATCTATCATATCTATCAAGAATCAATAATATTTTCATCATGAATAATTAACATGTGATAATTATCACAGATTTATTTCCAACACCGGCCATACTAGGAATTTTTTAGATTGGCTACATGTAAGTGTTTAACCATCCTTATGAATATTGATTTACTTAGATGTGTATCAACATATCTTAATCCACATTTAGCCATGTTTTTGGAATTGGATATGTTATTTGGGATGAAAATTCACTAAGGTATGTTTTATAGGGATACCTTTATGATGTTATTATGAATGCTGCAACTTTTCACCACCCTTATGAACAAATTATCAAAATATGTTGATTTAACAATATGCATTAATGGAAAGGATCACATCTTGGATTATGTTAGAAAAGGGAAAAAATATCTAAAATGGGACTTATATTAATGGAAATAAACATTCATTGGTTTTTTTCGACATTAATAGTTTGTGTTTCCACATTGATGAGGTTTATAGATTAATATAATCATTATGTATTCCTCTATTACATATTATAGATTTAGAAATCTGTTAAGGTAACATTTTAGGAATTTATTTCCCTCATTATTGAGGTTCAATAAAGGTTAATGATATAAAATTAATCCTCTAATTTTTATATCAATCAAAATACCATGACTGAACTCTTAGGTTCATCGTGATATAAAATTGGTGGGTAGTGTATTGTGAAACATATCTCACCTGACCCCTTATATATATATGGAAATATTTTTTATATTTAATTAATTTTATTTCTTTAATGTTATTAATGTAAGCCTATTGGATGCACTTATGTTATTCACTATACTTAGGGTTACTCACTACCTGGTGGGTAGTAAATTCACCTAGTTAACCTCATATTTCAGGCATCATAATGGGTTCTACCAATATTTCATATGGTATACATTGGATGTTGAAATTATTAAGAGTCACATTCATATTTTTATAGTTATTAGAGCATATTATTGATTTAAAAATATGTATATAATAAAATCATATATGGAAGAAATATATTATATAATATGTATTCTGTCACTATCTAATTATTTGAACATGTCGTCAAAGTCAGTTTCATATTTAATGGAGGATTTATAGTATTCAATATATAAGGAGTTATATTTTATCTTGATTTATAATCTATACTATATCTACTCAAAAATTTATAACATTACCCAAATTCAAAAAATATAATTGATGTAAGGATGTTTTCCAATATCTACGTACATTATTTTATTGTGTTAGTCCTTAAAAATTTATTTTAACACCATTCATATTTTATTGTTTTGGTTTGCAAAGAGTATCATGAGAGGAGGGTGTGTTTGATATGATTGAGAAATTCATTATCCTTTGGCTATTTGTATACAATGGATATAAGTCTAATTATTTATGGATATATGATAATGGGTTTGAAATAAACATACTAAAACCCAAAAAAACACTCTTCAGAGGAGATTCTAAATTTTTTTTTATATTGACTTATGATATGAACAGTCACACAAACAAGGGGACTAGTCCAAAGGAAATTGGGAATACCCCATAATAAAGAACTTATTAATCGTCAAAATAGGGGGGGTATTTGTTCTTGTTGGTGTTGACATTATGGGGAATTGATTTATTATTACAATTAGTGCTACTATGGGAGGAAATATATAGAACATGTTTTTTTAATATAGGGTGAACCTCCAATCCTAATTGGTCATTAATTTGGTGAGGTCCTCATAAATGTTAGATAGTACTATTATCCGAATGAATTAAATGTTTCATGTATTCTTTAACATGGAGAGGATATCCATTTCCATATGTGTGATTAACAAAATAATGACCTTCATAGTGCATACCATAAAAAGAATATCCAAGGTTAATGTCTCCCTCTATAAGGGGTGGACCTCTATATTAGTTATTGGTACTATTAGGTGAAAATCACTCATGTTAAATGGTTGCTATTCAATGGTTTGGACATCCTAGAATAGTTTTCTCACTCGATTATGAATGAAAAGTTAGTAGGGAATCCATATGATTCTTTAATGTCTATTGAGGCTACAAATAAAAATTTACATTAAAATATTTTCTAGTTCTCACTATACATAATTAGATGGATCTTAGGTTTCTTCAAAAAATGTGATAGGTTTGAACAGTTTTTTAATGGGGGGTGGATCGCCTATAGTGGGGCCCTGTCAATGGAATATCAATTTTATAGGTAGTCACATCTTTGAGAATTTATACATAACTCAATGTCTTATTGTTCCATTAAAAAAATTATGGATGGGAAAACCCTTGAGAGTCTCTTGGGTAGTCAGATGAGTATTATCAATTTCTCTATCACCCCCTACTAGATGTAATAGGAGTGTAATATCAAGGTAAATTACAGTGATACCAATGTTGTTGGAAGTGGCAAAAAAGGTTAATTTTTTTTACCAATTAGTCATATATAATGGTTTTACCCACATCAATATAACTTCATCTTCTATATATTACCACCTTATACAGGTCAAGATCACACACTCTCTTTATTATCTTACACCAGAGAATTAACAATATAATGGTCGAGTCATTGGGTTGTGGAATGTGGGTATTGACACCAAGGATTTAGGGAAATTTCTAAAGTGGTTGTGGTATATATTTAAGGGTCTATAACAAAGTGAACTCATACAATAAAATATTTTTTAATATCCAATTTTCTCCCATGTTTGTTGGGATTTATAATGATTATATTTTCACTTATTAGAAATATATTTTCATTCCATAGGAATCATAAACTAAAAACATATCAATTAAGGATAATAATTGAATATTCATCATAAATAAACCCATTTCAAATTTGGTTGAGTTTATGTAATGTTTTTTTAATTTCTCCCCATACCTTTTTAAAGGACTTCTTTATTATCGATAAATGATGGTATATGTTTCATGGGGTATAAAAGGTTAAATCTATAGGATATAAGGTTTAATAATCTCATTTAGGATCTCATTTTATAGTCTGAAAATATCTTATAGAATTAAGTCACATTAATAAAATATATCTGAGTATAAATACTAATTACCTCTACTGAAATTGAATCACAAACTCTGATGAATTTAGAGGTAAAGTATTTAAAAATTAAAAAAATACCATGATCAAATCATTGGGTATATTATTTTTATTTCATGATTGGTGGTTGAACTATATATTTTATTTGTACTTGATGTTCCTTTTTTGTTTAACTCCATCCAGAAAGGTGAAAAGTATACATATATGTTTTGGGTTTTTGAGGACGTAGAATGTTCTATAATGGATTTTTATACCATCTGGGATGGTGAAAGGATTACATAGATGTTTATGTCATACAATAATGTTTAAGGATAATTATTAAATCTATGGGTTAATAATATGAAATACAGGTATGTTGGAATTTATTCCATACACAAATTTTCAAGGATTATGCTATATTTTTATACCGTATAGGAATAAATATGGATTATATTCGAATTTTTGATCATCTGGAAAAAAATAATGGTGAATTTTTCATCCATCCAATAACATGAATGATTAATACTTATGGACTATTCCATCTAATAAGTGAAAATTTTTACTCAGTATTTTAAAAATATTTTGTAAAGGTCAATAGTATGATACAATTATATGTCATACAATATATTAATTGATTATTCTAATGTTTTATACTGTTTGAAAATTTGGATGTTTTAAACCAAAATATATTATATTTTAGGACTTCATAATGGTATGTTAGAGTTCTATGTAATTTAAAATGGTGAAATATTTATTTTAGATTTTTTTTTTGTTTTTCAAGAATGAAAACTTTTTATATTGCTGTTTTAGGATTTCCTAATATATATAAAGGTACAAATGACTTATTTTATATAGGAAGGTTAATGATTTATCTTACTATTTTATATCACCTGAAAAGATGATTTTTTGAAATATTTACAAGATTCAATGATGAGGTCTTTGAGACTCTAGTGGGATTACTATATTTCCTCATTTATGAGATTCAATCTTTCAACGATTGGGTACATATATTAAGTCCAATTAATAGGGTTTAACACACATCCTTGAAAATGAGGCATGAAAATTTTGGTATGGAATGATTGTGTCACATATCATTTTAAGTAATATAATAGAGTCATGACAATCATCATTCCTAATGATTAAAATAGCCTAAAACAAATTAATTGGGTACTTAATATACTATGAAATTCTGTTAAGTGGAATGATTGACCATAAATATTATATTCATATAGAAAGAATCATTATATTTTAATTTTTAAGGAAATATGGTACGCTCCAATTATTTTATTTAGTTTTTGGTAAAAATACATTGAAAAATATGTAAATTTCAATTTTTAATGGACTTTGAGTTTGATAAACACATAATCCTATCTACATAAAAAATAGTGCAGATTGGATAGGCAGTTGTATTAAAATTTCTATTAAAAAATATGACTTGATATAATGTGAATGGATATTATTCATGAGAATCTATAAAAGTATCACATTTATAAATCAAGGGATAGTGTGGGGTTTTTTCTAACATATAAATATATGAATATATTAGTCTCTGTTAAGAACCCTTTAGTAATGTAATGTGATAATTCATATTATGTTATACTTTAGAGGAAGAGCCATTATTATCAATGCCTTATATATTTAATTATACTGTTATGACCAATGGTACAAACATGTATTCCAAATGGGATATCTACTATAGGATAAGAAATATCACTTATCAAGTGGTACACTATCATGTAGGTCTTACACAGGCATAAAATAACACATATATTAAGATGTTATGAATTCATATGTGATTTCATGGAGGTGGACATAGGTGGCCACCAGTGGTCCATGAGCCACATTTCATGGTCTCGTGTATTTCATTAGGGGTATATAAACTATTACATTTTCATATGGATTGAATTCCATAGGAAAATTTATCCTCCATTGAAAGGTGATTGGGGATAGTTATATATATATATATAAATATTTCTCATATGCTTAAAGGGGTATGTGGTAACATGTGGTATATAATACCATATATCCCATCTATTATTCTATAATTATCAAAGGATGATACTATCAAAAATTTGGTCTGATGATGAAAATTCCCTCCAAATCTATTATAAAAATACATGTGGATGAATTGATCACATTTTCAATTTTTACCGGGTTAAACATGTAATATCATATTTTTTCTTTCCTGGCTAAAAAAATAATATCAATAATCATTTTTTAGAGATTAATCATTACTCTATTCTAAAATATCATCAGTCAATACAACATTTGTATTGTGAAATTCAATAAATTTTTAACTCTTTTTTTATTTCATATGTATTAGTTTCACTTTTTTGAGTATCCGAAAAATGCATGCATCACCAAAAAATTCAATCTTCAAGTTATTATTATATTTTTTTAGAATATAAATTAACTCTTAATAACTATTGAGTGTTTAATTTTTGTATTCATTTCATTCCATATGCCAAATTATTATTCCTCTATCCTAGGACACAAAATATATCTATTTTGGACATAGATATTTGTCAAGACCATACCCTTTTAGAGTTTCTAGGTATAATTATTTTTATTAGAATTATCTTCTATTTTATATTTTTCATCTAATTTCTCTAATAAATAACTGAATTTTGATGATTACATGTCATTATTTATTCTTATTGTCTTGACCCATGGATTACATGATAATATATTACATTTCAATCAGTAATATTCAATACATTTTTTATTCAAAATTTCCAAACAAAATCCCCCAAATATTTTTTCATCCTAAAATATATTTTATGAAACTAAAAAACATATATTTATTAGGGTTAAATATCATCTTGGATATTCTAATGAAATCCTTAAAATTTAATATATGGTGGATACCATAATTATTGTTTCGTGTAATTATTTTACTAAAAGCATCATCAGCACGGATTTTAGATAAATTGATGATCTTATAAATGGGGTTGTATATCATCCTAATAAATTTTTATTTTTATAAAAAAATGCCTTTATGATTATAATATCATGTGAGTTTAAGAACATCTTATGTGTCTTCAAATTTTCATAGTTTTTTAATTATTTTTTCTCATTTCATCAAGACTTTTCCCACATACATTTTTATTTAACTTTGAATGAATACACATGTCATCTTTTCCACTTAGAATTTATATATTTAATTCTAATAATTTTCTATTTATAGTATATTATCTATCTATTCCTTTTATAATATATTTATTCTTTATAGTGTATTCCATTTTAACATCCTAACCCGGGTTCCATATATTGAGGCCTTGATCCAGTTCACTATATATATTTTGGAACGCCTCTCCATACTCTAGGGGATGCAGACTAGCATTGATGGTATAATATTGATAATGGGGACACTATATACTCTTTATGAAATAATCAAAACCATTGAAAAAATTAAAAAAAATTCCAAATGGTATAACCATTTACAAAACCGTTCCTGTATCACAAGATGACCAAAACAAGAAATACAATATCCAAAACTAAATAGTCATTATCTCATGCCAAATACAAGTAAACTTTCAAAATGAAAAAACTAAAATAAATGAAGATATATTCAACTCCAAATGGATTATCAACACCATGTTAGGTAACCTCTTCTATGATTCATCTATTATCACCGATCAAAAATATGCCATTTTCCCTTAACTTTACCTGAAACTATGGAATCTATTTGGGTACATATCAGGATGTCGATGTAGGGTGTTAGTGTAACTCTGTAGGCCAACACAAATGACATATTTAAAAATATATCTTCAAAATAGTTTAATAATTAGTATAAATAATAAATACCAACCAAAATAAAAAAAATTAAATTTATTCAATTTTTCTTTATTTGAACACATAACTCTTGTGTTCTCACGGACACCAAAACTCTTAATACCTATTTTTTCCAATTCCAAAGTCTAATAAATCCCAAAAGGAAAATAATATATCTAAATTCCACTATTATAATTCATCATCTCAATTCATATGTGAATTCCAATGATACTATTCGTAATCATAATTTGTATAATAATTCCATTATTATCATTCATAAGATCAATTCATATCTCAACTCCATTATTACAAATCATCATCTCAATTCATATATAAATAAAACTGAAACCATTCATCATCTCAATTCATATCAAAATTACATATTTACTTTTCAACAATGTAAAAAATATGTTTCACTATGTGATTTTGAGGTGCCATACCATGTTCTACAAATGATTATCACATTTATCATGATACCATAATTACACATGTAAAATAATATGATAATGTACCACAAAAACCCATTAATTAATTCACCAATTAATAAATCTAATTTAATAATTGAATATTCACATATTTCCATTTATTAATTTAATAATTAAATAATCACCTAATTTCAATTAATTAATTCAAAAATTGATTAACCAATGAATTCCATTAATTAATTAAAAAATTAACTAGCCCCCATAATTATGTTAATATATTAAAAAATTAATTAATCACATAAATTCCATTAATTATTAATAAATTAATTTATAACCTCAATTCCATTAATTAAAGAAAATATTAATAAATCACCTCAATTCCATTAATTAATTCAAGCATTAATTTAAAACCATAATTCCATTAGTTAAATCAATAATTAATTAATAACAAAACTACATTAAATAATTCAACAATTAATTAATCCTATTTAGTCAATTACATAATCCAAATAGTATAAGTTAAATAACAAAAAAATTAATATATATGAATTTATAATACTGATACCCCCATTATTCATTCATCAAATAATTATTTAAATTAAATCAATTCAAAATTCTTAATTTGTGATCCCTTAATCATTTAATTTACAAAAATAATTAATTCAATGTATAAAACTCAATTTCTAAACATCCAATACAGATTATAAAAATAAATATTTTTAAATGAAATGTAAATTTTTTAATTTGAATAATATATAACCTACATAAATTCATTGACATACCTTAGCTGACCAATATCCATAATTTGAGATGGAACATTCATGAATAGGATGAAGAAAAAAAACTAGGTCTGAAATATAGATCCTAGATCAACCAAAAAAGATCTAAAAAACATAGATCTAGATATATAACCAACATTATATAATAATATTTCATTTATTCATAAAGAGTAGAGTATGAGGGAGATATCCAAATTTGAAGAAAACACCTACCTATGGAGGTCAAAATATTCAATATTCCCTTTTATTTTCCAAGAACGGAGTTCTTGAGGGAGTGGAATCCATCAAGAAACCTTAGAAAACGGGAGATAAAGTTTAGGGTTGAGCTAGAAATGATTAGGTGTTAATGCATGGGTTTGGTAATTTGGAAACAAAAATATGTGTTTAATTAAAATCATGCGCATGGTTTCCTAGTAAGAGGTGTAGGGATTTCCAAACATTGTGCCTTTATCATGGAAATATTCTAGATGGGGGCCCCAGGTTCTCCTAACAGGGTGCATGGTTTTGAAACCCATGCACTAGTTATGAAAATCCCCACTTTTTATATTTTCATGGTTTACTGGGATTCTATATAATATTTTGGAAAAACATGCGCCAATTGTGCACTACCCTTATTCCTTCCAAAATTTTAAAAATATCACCAAGACATAGTCCAATTTGAAACTCAGACAAAGGGAACTCAAATAAAAACATAAGGGAACAGAAACAATACCAAGAAATATCTCGAAATGTTCTGGATCTCACAATATCCCCACCGTATAACAGATTGTCCTAGAGATGTACTTCTAGGTATCACTAATATTCCAAATCAAAACAAATTCCAATCCACTAATTGCACATATGTGATTCTCCATCTCAGGTTTCCTCCTGAATCCATCCATGTTTACTCAATACTTAAACTATCAGATTTTTTTCTGTTGAACATTCTCACGATGTTCTAACAAATGTTTTAGATGATCATTAAATGACACATATATCCCAACATCAATATCATCTTCATTGATCACATGAGAAGGGTCAGGGTTATACCACCAAAGTTGTGCACATGAAAAACATTATACACATCATAGTACAAATATGGAAGTTCCAATTGGTATTCCACCATCCCAATTCTCTTCAAAACCTGAAATGGTACAACAAGCCTAGTTACAAGAATTTTCTTCCTCCATAACCTACAGTTACCAAATCTATGAAACACTAGAAGGAATACACAATCACCCTCTTTAAGAAATATAAGTCTTCTATGTCTATCATCATATGAATTTTTCCTACTCTCAGTTGTAACCATTCACTTAAATATCTCCAAAACCTACTATTATGTCTCATGCATGAGATTAGGTCACAACTGCTCTGAGTCACCTCACTCCATCTTGCATATATGTGATATGCATGGACTACCATTATGCTCCCTGTCCTCTTCCAAATTACTTGATTCTGGATAAAAACATTTATAGGAGAACTCTACCAATTCTATGTGCTTCTCCCAATTCCCACTAAAGTATAAGACATATGCTCTTAGAATATCCTCAAGAACTTGTATCGTAAGCACTGACTACCCATCAATCAATGAATGGAAACTAGTCCTCAATAAAAACTCTGTACCATGTTAATTATTAAATACCTTCTCGAAGAACAATGTAAAACCTAAGTCATGGTCTGAAATAGTAGTTTGTTTCACCTCGTGAAGATGAACGGTTTCTTGATTTTACAAATCTATCAACTTGTCTACTAAAAAAAGCATCCTGTAATGGAAGTATATTCATTACGTTACCATCTGATCTACACTCAAGGAAATACTGTGTAATGACTTGGACATTCCATGTATTATTTTTTAAAAGTTTATAAATTATTTTTGAGACTAAGTGATGAGACAACATGCGATTCTAATAACCAATGTTCTCAGACTAAATGATTGAAATATATTATAAATATTAAATAGAACATGTGTATTGTTTTCTAGAAAAATTTAAATAAATTATTAATGGGTTCCCAAACAAAAAAAATAAAGGGGACCATTGAGATCAAAATTTGAGGATTACCCAAGGCAAGATAGAACATTGTTCAACAAGGGTAATTTGTGGAAATGTCATCTTGGACGTATGATGAAGAAAATAAAAAAAATATTATTTTTTATGTTGAGACTTAATTACCCTTATTTAAATGCAACATTATCGAAAATTTTTAGCCTCGATAGAATAACCCTAAAGTTCATTAGAGATCCTCTGTGGAGTGTGTAATGAGGTTCTATTGGTGAATCATAATGGGATAGAGGATTGATGAATAAAACAAGAAAAAATTGCATGATCTCCCTAATGACTCGACACCACATCTCCCTTCACCAGTGATATATCCAACTCATGTTATGGAATTTTTTCGATTAGATTCTTTCCCCATTTATTATTTCTCTCATGAGCATGAATAAATCAATGAAAATATTGATATGGGGTTTAGTCATCTAGAAGGATGGGTTAGATTAAATAAGTTTTGGGTGAATTTCTCCTTATTTTTAATTTTTTTATTTTCATTATCATGGAAATAAATTGATTTAAACATGAACATCAATCAATGTACCTTAATATTATTTTTTGTGATTTTCTTCCCTAGTTATTCATTCATTGTGGGAGTTTTTTATTTGGACCAAGTCTCTTAATATCTAGATTTATCAATCATTTTACATAATTTTCATTGGACTATAATTTGATTGAGATGATCGGGAATCACTCTGAAATGATGGTGGTGTGAAAGTAGAAGCAGTGATGACTCCAATAGTTTTGGATACAAGATTTTTTGTTTTTCACTGTACTATGATGCAAAATTAACAATAACATGTAGATCCATTTTCAGAATGTATTTGATGGAGGATCACATTACTAATTTATGGTGTGGGTCGGATGAGATATGATCTTGATTAACACAAAAAAAATTATCAACGGATCAGGGGCCATAGGATCTATCAACTACACATGCAAAAAATTTGAGTTTCTAGATAATTTTATGATACATGACATGAAATCTAGATCTACATGATATTCATCACCCCCTATGATGTTTCAAGGGTTTTGGGTAGTTGCTAAGGATCACACGGCGTGTGACCCAATGACACAGAATGTGATCTATCCATGATGACATGGTGCGTACCTTAGAGGGTACCCAAACAAAGCTTAGAGTACATGAGTTGGATCATTCCTTGTACTCCCCAACATGGACATGGCTTAGACCAAGTACACTGGATACGTCATCTACTGATACACAATAATATTTATTTTGTCTATAGTAGTATCCTACTGAAATTTAGAAAACATGGGCATTATACACGTTGTGTACATATACATGGACACATACAAGAGATGTTGGATGTTTACATGACCAGGACATAGGTTCAAGGGACAATTTTTTTGAATTTTTGTACTTTATATACATGGATTCAATCCATTGTACTCTATATCTTTGATCAGTTTTCTTAGGGTTCATTACCTTTATCCTTTTCTTGATGAGTATTATAGAAACATGTCTTATCCATAGTACTACGATCCCTTCAACATAACTTATTGAATAGAGTCATTGGAATCCCATCATGTGACCTATATTGAGATCTTTTATTCTTATATCTTCCCTATTTAGAGTTTTCGGTATTGTTATGACATAAACTATAGGGAAACTGATTCTATAATTAGTGAGTTAATCCTGATTGAGTTGATGGTATAACCACATGGTTGTGGTTGTGATTCTCATCTTTGCATCATATACCTCAAACCATCAATGTGTTCTTCTAAAAGAAAGACATGATAAAGACTAAAACTCACACATATGCCATTAGTGTAATCAGACTCATGAGTGTCTTCTCCCAAACTAGTGATTTTTGGAATCATTTAGTTGGAATCCTACACTAGACTACTATTGTTGTGACCTCAATTTTGATTGTGTGTCTATGTTCTGTAAATCTGGATATTTTTTTCATATGTTTTGTAGACATAAACCTATTTATATTTGGCTATATAACTATTTTTTGATTTTTTTTGTTCCATTGTGTATAAATGATTATTGTTATATTCACCCCTATAAGATATTTTCATACTTGTGTCATGTGTTGTGCTGATGATCGACCTTTTGATAGAGACCGAGAGGGACCAGGGACATATGGGGCTTAGTGAGACATGAAATACAAAGGTGAATTCATAGGTAATATCGATAATAACCCCAAATATTTAGTTTCATGTTGTAATTGTATTTTAGACTCCTGGAAGTGGGATTTATTTTCATTATTTTCATTCCTTTACATCTTTTTTGTACTCTGTGGGATTTATATGTATACATTGACAGTTGTTTTGTTTTTTATAAATTTCTGAAATGTATAGGCAGAGATATGTGTGAACTTGTATAGGTACTTAGGGTAACGTCTCCCATGTCATTATTATTTCTTCTCGGCACTAGTCATCATCCACTAATCGAATGGAGGTGGGCTTGGGGTGTCTTATCATAGGCCTCTTTGGAATGTGTCATGATTGAGTGGTATCAGAGGAGACAATTATACATTACTATTGTGTTCTATGAGTTCGGTTTGGGGAGATGACGTTAATTTCTTTTATTTCAACTTTTAGGTCAGGAAACTAGTGTCGTTTTGGCGGTCGACGTATCCATACACAAAGACTCTTATCACATACTTCTCAATTCTAAATATATGAGAACACCTGTTGTAGAGAAAAAATGGATTGTACCTCGTATAGAAATGGGTTGTAGTTTCCATGTAATTATTGAATTATATATCCTAATATGCTTAATGATAATCTTATATCTTTTTTTCTTTAAGGATGCCTCAACAATGTGTGTCAGTAATGATTTAGCATCATGAGCTGGAGGTTGATGCCCTCAGTGTTGAGGCATAGATACATGGACTAGTTCTGGAGGTGTTACCTCTATGTGGTGATCCATCTATTCAACCACCTGTAGAGAAGTGCATCTAATCCATTTTACTAGTGGATGAGGTGTGCATGCTAAGCTCACGTCATGAGTTTTAGTATTAGAGACCCCTTAGATTCTAATGATATCTCAAATCATAGGTGGATGGGGAATGAATTTTGGTGATGACATGATTTTATTTTCTTATAAGGACACTAGTAGATCATATGGTGGTCTTGGTAGTGATCCTTATTCACATATCTGTTGAGAAATTGTACGGTTTAGTGACCTAATCTTACGATGAGGTGACTCTTTTGTGTGGATTGTTTGAGTGCCATTTCCTTGAGTTTTTTGCACAAGCTATACTGAGGTTTATGCATATCCAGTAGCTTCTATAACTCTTGATGGGAATCATGATATAATTTGAGTGTTCACCAAGGATTACCAAACACTCCAAGTACACAATAGATATGGATTGTGATCAGTTATTCAGGGCTTAGAATTTCAATCAAGGTATGTATAGAGGCATCAAGGCCACTAATTTCCCTATATGAATTCCTACCTATACTAGGGTGCTAGAGATATATTTTTTGACTGGGTGTTTCTTTCCTGAGTAGATATATCTAGTAGTTACAATTAGCGGGAAAGCATGATAAGAGACCCTAACAATAAGGAACCGAAGTCGGTCTCAAGGACCTATACATTCAAGATGTTTCAAAAGGAAGTTTCAAGATAGAGGATTAGTGGTTCGAGACACACAGGGTGGATCCATTCTACTTAGGGATAGTCATTTCTACTCATGTGAGAAAATATGACATTTTATAACAGATTTTACCCCCCCCCCCCCGTACGATTGATATAGTGATTGTATATGGGCCATCAAGGTAGATACAATGGTTGGATCAGACTATTTCTTGAGGAGGAGATTGTGGAAGTGGAGTTTTGGGACCTACAGGAGGTGGTATAAGAATTAACATATTATCACCACCTCCCCTTGGTGGCCCATTCTTGGCTTATGATGCTAGAGGATATGGGTGAGAATAGTTGCAGGAGGATAGAGCCTACAACCAAGAGGGTATGAGAATTATTCTTGATGCAATATATGTGTTTTCTATATTAGATTTAGTACTGATAGTCATAGGTGTTAATAATTCTTTTATTTCCACTTATATTGTCTTGGTCTCAGAGATTCCATTTGAGAAATTGGCTAGAACCTTATGCTTGGAGACTCTTATAAGAGAATAATTAGTGATCACAAACCTGTACTAACAATGTCAGCTGACTCTTGGAGGTGAGAGTTTATATTAGAATTAATTTTTAGTATTGATGAGGCCTTATGACACATAATTATGTGGGTATTGGTTATCCAATACTCATTCCAATATTGATTATTTCATGAAGGGGGTGTAGAATGTTCATATTGATGGAACTAAGCTCTCCTTCATTAGTGAAAAGGAATCCCATGCACTTATGGAATCAAACCTAAGATTTTGAATCTATTTAACCATTAGTTTTCTAACTTATTCCTTTTTGTAGTGGATATTATGACATCCTAGTTTCCTGCATTGGTGGTGGTGTATGAATACATCTTCACCCAAACAATTTCTTGGTTTACCTCCCTATCGTTATATAGGCTTCTACATTGATGTACAACCTATGATGGCACAGATAACTTCTCTAACATATTAGATGTATTCCAATGAGATTCTAAAGCTGAGGGTGTAGATGGAGGTCTCTAAGATAAATGGATTTGAATGACATAGTGGTTCACCCTACGCTACACTGGTTTTTTCCATTAATTTATATGGGAGTTTGATATTGTGTGTAGACCACCAGTGCATGAAATAAGTAATCGTGAAGAAGAAGTATTCCACTACTAATGATTTATGACAACTTTGATCAGTTGACAGAGGCACAATGGTTTTGGATGATTGAACTCAGGTCATGATATTCTATACTATCAGTATAATGTAAGGATATATTGAAGATTTCATTATGATGCCACTACGATCACTATGAGTACATAGTGATACCCTTTGGAAAGGTAAATCATCGATAATTTTTCATGGGACTCATGAATTGGATATCATATAATTTATTATACTCGTTCATGGTATTCTTCATCAATGATATTCTTATGTGATAGGTGCCTCAGGAGGAGCACATGAGACCTTTTAGCATAGTTCTAGACATACTCCAAGAGCACCATCATTATGGAAATCTCTCAATGTTCCTATTCTAGATTCATGGAGTCCACTTTTTGGGACATGTTATCTAAGTCGATGGTGTGGTAGTGGACCTAGCCATGGTCGAGGTAGTTTTTTTAAAGGTTGGGTCCGAAGACTCATTTTATTATTAAAGAAAAGACCTCTTTAGAGGGTAGAGGGAGACCGAATACATAGCCCAAAGGCCCAAGGCCAAGTGGCCTGAATACAAGGCCTGAAAGCCCAATTTTTAGCCCAAAGGACCCTCTATGAATAGAACTGCTATAGTACCCCCGTGTAACTACAGTACTTACTATAGTACCCGCCGCCGCTACAGTATCCTAAAACAGTCCCTCCACAGCTACAGTGCTTCCATAGCTATAGTTCCACCACTGCAGTGCTGCTGCAGCTACAGTTCCCCGTTGTTCTCTCCTAGTAAACGATGCTCCATTTGTTTGGACAGGAAGCTGTGAGGGTTCATTCTCAACCCTCAAATCCTCTCTCACCTCTCCTCCCATTATGAAATATCCAAATTGTAACCCTCCTTTCAAACTTATGGGTGATGACAGTGACTTTGTTGTAGGAGCTATGTTAGGACAACGTTGTGATAAAACTGCTTATGTCATTGCTTATACAAGAAAATCCTTAAATGACGACCAAATCAACTACACCACCACTGAAAAGGAATTACTTTCTACTCTGTTTTCCTTAGAGAAGTTTAGGTCCTACCTCTTAGGATCCCCCATCACTGTGTTCACTATCCATTCTGCACTAAAATACCTCTTCCAAAAATAAAATATGCTAAGGCTATGCTGATTAGGTGGGTCCTTCTCTTACAATAATTTGACCTCACAATCATGGATAAAAATGGAGTTGAAAATGTTGTAGCTGATCACCTATCTAATATGGAATTCAAAGACAACTCAAATCACCTTTTGGTGTCTGATTCGTTTCCTGATGAACACCTATACTCTGTGAGTGACTGCCCTTGGTATGCCGACATAGCCAATTTCTTAGTTACATGAGTCATTCAAAAATTATTAGGGATTGAAGCTCGAAATAAATTCCATTCTGATGTTAGAAACTATGTGTTGGATGATCCATACCTCTATAAGTTTTTCCCTGACCAATCCATTAGGAGGTGTGTCCCAAAATCTGAACAAGAGTCCATCCTTAAATTCTATCATAGTGAGGCATGTAGAGGTCACTTTTCCTCTAAGAAAACATCTGATAAGATTCTTCAATGTGGTATCTTCTATCCCAAATTCTCAAGGGACTCATACGCCTTTTGTCAAAGTTGTCCTAGTTGTCAACAAGTAGGGTCCATCACAAAAAAGAATCAAATACCACTCACTCTCATCTTAGTGGTTGAAATATTTGACTGCTGGGGAATTGATTTCATGGGTCCCTTCCCAAACACTAGGGGACACCTCTACATACTCTTAGCTATTGATTATGTCTCAAAATGGGTTGAGGAAATTCCCATTAATTCCAACGATCATCAAGTTGTGATTCTATTTATAAAAGAGAACATATTTTCTCGATTTAGAATTCCTAGGGCTATAATCAGTTATCGAGGAACCCATTTCTGAAACCGCCCATTCTCTTCACTCATGTCTAAGTATGGTATTTCTCATAAAGTGTCCACTGCATAAAATACTCAAACCAATGGACAAGCTGAGTAAGCGAATAGGGAGATTAAAAAAATTCTTGAAAAAAACTGTCAACCCCTCTAGGAAAGATTGGTATGAGAAACTCTTATATGCTCTTTGGGCCTATCGAACCACATATAAAATTTTTTTATGAATGTCACCATATAGGTTGGTTTGTGGAAAAGCATGCCATTTACCTATTGAAATTGAGCATAAGTCCTTTTGGGAAATTAAGAAAATGTATTATGACCTCTCATTGGCCGGAACAAAAAGGAAATTAGATCTCAATGAACTGGAGGAACTAAGGATGGAGGCTTATGAAAATTCAAGGATCAATAAAGCTAGAGTTCAAGCCTACCTATCTAGGAATATCAAGGTCAAACATTTTGAACCGGGAAAACATGTGATCTTGTATAGTTCAAAACATCATTTACACCCCAGAATGTTAAGGTCTAGATGGTCAGGTCCTTTCATAGTGCATCATGTGTACCCCCATGGGGCAGTAGAGATTCAAGATCCCTCAAGTAGTTAGATTTTCAAGGTCAATGGTCAAAGGTTAAAACCATTCATTGAATCATTCAATAAACATGAAATAGAGGTTGAGTTAACTGATACAACCTATGAACCAGGAAAAAAATTGATAGATTTAGGGTTCAAGTCGAGCTAACGACGTTAAAAAAAGTGTTCCATGGGAGGAAACCCATGGGTTTCAAGTTTCATATCATTTTCTTGTTTTAATTAAATTTATATTTTAATTAATAATTTTTATATTTAAAAAAATAGACTGCTGACCTGTTCTTCTATTATGATTATAAATGGGTATGAAAGGGGAGAACCATATTGATCTGTGTCACGTGGTGTGATCCTTGAGTAATACCTTAGCCAGAAATTTAAAAAGAAGACAATGTATCATCATTTTGTTTTATTTTATATATATACTTATATTTTACTTATATATATATATACTCTTTTGTTTTTTTGTTTGTTTTCCTTTTTCCACTAGGGAAATCTGCAAGAGTCGTGGATATTAAAGGACTAAATTGGAGCATCAAGAACTTCAATCTTCAACCACCATGTGACTTCATTCCATGAACCTCATTTTCAATTTCCTTTTTGAACTATCATTCTCTACCTATACCCCCTTCTAAATTTTTTTATTCTTTAAACACTAGGGAAAGTGTTATTTTAAGTTGTGGGGAGATAAAATAAAAAATGATTTTGTGTCAAAAAAATTAATAAATGATTTGAAAAAAAAATTGTGAAACTTGAAGGAAAAATTCCATTAACTTTAAACATGGTAATACACATTGCACACTTTGAAACTTAATATCAAATAATTTAGCATACCCTGATTCTGATTTTAATCCTTTTATAATTTCATGAGCATTGATTTTGGAATGTGAGGCTGTCCAATTTGATATTTCATCATTTATATTTTCATCCAAATAAAAAAAGATCACAATGCACGTCCTTTGGATAGTGGGGTATTAGTGTGAGTTCATGGGTTCCCCTAAATAAATAGCATAGGTATGGTGATCATTTTAGTTTAATATGAGTATTCAAGAAAAATAAAAAAAAATTAATTTTAAAAAAAATATTTCCGCGTAGAGGAATGAAATGACCTAATGCGTGGCTTTCGGCACTTGGGGATCGTGGCTCCATAGTTTTCTGGCCTAGATTTAGTAATTTTATCTTTATTTTTGGTAATTTGAATTTGTTTTTGATTGAGTTAGCTCAAGATGATGCCCGATTATGTGGGCTTCATTTGGTGCCCTAAGGTCTTTGAGCCTGGGAGTCATCGGCAATGTCTCGCTATAGGGGTTGACTCTTTTTAGTGCAACTTCATTTACTATGGAAAAATTGCAAAAAAAAAACAAAAAAAATTATACAAAAAAATGAATACTCATCTTAATATTGAAATGTGATTCCACCTATCGCTTCCATAATTTCCCCCTTGAATAAAGATGAACCCCCATGTCTATTGTGATGCACAACACATCCTCATACTTAATTGATATTGGATGAAATATGGCCATAAATTTGAAAAAAAAGGAATGGGATTGGGATTGATATCTGCTTCTGACACTATCTTGTATTAAAATATTTTTATTGGTTTCATGATTTTTTGGTATAAGGGTTTCTGGTGATCATTGTGTATTAAAATGTTTTTGGAAAAGGGAATTATAATTTCATATTGTTGAGATATATTTTGCTCGGGACTAGCAAAACTCAAGTTGGGGTGTGATTAGGCACTAAATGAGGCTAATATTCATTGTTAATATATATAATATTCATGTTATTTATTATTCATAAACACCATTTTACTGCATTTTACACTTTGAACATCATTTCACATTATGATTGTAATACCATCTTAAAATGCACTATTATGTGGTACATTTTTTAACATCATTTAAATTACCCAATGATTCATATGATTTTAAGGAATCTAATTATACATATTTTTTTTGATATTTTTCGAAAATTATCTACACTTAAGTATTAACATGTTTGTTTCAGGGATCAGTGGAGAATTCATGGAGGATGATGGAGATATTTGGCAATGAAATGAAGCAATTCTGAAGAAGGAAGATTGGACACCATCCCACTGATGAGACTGTGGGGCCCAACATAAAGTATCAATTAATCACAAATTTCGTGTGATTCTATAAGAAATGTATAGGAACAAATCACTCTTCAGTATCCAATGCTATTTCGGCATCCATGGTGTCTATTTAGGTGGCCCAATGTAGAGACAAAATTCTGGGCCATATTCTACGTCCCAGAAAAACAGCCCAGTAATATGATCCTCTCGTGGAATACACAACTCCAAGTGAGCCCAAATTCTACAGTCGGATAGAAGACAGACGTCGATCCATTTTATTCTTCTATGGCCTACTGTGATTCATATATCTAGAAGGTCTTCTAAGCATGTTTGTTCGGTGAAGGAAATCTGGCTGCCACCTCGGGTCAAAGGTGGAAAAATCAACTCTCCCTTACTTTCCACCCACCTATGGCCTACCACAATTAATTGAGGATACATTTACTATTGTAGGCTCTATCCAAGGGCTCATAAATTCCTATTTAAGGCAGTGGTGGTGAAGGAGTTGAGAATCTTGGATACTTTGTTCAATTGTAATGTTATGCTGCAATTTTGTTGTCTGAAATTTGTCTTTCACATGTAAGTTGTTCAATTCACTTTAGTTTCTAAATAAAAGTTTTTCTTCTACTATTATTCTATTGTTATTCATATCAATTTTATACTGTTGGATCAAGGTGTGAATTAATTAATACCAATCCTTGGGAAATAATTCACCCAACGGTCAAGTGATCATTTTATTTTTGTTGTTTTCTTTACTTCACCATGTCCTCCCTCATGAGTCTACTTTCCGCTTCCATTGAAACCAAGTGATAAATGGAGGGCTAACCCACTTCTGGGTTGATCCAAGGGAGTCTCAAGATGCTGGATTCGATGTTATTTATCAACTCATTAACGTATAATCACTTCTTTAATTGAGATTTTTATTTGATGATTTTTAAACTCCATCGTCCTTGTTGAATTTAAGGCCACACACTTCAAGTGATAATTCGAACCTTTACCTTGAACTGCTCAATACATTGATCCTTCTAGTGTATAGGTGATTAGTTTTAAAGGTTTTAGGAATTAATCCAGTAAGTTATGATGTTGTTTTATCTCCTTAAAAGAACCCATCTCAAATATAAGAAATTGAAATCATTAAAAAGGGAATATGTCCAATCCACCCCGAGCGATAACCTAGGATCAGCTAAATTTTTTAAATTGAATTCACTTAAGTCTCTTAGAGTTTCTTTAAACTCATCTAAAATCAACCCAAGTTGGCCCCTTCATAGCCAAAAATAGTCCATAGAATGTACGTGTCTATAGGTTACTTCTTAGGTCTCTGAGAATTCAATAATCCAAGCTAAACAACAAGGACCGTCTTACCTTCTTCTCTTTGGTAAATTTGAGCGAGAATCAAATTTTGGCACCATTTCTGGGAACCAAAGTAAGTCATCAAAACACCAATTCTATTCTCCCCCATTTCATCTTTTCTCATCCAAATTCTCTTATCTTGTCCCTTTTCTCGTTTTTTTTCTTTTGGCACATGTCTGCATACACCCACGATCAATAAAACCATCTAGTTAGGGTGGATAGTCCTGGGGTTGGGGAGTCAAGTACACCAAGGGAACTCTCTCCATTAGATACTAATAATCCAAACACCCCTGAGTCAAAAATTGAGGCCAATTCAATGGAAGGTATTCAAAGAAACCAACTCATAAACCCGGGTGGAAACCAAATTGGAAACCCAAATGAGCCAGCCCCAAACTTGGGGAATGCAATTGATCAAACCATGAATGACTAACTCACACCTTCCTGGACCAATGCCCCCTCATGCATTAGACACAATTCCCAAGGAGATACCAACTACATCTTTAAACCCCATGTCATAAACCAGCTTCCCACATTCCATGGAATGGAGTCCGAGATGCCATACCTGCACATTAAGGAGTTCAATGACATTGGAGAAAACATGTGTCCCCCACATCAACTAGAATCATCTAAGATGATGCGCATTCCTTTTTCATTAAAGGATCAAGCTAAAAATTGGCTAAACAATTTGATACCATCATCCATAAATTCTTAGAACCAGCTACAAAGAGAATTCTACAAAAAATACTTTCCCCACCACAAAAATATTTCACTGAAAAAGAGTATCCAAAACATTTTTGAAAAAGAGGGAGATTCATTCTATGAAACATGGGAGAGGTTCAAGGACACTCTAAACATGGTTCCACACAATGGTTTTTCTATTCCTTAACATGTGAGAATTTTCAATGAATGGTTGGGTCCAGGGAATAAACAATTTAATGACATGATGTGTAATGGAACATTAAAAAACAAAGCCCCAAATGATGCTTAAGAATATCTAGAAAGACTTTCTGAACAAAATGAAACATGGGGAACTTCAACTTATTCTGAAAAGCCACAAAGAAATACTAGAATTCATACACATAGAGAAGAGGAAAGCCTTAGGGCTAAACTCACAGCACTATCTAGGAAGGTTGAAGAGATAGACCTTAGGAAAGTCCATAAAATCCAAACTGTTGACCCTGTTTGCACAATTTGTGACAAACATGACCATAAGACAGACTACTTCCCAACCATTCAATCCAAAAAAGATGTTCTTTTGGGTGGACCCCCAGTGGACGTAAATGCTTTGAACTTTCAAATGCCTCAATACCAAAACAACTTCAACCCAAGGTATAATGACCACCCAGGCTTCCACTGGAAAGATAACCAACAACCTATCCAAAAACAGGGACAAAATACTTACCCCCATCTGAAATACCATTAAAATAACTTGTTCCAAACCCAACATATCCAATACCAACAGCCACTAGTCCATTTTCATCAAACCATCCCACTTCCAAAATATCCCCCCGGGATAAACTGATGTTCTCAAGCACCAAACCAAACTGTTCCACAAAGCATACTAGCACAACTATGCAAACAAATGAAGAGGATGAACTCGGAGGTTTCTTCCATAAAACAAGAACTTCAATCCATCAAAACTGGAGAGGCACCCATGCCTACTCAGGCGGTTCCATCCTCAACTTCAAGGGGAGTGTCAAGTTGTGCTCAAACAACTCATGAACAACTAAAGGCTGTGACTATTTTAAGAAGAGAGAAATCAATTGAGAAACCTAAACAACTAATTCAGAACCCACCTAAAGATTCAAACATGGATGAAAATTCAAATGAACCCCAGGATGAAACTAAGGAAACTGATAACAATGGGGAAGAAACAACTCTTCAACATAAAACCCCACAACCTGCACCATTTCATCAACGCATGAGGGGGAAACCCAAGCCTCAACTGAGTGAAACATTGAGGGAAATCTTTTCACAAGTCATGTTGAACATACCCCTTCCCGATGCAATCCAAACCATACATTCCTACTCAAAGTACCTTAAGGATTTGAGCACTTTTAAAAGAAAATTTTCACATAAAAACAAAGTCCTTTTGGATGCTAATGTGAGAACCACCATTCAAGGGACCATTCCTCCTAAGTTGAAAGACCCAGGTTGCCCTTACATCAATGTTGAACTAGGAGAAAGAAATGCTTTCAAGGCCTTGTGTGATCTAGGTTCTAGTGACAATCTCATCCCCTATGTCGTGTACTGCCATTTAGGCCTAGAAGAACTCTAACCCACATCTGTCACACCTTAACTTGATGATCGAAGAATTAGGGTTCCAAAGGGGGTTTTAAGGACATTCTGGTAAAGGTTGAAAACATCATCTACCCTGCTGACTTCATTATCCTTGACAACCTTCCAAACTTAGGAAATAAGGAACAAACCCCAATCATCCTTGGTCGTCCATTCCTTGCAACAATCAACTCTGTTATCCGAGTTCGAAATGGGAACATGACCATCACCTTTGGGAACATGAGTCTAGACTTGAACATCTATAATGCAAGCTCAAAAATAGGGGATGAATAGGAAATTCATGAAGTAAACATGATAAGAAGAATTGATAATGAATCCATAGAACATCAAGGAATATTTGATGATTGTTTTTGTCAGGATGAGATTGATTTCCTTTTTTCATATGAAGGAAGTTTATCTCCCTGGCTTGAATCATTTTCAAATTTCTCATATGATGAAGTCTTAGATCCAACAATCAGTGAAACCTTTCAAGAAACCACTTTCATGGAGACCACTCCAAATTCCTTCCCTAAATTGTATCAAGACAATATAGTAGCTGAAACTTCTACATTTGGGGAACCAATCCTATCTGAAAATCTAAAAATAGAAATTGAAATTGATCCAATGTCCCAATCTTCTGTTAAATTCTGAACCATCCTGATCTTGAATTGAAGGAACTTCCTGTTACACTCATGTATGCTTTCCTAGGGGATAATCAAACACATCCTATTGTCATTTTTTCTTCTCTTAATTCCAATCATGAGAGGATGCTTCTAGATGTCCTTAGGAAACATAATAAATCCATTGGATAGACCATGTCTGATATTCCTGGGATTATCCCACTTATCAGGACTCATAAGATTGTTCTAGAATCTGATTCAAAGCCATGTCGTCAACCTCAACAGCGACTCAATCCTAATCTCATGGAGGTAGTAAGAAAAGAACTCCTGAAATTGCTAAAAGATGGTATCATATATCTCATACGTGAGAGTGAATGGGTGAGCCCAATCCAAGTGGTTCCAAAAAAGGCTGGAATCACAGTGATAACCAATGAGGATGGAGAGATTCTTCTAACAAGGGTGAGTAGTGGATGGAGGGTCTGCATTGACTATAGGATGTTAAACTCATTCACCAAGAAGGACCATTTCCCCTAACCATTCAATGACCAAGTCCTTAAGAGAGTGGCAGGCCATGCGTTCTACTATTTCTTAGATGGGTACTCAGGTTATAATCAAATTGAGGTCTCCCTAGAGGATCAAGGGAAGACTACATTCACATGTCCATTCAGAACCTTTGATTTCAAACGCATGCCCTTCGGGTTATGCAATGCCCCTGGAACCTTCCAATGGTGCATGATGGGAATATTATCAGACATGGTAGGGGATTTTCTAGAGGTCTTCATGAATGACTTCTCTGTGTTTGGGGATACATTTGAGGGATGTCTGCAGAATGTGGAGAGATTCTTGTCAAAATGTGAAGAAAAGAATCTTGTCCTAAACTCAGAAAAATTCCATTTCAAGGTTAAAGAGGAACTAGTTCTATGAAATCCATTCTCAAGTAGGGGGATTGAAGTTGATAAAGCCAAGTTTGACATCATTCGACACCTTCCATCACCCAAAACTGTCAAGGAAGTGAGGTCTTTCTTAGGACATGCAGGTTTCTATAGAAGATTAATCAAGGACTTTAGTTCAATCTCCCATCCCCTTTGTGCTCTCCTAGTAAAGGATGCTCGATTTGTTTGGACAGGAAGCTGTGAGGGTTCATTATCAACCCTCAAATCCTCTCTCACCTCTCCTCCCATTATTTAATCTCCAAATTGGAACCTTCCTTTTGAACTTATGTGTGATGCCAGTGACTTTGCTGTGGAAGCTGTGTTAGGACAACATTGTGATAAAAATCCTCATGTCATTGATTATGCAATAAAATACTTAAATGAGAACCAAATCAACTACACCACCACTGAAAAAGAAGTTACTTGATATTGTGTTTGCCTTAGAGAAGTTTAGGTTCTACTTCTTAGGATCCCCCATCACTGTGTTCACTGACCATTCTTCACTAAAATACCTCATCCAAAAAAAGATGCTAAGGCTATACTGATTAGGTGGGTCCTTCTCTTACAAGAATTGGACCTCACAATCAAGGATAAAATGGGATTTGAAAATGTTATAACTGATCAACTCTCTAGGATGGAATTCAAAGACAACTCAAATCACCTTTCTTTGTCTTATTTGTTTCTATATGAACATGTATACTCTATGAGTGACCGCCCTTGGTATGCAGACAAAGCCAATTTCTTTGTTACATGAGTTATTAAAAAATTCTTAGGGACTCAAGCTCGAAAGACATTCCTTTATGATGTTAGAAACTATGTGTTTGATGATCCATACCTCTCTATGTTTTACCCTGACCAAGTAATTAGGAGGTGTGTCCCAGAATCTGAACAAGAGTCCATCCTTAAATTCTATCATAGTGAGGCATGTTGAGGTCACTTTTCCACTAAGAAGACATATTCTACGATTATTCAATGTGGTCTCTTCTGGAACACCCTCTGAAGGGACTCTTATGCCTTTTTTCATTATTGTCCTAGGTTTCAACAAGTAGGGTCCATCAAAAAAAGGATTCAAATGCCACTCACTTCCATCTTAGTGGTTTAAATCCTTGACTGTTAGGGAATTGATTTCATAGCTCCCTTCCCAAACTCTAGGGGACACCTCTACACACTCGTATCTGTTGATTATGTCTCAAAATTGGTTGAGGCCATTCCCACTATGTCCAACGATAATCATGTTTTGATTCAATTTATAAAATAGAACATATTTTCTCGATTTGGAATTCCTAGGGCTATAATCAGTGATCGAGGAACCCATTTTTGCAACCTCCCAATCTCTTTCCTCATGTCTTAGTATGGTATATCTAATAAAGTGTCCACTGCATACCATCCTCAAACCAATGGAAAAGCTGGGTTAGCAAATAGGGAGATTAAGTAAATTCTTGAAAAAACTGCCAACCCCTCTAAGAAATATTGGTCTAATAAAATCTTAGATTCTCTCTGGGTCTATCAAACTGCATATAAATCCATTTTAGGAATTTCACCATATAGGATGGTTTATGGAAAATCAAGCCATTTACCTGTTGAAATTGAGCATAAGGCCTTTTGGGTAATTATGAAAATGGATTATGACCTCTCATTGTCCGGAACAAAATAGAAATCAGATCTCAATGAACTGGAGGAACTAAGGATGGAGGCTTATGAAAATTCAAGGATCAATAAAGCTAGAGTTCAAGCCTACCAATCTAGGAATGTCAAGGTCAAACATTTTGAACTGGGAAAACTTGTTCTCTTGTATAGTTCCAAACTTCATTTACACCCAGGAAAGTTAAGGAATAGATGGTCAGGTCCTTTCATAGTCCATCATGTGTACCCCCATGGGGTAGTAGAGATTCAAGATCCCCCAAGTGGTTACATTTTCATGGTCAATGGTCAAAGGTTAAAACCATTCATTGAATCATTCAATAAACAGGAAATAGAGGTTGAGTTAACTGATCCAACCTATGAACCAGGAAAAAAATGATAGATTTGGGGTTCAAGTCGAGCTAACGAAGTTAAAAAAGCAATGCATGGGAGGCAACCCATGGTTTTCAAGTTTCCTATCATTTTGTTGTTTTAATAAAATTTATATTTTAATTAATCATTTTTATAATTAAAAAAAGACTATTGACCTGTTATTCTATTATGAGTATGGATGGGTATGAAAGTGGAGCACCTATTCATCCGTGTCACGTGGTGTGATCTTTGAGTAATACCTTACCCATAAATTTAAAAATACGACAATGTATCATCAGATTATTTTATTTTTATATATATACTTATATTTTACTTATATATATATTCGTTTGTTTTGATTGTTTGTTTTCTTTTTTCTACTAGGGAACTCTGCAAGCGACATGGGTATCAAAGGACTAAATTGGAGCAACAAGAACTTCAAACTTCAACCACCAGGTGACTTCATTCCATGACCCTCATTTTCAATTTCCTTTTTGAACATTCATTTTCTACCTCTACTCCCTTCTAAATTTTCTATTCTTTAAACTCTGGGGACAGTGTTATTTTAAGTTGGGGTAGAGATAAAATAAAAAATTATTTTGTGTCTAAAAAAATGATAAATGATTTGAAAAACAATTGTGAAAATGGAAGGAAAATTTCCTTTAACTTTAAACATGTTAATACACATTGCACACTTTGAAACTGAGTTTAAAATAATTTAGCATACCCTGATTCCGATTTTAATCCTTGTATAATTTCATGAGCATTGATTTTGGAAAGTGTGGCTGTCCAATGTGATATTTCATCCTTTATATTTACATCCAAATAAAAAAAATATCACAATGCATGTCCTTTGGATAGTAGGGTATTAGTTGGAGTTCATGGGGTTCCTCAAATAAATATCATAGGTTTGGTGATCATTTTAATATAATATGAGTATTCAAAAAAAATAAAAAAATTAAAAAAAATGAAAAAAAATTGCGCGTAGAGCAATGAAATGACCTAATGCGTGGCTTTCGGCACTTGGGGTTCGTGACTCCATAGTTGTCTAGCCCAGAGTTAGTAATTTTATCTCTATTTTTGGTAATTTGAATTTTTTTTTTGACTGAGTAAACTCAAGATGATGCCCGAGTATGTGGGCTTCACTTGGTGCCCTATGGTCTTTGAGCTAGGGAGTCATTAGAAAAGTCTTTCTATAGGGGTTGACTCTTTTGAGTGCAACTTCAATTACCATGGAAAAATTGAAAAAACAAAAAAAACATAGAATAAAAATTATACAAAAAAATGAATAATCATCTTAATATTGAAATGTGATTCCACCTAGCACTTCTGGAATTTCCCCCTTGAATAAAGACGAACCCCCATGTCTATTGTGATGCACAACACATCCTCACACTTAATTGATATTGGATGAAATATGGAAATGAATTTGAATAAAGGAATGGGATTGGGATTGGGATCTTCTTATGAAACTATATTGTATTAAAATATTTTTATGGGTTTCATGAATGTTTGGTATATGTGTTTTTGGTGATCATTTTATATTAAAATGTTTTTGGAAAAGGGAATTCAAATTTCATATTGTTGAGATATATTTTGCTCGGGACTAGCAAAGCTCAAGTTGGGGGGTGTGATTAGACACTAAACAAGGATAATATTCATTGTTAATATATATAATATTTATGTTCTTTATTATTCATAAACACCATTTTAGTTTATTTTACACTTTGAACATCATTTCACATTATGATTGTAATACCTTCTTAAAATGCACTATTATGTTGTACATTTTTTAACATCATTTAAAGTACCCAATGATTTATCTCATTTTAAGGAATATAATTATACATATTTTAATTTGATATTTTTTTGAAATTTATCTACACCTATATATGAACATGTTTGATTCAGGGATCAGTGGAGAATTAATGGAGGATGATGGAGATATTTGGCAATGAAAGGAAGCAATTTTGGAGAAAGAAGATTGGACACGAACCCACTGATGAGGCTTTGGGTCCCAACATTAAGGCCCAATTAATCCCAAATTTCGTGGGATTCTAGAAGACATGTATAGGAACAAATAAATTTTCAGGATCCAATGCTAATCCGGCCTCTATGGTGTCCATTTAGGCGGCCCAAGTTAAAGATAAAATTCTGGGCCAGATTCTGCGGCCCAGAAAAACAGCCCACTAATATGACCATATCTTGGAATCCAAAACACCAAATGAGCCCTACATTTGCAGTAGGCTAGAAGTCATCCGGAGCTCCATGTTCATATTCTATGGACCACTCTTATTCAGAGATCTCTAAGGTCTTCGAAGCGCGTCGGTTCGGTGAAGGAAATCTGGCTGCCACCTCGGGTCAAGGGTGGAAAAATCAACTCTCCCTTACCTTCCACCCACCTATGGCCTACCACAATTAATTTAGGAGACTTGTACTATTGGAGGTTCGACCCAAGGGCTCAGAAATGCCTATTTAAGGCAGTGGTGGCGAAGTAGATGAGAATCTTTGATTCTTTGTTCAATTGTAATGTTAGGCTGCAATTTTGTTGTCTCAAATTTGTCTTTCACATGTAAGTTGTTCAATTCACTTTAGATTATTAATAAAAGTTCTTCTTCTACAATTATTGTGTTGTTATTAATATTACTTTGATACCGTTGGATCAATCTGTGAATTTATTCACACCAAACCTTGTGAAATTATTTACACAACGGTGGAGTGATCATTTTATTTTTGTTGTTTTCTTTACTTCTCCATTTCCTCCCTCATGAGTCTACTTTCCGCTCCCATTGAAACCATGGGATCAATGGAGGGATAACCCACTTATGGGTTGATCCAAGGGAGTAGAAAGGGGCAGTATTGGATGTTATTTATCACCTCATTAATGTATAATCACTTCTTTAATTGAGACTTTTATTTGATGATTTTTAAACTCCATCGTCCTTGTTGAATTTAAGGCCACACACTTCAAGTGCCAATTTGAACCTTTACATTGAAGTTCTCAAATCATTGATCCTTCAATTGTACAAGTGATTAGTATTAAACGGTGTAGGCATTAAACCAGTAAGTGATGATGTTGTTTTATCTCCTTAAATGAACCCATCTCAAATATAAGAAATTTAAAACATTAAAAAGCGAATACGTCCAATCCACCCCGAGCAAAAACCTAGGATCAACTCATTCTTTTAAATTGAATTCACTTATGTCTCTTAGAGTTCCTTTAAACCCATCTAAAATCAACCCAATTTTGCCACTTCAAAGCCAAAAGCAGTCCCTATATTGTACGTGTCTATAGATTACTTCTTAAGTCTCTGAGGATTCGACAACCCAATCTAAACAACAAGGACCATCTTACCTTCTTCTCTTGGGTAAATTTGAGCGAGAATAAAATTTTGGCGCCATTTCTAGGGACCCATGTAAGTCATCTAAACACCCATTCTATTATCCCACATTTCTTCTTTTCTCGTCCAAATTCTCTTATCTTGTCCCTTTCTCGTTTTTTTTATTTTGGAGCATGTCTACCTACACCCGCGATCAATCAAACCGTCTAGTTTGGGTGGATAGTCCTGGGGTTGGGGAGTCAAGTACACCAAGGGAACTCTTTACATTAGATCCTAATCTTCCAAACACCCCTGATTCAAAACTTGAGTCCATTTCAATGGAAGGTATTCAAAGAAACCAACTCATAAACCCAGGTGAAAACCAAAATGGAAACCGAAATGAGGCAGCCCCAAACATGGGGAATGCAATTGATCAAACCATGAATGACTACCTCACACTTTCATGAACCAATGACCCCTCATGCATTAGACACAATTCCATAGGAGATACCAACTACATCATTAAACCCCATGTCCTAAACCACCTTCCCACATTCCATGGAATGGAGTCCAAGATGTCATACCTACACATTAAGGAGTTCAATGACATTGTAGAAACCATGTGTCTCCCATATCAACTAGAATCAGCTAACATGAGGCTATTTACTTTTTCATTAAAGGATCGAGCTAAAAATTGGCTAAACAATTTGAGAGCATCATCCATAAATTCTTGGGACCAACTACAATGATAATTATACAAAAAATACATTCCCAACCAAAAAACAATTGAACTTAAAAAGAGTATCCAAAACTTTTTTGAAAAAGAGGGAGAGTCATTCTATGAAACATGGCAGAGGTTCAAAGAAACTCTAAACATGATTCAACACCATGGTTTTTCTATTCCTGAACAAGTGAGAATTTTCTATGAAGGGTTGGGTCTAGGGAATAAACAAATCATTGACATGATGTGTAGTGGAACATTTAAAAACAAAGCCCCAAATGATTCTTACGAATATCTTGAAAGCCTTTCTGAACAAAACCAAACATGGGGAACATCACCTTATTCTAAAAAGACACAATGAAATACTGGAATTCATACACTTAGAGAAGAGGAAAGCATTAGGGCTAAACTCGTAGCACTCTCTAAGAAGGTTGAAGAGATAGATCTTAGGAATGTCCATGAAATCCAAACTGTTGACCCTGTTTGCACAATTTGTGACAAAAATGACCATAAGACAGACAACTGCCCAACCATTCAATCCATAAAGGATGTTCTTTTGGGAGGACCCCCAGCGGAAGTAAATGCTTTGACCTTTCAAAAGCCTCAATACCAAAACAACTTCAACCCAAGGTATAATGACCACCCAAGCTTCCGCTGGAAAGATAACTAACAACCTACCCAACCACAGGGACAAAATACTTACCCCATCAGAACTACCAATCCCATAACCAGTTCTAAAACCAACCTATCCAATACCAACAGCCACCAATCCATTTTCATCAAACCATCCCACTTCCAAAATATCCCCTCGGGATAATCCAATCTTCTCAAGCACCAACCCAAACTATTCCACAAAGCCTACTAGAAAAACTATGCAAACAAATGGGGAGGATGAACTCAGAGGTATCTTACCTAAAACAAGAACTTCAAACCATCAAAACTGGAAAGGCACCCATGCCTGCTCTGGTGATTCCATCCTCAACGTCATGGAGAGAGTCATGTTCTGCTCAAAGAACTCATGAACAACTAAAGGCTATGACTGTTTTAAGAAGTGAGATATCAATTGAGAATTCGGAACAACTAATTAAAAAACCACCCGAAGATTCAAACTTGGATGAAAATTCAAATGAACCCCAAGATCAAATTGAGGAAACTGATAAAAATGTGAATGAAACAACTCTTCAACAAAAAACCCCACAACCTGCACCATTTCCTCAACGCATGAGGGGGGATCCCAAGCCTGAACTGAGTGAACCGTTGAGGGAAATCTTTTCACAAGTCATATAGATCATACCTCTTCTCAATTCAATCCAAACCATACCTGCCTACTCAAAGTACCTTAAGGACTTTTGATCTTTAAAAGAAAATTTTCACATAAAAAACCATGTCCTTTTGGATGCTAATGTGAGTACCACCATTCAAGGGACCATTCCTCTTATGTTTAAAAACTCAGGTTTCCCTTACATCAATGTTGAACTAGGAGAAATAAAAGTTGTCAAGGCCTTGTGTGATCTAGGTGATAGTGTCAATCTCGTCCCCTATGCCGTGTACTACCAGTTTGGCCTAGAAAAACTCCAACCCGCATCTATCACACTTCAACTTGCTGATCGTAGAATTAGGGTTATAAAGGGGATGTTGAAGGACGTTCTAGTAAAGGTTGAAAAATTCATCTACCCTGCTGACATAATTGTCCGTGACAACCATCCAAACTTAGGAAATAAGGAACAAACCAGAATCATCATTGGTCGTCCTTTCCTTGAAACAATAAACTTTGTTATCCGAGTTCAAAATGGGAACATGACCATCACCTTTGGGAACATAAGTGTAGACGTGAACATCATTAATGCAAGCTCACAAATAGGGGATGACGAGGACATTCATGAAGTAAACATGATAGGAAGTATTGATAATGAATCCATAGAACATCAAGGATTATTTGATGAATGTTTAAGTCAGGATGAGATTTATTTCCTTTGTTCATATGAAGGAAGTTTATCTCCATCGCTTGAATCATTTTCAAATTTATCTTATGATGAAGTCTTAGGTCCAACAATCAGTGAAACCTTTCATGAAACCACTTTCATAGAGACCACTCCAACTTCCTTCCCTATATCTGATCAATCCAATCTAGTAGCTGAAACGTCTACATTTAGGGAATCAATCCTATCTGAATCTCTAAAAAAAGAAATTGGAATTTATCCAATATCCCAATATTCTATTGAAATTACAAACCAACCTGATCTTGAATTGAAGGAACTTCCCGTTACACTCAAGTATGCTTTCCTAGGGGACAATCAAACACATCCTATTGTCATTTCTTCTTCTCTTGAAGAAAATCATGAGAGGAATATTTTGTATTTTATTATGAAACATAAAAATCCATTCATTGGACCCTGTCTGATATTCCTGGGATTAGCCCACTTATCGGGACTCATAGGATTGTTCTGGAATCTGATTCAAATCCATGTTGTCAACCTCAACGGCGACTCAATCCTAATCTCATGGAGGTAGTACGAAATGAACTCCTAAAATTTCTCAAAGCTGGTATCATATAACCCATAGCTGAGAGTGAATGGGTGAGCTCAATCCAAGTGGTTCCAAAAAAGGATAGAATCACAATGATAACCAATGATAATGGAGAGATTCTTCCAACAAGAGTGAGTAGTGGATGGATGGTCTGCATTGACTATAAGAAGTTAAACTCATTCACCAAGAAGGACCATTTCCCCTTACCATTCATTGACCAAGTCCTTGAGAGAGTGGCAGGTCATGAATTCTACTATTTCTTAGATGGGTACTCAGGGTATAATCAAATTGAGGTCTCCCTAGAGGATCAAGGGAAGACTAAATTCACATGTCCATTCGGAACCTTTGCATTAAAATGCATGCCCTTCGGGTTATGCAACGCCCCTGGAACCTTCCAATGGTGTATGATGGGAATCTTCTAAGACATGGTAGGGAATTTTCTAGAGGTCTTCATGGATGACTTCTCTGTGATTGAGGATACATTTAAGGGATGTCTGCAGAATGTGGAGAGAGTCTTGTCAAGATGTGAAGAAAATAATCTTGTCCTAAACTAGGAAAAATGCCATTTCATGGTTAAAGAGGGACTAGTTCTAGGACATCTAGTATCAGGTAGGGGGATTGAAGTTGATAAAGACAAGGTTGAAATCATTCATCACCTTCCATCACCTAAAACTGTCAAGGAAGTTAGGTCTTTCTTAGGACATGCTGGTTTCTATAGAAGATTCATCAAGGACTTTAGTCCAATCTCCCGCCCCATTTGTGCTCTCCTAGTAAATGATGCTCCATTTGTTTGGACAGGAAGCTGTGAGGGTTCATTCTCAACCCTCAAATCCTCTCTCACCTCTGCTCCCATTATGAAATCTCTAAATTGGAACCTTCCTTTCGAACTTATGTGTGATTCCAGTGACTTTTCTGTAGGAGCTGTGTTAAGACAAAGTTGTGATAAAACCCCTTATGTCATTGCTTTTGCAAGAAAATCCTTAAATGATGACCAAATCAACTACACCACCACTGAAAAGGAGTTACTTTCTATTGTGTTTGCCTTAGAGAAGTTTAGGTCCTACCTCTTAGGATCCCCCATCACTATGTTCACTAACCATTCTTCACTAAAATACCTCTTCCAAAAACAAGATGCTAAGGAAAGACTGATTAGGTGGGTCCTTCTCTTACAAGAATTTGACCTCACAATCAAGGATAAAAAGGGAGTTGAAAATGTTGTAGCTGATCACCTCTCTAGGATGGAATTTAAAAACAACTCAAATAACCTTTCTGTGTCTGATTTCTTTTCTGATGAACACCTATACTCTGTGAGTGACTGCCCTTGGTATGCCGACATATCCAATTTCTTAGTTACAGGAGTCATTCAAAAATTCATAGGGACTCAAGCTCGAAATAAATTCATTTATGATGTTAGAAACTATGTGTTTGATGATCCATACCTCTATAGGATTTTCCCAGACCAAGCAATAGGAAGGTGTGTCCCAGAATCTGAACAAGAGTCCATCCTTAAATTCTGTCATAGTGAGGCATGTGGAGGTCACTTTTCCTCTAAGAAAACATCTGATAAGATTCTTCAATGTGGTCTCTTCTGGCCCACCCTCTCAAGGGACTCATACGCCTTTTTTCAAAGTTGTCCTATGTGTCAACAAGTAGGGTCCATCACAAAAAGGATTCAAATTCCACTCACTCCCATATTAGTGGTTGAAATCTGTCACTGCTGGGGAATTGATTTCATGGGTCCCTTCCCAAACTCTAGGGGACACCTCTACATACTCGTAGCTATTGATTATATCTCAAAATGGGTTGAGTCCATTACCACTTAGTACAACGATCATCAAGTTGTGATTCGATTTATAAAAGAGAACATATTTTCTCGATTTGGAATTCCTAGGGCAATAATCATTGATCGAGGAACCCATTTCTGAAACCGCCCATTCACTTCACCCATGTCTTAGTATGGTATTTCTCATTAAGTGTCCACTGCATACAATCCTCAAACCAGTGGAGAAGCTGAGTAAGTGAGTAGGGAGATTAAGAAAATTCTTGAAAAAACTATCAACCCCTCTAGGAAAAATTGGTCTGAGAAACTCTTATACGCTCTTTGGGCCTATCGAACCGCATATAAAACCATTTTACGAATGTCATCATATAGTTTGGTTTTTGGAAAAGAAATCCATTTATGTATTTAAATTGAGCATAAGTACTTTTGGGCAATTAAGAAAATGGATTATGACCTCTCATTGGATGGAACAAAAAGGAAATTAGATCTCAATGAACTGGAGGAACTATGGATGGAGGCTTATGAAAATTAAAGGATCAATAAAGCTAGAGTTCAAGCCTACCAATCTAGGAATATCAAGATCAAACATTTTGAACCCGGAAAAAATGTGCTCTTGTATAGTTCAAAACATCATTTACACCCAGGAATGTAAAGGTCTAGATGGTCGGGTCATTTCATAGTGCATCATGTGTACCCCCATGGGGCAGTAGAGATTCAAGATCCCACAGGTGGTTACATTTTCAAGGTCAATGGTCAAAGGATAAAACTATTCATTGAATCATTCAATAAACATGAAATAGAGGTTGAGTTAATTGAGCCAACCTATGAACCAGGAAAAAAATTGATAGATTTTGGGTTCATGTTGAGCTAACGACGTCAAAAAAATTGTTGCATGGGAGGCAACCCATGGGTTTCAAGTTTCATATCATTTTGTTGTTTTAATTATATTTATATTTTAAATAATAATTTTAATATTTAAAAAAAATACACTATCGACATGTTCTTCTATTATGAGTATGGATGGGTATGAAAGGTGAGAACCATATTCATCCATGTCACATGGTGTGATCCTTGAGTAATACCTTACCCAAAAATTTAAAAAGAAGACAATGTATCATCAGTTTGTTTTATTTTATATATATACTTATATTTTACTTATATATATATATACTCTTTTGTTTTGTTTGTTTGTTTTCCTTTTTCCACTAGGGAACTCTGCAAGTGACATGGATATCAAAGGACTAAATTGGAGCATCAAGAACTTCAAACTTCAAACACCATGTGACTTCATTCCATGAACCTCATTTTCAATTTCCTTTTTGAACTTTCATTATCTACCTATACCCCCTTCTAAATTTTTTAATTCTTTAAACACTAGGGGCAGTGTTATTTTATGTTGGGGGGAGATAAAATAAAAAATTATTTTGTGTCAAAAAAATTAATAAATGATTTGAAAAAAATTTTGAAAATGGAATTAAAAATTCCTTTAACATTAAACATGGTAATACACATTGCACACATTGAAACTGAATATCAAATAATTTAGCATACCCTGATTCTGATTTTAATCCTTGTATAATTTCATGAGCATTGATTTTGGAAAGTGTGGCTGTCCAATTTGATATTTCATCGTCTATATTTTCATCCAAATAAAAAAAGATCACAATGCATGTCCTTTGGATAGTGCGGTATTAGTGTGAGTTCATGGGGTCTCCTAAATAAATAGAATAGGTATGGTGATCATTTTAGTTTAATATGAGTATTCAAAAAAAATCAAAAAAATTTAAATTTAGAAAAAAATATTTGCGCGTAGAGCAATGAAATGACCTAATGTGTGGCTTTCGGCACTTGGGGATCGCGACTCCATAGTTTTCTGGCCTAGATTTATTAATTTTATCTCTATTTTTGGTAATTTGAATTTGTTTTTGATTGAGTTAGCTCAAGATGATTCCTGATTATGTCGGCTTCACTTGGTGCCTTAAGGTCTTTGAGCCTGGGAGTCATCGGCAAAGTCTCGCTACAGGGGTTGACTCTTTTTAGTGAAACTTCATTTACTATGGAAAAATTTCAAAAACAAAAAAAACAAAAAAAATTATACAAAAAAAAATGAACACTCATCTTAATATTGAAATGTGATTCCACCTAGCGCTTCCATAATTTCCCCTTGATTAAAGATGAACCCCCATGTCTATTGTGATGCACAACACATCCTCATACTTAATTGATATTGGATGAAATATGGAAAACAATTTGAACAAAGGAATGGGATTGGGATTGAGATCAGCTTATGAAACTATCTTGTATTAAAATATTTTGATGGGTTTCATGATTTTTTGGTATAAGGGTTTCTGGTGATCATTGTGTATTAAAATGTTTTTGGAAAAGGGAATTAGAATTTCATATTGTTGAAATATATTTTGCTCGGGACTAGCAAAACTCAAGTTGGGTGGTGTGATTAGACACTAAATGAGGGTAATATTCATTGTTAATATATATAATATTCATGTTATTTATTATTCACAAACACCATTTTAGTGCATTTTACACTTTGAACATCATTTCACATTATGATTGTAATACCTTCTTAAAATGCACTATTATGTGGTACATTTTTTAACATCATTTAAAGTACCCAATGATTCATATGATTTTAAGGAATATAATTATACATATTTTAATTTGATATTTTTCGAAATTTATCTACACTTAAATATTAACATTTTTGATTCAGGGATTAGTGCAGAATTCATGGAGGATGATGGAGATATTTGGCAATGAAAGGAAGCAATTCTGGAGAAGGTAGATTGGACACCATTCCACTGATGAGACTTTGGGTCCCAACATAAAGTCCCAATTATTCCCAAATTTCGTGGGATGCTAGAAGACATGTATAGGAACAAATCACTCTTCAGTATCCAATGCTAATTCGGCATCCATTGTGTCCATTTTGGCGGCCCAATGTAGAGATAAAATTCTGGGCCATATTCTGTGACCCAGAAAACAGCCCACTAATATGATCCTGTCGTGGAATACACAACTCCAAATGAGCCCAAATTTTACTGGCGGATAGAAGATAGTCGTTGATCCATTTTATTCTTCTACAGCCTACTATGATTCGGATATCTAGAAGGTCTTATAAGAACGTCTTTTCGGTGAAGGAAATATGGTTGCCACCTCGGGTCAAGGGTGGAAAAATCAACTCTCCCTTACATTCCACCCACCTATGGCCTACAAAAATTAATTTAGGATACACAGAATATTGGAGGCTTGATCCAAGGGCTCAAAAAATGCCTAATTAAGGAAGTGGTGGTGAAGGAGTTGAGAATCTTGGATTCTTTGTTCAATTGTAATGTTATGCTGCAATTTTGTTTTCTCAAATTTGTCTTTCACATGTAAGTTGTTCAATTCAATTTAGTTTCTTAATAAAAGTTTTTCTTCTACTTTTATTATGTTTTTATTCATATCAATTTGATACTGTTGGATCATGGTTTGAATTCATTCACACTAAACCTTGTGAAATTATTCACACAATGGTGGGGTGATCATTTTATTTTTGTTGTTTTCTTTACCTCTCCATTTCCTCCCTCATGAGTCTACTTTCCGCTTCCATTGAAACCATGGGATAAATGGAGGGATAACCCAATTATGGGATGATCCAATGGAGTCGCAAGATTCTGGATTGGATGTTATTTATCACCTCATTAATGTATAATCACTTCTTTAATTGAGATTTTTATTTGATGATTTTGAAACTCCATCGTCCCTGTTGAATTTAAGGCCACACACTTCAAGTGATAATTCGAACCTTTACCTTGAAGTGATCAAATCATTTATCCCTCAAGTGTATATGTGATTAGTTTTAAAGGATTTAGGAACTAATCTAGTTAGTGATGATATTGTTTTATCTCCTTAAAGGAAGCCATCTCAAATATAAGAAATTGAGATCATTAAAAAGGGAATACGTCCAATCCACCACGAGCGATAACCTAGGATCAGCTCAGTCTTTTAAATTGAATTCAATTCAGTCTCTGAGAGTTCCTTTAAACTCATCTAAAATCAACCCAAGTTGTCCCCTTCATAGCCAAAAATAGACTATAGAATGTATGTGTCTATAGGTTACTTCTTAGGTCTCTGAGGATTCCACAACCCAAGCTAAACAACAAAGACCGTCTTACCTTCTTCTCTTTGGTAAATTTGAGAGAGAATCAAATTTTGGCACTGTTTCTGGGGACCAAAGTAAGTCATCTAAACACCCATTATATTCTCCCCCATTTTTTTTTCTCATCCAAATTCTCTTTTCTTGTCCCTTTTCTCATTTTTTTTCTTTGGGCACACGTCTGCATACACTCACGATCAATAAAACCATCTAGTTAGGGTGAATAGTCTTGGGGTTGGGGAGTCAAGTACACCAGGGGTACTCTCTCCATTATATCCTAATAATCCAAAAACCCTTGAGTCAAAAATTAAGGCCATTTCAATGGAAGGTATTCAATGAAACCAACTCATAAACCCGGGTGGGAACCAAAATGGAAACCCAAATGAGGCAGCCCCAAACATGGGGAATGCAATTGATCAAACCATGAATGACTACCTCACACCTTCCTGGACCAATGCCCCCTCATGAATTAGACACAATTTCCAAGGAGATACCAACTACATCTTTAAACCCCATGTCATAAACCAGCTTCCCACGTTCCATGGAATGGAGTCTGAGATGCCATACCTGCACATTAAGGAGTTCAATGACATTGTAGAAACCATGTGTCCCCCACATCAACTAGAATCATCCAAGATGATGATATTTCCTTTTTCATTAAAGGATCGATCTAAAAATTGGATAAAAAATTTGAGACCATCATCCATAAATTCTTAGGACCAGCTACAAAGAGAATTCTACAAAAAATACTTTCCCCACCACAAAAAAAAATCACTTAAAAAGAGTATCCAAAACATTTTTGAAAAAGAGGGATAGTCATTATATGAAACATGGGAGAGGTTCAAAGACACTCTAAACATGGTTCCACACAATGGTTTTTCTATTCCTTATCAAGTGAGAATTTTTGATGAAGGGTTGGGTCCAGGGAATAAACAATTCAATGACATGATGTGTAATGGAACATTTAAAAACAAAGCTCCAAATGATGCATACGAATATCTAGAAAGACTTTATGAACAAAACCAAACATGGGGAACTTCACCTTATTCTGAAAATACACAATGAAATACTGGAATTGATATAGTTAGAGAATAGGAAAGCCTTAGGGCTAAACTCACAACACTCTCTAGGAAGGTTGAAGAGATATACCTTAGGAAAGTCCTTGAAATCCAAACTGTTGACCCTGTTTGCACAATTTGTGACAAACATGACCATAAGACAGACTACTGCCCAACCATTCAATCAATAAAAGATGTTCTTTTGAGAGGACCCCAAGTTTAAGTAAATGCTTTGAACTTTCAAAAGCCTCAATACAAAAACCTCTTCAACCCCAGGTATAATGACCACCCAGGCTACCACTGGAAAGATAACCAACAACCTATCCAACCACAGGGAAAAAATACTTACCCCCATCAGAAATACCAATCCCATAACTAGTTCCAAACCCAACCTATCCAATACCAATAGCCACTGGTCCATTTTCATCAAACCATCCCACTTCCAAAATATCCCCCCCAGGATAAACCAATGTTCTCAAGCACAAACCCAAACTGTTCCACAAAGCATACTAGAACAACTATGCAAACAAATGGAGAGGATGAACTCGGAGGTATATTCCCTAAAACAAGAACTTCAAACCATCAAAACTGGAGAGGCACCTATGCCTACTCAGGCGGTTCCATCCTCAACTTCAAGGGGAGTGTCAAGTTGTGCTCAAACAACTCATGAACAACTAAAGGTTGTGACTGTTTTAAGAAGTGGGAAATCAATTGAGAAACACGAACAACTAATTTAGAACCCTCCTGAAGATTCAAAATTGGATGAAAATTCCAATGAACCCCAAGATCAAACTGAGGAAACTGATAACAATGTGAAAGAAACAACTCTTCAACAAAAAACCCCACAACCTGCACCATTTCCTCAACGCATGAGGGGGAAACCCAAGCCTCAACTGAGTGAAACATTGAGGGAAATCTTTTCACAAGTCATGTTGAACATACCCCTTCTCAATGCAATCCAAACCATACATGCCTACTCAAAGTACCTTAAGGATTTGAGAATTTTTAAAAGAGAATTTTCACATAAAAACCAAGTCATTTTGGATGCTAATGTGAGTACCACTATTCAAGGGACCATTCCTCCTAAGATGAAAGACCTAGGTTGCCCTTAAATCAATGTTGAACTAGGAGAAAGAAATGTTTTCATGGCCTTGTGTGATCTAGGTTATAGTGACAATCTCATCCCCTATGCCGTGTACTGCCATTTAGGCCTATATGAACTCCAACCCACATCTGTCACACTTCAACTTGATGATCGTATAATTAGGGTTCCAAAGGGTATTTTGAAGGACTTTCTAGTAAAGGTTGAAAACATCATCTACCCTGCTGACATCATTGTCCTTGACAACCATCCAACCTTAGGAAATAAGGAACAAACTCCAATCATCCTTGCTCGTCCATTCCTTTCAACAATCAACTCTTTTATCCGAGTTCGAAATGGGAACATGACCATCACCTTTGGTAACATGAGTCTATACTTGAACATCTATAATGCAAGCTCAAAAATAGGGGATGAAGAGGACATTCAGGAAGTAAACATGATAGGAAGCATTGATAATGAATCCATAGAACATCAAGGAATATTTGATGAATGTTTATGTCAGGATGAGATTGATTTCATTTGTTCATATGAAGGAAGTTTATCTCCTTGGCTTGAATCATTTTCAAATTGCTCTTATAATGAAGTCCTAGGTCCAACAATCGGTGAAACCTTTCAAGAAACCACTTTCATGGAGACCACTCCAAATTCCTTCCCTAAATCTGATCAATCCAATCTAGTAGCTGAAACTTCTACATTTGGGGTATCAATCCTATCTAAAAATCTAAAAAAAGAAATTGAAATTGAACCAATGTACCAATCTTCTATTAAATTCTGAACCATCCTGATCTTGAATTGAAGGAACTTCCTATTACACCCATGTATTCTTTCCTAGGGGATAATAAAACACATCCTATTGTCATTTCATCTTCTCTTTATTCCAATCATGAGAGGATGCTTCTAGATGTCCTTAGAAAACATAATAAAGCCATTGGTTGGACCATGTCTGATATTCCTGGGATTATCCCACTTATCGGGACTCATAGGATTGTTCTAGAATCTTATTCAAATCCATGTCGTCAACCTCAACAGCGACTCAATCCTAATCTCATGGAGGCAGTAAGAAAAGAACTCCTAAAATTTCTAAAATCTGGTATCATATATCCCATACCTGACAGTGAATCGGTGAGCCCAACCCAAGTGGTTCCAAAAAAGACTGGAATCACAGTGATAACCAATGAGGATGGAGAGATTCTTCCAACAAGGGTGAGTAGTGGATGGAGGGTCTGCATTGACTATAGTAAGTTAAACTCATTCACCAAGAAGGACCATTTCCCCTAACCATTCATTGACCAAGTCCTTGAGAGAGTGGCAGGCCATGCGTTCTACTATTTCTTAGATGGGTACTTAGGGTATAATCAAATTGAGGTCTCCCTAGAGGATCAAGGGAAGACTACATTCACATGTCCATTTGGAACCTTTGATTTCAAACGCATGCCCTTTGGGTTATGCAATGCTCCTGGAACCTTCCAACGGTGCATGATGGGAATCTTCTCAGACATGGAAGGGTATTTTCTAGATGTCTTCATGGATGACTTCTCTGTGTTTGGGGATACATTTAAGGGATGTCTGAAGAATGTGGAGAGATTCTTGTCAAGATTTGAAGAAAAGAATCTTGTCCTAAACTGGGAAAAATTCCATTTCAAGGTTAAAGAGGGACTAGTTCTAAGACATCCGATCTCAGGTAGGGGGATTGAAGTTGATGAAGCCAAGTTTGACAACATTCGTCACCTTCCATCACCCAAAACTGTCAAGGAAGTGAGGTCTTTCTTAGGACATGCAGGTTTCTATAGAATATTAATCAAGGACATTAGTTCAATCTCCCATCCCCTTTGTGATCTCCTAGTAAAGGATGATCCATTTGTTTGGACAAGAAGCTGTGAGGGTTCATTATCAACCCTCAAATCCTCTCTCACCTCTCCTCCCATTATTTAATCTCCAAATAGGATCCTTCCTTTCGAACTTATGTGTGGTTCCAGTGACATTGCTGTGGGAGCTGTGTTAGGACAACATTGTGATAAAACTCCTTATGTAATTGATTATGCAAGAAAATCCTTAAATGATGTCCAAATCAACTACACCTCCACTGAAAAAGAGTTACTTTCTATTGTGTTTTCCTTAGAGAAGTTTAGGTTCTACTTCTTAGGATCCCCCATCACTGTGTTCACTGACCATTCTACACTAAAATACCTCTTCCAAAAAAAGATGCTAAGGCTAGAATGATTATGTGGGTCCTTCTCTTACAAGAATTTGACCTCACAATCAAGGATAAAAAGGGAGTTGAAAATGTTTTAGTTGATCACCTCTCTAGGATGGAATTCAAAGACAACTCAAATCACCTTTCTGTGTCTGATTCGTTTCAGGATGAACATGTATACTCTATGAGTGACTGCCCTTGGTATGCCGACATATCCAATTTCTTAGTTACAGGAGTTATTACTAGTAATGCGAAACGGGCGGGTCGGGGCAGGGCAGGCCAAGCCCGCACGGGTTTGAGAAAATGCAGGTTTGTCCGCGAAAGCCCTAATATAACGCGAACAAAAATTTTCAAGCCCGCCCCGCCCCGCATAAACCTGCGGGATGCCGGCGGGTTGCCCGCGGGCTTACCCACCTTTACAAGAAAAATACTATTTATAATCATTTAAATACTGTATTTTTTATCATTCTTAAATGTATTTGTGGGGAGAAGTATGAATTAACAATAAATAGAGTTTTAAAGAATGTGATGGAACATTTTTTGTAGGTTAATGGTGGCATGCGGTAATGCTGATGTGGCGGCAAACAATTGCGATAGAATGTATGTGAGTGATCAGTGATGGGTGATGAATGATAATTTTGATTGTGTGGTGATGTGAACAACTAAACCTGTGAATGAATGAAGTCTCTCTCGGTAATAATCAGTTTCAGAAGAAGCTATTAATGTTTTCATGAGGTTTTATCCAATTCTTTTAATAACAAAATTAAATTAAATAATAAAAAAATTAAATCAACCTTAAAAATATTATGATTATAATAACTCTTATAGAATTGAAACCATGCGCAGGGGTGATGAGTTTCATTTTTTGAGATATGGGTTGACACATCATGTGAATATGGTTAATAATTATTATATAAATAATATAATATCATATTAAAACAATAAATATAGGCCTATTTAAAATTCACATGTGAATAAATGGTGAATTAATATGAAAATTACGGTGAGATATCATATGTCACCATTTAACCATGATTTTTTTATTAAAAAAACTAAAATGCTAAAGAAACATATATTGTAAAAATAATATATATTTTATTAAATCAGGCCTGCGGGCCAGCCCGCACCCGCGCAGGCTAAACCCGCATTGGCCCATGCCCGCGCGGGCTAAACCCGCATTGGACCGCACTCTAAACGGTCAAAATATTTAGTCCCGCCCCGCCCCATATCTGCCCCATACCTGCAAAGCCCACGGGCTGAGAGCCCGCTTTGCATCGCTAGTTATTACAAAATTCTTAGGGACTCAAGCTCGAAAGACATTCCTTTCTGATGTTAGAAACTATGTGTTTGATGATCCATACCTCTATAAGTATTTCCCTGACCAAGTCATTAGGAGGGGTGTCCCTGAATCTGAACAAGAGTTCATCCTTAAATTCTGTCATAGTGAGGCATGTTGAGGTCACTTTTCCTCTAAGAAAACATCTGCTAAGATTATTCAATGTGGTCTCTTCTAGACCTCCCTCTGAAGGGACTCTTATGCCTTTTGTCAAAGTTGTCCTAGGTTTCAACAATTAGGTTCCATCACAAAAAGGAATCAAATGCCACTCACTTCCATCTTAGTGGTTGAAATCCTTGACTGCTGGGGAATTGATTTCATGGCTCCCTTCCCAAACACTAGGGGACACTTCTACACACTCTTATCTATTTATTATGTATCAAAATGGGTTGAGGCCATTCCCACTAAGTCCAATGATAATCATGTTGTGATTTGATTTATAAAAGAGAACATATTTTCTTGATTTGGAATTCCTAGGGCTATAATTAGTGATCGAGGAACCCATTTCTGCAACCTCCCAATCTCTTTCCTCATGTCTAAGTATGGTATTTCTCATAAAGTTTCCACTTCATACCATCCTCAAGACAATGGACAAGCTGAGTTAGCGAATAGGGAGATTAAGTAAATTCTTGAAAAAACTGTCAACCCCTCTAGGAAAGACTGGTATGAGAAACTCTTCGATGCTCTCTGGGTCTATCAAACTGCATATAAAACCATTTTAGGAATGTCACCATATAGGATGGTTTATGGAAAATCAATCCATTAACCTGTTGAAATTGAGCATAAGGCCTTTTGGGCAATTAAGAAAATGGATTATGACCTCTCATTGGCCGGAAAAAAATAAAAATTAGATCTCAATGAACTGGAGGAACTAAGGATGGAGGCTTATGAAAATTCAAGGATCAATAAAGCTAGAGTTTAAGCTTACCAATCTAGGAATATCAAGGTCAAACATTTTGAACCGGGAAAACTTGTGCTCTTGTATAGTTCCAAAATTAATTTACACCCAGGAAAGTTAAGGTCTAGATGGTCAGGTCCTTTCATAGTCCATCATGTGTACCCCCATGGGGCAGTTGAGATTCAAGATCCCACAAGTGGTTACATTTTAAAGTTCAATGGTCAAAGGTTAAAACCATTCATTGAATCATTAAATAAATAGGAAATTGAGGTTGAGTTAACTGAGCCAACCTATGAACCAGGAAAAAATGATAGATTTAGTGTTCAGGTCAAGCTAACGATGTTAAAAAAAGCGCTGCATGGGAGGCAACCCTTGGTTTTCATGTTTCCTATCATTTTGTTCTTTTAATAAAATTCATATTTTAATTAATCATTTTTATATTTAAAAAAATAGACTCTTGACCTGTTATTCTATTATGATTATGGATGGGTATGAAAGGGGAGCACCATATTCATCCGTGTCACGTGGTGTGATCCTTGAGTAATACCTTAGGCAGAAATTTAAAAAGACGACAATGTATCATCAGTTTATTTTATTTTATATATATACATATATTTTACTTATATATATATACTCTTTTGTTTGGTTTGTTTGTTTTCTTCTTTCCACTAGGTAACTCTGCAAGCGACATGGGTATCAAAGGACTAAATTGGAGCAGCAAGAACATCAAACTTCAACCACCAGGTGACTTCATTCCATGACCCTCATTTTCAATTTCCTTTTTGAACATTCATTCTCTACTTCTACCTCCTTATTAATTTTCTTTCCTTTAAACTCTGGGGACAGTGTTATTTTATGGTTGGGGGGAGATAAAATAAAAAATGATTTTGGGTCTAAAAAAATGATAAATGATTTGAAAAAATTGTGAAAATGGATGGAAAAAATCTGTTAACTTTAAACATGGTAATAAACATTGCACACTTTGAAACTTAATATCAAATAATTTAGCATACCCTGATTATGATTTTAATCCTTGTATAATTTCATGAGCATTGATTTTGGAATGTGTGGTTTTCTAATGTGATAATTCATCCTTTATATTTTCATCCAATTAAAAATAATATCACAATGCACGTCCTTTGGATAGTTGGGTATTAGTTGGAGTTCATGTGGTTCTTTAAATAAATATCATAGGTTTGGTGATCATTTTATTATAATATGAGTATTCAAAAAAAATTAAAAAAAATTAAAAAACAAAAAAAAATTGCACGTAGAGCAATGAAATGACCTAATGTGTGGCTTCCGGCACTTGGGGTTCGTGACTCCATAGTTGTCTGGACCAGTGTTAGTAATTTTATCTCTATTTTTGATAATTTGAATTTGTTTTTGACTGAATGAACTCAAGATGGTGCCCAGGTATGTGGGCCTCACTTGGTTCCCTAAGGTCTTTGAGCCTGGGAGTCATCGGCAAAGTCTCGCTATAGGGGTTGACTCTTTTGAGTGAAACTTCAATTACAATGGAAAAATTGCAAAAACAAAAAAAAACACAAAACAAATTATACAAAAAAAATGAATACTCATCTTAATATTGAAATTTTATTCCACATAGCACTTCTGTAATTTCCCCCTCGAATAAAGACGAATCCCCATGCCTATTGTGATGCACAACACATCCTCACACTTAATTGATATTGGATGAAATATGGCAATGAATTTGAACAAAGGAATGGGCTTGGGATTGGGATATTCTTATGAAACTATATTGTATAAAATATTTTTATGGGTTTCATGATTGTTTGGTATAAGGGTTTTTGGTGATCATTTTGTATTAAAATTTTTTTGGAAAAGGGAATTCGAATTTCATATAGTTGAGATATATTTTGCTCGGGACTAGGAAAACTCAAGTTGGGGGGTGTGATTAGAAACTAACTGAGGCTAATATTCATTGTTAATATATATAATATTTATGTTACATATTATTCATATACACCATTTTATTGTATTTTACACTTTGAACATCATTTCACATTATGATTGTAATACCTTCTTAAAATGCACTATTATGTGGTACATGTTTTAACATCATTTAAAGTAACCAACGATTTATCTGATTTTAAGGAATCTAATTATACATATTTTAATTTGATATTTTTTTGAAATTTATCTACCCTTATATATGAACATGTTTGACTCAGGGATCAGTGGATAATTAATGGAGGATGATGGATATATTTGGCAATGAAAGGAAGCAATTCTGGAGAAAGAAGATTGGACATGAGCCCACTGATGAGGCTTTGGGTCCCAACATAAAGGCCCAATAAATTCCAAATTTCACGGGATGCTAGAAGACATGTATGGTAACAAATAACTCGTCAGGATCCAATGCTAATCTGGCCTCCATGGTGTCCATTTAGGCGGCCCAATTTAGAGATAAAATTCTGGGCCAGATTCTGCGGCCCAGAAAAACAGCCCACTAATATGATCATATCTCATAATCCAAAACTCCAAATGAGCCCAACATTTACAGTAGGCTAGAAGACATCCGTATCTCCATGTTCTTATTCTATGGACCACTCTTATTCGGACATCTCTAAGGTCTTCGAAGTGCGTCAGTTCGGTGAAAGAATTCTGGCTGCCACCTCGGGTCAAGGGTAGAAAAATAAACTCTCCCTTACTTTCCACCCACCTATGGCCTACCACAATTAATTGATGAGACTTTTACTATTGGAGGCTCGACCCAAGGGCTCAGAAATACCTATTTAAGGTAGTGGTGACGAAGTAGTTGAGAATCTTGGATGCTTTGATCTATTGTAATGTTAGGATGCAATTTTGTTGTCTCAAATTTGTCTTTCACTTGTAAGTTGTTAAATTCACTTTAGATTCATAATAAAAGTTCTTCTTATACACTTATTGTGTTGTTATTCATATCACTTTGATACCATTGGATCAATCTGTGAATTTATTCACACCAAACCTTGTGAAATTATTCACACAACGGTGGGGAATTCATTTTATTTTTGTTGTTTTCTTTACTTCTCCATTTCCTCCCTCATGAGTCTACTTTCCGCTCCCATTGAAACCATGGGATCAATGGAGGGATAAAACACTTATGGGTTGATCCAAGGGAGTACAAATGGGCAGGATTGGATTTTATTTATCACCTCATTAATGTATAATCACTTCTTTAATTGAGATTTTTATTTGATTATATTTAAACTCCATTGTCCTTGTTGAATTTAAGGCCACACACGTCAAGTGCTAATTTGAACCTTTACCTTGAAGTGCTCAAATAATTGATCCTTAAATTGTATAGGTGATTAGTATTAAAGGGTGTAGGAATTAAACCAATAAGTGAGGATGTTGCTTTATCTCCTTAAATGAACCCATCTCAAATATAAGAAATTGAAATCATTAAAAAGAGAATACGTCCAATCCACATAGAGAGAAAACCTAGGAACAACTCTTTAATTTAAATTTAATTCACTTAATTCTCTTAGAGTTCCTTTAAAACCATCTAAAATTAACCCAATTTGGCCACTTCATAGCCAAAAATAGTCTATATATTGTACGTGTCTATAGGTTACTTCTTAAGTCTCCGAGGATTCGACAACCCAAGATAAACAACAAGGAACATCTTACCTTCTTCTATTGGGTAAATGCGAGTGACAATCAAATTTTGGTTCCATTTCTGGTGACCCATGTAAGACATCTAAACACCCATTCTATTCTCCCACATTTCTTCTTTTCTCATCCAAATTCTCTTATCTTGTCCCTTTCACGTTTTTTTTATTTTGGAGCATGTCCGCCTACACCCGCGATCAACCAAATCGTCTAGTTATGGTGGATAGTCCCGGGGTTGGGGAGTCAAGTACACCAAGGGAACTCTTTCCATTAGATCCTAATCTTCCAAACACCCTTGAGTCAAAAATTGAGGCCATTTCAATGGAAGGTATTCAATGAAACCAACTCATAATCCCGGGTGAAAACCAAAATGGAAACCCAAATGAGGTAGCCCCAAACATGGGGAATGCAATTGATCAAACCATGAATGACTACCTCACACTTTCCTAAACCAACGACCCCTCATGGATTAGACACAATTCCCTAGGAGATACCAACTACATATTTAAACCCCATGTCCTAAACCACCTTCTCACAGTCCATGGAATGGAGTCCAAGATGTCATACCTTCACATTAAGGAGTTCAATGACATTGTAGAAACCAAGTGTCCCCCACATCAACTACAATTAGCTAAGATAAGGATATTTAATTTTTCTTTAATGGACCGAGCTAAAAATTGGATAAACAATTTTAGAGCATCATCCATAAATTCTTGGGACCAACTACAATGAGAATTCTACAAAAAATACATTCCCCACCACAAAACAATGGCACTTAAAAAGAGTATCCAAAACTTTTTTGAAAAAGAGGGAGAGTCATTCTATGAAACATGGGAGAGGTTCAAAGAAAATCTAAACATGGTTCAAAACCATGGTTTTTCTATTCCTGAACAAGTGAGAATTTTCTATGAATGTTTTGGTCCAGGGAATAAACAAATCATTGACATGATGTGTAATGGAACATTTAAAAACAAAGCCCCAAATGATTTTTACGAATATCTAGAAAGCCTTTCTGAACAAAACCAAACATGGGGAACATCACCTTATTCTGAAAAGCCACAATGAAATAATGTAATTCATACACTTGGAGAAGAGGAAAGCCTTAGGCCTAAACTCATAGCACTCTCTAGGAAGGTTGAAGAGATAGACCTTAGGAAAGTCCATGAAATCCAAACTGTTGACCCGGTTTGCACAATTTGTGACAAACATGACCATAAGACAGAAAACTGCCCAACCATTCAATCCATAAAGGATGTTCTTTTGGGAGGACCCCCAGCGGAAGTAAATGCTTTGAACTTTCAAAAGCCTCAATACCAAAACAACTTCAACCCAAGGTATAATGACCACCCAGGCTTCTGCTGGAAAGATAACTAACAACCTAGCCAACCACAGGGAAAAAATACTTAACCCATCAGAACTACCAATCCCATAACTAGTTCCAAACCCAACGTATCCAATACTAACAGCCACCGGTCCATTTTCAACAAACCTTCCCACTTCCAAAATATCCCCTCGGGATAAACCAATCTTCTCAAGCACCATCCCAAACTGTTCCACAAAGCCTACTAGAAAAACTATGCAAACAAATGGGGAGGATGAACTCAGAGGTATCTTCCCTAAAACAAGAACTTCAAACCATCAAAACTAGAAAGGAACCCATGCCTACTCAGGTGTTTCCATCCTCAATGTCACGGGGAGAGTCAAGTTGTGCTCAAACAACTCATGAATAACTAAAGGCTATGACTGTTTTAAGAAGTGGGAAATCAATTGAGAATCCTGAAAAACTAATTCAGAACCCACCTGAAAATTCAAACTTGGATGAAAATTCAAATGAACCCCACGATCAAATTGAGGAAACTGGTAAAAATGTGAAAGAAACAACTCTTCAACAAAAAACCCCCCAACCAGCACCATCTCATCAACGCATGAGAGGGAAACCCAAGCCTGAACTGAGTGAAACGTTGGGGGAAATCTTTTCACAAGTAATGTAGAACATACCCCTTCTCGATGCAATCCAAACCATACCTGCCTACTCAAAGTACCTTAAGGACTTTTGAACTTTTAAAAGAAAATTTTCACATAAAAACCAAATTCTTTTGGACGCTAATGTGAGTACCACCATTCAAGGGACCATTCCTCCTATGTTTAAAGACTCGGGTTTCCCTTACATCAATGTTGAACTAGGAGAAAGAAAAGTTTTCAAGGCCTTGTGTGATCTAGGTGATAGTGTCAATCTCATCCCCTATGCCGTGTACTGCTAGTTGGGCCTATAAGAACTCCAACCCACATCTGTCACCTCAACTTGATGATCATAGCATTAGGGTTCTAAAGGGGATTTTGAAGGACATTCTAGTAAAGGTTGAAAAATTCATCTACCCTGCTGACATAATTGTCCCTGACAACCATCCAAACTTAGGAAATAAGGAAAAACCAGAATCATCATTGGTTGTCCTTTCCTTGAAACAATAAACTTTGTTATCCGGGTTCTAAATGGGAACATGACCATCCCCTTTGGGAACATGAGTGTAGAAGTGAACATCATTAATGCAAGCTCACAAATAGGGGATGACGAGGAAATTCATGAAGTAAAAATGATAGGAAGCATTGATAAAGAATCCATAGAACATCAAGGAATATTTGATGAATGTTTACGTCAGGATGAGAATTATTTCCTTTATTCATATTAAGGAGGTTTATCTCCTTGGCATGAATCATTTTCAAATTTCTCTTATGATGAAGTCTTAGGTCCAACAATCAGTGAAACCTTTCAAGAAACCACTTTCATAGAGACCACTTCAACTTCCTTCCCTATATCTGATCATGCCAATCTAGTAGCTGAAACTTCTACAATTGGGGAATCAATCCTATCTGAAACTCTAAAAAAGAAATTGAAATTGATCCAATGTCCCAATAGTCTATTGAAATTCCAAACCAACCTGATCTTGAATTGAAGGAACTTCCTGTTACACTCAAGTATGCTTTCCTAGGGGACAATAAAACACATTCTATTGTCATTTATTCTTCTATTGAAGCCAATCATGATAGGATGCTTCTATATGTTCTTAGGAAACATAAAAAGCCATTGGTTGGACCCTGTCTAATATTCCTGGGATTAGCCCACTTATCGGGACTCATAGGATTATTCTGGAATCTGATTCAAAGCCATGTCTTCAACCTCAACGGTGAATCAATCCTAATATCATGGAGGTAGTACGAAATAAACTCTTGAAATTTCTCAAAGTAGGTATCAGATATACCATAACTGAGAGTGAATGGGTGAGCTCAATCCAAGTGGTTCCAAAAAAGGCTGGAATCACAATGATAACCAATGGGAATGGAGAGATTCTTCCAACAAGAGTGAGTAGTGGATGGAGGGTCCACATTGACTATAAGAAGTTAAAATCATTCACCAAGAAAGACCATTTCCCCTTACCATTCATTGACCAAGTCCTTGAGAGAGTGGCAGGTCATGAATTCTACTGTTTCTTAGATGGGTACTAAGGGTATAATCAAATTGAGTTCTCCCTAGAGGATCATGGGAAGACTAAATTCACATGTCCATTTGGAACCTTTGCTATCAAACGCATGCCCTTCAGGTTTTGCAACGCCCCTGGAACCTTCCAACGGTGCATGATGGGAATCTTCTCAGACATGGTAGGGGATTTTCTATAGGTCTTCATGGATGACTTCTCTGTGATTGGGGATACATTTAAGGGATGTCTTCAGAATGTGGAGAGATTCTTGTCATGATGTGAAGAAAATAAACTTGTCCTAAACTGGGAAAAATTCCATTTCATGGTTAAAGAGGGACTAGTTCAAGGACAACTAGTCTCAGATAGGGGGATTGACGTTGATAAAGCCATGGTTGAAATCATTCGTCACCTTCCATCACCTAAAACTGTCAAGGAAGTTAGGTCTTTCTTAGGACATTATGGTTTCTATAGAAGATTCATCAAGGACTTTAGTTCAGTCTCCCATCCCCTTTGTGCTATCCTAGTAAATGATGCTCCATTTGTTTGGACAGGAAGCTGTGAGGGTTCATTCTCAACCCTCAAATCATCTCTCACCTCTTCTCCCATTATGAAATCTTCAAATTGGAACCTTATTTTCGAACTTATGTGTGATTCCAGTGACTTTGCTGTAGGAGGTGTGTTTGGAAATAGTTGTGATAAAACTCCTTATATCATTGCTTATGCAAGAAAATCATTAAATGATGACCAAATCAAGTACACCACCACTGAAAATGAGTTACTTGATATTGTGTTTGCCTTAGAGAAGTTTAGGTCCTACCTCTTTGGATCCCCCTTCATTGTGTTCACTGACCATTATTCACTAAAATACCTCTTCCAAAAACAAGATGCTAAGGAAATACTGATTAGGTGGGTCCTTCTCTTACAAGAATTTGACCTCACAATCATGGATAAAAAGGGAGTTGAAAATGTTTTAGCTGATCACCTCTCTAGGATGGAATTAAAAAAAACTCAAATCAACTTTCTGTGTCTAATTTGTTTTCTGATGAACACCTATACTCTGTGAGTGATTGACCTTGGTATGCCGACATAGACAATTTCTTAGTTACAGGAGTCATTAAAAAATTCTTAGGGACTCAAGCTCGAAAGAAATTCCTTTCTGATGTTAGAAACAATGTTTTTGATGATCCATACCTCTATAAGTTTTTCCCTGACCAATTCATTAGGAGGTGTGTCCCAGAATCTGAACAAGAGTCCATCCTTAAATTATGTCATAGTAAGGCATGTGGAGGTCACTTTTCCTCTAAGAAAACATCTTCTAAGATTCCTAAATGTGGTCTCTTCTGTCCCACCCTCTCAAAGGACTCCTACTCCTTTTTTCAAAGTTGTCCTAGGTGTCAACAAGTAGGGTCCATCACAAAAAGGAATCAAATGCCACTCACTCCCATCTTAGTGGTTGAAATATTTGACTACTGGGGAATTGCATTCATGGGTGCCTTCCCAAACTCTAGGGGAAACCTCTAAATACTCTTAGCTATTTATTATGTATCAAAATGGGTTGAGGCCATTCCCTCTAAGTCCAACTATCATCAATTTTCGATTCGATTTATAAAAGAGAACATATTTTCTCGATTTGGAATTCCTAGGGCTATAATCAGTGATCAAGGAACCCTTTTCTGCAACCTCCCATTCTCTTCACTCATGTCTAAGTATGGTATTTCTCATAAATTGTCCACTGCATACCATCCTCAAACCAATGGAAATGCTGAGTTAGCGAATAGGGAGATTAAGCAAATTCTTGAAAAAACTATCAACCCCTCTAGGAAAGATTGGTCTGAGAAACTCTTAGATGCTCTCTGGGCCAATCGAACCGCATATAAAACCATTTTAGGAATGTCCCCATATAGGTTGGTTTATGGAAAAGCATTCTATTTACCTTTTGAAATTGAGCATAAGGCCTTTTGGGCAATTAAGAAAATGGATTATGACCTCTCATTGGCCGGAACAAAAAGGAAATTAGATCTCAATGAACTGGAGGAACTAAGGATGGAGGCTTATGAAAATTCAAGGATCAATAAAGCTAGAGTTCAAGCCTACCAATCTAGGAATATCAAGGTAAGACATTTTGAACTGAGAAAACATGTTCTCTTGTATAGCTCAAAACTTCATTTACACCAATGAAAGTTAAGGTCTATATGGTCAGGTCCTTTCATAGTGCATCATGTGTACCCCCATGGGACAATAGAGATTCAAGATCCCACAAGTGGTTACATTTTCAAGTTCAATGGTCAATGTTTAATACCATTCATTGAATCATTCAATAAAAAGGAAATATAGGTTGAGTTCACTAAGCCAACCTATGAAGTAGGAAAAAAATGATAGATTTAGGGGTCAATTCGAGCTAATGACGTTAAAAAAGCATTTCATGGGAGGCAACCCATGGTTTTCAAGTTTCCTATCATTCTATTTGTTTTAATAAAATTTATATATTAATTAATAATTTTTATATATAAAAAAATAGATTGTTGACATGTTCTTCTATTATGATTATGGATGGGTTTGAAAGGGGAGAACCATATTCATCCATGTCATGTGGTGTGATCCTTGAGTAATACCTAACCCAGAAATTTAAAAAAAAATACAATGTATCATCAGTTTATTTTATTATATATATATACTTATATTTTACTTATATATATATATACTCTTCTGTTTTGTTTGTTTGTTTTCCTTTTTCAACTAGGGAACTCTGCAAGCGACATGGATATCAAAGGACTAAATTGGAGCAGCAAGAACTTAAAACTTCAACCACTAGGTGACTTCATTCCATGACCCTCATTTTCAAATTTCTTTTTGAACTTTCATTCTCTACCTCTACCCCCATCTAAATTTTCTTTTCTTTATACACTGGGGATAGTGTTATTTTATGTTGGGGGTGGGAGATAAAATAAAAAATGATTTTGTGTCAAAAAAATGATAAATGATTTGAAAAAAAATTGGAAAAATGGAAGGAAAAATTCCTTTAACATTAAACATGGTAATACACATTGCACACTTTGAAACTGAATATCAAATAATTTACCACACCTTGATACTAATTTTAATCCTTGAATAATTTCATGAGCATTGATTTTGGAAAGTGTGGCTGTACAATGTGATATTTCATCGTTTATATTTTCATCCAAAAAAAAGATCACAATCCACGTCCTTTGGATAGTGGGGTATTAGTTTGAGTTCATGGGGTCCCCTAAATAAATAGCATAGGTTTGGTGATCATTTTAGTTTAATATGGGTATTAAAAAAAATAAAAAAAATTAAATAAAAAAAATTTGCACGTAGAGCAATGAAATGACCTAATGTTTGGCTTTCGGCACTTGGGGATCATGACTCCATAGTTTTCTGGCCCAGAGTTAGTACTTTCATCACTACTTTTGGTAATTTAAATTTTTTTTTGACTGAGTTAATTCGAGATGATACCCGAGTATGTGGGCTTCACTTGATTCCCTATGGTCTTTGAGCCTGGGAGTTATCGGCAAAGTCTCGCTGTAGGGGTTGACTCTTTTGAGTGCAACTTCAATTACCATGGAAAAATTGCAAAAAAAACAAAATATATTATACAAAAAAATGAATACTCATCTTAATATTGAAATGTGATTACACCTAGAACTTTCGTAATTTCCCCCTTGAATAAAGATGAACCCCCATGTCTATTGTGATGCAGAACACATCCTCAGACATAATTGATATTGGATAAAATATGGAAATGAATTTGAACAAAGGAATGGGATTGGGTTTGGGATCTTCTTATGAAACTATCTTGTATTAAAATATTTTGATGGGTTTCATGATTTTTTGGTATAAGGGTTTCTGGTGATCATTGTGTATTAAAATGTTTTTGGAAAAGAGAATTCAAATTTCATATTGTTGAGATATATTTTGCTCGAGACTAGCAAAACTCAAGTTGGGGGTGTGATTAGACACTAAATGAGGATAACATTCATTGTTAATATTTATAATATTCATGTTCTGTATTATTCATAAACACTATTTTAGTGCATTTTACACATTGAACATCATTTCACATTATGATTGTAATACATTCTTAAAATGCACTATTATGTGGTACATTTTTTAACATCATTTAAAGTACCCAATGATTCATCTGATTTTAAGGAATCTAATTATAAATATTTTTATTTTATATTTTTTTAAATTGATATAAACATAAATATGAACATGTTTGATTCAGGGATCAGTGGGGAATTCATGGAGGATGATGGAGATATTTGGAAATGAAAAGAAGCAATTCTGGAGAAGGTAGATTGGACCCCAGCCCTCTAATGAGAATGTGGGGCCCACAATAAAGGCCCAATTAATCCCGTATTTCTTGGGCTTCTAGAAGAAATGTATAGGAAAAAATCACTCTTCAGGATCAAAGGCTAATGCGGCCTCCATGGTATCCATTTAGACGGCCCAAGTTAGAGATAAAATTCTGGGCCAGATTCTGCGGCCCAGAAAAAAATCCCACGAATATGATCATATCCCATAATCCAATACTCTAAATGAGACCAACTGTTACAGGATGCTAGAAGAAATCCGGAAATCCATTTTATTCTTCTATATCCCACTCTGATTCGACCTTATAGAAGGTCTTCCAAGAGCGTCTGTTCAGTGAAGGAAATCTATTTTCCACCTCGGGTCAAGGGTGGAAAAATCAAGTCTCCCTTACTTTCCACCCACATATGGCCTACCAAAATTAATTTAACAGACTTGGACTGTTGGAGTCCCGACCCATGGTATGAAAAATTCCTATTTAAGGAACGTGTGGTGAAGGAGTTGAGAATCTTGGATGATTTGTCCAATTGTAATGTAATGCTACAATTTTGTTGTCTCAAATTTGTCTTTCACATGTAAGATGTCCATTTCACTTTAGTTTCTTAATAAAAGTTCTTCTTCTACTCTTATTCTGTTGTTCTTCATATCAATTTGATACTATTGGATCATGGTGTGAATTTATTCACACCAAACCTTGGGAAATTATTCACACAATGTTGGAGTGATCATTTTATTTTTTTTGTTTTCTTTACTTCTCCATTTCCTCCCTCATGAGTCTACTTTCCGCTTCTATTGAAACGATGGGATCAATGGAGGGCTAACCCACTTATGGGTTGATCCAATAGAGTAGCAAGGGGCTGTATTGGATGTTATTTATCACCTCATTAATGTATAATCACTTCTTTAATTGAGATTTTTATTTGAAGATTTTTAAACCCCATCGTCCTTGTTGAATTTAAGGCCACACACTTCAAGTGATAATTCGAACCTTTACCTTGAAGTTATCGAAACTTTGATCCTTCAAGTGTATAGTTGAATAGTATTAAAGGGTGTAGGCATTAAACTAGTAACTGATGATGTTGTTTTATCACCTTAAATGAACCCATCTCAAATATAAGAAATTGAAATCATTACAAAGGGAATACATCCATTCCACCCCAAGCGATAACCTATGATAAAATCATTCTTTTAAATTAAATTCACTTAAGTCTATTAGAGTTCCTTTAAACGCATCTAAAATCAACCCATGTTGGAGAATTCATAGCAAAAAATAGTCCATAGAATGTACGTGTCTATAGGTTATTTCTTAGGTCTCTGAGGATTCGAAAACCCAAGGTAAACTAAAAGGACCGTCTTACCTTCTTCTCTTGTGTAAATTTTAGCGAGAATCACACTGCATACTCGAATATCCACTTGAAATGCTGCTAATGGATTTTATAAAAGTGTGTATCACATCATTTTTAAAGGAAGACTGAGTGTACCAATGAATCTATGGGGGGAGGTTCTAATAGGGTTCCATAAATGTCCTTTGGCGGTACATCCATGTGTGTCATAGATGTACCAGGACCATCAAGTGAATGTTAAGAAAAATGATCTAGTAGGTTTAGTTCATCCCCATGAGGTGACAAAATATAAGCTAGATGGAATATCCATGTTCTCCGTGATGGGATTACCACATACATCTAGGGGAAATGATAACATATGGTGACCATAGACCAACTCACCTAGTCTTACCACTTTTTATCATCTTTGGAGTAGAGTTTAATAGAAGAAATGAGATGCCTCAACATTTATTATATAGTCTGACACCATGGAGTTCAATCAATGATCATTTCTGACCATGATGGTCACTTCACATCTAGGTTATGTAAGGGACTGCAGGTGGCATTTCATATTCTGTTATGATTGATCATATCATTCCAGTCCCAAGCTGATGGACAATCAAAGTGAACTATTCAGGTTCTGGAGTATATTCTTTAAGCTTGTGTGATAGATTTTGTACATTAATTTTAGGATCAGAAACCACTGGTGGAGTTCTCTATGATAAAAATTATCATTCACCCATCATAATGAAACTATTCATGTTTTTTATGGTAGACCCTATAGGTCACCACTTTTTATGAATTGCCTGTGATATTTGGAAATTATGGGACTACAGGTTATACAAGAAACAACTAAGTAGGTTCATATCATCTTGGATTGGATTATGACTTGTTATATTTTTCATAATTCTTATGTAGATTGATGATAAAGGCATTTGGAGTTTGAGAAAGGAAACCATATGTTCTAATGAATTTCACCTTGACGAGAGTAATGGATATTTTTATTGGGAAGAAATATATCTCCAATTTTTTTTACCCCTTTCTAGATATATCAAATAGCTGGATTGGTGGTGTACCACTTATCTCAACCTTCATAGATAGAATGGGTAAAATATTTCTTCCATGACTCACAACTAAGGAGGTATGTGAATGAACCATCACACATTATTGATTGGGGAGAGATAGACATTGAGTATGGTGCTACCTTTTTGAGTACCCTGTTGAGAACATGGATCTGTAAGATATGATCCTTTATAGGTGATTTATTCATTTAGACTGTATCTATTATTATCACATAAATTTTGAGAATTTCACATGGGACCGGTAGGCTCCTATAAATGCTCAGTACCCACATCTATTTTACCAGCCCCAGTTTTTTATTTACTGTGACATAAATTCCCAGGTAGGGGGGAAAAATGTGGAATAACATTTAAATATCTACCCATATCAGATATATCAGGGAACTATTTACATCAAAATACATGTTTTAAAGTAGGTTTGACATAACCTAGGTTAACCTAGGCCATTTGTTGAAAATTTATTACATTCTTAAACTGAAAAAATTTTAATAAATTATTTTCATGTAGTGTTGATGTAGTGACCTAACAACCATTATTTAAAATAATTCTTATAGACAATTAGTAGGGTTAGCTGCATAACCATGAAAATCATTATAGGTCCATTACATATCCAAGAATAAGGTTTCGTTAGGAGACAATGACTGTATTGTGGTTCAACATCGAGAATTAAATAAATCAAAGGATCTTTCTAGTGAATAGACACCACATGTTTCTTTATTTTTGATAGATCCAAATTGTGGTTGAGTGTTTGTTTTGATTGGATTCATTCATCATTCATTGTTTCTATGATTAACACAAGTAAATCTATGAATAGATTGATCTGTGGTTCTTTCATCTTGCCGATTTTGGGATAATTACTTGAAATTGTTGACTTCTTTGTTTTTATTATAGTAAAAACGAATAATGGTCAAAAAACATAGATCATGGTTTTTGATCTTATTTATTCTTGTTCATTTCTCCGCTGGTCCATTATTCACTGACGACATTCATCATTTGTCCTAGGGTTCGACATATCTTGATAAATTGAACATTTTTCACCCATTTTTTAGTGAAACAATCCAAAATCGTATATATGGGATTAAAACAACACAATGGTAGTTCATCAGCAAAAGTAGTGGTGAATCGGATTGTTTTGGATACTCAATTTGGTGTTCATCATCATTCTTCAGCACACAATGAAAATTGACATTTTAGACCATTCTTATTATAGTTTTTATGGGGGAACATATTTTTCAATAACGTAAGGAATCAAGATAAATAATAACATAGTATCCCAAGTAAAACGTTCACTGGATTGGTGTTTAAAAGTGCATCTAAATATGTGTGAAACAAATATGAGTTTCTTGAATTTTTTGTTATACACGGAGTTTAATCTGGATCTACACACCATGTGGGGGTGAGGGGGCTTTACAACAGATAGAGTTCTGGGAAGGAATTAAAGATAATATGCCATGTGAACCTATCACACATCATGTGACCTCTCCCTAGTGACTCAGTGCGTAACTATGATTTTACATAGACATGGGTTATAGTACATGATTAGGATCACAACATGCACTCCTCCACATGGACACGGCATGGACAAAGTAAATGGCCTATGTCGTGTATTGGTACACATGAAAATGTACAGAGGATAAAGTAATTTAATAACTCATGGGTAGACTACAGTAGAAGGCTACATCATGTGAAATTCTATAAAGACACAAGAATTAGATGGGTTCATTTACATGTTCAGGATACGAGGTAAAGGGACATGACATGTGACCCCCTGCTACACATTGTTTTCATTATTATACATGGATTAGACGATTTCCCTTCATTTATTGGACAAGTCTCATTAGGTTTTTTTAACCATTATCATTTCCCTAAGGTTTAATATAGAATCATATCTTATCCCTGTTACTATAATCCCTTCAGAAGGGCTACATGGATAGATTCATTGGAATCATTTAAAGAGGCTTGGAGTGAGATCTTGTATTCATCTTCATTCCCTAGGTGGAGTACATGGTATCCTCGTGAAAAAAGTACATGGAAATTATCCTAAACTTAGTTGGTTGATTTATATTGATCTATTGGTACAACCTCATGGTCTTGGTATCGATACTCATCTGGGTATCAAATTTATAAAACCACAAGACTCTACGTATAATGGTGACACCTGAAGCACTGCCTCTTGCATGGACACCATCAGTGATATCAAACTCAGGAGGGTGTCGTACTAGATGGGATCTTTATGGAATCTTTGAGCCATAAAAATATGCAGGTATACTATAGTTGTGAATTACCTTTTAACTTTGTGTATTTGTTCAGTATATCTGGATATTGTTGTAATATGTTTTGTAGACATATAAATGTGTATATTTGAATGTATTTCCCTTTATTTTGTTAATTTTGGATTCATGGTGTCTGAAATAGTATTATTATGCTCACCATGAATATGATTTCCCACATGTGTCTTGTGTTGTGTAGATGATCACCGTTTTATAATGTCCAAGAAGGACTAGGAAAAATGGTGGTTAGTGATACTGGATAGACCAAGTTTTGATCATGTGGACTTTTTATAGCAATTTCTGGTACATAATCTCAATTTGTACTTGGTTTTCAAGCTCTATGTGTTGGGATTGTATTTGGACACATTTACATTCCAAAACTTCCTATCGTACTCTAGTTGTGGGGTTTAGATGTATGAATGCTTGAGTGTTGAGTTTTTCATTAAATTTTACCACTGTATTGAATTGGATATGTGTCCATATGTACAGATACATAGGCTATTTCCTTCCCTATTAGTGATATGCCAACTCAACGTTAGTCTCCAACCCATTGTCTACTGGTGGTGTACTTGGGGAGTCATTGAATGGTCCCCTTTGGGATGGGTCGTGACATTGAATCATTTTTCTATGGTTTCCTTATGAAACCCACCATAAAGTCTCTGGTAATGGTATTCAACATTCATTATGGAATGAGGAATGAATGAAATAATTCACTAGGTAATTGAATCTCATCTATCAATATTTTAATGGTGTAGTATCGTGTTAAGAGACATAATATCTCTTTTTTTCAGGCCCAACCACCAAAACTACTAATGAATTTTATTGTACATTTTATAATCACACATGGATTTACCACCCCCTTTGAAGGATGAAATTCATGAATAAGATCCCCTTGTATTATCATAGGCACAAAAAACCCATTCTTAACATATATTATCACATCCTAGTGTATTCCATAATCTAAAGGTGACTCCCCACATTCTGGGATTTTTGTCAATTTCAAAAATTCCAGATCATCAAATTTCATGTCCCTGATACATCTCAAAATTTTAGATTCCACTGAAAATAATATGATATTCATCTTATATTGACTCTCCAGAACCACAACATACATTTCAACTAGTAATGTCATCATCTTCCACTCATCAGTAAACTCATGAACTGCATGTGTCTAAGTATTCCTACTTAAAGCATCATAAACACCTTTTCATTTCCTAGGTTTTTATGCATGATCAATGTATAATTACTGAATAGGATCAACCCATCTCTCTAATCAAATATTCAAATATCTTTGTGGGAAGAAGTACATTAAGATCTTGAAATTAGTATAAATAATAAATTTTTTCCCGAAATATAATGCCACTAAAAATTTAATGAATAAACCATGGTAGCCAACTCATGGTCATTTGTAGGGTAATTCCATTTACCTAGCCTCAACTATTGCAACCCATAAAATAAAGCTCAGCCTCCCTACATCAAAACATCTCCATGTATGATCAAAAAATCATCAAAGAACACAATATATTTTTCACCTAGGGTAGGTAGGATCAATATTGGTGATTTAGTCAAATGATTCATTGGCACTAGGAAAAGGTTATCCCATGATCTTGACCATTCAAAATATAAACAAATTTTTGTCAACCCTATATGAGGCTCTTCGATATAAGATATTTCTTAAATTAAACGGTTATAATATCCAAATAACTTGGGAATATACAAATATCATTAAAATTCTTTGGTTACTCCCATGAAACCAATTTTTGGAACCTTCTATTTGTCCACTTACACGCCTTCCTCTAAGATGATATGACCCATGATGTGTACATGATCATTCCAGAAATGAAACCTTGTTATCATAGAATATACATGATTATCTCCTAGTGTACTAAAAAAATGCTATGATTTTGGTCATATTCATCATATGTCTGGTCGTACATGTTGATTTCATTTGTTAATGAACCAAAAAATGATCCATTTATAGATGGAATATTATTTTCCATAACTACATATAAACATCTAGAGAACTTATCACCCCAAACAACATTATAACAAACTCATATATTCCAAACAAGAATATGAATTCATTACATGGCATATTATAAGGTAAAAATACAAACAGATGTGACCCATATTTCATGCCAATATTTGAGAAGATAGAAGCTCCATTAAAATAGTAATGTAATTCATCAATACACATAAGGGGATATTTGTTCTTCACAATCATCTGAATAAACTTTTGGTTATAAAAACATAATCATAGAGTCTTATAAGCCTTCTTTGAGAAAATTAGGGAACCCCTAGGAGATGTTCCTAGACGGATAAATCACTTATCAGTCTAAACTTATAGATTATTATTAAACTCTTGAAGCTATTTTTTCATTTCTTATGGTGTAATAGAATCATTATTAGCATCAAGAATGTGATCAATGTTAAATTCCACATCTATCTTGGGTGTCATGCCTAAGAAGTCATCAGGAAACACATCAGGAAACAAATCAATTATAGGTTGAAATAAATCCTTTTCGAATCCTTTTTCATCCATCAATATGCTGGAATCCTTGGTAGTGATCCCAACTAGTGTTTGATAAATTGGTAATGTGAGCCCTACCTTGATATCCCACTCAACATCTAAAATATAATTGTCTCATTCAAGAGACTAAAATTTCACTCTACATTATTGACGATATATGTGGGATCGGTATTCTACTTACCATTCCATAACAAAAAAATATATAAAAGTTATACATTTTAAGGATACAAAGACCCCAACTAATATAATACTTCCCATCCTTGAGTGGCCACTCTTTCCATAAACAATCTAATCTAGATTATACCCCCAATGGTGTATATATCCTTTAAACAACGATCAAGAAATCCACCACCTATCTCAAACCCTACACAATTTGTGTGGAAGAAATGTTATTAGAGGCACCCATATGAAATAAAGAACTAGCTACTATAGAATAATTAAGAATAGTGACTATAACTATCAATGACGTCGCCTCAATGTCCACCAGTGTAGGTTTAATTGTATGAAACTATCATCCTCATAATCCCTATGACACAGTCTGATTCCCCTATACTTCCCCACTATATCGATATAGGTTATCTTTAATTGAATCTCCATGTCCACTACATCTACCTCCATGGAAATATAACTCCTTATTTTTAACTGATATTGTGTAGAATATCCCTTTCCCACACATATTTTTTATGAAATTCAACTAGCCTAACACACAGGTGACATATCACTTGAGTATGATCCTAAGTAACATATCTCTCCTTTTAGGTACTCTACTTCACACTCTTCTGGATAATGTTTTTATAGAGACACTTCTTATAATGGGTAGTCGTACTTCCTAACTATCCAACTGGAATAACCAACCCTCCATTAGAATCCTCTTTCATGTTCCCCTCTTATATTAGATCCCAATTCACCATATTTGAAAGCATATTCAGCCTGGTGATATACACCATGGAATTAATTTCACATTTAATCCCATCTTAAAACCATTTTTTTGAAGTAGCCCCATCTCCCACAAACACTAGAACAATGAGCAACAAATTTGTAAATTGTCTGGTATGGTCCATCATGGACATACTCCCAATATTAAATCTCATGAACTCATCTATTCTCTTATTCCATAGTCCCTCTTGATAAACTAACTCCAAGAACTTTTCCTGGAAGTCCTACCACTCCATAGTCTCTAGTTTTCCATTCAAGGTCTGTATATCCCCCCATCGCTTCTCATGACCACATAACATTTATGTATCCACATTAAATCTCTTATAGAAGACTACAGGTGGTTGTGTAGAGTCTGGAAGGACTCAATCATGAACTTAGATACCTCAGGTCCACCCTCTCCAGTTAAATTTGGAGGGTTCTAAAACTGGTACACCCACGTTAGATCAGACATGCTTTTCAAAATCCACTTTGGGTCTCTTTCCATAAATTTCAGTAAATGAAAAAATATAGCTTAGAAATTCTTTCTAACATCATTACATGAAACTGATAGTGCCTCATATTACACAAAAATAGGAGCATCTCTAACCATTTCCTCCTTTCATCCCCTCAAAAACAGTTTTTACATAGGTATATCTATATAGTACCAAACAATTACATAGGAAATAGGAAAAAATATTAACACAATTACAAGGATTCACATAATAACATAAAAAATCATTCTTCCAATCCCCACCACGTGGAAAAACCAAGGCACTATCACTACCCTTGACCATACTACATCGAGGTCTTGGTTATTGATGTAAAAACACTTTTTTTCATGTATTTCAGTAGACACCCATTTGATCACATTTTTTATCATTTAAAATTTTTAAGTTCATGATAGGTTGATTTTTCATTTAAATCAAAAAACCATTAAAAAATATTTCATGCTCAAAAAATTAAACAATTCTTATTTTTCTATGCATGCCTAAAATTATTCATGTTATAAAATAATCCTGAGTGCCAAAAATGATACATGAATACTCAAATTTCATTTCATTATAGTCCACAAGTCAAATCTTAGAAATTAATTGAAAAAATATTATCTTCACACAACAATTCAATCATCCAAGGTAAAATAACATCAACTATAACAACACATGACATTAGTAGAAATCCCACCATGGGTACATGGGGTTTCCCATATAAATGGGTCAACTACTCCCACGAACGAGCTCACATCCAAGGAATGAATCTTCTTAGTCTCTTTTATATCTTTACCAAATATTAAGAAAAAACTCCCTTGATTCCACTTTATAACATCCTATCCTAGGTACCACACACTAGTGAAAAATGTTAGTTCTCTACATGGCCTTAGGAAAGCATCCCCATCTTCCAAATTTTGCTGACTAGAAGCGACAGACTAAAACATATCCTGGAGATACTATACCATCTTTATCAAATAGGAACAACAACCAAAATAATTAATCAATATCCAAATTGTATAAAGAATTAATAAACCAAACTATTATCACAAGATAACCTGAATAGTAAATACAATATCCCAAAAAATTGTAGATATGTCATGAAAAATACATGTAAAGTGTCAAAATACAAAACTCAAAATAGATTAAGACACAGATAAATCCCAAAATGGTTTTAAAAACAAGTCTAGTTCCCCTATCCATACTCCCATTTTCATCATTATAATGTTGGACCTTTTCCCTTACATTGTCCTATGACCATGAAATCTATTCAGTTACTGTGTGACTACAACATAGTCATCCACCATCAATGGAATCAAAAATAATATCAAATCAATCAAGTGTATGATGTTTTATAAATAAAAAATACATATAATAGTGTAAAGAGTTTACATTAATTCATTTACTCATTTTAAACAAAAAAACTATCGGGTTCCTATGAACACATGATCTCTCAATACCTGCTTCGGACCGTGCCATAGTCTAAAAAATCCCCAAGAGATATCATATATAAAAATTATAGTATTATTTATCAAATAAATTCATATTGAAATTCCATTGTTACCACTCATCGTATTAATTCATATCTCATTTTCGTTGATACAATTAGTCATAACAATTCATATCTAAATTCCATTATTACCATTAATCATATCAATTCATATCTGAATTCCATTTTTTCTTTTGATCATATAAATTCATATCTCAAAGTCTTTTTGACTATTCATCAATTTAAATATATTTATCACTATGATATTTTGATGTAGCTGGCTAAGTAATCTACAAAATTGTCACATGTATCACGATATCACAATTTCACATGAAACATTATATCATAACAAACCACAACATACCATTAATGAACTCTCCAATTAATTAATACAATTTAACAATTTCATATTCTAAAAAATCTTTTATGTAATTCAAAAATTAATTAATCACCTCATTTTCATTAATCATTTAAACAATTAATTGATCAAATTTATTCTATTAAGTAATTCAACAACTAGGTAATCGCCTCAATTTCACTAATTATTTCAAAAATTAATTAATCACATAAATTCCATTATTTAATTCAACAATTAATTAATTACCTAATTTCCATTAATTATTTCAACAATTAATTAATCACCTAGAATCTATAAATTAATTTAAAAATTAATTGATCACATCAATTCCATTAATTAATTAAACAATTATGCAATCCAATTTAAACAACTAAATAATCACAATAATCATAGTTAATTAACTCAATAATTAATTAGTCTAACTTCACAATCTCAATATCCCTACAACTAATTCAATAATTATTTATTCCAATTAAATAAATTTTATATCTCAATTTCATTATGCCATACATAATTAATTTACCAAAATAATTAATTCAATGTTAGAAAAATAATTACTAAAATTAAAATTGGAATTATATAATTACATACATATAATTGAAATAAATAAATTGTGATTTGAATAATATACCACCTACAAAAATTCATTGACAAACACACACTAGTGGAAAACTCTGATTTTAAATTAATTAATCAAGAAAATGACAACGAATATGATCTTGATCAGAAACCTAGATTCAAGATCAACTAATCAAGATCTAAAAAACCTAGATCCAGATCTAGAACAGAAAATGGATAACAATCCCTCCTTTACCTAGAATCGGTAGAAAACGAGGGATATATCTAAATGGTATAAAAACACATATCTGAGGAGGTGGTAATCGTCAATCCACCCTTCCATTTTCCAATAAGGGAGGTTGAGAGGGCTTAGAATCAATCCAGGAGCATCCATTAATGTTTGAAAAATATTAGGGTCAAGTTGGGACACATTAATGGTCAATACATGGGGTTTATAATTTAAAAAAATATGGATAATTAAAAACCCATGTATAGTTCCCTAGGAAGGGGCACAATTTCTACTAATATGGAACACATTTTTACAAACCCTATTACATCTATGTGAATCCCTTCTATCTGATTAACATTTGTTTCTAGGTTTGGGCACACTATTTAAGAAAACCATTTTCCATACTTGCACTACCATTCTGCCCTCCAAAATTCCCAAAATTTCACCCAAACGCACCACAATTTGAAAACAATACAATAACTTAAAGAATGAAAAATGAGTACTTGAAATAACCCCAATACATATCCAGAAAAGGTTGGGTTCATAAAATATCTCAACTTTATAATAGATCATCCTAAAGATGTACTCCCATGTATCACTATGATTTTGAGTCAAATTAATCAGGCCACTGAGCCTATATATTTTCTTCTATCTCCCATATTTCTTCATGAAGACATCCATGATTCTACAATACTCAAACATTAAGCACTATATTTTCCCACAAAAAATTAATGTACTGATTCAACACATGTATATAATACCAGAAAAATAGATACATCTATCTTAAGATCAATATCATCCACATCGATCACATGAGAAGTTTCATGGTGATACTCCAAATGTTTTGAAACATGAAAAATATCATGAAAAGAACTGTAACTTTATGGAAGCATCAATCATTATACCCCCAACATGATTTTCTTCACAGCCTCATGTGGTCCAACAATCCAAGATCTAGCTTTCCCTACCTGCATAACATATGGTGACCCAATTTATATGATACCATGAGGAATACATGATAAACCTCTATAAAATTTATTGTCCATCAATGTCTATCAGCATAAAACTTCAATATACTATGATCTATAACCATGACCTTCTAAATTATCTCAACTTGCTCTAATATATCCTTCATAAGACTCGTTCCCAACAACTCTGAATCACATCACTCCATCAAGAAAATATTTCATTTTCATGGCCTACCATAAAGTTACTCATATGGTTCCATCTGAATCGTCTCCTGATAACTATTTTCAAAGGTGAACACCACCAATTCTAGAAGCTTCTCCCAGTACCAATAAAAGTCTTACACAGATTCTCCATGAATATCCTAAATCACCTATATCATATGGTTTAACTTCTCATCTATCTATGCATATAAATTCATACTCAATAAAACAGGTGTACCGAATTCCTTGTGAAATCCCTACCAGAATCCTGAAATAAAAACCAAGGTTTGAAACAATAGTTTGTGAAATACTATATAGATTGGATTTTTATGAAACGTATACATCTCCCAACTACTCTAATAAAAAATATTTCATACTGGAATGAAATGTTCTACCTTTTTCATCTATTATACAATCAACCAAATATCATCATTCTTACGAGGTGTCCTTTGGGGACCCATAAAAAATTCAATTGTAATGTCATCCCACATCCATTCTATAGTGGGAAACAACTACAATAAACCCCCAAGTCATTTATGCTCTAACTTATCTTATTGACATGTGTATCATCCTCTTTCAAACCCCACTATCTCATTTTCCATTCCCAAACACCAAAATAGTTGACGTAGTTCACAATATATTTTGGTAACACCTGGATATACCAGCTACATTGAAGTATAATTTAACGCATAAGCTCTCACCACATTCTCGTAGGTACCAGAACATGATTCCATAAATAGATGATATCATCCTCATCTACACTCCAATTTAAATGTGACTCCCCATCGTCATGGAATCCCCTCAAGGACATAAATTATATATCCACATATTTCATGTCTCTGATCTATCTCAAAAGTGTAGTGTCCACTAAAAATAATATGAGATTCATATTCTATGAAATCTCCTAAACCCCAACATTAATTTCATCTAGTAAAGTCATTATCTTCCACTCCTCACTATCCTTTTGAACTATCTTAGTTTGACTCTTCCTGCTTAATTTGTCCGCAACATTGTTTATTTTCTAATGGATATATTATAATGATATGAACTTTTTGAATGATAATATTCTCCAAAAAATGGGTGTTATATTATTTTGTAGACCACAAAACTGTATCCCTTTAATAATGAAGTGATCATAATTTAAAGGTTAAATTTTAGTTTCGGTCATTGTATGAACGGTTTTGAAATAAGATTTTTTTTCAATATTACCATTGTAAACAGTAATTCTAAAAAAATTTTAATTTTATAATTTGTATTATAAATATAAATGATAATGGTTAACGAATGAAAAAAGAATAGTTAATGGACTCATCTAGTAGAGTCATGCCACACAAATCAAATTTATCAACACATGGGAGGGAGATAATATATTTTTGGTTCGTTGCTGACCAAGACTAGGAAGAGCATCAACATGTTAAGCTTGAATGAAATCACTTACATAAAAAGTTCATGTTAGTGGAGATTACCACTCTTGCAATGTAAGTAGAGTCACCCCATGAGTCTATCACTACTTCACACCTCACCCTTAGGTCTTATTTAGGTGTTATTAGGGGTTATGATTCATGGATATAGTTATGTAATGTGTAATCACTTTTATTAAAAAAATCTTTCAACAATTCCATTTGGAGTTTAGTTTTTCTTAAAAATATGACAAATATGACAAATTGATTTTTCAAACAAAAAATTTTCTTATCATAAATCTTGTATTTATTATATTAAATTAAGTTATTATGAATTATTATTATTTTAATGAAATATAATTATTTAAACACTATTAATTAATTTTAAAAGATTGAAAAAAAATTATTTTTTTATGTGTTAGAAATTTTACTATACATATTTTGTCCATTATTTTTTAAAATAAAACTATATTAATCTATTTGTAAGTAAAATATCATATAATTAAATAATTGTTTTATAAAGTAAAGAAAATTTTGGAAACATTCTTGTAGAAATTAATTTAGGTTTATTTTCTGGGAATTTTCATAAATATATTGTTTTTGGTGAATAGTAAAATTAATGTTTTGAGTGGTCAGTATGTTTAATGAAATCATAATGATGTAATAATGAATATAAAATTATTATAGAATATTTTGAATTAATTTATGATAATTGGTTTCCCAGGTTTCCAATACCAATGGAAAAGATCTTGGGCAAGCCCGGGGGTTTTCCAATGCCACTACTGCGGTGTTTAAGGAAATTAATAAAAAAACTCCCTCTATTTTACAATAAAAACCCATCCATTTATTCATTTACATTCATTTAGAATTCATAATATAGTAATATAAGATATTATTACCTAATAATTAGTTATACTAAGGTTTAATTAAGCCCCTTAGTTCCAAATCATCACATTTTAGGAGTTTCTCTACAATGGATGAGAAATTTCAACTTCTATTTTACTTTCATGTTCCCTTTTTATGTGGTATGTCTTTTAAATTTCCATATTTTGTTCTTCATTATATTTTATTCTATCCCTATAATATATTACGAGACTTATACTTTCTAGAAACATATTTTTTTCTCTATTTTTATTATTTTCTAGAACCATGTTTCATACCAGTTTGGATGTAAAATTTTCTTCTCAAAATTTCTATGTTTTTATCAAGAAATTTTTTTACTTTGTTTGGTGAATATCCAAACCATTTTATTCTTTAGGGGTTTTCACATGGGGATATGATTATAGAAGACTAAATTAAATGTTTTACCCACATTTTATGTTATGTATCAGGTTTATTTCCTTATAATATTTATCTTTTACCATTTATCATGACATTATGATACTCCATAAGTTCTTATCGATAATTATCATAATCACATCTAAAATATTTTATTTGGTTTACCATACTAGGAATTATTCTCACCCATCCATTTAATGTTTTTACCTATGACATGAGATGAATTAATTTAATTTTTTATGAACCTATGATAAATAAATTCATGTATAATAGAAGCATTATTTCATGTCTCCATGTATTATGTACATTATTTTGATGAAAATAAACATTAAAAGATCTTATATTTCTACAATGTAAATGAATAGTTATTTCATGATAGGGTGGGATGTCATAGTTGGTATCAAAGGAAGGTTTACTTATTATGATAATTTTTTTAAAACATTCATAAGAAATTAAGTACATGTTACAATAAATGAAAATATCCTGGTATTAGTGAAATATTATATAAGTTGTTTCCAAGTAAATAAATCCATCATTGCATCTGAACAAGTGGATGTGGCTCTGCCACAAATTTATGTAGGGGTAAAACACAAATACTTCACTTTAATCTAGACTTAGATTGGAACTGGTGCATGACTATGAGCCATGCTTCACTCCTAGTTTGACACTCTAGGGGAATATGATAATTTAATCACATGATTTTTATGAACAATTATAAAGGATTTATAAAAAATGTAGTTTTTGAAAAATATTAACATATTTAAGAATTTAATTGTTGATAAATAATAACATATTTAAGAATGATGGTTTAAGACCTGAAATTTATTTAAAGTTATATGATTATTAAATTAATCACTTTTCTTACTAAGGTATTATTCTTTTTGAAAATAATGGGAAATATGAGAACTTGAGTTAATAGTAAGCGCATTGGACCAGGAATTGACTGCCTTATGATGGAAGATAAAATGGAAATCATCATGTGAATTATGGATTAACTTGCTCAAATTAAGTCTAATAACATGAATCCTGACGAGAGAATGGATTAACCACAAAGGAAACAGAATTCTATTGATTCATTTATGGAACATCTAACAACATCTTTTAGGGAATCTACTGCCTCATTGATTCTTGAATAGTGGATAAGAACTATCCTCCATTGTTCAGAAAAAGAGAAAGTCACCATAGATGTGCACCACATAGAGGTAGTATCTAATTAACGGTGGACACAGATATAAAATTTGAATCCAAGAGGAGAGATTGAATTTACGGACTAGGATGAGTTCATGGGGACCTTATTCAAAAAACAATTATCCCATTCGATGCAAATGGAAATTGAGAAAGAATCCATAGAGCCGATTTTGAAGGATAATGAATGTATGGGAAGCTATGAGTTGAACCTCACACGACATTCTCTCTATAACTATGGCATTTTCATGGATCCCATTGGAATGTTTGATATATTATTCAGTGTATAAAATAACCCAAATATGGATTAATCATGGACACATATCTATGATAGCTATAAGAAGATATTATGATGTGTTATGATGGTTGAACTGGAGTTTAGAAAGATGGAGTGATCTCCCAAATTTAATGGAAAGAATATATCTTTGGATCCAATAATAGGGGTGAGCATTAATCCATGAAAGAGAGGAATGGAAGTGATACTTCCCACGTGCAATAAGTATGGGAAGAATAATTTGGTTAACATCATTATTTGGAGTGGGAATTGATACATGTTTGGAAGGGATATCCATATTTCTTGGAACAATCATAGTTAGGTGAAGCCTCAACTTCTCAACACTAAAAACAAATGGAAGATGGTGTCGTCCTTAACTAAATTCCAACGCTTCAAGTGTGGATTGCTTGGGAACTATTCCAATATCCATGAAAATCCGAAGATAATTGAGGAGAATCATCATAAACCATTGAATATGAGAAGGGAGAAGGGTCGGGATTTTCTTATCACAATGTCTATTATTGAAGCTCCAAATGATGTGGTATTAGGTACTCTTGTTTTTATCCCAAAGCTAGCCAGTACCTTGTTTGATTCTAATTCTAATCATTCCATTATTTTATCCATCATTTAAATGAATATAGAATCAATCACTAAACTTATTGAAGTATAGATATTAATCCCAACTTCTGGAGGTATTATACAAGAATCAACGGTGTATAGAACCTCTATTATTCACTTTGGTGAGCAAAATATAATCTCAAATATAGTAGTCCTTCACTGGTTTGAATTTGTTATTATACAAGGGATGGACTTGCTCTCAATGTATTATTCGATGATCAAATATTAAATATATGAAATCTCACTATTATTTAAAGGAAAACCAAAAATAGTATTTAAAGGAGATATATCTCGACCTGAGATTTGTATAGATGCACCACCCATATCCAAATTTACGTAGATAACCAGAGAATATGAAGAAGGAAACAAAAGTATAAAAATATAGGATTGCCCATTATTCAAGAATACATTGATGTATTTCTTGAGGTGTTACCTTGAAATCCTCCAAAAAGAGAGGTAGTGTTCTCCATTGAACTTATGTTTGGATCCAATAATATTTAAAAGACCCTATATGGAAGGGATAATATGGATATGGATGAATTAAAGATGAAACTCCATGATCATTTAAGAAAGGGTTTTACCCATCCAAGTGTGTATCCTTGGGGAGCCCCTATTATATTTATGAAGAAGAAGGATGGATCAACATAGTTATTCATTGATTATAGAGAACATAATAGGAGCATAGATAAGAATAAGTTTCCTCTTCCAAGAATTCATAATTTTGTTCACCAGCTTCTTGGGGAACAATTTATCTCCAAGATTTATCTTGGATTTAGTTTTCATTAATTAAGGGTGAAGAAAGAATATATTACAAAGACCTTATTTCGATCAAAATATGTGCATTATGTGTTTTTTGTAATGCCCTTCGTCTTCACTAATTACAATAGTATTACTAAGAAATTGATGAATAAATCTATTAAGGACTACCTTTATAACTTTTTGGTAGTTTTTATTTGTGATATTTTGTTATATTAATAATGCAATTAAGAGAATGAGGATCAAAAAGGGATATATTGCAAGATCTGAGGAAGGATATGGCATTTGTAATGTCAAAAATGTGGATTTTTGGTATAACCAACACCATTTTGGGGTATATTGTAACCAATGAATTAATATCAGTTGACCCTTCAAAGAACAATGGTTGTAGAGTGTGGCTTCTTGCAATAATAGTAACTGAGATACGTAGTTTCCTTTTTTATCAGGATATTACATGGGATTTTTTGAAAAAAAAATCATACCATTCTAATCCACTAATCATGTTAACATGAAAATGGGTAATGTTCATCTGAAAAAATGAGTGTGAAGAGTGTTTCCAAGAGCTGAATAAGATATTGGTTACTTCACCCATGTAAAAACTACCCTCTAGTGAAAAAGTATTCGTTAATTTTAGTTATATGTCTCAAAAATGGTTTGGGTGTGTCCTCAGGATATATAATATGGTGACTATTTATGTATATCAGTATATGAATCCTTATGTGCAGAACTATCATATGCATGACCTGGAGATGAATGTGGTTGTTTTTTATTTGAAGATATGGAGGTACTATCATTATGGGGATAAAATGTAATATATATGAAGCCCATCAATGTTTGAAGTATTTTTTAGGAAAAAGTTATTAAACAATAGATAGAGGAGTTGGTTGGAATAATTTTTAAAACTATTATTTTTCAATTCATTATCATTTTAGGATAGCATACAATGTCACTGATGGATTATGTAGGAAATACCACGTTTTTTTAGCAATGATGAGAATTCAAGGATATCCTTCTACCAATGACCAAGTAAAACTGGACATGGGAATCATAATGGAATGGAAATCATGAACCCTGCTCCAAATGATTTCTCAGCCATCATTAATAGATATGATAAATAAATCTAAAAAATTATGTCCTTTATTATAGAAGATGATTGAGGATGTGAGTAATGGGATGTTTCTTATGGTTAATATTGATCTTGAAGGTGTAATGAAATTTATTAAAAGGATATGTGTTCTATAAATTGTAGAAATTAATAACGAGCTGGTGGATGAAGCTCTTATCATTACTTTTTCTATACATCCTGAAATCATGAAAATGTATAGGGACCTCCATGATCATTATTGGTGTGATAACATGACAAAGAAACTTTTTGACTACACTACAGGGTGCCTTGTGTGAAAAATGTATTGGTGGAGTGAAGACATCGTATAATGGAATTACATCCAATACTGATACTATTTTGGATGTGGACCAATATCAATATGAAATTTTTCACCAATATCTCGAAAACAATAAAAGGAAATAATGCAATATGGGTTATAGTGGACCATATCAATTGGACATTCAATTTTATCTCCATTCAGGAATATTTCTATCTTTATAAACATTATAATATTTACATGAAGTAAGTGGTAAGGATTCATGGGGTATCACATTCTATTATTTGTTATCATGATCCAATGTTCACATCAAATTTTTGAAGAAGTCTTCAACATAATCTGAATAGAAAATTGAATTTCAATATGGCATATCTCTCAAAACTGATTGCCAATTTAAAATGTCTATTATGTCACTGAAGGAAATGTTTAGAACATGCCAAAAATATTTTAAAGTTTTATGGTGTCAACATCTCACATTAGTTGAGTTTTTATTGAATAGATGCTTCCATTAGACTATTCAAATGGCTCCATATGAAGTTCTATATGGAATGCGGGGTAGAAATCCCACTTTTTGAGATGATCCTAGTTAGTGAGTGCATCTTATCCCAAATCATGTGCAATAGATGATTGAAAATGTTCATTCCATCTAACAACACATAACGGATTCCCAAAGATGATAGAAGCGATATTATAAAAACTATTTAAATGATTTAGTGTTTGATGTTGGAAATAATTTCTTTATTTTAATTTAACTTTTTAAGAAATTCGTGTTGTTTGGGAAGAAAAGGAATGTAAGCCCCCAGTACATTGGTCCCCATTAAATCAATGTTTTCATTATAGTATTGGCCTATTTGTTTTCATTTTCTCTAAATATATATCAATTTTCTAATTTATTCCATGTATCTCTCATGAGGAAGTATATACATGACCCTACACATGTACTAAATATGAAGGTGGGACAATGGGAAAATAACCTCTCCTATGAAAATAATTTGGTTGAGATCCTTGACCAAAGTGACATGGTTTTACACAAAAAGACTACCGACCTCATTAAAGGGTTGTTGTGGAACCACCAATATGAAGAAACCATATTAGAACTAGAGGACACAATGAGGGAGAAGCACCCACACCTTTTCTTAACCAAAGGAACGAGATAAACGTTGGTGGAAAAAATTTCTTTAGTGGGTGGAATGTAACAACACTAACATTTTGAATGATAATTGTTTCCTAAAAATGTGTGTTATATTATTTCAAACACAACAAAAATATATACATTTAATAATGAAGTGAGTTTAATTGAAATGTGACCATTAGGTTTCAACTGTAATATGAATGTTTGACAATTACAACTGTTGTTAAATATGAATATTGGAAATAAAACATGTAATAATAATTTTAATGTTATGATTATAATTATAAATAGAAGCTATAATGGTTAATTAATGTAGAAATAATATTTTATGGCCTCATTAATTAGAGTCATGTCATATGAATCCATTTTTCTAGAAAATGGGAGGGATATAGCATATTTTGGATTCATTATTTCCCAATCCTATGGTGAGCTTCAACATGTTATGCTGGAATGAAATAAATTATGAGATAACATCATGTTAGTGGAGATTACCACTTGGGCGATGTTAGCTCTGCCACCCCATGAGTCTATCACTATCGAACACCACACCCTTAGGTAAAATGTGGGTTTTATAAGGGGATGTGTTTCAATCCTTTAGTTACTTAATTTGTAATTCCATTATGTAAATAAAATGTTTGTTCCATCTATTCAATTTTGATTTTAGTTTTTCTAAATATTATGACGATATGATAACTTGATTTTTCGGACATAAATTTCACTTTTATGAAATGATGAAATTATTATAGTAAATTACGGTATAATAAAAAATTATAATTTTAATGAAATAGTATTATAAAAAATCATATTAAATTGTTAAGGATATAAATGTTTTTTTTCATTCAACCTTTAAAGTTTTACTATGCATTTTACTATGCATTTTTTATCCACAATTATTTTTAATAAATTATTATTTTCAATTTTAGAAAATAGTTTCTCATAATTAGAGGCATTTTATGACAAAATTAATATAATTTTTAAAATAATAACATTGAAATTAATCTAGGGTGATCTTATGAGAATGATCTAAAATATTAAGTTTTTTAGTGAATAGTAAAATTACAATTTTGAGTTTTTAGTATGTTTAATGACATTATAATGATTTAATAAGAAATATAAAATGTTATTAGAATCTTTTGGATTAAAATATTTTAATATTTTTCCCATGTGGCCAATACAATGGTAAAATGCCATGTTCAATCCCTTGTTTTTGCAAATACCACTACTGAGGTGTCCCCGGAAATTAATAAAAAAACTCCATCTGTTTTTATATAAATACACACATATTTATTTGATTCCATTCAATTAAAATTTTTCCTCACATAATATGTTATATTATTGCCTCCCAAAAATTCCTCCCATGGTGTTTTCAACCCCAAATCTCCCAATCATTAATTTTTTAAATATACTCTTCAATGTAACGGAAATCTCAACTTCTCTTTTCTTTTAAAGTTCTTTTTTTATGTAGTATATCACTAAAATTTCTGTACTATTTTTTTTATATTTTATTTCATCCCTATAATGTGTTATGAGTACTTTATTAAAGTTTTTCCTTTTCTCATCTCTTTTTGATGTTTATTAAAACCATGTTTAACACCCATTATACTGTAGTTTTTTCTTCTCCAAATTTCTCTATTTTTGTCATAAAATTAAATTATTGTATTCTGTGAATACCCGGACCTCTTTTTTATCATTGGGTATTCACTTGTATGTTTAAACGTTCAATTTTATTTGGTTATTAACATACATAAAACCCCACATTCTTTTTCTGTTGGTTGAAAATGATAAAAGGATCTTGTTTTTATGCACTTTCTAAGACACCATGATTTCGATATGAACCCCATTTTTTATTTTCCATGGGTTGTTTATGAATTGTTTTGTTATCATATCTATGGATAAAATTATTTAATCCATATTAAGGATTTACCCGGATATCAATTTAATTCATTGGGTAATATTTTAATCTCTAGATATGACATGTTTTATGATACTTTGGTGAATAACCATTGTAATTTTTATGACACCTCAGTGATAAAACATGGTGATATTGTGATGAATGACTCAATTGAATGATTTATACACATTTATATGTTATTGATCATTTTATTTTCCTTATAATATTTATTTTTACCATTTTTAAACCTTTTATGATATTCCTTGAGTTCTTAATAATAATTCTCATAATTACATGAATATTTTTTCCCTTTCAATCCCTAACTGGGACTTATGTTCACCCATTTCATTTTTGTATATCCCCAGGTTAGAAAAATAAATTATTAGATATGGTAATAAACTATGTTGAAGACTTTCAATTGGATTACCAGAATTTTTTCATGTATTACATACCATACTCTAATGGCCGGAAGGCTTTCAATTTTATTGATTTTTGATAATCATCCTTTCAAGGTATGAGGGAGAACCCTTACAAAGCCCATAGGCTTAGTTATTACATGATTCATAGGTCATAGATAAAATTTCTAGACTATTACTACTTGGAACTACTCCTCTATAACTTATATATCATTATGTCAACCTTCCACTTCTATATAACTATTCAGCTAAGTTTCCCATGCATGCACGAGCTGGTCCTGATGGAAATTCCATACACTCCCTTTCATCCAAATCTGTTAGCTTCTGGTCTAGTGAATGTGCCTACTCTGAATCCTAATCTTCAGTCTACTCCATGAATATTATTCCTTGTCAATTAAGTACAATTTCATGTGGACAAAAATCCTTGAGGTGGCCCTAAGGCCTAGTGGTGGACTAAATGCCATGTGGTGTCCTGAAATACTTACTGGAATGAAGTCCTTGGGTAGTCCAAACACCTTAAAGGATGCAAGGACCAAACCAGTGACATGAAATCCAAAATAGATGAATATATCTTGCTACTGTTATAATAAATAGTACATATAATAGTTACTATGGTTGTACTACAACTGTACAACAAAATTATGCCTCTTCCTAGATTTGAACTCAGGTCTCTTGTATGCACTTACCGAATCATCAAAAACTAGGTCGAGGATCTTATGCATGTATTATGTACCATTTGTTAAATAATATACACATTAAAAGATCCCTTGATTTTATTATATAAATGATATTTTATATAATAAAAATATGAGATTCCATATATATTATAGATCAATGTTGAATGACTGCATATAGTCAAAACCCATCTACTTCCGTATATTAAAATTTAACAATGAAAATATATATTGTAAGATCACGTGATACAAGTAAATAGAAATCTTTTCACCCAATAAAAAAATTTCTAACACATAAAATAATTTACCACAACATCAAAATCGATTTTATGTGTAGTGAAATTTTGTTCATATGGAATCAATAGCCATGACCCATACTCCACTACCCAATCTCCCTAAATCAAAAAAAAATCCATGTATAATTCCGTAAGCATCATAGACCTCCATATCCCTGTCACCTAGATCATGTAGGATCATGATCAGTGATGTAGTCAAACTATTCATATGATCCATTGAGGAAATATCACATTCTTCATAACATTCAAATAATACAACATTTTTTTTATCAATATCGAAATAGTTGCTTCAAAATGGAATAATTCTTGAGTTAACCACTAAAAATATCCAGCTCACCCCAGAATTCTATGGATATCAAAAAAAATATTAGGATTCTACCAAGAAACTACTATTATAATATTATTGAGTTTCTCCTTCTGCAATAGAATTCAACCCTTCACTGTATCATTTTATAAAAACATTCATTCTATATTGATCAAAATTATAAAAATGAATATCATGTAAACATCTATTACACATGATTAAAAACAATAAAAAACATCATTTTTCTATAATTTAAAATTATGACCATCAAATAAAATAATAATTTTTGGAGTACAAGTTGTTTCATAATTACTAAGGAGGGAAAAAGACTTTCGGTAAAATCACAATTATCAATGATAATAATTTATGAATCTACATGAAAATACACCATAACATTCTGGTTTAAAATTTTTTTAAATATTAAAAATTTCTCATCCATTGATCATCATTTACAGTTTATTTATTATTATTTTATCATCATATACGTAAATAAATTAAAATAAGAATATTTATATAAGAAAATATCACTTAGTTCACCCTCACTAGGATATGTCTAAGGAATATACAACATAAATATCTCAATATATCAAATTTTCTGAACAAAATTATTTTTCTAATTTATACAATGTGTAAAAAATCCCAACTATTTTATAGACTATAAATTTTCAAATATTACTACTCTCTTAAAATATTATGATGAATTTTCATGTAATATTTTACATTAAATGTATAATTTAATAATATGAAGTGTAAAATTATGGTCATTAGTGATGAAATTATCATTAAATATATCATGTTTAAAACCCAAATATTTTAGTGGACCATGTCATTGGGTGTCACTGAATTTGGATAAGGGATGGACATAGGATAAACTAGATATAGGATGGATTTTGGACATTTAATTTAGATTATATTAAGGGGTTATAAAAATGATTTAGATATTCCAATGGATGTATTTTCAGTTTAAATATATGATGTAAATACCAAAATTGAGTTTTAGGGTGTCATGGAACAAAATATATTTCAAGAGTTTGTTAAAAAACATGGTACCATGTATTGAACCACTGGATACCTAGTGGAGAATCTATAATCGTAATCATGTTGTTTTGGTCACCATGTTTTTTGTTCTCTTGAGTCGAGTACCTAATTATCCACTAGAAAGATGATAGGATTCCATCATGTTCCAATAGAAACTAAAATTGTACTTTAATAGTTTAGTTGTAATCTTCCATTTAATGATCAACACCCCCACCATTTTTTAGATGTGTTTGATTCTTTGATAGTTTATTTTGATTATTATTCTCATATCCCTAACAATAATGATACATCCCTTTATATAAGGTGATATGAAGTGATTTATTCATTTTAATGATGGATGCCCCTATATTTTTATCATTTTTTCCATTAATTTCTAGTATCATATTTCATTGGGTTGAGTTAAGGGATTATATTGTGGTTATATGGGAACATGGTGGAATTGAAATGTATAGATACAACATTTTCTTGAGGTCGGTAGAGAACACCATGGAAGGATTAACGTAGAACAGTGCATACTATTATTCATGAGGTATATCTCACAATTCTTTATTGTTTGTTATTCATAAAATTTGGATTTAATTAGATAAGAATTTAAAGATGTAAATTAAGTATTTTTCTTAAAAAGGACAAGGAGTCCATAATGTGTTTTATTTCCCATTTTAAACAGAGTTTTGAGATCATTACATCATTTACAAATAATTCCACCGTTTATAAAAAATCTGGGGATTTATTATTTTTGTTTTGAGGGATAATAATTTGATTATTCAGGTAGTTGTATTTTTATAAATTTAGTGTTTTGATCATTATAGAATGTGTAATCTAGTATATTCATTATTTTATGTTTGTGTTGCATTCGATTTATTATGAGTCTAATTATATGACATCTCCTAATAAATGTCTTGGAACTACATTAGCATAATTGTCAATAAACGAACCATATATATTTATAAATTATTTATTATATAGTTTATTTCTAAAATAGATTTAGTACCATATAATTTTTATTGTATGTATTTCTCTAAGATAATTTTTTCCCTTCAAGGAAATTACTTTTTATTTTGTAATGGAAAAAATAATAAATGATTTGAAATGGGTTTTAAAGAAAATGATTTAAAAGATGGGTAACAATGTGATTTTAGATAAAGGGGAACACTTTCCCAAAAAAATTTCATGGGGATTCATTCCTTATATATTTTATTTCAAAATATGGCATGTGATACACTTTTTAAATGATTTATTAAATATACTTTGCCCCATATTTTTATGGGATGAAATTTATATAATTTTAAAAAATAATTTTGTATTATTGTTTTTATAAGTGAAATAAGAACTTTTTAAAATCATGTGTTCATAAAAATAATATTTTAACCCTTTTATTGTGTGTTGTAATGGATATAATAGGTTGACATATTTATCATGTTCCTCATACGGGTTTTTTCATTAGGAAATTTGGATACCCAATGGATTTGTCACTAAATTAATATCATTTTAGGTTTATTATCGCATGGGATGATTCCAGGGATCCTTGATGAGATCATCATGGGTGATCATAACAAGGTTAATATTAGGTAATTGTATGAAAATTGTATGGCATGATTAGGCATGTATTAATAAATTTATTTGTGGGTCATTCATCATCAATGTAAGGTAAGTGTATTATTAACATAATATGTTATTCATTCTTTGTTCCTTTTCCAGAATGACTAATATTTGTGGTTTTGGGGAGAAATATTTCATGTAATATGAAAATATACTAATGGGTTCCTAGAACCTAGGATGTATAGTAATATTGGTGATAAATATATGTTGTGTGGAAAGATTTTGAAATTAAATTTGGTTATATTTCTTGTTTTGTACTATTGAAAAGAAGAAGAGTGGGGTCCCTTCTTAGTGAGTTGGGTAGTTATATTTTGGAAAATATTAGTTGTTAATATATATTATGGGGTAATGTAGTTATAAAATAGACCTATGGATAGAGATACAACCACATTGGGTGTAATTTATAGGTTGTTTTATGGTTTCCTCTAATATTAAGAAGTATAATTACACTTATTATGTGGTTGTGTAAACTGATCGATTTCCCCAAATGATTTTATAATCGCACAAGTTCTCAATTTCTAATATGAATACAAACATGGTGCAGTGATAATCACATCTATAAAAATGATGGTGGAAATTTTTTAGTAAGAGTTGCTAAAAACATGAAATAGAGTATACCAGATACATATATGGTAAACCAAACAACAAGGACAAGGAAATATAATATAAGATAAAAATGATAGTGATATATGATCTGATAGATCAATATTAAACAATAGTGTTGTACTATCTATCATAGGGTTGTTTTTTATTATGGATACTTGTGGTATTATGGATCAGATTCATTACTTTCCTATGAAGATTTGTGATAATAATTCAAATGGGAACCAATGAGATAATATAAGGCAGGGAATGAGATTTAGGATTCCTAGATCACGTGGTTATGTATCATTCATTAGTTTACATTTTTGTTTACCATTGATATGTTTTCATATATTTATTTATTCTATTGGGTCATCTTTAACTACCCATCCATTTTCCATTATCATTTAATAGAACATTTGATTGGATGTCCCCGATTTGATATATAATTTTTTTATTATTGAAATAATATTTCTTCCCCATGATGTTTCATGTTTAGTTACATAATGATTAGTGACATGAATAATGGGGAGGATGGATTCTGATGAGTGAGTCATTATGGATATATAGGTACACCTCATTGTGATATAATCTCCTAATATGATAGTGAATATGGGGTATACCACACCGGTATATGATATTATATGAGTCTTATATATTAAGAATTTGGGACATGTGCATATATGGTTAGTACCGATATATTTCCAGTGGTCATATGGGTCATATTTTCTAGGACATAACAGAATTATAAAATATTCAGTTTATGAATTAGAAATTTTTTAATGATTTCATATTTCAACTCAACACAAACTTTTAAATTCATCAACATGATTATTAGCACTCAATGTGTCAACATGATTGGGTTAATCCAACATGGTAATTATACTGACCCCCTAATTTCATACATTTAGATGTTTTTATTTATTTTTAAACAATTATACTTCCTTATAGTCTTAGGTATCTTCCTTATGCTATAGTGATGGATCAGGAAAAGCTCTTTCACGGAGGGTGTTGATTTAGTAGTAGCTTGTATAGTGAGTTGGGACAAAGTCCATTTTATTTTATATCAATTAAGATATTATATATTAATCACAAAAGTATCTAGTTTTTTTATTATTTCTTGATTAATTTAATATATATTTTTTATTTAATCCTAACATCTATAGTTAACCTTTATATTCATAATTGTGAAAAAACCACCTATGGATCTATTTTTTCTTGTATATAAGATCATTGAATGTTCAATATAAGGATGTTTATGTTATATTTATTATAGAAAAGTGTATTAACATTGTATATTGTATTTAAGGTAATAGCCTCACCCTTGTTTTTTAGTCCCTTTCCACCAATTAGCAACATGAGACATACAATGTCATGATTGAGGTCTTGTGGTGATCAAACTTGAAAACCATTCATATAGTCTATGATAAAGATGTATAAATTATATCTAAGAAAGTTTTTTTGTTATAATATAGAATATTAAAGGTCAATATATGATTTCATGGCTTTGGTGGTAAATAATGAGAATATCATCCCATTATGAATTTGATGAAAACCAATGTTTCCTTCTGATATTTAGTGTTATGAATAATAAAATTCTGATAAGAGAGGGACATGTATTTGGTAATTAGATTTTATGGACTATAGAAATACTATAGGGATCATTTGGGTATCAATTTTAAAATTATTCATATATCATTACGGTGGAATGATTATCACCTGTTACATGTGCAAAATGTACTAAAATTTTGTGATACTTATTATAAAATTTACATTATTAATTAAAATAATCATATAATATATTTTATATTTCCTCTAATAGATTATTAGGGAGACTATATTAATATATAAAATATTAGTCATTTCATGGGATTTTATTATTGTTCGTCATTCTTGTTTGTCCACAGTAACTAAATATTTTCAATATTTTTCAATTTTGGTTTCAAAAATGAATATTTGTTTGGTTTCAGGAGTGGGGCATAGTATATTTTTAAAAATTGGGTTTTATTTAAATATATCATCAATTAAGTAGTTATAAAATAAAACGTGTTTTCAGAAAAATACATCTTAAAAGGTTTTTTTGACTTCATAATCTGCATAAAACAGATTTACAGTTCTATTTTTAGAAACAAAATGTTGGGGATAAGATTTTTAGGATTTTTATATTCTATGATAAATGAGGAATATGATTCTGAAATGTTATATCAAAATCATTTTATAAAATTTAAATTGTTTTTTATAAAATACCATTGAGGACTGAGGTTTTCAGAATTTTGGTTCTGAAATAAAACCATTGTATCCAAAGGATTATCCAAAAACACATGAGAGACCTATTGTGTGTAATATGATAAGATGGTTTTCAGGATAGAATGGTGGTGTGTGATATCTACATTATATGATCTAAATTATTTAACATATAGAGACCTTGTAAATTTAATTTTTTTAAATGTATATTGAGGACTCCACATGATAGATGTAGTCTCTTGAGTGGTTGGATAAATTGGGTTTGGGTGAATTTTAACAAAATAAAAATTACTATTTCATATTAACAATCCCAATTTTTATTTACATCCTCTATTAAATGTTTTGATATCTGTGTGCCTAAGTTTTTATGGAATTTACTATATCATTTTAAATGAAACAAAGTATTAAACATATAAACATATTATTTTACATGGTCCACTACTCAACATGAAAAGATAGTCCAAAATATGTTAACAATAAACTAATACATATATTTTCACTAATATCACTCACAAAATTACATTTTTATCAGCCATATCATGTTCTAAAACCCAATATTTGGTTCCTTTCATTGGAAAAACCATGAAACCTGATGTATTTTTTTATCCTAACCCAATTATGTCATCCCAATATATATCTATACTCCCTCCCAATATTGTTCACTTTTTATATCATTACAACAACAAAAATTGCCTTCTACTGGTTGATACATTAATTGATTTTTCATTGTGTTTCATCCTTAATATTTCTCTTTTAATCCTTATATTATAGTGAGATATCGGAACTCATTATTTCTCATTCTATTCAGATATCATGCTTATATCTTCTTCACATTCTTTACATCCAAAAAACATAAGAGATTCATCGATAAACTTTTCATCATCTTGTCTTAAATAGTTTGAAGACTCATATTCTGTTTTATATGGGGAAATGTATATTAATCTTCCATTTTCTAATTTATATTCTTCAATGAACATGAATTGTCACTTGAAATATCATTATCTTTCTTCAATACTTCATAATGAATAGTATTAAGACATCATTCTTTTACACAACTTACTGGATCTATATATAGTGATTATAGGCTCGGTTATTCCTTTTTCTTAACTCTATTTTTTAAATCGTAGAATTGGAAAAAAAATTAATGTATAATATTCAAATATTTTCTCTTGAAATATTTTTTATATACTAACAATAATTTAAAAATTTTCTTTCTATAAAATCATTTTTGGAAATTCTTATATCTAATGCATTGAAAATTTCATCAAAGAACACAATTTAAAAACCATTATTCACTGATCTTTATAACCACTCAATCATCCATGGAATGTTTCCATTTGAATAATAAAAAATCTTGCATTGTACAAAACTTTGAGATTCTAACACACCGCGACCAATCAAACTAGCTGTTATGAATAGTAATTCCCACTTTTTGAAATTTTATAAATTTTATTTTTCAAAATAGAATTCATTTATGAGTTTGGAATTTAAAAATTAGATTATGGTGAATTTTTGGTATCTTTCTGTAAACATTCTATTTTTGATGAATAGTGAAAATACTAAATTTTAATTAAAAACAACCTTTTTATCGAAATAATTTACATTTTGAAATTATAAATTTTAATGGTTTTTAAGTATCATTAGATTATATTTTTATCATTTAATATAATTTAGGTCATTGGGTGTAATCATATGATTAAAATGGACGTAAACAAGTGTCAATTTTTGGATAGTTATTATTTCATTAAAAAATGTTTTTTGTTTTAACAACAAGAATTAATTTTAAATTAATTTCTGCCACTTCTGTGATTATAATTTGGAAAAATGGATTCCATATATGGAATCATGGGGTCTAGATTTTGTAAATATGTAAGTTTATTTTTGAACATTATGAATATTTATTTCAGTATATATGTTATTTATCGTGGTTAAATAGCTAAATCCAATAAATAAGTTTAAAAAATAATATTATAATAATATTAAATTTTTCTAACACGTGTCTTAACCCTATTGGCTAGTAAATTAATTGGGTCTATTTTGGGACCCCATGGAGCCACATGGGAGTGATAATGACATTTTATATTAAATAATCTAAAGTAAATAAAAATATAACCAAAGAAAATATCTTTTTGTAAAACAATTTTTATATGAGGTTATATAATTGATATATTCAACTATAAATAATAATTAGAAACATCAGGATGTTTTTTTTATAATTGATAGACATTAAATAATTATATTTTTTTATAACACAATAATGATGTAGTATTTTCTTTATTAATGAAACAATCAAATAAATGATATTTTAAATATTAAAATAAATATAATCTAGAAGTTTTGATTTCATACATAAATTTTATATTTTAATATTACATTTTAGGGTTTATTAAATGAATTTATTATGATTTAGTCATGTTGTTATGACTTTAACAAAAACAAAATATCAAATAGTGTCAAAATTGACATAAAAGAGTTTTAAAAACAAATATTATATTATTTATTGATATAATATTTATAAAAATATAAATATCAGAATAAATAGATATATAATTATAGTTTCATCATTAATGAACCACTTAGGGTTATCTTGGATGTTTATTGATTTATTATTAATGATATAATTTTAAAATACAAATAGACATGGTAAATGAAACACTATTTAACTTAGACTCAAATATAAAAGATAAAGTTAATATTGTGACCTAAAAATTTCTAAACCTATTGGTTGAGAGGTTTTCAACCCATCAACCTCACCCATATATCCTAGAAATAAATCATTTTGGATCCATTAGAATCCAAAAATTATTTTATTATAAAATAATGTTTCAATCTTTTCCCAAAGTGATCCTCACCTCTCTTATAAAAGGGAACTTCACCTTCTCTTACTTTCACACCTCCAAAACCATTTTTCTCATCCAAACCCTACCCAAATATCCCCCAACATACCTCACTTCAACTTAGAGGTCTTATTTTTATCATCAATGTAACCTAAGAAGCCCTTTTGATCAACTCTAAAGGAATCACCAGAAGATGAGGTAAATATTTCACCACCTCTTTCAAGATCTTTTCTGCTTCCACTTCTCCTATAATTTTTGTTTACATTTTAAAAAAAACTCCAGTATATTATATATATTGTGATTTTATTATAAAAAAGGTAAGACCATACTCATTATTATACCAATCCTATAAATGACAGAGTCACCATACGTACGTACGTACGGCTTACCGTCTCCATGTCGTGGTGTTGTTTGTATTCAAACACATCATTATTTAGATGGTTAACATAATGAGTATAACTAATGTAAATAATAAATATAACATGTTAATAATTCTTTATATATTATGTAACATCCAATTACATACGATTTCGCCATCAATGATATCATCGCTCGTGCGTACGTACTGATTGTCATCTCCATGAATGTGATGAAATTCATTTCCCCATCATAACCATTAAAAACTAATTTTCAATTAATGATTAAAAATAATGATTAATAAATTAATATATTTCATTATATTAATCAAATACATCATATCCAAAACAATCATGGCTTACGTAACCTAGCATATAATGGAAAAAGAGTCATTTAACACCAAAAACTATCATACTACTAAAATATTATTATCAAAGCAATATTAGAGGATCATATATGATATCATATTAATGTATATAGTTATTTTATAATTTACAAACAATGATTTAAATATTATACATAAGGTTAACATACCCTCGACCAAGGAAAAGTAAATGGTAAGGTTTAATTTTACAATCTCTTTATTATTTGAGGTTGTTTTTATGTAAGTATCTTCTCGGACCGCTTTATCATCCACATCCATGTTTTCTGAAAAATGTATTTCTAAAAAAATTTACTATTTACTATAAAATTGGTTAAATTCATTTATACCCATATTTTACCTTATATGTTCTGAAAGTAATCTTTCCATCATTTTCTAAACAAATTACTTTATGATCTTTTTGAGAAAAATTAAGGTAAGAATGTCTTTTTTTAGTTTATATGACGGGTGAGACTATTTTCTGCCATTATAACATCGTCAAAACATCCTATAAAATATTATGAAAATATTTTCAAATTATTTTTTTTATAATTATATGACTTTTAAATGATTTAAAGAATAGATATTTCTCTAAAAACTTTTCATTTCATATATGTCATCATTTTTTGATGGATTTTATGCTTGTTTGAAGTTGATTTATTATGATACAAAACATCCATATTGTATTGTAGGTTTTTTAATATGTTTGAATGTGGATGTTTTATTTTTACACCATTAATGGTTTGTGGATAAAGTGTTGACATTTTGTATGCTAGTTTTAATACGAATTTTTTTGTTACCATTAAACTTTTTCATATAAGGAATACATTTGACTTAGTAAGTGACGGGTGGAGCCCGCAATAGCTCCTTAGTGCATCGTCTAGTCTCATGAGACAAACTAGTGTCTTGGAACAAGTCCTTGAAAAAATCTTATTTTTAGTCTTGGCCCAAGGCCTTGAGTATGTGGTTATGAAGTCTAGCATTATGAATTATATCATTATCAAAGTGGCTATTGAAATTGCATGTGATTTTTCGACTAGATGAATATCCCTGTGAATAAGTTAATGGAATTATTTGATTTTATCTTTTCCATATTATGGTGAAGTTTAATATTTAAAAATATTTTGTTTTAGTCTTATACATTTCCTTAAATGTGTATGATTATTTACGAATGTTTCTGATATATTATTATTTTTATTGAGCATCTGAGCTCACCCATTTCTATGTTTTATCATTCCCTGGATGTGAAGAAGTATTTTATGGTTGACCTCTAGGGATTAGATAAGGATATAAGTGTGTTCAATAGGGGAAAAATTTTGTTGATGTTTTTCTTTCATGATGTAATGTAAAACTTATTAATATATCTAGTACTTCCAAGGCTACAAAACTGATCAGTATTTCGAGACATGATTCTTTATATCATTACAATGTTATGTAATAATGCCCCGAATTAAGGTAACTAGGATCGAGGTGTTACAGTTGGTATCAGTGTAAGTTTAGTATAATCCTTGGAAACTAGATTTAGAAAAACTCCGATTAGAGAACATTACCCTAAGATAGAATATGAGGATTAGTATAGACGAACTTCCTAGACTTTTGGTAATGTATAGATTTTGTGAGTTTTCCATGAAATACATCCATGTCGAGATATGATCAGGTAGAGGCAGCTCTGGTACAGACGTACCTAGATGTAAAACATAAAAACATCACTTTGAGATAGACTCGAACAGAAACGGGTGCACAAAAATTGGCCCTTTTGCACTCTTGTTTACGACACTCCCGGGGGATATGCTTAGGATAATTCTCATTTTCATTACAAACCATTATGATGTAATTATGAGTATATACCTTCTCAAAGAAAACATTTTTATGATTATGGATTATATCCATAAACTGTTCAATTTCTGTTAAGTTTTTTACAAGTTTAGAATTATGTATTGTGGTTCATAATCTAATATACTATATAAAATTGTTCAGAAATGGCGCCTAGTTGAAGTAATGGAAACCACAACAATGCATTTAATCCATGTAATGATTTTCCTCCTACTCAAGATAATTATAGTTGAGATGGTGATGCAACTGGTGATGATCATCTTATCACCATACTGGGACAACTCACACAAGTTATGAATAATAATCTTACCCATATAAAGCACCCTAATCTACAACGTGGAGGATCAATGTTACATATCCTAATGAGGAAACAACCACCATAATTCAAAGGGACTAAAAATCCATTTGTAGCCGAGTAATGGATAAGTTCCATAGAGAAAATATTTCATGCTTTGGGGAGTAGTGATAGGAAAAAAAATTTCATGGTAGTTTATCGCCTCACGAGAGATGCATATCAGTGGTGTTCATTAATTAAAAACAAAAATGATGATAAAGAAGTATCAATTATGGAATGGAGGGATTTTAAGAGCTTTTCTTGTAATAATACATTACCCATTACTATCGAGCAGACATGGAACGGAAATTTATATGCCGGAGAAAAAATAAGGTGGAGAATGTCACAAAATATGAGGATAACATTACAAGGATAGAGAGGATTGCGAAAGATTATATACATAACCCAATGAGTAATATTTCTTGATTCATTGATTGTTTAAACCCATTTCTCCTATGAGAATTAGTCTCAAAATCCTACTTATCATACGAATATATTGTCTCGTGTTCTATCCAGACCGAGAATGATTTCTCAAAGTCATAAAACTTTAAAGAAAAGATGGAAAAGAAGAGATCTGTTGAACACTCTTGAAGTGAAAATAAGGGTATGAAGGGAAAAGTTGAATATCCATCATGCGGTAAATGTGGGAAGAAACACCTCGGTACATTCCTAAAGGGAATGGGAGTCAGTTACAAGTGTGGTGAAAAGGCCACCAAGCTCATGATTTCAAGGGGAAGAAAGAGGATTTTGAATGATACAATTGTAGAGAAAAGGGGAATTATGAAAATGAATTTCCTAATCACCATGAGAACATACCTCGGAAAAGGAAAATGGATAAATTCCAAGCTTATGCGATCACTACTGTTAAGTTTGAAGCTTCTAAAGACCTTGTTGTGGGTAATTTAATGGTTTCCTCAAGTTTAGGAGATGCTTTATTTGACTCTGGATCATCACACTATTCCATCTATTCCATGTATTCTAAGAAAATTAGATACTTTCAATTTTACTTAACAATGGAGTAGTCAGTCAAAACACATAAGGGAAGTATCATTGAAATAATGTTTTGTCAATCAGTTACCATTATGGCATATAAATTTTCTTTATCTGCTGATCTCATCGCCATACCCATGATTGAATTTCATATAATCCTTGAAATGGATTTTCATTCAGTACATGATGTAAAAATTTATTGTAAGAAGAAGGAGGATACAATTTTCTATGATGATAAGAAGTACCTTATCTTTAGGGCCGAAACATCACCACCTAATTATTATCTAGATCCACCCCTATGAGCTCTACTAAATTCAATTATTGGGGAGGTTGAGAATGAAATAATTTTGGTGAGGAAAAGAATGTTCGAATAGAGAATGTACCTATTGTGCATGAATATTATGATGTGTTTCTATAAGATTTATTTGAACATCCTCCAGAATAATAAATTGAGTTTTCCATTGATATAATTCCTTGTTCAAGGCCCACATCAAATACCCCTTAAAGAATGGACAGAACAGAATTATTGAAACTAAAGAAACAACTAAAGTAATTGAGTAATACGTGATTTATTCTCCCTAGAGTTTTCTCCATGGGGAGTCCATGTCCTTTTTGTTAAGAATAAAGATGGATCTATGAGGTTTTGTATTGAATACAGTGTGATGAATGCTATAACAATAAAGAACAAGTATCCCCTACCTCGCATTGATGATTTATTCAACCAACTTCATAGAGCTCAATATTTTTAAAATATTGACCTTGGATTTGGATATAATCAGTTGTGTTTGAAGAAGGAAGACATTCCAAAAACAACATTTCGAACTAGTTAAGGGCCTTACGATTTTCCAGTAAGGCTTTTTGGGATGACTAATGCACCCTCTATTTTCATAGATATAATTAATAGAGTTTCAAGGAATATCTTTATGACTTCATAGTGGTATTTATTGATGATATCTTGGTATAATTAAAAAATCAACAAAGATCATGAAAATCACTTGCGCAATATCATAAAGACTCTTAGAAGTAATGAATTATATCAGAAGTTTAGAAAATGTAAATTATACCATTATGAGATTTCTTTTCTTGGATATATTTTCACTAAAGATGGAATCTCTATTGACCCTTCTATGAAAAAGGAAATCTAGGAATGGCTAGCACCAATGAGTATAACTGAGGTACGCAGTTTTATAGGTTTAGAAGGTTTTTATTGGCATTTTGTCCATAATTTTTCCTGATTGGATAACCCATTAACCAATCTCACTCTTAAAGGGGTTAAATTTGTTTTGAAAAAAGTGTCCGAAGAATATTTTGAAGAACTGAATAGAATATTAGTTAATTCTTCTATCAAGAATCTATCACCGAGGAATGATGGGTTTCTTATTTATAGTGATGTTTCAAAGAAAGGACTTGGTTGTGTCCTTATACAGAATGACAGAGTTATTGCCTATGCATAACAACAACTAAAAATTCATTGGAAAAACATTCCCACTCATGATCATGAGATAGAAAATGTATTATTTCCTTTGGAGATATGGAGACACTATCTCTACATTGAAAAATATGAGATTTATACTGCTCAAAATAGTTTGTAGTATATTTTCTCACAAAAAGAAGTCCACATGAGGAAAGGAGATGGATTTAACAACTCATGAATTATGATTGCACTATACACTTCCACCTAGGGAAGGAAAATCAAGTGTAAGATGATTTGAGAAGAATTAAACATGGAGTTTTGAACAAAATGAGAGTTAAAAAGGATCCTATTTTCATGGATCTAGTAAAGATGGATATGGGAATAACCAAGGAAGACGAAACATCAATACATATTCAAATGGTTTCCAAACCATCTATACTATAAAGGATATAGAGTTCTCAAACTGATGATGAAGAGTTTTAAATGAATATTAAAGCTATAAATGGTGGGATATTGAGTGACATCATATATGAAGAAAGAATTCTGAAATTTGGGAAGAGACTTTGTATTCCTAGAATACTTGATCTAAAAATAGAAATGCTGGATTATGTGCATAGATCCAATTTCTCTATACACCCAGGGAGCACCAAGATGTATAGAGATTTGATGGAACATTTTTTATGGGAAAACATGAAAAGAGAGATTTATGATTTTGTGTCAAGATATATGGTTTTCCAACAAGTGAAAGCTTGAAGACAACATCCTAGAGTATTCATGCAACATCTTCCCATACCTGAGTGAAAATGGGATGATATTATGATGGAATTTGTAATGGGGTTACCAAAGACTCCTAGAATGAATGATGCAATATGGGTCATTGTTGATTGTCTTACCAAGTCCGAACATTTTCTTGTTATAAGAGAATATTTATCACTTGTACGTTTAGAAAAATTGTTTATTAATGAAGTTTTAAGACATTATGGAGTACCCCAATCGACTGTTTCTGATCGCAATCCCCATTTCACATCAGTATTCTAAAAAAGTATTTAGAAAGACCTGGATACTGTACTTCCTTTGAGCACTGCCTACCCCCCTCAAACTGATGGAAAATTAGAACGAACTATTCCAACCATAGAAGACATGCTGATATTTTCTCACTAGACTTTCTTGGTATGGGGGATCAATATTTACCACTGGTGGAATTTTCCTATAACATTATATTTCATTCAAGTATTCAGATGGCACCATATAAAGCGTTATATGGAATGGGATTCCACACACCAACTTTCTCGGATGATGATGGTGAAAGAAAACTCAGAGTCCTAGAACTTGTTGAGGAAGTAATGGAAAAAGTGAAGATTATCCAAACCCACATAAAAGTAGCTCAAAGGAGGAAGAGGATTTATGATAATAATAAAAGTAAGTATTTATAATTTCATGTAGGAGATCAGGTTTTCTTGAAGGTATATCAATAGATGTGTGTTATACGATTCGGTAAGAAGGGTAAATTAAGTTCCAGGTACATCAGAACTTTCGAAATTCTATAATGAATTGGGGCTGTAGCTTACCGTTTGGCAATGCCACCAAGTCTCTCCAAAGTTCACGATGTGTTCCACGTATCACTGTTGAGAAAATACATGCCAGAGACAATGCGTGTACTCATCAATGAGGAAATTGAACTGGAACCTGATTTCTCTTATTGTGATGATCCTATAATGATTCTTGATAATAGAGGACAAGATTTGAGAAACTGGATGTCTCATCTGGTAAATGTTCTATGGAGAAACCATAAGATGGAAGAGGCAATATGGAAACTATAGGATCTTATGATGAAGAAATTGTTGAATCTTTTTGTGCGGCAGTATTATAGAAATTTCAAGGATTAAATTATTTAAAGGAGGGATGAATGTAACACCCCAAGCTTCCACGGAACGTTTTTCTTTGAATAATTCAAAAGTTTGCATTGTATGTAACTTTGAGATTCTAACACACCGCGACCAATCAAAATAGTCGTTATGAATATTAACACACACTTTTTAAAAACTTTTAAATTATATTTTTCAAAATGGAATTCATTTTTGAAATCGTAATATCGAAATTAGATTAGGGATAATTTTTGGTACCTTTCAGAAAAATTTCAATTTTTTAAAAATATTAAAAAATACTAAATTTTAATTAAAAACAACATTTTTAATGGAAATAATTTATAGTGTTAAATTATACATTTGGATTGTTTTTAAGTATCATTAGATTATATTTTTATCATTTAATATAATTTAGGTCATTGTATGCAATCTTATAATTAAAATGGAGATAAACAAGTGTCAATCTTTTGATAGTTATTATTTCATAAAAACACGCTTTTTGTTTTACAATGGGAATTAATTTTAAATTAATTTATACCAATTTTGTGCTTTGAATTGTTAAAATTGATTCCTTATATAGAATTTGGATGTCCAAATTTTCAAATTAGGTATAGTTTATTTTTAGATATTATTAATATTTACTTCAGTAAATATTATATTTTCCAAGGTTAAAGGGGTAAATCCAGTATATAAGGTCAAAAAAATAATATTATAATAATATTAAATTACCCTAACACATGTCCCACCACTATAGGATGATACATGTCTGACAATGGGAATCGTTGGGTTGATTTTGGGCCCCCATGGAGCCACTTTGGAGTGATAATAACATTTTATATTAAATAATCTAAAGTAATTACAAAAATAACAAAAGCAAATATATTTTAGTAAAATAATTTTTATATGAGGTTATATAATTTATATATTAGACTATAAATAATCATTATAAATATGAAAAATTTCCTAAATCAATATATTTAATTTATACTTTTAAGACATAAAATAAATATATTTATATATGACACAATATTGATGCAGTATTTTCCTTATTAATGAAACACTCAAATAAATGATATTATAAATATTAAAATAAATATAATTTGAACGTTTTTATGTCATAAAAGAATTTTATATGTGAATATGACATTTTAGGGTTTGTTAAATTATTTTGTTTCAATGTAATCATTCGTTTATGACTTTAACAAAAACAAAATACCAAATAGTGACAAAAATAACATAAAAGAGTTTTAAAAACAAATAATATATTATTAATTGATAAAATATTTCTATAAATCCTTGGTTCTAAAAAATTATTATATAATTATATTTTTATCATTAATTATCCAATTGGGGTTCTATTGAAAGTTTATATTATATTTATTAACCATATAACATAAAAATACAAAGAGACATGGTAAATATCAAACTATTTAACTAAGAGATATGTCTAAAACATAAAGTTAATATAGTAATATAAACCTATGTAAAAACAATTGGTTGAGAGGTTTTTGAAACATCCCCACCTTATAATCGATATAATTCATTTTTGAGACATTATAAACTAAAATTGGTTTTACTATAAAATAATATTTGAAGCTTTTCTTAAAGTGACCCTCACCTCTCTTATAAAAGGGAACTTCCCCTTCTCTTAATATCACACCTCCAAAGCAATTTGGTTCGGCTAAAACCATCCCAAATATCCCCTAAAATTTCCTCACTTTGTCCTATAGGCCTTAGTTTTATCTAAAAGCCATACTAACGGTCCCTTTTGATCAACTCAAAAGGAATCACCAGAAAAAGAGTTAAATATTTCACCACCTCTTTCAAGTTCCTTTCTTCTTCCACTTCTTCTTTCACTGTTGTTTCCATTAAAAAATAATAACTCAAGTATGTTATATATAATTTAATGTTATTATAAAAATGGTACAACCATACTAATTATTCTACCCTTCCTATAATTGACAAAGTCACCATACGTGCGTACGTATGACTTACCGTCTCCACGTCGTGGTGTAGTGTGTTATTCTAACACTTTATTATTTGGATGGGTATAACAATGAGTATAACTGATGCAAATAAAAAACATGACATGTTAATGATTATTTATATATTATAAACTATCCAATTACATTCGATTTCTCCATCAATGATATTTTCGCTCGTGCATACGTACGGATTTTCTTCTCCACGAACGTGATGAGATTCGTTACACCGTCGTTGCCATTCAAGAATAATTTTCATTTGATGATTAAAAATTATATATAATAACATAATAACATTCTAGATATGAATAAAATACATCGTTTTCATGACAAACATGTCTTAAAAAACAAAACATATAAAGGAAAACGAGTCAGTTAACACCTAAAACGATGATACTACTAAAATATTATAAAAAACACAATAATAGAGGATCATATATGATATCATATTTATGTATATAGTTATTGTATAATTTAATAAAAATGATTTAACTATTATAAAAGAGGTTAATGTACCCTCGACCAGGGAATAGTACTAGGTAAGGGTTAATGTCAGAGTATCTTTATTATCTGAGGTTGTTTTTACGTAAGTTTTTACTGGGACCTCTTTATCATCCACATCCGTGTTTTTATAAAAATGTATTTCAAAACCTATTTACTATTTAATAGAAAATGGGTTAGATTCATTTATACACTTATTTGACCTTATATGTTTTGAAAATAATCTTTCTTGTTGTTTTCCAAACAAGGCACATTTTGACCTTTTCGACAAAATTTTGGTAAGAGTGTCTTTTTTTAACTTATACGGTGGGTGAAGCTCTTTTCCGCCATTATAACATCGTCGAAGCATCCCATTCAATATTATAATAATATTTTCAAAATAAATTTTTATTTTATAATTATATTACATTTAAATGATTTCAATATAGAAAAAGATATTTCTCCAAAAAAATTTGAATTTCATATATGTTAACATCCTTTGATGGATTTTAAGCTTGTTTGAAGTTGATTAATAATGGTAAAAAATGTCCATATTGTATTGAAGGTTTTGTGATATGTTTTACTGTGTATGTGTCATTTTTATACCATTCACGGTTTATGGATAATGTTTTGACATTTCGTATGCTAGTTTTAATATGAATGTTTATGTTATGTTTAAACCTTTTCAAATAAGAAATGCATTAGACATAGTAAGTGACGGGTGGAGTCCACTATAGATTCTCGATGCATCAGTTGGTCTCATGAGACAAACTAGTTTCTTTCCGCATGGCCTTGAAAAAATATTATTTTTAGTCTTGGAACAAGGCCTTGACTATGTGGTTTTGATGTTTGGAATTATGCACTCCATCATTATTAAAGTGGCTATTGTTATTGCATGTGATTATTATACTAGTAGAATATCCATGTGAATATGTAAATGACATCATTTTATTTTATCATTTCCATATTATTATGATGTTTAATGTTTAAAAGTATTTTATTCGAGTCTTATATATTTCCTTAAATTATTTTTCTTATTTATGAATGTTTTGACTATATTTTTATCCTTATTGAGCATCTAAGATCACCCCTTTCTATGTATTATTTTTCCCAGGATGTGAAGAAGTATTTTATGGTTGACCTGAAGAGATGGTCTAAGGATATTAGTGTGTTCAAATGAGGACAAAATGTTGTTAATGTTTTTATTTCATGATGTATTGTAAAACTTATAAATGTATCCTGTATTTCCATGGAAACTAAAATGATTGGTCTTTCGGGACATGATTCCGTATATCATGATAATGTTACGTAATAATGCACTGACTCTAGGTAACTAGGGTCAGGGAATTACAATATTATTGATGTCTTAGATTCTTAGTAGTATTTATATATATAATGGATTTCCTTCATTAATTGTCTCCCATAAAATAAATAACCTTCAACTATTAATTAAAAAACTTAATTAATCAGAAAAATACATGTTCGCATGAAACCATACATAATACTATCATAGTTTCTCATTAATTTATGGTGAAAATATATTACATTTTTTATACTTCTTCCATATCTTTAAAATTATCTATAATCATGGATCAAACTAGGATATCATGTTATTTAAAATTTTTTAAATAGTATAGCGTCATCCTATCTTATTAATCCAAACATCCAAAAAAATATAAGGCTTAATAACTATTAATATTCTTCTATTACCTTGAAAACATTACAAAAATTTCAATTTAAACCCAATATTTCAAAAGAACACATCTAGAGAAATGATGTGAAAAAATCATACATGTTGTGCCAACATCTTTTGAATCCAAGATACATGTTTTCCATTGTATTAAAAACAACCAAATTCATATATTGTGTTGAAAACAAAATATTCATATGACATTCTTATTCATATTATTGAACTTATTCCAAATCATTATGCTTATACAAGATTATATGATCATTTAATGATCTAACCCACAATGCACTCCAGTCTTCTATAATTATTCTGTACTACAAGGATGAACATTCTATAAAGGGGTTCAATAATTTTTTATAATATTTGTGTAACTCATGATCTCAAATATGGGATCATTTTTAGAATTTAATGTTTTGGGAACACTCTATAATCATAAATATTCAATACTAGTTTTAGAATAAATAAAAAATTCGAATAAGATTATTTAAATGATGTTCTAAAATCTTGATATTTTTTAACAATTTAATGATGAAAAATGCATTCATTTTGTGAGTCCCTCATCCAAATTTCTATAGGGAAGGATTGGAATACAATATAATTAAAACTCCTCATCAACAAAAATAACTCCGGGATTTCATACCCAGTTCATCTTTTCTAATATCCCACATTGTAGCTCTACTTATATTTCTCATATTCCACCTCATGTTATGTAATAATGTTCAAACATGTGAAGTCACTATAGATCCATTAATATCTACTCTTGGATAGATCCACATTTAAACCCCGAAAAGAGACCACATTATGGAATTGTTTCTAGGTTGAATTAGTAGTTTTAAACTGGAATATTTTTTTCACTTGAAACATCTTTATTTTATTTGAAATATAAAACTCTATAATTCCAAAAATTCAAGAACTATCTTTAATCATTACTCTAATGTATTTTTATTCTCCTTTCAACTTCATCTATGTTTATTAAAAATTATTCCATTATACAAACATGTAATTGGTAGGATTGAATTTCACAAATACACTAATCATATAAAAAATGACTAGATAATATAAATTATCCATTGTTCTCAAATGATTCAAACATGTTGTGTCTTTGATGTGAATGAATCAAAAAAACAAAAAAATTAATAACACTTCCATTGTCAAATGAGTTTTGAAAAAGAACATACAATACAACATCCATGATGTCTCTTCCAATTTATTCACATCATAAAAAACAAATCATTTCATAGAACAACTCTTTACCTCATAATTTTTCCATTTTTCGAACCCTTCCAAGAACACCTCATTACATATTAACTTCACTTTCTCTAACAATCTATGTTAATTTATAAGAAATACTAAAAAATCACATATTTTTCTCAAGAATATTCCCTTTCATATATATTATCAACACCAAATGTAAATTATATGTTAATATATGTTAATCTATTTTTATTTTGGTTCAAACATTTTATTCATTCTTCATACTTTCTCATAAAACATTCAATTTCTTCCTTCCCCCTTGAATAAATTAAAAACAATGTTTATAGAAGAGGATGGTATCACAGAATTAATGTGTAACATTCCATTAATAATATAACTAAAAATAATTGTGAGACATTCTAGGTTTAGAAAATTTTGGGGATTATTTTAGATATAAATTATATTTCTTACTAAATTAAAATATGATACCAACTAATAATGATCACCTAAATTGTTTTAGAAAATATTGAAAGGTCTTCAGGCTAAAACCAATTGATTCTAATTGATACAATTGATCTCATTGGAATTTAAACTAGATTTGGTTTACCCATCTCAATATCGGGATCAAAATATTTCATTTAAAATAGGAAGGTTTCCTTTTAAAAATAATCATTTAATTTTATCTGAAAAATTATTTTTATATTAATAATAATATCAATTACCTCCATTAATTTTTGAAACTGTTTATTGTAACCATGAATGATACAATCTGACTACATTAATTCAAAATGATTCCAATTATATAAACATCCTATAAATTATTACATTCATGATATTCATATGTTCTAGAATCTATAGAAAACATTTTTCACTTGTGCATCCCTCTATAAGACACTCCAAATTATCTTTAATATTGTGTATCTCATTATTGTAAATTCTTCTTCTTATGAGTGTACCAAAATTTATCATTTCCAACTCGTGTCCACATTTTACCACTCTCTTAGCATAAAAATATCCGATCCAATTTTCAGTAGTTTTTTCTTGATAACCAGCCACACGTTCAATTACATTCATTATTAGCATAGAAAAATATCACAAATTTTATAGATTTAAAATTGAACTCTTGGTTATTTAATGTGATCAATAAGGTTAACATGTTTTCACAACCATGTTTCTCCTTTATCTTCATCCTTAATTTCATTTTTCAATATTTCACATATGTATTTAAAATAATTTAATCAATTAGGTTTTCTCTAATTCAAAAAATATATAAACTTTATTGGGATTGAAATTCCACTTTTTTTGATAAATTAAGTCACATACATCATCTATGTAACCATTATCTTTATTTTTAATTATTCATATGTTTGCTCTAAAATTTTGAAAAAAATCAACAGTATGTTCTAACAAATAGAACATTTAATTCACTAATTATTAAATTAATTGATTTGTAATATTTGATAATATTCTAAAAAATTCATATTCTTCTTTTATTAATTTTTCCCTATGAAAATTTCTTTCACATCCATTTCATTAAAAATTTATTCATTCTCCAAATTAACTATAAAAAATAATCAAAAAATTAAAAGGTATATATGAAGCCATAATAGAATTTCTTCATGGATTAATTGGGATTTTTTTAAATTACCCCCTTTATTTCATTAATGGACTAGAATTTTATTTTTCTCATTATTTATTCCAAAACTCCACAAATTCATGAAATTTTTAAATGGGGCAATGGTGTTCCCTCTTTCTACAAAATATAATAAGATCTTGTCTTTTGGTGTATCGACCTTATTTATCATCATTGGATCTTTTCAACCATGCAATACTTATCTTTATTACCCCTGAATAACTCATCAGTTCTTTTTAGAAACCTCTTGGGAATATCTTTTTCTACTTCAATATCCTGAAATATTCCCAATAAAGACTTTCCTTCTGATGTTTTTCAGCAATATTCATTTGTTATTTTCTCTTGAGGAATTCTCTATTGATTTGATCGAGAATCTTCTAATTTTTATCCTCATACAGTGCAACTACCATAAAGATTTAAATATTTTTCTAACATATTTACAGTATATAGATTTTTTATAATAATCTATGGATATTTACCCATCATAGGATTTCTCCCCATAATTTTAGAATTTATTTAAATTATATCAATAGACATATCTTTACAAAAACGAATTTCCTAAAGAAAAACATGTTATAAAACAATCATTCCTCTAAAAATCGTATATTGATTTATTGTAAACAAATTATCTAAAATTCCTAGAACTATGTTGTTATTTTATTGAATTTTTTTTTCAATAGTTTAGGATTAGTTTTTTGGAACAAGTACATCTATAATTGATTCTATCAACCGTAGATCTATTGTTAAGAATTTCCCTATTTGTATTTGTCCATTATATATATATATATATATATATATATATTTAAAACCACAATATTTCAAGAAATAAATTTTGATAACTATCTATAAAATTATGTATATGGTAACAATCATTTTTTATTATGGATGATTGATCATTAGATGGCCCAAATAGTTTATTTTTTTTAACATAGAGGTATTTTAGAACACAAACCCTACATTAATGTATTTTAAGATTTAGTAACTGTTTTCTTAGTATAATGTGAGCATTAAACCAGGTGTTTTTCTAAATTTTACAATTTTATATCTAAATCCAAACATTTCATATATAGAGAACATGTTTTGATACCAATATATTTTACCATTTAGTCTCATTTATTTTAGTTTTTGATTCTAAACTCTGTGAACTTTATTATTATCTGGGAAATAATTATATAGTTCGTTAATTATCTTATCTTTAACATCTAGTTTCTATTATTTTACTTCCATATAAGTCCCTTATATATTTTTTATTGAAAGCGTCACTTCTATAATAATAGCCTCCTACCTACATTTCCTTTTCAATTCATCCTCATTCAAGGATAGATTCTAATTAAAAAGTGATACAAAATTATCGTTATCAACAATAAAATTTTATAGGATTATATATCTACTTACCCTTTTAGATATTTCATCATTTATTTCACTATCATCAAAATATATCTATGATTTTTCATGAGGGAGTTCATTGATAATATCAAATACAGAAATGAACACATAATGAGAAAATCATTAAAAATTTATTTTATATTATAGTATTTTTCTGAAATCATTTCAATGAACATATCCTCAGAATCTCAAAATCATGAATTTTAATCCTCATAGGACTTATTCCAAATATATTTAACAGAAATATATACACATTGATTACCATAAAAAATTGATTTACTCTCCCCTCATTTTATTTATTCCATCACTTTTTTGCCTAAATATTAGTCATTATTTTGAGAGTCTTATCCATGTAATTCACATCAACTTTAATAGGTAAGGATAGTGAATTTTCTATTTAATTATCCTCTAAAATTCATCAATTCTTCACTTATTATAAATATAAATATAAAAACACATGGCCTTAAGGAACATATATCCAACCACAGAAAACCTTTCAATTATAGCAATTGTGAAGTCCAAGGTATTTGTGTAGACACCATAGTGAGTGGTGAATTTGGTTATATTTTCTTTCATCTAAAATCCAAATTCTCCATTAATATTCTTAAACCCCAATTTTTATATCTCAATTATAGGTTATGATATACATGGATTTATTTTTTTAATGTATTCAATATACTTCATGCATGGAAGGAAAGTAGTAAGGATAATAGAACATTGTTTTTACAATGTTCTCTCAAAACCAAAAATAAATAGACTTTATTTTGTTCAAGATCATCTGATACATATATTTCTTCTAATATCCATTACATATGTATAATTTTTATGGTTGTGTATTATCTAGAAACCTAAAGTGTGGGTCCTCAAAGCTTAAAAGGGGGTTTTAATCACCTAAAAACATGTTTTTATAATAACCTAAATACATTATCCCATAAGTTCATTTTTATAGTATACAACACCATTTACACATATTATTACATGATTTAAAATATAAATATATAATAAATAAAAACCAATGATTGAGGGGCCTAGCATATTTGGTAAACATCGTATTTAAAAATGATGAAACTAGATAAATTTATTTATTTTAATTTTTATAATGATATAATAAATCAATTTTATTTCCTAGAAATACATATGATAGACTTGGGAATATATAGAAAGGTTTGAGCTACAAATCAAAATTAGTGAATAAACCTAATAACAAATAAAATCAAATAAATTGAAAAATATTACATGATATCATGAAATAAAAGGATATCGACTAATCGTATCGGATCACAACATAGAGAACATGTAATATTAAGATCATTAAAACATAAGAATGTGGAAGAAACATATATCCTCACATAATCGTATGGTATAGATAGTTTATAAGGAAACATCAAATTATTGAGAGAGTCCCATTGTTGACTAGATTTACTCCCTAATTGCATAAAACTTTTCCCCTAAGATATAAACATTACCCATTCAATTGGAGATATATAACGGAAACCCGATTATAACATATATATGAATATGTGTGATTCATAAGGAATAAAAAATATAAAACGTAACTATAAAGATTGTGCAAGGGAATATATGAATTTAATAATGATATCATATAACATAACTAGATGTAATATCATAATGGTTTCAATGAAATTAGGGATTGATTTTTTTGTATTTTTATTGATTTAAAATATTCATTTATCATGAAAAATTATTTCCATGTGTTGTGAGGATGTGAAATATAGTGTATAGGTAACATTATAAATGTATTTCTTATGTGCAGTTTTAGGGAATAAGGAAAATAGTCTATAAAAATTGATAGTCCGTATTAATTTTTGTTAAAATATAAATGAAATAAAATGTGTTTTCCATGAAAAAAAATTATAAATTTTATAAAACAAGTAGGTTTTAAATCATTTCTTTGAGTGGTAGTTGGAATACGGTATAAAATGGGGAAGTTCGCATTAATCGTTTATTCTTAATGAATAAATTAAGAAATGAACATTTAAAACAACTATTTCCGTATCAAATAAAAGTGAATTAAACTATGTATATATGTTTTTTACATATATATACATAAAATTTTATAATTAAATAATATAAATAGAGTTATAACATGATATTGTAAGAGAGAAAACGTAACTGAAAAAATAGGGTGGTTTGGATCTCTTACATTATGTTCCAGAATCAATTTTCACATCCACATAACATCCCAAATAATCATATTTACAAACATAATTTATATATTACCACCTTTTAAATCTATATCTCAACTTGTATAGTTATATTTGATCCATTTACATCCAATATAATTGGATGTAAGTTTTAATTTCACTATTTTAACTTCATTGATTTCAATGTTCTATTGTCGTATCCACTACTGGAAATTCGGGCTATAGCCACGGTTCTAAACCGTGGCTATAGGCCCTCAAACTGTGGCTAAGTTTGGCATGGATATAGGCCTAGAGATATATCCACGGTTCCAATCTGTGGCTTTAAATATATAGCCATGGTTCAAACTGTGGCTTTAGGTATACGGCCACGGTTCAAACCATGGCTATACTAAAGGCCGGACAGAATATATTGTCATGGTTTAAAACTGTTTCATTATGTATATAGCCATAGTTAAAAACCGTGGCAATAAACAAATATCCACGGTTTATAACCGTGGCTATAGGGTGTCCAAATCCATAAAAAATACCCCATGGACACCCCCCTGGACACCCCCTGGACACGCCCCTGGACACCCCCCTGGACACCCCCCTGGACACCCCCTGGACACCCCCTAGACACACCCAGGACACCCCCTGGACACACCCTGGACAGACCCTGGACACCCCCTGGACACCTCGTGGACACACCCTGGACACCCCCTAGACACCTCCTGCAGACCCCCACCCTGCCCTCCTCCCAACTGGCTTGCAGACCCCCCCCCCCCCCCCGCACCAGCCCCCCTGCCCCAGCACACCCCCTAACCCCCCCCCACCAGCACACCCCCTCCCTGCCCCCCACAAAATTTAATTCAGTTAGCATGCTTGTAATACAAATGAAACCTACTAAATTAACTGTAAAAGTAGTTTAATTCATAAATTTTTCTTATGCACAATTCATGATTACAATAAATCTTTATTTTTATAGTAATCCAACTAAAATATACAGATTGTTTTTAACTTCAAAATATTCGGTTCATGAGGAAATATGAACTCAAAATTATACTACATGATATAGAACTAAAATTTAAGAATGATATGTAAGTAAGTTAGTCTAAACCCCGGGACAGCCCCCACTTGCATACACCACTTGGACACACCTAAACCCCGGGACACCCCCTAGACACCCCCCTGGAACCCACCCCAGGACAGAACCCCCCCCCCCCCCCCCAGACCCTGGACACCCCTGCCAGTCTGCCCCCCCCAGACCCTGCCCCCCCCCCCCCCCCCCACCCCCCAGAACCTGCCCCCCCTAGAACCTGGACACCTCCCCAGACCATGGACACCCCCCAGAACCTGCCCCCCCAAGCACAGACCCCCCAGAGCCTCCCCCCCACCTTCACACCCCCTCACTGGACAGACCCCTTATAGCTCCTCCCTCCCCCCTTGGACAGACCCCCCTAGCACATCCCCCACCCCTTTACACACCAACACTCTCCCCTCTAGATAGAACGCCTTAGACCCCCCCCCCCTGACACCCCTGGACACCCCCCTTGACACCTCCCATGAACCCCCAGTACCACCTGCTCCCAGCCCCCGCATCCCCCCTGCACCCATCCCTATATCCATCCCCCACCCCCTACACCTAGCCCCCTCACTACCCCTTGCACCCAGGTCCCCCTCCCCCCAACTTCACCCCCACTATAAACCCCCACTGCCCCCCTACACCCCCTACACCCAGCCCCCAGCCCCCATCCCCTACACCCAGCCTCCTCACTAACCCTTGCACCGAGGTCCACCTCCCCCCCACTGCACCCCCACTTCCCCCTACACCCAGGCCCCCAGCCCCCCCCCCCCCCCCCCCATCCCCCCTGCACCTAGCCCTATATCCAGCCCCTACCCCCTTACACCCATCCCCCTCACTACCCCTTGCACCCAGGTCCCCCTCCCCCCACTGCACCCCCACTATCCACCCCCTCCTGCACCCCCACTTCCCCCTGCACCCAGACCCCCAGCCCCACCCCCATCCCCCCTGCACCCAGCCCTATATCTCCCCTCCACCCCCTACACCCATCCCCCTCACTACCCCTTGCACCCAGGTACCCCTCCCCCCACTGCACCCCCACTATCCACCCCCAACAGCACCCCCACTGCCCCCTGCACTCAGGCCCCCAACACACCCCCCTGCACCAGTCCCCCCTGCCCCAACACCCCCCCTACCCCCCCTGCCCCAACACCCCCTACCCCCCCTGCACACCCCTCCCTGCCCCCTTCCCCCTACCCCCCCACCTACCCCCGCACCTACACACACCCCTCCCCCTGCCCCATCACACCCCATGCCCCCACCTTCACACCCCCTCCCTGCCCCCCCCCCCATCTGCACACCCCCCTGCCCGGACACCCTCCTCCCTACCTGGACACCCCCCCTGCCTGGACACCCCCCAGACCCTGGACACCCTCGGACAGACCCCCCCCCCCACTGGACCCCCTAGACACCCCATGGACAGACCCCCCCCCCATTGGACCCCCTAGACACCCCTGCCACTTTATTTTAGAATTTTTACTGATCAATGATGTTTGTGTAAGATTTATGAAGAATAATGGGAGACTTGGAGGTGCATTGAGGAGCACAAAAATATCATTTCTTTATACAGAGCATAAGCACAAACATATGTTATGTCATACATTTCAGTTCACAGAACCGAAGTTTGCAGACCACTGAGAACAACACAGAACATACATTTCTTGGCACATATTATTTTCGAAATAGGTGGAAGGAATACAAGTTGAAGATGTATAGAAGGTGTGCTGAAGGTTGATAGAAATAGAGGACACACATTTTGTTAGGAATAAAATTGAGAGAGGAGAAAAACAAGAAGGTACAACAGTAAATTTCTGTATTGAGAGCAAGCAGTAAAGAGAGGGAGTTACAGTTTGGGGGAGAAGAGGAAGACGTGGAAGAACCATTCGCCGAGTCCTTGCATAATCTGTTGAAGGACCATTCGCTGAGTCCTTGCATAATCTGTTGAAGTCCAAAAAATAATACCAGCAATAGACACCACTGCTGGAAACCCCTCCCCCTAGACCACCACCCCTGGACACCCCTGGACCACCCCCTGGACACCCCTCCACCATGCTGGACACCCCTCCCCCCTGCCTAGATAGCCCCTCCCCCTACTGAACACCGCTCCCCCTGTTGGACACCCCTTCCCCCTGGCCACTGCCCCTACCCCTTGACCCTGGACACCCCAAGACAGACCCCACCCTAGGATAGACCCCCCCAGACCCTGGACACCCCTTCCAATCCTGCCCCCCCCAGAACCTGGACAGCCCCCCAGACCATGGACACCCCCCAGAACCTACTCCCCCAAACCCAGACCCCCCAAGACAGACCCCCCCAGACCCTAGACACCCCAGGATAGACCCCCCCCCCACTGGACCCCCTAGACACCCCATGGATAGACCCCCCAAGACAGCCCCCCCAAACCCTAGAAACCCCAGGACAGACCCCCCCCACTGGACCCCCTAGACAACGGATGGATGTCATGGTCTATTGCTAAAAGAATGAATCCGTCTGCTGAAATCAGCAGTAAGTAAGAAGAGGTAAATAATGAAAAATGAATAAAATTTTCCCAATATATTTGGGGAATTTTATTCATCAGCAGGAAAAAGAATAGAAGAATGGTAGCTGAGAGTTCCTTCCCCGAAGGTGGAGAATGATTTTTTACATAGGATCTGTCTAATATTTAAAGGAAGAAAGAGGGAGAGGAAATTAAGTACCTCATTACAAGTGGCAGCATCCATAAAATTCTCTTCTAATGTCATAAAATATTATAAAAAATCTATAAACCTTCTCTCTCCTCTTGTGGCTTCCAGGTGTCCAGGTGGTTAATAATTTGGTTGAGGTGAGGCTGTGGACTCATGGGGCAAGCATGAAGGAAACTAAGTTGGACTGGATTTTAAGTAGTCTGCTCTTGTTTTTCTGATGTGACAGGGCTGATTGGGTCTAAATTAAGTGAGTTGGAACAGGAATTTAGATGAGGGCTTCAAATGTTAAGGGGTCTAGTTTAATTGGTTAAAATTGAGTGAGGTCTGGAATGGTTTTAAAGTTTGATGTCGGGTGGAAAATGTGGGGTTGGTGGCTTAGAAGTTGAGAGGTGGGTAGGCCTGATTGGTGGTCAAGTTGTGGATGGGTTTCCTAGGTGGATTGAAAAATAATTGGGGACTGGGAAGGATTTCATAGTGGCTAAATTGAAGTTGGAGCTTGGAATTGTAGTAGGGCTTGAGTTTGGATTTTTTAGTGAGAGTGGAAATGGCCCCGAAATAGCTGGTTTGATTTTGGTGAGTTGGCCATGGGATTTTTATAGTGAATCTAAAAATAGTCACTAGAAGGGCTTGGTTTGGTGTGAAATTCAGTCAAACGGTTGTCGGAACCATCATGGAAGAAACTACCAAATACAGACCAGAGCTAGTGTCCTCTACAGTGAAGACCCTTTATGGAAACTCTTCAAGCACACCAGGTCTCCAGTTGCATCTTTGTCCATAACAAACAAGCCTTGTTTTCATGGGCCCAAACAGACCTCCCTTTTCCAGCTTGTCGGGGAAATGTGGGAACTCCAGCATGAAATAGGCCCTCAGAATAGAACAACCTCTTTGGAATTGCATCAAACAAATTGTGTGAAGCCTTTAAAACTCAACATGGCAGTGATCATCCTCCTCCAATGAGTGCTACATGAGATGAGGGAATTATGGAAGGAATTTCATCTAAAACAGCCAAAAGCAGACATTAAATTTCCATCACAACAGGCTGACCCAGTTCAGACGACATGTGCAGAGGATGAGGATGATCTGGTTTGGACAACATGTGAAGAGGATGAGGAAAAAAAAGAATTACCGAACAAATATTTTGTGATACATGTACAATAAAATATTCCAGAAAATTCCAAAACAATGTTTTTAGATGAATTGAGCCTTTGTACCACCTACTATGCACGTTTTGTGGAAAGATGGATGAGAGGCAGCGCTGAGAGGAGATATAGTTTACAAATGAGGAAATACGAAAAATTATAGAGCTAACCATTCAATGTTTCTCTAAGGAGGAGTAACCACCATAGGGTGTCGTCCTGGAGCAGGGCCAAATCACGGCGTGACCGCGGTGTGACCGCGGCGTGACCGCAGTGTGACCGCCGCAGGGTGTCGTCCTGGAGGAGTACCCACCACAGGGTGTCGTCCTAGAGCAGGGCCAAATCACGGTGTGACCGCGGCGTGACCGCTGCAGGGTGTCGTCCTGGAGCAGGGCCAAATCATGGTGTGACCGCGGCGTGACCGTAGCATGACCGCGGCGTGATGGCAACGTGACCATGGCGTGACCGCGGTGTGACCGCATCATGACCACAATGTGTTGGCCCGGTCCAGCGACATCCGCGGGGCAACATATTCCACTTAGTTTCAAATAGGATGATATGGATGGCATGAGAGGATGTTTTCTTAGATGATTTAAAGAAATGAATGCTAATCTCTGATCACTAGAGGATTGGATGACCCCTGATATACCTAATTCAGTGAGGTTTGGAGATCTAGAAATGTGTAGGAATACCTAGAGGAATACCCCATGGGATCCGGAAAATCAAAGGTTACATAACATGTAATCTGACATTACTGGTACTGTGGGACCCATGGGCTGTGGAATTGGGATTTTGGTTGGATTTAAATATCACATTCCATGTGACATGGTCACACAACATGGGACCCATCTTAAAAGTCTAATGGCACTTAATGATTGTCTTGGTTCAAACAACTGTTTTTATAAAAAGAGGGAAACCCCCTACAGGGATATAAAAAGGGTCAAGTACGATGTGTGCTTTATGACTAACAATGACATCAAGTATAAGGATAACATCAATGAAATAATGTCAAGAAAGGTATACCACTGTGACTTTTCGCAGATAGCGCACCTCTGTTGGAGGGGTTTTATTACAAAACCAGGACTTATTTATCAAACGAAACAATTATCTGAACTAACACTTATTCAAGAATTGCAATATAATATAAACATTAAAAATTATGAAGGAAACTAAATTCAATTTAAAAAATTCTTGAATTAAATGGGCTAGGAGAGGGACCCTACCTCAACCTCAAGGCGCGTTTTCTTTTGATGACGACATCACGAATCTTCCTTTTTTCCGCTTACACGCATATGCAACTTAACATATATGTAAGGACACCTAGCCCCTATGTACATATTTTCATGTCCAAATATGCACAAGGGGGCCTTAGATATATTTTTATACTTGAATGTACCCCTTTATACTTACACGCGTATGCATTTTTCATATCTATATATAAGCACACATAGCCACAATATATATATTCATACTACCATGATTGAATATATATAAATGGGGAACTTATATATGCATATGCCTACCTATGGATACACATGTAAGCCTTAGTCAACGGCGACTCGAATCCACATCAATGAAATCCAAGACACACAACAAAAATATAAATAACCCAAGCCCTGGACACCCCTGCCAGTCCCCCCCCAGTCCCTGGACACCCCTGCTAGTCCCCCCCAGACCCTGGACAGCCCCTCCCCCTGTTGGAAAACCCTCCCCCTGCTGGACACCCTTTCCCCTGCCCCCTGCCCTTGCCCTGTGCCCCCTACCCCTACCCCCTACCCCTACCCCCTGCCCCCTGCCCCTACCCCCTGCCCCCTGCACCCCACTGGACATCCCCCATGCCCCAACTGGACAGCCCCACTGGACACCCCCTGCACCCCCTGGACACCCCTCCCACCTGCTGAACACCCCCCCTGCCGGACACCCCTCCCCCTGCTGGACACCCCCCATGCCACTGATAAGTGCAGAATTGTACAGAAATTCTGCAATCCATCCTCTATTAATACTTCATTGAAAGATGCTTTGAAAGGGAAAAATATTATTACCAAACACTATGTTAGAAAAAAATACAAAGAAGGATAAAAAGAGGTCACCTGGGGGACCAACAACCAACATACATGAATCAATAAATAGAAAATAGATTGTTCCCAACCTTTTTTACAAAACCAGAACATATCTAGGACCATCATTACAGACCTCGCCCTATAGGTTGCACATGACATATACTAATAGGGTTGCAATATTTTACTCTACCTGCAGTTACACCTATTCATGCTCCTTCTCAGGTAGACATTCCTCAAGGACCGCACCTCCCCCTGCTGGATAGCCCCTCCCCCTGCCTAGACACCCCTTCCCCCTGCTGGACACCCCTCCCCCGTACGGGACAACCCTCTCCCCTGCTGGACAACCACCCCCCCTACGGGACAGCCCCTCCCCCCTACTGGACAGCCCCTCCCCTTACCTGGACAACCCCTCCCCCTGCTTGGACAACCCCTCCCCCCTGCTGGATAGCCCCACCACCTACCTGGACAGCCCCTCCCCCTACCTGGACAGCCCCTCCCCCTGCCTGGACAACCCCTCCCCCTACTGGATAGCCCTCCCCCCTACTGGACACCCCTCTCCCCTGCTGGACACCCCTCCCCCCTGATGGACAGCCCTCCCCCCTTGCAGGACAGCCCTCCCCCCTTACTGGACAACCCTCCCCATACTGGACAGCCCCCCTGCTGGATAGCCCCTCCCCCTGCTGGACACCCCCTCCCCCCTACTGGACACCCCTCCCCCCTACCGGACACCCCTCCCCCCTGTCGGATAGCCCGCCCCCTGCCTGACAGCCTTCCCCCCTACCGGACAGGCCGCCCCCCTACTGGACAGCCCCGCCCCCTGCCTGGACACCTCTCCCCCTGCTGGACACCCCTCCCCCCTGCTGGACAACCCTACCCCCTGCTGGACATCCCTCCCCCTGCTCGACACCCCTCCCCCTACTGGACAGCCCTCCCCCTACTGGACAGCCCCGCCCCCTGCTGGACATCCCTCCCCCTACCGGACACCCCTCCCCCCTACCGGACACCCCTTCCCCCTGCTGGACACCCCTCCCCCCTGCTGGACACCCCTCCCCCTGCTGGAAAGCCCCCCCCTGCCTGGACACCCCTCCCCCTCCTGGACAGCCCCTCCCCCTTCCTGGACACCCCTCCCCCCAGCTGGACACCCCTCCCCCAGCTGGACACCCCTCCCCCTGCTGGACACCCCTCCCCCTGCCTAGATAGCCCATCCCCCCTGCCGGACACCCCTCCCCCCTGCCGGACACCCCTCCCACCTATTGGATAGCCCTCCCCCTATTGGACAGCCCCCCTGCTGGACAACCCCTCCCCCTGCCTGGACACCCCTCCCCCCCAGCTGGACACCCCTCCCCCTGCTGGACACCCCTCCCCCTGCCTGGACAGCCCATCCCCCCTGCCGGACACCCCTCCCCCTGCCGGACACCCCTCCCACTGCCAGACACCCCTCCCCCTACCGGACACCCCTACCCCTGCCTCGATAGCTCTATTGGTACTCACACAATTTTTAGGAAATTTTCTGAGTCGTGGGGAACACAATTTGGTTGGATATACATACCGATAACCCAAGGTTTGGACACTATGTGATAACCCATGTGATTGTGGACATGTATATAATGATTCTAGAAGAAGTATTCTTAACTAACTAGATGAATGTATATAATTTATGATCCAATACGAAAGGAAACCACAGTTCTACATGAATTATATGTTTTTTCCATCATTCTCCAGAATGTAATAGGGACAAGGAGTGTTCTTTTTTACAATATGAAGGGGAATGATGTCTCTAACTACGAAAGTTGGAACGGTATGAGGAATATTCCAATCTGCAGCTTGGAGAGAAAATACACTATTGTCCCTTATAATGTGGATAAGATAGGGGTTATATCAGTGTAGAAGGATACTAGTAAAACTACAGACATAATCACTTCAACATCACCTTAGGATGGTCCTTCTAATGAATGAAACATGGATTATTCTAAGTGTGTTGTATTTACTCTAGAGGGCCCACCCCTAGGAAAATCCTTGAATGAGGACAATGTACCCCTTCCTGATAGAGAGATAAACATTGGATAGAACTTCTAGTTTGAGGGGCATGTATTTTGGGGGAACATTTCCCTGATGTTTTGTACAGATCCAAGGGACTGTAGGTATTTGAAACTTTGTAGGAAAGCCTAATGTAAATACTCACGAATGGGAAAAATAGGCAGAAAGTCAATGTGGACCTCAATACAAATGTAGCTGGTCTTGAAGAGAGTACATCAAATGAGGCAACATTTGATGGCATGCCTATATAGAGGTGTTCCTTTTAGGATGCTTTACCTTACCTGATTGCATCTCATGGTTCTCAAGTGGTGAAAAATGAGAAACAATTCTTGCAGGTTCCTACCTATCATTAATTGATGATGACACATTCTGAGGGACCCCTCATGCATGTTTCATACACAGATATCTAGGAACAATCCACGAAGGAAACCTCACCAGGTTCGCTGAATATGAGTACACCCAAGGATCATCAAAATAAGTTGCAGCAGAATACCTTACCTACTAAAAATAATGATCAGTATGGGGTTTCACGAAAGTACCTGCTGCAATGATTACTAAGAATAAGGTCTCCATAGAGTCACAATCTTATCCTAGATAGTATATGGATAAATTCACACTCTTAAGTTGTGTATTATGGTATGATGATGATGAGGAAATTTCAATCAGTTAGAAGGTTATCATCACCTCCAATATGGTAAATGAAGATGAATATCCAAAAGATAAATACATTTATGATAAAGGCATGGGTAGTGACCCAAATGTAAAGAACAAGAAAAATAATTGGAGTAATGGTATAGAGAAACTGCCCCTGCCCCATACCCCCCTACCCCCTGCCCCCTGCCCCCTCCATCCTGCACCCTACCCCCTGCCCCCTGCCCCCTCCACCCAGCCCCTTAGCCTGCACAACACCCCCTGCACCCCCCTGCACCCTCCCTGCCCCCTGCCCCCCTCCACCCTCCCCCTTGCCCCTGCCCCCTGCCCCCCTGCCCCTTACTCCCCTCCACCCTGCCCCCCTACACCCCTCCACCCTGCCCCCTGCCCCCTCCACCCAGCCCCCTATCATACTTCAATATATCCCGAAGATATTATCAAAAACACTTCAAGACATAAAATGACTATTTTCAACAAATATAACAAAAGACCAAAATATATGATGCAAGAATCACAAATCAAAGACCCCTCTCAACATACATGATGTAGTATGGTAAAAAGAAATAAATGAACTTACAAAAATGTTACCATCATAAAATATGGAGCCTTAAGAGTACATTGGGTGCATATTTCTTTTTCACCCTAAGCCTATGTTTTACCTACAAGAAATAAAGAAAAAAAGATCAAAATAAATCAGAAGTAATTATATAGAGAATAAATAATTGATAAGAAATATATTTTTGTTTATGTGCCTGATTACAAACATGTATCCTACAAAAATAGTAGATGCAAGAACCACAAATCAAATCTTACTTGAGAGGAAAATGATTTGTTCTGAAAATTTCAACTATTAGAAATTAGAGCTTCAAAAATTTCATCACCAGTTGCACCCTATCTTCATCAAACTGTAAATGGTTTATGGAAGAAAGAAGGTGATACAATCATATCGAGCACAAAAATTGAGTACCGTAGAATTAAGCTCATAAAAATGATTTTAGAATTTGAACTATAAAACTATGATTAAATTTTTATTTTATGTTTGTAAAACTACATGGGAACAAAATAATAGGTTAATATCACTCTAATAAAAACCAATAACTGAGAAGTGAAGTTCACATAGATTCCCATTACCAAGAATGGATGTTCCCCCTTGCTTGTCGGTTTCATGCCAACGTGCCCGCATTTGAACCAACACCAACCACCTCATCCTATGGTAGAAATGATTAATTAGATATATGCATCAATTTGTAACAACAAATAATTTTTTTATCTAATTACAAACAAAGAATATAACTAATATATTAAAAACAAAAGAAATGAAGAACATAGAGTTCAAACAATCACTCAAAATGCATGAATGATACCCACTAGATACTATATTAACAACTTCAACAATTATTCATGAATTTTAATGTAGATTCATGTTAAAATTTGAAGTAAAAAAATGATTTTTAGTAAAACATTAAAATAAGCATACACACCAGAATTTCAATACAAAAAGGTAGTAAAAAAGGAAGCAACAACCAACAGATTTAACAAGATGATTTCAGTATACCAAATTTATTAAAAGGCAACTTCCAACCATTTATTTCAACTAAAAAAAAGAAGTTAATTTTTAAGTTTAAGTAGAAAAATCACAGAATTTAAACTATTACTCCCATGGTGTAGATGCTGTATTCATTTGAGATCATTGGAAAAAATTTCCCTTCTATTCTTATTGAATAAATACCTTTGGTTTCCAAAATTTCATCTCCTATAAGTGTAAACATATACATTAATTTATAAAATTTAAAGTACATAACAAAACAAAACTAGAGTAAAAAATAAGGTAGATTGGTTCAATGTTACTATGAAATATAACTTCTCTAGATCTATAAAAATCGTTGAATCTATACTTCAATAGGATGTCAAATTATTCTCACCAAAGTACTAAAAAAATAGAAATTATAACGTACATTCACTTATTCTATGTGAATAACATAATTTTTATAAATAAAAATCAATAAAAAGGAATGTTTAAACAATGATTTAGAATTATAAAATTTAGGATTAGAAAAAAATTGTGTACCCTTACCTCACACTTAATTTGAAGTATATAATAATATTTTAAACTCTTAAAAATTTAAGGGTGGAAGGAAACAACCTGAAAATTTTCATAGAGAAAAAGAAGTTACTCAAAATGGGCTGCCATGTGAAGTGACCCACCTAACTTCCTACAAAAAAAGACCTCAATCAAAAAAACTTTAATAAAGAAGGTCAAATAAAAAAACTAAAAAAAGTAACAAGATAATCTTGGGTTTATCCCCCAAGGGGTTCTATATTTAGATTGCTCACAGTTGAAAAATCATTGATTCAACCCCAATTAGATGAAGGATGTGTCTTCTTACTTAAGAACTAGCATAAAATATTATTTCTAGCTATAGTAATCAACTAAAATAGTTTTTTAACACCCCATTTTCATATACATTTAATTTCACCACTTTGAAATTATAACTTTCTAGGAGTAGTGGAAAGGGGGGAAAAGGGGGTATTTTCCCTCTTCTTCAACTTGAGGAGTGATGTGCATAAGTAGTAAAAATTCAATTCATGGAAGTGATTTTTCATCCGATTCAATATCCTATATAAATTTATTATTAAAAACCACATATGTATCAATATCCACTTTTTCATTAGTGCGCAAATTCAAAATATCCTCTTACTCTTTGACCACCCCCAAAATTTGAATTACAATTAGATTTTTTGAGTTTCAAATGTTTCTCATCAGGTGTATTAATAACCTTCTCATGTACCTCTAGTAAATCATGAAGTTCACTTGAATCTACACAACATACATAGGGAGAAGAGAAATCAAAATCATACACAAAAAAATCACAATAATATAAAAGAAAATCTTGTTCAATTAAATTAAAAAAATTAGTAATTTTGTCATCTTGCTCTTTTTAAAGAAAAAACGGTGATCGTAGGAGTGTTTCTAAGTTAAAAGTGATTTATTCAACCTCCCCCAACCTCTTATCAAAACAGAAATCCTCAATTTTTGAATTTTTCAATTTAAAGAAAAGAGTATCTTTAATTGGTTCATCATCTTATGATTTCACAAGAATTTTGAAAGGATTATCAGGAATATCCCACTACTAAAAGACCACCTTGGAGAGGTGGGTTACATTCCTACTATTTATCCTTGGACATATTCATAGACCTAGTCCCCATTAGTAGAGAAAAATATGAATAATCCCTTTTATCTTTATAGTTGACCCTCCCTATCTTACTTTTCTCATACATGGATAAATTTAATCCTGAACCTCATCCTCTAAATCACCTAAAATGTGGAAAGAACATTCATCACATGACCAATTTTCAGGGACCTGCTCCTCTGCAACGGTTCTGACCAGGTATTGTTCAAAATTCTGGACTAGTTCATCATATGACAAACGATCAAAATGGTTATCCATCACAATACCTCCCACTTATGTAGAACTCTTCATGAATGTGGCCTCACTCACTTAAACCTATTATGATACATTTCCGCTTGTTGAAAATGAGAAAACGGAGGGATTATTGGGACCACCCTCATCCATATTCATCAGTTCCATAACCGAGTAATGCTCACTAACACCGTGGATAGGAGGGCGCGGCGCGGAGGGTGCGGCGAGGAGGGAGCGGCGAGGAGGGCGCAGCGCGGAGGAGGCATCGGTGAGGAGGCGTCGGGGAGGAGGGCACGGTGAGGAGGCATCGGGGAGGAGGGCGCGACAATTAGGAGGGTGCGGCGAGGATGAATGTAAAATAGTTCATTTTATATAATTTATTGACATAAATAATAACATATAATTATATTATGATAATTGTGGAAGTGAAAATAATAGTTACCTTCTTTCAATAATGAAAATTGAATAAACCGAAACATAATTATGTTTAAATACTTTATACCATATCAGTGATTGTAAAATAGTTCATTTTATATAATCATATTTTATCATTTGATTTAAAATTATAATTTATCTATAAATATTTTAATTATTTCATGATTACTAATCTAGATAATTTGGAATTGTGAACCTTTTTAACTATATAGAACACATCAAAGTTGTATTTAAATTATGGACTGAACATTCTCAATGTTTGTGACATGGAATTAAGTAATTATGTAATTAAATATATATTTACGTTAAATGAAATTAGTTTATAAGGGATAAGGGATTTATCCTACAAAAGTTCCATAATAAATCAATTAATTTTTGTGATTTTATTACATAATATTTAATGTAGTTACATTGAATGTCTAGACTGAAGGTATGGGATTTCATCTCAATTTACTTTTATTATGGAATATTTTTTTGTTATGCACAAAATATTTTTATATTTTGTGTATTATATTCATTTTAAATTTTATATCATGAATCCTTCACACCTCATTTCATGTTATGTTTCAATAGGAATTATGTCATCCATGAGGAGTTTACTAGAATGTTACCAAGTTGAGAGGGGTTCTTAACATAGTTTATTTTCATTGTCTTATAACTCTTGTTCATTGGGATCAATATATCATGATTATATGTTAATTAATATATAAATTGTTTTATTTTATTTTACACTTGTTTTGATGATTTACATTTTTTACATGTAATCAATCTTTTAATTTACTCAATATTCAATGATATTATCGTTGTTAGGGTTATTTATATCAAATTCACTTTCTTTGAGAAAAATATTTATGGTATGGACATATAATATTTATGAGGTTCATATAAATCCATTTTACTTATTATATAATGAATTTAGTATTTTTAATAACATTTAATGTTTTATTTAATGTTATTATTTCATATAGAATTTGATTGAAATGATACCAAGGGGAAAGACATTATTCTATGAACTATTTTCCTTTCTATATTTTTATCAAGGTTCCTTTAGGGGAAATAGAATGATATTATTTTATTAAACCACATGTTATTTATTAATCTTTTTTATTAATGTATTTTACATGTTCAAACTCTAATTTTCCCTTAGTGAGTACTGAAACACTCAAAAAGTATATAATATCTTTTAATAACATTGTATATTATATAAGATCAAGAGAATTATCATCAATATCCATGTTTTATAAAATATTTAACAAAAAAAATCTTCTCTAAACATAAATAACTTCATAAATCTACATTAAATAATGTTTTACCCAATTATAAAATGTTTTAAAAAGAAATTTCTTAATGATTTCCAAATGGGTCACTTTTGAATCCCTTTACAAAATATTTGAATTTTTTTTAAATTTAAAATTTACTACATGAATATATTTTCTCACTATCCTGACAGTTATTTTATTTGAAGATCCCTTTATATGTATCCAAGATTATTTTAAAGGAAAATTATTATCAAAATATTTTGATCAATATTTGTTCTTTAAATTTATTTTTAATGAAAATAACTTATTTTCTTCCAGAAGAATTTTAAGGATATTTTAATGGAATTTTTATAGATAAACATCAAAAAACCCTTGAAATTACTTATTTTTTAATGAGTTTTTATTTTATTTATACCATCCTCATTATTTCTGTGGATATATAATAAATGTTTCAATGATTTTTTTCCATAAAACTAATTTAATTCCCTTAAGATAATCAATATATTAAAGGAATAATGTATCTTTATTTTAGTTTTATGATGAAATAAATTATCTATATACTTAATTTATTTTATTTTTCTTTTATATTTTTTATAATGACTGGTGGTTCCATTATAAACCAAGCATTGGTGGTTCCATTATTTTCCCTGGATGAGTGGTTATGTAATCACCAAATATGGGTAGGTCCATGATATACCTCTAATTCATAAGGTATGTATGTCGACAATATTTTTATTTCGTTTGTAAGAGTAATACATATTTTTTTACGAAGTTACAAAAATGATTTCTCTATGATTTTTTTGGGTTTTAATGAAAATATTATGATTTCAAAAGGTATGATAATGAGTTTATATTTATTGAAATGTATTGTATACTTCTTATGGAAGAAAAATATATGGGTATTTAGTCATTCCTATGACTAATATTAACTTCCCATTTCTCATGATTATTGATACCAATGAATCTTCTGTATGATAATTTTATTTCCATTTTTCGTGATTGGAGATCCATGTATTCATGGGTATGAATTCTATTATGTTTACTAATTCAATATGATTATGTTATCATACGATTATTCCTATATTATCCTAGCTAATTTCATAAAAAATTTAATGTTTATGTTTACCCATATTGAAGAATTGAGGTCTCCATTATTATGTTTCATATTCCCCTGTTAGGAAGAATGATATTAATTTTTTTTACAAGAAATAGATTAATATTTTAATTATTATATGGGATATATTTAAGACCAAATATAGAATATGAAAATATAAAAATAGTGGAAATATTTTCCCTTTAAGTCATGAGTGTTATTAGTGTAAGGGGTTTACTTAATTTTATGAAGCTCTAAACTAATGACAACCACATCACATGGATTATATATATTAATTTATTGACATAAATAATAACATATAATTATATTATGATAATTGTGGAAGTGAAAATAATAGAATATGGGATATATTTAAGACCAAATATAGTGGAATACACTCAATATCCACTTTTGGTTGTCTCCACCTTCATGTTCGGATGAATGTATATGCATTGTCCTAGATTCTCTTGTGTGTATCTGGATTTCAGATGTAACACTTTTTACTTAAACCCCTCTTGATTTCCATTAAATAGTAACAAAATATAGTGGAATACACTCAATAACCATATTCCATTTGATTTCCCGATCTTTGGTTCCACTCAAAGGTTCCCAATGATTGGCTGGCCAGATTGCCTCTAGTGCACGTCCTCACACGCTAGATTCTACTAACGTGTAGTAAGCACATGTGTTGTGTTCCTGAGGATACTATGCCATAATTACCAGAATGGGGCACAACAAATAATTAATAACTGATACGTAGAAAAAGTGTATATATATATTATTGAATTGCAGAAACATACACTATAGCGACTAGACTAGCAACCCATCATAAGAGAAGCCGACATAAATAAAATACAATAAAAAATAATACTCAAAAGATTGTAACTGAATCATATACAAAATTATAATTACACATGTGATTTCACTAAAAAATATAAAATAGGTACACATCGACATAAGAAATACATGATATACTAAAAAATAAAAAAGAACCAAAAAATACATCATCATGAGCACTGGATCAGTCATCTACTACCAAGATTCATCATAATGAAAGAAATATAGATATAGTATCCAAAGTTGGACACTTCTCCTTGACAACACATGCATACATATAATCATCCTAGGTACCAATGATAGCCTGGATAGGGTGTTAGATAAATATTTACAGGCCACCACCAATAGTGTTTATACCATCCAATATGAGAAATAAAATCATGTAATGTTATTGTATATATAAATAGAAAAATTAATATTAGAATAGTAATGTAAATACCATGATACCTACTTTTTCATCAGTTGGTTTATATACATGTAATCAGTTAGTTATTTATGTTCTAGTTTTTAATATGTGGTGTAAAATGATCCAATGTGTGATCATGGATTCCTATAATAATAATAATAATAATAATAATAATAATAATAATAACAAGAGAGGAAACAAGTTAATAACCAAGGAATCCTTTAGGATGATAACAATTAAGAGTATCCAAGTTAGCAGCAAAGGATTCTGTGACCATAGGTATTGAACCAACTCATTAATAACCTAAAATCTGGCAATAAAGGTTCTAAGTGGAGTCCAATGGAAATCTCCCATTGTATTTCACTGTAATATTTTTTTTTAAATTTGTCTAATAATATCTTCAATGGTAAAAAAGGATAATTAATTTCAAGACCCAGTTGTTGTGTCCATGGAGTTACATGTCTGAATATGTAAACATATATCCAATGTGTGTATCTTAGGAATCCTAATATCTGAATGATAGTCAATGAATCATACAAAATCCTTCCATGAATACAATGGTTGAGAAAATGTAATCTCTGATGTGGGTATCACTATTTCTTACTAGAATCCTTGAATCAAAAAGATATAATCTGAGTTCTCTATGAATTCTATTTGGAATCCAAGGATGGATCAAGTCTGACTACTATTATAAATATGAATAGGTCTATATGAAACATAAAATTATAGTAAATTAATAATTTAATTTAGGTCATGTAATACTCATTTATATTTAATAACTTAATTGGTTCATTCCATAAATTTTATAAGTGTGACAGTGATAAAACAAAATGAAAAAAATAAATTCATTTTATATTAATTAGTTGGGTTCTTTCTGTTACCTTTCATAAACATGAAATGGAGGGTAAAGAACAATAATATAGAACCATTTAGTTATATTTACAATTCTATGTGATATCAATCATTATACTTTCCATTTACCATTAAAACAAATTTAGTTTATTTTAACACTTACCTATTATTTCTCAAGCTATACTATGAAATAATAGCCATTAAAAAGTCTTTTATTTAATTATAACAGTTTAATTTTGAATTCCATGGAAAAACACACAATAACTATGTCAAAAATAGTCTTAACATTTCCATTAGAGGCATAAATAAGGAAATAACCCTCCCTTTAGGGTTCATCATTGTGGTCTTAACATCCAAAAAAGAACAACACAATTAGAAAAGGCTATAGAATTTTATCATGATGAATAAAATCATTACAAATTAATAATACAGGTACTTCCTGATGAAATTGGTGTGCACACAATGAATGTATTTTATATAATCAAGATATGAGAGGCATAAGTCATGGACTAAAAAATATATACTTGTAGAACTCTCATCGTCTAGTAAGAGCCTCTGGATTGACTTGGAATGTAATCCATATTATGAATGGATCAACAAACTAAAAATATTCCATATTATCTTTCATCAATATATTTTCATCACGGGAAACACAAATGATGAGTGGATGATATTGAATAAAGTACTTATCGATGCATATCTTATATGATGAACAATGATTGAATCAGAGAATAGATGAAAGAATAGTATCAAAACATATATATTAGGGCTTTGGGATGTCAAAAAGGGAGAAGAAAGGATCTCCAATTTGTTGGATTAATAAAATGAGAATAGGGGTAATACTATAATGTTATTAAAGGAATGTTGGTATTTTATCCCAAGATAAACCATCCTACATAGTTGGCCATAGTTTTAGCCAAACCGTGTGCAAGCTGTTCATGGATCCCTGCCTAAGGAGGGTACCCATACAGTTAGACTACAATGTTTGGGGAACCATGTGCCAACCATGATAAATGAATATGCTAAAAAAATACCATTATCTTGGACATGCGGTTTTATTTACACTGTTTCCTCAACTTGTGTAACCACCTATTATTCACATTCAAGCGACGCATGGTTAGGGTTAACCAAGTGGTTTTTCATGCATAGTTTATCCTAACTATACAGAAATTCTATTTTTCACAAAATATTTGACTCTTCACTCAGATCAATCCACGTACACTGATGAAGTAACCCTAAAAAATTTATGTGTCCATATTAAGTCCAAAAAAAAGAAATTGACAGAATATAAAAGGATCTATGATGAAGCTTACATTTTCCTATATTTTATATTGTAAATAATTGTTAATAATCCCACCATAGTGTTATTTAATGGGTAATTGTCACGTTTTTAGGTTTTATTGTTATTTTGAGCCCAAATGTGAAAAACGACTAATTCTGGATTTTTGACAGTTTTTTACATAAGGGGTATTTTGGTCATTTCCGGAAAACTAAAATTCCAAATTTTCTGATTCAATTTTTTTTAGAATAATTATTTTATTTCATTCATTTCTGTATGCTGGGAGCAGAGCTGATTCGGCCATCTAAAGGGTCTAAAAATTAATTGAATTTGGGAATTTTTCCGGGCGGACAGTGTGGACCCACCCATCGTAACAGACATAAAACTAGACCTAAACATATTTAAATGATGTGTTTCTACCTGGGATATCACCAGTATAGATAGGGCCATCTCTAAAATAAATTTTGGTGATGTTGGAGGTAATTAAGGATGCTATTGAAGGACATACCTTTGGAGGAACCTTCATGAAAGCTTCGTCCAGAAATAGAAACTGATAATGAAAAATTCATAACTCCTTCATAAGGTTTCCTAATTTTCTGAAATTTGGAGGCGAGACGGCCTAGATATTTATGAACAACATTCATTAAGGGTGGAACACGTGAAGAGGTCATTAAGGGGGTATACCATGCGCCATATTTCGGAGGTAGAATTCTGCCTATAAAAGGAGGCCCTCACCTCCTTCCCAAAGCATCCCATTCTCCAGCCCATTCCCTCCGGGACACCAAGAAAGAGAAATTTTTAGCTTCCTCATTTATTTATTTATTTTCATAGTTTTTTAATTTCTTCTTCTGCCCCTTTCAACTCTATTACCTTTCACATGGAGGGGTAAAACTTTTGAGTGATTGGGGACGGAGGAGTTTCACTTTTGTAATGTCGGAGTTTTCTGCTAAATTTAAAATCCTCTTTTTCTTTTGAATGAATTATATGATCACTATTTCCCAATTATCATAATGCGATCGTGTTTTGATTTTGGTGTATTCATTGTTAATAGCTTTGGTTAAAGACCTTTAATCTCCATCCGCCTAGTGAAATTTGTATCGATCGAGTAGATTGTGTTAGGTGGTGAGTGTCTTGCGATCGTTGGCATGTGGGTGAAACTATTAAACTTTCTCTAGAGTTATAAGGAGCAACAATTCCTGATCAGGAATTTCCTTAGTTGTTTAGGGATTGTTTAAGAACTTTCACGCACATAGTAGTGGGTCTCATTTTTTTTAAACCAAGGGTGATTAATAACTCGATCGAGGAGTTATTCATTCGTTATTCTAAAGGAAGACAAAGAATATGATCTTTATTACTATGATGAAATTGAAAAGGTGAATCCTACCCTGACCCCATCACTCTCTTCATCCATTAGTGTTCGAGTTTTCTTGTTATTTCCTACTTTATTTTTCAACCTAAACAATTTCAAAAAAAACATTTTCTTCTTTCTTAAATTCAAGTGACAAACACAATTGTTGTGAACTCCACTTCGGGAGAATTCCTAGGGTTAATCACTAGACTACACTTAGTAAATTTAAAAATTGCTTTGCCACACCCTACGACAGGTGTGCGCCAAACTTGGCGTGATTTCTGGGGAGTTTATCGGTTGTTTACTTTACTTTTTCTAATTTAAAATTTTATATTGTTTACAATTTTTTAAAAAAAACAAAAAATTTCAATTTTTTTTCCATGATGCATTCAAATTTAAATTATTCTGCTTGGAACAATTACTCCCAGGTGTAGGAGGATGAAACTAACTACACTAAGGAGGCCCTCCAACGCAAAGCCGATGCGCTGATGATAACGATCAAGAAATTGGAATGAGGCATAGAAACATGGATCTCATTGGAAGATTTGATGGCCATGGTCGATGAACTCCAAGACGACATAAAAATATTCAAGGCCAAGAAGGAAGTGCCACTAGTCTTTCCTGATTTCACTGAAGACATCCATGAAGTCGAATCCAAACATGAGGTGGAGGAGCCTGACATCCTACCTCTATCTAGTGAAGATCAACTAAAAGAGGCACATTCAATTGAAGATGATATTAAAGTCGAACTGACTTCAGGAGACGATATAGTCTTAAAATCAATCTCTATTAATTTTAATGAAAATAATTTGAGTATCACCCCTAATAGTTTTGAATTTTCAGATTTGGACATCTCATATTATTCCTTGGAGGATGATGAGGGAATAGAAATTTCACATGTTGAGGAACATTTAAAGCTCCCTAAACACACTGAATATTTTCTAGGTAATGCACAAAAAGTGAATGGGAATGTTGCACAAGTAGCAAAAAATGAAGAGGAGGTTCCCTACTTCATCCAACCCCCGTCATGCAAGCTGTACCAAATTGTGAAGGGGGTGGATCTGGTATACTCTGTCTATGGAGTCCTACTTAACAAGAACAAAGAACGTCAAGCTGGAAAGAGCCACATGTGTTGGTTCAAATCAAAGAAGTTTCGTCCTCCAACAGATTATCGATAAAAGCTGGTACTGCCCTCTGGAGGCAGTAAAATATATCAGGGCCCACTTGGGGGATCATACCAAGATTTATCTTTACATGATTTCATGTAATTTAAATTTCAAATTTAGTATTAGGAAATACTCTATCCAGTGGCCCCCTCCCTCTTTTCATTTTGAGCTTAAATGAAATGATCCTTGTGACAAATTGAGTAATTTTCCTTTTGTAGGATCATGAAGGCAGAAGGAAGCCCCGAGAATTAGTGGAAGAGGACTGAATCATTATTTCAAAAGGGAGTTAACTTTTTATGATTATCATTTAAACTCCTTTAATTTTTTGGTCTAAAACATATTTTGAGATTTAATGGATATTCTTATAACTTTTCACACATCAATTGATTTTGAATGAGTTTAAATTATTTTTGAAATAATGGATTTTAAATGATCATTGATATAAATTCTTTTCCCTTGAAATGGATTTTCAATAATTTTTATGAGTTTGACTGATTTTTGAAATCCATGACCATGAAACACTGACTCAAAATAATTTTCTAATCCAGTGAGGTATTCTAAACCACTTTTACATATTCTTCATAATAACCACACTTTCTTGAGAGAAACTTGGATTTTGTGTGAGAACCAGAATTTGTGAATAATTCTCTTTCGAAGCTTTGGATTTCATAGAATGTATTTGAAATGATTGTGGCATCTCTTTGTCTAGACACATTTTATCGTGTGACCCACCTTTACATTTATCCTTCGTAATCCCTTAGATTCCATGAATTTACTTATAGGTTTAAGCCACATTACAAGCCAATTTTTCCTTACCTACCCGCACATTTAGTATTTTTGCATGGTTATTTCAAGTTTAAGTGTGGGGGAAGGGTCTTTCCTGTGAGTTCATTGGGATGTGTATAATTTATGGGTGGGGTGAAGTGTGTGTCAATATTTTGTGCATTAGACAATAAGAGAGTTGGGCATGTGTCGTTATTTGATTGTGCTTTATTTGTTTCATCCATTTCTCCTTCAAAAAAAGAAAAGAAAAAAATGTAGATGAGCTTGAATTACTAATTTTACATTATTTTTTACTCATGGTCCTCTCAAAAATCAAGGGCATGTATTTTCATTCATTCGTTGTATTCAATTTTCATCTCATCCTCCATGAAAAAAATAAAAAGAAAATAAAGTTGTGCCTTTCTGGAGATTTGAAAAAAAAGAGAACTTAGATGATATCATTCATTATAATAACTTCTTGGCTCATGTACCATATCATTAAAAGGGGGTGGTTTTGTGTTTCACATTTTTATGTGGGATTGAGTGAGGAATTTCCTGTGTTTTCATTTGATTTAATCATGCATTGTACTTAAAAGATCAACCTCCTCTTTCTAGCCTGGAACATTTTACAATCATTTTCCCACCAACCCTAAGACACAAAATCATTTGAAACTTTAATTAAATGCCTCATGATTAAATTTATTTTCATCTTTAACGATGTGGAGAAATGAGAACTTTCACAAACTTATGGTGATTTATACATGCGATTTTCAAGTATGAGTATAACTCTAGATTCAATTTCTCTTGAGTGAAGAGTGACATAAAATTCAATGTGAGGTAGGTTGTGATTGGACCATGGATTTATTTATGAGGTTGAATGAAATTTTAATAATTGATATGAAAATGATAGTGGCTTTTTATTAATATATGAGACATGATAGAGTTCTATTTTGGATAAGATCATTGATATTTTCTCATTTTTTATTGTTGTGTGGAAATTGATTTGGATATAAGATGATTGCCCATGAGTGCATTATTTACATGTGGGAGAGTGATGAAGCTTTCATTTTCCTATATTATATACTGTAAATCATTGTTTATAATCCCACCATAGTGTTATTGAATGGGTAATTGTCAGATTTTTAGGTTTTAGTGTTATTTTGAGCCCAAATGTGAAAAACGACTAATTCAGTATTTTTGACAGATTTTTACGTCAGGGGTATTTTGGTTATTTCCAGAAAAATAAAATTCCAAATTTTACGATTCAATTTGTTTTTAGAATTATTATTTTATATAATTCATTTTTGTCTTCTGGACCAGGAGCTGATTCGGCCATCTAAAGGGTTTAAAAATTCATTGAAGTTGGGAATGTTTCCGGGCGGACAACGTGGACCCACCCAACGTAACGGACATCAAACTCGGGCTACACATATCTAAATGACGTGTTTCTACTTGGGATATGACGAGTTCAGATAGCTTCGTATCTACAATAAATTTTGGGGATTTTGGAGGTCATTAAGAAGGCAATTGAACGACAAACGTTTTGAGTAACCTTCCTGGATGCTTCGTCCAGAAACAGAAATCGAGACTGAGAAATTCATAACACCCTCATAAAATTTTAAAGTTAGATGAAATTTCGAGGAGAGACGGACAATATATTTATGAACAACATTAATGAAGGGTGGAATGCGTGAAGGGGTCATTAAGGGGGTCTAAAATGCAAAATCTTTCGGAGGTCGAATTCTGCCTATAAAAGGAGGCCCTCACCTCCTTCCCAAAGCATCCCATTCTCCACCCCAATCGCTCCGGGACACCAAGAAGGATAACTTTTAGATTTATATTTTATTTAATTTATTTTTTTAGTTTTTTAATGTATTATTCTTCCCCTTTCAACTCTATTACCCTTCACATGGAGGGGTAAAACCTTTGAGTGATCGGGGAAGGGGGAGTTTCACTTTTGTAATGTCGGAGTTTTGAGCTTAAATTTAAAATCCTCTTTTTCTTTTGAATGAATTCTATTATCACAGTTTCCAAATTATCTTAATGCAATCATGTTTTGATTTTGGTGTATTAATTGTTAATATCTTTGGCTAAAGACCTTTAATCTCCCTCTGCCTAGTGTAATTTGTCTCGATCGTGCAGATTGTGTTAGGTGGTGAGTGTCTTGCGATCGTTGGCATGTGTGTTAAACTATTAAACTTTTTCTAGAGTTCTATGGATAAACAATTCCCGATCGGGAATTTCCTTAGTTGTTTAGGGATTGTTTAAGAACATTCATGCACATAGGAGTGAGTCTCATTTGTTTCTTAAACCAAGGGTGATTAATAACTCGATCGAGGAGTTCTTCATTTGTTATTCGAAAGGAAGACAAAGAATATGATATTTATTACTATGATGACATTGAGAAATTGAATCCTACCTTGACCCCGTCACTCTCTTTATCCATTAATGTTCTACTTTTCTTGTTATTTCTTGCTTTATTTTTCAACCGAAACAATTTCAAAAAACAACCTTTTCTTCTTTCTTACATTCAAGTGACCAACATAATTGTTGTGCACTCCTCTTCGAGAGACTTCATATGGTTAATCACTAGAATACACTTAGGAAATTTAAAAAAAAAATTCAACACCCTATGACAGGAGTACGTCAATCTATATCTAATATAAATATTACATTCTTTAAATCTTTCCACCTTAAAAGAATCTATCTCCATGTTCACATTTATATAAAATCGAAACACTATCTAATAACAACTCCATCCACTGGTCATGTACATCGGCCTCTCACTCCCATGTCATGTCTTATACCTGGCCATGCTTCTATAACACCCAAAATAAAGGGACATACTTGCCTAGGAGAGCCTTTGGGATCTAGTAAACGATGCATTTAGGATATTCCTCAAATGAAAAATCAGCATCATACTCAAAATCATTGGAATTAAAAGTGTGAGACTGGTCATCATGAAACTGTCTAGATATGATATGTGGAAGAATTCGTGAATGGAATGGTAAATATAATGTAATATAAACTAATAGGCTACTAGATTTCCTCCCTCCAAAATCTCAATTAGACCAATAAATCCTAGACATCATCTCATTCCTAGGTATCCATTTTTTACCCAATCCTGGGTGATAACCATAGGAAAACCCAATCCCAGACCACAACCACCATAGGTCTTCGATAATGATAAGTATAAGATTCCTATCTACACTGAGTAGTATACATAAAAATTTCAGTTAGCTTATCCTATTATAAAGTTTCATGTACGATATGAGGACCAAGTATCACTATCTCACCGAACTCTAAATAGTACATGGGTGAATGGCATGGACAACTATAAAACACCTCAAAATGTTCTAAATTAATTTTGACCTAATTGATATTATTATTGGTGAACATGATGAGAGGGGTATGAAACTCTCACGAACAACCAAAATCCAAGACACAGTCAAAGAGACTTTCCAGTAAATCTTGTATCATCCATTCTAACTAGACATCATTTTGATGGTGAGAAACTGTGATCAGAGGAACCTATATACCCATAGCTCTCCATAACCCCTACAATATCATTGATGTGGAATGTTAATACATGTCATAAATGTTAGTATGAGGGACCCCACATAGCCTTATGATCTCATAGACATACATTCATCTTTACACATCAATGTTGAATGTCTCTTAGATAGATATGAAGTGCATTAATTTCTTCAACCAATCCAATACTACCCAAACTATGTCTCTATCGTAGAGAAACCATGAAAATATGAATACAAAATCCATTGAAAACATATACCCATTTCCATTGTAAGACATAATGCTACTATATAAATCAAGTAGGTTCCTAGTGATCTATCAAGACCAGCTGATAGTTGAAACACCTAGTGATGAATCTTTCTATATGAGGTTTCTTTTTAGACCACTAATAATGGCCCAACATATATCAAGACATATTGGATATTCCTATTTAAAAGTCCTAGTGAGAGGTGTGGGACACATGAATCAATATCTCCCTCAAATGTATAAGAATCCATAAATTCCCATGTATATGTAATATGTTGTCTCCATTCAAAGAATAATATGGGGATACATCCTCAACTTTATTACTCTCACATAGAGCTATCCCCTCCGGATTTAAAAACAGCCATATGTTTACACTCTCTACGAGTGAAGAGGTAACTGAAATAACTATAAGAGATAATTGATGGTGAATTTCATGAATCTGTAGTTTTAGCAAAAAAAAGAGGTCCATAAATTTACATGCATCAGTGGCTTCTTATATAAAATGTTACATTGTTTTTTGAATTAAAGATTCTTCCACCCAATTTCCCTTTCTAGACATATAGGAAAGCTCGTTGTCATCGGATTGAAGTTATTGGGCCCATATTTACTATATGAGATTCAATTAATTCTTCAAAAAGATATATTTTATTATCTTATATACCTTAAACACTACTATGGACTCACCCATCATATAGTGTAACCCGCAATTCAATGTATGGACAACTGGTCAAAGATCGAGGTCATGTGTATGGTAATTTATCTCATGAGCCCTCGATTACCAAGATCTTTACCCAATTAATTTTTCATCTTACATTAAAACAACAACAAGTCCTATTTCAGATGTATTAAAGATCACTATATAGCCTCTTCCAATCTCTAGTAGATTCATAATAGGTGCTGAAACAATCCTTCCTTTCCACTATTTAAAGCTTTATTCACATTATTATGACCAAATACACATCACACCATTATTTTTAAGACAATTATTACTTATATTTGGGTGTGAGAATTCCAGTATGAAATTTCTACAATATCTATCCATCCCCAAGATACATCTTATATAGATAAAAGTCATAGTCTACTCCTAGGTTACCAAATCATTCACCTCCCCTAGGTCAACAGATACTCATGGTTATGACATAGCATAACTTAAGAAGTTTAGATTTTGAATCTACAAGTGGAACATATAATTCATCGCATAAAACTGATTCCATACTAGTTTACTAAAAATGATCTCAAGATGTTGGGCATGGTTTCTCTGAGAATGATAATACACCATGATTTCATAAAAAAACAGCACAAAAAGATCCCAAAGAGGGGTTCAAACCCATATTAATCAAATCAATGAAAATGGAGTTTCCATTTTTAAGCCCAAAATACATAGAAAGATAGTCATAAAATGCTTAACTTCAATAAAAATCTATACAATGTGTTTTTGGAGGATTTTCTTCCATATGGTGATATCCCAATCTCAGGTTCATCTGCATGAAAACCCAACCCCCACAGAGTTGGCTGAAGAGATCATTTAGACAGGGAAGTTGATATTAGATCATAATTCTAACTTTGTTCAAATGTAATTAATTCATTCATAAATTAAGGATAAAAACAAATTTATGGTGGAAATCATTGGTGAACCCCAAGAGGAAATATTTTGTGTAAATTTATTTTAGACTCTAGATCCTACAACTACCTCTTGAGATCCTAGATCATATTTTGTTTAATTATTAGAGAGGAATGGAAACTAGAGACAATCCAAGAACAAGATTGATCATAATCACAACCTCTATCACATGTGGTATTTCAAGAATGTTCCTTGGTAAATACAAACGTGAAATGTTCTACTATGGGAGGATAATATTCTATGTTTACTCCCTACTCCTCCATGATGAGACAATTAGTTTGGTAAATCACTCTACCTAGTCCATGATGCACTAGTCCAACTCTACCAGCTTGCACATCCCACTCACCCTTGTAGAGCTAACTACTACCCTCTGTTGATGTAAAGGACCCCCATTGGTAATATAATTCCACGTAATCAAGACATGGAAATAGAAAGTCCATCCTAAGAATGAAATTGAAGCTTGTCATCTCATGTGAAAGGAGGACCCATAAAAGGGATAATAATCTATCTCAAGGGTTTGTCCTTGTATTGGCATATTCCCTCATGCCCCACTCATAATAGAATGACTAGAGTCTTAAAACCGTAGTAATAATGAATTTACTTTTCAAGACATTCCGTTATCGATAAGGAGATAAAATATCCCAAATCACCTATATGAAATAATGTAAATAAAGTAGTGGAGGCTACTAGAATTGTACCTCATACTTTAGATGACCATTCACTCTGATCCTCAGGAATTCGTTTTAATTCATGCAACTAACAAAGTCCATGGACCTATTCAATAGATGGAATACTCTACGCTAGTCCGTTTTGCTGATGCCAATAATAAAAATCATGGATACCTTTCCCATGACCTCCTCCTCAACCTATCATAATGGTACTACCCTAAATCCATTCCTCACATCACATAAAAGATCCTACACCAAAAGGTGGAGTTGGTGTGGAGCCTCATTCATAGGATGTAGATAGAAGGGTATAAATGAATATATAATGATGTCCCATATAGAAAAAATCACGTCACGTAAGAGGGTATCTCTCATAATGAAGTTTTAGATGCCCCTTCCATTAAAAATGATGGAATGCCAAAGAGTTACTAGTTTGTGTAAAATGAATGCCTATTCTATGATTAGATACATCAATGAGACACTTCCTTCTACCAAATAACCTATTGTACTACCTCAACACAGAACCTATGTTCCCATAAATATCAATTTCCTTAATTTTTCACATAGTGATAAGATCCTAGTTCATGATATCTAAAAAATAGGTAAGGGAATGACATTATCCTAATCATGGATGGCATACTAGAGCCCATCCAAAAATTTTGATGCTCACGACAACTCATCATCGACTAGAAGTGGTGAAAAGCATTGTATCTCAGTAAATCCCACTGAATAGTCCATAACAAACATAGTAAACTACTCAAGATGTGAGAACTCTCTAGATCAGTAATCTCTCAGAATTTGAGGAAATAAGTGACCATATAACATAGTCTTGATGTCATTCTAGATCATTACTTGAAGAAAACTAGCCTAGGTAGTCACATCCCACAAGAATATAGCCAAATAACAAAGAATATAGGTGTAAATATTGGCCTACCACTATAGTGGTTCTTCCAGATGCTTGATGATATATATACTAGCCTTAAACTAGTATTTACCATCCTTTGAACCTCCATACCCTGAAAATATGAAAGGATGCTGCTTCTGGAAATCACATTTTAGACCATCAATAGTATGTGAAGGTTATAGAGCACCCTAAATGGGCAGCATCAGACGTAAGAAACTATCCAGAAGATGAGTTTCAATGCCGATTCTAGGTATAATAGTTTATTCTTCTAGTGTCACTACTAGAGGGATCATTGTTGGCTTAGGGCCCACTTCTTTCAGATCTTGGTTTTCACCACCCTCTTGGTGCATGACCTGATGACTCTGTGGAGGAATAACTCGAAAAATTCCAAGAACATGACACTGAACATTCATTTGTATAAAAATAGAAACACTAGAGGAAGAAAATTATGAAATGATGTGATAACTACTAATGTTACTACCCCAACTACACACTCATAGGGATGCAGTCTCAGTATGTGTTTCTGTTTTGGTTAAACGTTTACTAGTAGATAAAGGGGTCATTCACACTTTCCATTTTCATTTACTAGAAACCATTAGATTTTATAAACCAAGATTTCATTATTATTATTTTTTTCATTTTCCTATTTTTATATATCAATGTTTGAATAAACGTATCTTCATGCTTAGTGAAGAAGGGCCCATGAAACATAAGAATGAAGTTGATATGCATTTAATTCCAAAATTACCCTATAAAAACTCTTTTTATGAATTTAAAGGGTCATTTATTATGGATAAACATGGTAAAATATCCTTTACAATCCACAAGGGCCTATACCCCACATGAATTGAAATTGGAAATTACTCAATCACAGTGAGACTTTGAAGAAAAATCTCTCTACCATATTGTGTATATTAGTATCACAATAACTTATTTTATGAATTACTCAATCCAAAACCATAGGAATCCCAAGATATACAAGTAGTTTAAGAAAACTATATATCATGTCATCTTCATTCCCTAGAAAGCTAGGTGGCTGTTATGATGAATGTAAAGATTATCGCATTCCCTCTTTTCATCAGGACAAGGATAAATATAAATATGAAAAAAAATACCACAGCTTATATGAATCCCCCAATTTTGATTGTAGATCATCTAAAATATGAAAAATACATAATATTAATTTCCCATTTCCATGAAACATGGTATTTACTCTAAACATTGGTTAGTTACTCTCAATTAAAACATATAACCATGTTCCATCATTTTACTAATATTTTATATACATTACGAAATAATAATATAAATGGAAATAAAGATTGAAAGATACCACTTTATGTAATCCTTCACCTAGGTTCCGCACAATGGTGCCCCAATCATGACTGGACACAAGGCCTCTAGAATTCTACTCTGGTTTCTAGAGGATAAAGATTAGAAGTGGGGGCCTATGGTGTGCTTGTAGAGATACTAATAACTTATAACCAAATTGGGGAACAATGGATATGCAATAATTTATATGTAGTTGAAATAAATATAAATAATGTCACAATAAAATATTATAATATAATAGCTTGACCAAAAATCCTCCATAATAAATTAATACATAAATAATAAGAAAATAATAATGAAACTCAAAACCCGGTAACTAAAACATTTACAAAATGAGGAAGGAACATTTCAGGTCTCTAAAAAAATGAATAATAGTTATACATGGAATTAGTCATTATATTCTATTAAAAAAAAGAAAAAGAAATCCAAAAAATACCTATAATCTTCGGTGTTGGATCAGTCATCCTTTACCAAGATCCATACTAATGTAAAAAACAAAGATCATTTTTCCAAAGCAGGATGCTTCTAATTATCATCAAATACATATATATAATCCTCCTCGGTATCAATAGTTTTCTGAATAGGGTGTGATAAACATCTCATCATGCCACAAAAAATGAAATATACACCATCTATCATGATAAATATAAACTAACAGTGTGTTGGTATATATAAGTAAACAAATAAAGTAATATAAATACCATGATACCCACTTCATCCTTAGGTGGTGTCTAAAAATTTAATCATCTAATAATTTATCTTCCAATTTTTAGTAAGTGATGTAATATGGCCTAAGGAATATCCATGGAATACAATAATTACAATAATAAAAGAGGATACAATGTACTAAACAAGGATACATATTTAGTGGTAATAATAAAAAAGGATCCAAGGTAGTAAACATGGAATCCCTAACCCCATGGGTCTATCCAACTCAGTTTTAACTTGTATACTGGATATAAAGCTCTATGTGTAATCCATGGGAATCCCCAAGTCATTCCATCATAGTATCAATCTTACTTATTCCAAGGATCTCCTTAAATGTAGTATAGGATAAACAATGACTGGGACCATGGTTGTATCAATGGATCCACATGTTTTAATATGTCAAGATGGACCAAAAAAAGTCTATCCAAGGAATCCTAATATCTAGATGATACATAAGGGATCTTACTTATTCATTATAGGAATCCACTAGTAGAACATGACTAGGTTCTAAGGTTGGTATCTCTATTAGAAACTATAATTCTTGAATTTGAAAGGCCTATTTTGATTCTCAATGAAATCTCATAGGTATCTAGGGCTAGCTCAAGTATGACCACTTTCATAAAGAAGAACATGTAAATATATAATATCACATTATAATTAATTCTTTATTTAATTTATTTTATGTAATAATCATACAGTTTTAATAATTTGATTGGGTCTTTCCATACCTTTCATTTGTGTGACCAGGGAAAAAGGACAAGAAAAAATTTCACTATTTTTATATTTATTTATTTGGTTATTTCCATTACCATTAAAAAACATGAAAATATATGATAAATAAAAGAAAATAGTTACCGTTTGATTATATTTACTAGGATATTTGATATCTATATCTTCAAATCACATTTAACATTAAAAGATTAATTCAGAGTATTTAAGAACCTAACTCTAAAGGGTCTTGTGATACTATGATGTATTATAAATTAACAATTTTTTATTTAATTATAACTCTTAATTTTATTAATTCCAAATCAAAACACACTAGAATGGTGTTACATATAGCCCTAAAAATCCATAAGAGGCCAAATTAATGAATGTACCTTGCTTGTGATCTACTTAACGAAGGCTGTAATCTCCCAAAATGAAGGACACATATAAAATGAGATCTAGAATATGAGTATGATGAATATAATAATGAATTATGAATTAAATAATAAAGTCCCAATGAAATAAGTAAGTGCACAATGACTTATGTTTTTAAAATGGAGATTCTTGTGAGATTAGTCATAGACCACCTACTGAATACCCGCCACACTCTCCTCGTCCAGTATCATCCTTTAGTTTGTCCTATACTAGAATGAATATGAAATATAGATCAACACCCTAAAAATAATGAATATGATCCTGAATAATTATAGCTTCACTTCAGGGAAGAAAAATAATGAATGACTCAAGATTAATAGAATAAATACCAATATGTATCCCACAGAATGAAAAGTGATTGAAAGAGACATTAGATATAGGAATGAGATCAAAACCTATGATATAGTTATTTGGAGATCAAAAATTGTCAATAACAGATCCACTAACCTCTAGAATTAAAAACAATGATAATATGGGTATGATTAATAATTCATAAAAATATTTTGTTCTTTTACCCAAGAAATATATTATTGAATGATTTGGTTGCATAGTTAGTAAAATTGTGTGCCAATTGTGCTCGGATCACTATCTAAGGAGGGTACCAACATGTTTAGGAAATAGGGTTATAGAAACCATGAAATAAACTTTTAAGATAGATCTAATAAGCACTAAAAACCATCTACAAAATTAGTTCATCTTATCTATATGATTTCCTCGAACTGCAAAGCCTCTATCTACTCCCTTTCAAAACCTGTATAGTAAGGGTTACCAAGTTTCATGTCTTGGGTGGTTTATCCTAACAGTAAAACCATTCTATTTTTTCCAAAAAAATGGGATCTCGAATATAAAAAATCCCCAGACACCCAATAAACTACTTTGAACACATTATGTATCCTTATTAGGTCTAAAAAAATGTATTATACCAAATTTAAAATGGTATGTAATTTATAAAAAAACTAGGGTCCTATATTCCACCTTTCCTCCAATGTTTTTTCCTTAACATCTCAAATTCATCCTTATTCGTAACAAAAAAATCAATATAAAAACATATAAAATAATGTATTTGAATTCAAAAACAAATTATTCATAATGATACAATGTTAACCATTATAAATTAAACATTTAAAAAATTATTTTAATATAAATTTCATCAATTTGACTTAATATAAAATAAAATGTTATTAAATCCTAATTTCACATAATATTAATTGAAAAAAACTATCCAAAATACTTCTAGGATATGTCTGGTATAATTTTCACTTAATAAAATCTGAAAAATTTCTTTGGAACACTATTCTTAACATTATTCTTTTTTTCTAAAACTTTTTTCCTGGTTCTTCATTGTTACATATTTGTATTATGATCATTGACATTCCATGTTCACTAGTGACAAATACATCCCAAAAAATGTGGGATACATATATGTTATGATTAACTTAATGTACCTCTGAAATTTAGGATAGGGGATTGTGTGATTGATGTAAGGCATGAGTAGTCATGAATGAAATTGGGAGAATTTGAAGTTTAAACTCTTTGTGGATTATTTTCAATATTTTGTTCCATTAATGTTTAGAACAATTTATATAATATGGTTTTTGATAGATAGTTCAAATGGTGTGGATAAATAATAGACAATGAATTTATTCAACAATAGTTATTTGGATTGGTAGTGGAATTGATACACTATCATCATTTTTTGGGATACAAATGAGTAGCTGAAAAAAAACCACTTTAATTATTAATGAATTGTTTATTGAGTAAGTGAATCAGTGATTTTATAGATTTTAACATTTCATAGTATAATAACCCCCATCACTGATTAGTGATAACATTTTTCATTATACATCACAAAGATAATACGAGCATAATAGTGTGACAAGTTTTACCAATAAAAGATAGAATTCTAGTCATTACCTTGATCCAAAATATACTAAGGTCATATGAACAGTTGTTTTAATATATAGGTTTAATGATTAGGGTTTATCCTTGACTCTGTATTACATCAATTCACCTAGTGGTGATAGTTCATCCTACACTAAAAATAATGATACAGTTTTTGATATTAATAAGAAGAAATACATTTAGAAATAAACATTAATTATTAATATATTGCTTATATTTTGTTCCTTCAACATCCATTCTGTTATGCAGAACCACTACTTATTCTACTCGTCTGCCCTCGCGACACTACTCTCTCAATATTCTTTTTCATATCACTATAAAATTTCATAGTGAAATTTCCTTTTTTTTTTGGAATTTTAATTTCAAATTCAAATTATGCCACATTCATATTATTATAAATCTGGCATTTGATTATTTTCTCAATTGACCATGTTTATGAAATTAATTTTTTTTAATATAGATTTAAATATACACCAAAGTCATCAGATAAAGCTAAGTTAGTCTGAACTATTGAATATACCAAGAAAGAACTATTTTATGTTATAATCATGGCATTTACATCATATACTTTTGGTTATCAATGGTTTCTTTATAAATTCTATACAAGGTTGTTGTGTATTCAATGAAAATTAGAGTATAGGTCACATAATATCTTGAAACTCTAAAATCATACCAATATAAATATGTGGCATTGTTTGTGTACTATGATTTTGTCTTCTAATTATTCTATTAACAAAGTAATTTTCATAGTTCTTCGGTATGAAGGTAATAAAAAACTGTGACTGATATAAATAATACAATGATTACTATTTGGATTAGATATTCACTATGGCATAGACTTTCCAGATTTTCTAGAGCCTCCAAAAGTTGATCAGATAACCTCGATAGCGTAGACCTACACTATGGAATGGAGAACTCATTTTAAGTCTAATCTATTTCATGAACACATTTGTTATGGCATTGTATGATCTACTCAAGATTAGTTCGATGATTTTTGGATTGATTCATATTCATATACATCTCCAAAAAATTATTGCATCATTAAACCCCATTAGTTATATATTATCACTAAAAAAAATTCCCATTGAATTGTTTTAAAATTTTAATTATAATATGATTTATGAATATAAAAAATCAAACACACTTGATAATATCTTCTTATCTAAATATTTTCTCCCAAAATTCACAACAACCACCAAAGATCCTCTAGTAAAAAATAATATCCCCCTTTAAAAAATTTTGAAAACCAAGACACATAAATAAATATAAAACAAAGAAAAAATATCAATGGATAACCATTGATGTATTGTAAACCTATGTGATTAAATTCAGCGTTGGAAGAAATAACATTTAATAAATAATATCTTTCTTTCTATAAGATAGTGATCTATGTGAAACGTACTTAACATGAACATCACAATCATCAAATAAAAGTTCATCATCACACAAAAACAACATTAAAAACTAAAATGGTTCCTCACACCACTAATAATAACTATGAAAATAGTTCATACATGCTAAAATCATAGATTTCCCATTTTAAAAACTCTCTAGAAATATGTTCCTCCTATAACAGTAACTCTTATCATGGGTTAATCCCCCTTTATTGTATACTCACAATTTGAAAAAAAATTATAAAGATAAAAATAATAAATAGTTTATGGTATAATGTTTTCTCTCAATTTTATATAAATATCCAATAAACATACAATAGATGGGATAACTACAACACAACTAAGATCTATAAAGAGTGTGAAAGAATTCCTAATTTCAACTACAAATTATGGAATGATTCCTTCAAAAGTGGTTGGATGAACACATATTTAATTTTCTCTATTTTAGAAATGAATTGGATATTTAATTAATTATTCTACTCATATTCATTTATAATGTTATATATTACATAAATGTTCTAAGACCATGAATTTTGAACTATATTTTTTGAATGATTAATTTTAATTTGATTATCATATCTAAAAAGTAGTGGCAACATCACTTAAACTTTTAAAGCTACTAGTTGAGTCTTGATCCACGTGAGTTCTAGTCATGCATGAGTGGAATCCACATATTCGTCCCCAATATTTTATAGTATAATTTAAGTCATTCTTTATGAATGCTTATATAAAAATCTTGTTTAAAGAAAGGCCCAAGCACCAAATTAAGATCTTGTTCCAACAACACATCCTCCCAATAAACATCGAAAAAACATAAATAGATCAAGATTCCCTTCGATATAATATTTAATCATAAATTATATTGTGAATTTTATATGTCTAATTATTATATTTCCAGACATAAAATGTAAATCTTTTGTTGTACTTTGACACATGTGACAAAGTGTAATAATATAAATAATATCGAGGCTCGAGGCCTTCATGTAAAGTAATATTTTGATTAGCTTCCAGAGTTCCCATGGAATAAATTTCTTTCCCTAATAATATTTTTTAACGTTGTTACAACTAAAACATTCCTAGAAGTTGTTTTAAAATCCCCCATTAAAAAAATTTAACATCAGACTAACTTCTTTCTCTTGACATTGAAAAATATTATAAATATCTTGAGATATTTGAAATCCAGATAATTATCTCATCTCACCATTGAATGAAATTTCCAAGGTATTGTAAATATATTTTAAAAAAACTTCACAAGCTACATAAAAATTTATAGAAAAATAATTTCATCTATATGAATGATCACAATGAGAAATATCTCATTATCATCTTTGATGCGCATACTGATGTCAACTCTTCATTTTATAAAATTAATCATCTTTATAATAGTGTCACAATTATAATAACATTCTCATGGGGATAGATTTAACCTAGATAATGAAATATTAAACTTATAAACCAAATTATTATATTCAAAATTAATTAAACCACACATTTGTTTAACATATACATCCTCCTCTAATTCATTATAGTGATAGAAAAAATTGAAAATAATTCGAAAGATCTTGTAGTCACATTGTAATTCAATACAAAGAAAAAATCATATGGTTTTAAGTTTTTTAAAGGGTAAAAATATGTTTTATCAAATTCATATCATTTAACCTATTAATAAACATTATAAACCAAAAAAGATTTATTTTGGATCACACAAACCTTTTCCGCCATCTTATTAAATAACACCAAATTTCCCCAAAAAAATTTATATTCATTGGTCTTGGGTACCATTTAACAAGTCTCATTTGTTATAAATTGATAATGCTCTTAATTCCTTCCATCAATACACTATTGATCCCTCGTTGTTTATTGGAAATATTTTGGTTCAACATGAGAGTAAAATTATATATGAGATATTTTAAATAGTTTTATTATTGTGTGAATAAATTTCCCATGATTTAAAATCATATTTTATACCTAAAAATTAATTATAAAACATGGATGATGTTAATAAGATTGTTCTTCATCACTCAAATTTTTTTTAATTAACTTCATCTCCCAAAAAATCTTCCTTATTCTCACAATTATCTGATACATGACATTTTGTTTCAAAAAATATATATTCATAATTATTACTTTTATAAAAAATAGTTTTCATGAGAGTTATCATTATTTATGTGTTTGTAACTTTCATGTTAATATCATCAACATTATTCTTCATAAATATTCATCTTATACATATCACTATTGTTGAAAATTAAATATATTTCCATTCAATAATTTCAATTGTAATGGGAAAACTATTATTTTATAATCACATATCAAATGATAATGATGTGAAAATATTCTAAAGTAAGTGATTCACGATCATGTCTTTGAGAATATTCACCTTAGATTCAAACCTAACTATTATGATATAAAGTATCTTCTCAACTAGAATTTTAACTCCCTATCTTTTTATGAATTTTTATTCTTCAAAATTTTTTATTATTAAATATACTGTGTTACATAAAACATCCAATTAAACTATAAATAATTGAAAAATAAATTCAATATTTCACTACACACAATAATGGGTTTTCTTGCATTATATATAGAGTTCTAACAAAACTGAGATATAATATTAATATAGTTATTTACAAACAACCATTATAACATAGTGGTTAAACATAGTTATTTGAATAATAGAAATAGGATAATAAATAATACTTATAATTTTTTATATAATGAAATCATATTAATAAGAAAAGTTACTCATTTTTTTTGTAAAGTATTTATATTTTTTGAAAATACTATTTTTGTGAAAATAATTTTTATTTATTGTCATGAAAATTATGGAAATTAATTTTTCAGAGTTTTATAAAATAAATTTTTTAAAATATAAATAATTCATGAAATCATTAATTCAATAGTAACCTTGCCTGAATTTTAGGGACTTTTCATGAAAAGTTTCATTTTTCACTTGAATAGTGAAAATAATTATTTTTAATTGAAAGTTTTCTTTTCCATAAATTTTTTTATAAATATAAATTATATATTAAATTACTTTTAATGTGAAATTAGTTCAAATATTCATCCATAAATTCAATTTAGTCCATTTTATTCAATTTAATATTGAATTTTGATTAATAAAATTAAAAACTTTTTCATATTTTCTATTTAGAAACACACATTCTCATCACTTTTACAGGCTTAAAATTGAAATAAATTTTCAAAAATTATTCAAATTAAAATTTTATAAATTTATTAAATATTTTTAATTCTCATAATTTATATTATCTAATCTGTTTAGTTTAATTATTTACTAAAATGAATAGTACGAACAATAAATATTTTTTATCGTGGTTATGGTGATATTGGGTTTTAATAGGGGTTAAACTAAAAAGTGATGTGTTAAAAAGAATTGAAAACAATTCCAACACCCATTTTATAGAAATATTTTGATATTATATCCTATATTATCTAAATTTTTTCATTTTTTATCCTCTTTACATGATAAAAATGTGGGTTCCCCTCATTCCTTCCAAAAATTACAAGTGTGCCACTCGCATCACTTATAAATGGACACCCCATATCTTACCTTCATCATTACCGTTATAACATTTTGGATCCCAAAAATCCCTATCCAAATAAATTCAAAAAATCCATCCTATAATTTTATAATTCTTATTCTAGATATTAATCCATCCTAGTAAAGATTTTGGTGAATAACTATGGAGGATACCCAAAAAAGAGGTAACCTTGATCAATGAGCGTTTCTATTTAATTTCATTCTATATATCCCTTGATTATTATTAAATAATTATGGTATAATAGATATATAATATTACATAAACTTATATTTTTTTAATGTTTATGCAAGGACCTATAATTATATCACTTTTATCAATTGGGTTACGAAATCATTGTTCAAGTGTATGGTAAACTATCCCATCAGAAACTAATGTCATTATTTTTTTCATTACCACCTATCAATGATATGAATAATGATGTCTTTTTTGTTTATATATGATATCTATGATATTATTATGATTTTTTTATTATTATATCCCACATAAAATTTACTTTCAATTCCATGGGAATAAGATAACACCGTTCAGGTGTATGAAGGACTACCACCGTACAAAGTGATTTTATCTTTTCACGTATTACAAGGATGTTAATAAGGATGTTTTTAATTAAAATTTATGATATTAATGACATAAAAATAATTCTGTAATGATTATATATTATATAAATATCTACCACTCAATCTAACAAGAAAAATGAAAAAATGTTCATGTGTATGTATGACCAACCGTCTCCGTGGATAGTGTATTTCATTTTATATAACTAAATTTTTATTGATTAATATAATTACCTATATAATTAATATATATTGTTTTTATATAATATTTCACGTTCTATATATTATGAATTTATGATAAAATCTATAGAACAAAAAATAAAAAATCAAATCATATATGAAAAATATGGTTACTACCTAAAAAGTAAGTTTAACTTTGAATTTTTAATATACATATAATAAAACATCATAAGAAAATAATATAAGGTGTCATATATATAAATATATATCATTAATAAATCAATAATAATACTAAATTTATTATAAATTAGTTTTGAATGTGTACAATAGAGGCCAAGAATTAAGGTAAGATATTTTTGTCTCAATTTTACATCATTAAGACAAACATTATGTTATGCAACTATGTTGTTCCATGATATATATATACATCCAATATGACATGTAGTATAATGAATAAATTTTTTCAATATAATTTTAATTACATATTATTTTATTATTTCATGGTGATTATGATTGGAAGTTACCAAAGAGGTAAGGAATTTATGTTATAATCTTAATTTTTATCTACATTGTTTATGATTATGTTTCATAGGATAAAATATTATTCTATATATCTCAATAAACAAATGAATACTCATATCCTATTTTTATTCTTGATTCTATCAAGTGATAGCATAATTTTCCCACACATTGGTACATCAAATAATTGAGAAAATGTATTTTTATGAATGTCTGACTTTATTTTTCTCTTCAATTAAAAATATTTTTCCCCCCAAAATAATTATTTCTAATTTTTTTTTCCAAAATGTTATGTTTCCATCCTATATATTTAAAAAAAAATTACCCATGATTTATTTTTTTACAATTTTGTTTTAAATTAATATGCATTAAATTTTCCAAACAATTACCATTAGAATTTTCATGTAAATGTCAAATGAAATATTTTTTTAATTCATACATCATGAAAAATGTAATATAATTATTTGGTTTGAAGAATAATTTATAATTATTTAATGTTTTTTGTAAAGTAAAATATTCAAAGGGTTTTATGCTTTATAATTTTTTTCAATTTAGAATATATATTTACTTCATGAATTTTTTTAAAATATCAATAAAATTCATTTTCCTTCCATGATTGAATCTATTAATGTTACCAATTCCATAATAAGGATATGATCCATTGTTAAAATTTTTATTCTTTTTATGAAGGTTTTATTTTTATTATGGAACGATATATATGAAACATATTTCTCTTCCACAAGTTATACCATATTAAAATTCTCTTGAAACCCACATTTTCCATGGGATACAGTATAATGAAATGATAAAATGATTATGAAATCTGTCTCTTTTATATAGATTATGATATCATGAAATGATTATGAATCCCATTTAATTTCATGGGTTATGATATGATTAATGTTTTATCATCTTGTGCCACACATAAATATGTTTTCATATTGAGTTCGGTGGGACCTGTATCTCCTTTCAATGCATTGGGTAAATATTTTTATCTTTTGAGATAGATAGGACTTGCACATTGTGAAAACCCAGTTTAATAAGGGAAATTTTCCCCTATGATAGTCTTGGGAGTGAACTGTGACTACTTTGAGTGTTTGGGGTGTGAAATCATTCTACAGTGATATCGTTTAAAATGAAACATGACTAATATAGAAATTTGTTTCTATGATTACGTGTGTCCTACAATTTTTTTTATTTGAATGTTATGCTCCCTTGTCTCATGTCTCATGTTCATTGGTTTCCTTATGATTCATGTCTTATGAACTTGCAATCATTATTCCATGACTCGATATTATGATCTTTGGTATGAGGGGTATGGATTCCAAATATTATTTTCCTGGTTACATACTCACATGTTCATTTCTTTCTTATAAGTCTCCCTTGCTTACACTAACTTGGCATATGAGATCACCCTTTCCTATTTTTCCTTTCCATTGTTTATGAAGACAATTATTATGTATGATTTTTATGTGAAAGGTGATATTTTTAAATATAATAGTGGGAGATTAGGCGATTTACATAATTTTTTTTATGTTTCCAATGAAACAAAACTTTTATGGTCCCAAGTAATATGTTTGAGTAATGTGATGAATATTACTAAGAAATGATTTAATATCTATCTACGATGATCTTAGGTTTCTATAGTTCGTATTATTAGAATATATTAGATATCCTATGGAAACTATGATGAAAACACCACTATTGAATATCTATGGATATGTATAAGGATAAGTCTATGGAATAGTATAAGTATAGGAAAAGTTTGAAGAATTTTTGGTAATCGATAGAGTGGGTGGTTTCTAAAAAATTATGTCCCTATATATATACAACAAGTTGATGCTTCTAGGCCTAAAGGTAACAATGGGTAATAAATCAGAGAAGGGTTCATTGATCTTGACTTGATCATCAACTGGTGAATGAAAATAATCCTTTCTACACACCTGGATTGACACTCTCAAGGGATATGTCTTAAAATTTACAAACTCTTTGTAAACCATCATTAATAATTTGAATATAATGAATGGCCCTGGAGAAACCTAATGTGCCATTTATTAAAAATTGGTATCTTGATTTAGACATCAAATTAGTTATTTTCCATTATTATGTGGTTTTTCATTGTGATTATTATTTCTTACGCAATTATTTTTTGATTTAGTCAGTGTATTGTCATCAGAGGATACATGTTAATGTTGAGTATGATGGGAAATTTAATGATTTTCCACTGGATAATCCAAATATAAGGGGATGTGAAATGAAAATTCTCACTCTTATTCATTCAAAACATTATCATGGCATGTTTCGAACTCAGATTACAAGTGAAAAAATTAGGGGAAAACATTCTATTCAGTCCTTTATGAGGTAATATCCCCCAATTTTCAGTTGGAATATTATCCACTATTTGTAGAACAATTTATCAGTACCACTAAAAGTATATATTCTATTCTCTAGAAGTTATAAAATTATAAAGAAACATTGGATGTATATTAGTTTGAAGGTGAAGTATATTAATGGGGGATGTTTTTTTTCAGGAATATGAGGAAACATGAAAAAATTGAATCCATGAATTGGGATTTTTTCAATAATATGTTTTTTAATAAGTATATTCCTTGTATTATTAATAAAATTATTGACATAAATTTCCTTTAGATAAATAAAAAGGATGATAAATCTATTAGTACCAATGACAAAAATATTACAAGGCATGTTAGGTAATCTTCTGGTATTATCAACCCACCACAAAGTAAATTTAATAAATTCTTTATTGGATTAGGCTGAATTCACTAACAGCCATTACATAAGAGACTTATGTAGAAGTGAAGAGATTATTTAATGTGCTATAATGGTAAGATAATTTTTTATTTAGTAATAAATCTCATTTTTTGGATGATAATAGAAAAATTAAATTAAAATGAAAATATATTCCCTATAGGGAGAGGAAAATGATCTTTCATTTATGCTCCATGTTTGGGTATAAGAATGGAGAAAATTTTCTTAAGGGGTCTGGAAATTTCTTATTTACTGTAGAAGGAAAGTTCATCGGGTAACTAATTTTTTATGTGATGGGAAAATTTAACCTAACATTTTGAATAGAGATAAAGCTACAAAGAATAGACCAACCACACTCTAGTGTTTCAATTGTTAGTATAAACAAAAATATGCTAAAAAATTACCTAATTTGAATATTGATGACGTTAATCAACAAAAAATCTTTATTTGTTGAAACAAAATAGTATAATTCGTTCAATCAAAAATCTCTAATGAGGGGTACAATAATGTCATGGTCAAAGGTATACATAAAATTTAATCTATAACTCTTAATGCCTCATTTGTCTCTAGATCTACCTATTCTATCATAAGTAAAACAATTTCTATGGGTATCAAGATTCTAACAAAATGAATAGATGTAGAATTAGTATTGATACACCCTAATGGTACGATGATTATATCTCGAGTATATGATTCTTTTATGGTTTATATTAGAGATAAAAATCCTCTATAAAATATTATCACTCGTCCTCTCATTAAATTTGATGTCATATTGTGAATGGATTATATTTATCTACATAAATCCCAAATCAATTATTAGGGAGATTATTTCATGTTTTATATTCCAAACAAACTAATGATCATAAGTCAATGTGATGATATATTTTAACTTCTATTCGAGATCACTTCCATTGTTTGGGTCATAAGCCCCATTCAGAAGTGGCGTTTTTCTGTGATGGTTAGGAAGAAAATGGACATCGATTATATGAATATTGTGACAGAATTTGTTGATGTCTTTCCAGAATACTTTCTCATCCTTTCACTAAAACAATAATTTTAGTTCTGAAAAGAACACATACATGGTAAGACACCAAATTTAATGGGACCATGTAGAATGTCCCCTATTGAGTTGCAATAATTGATGAAACAACTATATTAAAACCATGATAATGGATTCATTTTTCCATGTGTACAACCATAGGGTGCACCTATTTTTTTTAAAATGATGATGCAATAATGTTACTCTATATTTATTGTTATTAGTTGAAAAAGATCACATTTAATAACAATTCTCCTTTTCCCCATATTGATGTCTTGATTGATTAATTATGCAGGGCTGGATAAATATCCATGATTGGCCTTCCTTTAGGTTATCATCCATGTAGGGTCATGAAGGAGGATATACATATGAAAAAATTATTTTCATATTATAGATAGTATGAATATATAGTAATTCCATGTGGTCTCACCAATTCATTTTCCATATTCTTGGATGAAATTAATAATGTATTTGTAGATTAGCTTGATGGGTTTCAAGCTATATTTATAGACGAAATTTTTAATATTCAAAAAGTATGTGAGACCATGAAGACAACTTGATAATTAATATAATGACCCTGTGTAAGGATAAATATATGAATATTTTAAAAACTATTATTTTTAGATGAATTTTTTTTTATTGTTTCGATCATATAATCACAAGGGATTTTAAATCCATAGATCCCTTAATAACAGTGGCTATTGTGTGTTGAATAGGAATGACTATAGTGATTGAAATCCATAGTATTCATGGTTTATCATGGAATTATGGATGTTTTGAAGCGAATTTATAATACAAATAAAATCCTTTTAAAAAGTTAACTCGGTTGGGATCAATGTTCCCCTAGATAAGTTATTGTTTTAAAATTTTAAAGGAACCGAAGATAACATTAATCAGTGGACCTATTCTTAGATTTCACTACAGTGGAGAAGGGTTTTAAATTTTTATTGAGGCATCTATGAATATATTGGGCTGTGTTCTTATGTATAAGGAAATGGTTATATCTTATGCCACATGATAATTGAATATTCATCAGTAAAATTACCCAACTCAGGATTTAGAGTTAGCTATTTTCATTTCGGCATTATATATATAGAGGAATTATCATTATACAGAAAATAGTTATAGATATGTTGATCATAAAACTTATATGTTTGTATTTACATATAATGAGTTTAACATGATCCAAAAAATATATATATTGGGTTTTAAAGATTATGACTTCTCAATAAGTTACCACCCTAGGAAACCATTTAAGGCGAATGGTTATTTTAGTTTAAAGTTTCATGAATGTTTATTCATTATGAGGATTATAGAATATTCAAAGTTTATATATATTCAATGTATGGTTCTCTTAATCTTAATGGAAGGGGAAAATTTTATCCCTCAAAATTAAATGTTCAACCATCTATCCATGTAAATCTTAAAGATGCATATATGGAATATGTAGAATTATGAGATATGGTAAGAATTATTCTTGGGTATAACATTGATCATTATGGATTTATATGGTTCATAAACCATATATGTGTTAGAAACATATAATATTTTAAGAATTATTTATTATAGGAAACTCATATTTCATAATTCTCTATTCATTAGAGATGTATAATGATAGATGTAGATTTGAAAGACTGTTTATTGTGGGATGGAATGATGAGAGATACTGTAGAGATTAAATCTCAATGCTTGGTATGTCAACTAGTAAAAGAGGAAAGAAAAAATTTCATGGGGGTGATAAATTAATTACTAGTACTATAATTAAAATAGAAAAAAATCACCATTGATTTTTTCATTGGACTCCCAAAAATATCCAAAGAGAATAATCCTATATGTATTGTAGTTGATCTCCCAACAAAGTCTGTGCAATTCATCGATATCATATAAGACATATATGTAAGCTGTCTTTCAAGGACACATGTTAAGTATGTTGTAATGTTGCATGGATTACCACATTCTATTATGAATGATTAGGAACTGAGGTTCACCACAAATTCTAGAGAAATATTCCAAAATAACTTAATAGAGAGTTTTGTTTCATCATTATGTATCATCATCATATATATATTTAGTCTGAGAGAACAATTCCAGACCTAAAGGATATATTGAGATATTATTATTTTTATTTCAAAGGTTGTTGGGATCACCAACTTTAACCAGTTATGTTTTCATACAATTATTACATTCAATGAAAAATTTATATGTATCCTTATATATACCCTATTGTAATGAAATGTAGAGATCTGGTATTCTAGAATGAACATGAAAAAATTAGACCTAAGATTGGTGATGTCACACCCCGACTGGTCAACGTGTGACTTGTACGCGAGTTATAAGACTGTGCGACAAGCACGCAGTTGATCCTGTAAGTGGTCGATGCCATGTGACACGGTTTGAGCATAGTTTGCTCAATCACGCACTTCACAGCATGCGGGTCGTACGACTGCTCGACTTTAGAATAATTTAATTAATTAATTATTGCTCGACTTTAGTCTAATAAAAATATTGTCTTTTCAATTTTTTTATATAATATTATTATTGTTGTTCTTATTTTATATATATATATATATATAAGTATATATATGTTACATATTTATATTTGTATATAAAAAAATAAAAAAAATCTGACCCTAACCTTCCCCAATTTCCCCCTGCGCGTAGCGCCCCCCCTGCCCTCACTCTGCTTGCGCGGCTACCCTCCCCCTCTCCATCTGGCCACATGGCGGGCCCCCATTGGCGACATCCCAGTGCTCCGGCCACCTCCTCTTTGCTGACGCCTCGCCATCTGCCGGCCAGCTCCGCCCCTCCCCTCCTCTCTGTACCATCGACCCGCTCCCACTCCCTGCACCGTCCACCGCCTAGCCGCGTCGGCCAGCTCTAATCCTCCTTCCTCGGCCGCTCGCCACCACCCGAAACCCCCCTCCACAGCCGGATCTCCCCTGTTCTGGCGACATCCCACTGCCTTGAACCTGCCGCGCCGTTTTCCACCTCCGCTCCCGGCCATCGCCTTCCCTCTCCTCGGGCAGCCCTCCTTCTCACTCGGCGAACCTCCCGCAACCTCGATGCAGGTGCATTCCACTTCCTTGGGTTGTTTTCATATTTTGATAGGTTGTATGGTTGGGTTTTGGGTTTTGGTTGTTTTGATTTTGGTGCAAATGGTTATACTATCTTGTTTTTAGGATTACATAAATTCTTGTGATTTTTTTTCTCTAGTTTCAAGTTTGCGCGACGATGTGTCGTGACATGCCGGTCCACACTCAAAAAACCGAAATAGAGTGCGATTATGTTTTATCACCAACATTTATGTAAGGATATTTTTATTCATTGTTATATATTCTTATGCCAATTTATGTATGAAATTGAGTTGCGGACCCCTGAGGTCTTTATCTAGTCCAAAGTTAGATTTATCTGAGTTGTTAGATTTGGCAATGTTTTTCTGTTTCCATTGTAGGATATATATATAAATATATATACCGATGGTGTATAGGTATATAGTTATATATATATATATTCACTTCAAGGTCACGTGCGTTTTGGACATGGGTTAACCGAGGTTGTGCAGTTGGTCTGCAGAGCGTCATTCCTCCTTCCGTTGGGGTTCTACCATTTTCGCACGTGTCGAGGTAGGTGATCCAACCATTTTCCCTTCTGATTCAATACATGAGCACTTGAATATTTTCAATTAATTCTTATATAGTATTTTCATCTCCATTATATTTATGAAAAACATCTAACAAGGTTATAAAGTTGTTTTAAATTTCTAGAAGTGGTTTCGATGTAGGTTTATATGAAATGCATGTGTTATTGGTAAAGTTAAATTGAATTCCCTATGAAGTGTTTGATTGAATTCAATGGTTACTCGGGTTTGAAAATGTAAAATTGGTTTGGTGTGTTTTTAGTTAACAAAATTATACACTTATGAGTTGTTTTAGAAAAGTTTTGAAAATGGTGATGATTTGAAAAAGAATTTTTTTTTAAAAAAAAGTTTTGTGAAAGGACCGGGTTTGGTTTCAATACTAAAGTGTTTTATGAAGTATGGGTTCTATTGTGTTCCTCCTAAAAACTAGATGTTCCATTAGATGTTGGCACATCTATGGAGCGCTAGGTGCTCACATGGATGTGCCTCCAAATTAAAATGACAAATTAAAACTATATTTTCTTAAAACTAGATTTTTAATGAATGGTTTGGTGTTTAATAAAAGGGAGCGGAAGCATGGTTGGCCCAGTTGGATTTTGGTGTCATTTGAATGGTTGTTTAGTGTAATGGTATGTTTGAAATTTTAAAATGTAAAGTGATGATTGTGTTGGATTTCGAGAAAGGTGGATGTGCCCAATTGGAAACCCAACCCATTTCTGAAATGTTTAATGGTTCTAATATTGTGAAGTCCTGGTTGGCACCTTATTGAATGTGAAAGTACTTTTGATGTGTGCATGCTTGTGGGGCATCCCTACAGGGGGACTTCCCTTGAGGTTTGTCATGTAGCAGTGTCCGTGTAAGGGGTTGGCTAGTGCGGTGAGATGAGTCACGCGTGCGAGGACCTCCCACATACATAGTATTACTAAAACCACCATGGGTTCCTGGGTGTCCTTTAGAATATCGAGTGACGGTTGCTAGCCAGCCCCTATTAGATGGGTTGGTTCCCCCTTGGTAGGTAGGCCTTGTGGGGCGTGCCACTGGTTGGCTGTTAGGGCAGCCAGTTGGTTATTTACTATGGAGTACCACGCCGATAGGTAGTCTGAAACCGAGTACGTCCAAGGTTTTTCTAGGGATGTTTCGGATCGCCCATGGTTATTTCTTATATCTTCTTGTTTACTTTTACTTGCAGTTGGTTTTCATCATTTACTTACTACATTTTCTTCTTTTATGCAAATGTGATAAACATGGATTTGAAATTTAGTTTTTAAGAAATAAATTGTTTTGAAAAAATAGGATGTTGCGTGTGTTGGTTTTGAAATGGTAAATTAGGATCCTTCTCCTTTAAAAGGTTAAAACCCTATTTTCAATTATTGTATTTTCAAAGTAGTGTTATTTGGGATTGTTTCTGGAATGTGGACGTGGTTGGATTCTGTGGTTTACATTGGCATTCCTACTGAACATTTTTAATGATCACACCTATATTATCATTTTAGTTGTAGGTTCCCTTGCTCAGGTTTTCATGGATGAGATTCTCATTATGGGATCAAGGTTGGCCTTAGTAGGGAGGTGACTGAAGGTTCACAAGGAGGTATATGCAGTTTTGTTTCTTTTGGCTGCTAGTTTTTATTTTTATCTTCAGTTTTCATTTTTCTATTTATCTCTTTCGCATGGGAAAAATCATTCCCAATTATTAATGTTTTGATTCCCGACACTTATTTCCATCCCGGGGGGATTGGGAACGCCCCTTGGGACTTTCCGCGAGCCAGCTTGGGTGACTGGCTCAGGGTCGACCCAGGCTGGTTCGTGACAAAATGGTACTAGAGGAGACCCGTGATATTTGGGATGTCTGGTAGAAGGAGATTAGGGTTGTCGGGGATTAGGAGGTAGGTTAAGAGTCGGTGCCTGATCCCCACCGCTCGTGACGAGACCTGAGTTGCCGGGGTTAGTCTGGGATTTGAGTCTTCTGTCTTTGGTTATTTTGCATTGAGGGATGAAAATGGGAGCGAATCGGTTCACATTGCGGCCTCACATGGGGTGGTGACCCATGTGGATTCCAAGTGCCCGGTTTAAGGTCCTCATAGAGTTATGTCTTACTTGGGGCATGACTCACCACCATGTCACCGAGTTAAGTACATACACTAGTCCCTCATTCCGATGGTTTATAGTTGGTTGTGTTTCATTTTAAACTCGGTCTATGTGTGTGTGTGTGTGTTGAAAATGAAAGTTATTTCGAAATGAAAAAAAGCGTTTCTTCCAAATTGTTTATGAAATTAGTAAAGTGTGTTTTTAAAGTGAAAGTGTATTTGGTTTGGAACCATATGGTATGTGTGTGGATTTGGTAAGGAAAGAAGTGTTTGAACCTTGGAACTCCTTATGGAGGGTCACATATGCGTGGGTATGTACAGAGTGTGCGTAGGGGGACATGTATGCAGATGATGTGAGAGATATTGAATGAACGAACGTGTGATGGTTCATAAGGTGCCATAAGAGGGTTTTAAAATTTTAAAGAAAAGAAGGTTTTGGAATTTGATTTTTTCTTGTGATTGTATATGCTTGGCTTAGTGCCATCTTGCTTTGGATTGAGTCGTTTCTTTGATTGAGTTTTGGCTTGATGCTGATTCAAGTTATGTTTTTCGTGTTGTTCTGAGTATGTCGGCCAGAAAGGTCACTAAGGTTACTAACAAGTCATGCCCAGTTTTACGTTCTTTTTGCATATTGGCTTTCTATGAAAGTAATCAATGTCTGTTAAGGACAGGTGTGTGGTCGTGGAATTAGTGTGAGCCTTCAGGTTGGGAACTCCCAGGGTTGTTAGGGTTCGTACCTTCTCAGGTTTATTTCAGGGTCCAGTTTTGGACTAGTAAAGGTGAAGTGTCTCACAATCGTTGAATTTTGGGGTGTGTTTGATGGTAATTGTCTCTAGTGAAGGTTCATCATCTGTAATAGAGTGCATGCCAAAGGAACCTATCTCCAAGACACCATCTCCGTTGGTGTAGACATTCATATTTCCTAACTTTTCTCTTGCGTGTCACTAGTGTGCCCTCTTTGGGAATTATAAGCCATCATCTTGAATACCTTTGAAAACGTGCCACAATGGTGGTCGTTTTAATCGTCGAGAAGAAGGAGAAGTTGGTAATGGAGAATGCAAATGCTTGACTGTGAGGCAAGAGATGCTTCAGTAATCAGATCCCCAACCATAGGTCTCTGGGTGAAGCTCGCACACAGTCAAGAATTTCCGAGAGTGTGGAACCTTGTTCCAGTCCATGTTTTCAGCCTTCAAAGGGGAAATATCCAAAAAATTTCATATTCTATTCTTTTCATCATTGTAAGATCACCTTTGTTGCGGTCGTGCGATGAGCTTGTTCTACTGTAATCCATGCTACCTCATCTTCTCTTAGTGTAGTTTCTAAATCATCCAGTTTCCTTGAAGGGTGTTGGGTCTGTGACTAAACGAATCCATTTGGGTCTTGAGAATGGTCTCCGCTGCATACATCAGGGGAATGTTGGTTCTGTGAAATTTATGTGTGTTGTGTCTGGTTTCTTTATTAGTTCAGGTCACTTTCTGTGAGTTTTCATTTAGTGTGTGTGAGTATTGTAGGGGATTCCTCTTTCCTAGTGTCTTGGTGTGCCGGTTTCTTCCCAGAATGGTTTTAATCCTAGAAATGGAGTTGTTCTGTTAGCTTTTAAAAGGAGGGATGAGTTTAGTTTGGGGAGTTTCCCTGTTACCTCCCCCCCCACCCAAGGGTGGCGTGCCTGAGTTTCAAGGTTTACGTGTTAGTAAATTCTTGTGGTGGGGAGAACCCTCTCGCGTTCTCCCTTCAACCTCGATCAATGATCGTGCTCGAGTTAGTCAGGTGTGTTTGTGTTGGTAATGATCTCATCGAGTCTCTCAGTTTCTTCTGGTTTTTCCTGGGCACAGACTTGAATTATACTAACTTTTGGCTTGGTGACATTCTGGGGGAAAAAAGTGTTTGTGGTGGGGAGAATTGTCCCACCCCGACCGGTCGACGTGTGAGTTGGGCGTGAGTTATAAGACTGTGCGACAAGAACACATTTGAACCTTTAAGCGGTCGATGCCCTGTGATACGGTTTGAGCGCAGTTTTCTCAATCACACAATTCATGTCACGCGTGTCGTGTGACTGCTCGACTTTAGAATGTTTTAATTAATTAATTATTGCTCGACTTTAGTCTTATAATAATGTTGTCTTTTTGATTTTTTTATATAATAATATTATTATTGTTCTTATTATATATATATATAAGTATATATATGTTATATATATATATATATTTGTATATAAAAAAATCAAACCCTAACCTTCCCCAATTCCCCCCTACGCATAGCGCCCCCCCCTGCCCTCACTCCACTCACGCGGCTCCCCCCCCCCTAAACTTCTGGCCATGCGGTGGCCCCCCACCGGCGACATCCCGATGCTCCGGCCGCCTCCTCCTTCCCGACGCATCGTCGTCCTCCATCCCGCTCCACCCCTCCCCTAGTCACCGCGCCATCGTCCCGCTCCCGCTCCCTGCATCGTCCGCCACTGGCCGCACCGGCCAGCTCTGCTCCTCCTTCCTTGGCCACTCGCCGCCGCCCAAAACCCCCCTCCCCAGCCGGATGTCCCCGGTTTCGGCACCATCCCACTGTCTTGAACCCACCGCGCCGTTTTCCACCTCTGCTCCCAGCCATCGCCTTCCCTCTCCTATGGCAGCCCTCCTTCTCACTCGGCGAACATCCTGCAACCTTAATGCAGGTGCATTCCACTTCCTTGGGTTGTTTTCTTACATTGATAGGTTGTATGGTTGGGGTTTTGGGTTGCGGATGGTTTGATTTTTGTGAAAATGGTTATACTATCTTGTTTTTAGGGTTACATAAATTCGTGTGATTTTTTTTCTCTTGTTTCAAGGTTACGCGACGATGTGTCGTGACATGTCGGTCCACACTATGAAAACCGCGATAGAGTGCGATTATATTTTATCACCGACATATTTTTATGCATTGTTATATATTCTTATTCCAATTTAAGTATGAAATTGAGTTGTGGACTCCTTAGGTCTTTATCTGGTCTAGAGTCAGCTTTATATGAGTTGTTAGATTTAGCAATGTTTTTCTGTTTTCATTGCAGGATATATATATATATATATCTATGGTGTATAGGTATATTGTTATATATATATATATGTGTAGATATGTATATATTTATATGACTACACTTCAAGGTCACGTGCGCTTTGGACATGGGTTAACCGAGGTTGTGCAGTTGGTCTGCAGAGAGTCATTCCTCCTTCCGTTGGGGTTCTACCGTTTTTTCACGTGCCGAGGTAGGTGATCCATCCATTTTCCATTTTGATTCAAACAATGATCACTTTAATGTTTTCAATTAATTCTTATATAGTATTTGCATCTTCATTATATTTATGAATAACATCTATCAAGGTTATAAAGTTGTTTTAAATTTCTAAAATTGGTTTCAATGTTTGTTTATATGAAATTCATAGGTTCTTGGTAAAGTTAAATTGAATGCCTTGTGATGTGTTTGATTGAATTTGATGGTTATTGAGGTTTGAAAATGTAAAATTGGTTTGGTGTGTTTATCTTTAAAAAAATTATACACTTATGAGTGGTTTTATAAAAGTTTTAGAAAATGGTGATGGTTTGAAAAAGACATTTTTGTTTTTAAAAAGTGTTGTGAAAGGACCGGGTTTGGTATCAATACTAAAGTGTTTTATGATGTACAGGTTCTATGGTGTTCCTCCAAAAAACCAGATGTGCCATTAGATGTTGGCACATCCATGGAGTGTTAGGTTCTCACATGGATGTGCCTCCAAATGAAAATGACACATTAAAACTATATTTTCTTAAAACTAGGTTTTTGATGAATGGTTTGGTGTTTAAAAAAAATGGAGTGGAAGCGTGGTTGTCCCGGTTGGCTTTTGGTGTGAGTTGAATGGTTGTTTGGTGTAATGGTCCAATTGTAATTTTAAAATGTAAAGTGATGATTATGTTGTATTTTGATTAAGGTGGGTGTGCCTGATTGGCAACCCAACCCATTTGTGAAATGTTTAATGGTTATAATGTTATGAAGGCCCAGTTGACACCTTATTGAATGTGAAGTAACTTTTGATGTGTGCATGCTTGCGGGGAATCTCTACAGGGGGACTTCCCTTGAGGGTTGTCGTGTAGTGGTGTCCCTGTAAGGGGTTGGCAAGTGCGGTGAGATAAGTCACATATGCGATGTCCTCCCACTTACACAGTATTACTAAAACCACCATGGGTTCTTGGAAATCCTTTAGAATATCGAGTGACGGTTTGTAGCTAGCCCCAATAAGACGGGTTAGTTCCCCCTTGGTAGGTAGGCCTTGTGGGGCGTGCCACTAGTTGGCTATTAGGGCTGCCAGTTGGTTATTGACTATATAGTACCACGCCGGCAGGTAGTCTAAAAACGAGTACTTCCAGGGGTTTTCTAGGGATGTTTAGGATCACCCATGGTTATTGCTTATATCTACTTGTTTACTTTTACTTGTAGTTGGTTTTCAGTTTTTACTCACTACATGTTCTTGTTTTGTGCAAATGTGATAAACATGGATTTTAAATTTAGTTTTTATGAAATGCATTGTTTGGGAAAAACAGGTCGTTGTGTGTATTGGTTTTGAAATGGTAAATAAGGATCCTTTTCCTTTAAAATGTGAAAACCATATTTTCTATCATTGTATGTGCAAACTATTGTTTTTTGGGATTGTTTCTGGAAAGTGGACGTGGTTGGATTCTGTGGTTTACTTTGGCATTCCTACTGAGCATTTTTAATCCTCACGCCTATATTATCATTTCAGTTGCAGGTTCCCTTGCTATGTTTTTCATGGATGAGTTTCTCCTTATGGGAGCAAGGTTGGCCTTGGTTGGGTGGTGACCGAAGGGTCACAAGGAGGTATGTGTAGTTTTGTTTCTTTCTGATGCCAGTTTTAATTTTTATCGTCAGTTATTATTTGTCTATTTATCTCTTTCGCATGTGCCAAATCATTCCCAATGATTAAAGTTTTGATTCTCGGCACTTGTTGCCATCCCGGGTGGATCGGGAACGCACCTCGGGACTTGCCGCGAGCCGGCTCAGGTGACTGGCTCATGGTCGACCCGGGCTGGTTCGTGACATGTGAAATAATTATAGACCAGGTTATGGAAACTTAGTAACACACGAAGAATTATATAAGTCAAAAGAAACTTTATGTTGATAATCACCATTGGAATCTAGAATTTTAATTTTGTGACAACATGATTCTACAAAAAATCTATATGGATGTTGGTTAAAAAATTCAAAAATAATAGGAAACTAACCCCTATTTATATCAGCCCCCTTGGAATTATTGATCATATGAGGATGGTCAATTATCTCATTGTACATTGATAAAACCTCTCCCAATTATATGACATATTCCACATATCTCTCACGAGTATATACATAGCTAAACATTCACATTTACTTAACATTGAGTTCATACCACTGGAGAAGATCATTCATTTAAGGAATTGTTGGAGGATATTCTAGATCATATAGAGAATGTTTTATAATATAAGACCACTCACTCGGTAAAATATTTGTGGTGAAACCATCAGTATGAAAAATCTACGTGGGAACATAAGTAAATGATGAGGTATAATTATTTTATTTTTTGTGTGAGAGTGATAAATTTGAAGTGTGAAATTATATTTAAGGTGGGTAAAATGTAAGACCATGAGTTTTTATGAATTTTTTCATTGAATAAATGAAATTTCATAAATAGTTTACAATACTCAAAACACCATGGTTATATTTTATTACACGAAACACCATGTTATGCTAGTGCTACCCAAAACACTGGGTTAGATTTCGTTACTCACTGATTCTTTAAAAAATCAATATATATTAGTTGTATATTTATCTAAAAAACCATTACAACATAACCATTAAACTAAGTGATAACAATATTAATACATATATTGTAGATATTAATTGTAATGGTTTTATATAAATTAAAAATATTTCTAAAATACTTTTTATTTTAGTTAATGTCAATATATGTTTCGAAGATAGTATTTTCTCAAACAATGAATTTTATTTTATTTTTTAAAAATTATAAAAATAACACATTTAAAAAATAATTTTTTTTTAAATAAACATCATTTTTGAAACCATCATGTCAAAATTAGTATATGGTGAACTTTTATGGTATTTATAAAAAGATTTGTATTTTGATGAATATGGGAAATATATGATTTTAATTAAAAAATAACTTTCTATTTACCTTGTTTATAAAGATAAGTTATAATTTAAATTGGATTTAAATAAAATTTATATATTAATAAATCGATTAATCTAATTTATATCGTCATATTCAATTTCATGTTTAATTTTTTTAATAGAAACATTGTAATGCATTGATCATTTTAAGTGTAAAACCACACTTTGAATTCAAATATGTGTGATTAATTTAAAAATAATTTTTTTCAAATCTAGGAATGATATTAGAAAAAAATCCACAATTACAATCAGAATAATTCATATCATCTAATAATGTCTACATAATTTTCTATCCAAATTAATATTAAAAACAGTAAAATTATTTATCACGGAAAAGGTAATACTACTTTAAGAAAGGTTTTAAAATAAAACGAAAAGGGTTAAAATAACCCAATAATTTTACAACTTCAATTTCATATCTATATTTCATCTTTATATTATATATTATTGATAATGGTTCATTATTGGATCCTCTTGACACGAACAAATGTGGATGCACTATTTTCATTAATAAAATTACTATTATGCAACTCACCCCACTTATAGAAGGTCACCCATTATACTCTCTTCATGAAACCATAAGAAACATTGGATAATAACGATCCAAATTATTTCCCACCATTCATACTCTCATTTAAGAAAAATTATTATGGATATAAAACCATCCTAGAAAGGCATTGGTGAAAACCGAAAGAGGATACCTAAAGAAGAGGTAACCTTCATCAACTAGAATTTTTTTTTCATCTCTTCCTCCATATACATAAATATTTAATAAAAATTTATAATTTTATAAAGGCATTATCATACATTTACTGGGAAATTTTTATGTTAAAATAATGACCTACAACCGTATCTACTTCCATAAAATGGTTAAAGTAATCATCATTCATGTGTATGGAGTGCTACCACCATGCAAACTGATGTCATTCATTTTTCAGTTATAGCATCTTATGTTGGATATAATGATTAAAAAATTGTATGTATATAATATTTATTATATTTTTATCATTATTCAATTATTATATCATTTTTACTTTCTATTCTATGGGAATTTGAAATTTTAATTGGTGTGTACGGTTGACTATCGCATTGCAAAGCGATGTGATTTTTTCATGATTTACCTTGAAGGTAATAAAAATATTTTAAATGAAAATATTTTATATATCAAAAATAAAAATAAATTCTAGAATAATAATATGTAAATATATTTTTATTTCAGTCTAACAAAAAACTTGAAAAATTGTTCATGTGTAGGTTCGACCTACCATCTCCATGGATGATGTATTTCATTTTCAATCACTGAATTTCAGTGATTACTCTAAATTCCAATATAATTAATATATATGATATTTATATCATGGTTACAATAATATATATTATTACATAAGGATCAATTTTAGAGGACCAAAAATAAAAATTCAAAACAGATTTGAAAAACAAAGCAGTTATTACCTGAAAAATAAATTCAACATGGAATTGTTAATAAACGTTAAATAAATGGTCATATGAAATAAAAAATAGTATCATATATATATAATATTTAATAAAATTAAATTCATTTTATAGTATTTTTAAAATTTTATAGTGGATGTCAAGACTTAAGGTAAGTGATTTTTTCTGTAATTTCATTTATTGGGATATTAATTATGTTTTACATATGTATTCTTTTATGAAATATATATCTATATGATTTAAATTGTAATATCATGAATATATTTATCCTCATGATATTTTATGTTTCATTTTATAATATTCTTTAATGGGCTTACAATTTGAATATATTAAATTGGTAATGATTTTATGTTACAATCTCATTGATTATCGATACAGTTTACGATTTTTCATCTGAATATAGTATATTTCTATATATATCTCAATAAACTCATTAATTTTATTCTACTATGATTATTTATATTATTCCCATGTAATAGTACCATTTTTTCAACTCATTATAATTCCAAATAATTGATAAAGTGTTTTTAAAATAAAATCTATCATTATTTATCTCTGTGGTCATAAATTTTTTTTCTTGAAAAGTCATGTTTTCTAAAAAAAATAAAACATATTCTATTATCCTATTATGATTGTTAAATGTATTTTCTACCCACTTTTAATTTTTTTTGAGAATTTTTGTTTGAAAGTAGTCCACATAACATTTTCCTACCAATGACTATCCCTATTTTAAAAAAATGTGAAGGTGAATTATTTTTACATATACATTATGAATGAATCTTCCATTCATTAACTATTTTTAGGATTTATTTATAGTTTTTTTAAGATAATTTTTAAATAAAAATATTTGAAATTTTTTATGTTACAAATAAAAATTAATTTTGGAATTCATGTTATCCTCAAGAAATGTGTTAAACGATATATAATAAAAATCCATACAAGATGAGAGCCTTTAATTTTACCTATTTTTTACTGGGGATATGATCCAAGGATACCATTTTTATTTTTCCCATGAATATTTTATTTTAATTATGGAATAATTTCTATGAAACCTATTTCCCTTCCATTGGTTATACCATGATAAATTTGTTATTAAATTTGATTTTGTTTCAATGGGTTATGTTATAATTAAATTATTATATTAGTATACCATAATAATTTTTTTTCTCTAGTTTCAAGGTTGTGCAACGATGTGTCGTGACATGCCGGTCCACACTCCGAAAACTGCGATAGAGTGCGATTGTTTTTTATCATCGACATTTGGGTAAGGATATTTTTATGCATTGTTATATATTCTTATGCCAATTTAAGTATGAAATTGTTTTGCGGACCCCTGAGGTCTTTATCTGGTCCAAAGTCAGCTTTATCTGAGTTGTTAGATTTAGAAATGTTTTGCTGTTTGCATTGCAGGATATATATATATCTTTGGTGTATAAGTATATAGTTATATATATATATATGTGAAGATATGTATATATATATATGTGTGTGTATGCACTTCAAGGTCACGTGCGCTTTGTACATGGGTTAACTGAGGTTGTGCAGTTGGTCTGCGGAGCGTCATTCCTCCTTCCGTTGGGGTTCTACAATTTTCGCATGTGTTGAGGTAGGTGATCCAACAATTTTACCTTTTGATTCAAACCATGAGCACTTTAATGTTTTCAATTAATTCTTATATAGTATTTTCATCTCCATTATTTTTATTAAAAACATCTAACAAGGATATAAAGTTGTTTTAAATTTCTAAAATTGGTTTCGATGTTGGTTTATATGAAATGCATAGGTTCTTGGTAAAGTTAAATTGAATGCCTTGTGATGTGTTTGATTGAAGTTTATGGTGATTGGGGTTTGAAAATGTAAAATTGGTTTGGTGTGTTTCTGGTTAACAAAATTATACACTTATGAGTGGTTTTAGAAAAGTTTTAAAAATGCTGATGGTTTGAAAAAGTCATATTTGTTTTTAAAAATTGTTGTGAAAGGACTAGGTTTGGTTTCAATACTAAAGTGTTTTGTGAAGTACGGGTTCTATGGTGCTCCTCCTAAAAACTATATGTGCCATTATATTTTGGCACATCCATGGAGTGCTAGGTGCTCACATGGATGTGCCTCCAAATGAAAAAGGCACATTAAAACTATATTTTCTTAAAACTAGGTTTTTGAGGAATGGTTTGGTGTTTAAAAAAACGGAGTTGAGGAATGGTTTCCTTGGTTGGATTTTGGTGTGAGTTGAATGGTTGTTTGGTGTAAATGTACATTTGAAATTTTAAATTGTAAAGTGATTATTGTGTTGGATTTTGAGAAAGGTGGATGTGCCTGATTGGCAACCCAACCCATTTGTGAAATGTTTAATGGGTATAATGTTGTGAAGGAATGTTTGACACCTTATTGAATGTGAAAGATCTTTTTATGTGTGCATGCTTGCGGGGCATCTCTACAAGGGGACTTCTCTTGAGGGGTGTCGTGTAGTGGTGTCCGTGTATGGGGATGACAAGTGCGATGAGATGAGTCACACGTGCGAGGGCCTCCCACTTACATAATATTACTAAAACCACCATGGGTTCCTGGGAATCCTTTAGAACATCAAGTGACGGTTTCTAACCAGCCCCGATTAGACAGGTTGGTTCCCCCTTGGTAGGTAGGCCTTGTGGGGCGTGCCACTGGTTGGCTATTAGGGAGGCCAGTTGGTTATTGACTATGGAGTACCACGCTGGCAGGTAGTCTGAAACTGAGTACATCCAGGGGTTTTCTAGGGATGTTTAGGATCACCCATGGTTATTGCTTATATATACTTGTTTACTTTTACTTACAGTTGGTTTTCAGCATTTACTTACTACATTTTCTTCTTTTGTGCAAATGTGATAAACATGGATTTGAAATTTAATTTTTACGAAATGCATTGTTTGGGAAAAACAGGTCGTTGCATGTATTGGTTTTGAAATGGTAAATTAGGATCCTTTTCCTTTAGAATGTGAAAACCCTATTTTCTGTCATTGTTTATACAAACTAATGTTTTTTGGGATTGTTGTTGGAAATTGGATGTGGTTGGATTCTATGGATTACTTTGACATTCCTACTAAGTATTTTTAATGCTCAAGCCTATATTATCATTTCAGTTGCAGGTTCCCTTGCTCAGGTTTTCATGGCTGAGTTTCTAGTTATGGAAGAAAGGTTGGCCTTAGTTAGGAGGTGATCGAAGGGTCACAAAGAGGTATGTGCGGTTTTGTTTCTTTCTGATGGTAGTTTTAATTTTTATCGTCAGGTTTTCTTTGTATATTTATCTCTTTCGCATGGGCCAAATCATTCCCAATGATTAATTTTTTGATTCCCAGCCCTTGTTGCCATCCCGGGGGGATCAGGAATGCTCCTCGGGACCTTCTGCGAGCCGGCTCGGGTGACTGGCTCAGGGTCGACCCGGACTGGTTCGTGATAGGTGAAACAATTATAGACAAGGTTATGGAAATTTAGTAACACATGAAGAAATATCTATGTCAAAAGAAAATTTATGTTGATAATCACCATTGGAATCTAGAATTTTAATTTTGTGACAATGTGATTCTACAAAAAATTTATATGGATGTAGGTTAAAAAATTCATGATTAATGGGAAACTAACCCCTATTAATATCAGTCCCCTTGGAATTATTGATCATATGGGGATGGCCATTTATCTCATTGGAATTTCATAAAACCTCTCCGAATTATACGACATATTCCATATATATCTCATGAGTATATACATAGCTAACCATTCACATTTACCTAACATTGAGTTCATACCACAGGAGAAGATCAATCATTTAAGGAATTGTTGGAGGATATTCTAGATCATATAGAGAATGTTTTATAATATAAGACCACTCACCCGGTAAAATATTTGTGGTGAGCCCATCAGTATGAAAAATTTACATGGGAACATAAGTAAATGATGAGGTATAATTATTTGATTTTTTTGTATGAGAGTGATAAATTTCAAGTGTGAAATTATTTTGAAGGTGGATAAAATGTAAGACCATGAGTTTTTATGAATTTTTTTCATTGAATAAATGAAATTTCAACAATAGTTTACAATACTCAAAACACCATGATTATATTTTGTTACACGAAACACCATGTTAAGCTAGTTCTACCCACAACACTGGGTTAGATTTCGTTACCCACTGATTCTTTAAATATATATATATATATATTAGTTTTATATTTATCTAAAAGAAACCATTACAACATAACCATTAAAATAAGTGATAAAAATATTAATACATATATTGTAGATATTAATTTTAATGGTTTTATATAAAGTATAAATATTTCTAAAATACTTTTTATTTTAGGTAATGTCAATATATGTTTTGAAGATAGTATTTTCTCAAACAAAGATTTTTAATTTATTTTTTTAAAATTATAATATTCACACATTTAAAAAATAATTTTTTTAAAATAAACATCATTTTTGAAACCATCATGTCAAAATTAGCAAAGGGTAAAATTTTATGGTTTTTATAAAAAGATTCGTATTTTGATGAATATGGGAAATAGATGATTTTAATTGAAAAACAACTTTCCATTTACCTTGTTTATAAAGATAAGTTATAATTTAAATTGGTTTTAAATAAAAATTATATATTAATAAATTGATTAATCTAATTTATATCGTCATATTCAATTTCAGGTTTAATTTTTTAAAGAAGCACTGTAAAACATTGACCATTTTTTCTTTAAAAACCAACTTTCTAATAAAATATGTGTGATTAATTTAAAATTAATTTTTTTCATATATAGGAATGATATTAAAAAAAATCCACATTTACAATCAAAATAATTTAAATCATCTAATAATGTCTTCTTAATTTTCTATCGAAATTAATATTAAAAATGGTAAAATTATTTATCACGGAAATGGTAACACTAGTTTTAGCAAGGTTTTAAAATAAAACGAGAAGGGATAAAATAACCCAATAATTTTACAACTTCAATTTCATATCTGTATTTTTTCTTTATATTATATATTATTGATAATGGTTCAATATTGGATCCTGTTGACATGAACAAATGTGGATACACTATTTTCATTATTAAAATTACTATTATGAACCTCACCCCACTTATAGAAGGTCACCCATTATACTCTCTTCATGACACCATAAGAAACATTGGATAATAACGATCCAAATTATTTCCCACCATTCATACTCTCATCTAAGAATAATTATTATGGATATAAAACCAACCTAGAAATGCATTGGTGAAAACTGGAGGATACCTAAAGAAGAGGTAACCTTCATCATCTGGAATTTTTGTTTCATATCTTCCTCCATATACATAAATTGATAATAAAAATTTATAATTTTATAAAGGCATTATCATCCATATACTGGGACATTTTTTTGTTAAAATAATGACCTACAACTGTCTGAACTTCAATAAAATGGTTAATGTAATCATCAGTCATTTGTATGGAGTGTTACCACCGTGCAAACTAATGTCATTAATTTTTCAGTTATAGCATCTTATGTTGGATATAATGATTATCAAATTTTTTTATATAATATTTAGTATATTTTTATCATTATTCAAATATTATATCACATATAACATTTTTACTTTCTATTCTATAGGAATTTAAAATTTTTATTGGTGTGTACGGTTGAGTATCGCATTGCAAAGCGATGTTATTTTTTCATGCTTTACCTTGAAGGTAATAAAAATATTTTAAATTAAAATATTTTATATATCAAAAATAAAAATAAATTCTAGAATAATAACATGTAATTTAGTTTTTTATTTCAGTCTAACAAAAAAATGGAAAAATTGTTCATGTGTAGGTACGACCTACCGTCTCCGTGGATGATGTATTTCATTTTCAATCAATAAATTTTTGTGATTACTCTAAATTCATATATAATTAATATATATGATATTTATATCCTGGTTATAATAATATATATTATGACATAATGATCAATTTTAGAGGACCAAAAATAAAAAATAAAAACAGATATGAAAAACAAAGCAGTTATTACATGAAAAATAAATTTAACATGGAATTGTTAATAAACGTTAAATAAAAGGTAATAAGAAATAAAACATAGTATCATATATATATATAATATTTAATAAAATTAAATTAATTTTATAGTATTTTTATAATTGTATAGTGGATGTCAAGACTTAAGGTAAGCGATTTTTCCACAATTTCTTTTATTGGGATATAAATTATGTTTTACATATGTATTCTTTTATGAAATATATATATATATGATTTAAAAGGTAATAACATGAATATATTTATCCTCATGATATTTTATGTTTCATTTTATAATATTCCTTGATGGGACTTACAATTTGATGATATTAAATTGGTAATGATTTTTTTGTTACAATCTCATTGATTATCGATAGTGTTTACGATTTTTCATCTGAATATAATATATTTCTATACATATCTCAATAAACTCATTAATTTTATTCTACTATGATTATTTATATTATTTTCATGTTATAGTACCATTTTTCAACTCCTTGTAATTCCAAATAATTGATAAAGTGTTTTTAAAATAAAATCTGTCATAATTTATCTATGTGGTCATAAATTTGTTTTCTTGAAAATTCATGTTTTCTAAAATAAATAAAAAATATTCTATTATCCTATTATGATTTTTAAAAGTATGTTCTACCCACTTTTGATTTTTTTGAGAATTTTTGTTTGAAAGAAATCCACATATCATTTTCCTACCAATGACTATCACTATTCTACCAAAAATGTGAAGGGAAATTATTTTTACATACACATTATGAATAAATATTCCATTCATTAACTATTTTGAGGAATCATTTATAATTTTTTAATATAATTTTTAAATAAATATATTTGAAATTTTTTTATGTTACAAATAAAAATTCATTTTGGAATGCATGTTATCCTCAAGAAATTTCTTAAACGATATATAATAAAAATCCATACAAGATGAGAGCCTTTAATTTTACCTATGCCTTACTGGGGATATGATCCAAGGATACCATTTTTATTTTTCCCATGAATATTTTAATTTAATTCTGGAATAATTTCTATGAAACCTATTTCCCTTCCATTGGTTGTACCATGATAAATTTTTTATGAAATGCGATTTTTTTCAATGGGTTATGTTATAATGAAATTATTAAATGGTTATTAATAATCTATCCTATCTATAACATATTATATGATGAAATGTTTATTAACCGATTTTAATTTCATGGATTATCATTTGATTAAAAATTTATGTTCTTGAATCTCACATAAATATGGGTTTCATTATGATATGGGTGCCACCTATATCTCCCTCCAATGTATTGGGTAATGGTTTACATATAATTAGATATATAGGACAGGAATGGGGAGTGAAATCAGTTTCGTAAGACAAATTTTCTACTATGATGGTCTTCTGAGTGATCCTTGACTACTGTGATTGTTTGGGATGATACCCCATTATACTATGATACCCTTGTAAATGAGCATAAACTGTTACAAAAATTATTTTCTAATCTTATGTGTATGCCAAAAAACTTTGTCTTATACTAATGTTTTAATCTCATGTCTCATATTCATTGATTTCATTATGATCCATGTCTTATTAACATACATTATTTATTCCATGAATCAATATAATTATCTCTGATATGCATGGTATTTTTTCCAAATGTCATACTCTCATTCTCATACTCATATGTTCATGTTATGCTTATGTTTCTCACTTTTATACCAATTATGAGAATCTGAGCTCTACCTTTCTTATGATTCATATCCCTAGGTTATAAAGAAATTTATTTCCTATAATATGTCTCTAAAGGATGGTATTTATCGAGGTCATAGTGGGAGATGATGTAGTTTACCAATGGATGAGTTGTTTGTGTTTAAATGTTTCTAACAGAACTACAGTGTTACGTACATATGGAATGTATTTTTGTAATATAATGAATACACCTAAAAAATGATGCTATAATTATGTATGATAATCCTTGTTCACTATTACTATATTATCTTCAAATTTATAACAATAAATTCTTATTGAACACACAATGTCAATAACCCTTTTAAAAAAATCATCCACATTTTCAACTTCATGACTTTTTTCTGATCATAATATTTCAATCTTCAGATATGTAGCTTAGCCTTATTTACATTCAAATTAATTCATAGACATTTAAATGTTTATAAAAAACTAATTTAGTTTCATTGATACTTATAACATTGAGAAATTTAATCATTGATAATGATGATTGTAAAGAATTAATTGAATGACCATGATTCTTAATATTCCACTTTTCCATTATTATCAATGCATCATTCTCAGTATGAGTTAGAAACCAATATTTTGCAGCATTATGAACATCCAAACTGATTGAAGGAAGATAAGAAATTGTCATATATTTTAAAAAAATCATTCTTTCCATCAATAGTGGGAATACACATTAAATTATCAATATGATGATTGGGCATAACATACACTAGAAAATCAGTGACCCATACTTCAAATAGAGAACTTCGTCTTTTAAAAAATAAAATATAAAATAACCAATGGGGGAAAACATATTTTTATAGAACATGAATGGTAAACTATTAGATCTCTGAATCATAACTGAGTGGGGGTGAATTAGTAATTTTACATCATTTTCATTTTCTTGGTAAAATAACAGTAATCATCAATTTGAGTGAATCTTGATCAATATTTAACACAAAAACAATAAGTACCCAACATATTTACAAGGTTTTCTTATTAAATGAGAAGGTTAGTCCTAAAATGGATATGGATTGTTCTTAGATAATATTCCATACTAGTTTAAAAATTTATGTACAACAAGAATGTTTTATCCTTGAAATTATATTAAATCTAGTCTCCTAGAAGTGGGAGTTCCTTACAAATGAAAAAAATTACATAGAATTTTATATCAACTTGTATTAATCCATCAAAAATGGAAATAGATTTTTTATTTTGTGTTCCCCTACTTCTTCATCAATATTTAGAGTCATAAGAAATATCACTTCAAATATTTAAAATATACATAGTTCCCTCTTCTTCTTTTATTATTTTTTTATCTTGCTAAAACTGTCTACTATCAATTTTCATTCACTAAAAAATTTCACAGTGGTGATAATTATTATATTATTAGAATTTTAATGTTATATTAAAATTAAAACCACCAACATATTATTATAACTCATCCTATGGAGCATTTAACTAATATATCCTGATCAACCAATTTGAATTGGTAGTTATTATAGATTGAAGTAACCACGAAAGTCAGTATATGAAGAAAAATAAGCATAAAGCCTAATATTTTCTAAAAAATACTTCTTTAGGGTGTTTATGGGAATTATGGAATAACTTCTTAGTTTTTTTTAACATCCATGCAAGGTTTTTGTGTAATGAATGGGTTATGGTATAGAGTTCACAAATTTCCAAAACCACTTAAATGTATCCAACATATATATGTGGTGTGGCCTATGTACTATGTTGTGGTCGTCGCTTTATCCTGTTGACTATGGTGTCTTGAAGGATCTTTGGTGTGTGGGTAAAAAAATTCTGAACCAATGATATCCAATAATAATTTTTCTATATCAAGTACATTCACTATGGAAAGGATTTCCCATATTTTCTAAGGCCACAAAAAATATCTACAGTCTCTTTTGGGGTATGTACATCTATAGTGTATTGATGAACTCAGTTTAAGTATCCTATATTGTATGGACACACATGATAATATGTATTCTAATATACTTCATTGTTGTGTCTTGATCAGTCTTCTTTTATTTCTCAAAAAACTGCATCCATCATGGAAATTCATTCATGACGCATAAACATTAAGAACATTTCACCTCGCTTCATCAGCATTTTTTCACATAGAATATTATTTATATATTGAAAAAAGAATCCAACAAACATTATTACTATCTCTTCTATAAATTTTCACTCTTACAAATAAAAAAACATCAATGAAATACTTGGGAACGATAGTATGTTGATAGAGTATTTAGACTTTTATTATTGGAGTACATATGATTGATTCAAATAATATGATGATAATGGGATACAAGTGATCTTAATAAAGTTTGTGAAAATATTAGTGAACAGATGGTATTGATTTTGGTAATAATTATAATAAAATATGAAGTAGAAATGTGAAAGTATTAAAAGACACCATTATAGAAGTGTTGGATTAATAACAACAATCATTTAGTATTTCTTGGAAGAATACCGGTAAGGCATTGTTTGGATGAAAAAAATTATAGTGGGTAATTTGTAATTAATTTTTTATTGGTAGTAAATTAGGATAGTTGGTGGATTCTGGTGGAAATAGAGTTGGGTGGATTTGGAAATATGAATTTAGAGGATAATTATAGTTTATTAACATATTTTTATTGAATAAAATAATTAATATTATTATATTTTGAATATAGTGGTATTATATAACCATCATAAAATAAATAAGATGTACTTTATTATTGAAACTGATTTATTAGACATAGTTTACTCATAAACATTGTTGATTATTTGTTATTAGAGGTTATTTTATAATCGCCAATAATTATTTATTTAAATGTTCTTTAAAAATCCAAAACTAAAATATCTATTTCCCATGGGTTATTTACCTTCCATTCATTCTCTCATGTTACCCATCCTAAGCCCTCCAACCCTAATAGTTGAACATGGATCCAAAATATAAATGAACAATTATCCTATAATAATGTCATCATTGGTCTCTTAACCCCATTCATCTCCTCACCCTCACATACATCTAGTAAAAGACAAAGATATTACACTCTATCACCTTGCCCATAGCTACAAAACTCTAGAAAAATGAACAAATACACACTTTACGCCACCCCTAACACATGTTTTATGATCTCTAATCCATATTTTGATAATTATTTATTATTTTTAGTAACAATTTATGATTTGAAATGGTATCTTTTGATTTCATTTTTAAAAATCATTTTAGAATTTTATATTATATTTATTATTATTTATGTGGATATTTTTTATTAAATTCCTCAATTATTTCCAATAATCATTATTTCATATGTGTTTTAGTAAATATCTTGTTTGATGAATGTAAAGTAAAACATAAATATTCTTAGATAGAGTTCATGATAATTGAATTGATGTAACATATTTAGACATTTATTTTTTATAAAATATTTTCTGTTTGGATTTATCGATGATAAAATTGAACATATAACATTTTGATTAATTTATCCTTGAACTATATAAAAAACATTAAGGTCTTTTTTATTCAAATTTTACATATATTTATTCAATTTTAACTTATTTCACCATTTTTATATTCATTTAGTAATTGTAAACGTCCAATTAAATATTTTAATTTTTTTAATAATATATTATAACATTTACCATGACTATTATGATTGTAACAAAAAATTATTCAAATTTGATAATTAATATTTAAATAAAAATTAAATTAAACATGTTCAATTTTTTCATTGATGAGTTTTAATTTTTGAAATGTTTGAAAAGGATTATATTTATGGTTTTGACCATGAAATGATACCTTTTATTTATTTTAACATAAAATATATTTTTTATTTTCCTCTTTTATTTAGCCATATATGATGATTTTTTATTATAATTAATTTTTTTTCAACTTGAATATCACAATTTTTTCGGCATTAAATCTATGTTTAAATAATTTAAATACATTTAAATAATAATAACAATTTGAAGGATATATCTACTATAATTTACATATATATGTTCATTTATCTATAATAAAAAATGAACTACTATATATGATAAAGTATTTAGGCCTATGTCATATTTATAGATTTTTTTAAACTATTCTGTATATTATTTTCATATTTATTTGTTACTTGTATAAAAATGAAAAAATGATGGGTTAATTTCTAATGAAATACACCTCACAATTTTATTGGTTTAGAGATGGTTTTATATTTTTAAATTAAAAAATTAATTTGTGGATTAATGAATTAATTTTCCGTGTCTAACAAGTAATTTTTTAAAAAATGTTATATATATATATAAATTTAATGGGAACATGATACTAAAAGTATTTATTATAGGATATGTTTAATGTATTAATGATGGTGAATCAAACATTATAGAATTCTTGATCAATTATAATAATTATAATGATAATGTTTTAGCCTTAGTAGGGGCGACTGAAATTAAAAACATAATTTGAATTTCTTTCAGTAAAAAATAACAGAAAATGAACATCATAACATATAAATATATTATCATATATATTCTATAGATATTAGAATAATGGAAAAACTAATTGATAAATATATTGTGTTTTATAATTTATTAAAAGTTTGATATAAAGAATTTAAAGAACGATAAAAAATACTCAATAGATTCCAATTTAAAAATAAGTATTATATAAATTATTGACATATAGTTAAAAATAATGAAATGAACATCATATTAGATTCATTTCATGAATGTTCTCATAAATCTTAGATCCATCAATTATTTTATAACATGTATAATTTTTCAAAAAAATTGGGTATCAATTAATAAAAAAATAAATGGATGTCTTAGTGACTGTACAATATACTATAAGAAATATTCAAACAATAATAGTGTAAATGATGGCAAATTTGTAGAATTATAAAAATAAATTATGATTAAAGGATGAATTAATGTACCATTACCAAGATTTAAATTGATAATACTATTTTGATTTTTATTTGTTTCTACCCGTGAAATCAATTGTTTAAAATATTATTAATATCATCTAAAATAAAAAAATATATGAAGTGTCCTGGTATAAAAAGAAATACTAGTGATTATATATAATATCAATGATTTTTAATATCCTGGAAGCATATTAATTTTTTTTATGAAATTTAAAATCAGATCATGTGAATGCGAATTTCTCATTGGTCGTAGATGAATTCAATGCATTCATGAATTCAAATACAAATTATATCATAAGGCATAATTTTGATCCCTTCTCTATCTCCTCTTTGGAAGTTTGAAAAAATGTGAACCTATTATTTCAATGAAAAATATTTCAAAAAAAGATAGGAAATTGCTAGTGATGAATAAGTTCAACTAATTACATTTTGGGTTCACGAATTATTGAATAATTATACGGATACATTTGATAAATTAATTTATTTTTTTTAAACCTATGAAACAATTGAACAAGGTAATTACATAATATATTACATAATAAGAATTATATAATAATTTTGTGGATATATGTGATACAATATATATTACATAGACTAAAATATCATGAATTAGATATTATAATATAGAAACTCATACCATCAACATTACATAAATTATTAAATGATAAAATAACCATTCTCATAATTTAGTTTTTCTTCTTTATATTAAATTTTTTTTAAATAACATTAATATATCATTATAGATCCCAAAGATTTATGTTCATTAACTATAATTTGTGTATTCTATTTATAATAAATTATAGTTTTATGTTTTTGGGAGGTTCTAGGAAAATTGGACTATATTTAGGATTTCGGAGAGGTGAACGGTTTGAGCATGATTAGTAAAAACGATGAAACACTACTAGAAAACAATGCAATTAAAAAAGTGGGCACATGGTAGACACATCTTGTTTACAATCCATGTTAATATCCTATAGAAGTTTAGCACTATTGAATAGAAGGTAATTTCATTAATGGTGCACAGTTTGTCTAAACAAGTGATCCAACCCCTTGAGTGTGGTTTGAAGAAGTGGCTCGTGAAAGGTTGTCACACCATTTATGTAGCCATCCACCCTAATAGAGAATCATGAACAATTAGATATGAAAATATTGTTTCAAAACTTATTAACCTCGTATACCCATAATTTTTCCATAATTAGAAGTTAACATGAATTCCTCCTCCAACCATGGTTATGCGGACAATTCATATTGATTTGAGATTTATTTCTAGGAAAATCAATATGTGTTTGAGGCCCAGATTCATTAGCAAGTTCTCATTGTTCATAATTTTCATTAGTTAACTTCGTTTTCTCTCAGTTGGAGTCATCTATCATTCTTACTAGGATAGATTCATGAATTTTTTATATCTATCATGACAATATATGATTGTTTTTCTTAAGAGTAACATGATATAAGGACGGTTCTAAGTGTCTTCTGCAGGGTTTTTGAGGTTGATTAATTTTTCTTCATTTTATTCCAATGTCTGAGAGTTAGGTATATTATCTCTAAAATACTCTAGATTATTACATAAAATATTTATTTAAAAATTATTAATTTTTTTGATTTTTTTAAATTCACGTGTGATTCTAAATGGAAAAACACGCTATTGGTAGTTAAGTTATATAGTGAAAATTGGGTAGTTTTTTTAAAAAATACTCTTTGATAATAATATAAAAATGAACATTTTAAAATTATGGAATCATCTTTATTCATTTCAAATGACTCATGATGTGTTTTAAAGAAATAATGGTTTTCATTGAAATGGATTGGCATGGGTTTTGACATACATCATTGGTGTGACTTTATTTACAATTTCATGACTCTATGGAAGGGTTGTGTGCAATTGTGGAACATGTTATTGGTTACCTTTTGATAACATGATTGATAAACAAGATATCACCCATGTTTTTATAATTTTCAAATGGTCATGCAAGTGTGTATTTTTGGAATGGGTATTCGAAATAGAATTTATTAATGGTTTTTATGAATTTTTTTATTTCATTCAATAAAAAATATTTTTGAATTTGATATTAATACTTTAAATGGTTTTTAATCATATTTCTACAAATGTTATAACATGTTATATACATGTTTTTTGACTTTTAAAGTCCTTGGGGAAAATATATATGAGTTCCTTAATCACCTTCTTCTTGGGTACTTTAGAATGTTTCCAAATGTTATCTACCAAGAAACATATAATGGTAAGGTATATCAATGTCATTAGTTATGTGACATGATCCATTTGGAATGGATATATCAGTTAGATCTTGAATCATGTTGATAATTCACTTTTTTTTTGTTTTTCCCTTTTTTTGGACTTTGTCTGTGTTTTGTACTCTGATATAGTTTATGGTTTGTTTTTTGTTGTGTTTTATTTTCTAATCATTCCTCGTATATTCAGTTAGTTCGGCTTGTATAATATTGTTTGGCTGTTTTAACCAATGGTAAAATCTTCCCCCTATCACGTATGAATCCCATGGAATTTAGTTCTACCTTTTGGTGTCTTTGGGATGTCACCTAAGGCATAGAAGCCCACCTCTACTTCATCCCCAGATAGTGTGTGAGGGGAGGGATTCTACAGATGGTATCAGTTTGTTTAGTCCCAGTGTTATAAATTCATCATTATTTAGTCCTTGAGTTAAGTCGGTTGAAATTATATTGGGTTTTCAAAGATTAAAATGTAGAGATTAAAAAAGGCATAGTGAACCTATTTATTCTGAACATCATGTTGTTTGGGAGGTCAATTGAATGAGTGTTCTGAGACACATCAAGGAGTTTTCATATCAGTGTTATAGGATTAGATTATTATAAGTTCATGATATGAATATATATTAAAGACATAAAAATAATATTTCATAAATAAATTTGAGTAAAATATTTTTTATTTTCAAAAATTTATATATTTTAGAAAATAATTGAAAGGGGTTTTATTTTAGAAAAGCATTGTGGGATTTTCAAAAATGGTATAATAGAAGAAATTGGTGAAAATTGAAGTCCTTTTTCTCATATTTTTGATGATGTAAATTTAAACTTTCTAATCCATCAATTTTTAGATAGTGAGACTAAATGGTTTTTTTTTTGGTTTTATAGAAAGGAACTGGGTTGGCATCCAATAACTAGCTGAAAGAGGTTGTAGAGAATATGATTTCACATGAGCCATAGTTTAACCAATAGTAGGTCCCATGTATGTTAATAGCTTTAAATTTCATTGATATATGGAATAGAAATGAGTAACCAGGGAAACTAGATTATTTGATGTAGTTCTGAAATTAGAATCCACACATCAAATGGGGAGATTCAGAGAGGTAAAAATTTGGAAGTGTAGATAAATATAATGAATTGAATCTTTGATTTTTCTTGTAACACAAGAATAAATGAATGAGATGTTTCCAAATAACTTTCTCTAAGACAATTAATTCCAATTGTGGGATTTAGCAGTTCAAGAAAAATTGGATCACATATTTTCCTGGGAGATTTTTTAATAATTTTTTAACAATTATTTCTATCCTCATTTCTTCTAGTGTGAAAAAACAACATATTTTTTTAGTTGGAAGTAGGTGTATCACTCTTTAATATATTATGATGATAATATTTTTATTTTATAATTACTTTTCAGACAATTGTTCTTACTGATAATCATTGGAGGAATTCATTTTTTGAATCAGGGTTGAGGCTAGAGATTTTCTAAAAGATAGTTTTACATTGTGCACCATGTTATACAAGGATTTTGAATAGAGAGAAAATAGAAGAAACATAAATCCTAGGTAATACAGTTAGAGGAAGCATGTTGATACCTATAAGAACTATTGGGAACTCTAATGATGATGATAATTAGAAGATAGACACCTATATTTCAGGTGGGGGTATGACTCTGAATCAAATGATGGGATCAGTGAATCTTTTTCATAATCCAAAGAGTAAGAAAAGATTATTCTAGTGGAATTAGTTAGAATATAAGAAATCTGAGTGTAGAACCCCACCTATATCATGTCACAATTGCAACCATATGAGGAATCATTTCAAATATTATCATAGTTCTCTAATGATGGGTGAAAGGGATACATATCTTTATTTATAGCCATCATATGATTGGACAGGTTAAGTACATTAGATTATTTCTCATTAGATGATTTCAAGAAATCCATAGTGAATCATTGAATACCATGAATTCTAAACAAATAAAATCTCATTACGTTTATAAAGAAAAATGTGAAATGAGTAGGTAGTTGTCTAATGAAATTATTTTGGTTGATCAGTCTAGTCCATAGCTGGTATCAAATTTTATTCTTTTAAATATTACCATTATCTATGTTTTGTTCGATACTGGTTTATCTTTATTTATTTTCCCTTTTTCTATTGATCTTCTAGATTTTCATGCTGAGATGATTCCCTCTATTTTGAAACATCTAAATCCTCTTGGACAAAGAGGATTTAGATCAATTATTTGAAAATCATGATCCATAAATATCAATGGGGTATAATTGATTTGTGATTTCCCTATTCTTGAGAAGGAAGTAACTAACTTAATCCAAGGTATGGATCTATTGAAAACATATAAAGCCTAAATTGGTTATTATGCATGATGTGTTAGTTTCAAAACTGTAGTTTACTTTGATCATATCCTTATAAGAGATTAAAATTTGAATGAATGTAGAGTAGGATTGCTGGAACTACTTTTTGGAACTCTCTTATACTAGTTTCTATATTTTACTTTAGCATCTATCGATGATATAATGAATAGTTATTTTCTACCAATTTTATATCATCTTATACATGTTTTTTAATGATGATTTCATTGGGTTTCCACCTATAGGCCAAGGGGATTTTATTATTGATCTCTTCCTATGGTCCATTACTTTCTCACTTATGTCTTATTAGATGGAACCAAAAAAAATTAATGGAATTGGATGTATAGACAGAATAGTTTGAAGGAAATGTTTTATTCTTCCTATTTTATCAATATGGGTAGTACTTGTCATATTTTTTAAATAGGCGAATGTAACTCCATGTATTTGTATGGATTCTTGTAATATTAATCATGTTACGATTAAGAATATGGATGCTCTTCTACATATTGATGAGATATATTTTTTAATTATTGGGAGCTCGGTGGTTCTCTAAAGATTACATGAATTCTGGATATCATCAATTGTGGGTTTAAATTAGGATATTCTAAATACATCTTTAAAAGTAGTTGTGTACTTTAAGAGTATATGTTTATGGTTTTAGATATTACGAATACTCCATATATCATAATATAATTGATGAATCAAATAATTCAAATGTATCTATATTCAATCAGTATAGTGTGGGCGGATGATATATTTGTACATTCTAGAAAACATTATTAGAATGATATAAACTTAGTGGTTGCTTTGGTTATCTTGTAAAATCATCAAATGTATTCTAAACATTAAATGTGTGATTTTCAGATAAAATTGGTATATTTCTATGCCATGTTATCTTCGAGCTTTTTTTTATTCAGATAAAGAAATGGTAGAGTTTGTGATCTCTTGGTAACCTCCGTGTAATATCTCTAAGCTACATATTTCACAATATCCCACAGCTTATTACTGTTTTTTTCATGAATATTAATTTCTATAATTTTCCATGATAGCATTGACCATGGAAAATGTCTCATTCTAATGGAAGAAGTAAATTTATAAATCTTTCAAAGAGATTCAATTTTTTTCTTACATCAACACTATTCTCAATATTTCTAGAATCAAGATACGGTTGTGTGGAGTATTTTAATATTTTTGGGATCTAGGTTGGGGTGTGTTATCATTATAGGAGCTCAAATTTTTTCTTATATCTTATTTAAGTCTTGGTTTCATGAGAACAACTACCCAAAACATGACTTGTAATTATATTTTGTGTTCTATTATTTAAAAACATGGCATAATTACTTCTTTGGAATGATTTTCATGGTGTTTATAGATCCCAATATCTTGAGTCATTTTTTCTCAAAAATATATTTAAACGAATAAAAAAGATAAAGGGTTTATTACCATCTAATATTCATCGTTTTCTTGATGTATATACCAGACAAAACAATTTGTGGAAAATTCATCAAGTTGGAATATGTATAGTCAATTGGATAAAGAATCATCTAATATATTGAAAATTATTTCATTCATATCTGATATTCACTTGGACTATGAAGACTGAGGTATTATTTTAGGTTTTTTTTTTCAAATCCTTTTTCTCTTGATTTTGTAGATAATTTTAAAACGGAACTGACATATGATTCTAAATTTTTTTCGAAGAGGTCTAAAATCATTGGTAGTGGGACTATTGATTGATGGAATTTTAACAGAAGATCATTGTTTTGGTTTTGATATAGGATAGACATACCTATGGATTTTAAGTAACAAATCCATCATGTTTACCACCATTTGAGAAGTATTTTTTAACCTGGGATATAAAAATATATGTGGCTGAAAAAGAAACATTTGGTGGGATACCATGAAAATAAAAGTAGATAAGTATATTTGGAGATGTTTCACAAGTCATATGGTTAAGACAGAGCACCAACAAGCATCATGTATGCTATATTATTTACCAAGTCTTGCATGGAAATGGATGTAGATATCTATTGATATTGAAAAAATTCTAACTATGATGGTATTCGAACATGACAGAATTAGGGTGATAGTGGATCGACTCAAAAATTCAACCCATTTATTCCCTATTCATGAATCCAATACAGTATGAAAAGTTGTAATAAATCAATACACAAGAAGAATAAATAATGGTTGGTGTGCCATTTTTTATAGTATCATACCAAGATATGAGGATTGTGTCTCAGGTTGGGATATCAAAACAAGAATCCATTAAATTTCATTTGACTATGAGTATTGATTATCATCCTAAAATTCATGGATGATCTAAGAGCACAATATATAAATTGTATAAAATTCCTAGGGCCTGTGTAGTAAATTTTTCTGGTCTATGGGAGGAGCACATACTATTAGTGGAGTTTTTATACCAAACCATATATGGAACATATTGATTCATTGAATGGGAAATAATTTCATTCTACACATTTGGGGGGGACAATTGAGAAATCACTAGTTGTTTCAATCCATGTGTGACAGACAATGAATAAGATTCAATTGATCAGAAAGAGAATTGAGACAGATCAAGGTCAACAGAAATCCGATACAGATCATCATCGATTCTGGTTGATAATTGATTTGATTGATAAAGTGTTTTAGATAATCTCTTAAATTATCTTCAATTATCATTTTGGGAATATTGGATTGTTATCTCCTCGACATAAGGACCTTTTGAGATACATGAATGTCTTAGTGAGTGGTATATTGGTTGACTTTTCTAGAAAGGTTCAGTTTAGTTCATAATGTGTTTCATGTATCACAATAGATGATGATTCAACCTGGTCCTAACCACACGATTAAATGGGAACATGATGACCTAGTTCTAGATTATATGTTGATTCATGTACCAGTATGGATTGTGAGTAGGAAATAGACAACATTGTTTGGTAAAAGTATCAGTCCAGTCTGTGGTTTTTGGATACATGGATAGAATTAGAAACAAATGTGAGAGCATGAGAAGCAAATTTTAGAGTTATAGAGATAAATATTTTAGATAAATGTTATTATTATCTATTTTAGGGATAGAAAGACCAATGGTTTGGAAAATTTTTCCCCTAATAATTTTGAAATATGACCTTAAAATTATGTATTTTACGTTAATAAAGTTATTAGGTTACTTTTTTGGAGGCTTAGATGATCTTTATCAAGCATTGAGGATTTTATCGAGGTAAAATATTTGAGAAAAGTATGTAGAAACCCTGAAACACCTCTATAAAATCATGTAACAAAAATATTGGGATCTTGGTAGGGACACGTTTAGGAACATGTTTTGGAAAAAATGTGTAGTTTCCTAAGAGAAACCATGAAATGATGAATATATAGAAATATCATCATTGGTGTACATTTTTCCTATCTATGAAATGGAAACATGTGAAGAATGGTTTGAGGGAGTGACTCATGAAATGTCATCACACTGTTTACCTAACAACGCACCCTGACTCTGAACCATGAAAAACAATATCTGAAAATCATCAATCTAAATATATTTACCACCTAAACAACTTTTCCACACCAATAATTCTATAAAACAAATTCCTATTACTCTAATAGTTTTGGATACAGTTAATTTTGATCTATGAGATATTACTAGGTAAATCTATGTGCATTGGAATCCTAGATTCATCAATAAGTTCATGTTTTTTATCGTTTTCCTTAGATCAATTCTTTTAAACTCTCTTGGAATAATGGATATAGTTTGTTGGGGATGGATACATGGTATATTATTTCAGAAATGATGATAAATGACTATTTTTTTATGATAACAAGATCAATGGTTGGTTTTAACAGATTTTGGTAGGGTTTTTGATGTCTTTGTTCCATTCTTCATTTCTTCCAAATTTTGATAGGTATGTGGATTATTTCCCAACTCATCTTGATTATATCTAGAATGATTGATTGAAAATTTATTGAATATCATGAAATTTTTGTGAAATCTATGTTTTATTCTTGATATAAATCTACTTAAATAATGGTTTTGATACATTTTAGAGATTCAATGGTTTCTTTAAAAATCATCTTTAAAGATTATTTTAAAAAAATTAAAATTGTTTGATTGTTTTAATTCATAAAAAATGGTGGATGAAATTGTTTAAATGAAAAATTGTTTTATGTGAAATATATTGGCATGGATTATGTAATACATGGATGGTATGAGTTCATTTTCATTGACTATGCCAAATTGAATGGGTGTGTTCCATAGCTTCACCTGTTATTGGTTACCTTTTGATGACTTAGTATATCAAAAAGAGACCACTCAAGAGTATGTAGCTCTAAAATGGTCATACATATGTGGATGTGTAGAATAGGAATTCCAAATGGAATTAGGTAATATTTTAAATACATCTATGATTTGATTCTGTGGTTTTTTATTTTATTTTATATAATCTTCATTAAATTATTTATAAACTATTTTATAGATATTTTATAACATGTCATTTCTTAGTGGTGTGAGGTGGGATTTCATTGAGTAAATCCTACAATTTTTTTACAAACCCCCTTCTTGGTAACATTGGTGTATTTTCAGATTCTATCTATCAATACATGGTTAATTTAAAGGTGTATCGGTTCATTAGTGATACATCATGACCCCTTAAGAATGGTTGTTTGAGTTAAATCTTGTAGTATGTTGATATTTGTTGAGATGGTGTCTTGTTTTTCTTAATTTTTTATGTTTTTATTTCCACTTCATAAGATGATATAGATGATGTTTTGTTTTTAGTAAAGTTGTATTTTGTACTCATAGATAATATTGTGTTTTTGTATCATTATTTTCTTATGGTATGGTTGTTTTTATTTGAATGGAAAATCATCCCCCAATCATATATGAAACCCTTGGTATTTTTTACTACCATTTGGTTTCTTGGGGATGTCACATATGGCCTGGTAATAAAAATCATCCTCTTCGCAGGAAAATGGTTGAGGGGTGGGATGTTACATTAAGTTGATTAAAAATCTTTACAAAATAATTATAAGTACACCTTTTCATTTTTAAATGATATTTCACTAATATTTTTTTCAAAATGATGATATATTGGATAATATATTTTTCTATAGAAGCTAATGTTAGAGGATTTTTATACCATAAAGAAATGTATCCCAAAGAGAGTAACTATGATTTAATTTTTTTAATTAATAAAATATGTTTCTAAAATTCATAACATTTTTAGTCTTTAATGTGATTATTCATTATGTACCTTGTTCATTTTTAGTCATTAGTAATGAATCAGTCTCTATAAAAACACTATTTTGAGGTTTAATTAGCTTAAGAGAGTTTATACTTCTATTAGATTTGTTGTGATGGTTTTAAGATAAGAATCTATTGAGTTTTATGTTTTAAATACAGCTCAAATCATATTTAGTTGTCCTGGTAAATTAAAAAAAATTGAAATCATACATTATCTTGATGAAAAATGAACCTCAGTTTCACTAAATTATATATAATTTATATAATAATATATAATTTTGAAAAAAAATACTTATACTGAAAATCCATTCATTAAAGAACTAAATAATGAAAAAAGTATAAACATTGGACTTGAACTCAAAATTCTTAATATATAATAAAATAATTTAAAAATTATATTATTCTTTGGTTCTCATATAGGAATATTTATAATTTGATATAGGTTTAAAATATTTTGATAATTAACTACTATAAATGAAAATATTTTGTAACCATGTGTACAATAAATGTAAATTTATAATTGATCAAAAAAAAATTTATGATATAAAATATTTATCTTTAGTTCCACTGATGTAGTCTAATATATTTAATGTCTACTTTTTTCATCCATGAATTCATTTTGGTTTTGGTATTTCATCATTTTAATGAAAAACATGAGGGGATGGAAGTATAATTCATCTCTTAAATTATCATGTGATCTTACATAGAACACTATTATATGTTTAATTCATCTTCATAAAATCCTTTCCAGTAACAGTACAGTTTACCTTTTTATGAAATCAATTTATTTCCACAGATCAATGAAATAAAATAATTTCATTTATGGGTGTTGTTGTCTTGTTTTTGACATATGATATTTGTTACACTATTGTTTTATGATATATAATAAGATACACATTAATTTTACTTCATCCAATATTTATTTTAGGATGAAAGGGGTAAAATGTTCTATAGTGTGGAGACTACATACTTATATAATAAGAAGTAATCAAAATATGTATAGATTAAGGTCATAATTTGATGGAATGTGACAGGTTGTGGAACTTAGTTGATTGGGTAATGACATTTTTATCTAATGAATAATGAAAAATCTATACTTTAATTCCATTTTATCTATGAAAATATCATTTACATTAAGGTTATATAGTGGTAATCGATAGTATTCCACTTAAGATCATTTTCTTGTACCAATAATGTACCTTTTAAGCAGGTATTCCCCAAACTGATGATTTAATTTTTAATATTTTACATTTACAAACAAATTTTATTTCCTTATGATGTCTTTTCACTGGGATCATTAATGGGAAAATTCATCAAAATATATTTTAGGACTTGTTAATGACTGGAAATTTTTACTTTGCACTGGTATATAAGTTAGGTAAATGTGTGAGGGATACTCAAAAATAGTATCCCATATATAATAAAATCATCCATATACAATATGTTTTAGGTAAGAATGACTATACCCATATAAAATAAATATCTTTAGTAAAATATATGTTGAAAAATATTTACTAGAATCTAGGAAGCTCTAACTACCATATGAGAATCAAGGCATTAAGATATTTCATCAATTACATAATATGGTTGGATACTAATTAAATAATAAATAGATGATCAAGATAAATCTTAGTATTTATGGTATGTATAGGAATTATACATTGATATATAATGTTTAATTTGATATTACCATTATGAAAGGGTTATATGATCATAATGATAACATCTCAGAAACAAAAATCCATATTTTAATTCTCAAAAAATGAACAATACTTTTTTTCATTAATACCAATATATGTGTCCCAACTTCTGCCAAATTTTTTCCATGAAAAACATAAAAACATAAGCAAATGTGGGATCAGTTAAATACTAAATGACCTTATTAGTTTAGAGTTTCATAAAATTAAGTAAACCCCTTACACTAATAACACTCATGACTTAAAGGGAAAATATTTCCACTGTTTTTATATTTTCATATTCTATATTTGGTCTTAAATATATCCCATATAATAATTAAAATATTAATCTATTTCTTGTAAAAAAAATTAATATCATTCTTCCTAACAGGGGAATATGAAACATAATAATGGAGACCTCAATTCTTCAATATGGGTAAACATAAACATTAAAATTTTTATGAAATTAGCTAGGATAATATAGGAATAATCATATGATAACATAATCATATTGAATTAGTAAATATAATAGAATTCATACCCATGAATACATGGATCTCCAATCACGAAAAATGGAAATAAAATTAACATACAGAAGATTCATTGTTATCAATAATCATGAGAAATGGGAAGTTAATATTAGTCATAGGAATGACTAAATACCCATATATTTTTCTTCTATAAGAAGTATACAATACATTTCAATAAATATAAACTCATTATCATACCTTTTGAAATCATAATATTATCATTAAAACCTAAAACAATCATAGAGAAATCATTTTTGTAACTTCGTAAAAAAATATGTATTACTCTTACAAACGAAATAACAATATTGTCGACATACATACCTTATGAATTCGAGGTATATCATGGACCCACCCATCTTTGGTGATTACATAACCACTCATCCAGGGAAAATAATGGAACCACCAATGCTTGGTTTATAATGGAACCACCAGTCATTATAAAAAATATAAAAGAAGAATAAAATAAATTAAGTATATAGATAATTTATTTCATCATAAAACTAAAATTAAGATAAATTATTCCTTTAATATATTGATTATATTAAGGGAATTAAAATAGTTTTATGGAAAAAAATCATTGAAACATTTATTATATATCCACAGAAATAATGAGGATGGTATAAATAAAATATAAAATCATTAAAAAATAAGTGATTTCAAGGGTTTTTTGATGTTTATGTATAAAAATTCCCTTAAAATATCCTTAAAATTCTTCTGGAGGAAAATAAGTTATTTTCATTAAAAATAAATTTAAAGAACAAATATTGATCAAAATATTTTGAAAATAATTTTCCTTTAAAATAATCTTGGATACATATAAAGGGATCTTCAAATAAAATAACTGTCAGGATAGTGAGAAAATATATTCATGTAGTAAATTTTAAATTTAAAAAAAAATTCAAATATTTTGTAAAGGGATTCAAAAGTGACCCATTTGGAAATCATTAAGAAATTTCTTTTAAAAACATTTTATAATTGGGTAAAACATTATTTAATGTAGATTTATGAAGTTATTTATGTTTAGAGAAGATTTTTTTTGTTAAATATTTTATAAAACATGGATATTGATGATAATTCTCTTGATCTTATATAATATAAAATGTTATTACAATATATTATATACTTTTTGAGTGTTTCAGTACTCACTAAGGGAAAATTAGAGTTTGAACATGTAAAATACATTAATAAAAAAGATTAATAAATAACATGTGGTTTAATAAAATAATATCATTCTATTTCCCCTAAAGGAACCTTGATAAAAGTATAGAAAGGAAAATAGTTCATAGCATAATGTCTTTCCCCTTGGTATCATTTCAATCAAATTCTCCATGAAATAATAACATTAAATAAAACATTAAATGTTATTAAAAATACTAAATTCATTATATAATAAGTAAAATGGGTTTATATGAACCTCATAAATATTATATGTCCATACCATAAATATTTTTCTCAAAGAAAGGGAATTTGATATAAATAACCCTAACAACGATAATATCATTGAATATTGAGTAAATTAAAATAGTGATTACATGTAAAAAATGTAAATCATCAAAACAAGTGTAAAATAAAATAAAACAATTTATATATTAATTATCATATAATCATGATATATTGATCTCAATGAACAAGAGTTATAAGACAATGAAAATAAATTGTGTTAAGAACCCCTCTCAACTTGGTAACATTCTAGTAAACTCCTCATGGATGACATAATTTTTATTGAAACATAACATGAAATGAGGTGTGAAGGATTCACGATATAAAATTTAAAATGAATATAATACACAAAATATAAAAATATTATGTGCATAACAAAAAAATATTCCATAATAAAAGTAAATTGAGATGAAATCCCATACCTTCAGTCTAGACATTCAATGTAACTACATTAAATATTATGTAATAAAATCACAAAAATTAATTGATTTATTATGGAACTTTTGTAGGTTAAATCCCTTATCCCTTATACACTAATTTAATTTAACGTAAATATATATTTAATTACATAATTACTTAATTCTATGTCACAAACATTGAGAATGTTCAGTCCATAATTTAAATACAACTTTGATGTGTTCTATATAGTCAAAAAGGTTCACAATTCCAAATTATCTAGATTAGTAATCATGAAATAATTAAAATATTTATAGATAAATTATAATTTTAAATCAAATGATAAAATATGATTATATAAAATGAACTATTTTACAATCACTAATATGGTATAAAGTATTTAAACATAATTATGTTTCGGTTTATTCAATTGTCATTATTGAAAGAAGGTAACTATTATTTTCACTTCCACAATTATCATAATATAATTATATGTTATTATTTATGTCAATAAATTAATATATATAATCCATGTGATGTGGTTATAAGAAATTAGCAGATATAGTGTAGGATAAAAACATAAAAGGATAACAATGTGAGATAACATTATCTCACTTATAAATAGATCCATGTAAAACATGAATTCCATAATTGGAAATTGGATTTTATGAAGCATGCAAGTTGATTTACTATAATTCACTGAGCTAGTAACACCATCTTTAATTTTTTGTGTTCACATCTAGGGTTTACAACTAATAAATCTTATTGAAACATGATCTTAAAAATCATGTAATGAATTATTTCCACAATGTTAATGATAGATAAATACTTACATAGACAAAATATCACCCGTAACATATGACATTGACCTATATAATGAAATTTTTATGCTTCACGGATAGTATAAAAAATCAATTATAGCTTGTGGATGTTCCAGTTTACATAAGACAACACAATGAAATATGAAATTCCGATAGACTATATGAGATATTGTAAGGCTCAAACCAAGGATGATAAAATTTTGTGGTGTGATAAGAAATTAAATTTAAAGATGTTAATAATCAAAATGTCCATAAAATCACTATCCTAGAATGATATACTAGGTTACATAACCACTCTACAGAATGGATGAAATTTCATGTAAAAACATCCATATAAATGAATGATGAAACATAGATTCCTATGATGTATAAAAATTCATAAAATGATTAGAGTAAAAAGTATGGGGGTCACATAGATAACTTGATCAAGATATGAAATCATTTAATAACTCTATAAAAACATGTAATTATTTTCAAGATACTAATGGAAATACATATATTTTAGTTCATTCATTGGAATAAGGAAAAAGCATAATCTTGGGTATGCATGGGAAACATTGATTGAAATAAAGGGATAACATACTATGGTTATGTGTGGTGAGAGGCTTGGAAGAAACATTACAAATATTGATATATGTGGAAAGAATATGTAAAACACTTATGTAGAAGGTTATTATGGATCAGAGGGAAGTTATGAACCTAACATGATGATAGATTTGGCATGGTACATTACATGTTATAAGCATTATATGGACCAACATAATGATTCATCCATGCCGTGTTTATACAGGTGATTTAGAGTGGTGTTTCATGTTTCAAGGGAGAAATGGACATATTAAAAAGTTACATGTTATTCTGTGAGGATAATAACAGAGGTTTAAAGAAATAAAATCTTCCCATATTTGGGGGAAATATAAGAGTTTTATAACCATAATATCATATGTAGGATTATAAAGTTATTTTAAGGAAACAGATATTAATTTAAGGGGGATGAAAGACTAGGGAGGCGGACCAAGAATCAACTCATGGATCAATATAAATAGTTTTTCTCCTTTTACTTTTACTTAGTTTTACCTTATATAATTCTCAAACTCATTCACTATGGATGATCAATATTTCAGGAAAGTTTTCCATTTTTATACACTTATTTATCACTTTTATTTATTATATTCCCTCTCCTAGGGTCTTTAGTTTATTAATTTCCAATTACCACTCAATGATGAGTGTATAAACCCATATATGGGAGTAGGATTGATTGAAGAGGATGTGTACATTGAGTTTTGATTCTTATTTTTTCATGGTACGACCTTGGTTAGTTATATTTTTCTATGACTGAAATATTTATATTATTCATTATTAACCCATTAACAAAATATATTTATTATTGGACAAAACCTAGCAGAATAGATGGGATTAAATCATTGATAGTGATTTGATTATTCTTTTTATTTTTGGATATACAATCAATGATATTTGGATATTTTGAATTCTCTATGCATGAGAATTTGGGATAGTAAAGTATTTTTGATATAATTTTAATGAATGGATGAAAATTATATTTATGATCACACAAAAATCATGTTTTACAATTTTATGAGTGAATTTGAGTTAGTGATTTTAGAGAAACCATCCATGGATAATATTTTACCTCTCTTCATCTATTTGTCTATTTTGGATTTTTTGAAGGGGAATATAAATCCTAAACACTAGAAGCCTATCTGAAGTAATGATTCTAGAGGGTCCTGCCACACCACAATGTGTTTTGACAAATAATTCAATATTTAATGTTTTAGGTTAAAAATAAATAGTATTATTAACTATTAAATATAAGAAATAATTCAAAGAACTAGAATAATATAATATGTTTACAATAATGAGTGTTCTTGTCAATGCCTCAATTTCATGATTTTGTTCAAACCATTCAGTAAAAAATGCCTATCATGAGTAATATAAAATAATATCAGATTAAATAATCACAAGAATATGAAAAATAAGTCCTATGGTTTTTTATGCCATGCCACCACCCTTTTAACCTATGATTCTTTTGGTTAAACAAAGGTTACTTTAAGTTTGGTTCTCTTATACTTATTAACATAATCCCCCAAACTAACTAAACCGATCTCTAATAATAACTGATATGACTGACCATAAAATGATTATATTTTATATATTTTACGTAATTTAAAATTTAAATATAAAAAATAAACAAAAAATACCAGAACCCAAATTTTTAGTGTCTTCAGAGTTTATCTTTATAAATTTATTATTGCACATTATTTATGCAATATATATTACAAAATTATTCTCACATGAATTCCTCATAAACATCTAAATACATGTAATTACATAGGGAAATGGGAAACATAAGGAGTGAGCTCAAACATTAATTAAGATAAAAAATTATCAATGAGTTAGAAAAGGTTAAATCATAATCATATGAGAAAACATGAAGACTATATAATTATACAATTTAAAATACCATCAAATAATAATAGTTGTCCACAAAAAAATATAAAAGGGAATATAACCTCAAAAATATTATCATGGAATCATAAAATATACCATGACGTACCAATTTAGAAAAATAAGATAAATAATTATAATATCATAGATCATATAAAAGTCATGTGGCATAAAAACATTTCTAAGAAAAACATAACTTTATGAACATGTCTAAATACAATTATGGTCACACATGGGTTTGAGGTCATATGAATATATTCTAAACATAGATTTGTGAGAAAATCAATAAATTACCCACTTAGAGTTACATATAGTTGTTAACATGTCATTGTTGTCCTTACATAGAGTTATAAGAATATCAATAAGGCTCACACATAGATTTGGGAACATATAAATAAGGTCCATGCATAACATCATTATCTCTTGAGAAATAATGCTTTACCTAATGCGTTGGAGGGATATATCTATCCCACAAATCATATAATGATGAAAAATACATATGAGCGCCTTATGAAACCAATCATGTATCTTATAATAAAAATTCATGGATATGAAATGGGTTACATGAATTTTTCAAATAGTATCACATAAAATGGAATCAAGAATTTGATCGATCGATACCAAAAATGCAACCTGCTAAATGAATTATATCATAATATAATTTAGAGGTAAATTCAAAAAATAAAACTCTAAAGAAGATATATATTTTTGATATATTGTAGGAAGTTGGTGTGAATTAAATTAAAAAAAAATTTCATTAAACATTTTTAATAATGTCATAAAAAATTAAGTTATAAGTCACTTTTAAAAAATATTCTTGAGTGGGAGATAAGAATAATTTTTTAAAAGTTATTTTAAATATAATATAAAATAGTAAAACCATGAAAATAATGTAGGTTAATTAATTAAATATAGAGAATATGATAAAAATTATAAAAATGTAGATAGAAATGGATTTTAACCATTTTTTGCAGTTTTAGAGAAAACCCACATCAATGATGGAGTTGTAAAATTACCTTCTGTAAAGAGATAAAGATAAATATGTAGAGTATAGAGTATAATACATATTTTTTTTTCAAAATAAAAAAATAAAATATTTATCATAAGAAAGAATATAGAAATGGGGGATAAAGATATAATAGTGATGATGAGAATTATTCTTGAAAATATCATATATTTATGAAGAAAGAAATCCATATAAGAAAAATATTTTGTTGGAGTTGGTGCCCATAAAACAGATTCTGTGTACTTTATATTAACGTATGTTCATAGTTTTAAATATTAATAAACGTAATATCACATCATTATTTCTCTTCTGCAAAACATAGTATGTGATAAAATCCTGAGAGTAGTTGTCACATTAAAATGTCATAATAGTTCCCCACTTTGATGAAAACCCTAAATTGCAATGAAACTATTCTTAAATATATGTTCTATATCTAGATGATATCATTTAATGGACAAAAATGCTACAAGATATTAGGGGTGAAGACTCAGAATACTTTGAGGTACCTTCTCATGGTGTACTCCATTGGTAATATCCATGTAGGATAATATGAGAACGAGACCCTCCAGTTGGAAATCCACATTTATATGTTTCATTGGATGTTACTATTTGATAATGTGTGTATTGATACATAGACTTTAAGATTATTATTAATTAGTATTATGAGCCTCATACCTTGATGTATTCAGGGAAATATGATGAAATATGTTCATAGTGAGGTAGGATACATTTGGTGCATCATAAGTAATATTATATTAATGAATAATGAAAGAAAGTATTTTTTCTCTTATGTTCTTTAATAGAAGTTTATATCTTATTCCCTTTAATTGAAATAATATAACCTAAATAAATCCATGTCGATGGTGTTCTAAATGAATGTTTGATTTCCTAAAAGTCAAAGAAAGAGACATCAAGCACAAAGGTTGATCACACAAGTGTGCAACCTTCTTTATTTGAGATATCATGATAACATGATTATATTTCATAGTAAGTATCCATATGTTGTATTTTTTTTTGTGACACTAACTTCTTTATCTATGGGTTTCTTGGTGTGTTTTAAGATGCTAAACTTGGACTTTAGGCTGGTTCCCTAATGCAACCGAGAAAGAGGCATAGAGGTCCACACACTATGTGTATCTAGAATCTTAGTTAAATAATATGTTATTATTTATTATTTAACAAGTTGAATAAATATTATTCCTACACATGGTTCAATAATTATTCATGTTTTTTTAATCGAATATATTCTGTCACTCGTTATTCAAGAGAATATAACGTGAGCAGAATATTAGTGAATATTTATTTTTTATTTAATGAATATAATATTTATTTATTTATTAGAGAATAATATAGTGATGTTTATTTAAGAAATAAATAGTCATTATTCATGGATTGATAAATATTTTTGAGGAACGAGGGACTGTTGTTTTAGGTCTGGTGGAAAAAATAATATTTAATTAAATAGTATTTAATTTAATTCACAAGTTATGCGCATGTCGAGGAAATAATAATTACAATATTTTAGACATGGGGGTCTATAGGGGATTAAATACATACCAAAGAGAACTTGTGAAAATATTTATTTCTAAACTGTAGATGTATTTAAACCTAATAAGATTATTTTTCCCAAAGAGGAAATTCATTTTTTTTGTGAATAATAAAAACATGAGAGAATCCTCTTGCCCTAGAGAGATCCCTATTGAAGATAGATCCCAATAATGGAGATCGATATTCCCCCACCTCCAACTTTCAATTCTAGAGATATCAAGGTGAATGGTTTAGAAGTGATTCTTGTGGTGATCAAAGGCCGAGGACACATGAAAAATGATTTTCCATTCTAGCACCCAAATATTCATATGATGAAATTTAGAGATTTATGGAACACGTGTGGATCACCACTAGAGGGAATCTTTTTTCAATTCATTTAATTAAAAGATGGTAAAATTTAGATATGTTGTTAGATCCATCAATGAAGAAAAAATTCATGTAATGTAATTCTTTAATTGATTAAATTAATTATAATTAACATGTGATTGTCACACTCTTGGTTCTTACGATCTATCCCTTATCTATTTTATTTTGATTCAATTATGTTTATTACAACATTCATCATCATGTAAATCTGGTATTTATTCTTTATCTTGGAAAAAAAAAATTTAGGCATGATCCATCATGTAATTCCACTGTGCTCATAACCTATAAGTGGTATTAGAGTGATCACATAAATATTTATAAGTATTTAAATATCAGTGACTGATTTATGCATTTGTGATTTAGATTTCAATTCAAGATTAATAATTTTTAAATCCTAATTGTGATATGTGCTTCTTCTTCTTCTATTTCTCATAGATCTAATAAAATTGATTATTTTTTCGAATTAAATAAAATTAAATATCTCATCAAGATGTGCGAAGGATTATGGATATATAACAAGAGAGTACACACCATGTAATCGGTGTTACATCCCATGTACTAGTGTTCAACAAACCATAAAATAATTCAAAATTAATTAAAATTATGTGCATTGAATACAAACTCTGCATTTAATTTCTTACACCTCATGTTAATAGTGCCAGCCTAGCACACATCTAGCTAGAGTACACACCGTGTATCCCACATGCATGGTGTGTAATCCTTTAAGTCACACATGGGTCATGTATTTTCATACAAGACCAACCTAAATCATAACCATATATCTTAGAGAACACACAATATATATCCCTTTGTACACGCCATGTACTCCAATTTTTCCAAGGCACAATTTACATGAGGAGTCCTTAGGTGTGTGCCTGAGATAGATGATGAGTGACGTACATGTGGTGTAACTCACTTGTACATACCATGTACTTATACCAAATTGTACATAATTAAAATTCTTTTATTATACTATGAAAACCATAATGACATTTCATTGAGTGTGGTCCTTAAGTTGATAGTAAACACCATGTGATGGGTTTTAATATATATATATATATATATTTAATTGATTTCTATGTAATTTTCAGATGTTTATATCACATTTAAGTCGTGTTACATATATTACTCTATGTGTATTTAAGAATAACACATTACAAAATAATCATGTAATTTGTGAAATCATTGATTTGATAGTACACATCATGAAAGTATGTGATATGTCATGTTTTCCATATGCCAGAATAGTAAATATTATACGAGTATAATACACATTGGGTAGATTTAGATGGGTATTAACCATGTTTCCTCCATAGTATATTTATGTACACAATTAATTTAAAATAAATTTATTTAATTTTTTTTAAAATATGAAGTATGAGAATCTTAAGAAAACTTAGAGGAGAATTTAGGTAAAATAATTGAATAATTAAAGAATATAATTAATTGATTCAAGAATGATTTATCTTACATAAGAATGATTAAGAATTGAATTATAGTTTTATTAAATAATCAATTTTTTTCATCCATGTGTATGATCAGGAGTATAGATAAGACTTTTTTATGTAATTTTTTTTCATTTAATTTATTATTAAATTATAATTTTAGCATACATGTTTTCTATCATATTATTATGTAAGGGCCTTCATGCCCATGGATAATTTATGTAAAGCCTTTCTACCATCACCTACATGTGAGAAAAATAATATATAATGGATGAAGCTCCAAAGCAGGTGGTGTCAATTTAACTTTGGATTTGAGGTGAAATCAGTTCAAGAGAGATACATAGGTGGAAAAGTGGAAATCTATAACACAAAACTTAATTGGGTTAATGTGTTTCTACCATAAGTCAATGGTTATTTTATCAAACACTATATAAACTAACCATTAGTAAAATTTCAGGATCATAACAATTTGTTATTTTATTTCTTTCAAGATTCATGGTTATTTCATTATGGATGTTTTTTCATGATCACATGAATTAATTAACTGAAAATCATGCAAGATAGAATTAAAATAAGTTGGATTATTCATAAATATTATCTGAAACTTGATTAATCACTTAAGTAAATAAAATTAATATTAACAAAAATATTTTAAAGATAATAATTATAAAATTATTCATACAAGATAAAATATCACAATTATATGTTAAGTCGGTATAACCTTCCACTACTTCAATTAAAATCAAACCATAGTTCAATGTTCTTGAATTTCGAAAGTTATGGTGCTTTCAATTATTGGGGAATTATAAAATGAAGTTTTGGGAAGAAATAACTTATTTCAAATCATGGGTTTACTGCTAAAGTAGGACTTGGTGTAACTAATAGGTAACAGTTGTGGAAATTTAATTTAAGGATTTTAGGGTTTGGGTGTCCACTCAAAAAATCAAGTAAATGCGAGTTAATGAAGTTGGAATTTAGAATGCCTACCTAAAACCATTCCAGTTCCTTAACCAACCAAATTTGTGGTAATGAGATTAGGAATATAGACCCTTGTGACTAGAATGTCCAAGAAATTATATATTCTAAGTCCAATGGTGATGGATATTGGGTTTCGATAAAATAGCAAGAGATTAATAAATACAATATTTATTTATTTGTCTAAATTTTATCAGATAAAGTACTAAAATTATAATCAAATTATTTGTAGAAACAACAATAAAATTATTTCAAACATATCATTGTGATCCATAATTGATAATTAAAACCTTCTTAGCGATACAAATATCCAATACTGGAAAAGGCACTTACATGTAATCCTTCACCATGAAAGGAAATTGTATGTACTGGAAGATCTTCTTCCTGATGTGTCTAGTAATAAGGCTAGTGATGAAGAGTTAAAACTCTTTGAGTTACATTTGAATGATTCCATAGATATTTATTGTTCCATACTATCATCAATAACCAATGATATTGTGAATCATCCTAAGGATATGAATGAATATAGCCTGAAGAATGACCTTAGAGATATCTATCAAGAGAAGGAAAGAAAGGAGAGATAAAATACCTCTAATTCTATGTTTAAAATTAATATTGGAGATTTTTTACCAGTTGGGCCTCATGTAGTCAAGCTTATGGGATAAGTTGAATGATTATACACCTTAGGGATTAAATTACCAAATATGTTGCATACGAATATCATACTTTCATCACTGTCCAATAATTTTTCAAGTTTTATTGTTAATTAAAATATGAGAAATAATGAGAATAGTCTTTCAGAAATTCTTTGGTAGATTCACCAAGTGGATAAAGACATAGGGAATGATAAACTAGTGGTCCTTATAATGAATAAGAAAAGGAAGAAAAGGGTGAAGTTTCCCAATAATCAAAACAAGTCTAAATATCTTGAGCACTATCCTTCCAAGAATATGAAGATCTAGTGGCAAGGCAAGGAAAAGGAGGTAGTATGTTTTGATTATGGAAATCTTGTCGACTGGAAGATCAATTTCACCTAGAAGAAATGGGAAGATAAATGTGCATTCGTTATTAAGTATAATATTTCAATTTGTACACATTGGGTGTTAGATACTTCTTGTGGTTCTCACATCTGTATCCAAATTTAGGAACCAAGTATATTCCCAAATATTTGTAGAGGAGAGTTGTATTTGAGAGTTTCAAATGGTGTGAGAATATATGTTTTTTCCATTGGTGACCACCATCTTCTATTTCCAATGAGAATGATTTTGGTTTTAAAAGATTGTTATTATGTACCAAGAGTTACCAAGAATATAATTTATGTATCCTTCCAAGATACAAATGAGTTTATTTTCATGTGTGGAAATAAAATTGGTTTATTTTATAAAGAAAACAAATGTTATGGTATGGAACATTTAAATAATGATTTTTATGTATTAAATTAAGGAAACCAAGTATTGGAAATAGGTAAAGAATCATGTTCACACGACTCATATAACACCAAACAATGGAATCACTATCTTGGTCATGCAAACAAGAAGAATTTGACAAAGCTCTATCAAGATAGTTATTTAGACTCTTCTGATCCAAAATCACATGAAATATATCATGATTGTTTACAAGGTAAATGACTAATCCTCCATTTGGTGGACATGTTGATATGGAAATAGATTTTATAGGATTAATAAACATTGATTTGTCTGTACCATTTCTAATAGAATCTATAGGTGGGTATTCTTAGTTCATTACTTTTACTGATGACTTGAGTAGGTATGGCTATGTCTAATTGATATGGTATAAGGTAGATTCCTTTGATAAATTTAAGTATTTCAAGAATTAAGTAGACAATAAAATTCTAAATAAGATAAAGAATCTTTGGTTGAATTGAGGTGGTGAATATATTAACCAAGAGTTTAACAAATTTCTATGGGAGTTTGTGATTCTATCTCAACTCACACCACCTTATACCCTATAGTGGGATACTATTAGTGAAAGGAATTACCATACCTTGTTATACATGGTACGGTTGATAATGAGTCATGAATATCTTCTATTATCCTTTTATGATATTCATTAAAAAATGTGGCGTACACATTAAACTAAGTACTAATTAAAGATGAAAATGGAATTCCCTTAATGTTATAGAGTGTAAAATCCTAGTTTTGTCTCATACACATGTATGGGGTTGTGAGGAATTCTTAAGGACTTATAACGAAGGAAAATATCAGCCCAGAGCACAAAGTGTATCTTTATAGGTTATCCCAATAAAAAAAGGGATACTACATATTTAACCCCTTAGACACATAAGTGACTATATCAAGACAATCCATTTTTTAAGAGGGATAAAATCATTAAAAAGGATAGTGTAATCGAGATTAACTTTAATAAATTTGTTGATCAAGATACACAAGAGTTGGTATAAGAACAAATTCTATAAGTCCCCATGGAAGATGTGGTTCTTAAAAAACAAGTACTATACTGGATCACAACAGAGGTAAGGGAACTATAGAGATATAATTTCATAGTCACCGAATATGGTGAATCATTATTATTTTACAATGATGTAACTCTCTCCTAAAAAGAGGTAGTAGATAGCTCATATGCTTCAAGATGGAAAGAATTCACGAATTCTGAAATGGACTACATGTATCAGAACCAAGTTTTGGTTCTAGATGATGTTCTAGTTGATTTAAAGATCATAGGGTCCCAATGGTTATTTAGGAGAAAAATATACATGGAAGGTAAAGTAAATACCTATAAAGAAATTCTAGTGGCTAAAGGGGTTAAACAAAGTCAATGAATTGACTATGATTAAACCTTTTCAGTAATTTCCATGTTTAAATCTATCTAAATTATACATTATATATAAATTTACCATGACTATGAGATTTCACTACTATAAAACAAGGTTGTAACCATATTTTAGAACCATGGTTATATCCCCCAAAACCATATTTATTTCATATACCCTTGTTTTTAGGAACCATGGTGTTGGGAGGCATCAGTATAGACCTATACCCATGGTTCTTAAACCATTGGTGTAGGAAATATAAATGTAATGACCAATACCCATGGTTTGACCAAATTATGGGTATAGGTATATATCCATGGTTTGGTCAAACCATCGGTATAAGTTATTTATTAAAAAAAATCATTCATTGGGATTTGATCCTAACACCACTCGTGTATAGTCTAGTGACCTTACCATTACCCTATAACCAATTTAATGTTCTTATAGTATATATATATAATATATATTAAAATTTTTATTATTGTTGTTTTTATTATGAAAAAATAATGGGCTAACCTATACCCACGATTTGGTGAAACTGTGTGTATATGTTCTTCCCAGGATTTTTGATTCATGTGAAACCTATACCCATAGTTTACAAAAATCATGTGTATAGGTAAACCCTATACCCATAGTTTTTGTAAACTATTGGTATATGTCCTTCTCAAATTTTTCCCACAGAGAAACCTATAACCATGGTTATTTAAAACTATATGTATAGGTCCTTCCCATACATTTTTTCCCCGAAAAACCGATACCCATGTTTCTCTAAAAAATGTGGGTATAGTGTGGACCTATACCCATAGTTTTTCTAAAACCATGGGTATAACCTTGTTTTCAGTAGTTTTTTGTAGATGGATATCAAAACTACATTTTTAAGGGGAAACGTCAGAAATATGGATATATAACCCAACTATAAGGGGTTGTGACTCTATATGATGCCAAAACGATTTGTAGGTTGCAATAAATCCATTTATGGATTGAAGAAAGCATCCATTTCATGGAACAATCGATTTGATGAAGCCATAAAAGAATTTTTTTCATTAAAAATGAATATGAGCCAAGTGTTTACAAGATTATTAATGAGAATGTGGTATTTATACTAGAAGTATATGTTTATGATATATTACTTATTAGAAATAAAATACCAGTCTTATAGTCTCTTAAATACTAATTAAAAAAGTGTTTTCCCATGAAATACATAGGTGAAGAATCCTATATTTTGGATATTAAGATAATTTGTAATAAATAAAATAGGCTTCTCAGATTAAGTGAAATTACATACATTGATGAGATACAAAAGTGATTTAGTATGAAATGATGCAATAGGGTATTGCTTCCAACGTCACATGGTTTACATATTTATATGAAAATTTTTCCTCAAACACAAGAGAAGATAGATAAAATGAGTAAAATCCCATACACTTCAGTGATAAGATCAATCTTGTATGCCATGTTATTTACTATACATTATGTTTCCTATGAATTGAACATGGTATGAAGATATCAACAAGATCTATGAGAACAAAATTGGTTTACTATTAAGGATATACTTAAGTATATAAAAAGAACTAAGGATATGTTTCTGGTGTAGGGATGATATGAGAGGCTAGTCAACAGGGGTTATACTGATCCTAGTTTTTAGATAGATTATAATGATTTGATGTCATAGAAAGGATATGTTATCTATCTCAATAGAGGTGATTTCAGTTAGAAGTGTTCAAAGAAGCCAGTTTTCAATGATTCTACATTGGATTCTAAGTATATAGTACCATTTGATGCATCTAAATAAGTCTTTTGGATACATAAATTTTTCCAGGAGCTTGATGTTATACCTAATAGTAAAGACCCTATCACATTTTATTATGATAATACTACAATTGTGGATCTTGAAAAAGAACCAAGGTCACACTAATGGAAAAAAACTATTCTCTTTAAGTATCACCTCTTGATGGATTTTTATCAAAGAGGTGAAGTTTCAATGAGTATAGTACCCACTAAAGAGAATGTGTTAGACCCCTTGACTAAAGTCCTATCTCAGAAAAATCATGAGTATCATGTAAGAGCTAGCATAATGAAGGTTGTTAAAAGTTGGCTATAGTGAAAGTGAGATTCTATTAGAGTTGGGGCCCTAGAAACAACTTTTGAGAACATTATGATAACCTGTATTAATAGTTTTTAATATTAATAAACTTAATATCACATCATTATTATTCTTATTTGTAACATAGTATGTGATAATGTCCTAAGAGTAGTTATCTCACTAAAATGTCAAAACAGTTCCCCACTATGATGAGAACCCATAAGTTCAATGAAACCATTCCTAAATATATATACTCTATCAAAATGATATCATTTAAGGGGAAAAATGACATAGGATATTAAGGGTGGAGACTCATAATACTTTTAGGAAACTTATCATAGTGTACACCCTTGATAATATCCAGTGTAGGATATTATAATAACGAGACCCGCTAGTAGTAAATCTACATTTATATGAGTCACCTGATGTTATTATCTGAAGACATGTGTATTGATACTTATACTTTAATATTATTATTAATGATTATTATGAGCCATGTACTCTGATGTATTTTTGAAAACCAGGAATAAATACGTTCACAGTGAGGTAAGATACATTGGGTGTGTCATGAGTAATATTGCATTATTGAATAATGCGAGAAAGGATTTTTTGTTCTGTTCATTAACATACGTTTATATATGAGTCCATTTGATAGAAATGATATAAATTAAATAAATCCATGGACAAGGTGTTCTGTAGGAAAGTTTGATTTTTGAGAAGTCAAATAAAAAGAAATTGACCACATAGGATGATGACACTAGCATGAAACCTTCTTGGTTAGAGATATCATGATAAAGAGATTATATTACATAGTAAGTTTTCGTATGAGGCATTATGTCATTGTGAAATTAACTTATTTCTCTATAGGTACCATGATTTGATTCTAGAAGTCAACCTTAGATTTTAGAATAATTCTCCTAATGCCACTAAGAAAGAGTACTATAGGGTCACACACTAAGTGTATCTAGAATATCCGTTAAATAATATATTATTATTTATTTTTTAAAAATTTGAATAAATATTATTTCCATACGTGGTCTAATTATTATTCATGTTTTATTGATCTCATATATTTTTCAGCAGTTATTCGAGAGAATATAATGCAAGAATAATATTTAATAAATATTTATTTTATATTTTGTGAATATAATGTTTATCTATTAATTGGTGAATAATGAAGTGATATTTATTTTTTAAATAAATAGTCATTATTTAAGGCCTGATAAATAATGTGGAAGAATGGTGGAATAAGTTTTTAGGTCTAGTGAGAGATAATATATAATGAATATTATTTTATTAAATAACATTTAATATAATTTTATTTTTAAGAGAATTTTGAAGAAATAACTATATTAATATTATTTTAGACATGGGGTTTTTCATGGTATTAAATAAATACAAAAGGGAACTGGGGAAAATATTTATTTCTAAACACTAGTAATATTTAAAAACAATTATATTATTTTTAAAAGAGAGATAATTAATTTTGTGTGGTTCACAATGATAGCTAAAGAAAATCCTCTCACCCTAGAGAGAGCCCTCTCTAAGAATTCTCCCAATAACTGAGAGTGATCTCCCTCCACCTCCCACTACTATGTCTGGAGAGATCAAGGAGAATGCTTTGGAACCGATTCTCATGGAGATCAAAGGCACACAACTCAAGTGATCATATCTTCCATGTTAACACCAAAAGATTCCTACAAAACATTCAAAGACTTGTGGAACATAAGTGGATCATTGATAGAGGGAATATTCTCTTTATTCCTTCAAATCAATGATCTTACAATGAAAATATTTTTTTAGATCCATCAACTAAGACATAATTAATGCTAGGTAATTCTTTAGTTGATTAAATTAATTATAAATAATATGCGAGGATCCTATTCTTGGTTCCAAATTTTATCCCTTTTTGGTTTTCTTTGATTCAATTCCAATGATTATGATGTTCATTATCATGTAAATCTCGTATTGATCATCAATCATGAAAAAAAGAAAAGTTGGGCACGACCCATCAAACGCTTCTACTGAACCCGGAAACTGTATATTTAAACATGAAAATTTTATCTACCCATATAGAAATAATAAATTACATATTTAATATACAAATGAAATAATATAACAAAATTTGAATAATATAGTCAAATAAGAAAGATTATGACCTATTGAAATGGAAATTATGTCAACAAAACCATTATAACTTTGGTAAGTTTTGAATAAAAAGGAATTGGAAGATAAATCTTGGAAAAAAACTTTAAAACAATGAATTAAAACAGAATTGTCAAAAAATATTTCAAATATGAAGCTTACAAACCATATAAATGAAAAATGGTGCATAACAAGAAACATGTCTGAAAGAAGGGAATTGCAGATAAAAAACCCTTACGTTGGATTCCTTCCCAGTCGGACACACTCTAACATCCTATATAGTCATTTTATTTTTTTATTAATCTATATCAGAACTATATTTATATTTATTTTACTTTATACCATTCATTAATAATTTCTTATTACACTTATTAATCATTATTTGTTAAAATTAATATACAGGTGTTAGTTGTCTTGTTTATTTTGTTCTTTCTTTGATATAAGGATTTAAATCCTTAATACAATGTCATATATTAATCAGTTATAGAATATAAATTAAGGTTATATATATTTCTTAAATATATTTATGAATTCCAATTTTATTTTTATGAAAATTATTATGGTAGTTCACTGATAGCGGTTAAGTTCTCATTTTATAAATTTTGATTTGATTAAAATCATTGATTTTAATAATGAACATAGTTATATATATATATATATTAATTTAATAATTATAAAAAAATACTAAATTAATCTATATTATGTCCAATTTAAAATATTTATGTTTTATTAGTCATTCATGATGTATCCGTTATATCATTTTTCATCTTGGTGTTATAACTAGTCTAAACAAGAACGTATTATAATGAATGAATGGAATTTTCAAATATACCCATTCCTTAATGAATAAAAAATGTAATTTCTTATGTAATGTAGATCTAGAGTGTCCAAATAATTGAGGTAATATAATAATAGGTTTTTTCTTCACTCATACAATAATTTTTAGATATTGTTTCATGATATTTTAGGTCATTACCCATTAATTAAAATCTTTTGAATCATTTTACCTTTACCGTGGAAACTAAATTTTTACCTTGGTGACTTATTTTTATGAATAAATATAAAATTGACCATATTAAATAATTTTTAAAATATTATTAAAAACATAAAATCAATTTTATTGGAATAAATTTCTAAAAGTGAAAAAAAGTAATTTTAATATAAGAACACATAATTCATAAAAACAATGTTGTAGAAAAACATCATTTTAAGCATAAAAACGAATTATTCTTATTCATTACTAAGTAATAATTTTTTTAATATTTTTTAATATTTTTATTTTTATATATATTATAAATACATTTAATTGAAATAATTATTTAATAAAGATTAATTTAATTTGTTAACATAAAAATATGTTACATGTATACAAACCATTATTTGAAAAATAAATTTTTTAACAATAAATGATTTTATAACTTATTATTTAAAATTTAAAATTTACTAAATAATAATTATTTTAATTTTATCAATAAGTTTATATAAAAAAACTTTCTTATTTTATTTAATTCATTGTTTAAATGTAAATTTTATAAAAATTTTAAATGTATAAAAATACACATAATAATGAAAATATATAAATTTTTAAAATATAATTTATTAAATTATTAATTACAAGTTTATATCACCCGAAATCACAATTTAAAAACCCCTCAATACCTTTTTATAAAACCTTAGGGTTTGATAAGTAATTGTGGTAGTCGTGAGTGGTGATTTAGATAACATGGATCTCATAGTAATTTCTATGTGCTTGAAATTCTATTATAGGTGAGTTCTCTAAAGTCATACATGTTAAAATCATATTTTATTGGAATAATAATTTTAATTTATCCCATTAATTATTTTTATCCCCAATCATGGTACTAAAAAACATATGTTTCCAATGACCATATAATCCATTTTTTTTCAACAACCATATACATAAAAGTCATATTTAATTTCCAATATATTTCCTTACATTCATTTATAAAATCATTCATAATATTCTATATTTTGTTTCAAGATATTTATCATATTTTTACTCTATTTTGTTCTTTATATAATTTAAATTGACTGTATGGTCTTCTTGGAAGATTGTGATGATAATAATTTCAATCTTACTGTATTTTTACTTACATTCCTTTTTATTCGTTTTATAATTTTTTATTTATGTTTCATACAGATATCCCATAATATATTTCATTTTTTATTGTAATTTTATACCTTAATGAATTAAAAAAAATGTTCATTTTAGTTTTATGTTTTTTAAAGACAAGAAATCATTTCTTTAAAGGAAACCTAACACCATATTTTTGGGTGTTACATGTGACACTAACATTATTGAGATCACTGAGGAGAAACTAATGAGTTCCTCCCTCTTAGGGTATCCATTGGCTTCATGAATATCCCAACACTCAAGAGGGATATACTTTGTATAAATGATCTTCTATATCATTTGGTGAAAGGGTTATAGAATTGATAGCTTGAAATATTTAACCATGAGAAGTTTTAATCATTGTAACCTAATGAATGAGAATAAAGATGACTTATATAGGCCTCCAAGAATCAAATGTTCAACTGTATATTGATTAAATTTTTAATCAAAATTTTCAACATTTTAATTCCCTTAAAACTATTATTTTAAACCCTATAATGAGTTTTTATAATTTATAAATTCATTTTGTTTATTTAAACTCAAAAAATTCACTATGACATGATAAATAAAATGGATGTATGGTAGTTGGAGTGGAAGAATCCTATGAATCTAAGGATTTTGTCATAATGTATGAAACACCATGTACTTCACTATAACATAGTGATAGTCACCATGTCATGGTGCATCTGAGGGAATACCATTTATTGGATTAAATCAACACTCCATGGTGATGATGGTGAATTTAATGATTTTAAACATATAATATTAATGTTAAAATGTTAAACATTCGATATGGGGATTAAAAAATTATTTCATGGGAGTTGAAATATTATAACATTTGGTAAAATATTCTATCAATATATGGATGATTGTTCTACTATTTGAGGCTTATAAAAAAGATTTCAATCCTTATGAATTATACTTTAATGGTTATAATTCCTCGATGATAAAATTATTAATATCTCGATTCTACCTATCCTTTAGCCATTGTTTAAATGAAACCATTGATATAAGGTTGAGAATTATAGAGTTTTGTGATATTTTTTCAACCCATGGTTACCCTAATAGAGAGGAACCCATTATATTTTCCTTAGGGATTTGAACCAAGATCGTGTGATAAGATATTATATACTATATTTATAGGTAAAAGGTACATAATTACTTCTTTATTTTTTTATTCATTCCAAAAAATATTGATATATCTAGTATGTTTTGGGGTTTTAATGATTTTCCTCCAATGGATTTAAAAATGTTTTTAAGTGATATTTTTGAATTATTCATAAAACACATTATAGAAGTGTTCATCATAACCTTTTGGAGTTTTCCTTGAAAAGTATAGAAGTTTGAGACTATATAATTAGTTATTTTGTTTTGATATTTTTTTATTGTATATGTTTTGATGGTTTTTGTTATATATGACTTAGTATACTCTAAAACATGGAACATCTCGTAGTGGTTAGTGAGGACTTAATCCTGGTTATTTCCTAAAAAATAGAAATAGGGATAAATATGGACTATATGTTTTTGGTCAATCTTTTTTGTATAAGTTAGATTAAAAATATGGAGATTGATCTAATCAAACTATATCATTTTTTATGGTGGTTAGAAAAATCCCCATGTAAAACAAGATGATGAACTATGATCATGTGGTTGGAATTTTTAGATTGTGAGTATATCTAGATATTTAATGGGAACAAGTAGTGAAGTTTTTCTATAAGACTTTCATAGAATTTTTTGGTGTAAAAATGGATCGTCTATACATGAAGAAAACCATGAATATGCGAGTTTAATTTGGGGTTGTGATCGTGTGAACTATGACATGGTGTTGATATCACTAAATCATATCCATTATATATATGAATGTATTTTAAAAATTGAATTGGATAGAAATGTTTGTTGTTTTAAATATTGATCCCATGGTTATCATATTTCTGGTGAATACAGGAGGAAGGCTACACCATGGTGGATTAGGGAAAAAATGGTGGAATTTTTTTTGAATAATAAGATAATATAGTTTATACAGATATTGGTCATAAAATGGATTTTATTCATGGATTGAATTAATTTATTATTGATGTATTTAAGGGCCAATAAAGGGTTGAATCATATAATTTCAAGTAGGATGAATTTTCTAATGTTCAAATTAGTGAAATTTTAAGTAAACTTTTTAGATACTTTAGAAGATATGGTTCTCAAAAAGAGGAGAAAATTTAGGAATTTGGATTTATTAGAGAAGATTTACTGTAAAAAATATATGGAATATTTTCATTTATTAAAGGATATTTTAGTTTAATGATAATATCATCTTTGATTTAGTGTTTATTTATATTGTGGGTGTTCATTATGAACGACCATTGTGGAAACATTTATTATGAATCTTTTCTACAAAAAATTGTGGAAAGAGATGTTGATGGCATATTTTTTTTATCAATAGTAATTCTTTCAAAAAATCTTCTAATCATAATAGTGGAATGTCATTTTTTTAGTACATTGATTCATCTTCATTTTATGATACTTACAGTTTTCTTTAGTAGTAAACTAAGTAAAATCATTATGTTGATGAACTTATTTTCTATTTTGGAGGATTTGAATGTGTGGTTGATTGTGACATGTTTATATCATTATATAAAATGTGAGAACAAGATCCATTTGAAAATAGGAAGAAAAATATCACACCCTAATTCACCACTCACTCAGGATGTGTTTGGAACCATTGGATGAAAAAATGATGGAAATTATTTTTAGGATTGGGGTTTATAAGAGAAATTGAATAATGAGAGGATTGTTCTTTTTTCTTCCAAATATGAAAATTTTATGTATTATTTTTATGTTTTTTAATTATTTATTTTGTCTTTTATTTAATATTATATTAGAATAAAATAAATATATATGAAATGTTATAAAAACACTAAGCATGAGATATAGAATATGTATTTATAGAATCAATTACTATTGAATTTCTAGTGTAATTAAGCACTACTATTTATTAGTGAAGTATAGAGTCACGAGGATGATAAATAGAAAATTGGGTTTGAATATTCATTTAAATTGATGAAGAATATAGGTTGATTCTCATTTTCCTTAGTGGTAGGTTTACATTAAGATGTAGCCTGACTATGGTGGAAGATGGATCATGGAAACTCAAAATGTATTACATGGGGGTAATATCATGATTAATTTAATAAAGAGTTTATTTCTAATATACAAGTGGAAGAATGTATGAAAGAGATTCAGGGGATTCAAAAAGAAGGATCTGGTTTTCATTCTCTTGAAGCTTTCTTCTGGAGATTGATCAGTCAAATCCTAAGTCTCCTAATTATGGAATATGAGTGAGTAAAACATTTTGAGTCTTCATTGAAGATGGAGAGTCAAATAAAATAATATTATATATAGTTTAAATCTTGAAATAAGGTGAGATATCATGTATAAGTAATAATAAGACATTTATCTAGAATAGAGAGTTCCAATAAGGGTCTTCTTTAGGGATTTAATATAGGTGAGGAGAATTCTATGAATCATATGTTTTATGGTATGTGAAGCCAAAGGTAACGATTAAAATTTAGGGATTTAATGTGATTATGAGCTCTAGGGTGTGTGGTTCAATATTCCATATAATGGAAAATTTTATTTTATTTAATTTTTAATATGGTAGGACATTGAACCATGGTTCATAGCGCTCATAAACTACATGTGAGTTATTGTAGATAGGTAGTATTATGGGTGTCCTATTATGGTAGTGTATGCTTATTATTAGTTATTGAAGCATATTGTGGATACATGGTATTATTAATTTCATGAGTACATTTAGAAATTATTTTTGTATCTATAATTGAAATTTTAAGGATTTATTGACATATGGAATATTTTAGGATCATTTTTTTAAAGTGGATTGGTTTTGAAATATGAGATTTGTTCATTATTTTTTTTGAAATCATGTTTAAGAGGGTGAAATATAGTTTCTATTTTGAAAATAATTTTTAACTTTTTTTCATTAAATTTTTCTAAAAGTAAATTTGTTATTATATACAAATTAGTTTAATTTAAAAATATAAGTAAAATAAGATTTCATGTTTACACGCATCTTAAAAAAAGTTTTATAAAAGAGAAATATAATTAGTTTTGAAAATTGGTTTTTAAAATGCATTGACTATTTGGAATATGTGATTTCATATTTAGTTAATAATTTAACTATTTTCTCTTTTTCTAGAGTTTTATACCTAACATGTTCTAATCAATGGAGTTAAGGCTAGAGATGGGCCGAGTTTTGGGTTTGTGTATATATTTATATTTGGGATATTATTTTTTGAAGTTATATCTATTTAATATAATGAGAGGATCGTAGGTTTAATATATATTACATCGAGGGGGGGGGGTGAATCAGTATAATATATTTAAATTTCTTTTAAAGAAATAATTCTTTTTGAATTTTTAGGGAAATGATTTAATATTCTTTAAAAAATCTCCCGCCTAGAATGAAACATAGATGAAAATATGAAAAACAAAAATATAATTTTTATAAGGTTCATATCCAAAGAGTAAACTTAATCCTTTTATAACAATCACACGTAATGGTCAGTTATGTATCATCTAATTCTGAGGGTATGTATTATCCAATTCTCATGTCATCTTGAATGGAAAGGTAGTTATTTATATTGGTTCCACTAGTCATTAAGAATTCATTATTATCTTGGTATGAATGAGATATAATTTTTATTATAGTATTTATCAACATAATAGAATAAAAACATCCTTGAAATCTGATCTTTGACTAAAATAGATATATATTTAGGATTACATTCTTGTCATCCTACCTCCTCAAGCATTCAGAATGACTAAAGTGTACATTAGAGCATGCACATAGACTATACTCTACATCCTCCTTAAAATAAATCCACCAAATGACTACAAAAATATCAAATTTCCACAAAATAGATAATTAATATAGTAGGTAGAACTTATTTTTCTTTATTCTTTCTCTCTATTCGATACAATTTTTCTACATCACAATACAGTATGGACACTATGATTCTTAATCCTCAATACTAGTTATATTTTTTTATTTTTGTCTTTTATATTCACAAAATTTTGTGAATATTATTTTCATAATTATTTATGGAAATTTATCCTTGATTCTAAGTAAAATTTTTAATTCATATTAATGGAATGTGAAAATTTATCTAACTTTTATCACAATAATTAATTTCAAATATTTAAAATTTAAATTATCATTAATATCTATCCATTATGTTATGTTTTATTTATATTCTCCACAATATTAATCATGAATCATGGATTGACCATAAACCTATGTCATTTTTTGATTTGAATTCTAGATAATCATCGTCAAACTTAGTTTTCAAATCTATTAGGAAATATCATATTTTTTTAAAGTAATATATCCTTATAAAAACTCCGTATAATTTCCTTTACATAAGAGTAAAAATAAATCTTACGATGTCCTATTTATTCATTTTATTTTCTATTTTTATATGTTAAAACATGCATTACAAGAGTAAAATATATCTTATGATGCTCTTTAATGACTCTTATAGAATATTTAAATGATTTTTGTGTTGCTAAAAATAACTCTTATGATTTGGAAATGACACTTATGTAGTTGGAAATGAATTTTATTATATGGAAATGAATCTTAGAAAGTCATACATAACTCTTATGGTGTTTCTGATGGATCTTACGATATGGAAATGACTCTTATAGAGTCTGTGATAACCCTTATAGAATTGAAAATGAATCTCATGGAGGTCCTGAGTTACTCTTAATGATTCTCTAATAGATACTATTAAACTTATGCCACCCTTATGGAAATTTAATTCCTTTTATAATTATTTACTCTATAGTTATAATAACTATTAAAAAGAGTACTTTTCCAGTTTCTCCATAATTTTATATATTAAAATAAATACATAATTTCATAAAATCCTTATGAAAAAAAACTCCAATAACATAAAATAATATTTAAAAAATTATAATACCTCATTAATATATGCTCAAAATCTTCCTTTTAACTTCATGAATAATTTACAATAAATACAACATTATTAATAAATTTAACTGGGATCTTTAATATCCCCATTTAGTTTAGTTTTTATTCTCAAAAAATAACTCCAAGAAACACAGAATCATAGCCATTATCAAAAATAATTATCTTGAAACCATAGAAGAAAATAAATTATTTTTTTAGTTAATTATATCCCATAATGAAAATAATATTTTTTCAAAGTTATCTAGATAACCAACCTCAATTAGATAACTTATCCAACATTTTATAATGATTTTTTCAATAATAAAAGATCTTGATTTTTGATATAAAAGGTAAAAATTTCTCCACTTCTTCCTGTTTGATAATAGAATCCAAAAAATAGTTAGTGTCCTCCCAAAGTCCCTCATGTGAGATGGAAGGGTTGGAACTTATTTTTCAACCTAAAATTATTAAATATATCATTGGTAATTTACTTAGTGATGATATCAACAAGTTTATTCCTTTATTTGAAAAAATTAAAGCCTTATATATCAATTTAAAACCTTTTATTTAATGAATTCAAATCTCGTATCAATTTTTTTAGACTAAGAAAGTTATAATGTAATTTTAGAGAGATCAATTAAAATTTTATTGTGACATGAAATTATAAGTGGTTTGTCAATATTCACCCTAACATATTCAAGATATTATTTCACACCAATCATATGGGTATAATAAAAATTTTAAACCATATATTATACATCTATAGAGATTAATGTAACCAATTTCTGTTTTTTATAGAATCGTATAACATAAATTCTTATGAGAATAATTATGACACCTGAAGTTGATCTTATGTCATTAAAATCACTTAGATAGTCAAAATTAGTATAAAAAACATATTTAGGTGCTCACCCCCTTTAACACCAAACCAATGATCATGGATCCTTTGATGTACATGGGAACTCCCTTGGTAGCCATCCTATGTGATTCCTTTGGATTACTTTGGAACCCTGCACACAAGTTCACTGCATAGAAAACATCAAGATTTAATGAAGTGAGATAGAGTAAACTAATAATAATTCTTATAAACTCATTTTATTTAAAACTATATACTTTTTTATAAATTCCATGTTTTCTCGTACTTTTATCGATGTATAAACTAGTTTTAATTCTACAATTCCAAAAATTTTCAACAATTATTATTTCATATTTTTCTTGGGAAATAAAAATAAACTCTTGCTTTTTTAAAATTGCAATACTAAAAAATATCTCAATTATACCATCAGATAAATCCCAGAATGAATCTTTATTTTTTTATAAAATTCATTAAAATAACACTCTTGGTTACCTAAAAATATAATATCATTAATAAAAATAATTACAATGAGATTACCTACCTCTGGTAAAATTAAATTAAATTTGGCATATAATTTCTGCTTAGTGAATGTTATCTCTCTAATGTATCCTTATAAATTATAATATTAGGCTCCAGGGACCTTTTATAACCTATAAATATACCTTTTTCAATTTAAAAACCTATATTCTGTCACTATAATGTATAAATCCATTGTGAAACTCAATATAAACATCCACATATAGCTCTCTGTTGAAGAAGGTATATTTTAAGTCCTTCTAGTATATTTTTTTTACTTCCTATGGGATTTTATTTATGGGAACAATGAAATAGATTCCAATATCACAATAGGTGAAAATTTATCTTCCAAATCATCCTTTTTAACTTTTGAATAACTATTTCATTTATATCTGGAATTATTCCTTGATAATTATCCTTTATTATTCAGATTATTTCTGAATATCCACTTAGTTCCAATAAAATTTTTACTTTTGTTCTAGGGAAATGTTCTAAAGTGGAAATAATTTAAACAAATCTAATTATTAATTCATATAATTGATCCAATATTTATGTTTGAAAACCTCAATAACTAAATATGGATTAATTTTTGAGATTAGAGCTGTTTAATTATCAATCCTCAATCTCATCATGGTATGATGTTGGGAATTTATATATAAAACTATATTCTATATTTAAAAATTTTTATTTAGTTACTCATACTTCTATTTTTATATTTCTATACCCTATTCTTCATAAATATTCAAATTAGAGCCAATATCAACAGCATTTGGTTCATTTTCAGCTTGTTCTTTACTAAATTTATCAAAACATTTCTCACTATCTTTATCAGAGTCCTGAAAACCTATTTTATTTGGAATATTATTATTGTCTATATTTTCAACTACCTTAACATCATAAATATCAACCAACTTATGAGTATTTATGTTCTAAAATATGTAGCATTTTCTATTGGATAAGTATCACAAAAATATTCATTTCTTGTCATTTTTATCAAACATTCCTACATTATTATTCTTAAATTTTATCAAATAAGGATATATAAATACTCAAAATTATTAAAAATTGGGTTTTATATTATAATAAATCTCATAATAAATCATGTTTTAATTATGTCTCAATAAGAACATGTTGTTAATATGCACATCTTTGTTCATTACTTCTTTCCAAAAATATTTTGACCTTTTGAACTCAAAAAGGATTGTTCTTATTATTTAAAAAATAATCCAATTAATTCTATTAGAAGCACAATTTTATTATGGATTTTAAGGAGTATTATATTGGTTCCTAATACCATGTTTAGAAATATAGGACTCAAAATAATTCCTTTTAAACTTTCTTATATTGTTTGTTCTAAATTTTTTGATACTAATCACCAAATCTTTCTCACCTTACCTTTTGAATGTTTTAAACAAATTTATTACACAAATATATATTTCTTAAACGACACATTGGTTATTATTATAAAATCTTCAATAAATGTGATTAAGTATAAGTAAACTCTAGTCAATTGATTCCTCATTGGTTTAAAAATATTTAAGTGGATTAATTAAAGTGTCTAGTTTATTTGATTTCGACTCTTTTATTTTTTCCCTATACCAACTTCCAATATTTAATGTCCTAAAAAACTAAATATCTATATCTAATTAAATGTGGTGAATCCATTAAACAATTTTTTCTTGATATTCTTATCACACTCTTCTAGTCAATATAAAAAAATATTTTATGCCAAAGTTTATTTTCTTCTTTATAATTGTGGAAGTAGGAATTACTTAGAACACCAATACAAAATATATTCCCACTTATCCTTTAACTAGTTTTGTTAATCCTTACATCATTTAACCTCTTGATTAAGTAAGTGTCTATCTTGAAAATAAGTTCCTTACCTTAATTATGGTGTTGTCTCACACGCATTAAGTTCAGTTTGAGTCTATAAATAAATGATACATCTTCATATTCAAATTTTTTGGTTTAATTAATTCATTTAAAAAATTGATAGAAACATAATTTTATTTCTAAATTTTATTTATCATTTATAGTTATCTTTTCAAATTTAATGATAAAACACTATCAAGTATCCATGAATTACTCCTTTTCCAATATTTGAAATTTACATCAATAAATATTAACTTATAAATTATTCTTTTATTTGATCCATATTCATTGTAATATTGATATTATCTAGGAAAAAAAGCAATACATTACTCAACATAGTGACCTTTTCAGTCTCATGTTCCATAGATCTCTTTTAGGAATTTAAATATAGTTTGAATAGGTAACAAAGCATAATTTTTTTTTACCACTTGATTCTACTTAAAACAATTTATCTTATTCACTGGTTAACTCAAACTTAATTATTTCCTTCTATGATTCCATGTAAATGAAATTATCTTATAGAAAAAATTCTTTATTCCCAAAAACTCCATTACACTAATAGTATCCATTAAACTATTTTTTCCTTAAACTCATTGAGTCTGTCTATAATCTCAGGCTTGATATCATTGTACTTTTCTATCTTCCATACGATTTTGTTTTGGTGATGTAGAAGTAATATTTTTATATTTATTAATAACCAAGTATTTTATATAATGGATTTTATAAAAACCATTATTTGTAACATCCTGATATTTTAAAAGTGGAAAATTGTGTTCGATGGTGTATATGACATGAAACATCGAGCTTAAATGACACAAGAATTGTATTATTTAAATATGAACACTAATATCAAGTCATTAAATTTATGTATTTGAATAATAATAACTAAATTATGAAAACTATATGTTTTACATATTTATAAAATAAATTTATTGGTTATTAATTGATTATAAGTGAAAATAAAAATAATTTAAAAGTTAAAGAAATGTTTCTCTGGAAAACTATTTTTATGCCCACAATTATTTATATATTAATGAATTAATTTATCACTATTGTTGAATAATTTTTATATATTATATATTAAATAATTTTTTATCATTAATCTAATATTTTTTCTAAGCATGGGATAATAATAAAATCGATCTTATTCTAAAATAATTATTTCTCAAAAAAGCAGTTTCATCATATTTTTTGTACTAATTTTGAATATGTTTTTACCACTTTCAAAAAATGTATCTAATTTTTTTATAAATTATCACGTAAAAATAATCTTAATGTGAGTTTTTGAGAATTTTATGAATTGATAAATATTTTAGTGAATAGTGTAAATATTGATTATTATTAAAAATTTAATTTTTATTTAAAACATTTTTAAAGTACAATTTTTTTAAATTATTATAAAAGTAAAATTATTTCAGTTATATTATTAATAATCCAATTTATTTTATTTTAATTAATTTGATTTTTATTTTTTATAAAAGAAATTTTTTATTTGAGAAAGATTTTTAGTTCGAAAACCACATTTTTCATTATGCTTATAGATTTGATTTTAAAGTAAATTATACTACATATATAAGGATAACTTAATTTTTGTTCCTAATAAATATTAAAGATTATAAAAAAAATTAATAACCATGGTTAAGGATAAAGCAAGGGTTTTCATGATATATGCTACAATGTTAAAATTAACTTTAAAAACACATAGTAATTTATTTTATAAATTGGATTTAATATTATAAATCATTGGTCCCATGTTATTTAATAATGATCATTTATTTTTAGGATTAAAGTATAATTTACCTAGGTAAATAAATAAACTATTTGTTACTGTGGTAAAACTAAAATGGTAAAAGTAAGTAAACTTAGAGGATAAGGGAATAAAATGTTTAAAACAAGTTTTTTGTGTGTGATGGTATGGATAAAGGTAACACTATATTATCTTTTTATTAGGTGTGTTCTAATCTTTCCTTTTTAGTTTCTTCTTTTTGTTGGGCATGTATTGCTGACTGTGAAATTAGAAGGATACATGTAATGGTGAAGTTAGGGATTTATTATTAGCATAAAAATAGTTTCCATTATTTGTTTCATAGTTATATGATATGTAATGGCCGACAGATAGATCCTATAAACTGAATACACAACTTGAGAATTTTATATGCGGTGTAAGGGTTACACGTTATGTAATGTGAAAAATCATGTTTTAAATCTTAGATGATGATTTTTTTTGTTGTAACTTAAAATAAAATAATTTCAAAACATTTAAGGTATTACACACCAATTAATTCCCTATTTTATATATTTTAGGGCACTGTATGGATGTTTGAGGATTTATTCTTTTCTGCAACCTCCTCCTCTTAGCAAGAGATCTTACCCTGGGAAATTTTGGGTGATTCCTTTCCTTTAGGATCTCTTAATTCAATGATTGATCAATAGGTTTATAAATTTTATCTTTTTGGGTAAGTTTTCCTTCAAGTTTCATCCTCATTTTTGGTTGTGGCGCCATTTGCGGTAGAGATTTGTAATTGGATCATGTTTTCTATCAATCTATTTCAGTCACTTATCGAGTTGTGTCTTCCGATGGCATATATTGTGGTTTCCAATCACCTTTATCAAAGGAATTTAGGTTTTCTACATCCTTAAGGTTGGTGGATCTGTCCAAGAGTTCTAATTTCTTCAATTTACCATTTTAATTATTAATTATTTGATATTTGAAATGGAATTTCATGTATTAAAATTGAAAATGTAATGGGTTTGTGAATTAAAGAGGTTTTTACAATGAATTTTTTTTCATTGATTTAGAGAAAAATAAATTTTAAAATCATGAATCATATTGGCTTGGATTTGAAAATATTTTATAAAAACGTGAGTATAGTTTTTAAAAATAGAAAAAAACAAAAATTGAAAAGTGGGAACCATGGGAACTTTGGGAAAGAGACCCAGGTAGCCTTAGTGTGTGAGACTCCACTAGGATGTGACCTATTATATATTGATAGACTATGGTAAGACTCAATATTATTTGTATACATCCTTATAACATTTTAATCTCTTGAGTGTCTAGTAAATATTTTCACATAGGCTAGAGCCCAACCAGAAGTTTCATTAGTGTTTTTATTAGTTTATTGAATGATACATTATTTCATGGATGTTGGATCACATGTATACTTATATTTCAGTATGTTTACCTAGTTTCTTTTAGGACAAAAATGTTTCTAAATTTTTAAAACATGTTATTGAATTTATGAAAAAAAATATGAGGAATTTTTCAGAATCATTTTCCATTTATTTTGATAAAAATGATCATAAAACTATATTATTTTAAATCTTGAACTTTTATATACTATATATTATAACTTGTAAAGATTATTTGGTGGTTTCCTATTGGGATCTATTGATTTCACCCTACACCCACCTTTGGGAAAATTTAGGCCTTGTTTTATTGGACACATGTATAGGGAAGGGAATTATGTATCATGGTGGATTCATTTATATCACTATTTCTCTTTGCAATGGTTTGGAGGTGATGGATTTTTAGGTGGGGTTTTTTATCCAATATTTTTCATACTTCCAAGTTTAGCATGTTTGTCATAGAAATAAAACAATTTGTTTCTACTTTATAATCTGGTTGAATTTATGATTTTTCTTATATATGAGACTTGTTTGGTTATCTTTCTTATACCTCACTCCGTAATGGGATGACTTGGGTGAATGGTCTGGTAGACCCCGGATGGTCTGTTACAATTTGAAATCAAAAGAGTTTACTTATCCTCAAGTATGTTAGTACTACATGAGATGGTTTTTTTGTATTGGGTAGTCCTGATTATCATTGTTGGGATTTTGATAGTTGGTGAATAAAATGGTCCTGACCATCTCACTCCTGCGAATGAATACATGTTTCCATGGGTTGTTAGAAAATATTTACTAATTCTGAGACCATTTATTTAGGATTATTTGAATGAAATGTATATGAAATATATTTGAATGAAAATTTATACTAAGTCTGGGGACTTGGTTTCTGTAAGGTCATTTGAATAAACTAAGTGGAGATTTTATTTATATGTACCTATTCCTTTCAAAAAGGGTTACCTTTTGTGGTAAAATTCATAATTGATTTAAATTCTTATCATTTTAAAGAATATTTTGTATTCTTGAAGTTTGTTAAATGTCTTTAAAATTTTATTGTGATTGATTGGTTTTTGTCTTGTGTTCAATATATAATTGATCCTATAAGATACCTTCTAAATATGAGAGGGGAATCCACAAGGTTGGTCCTATAGGAAGAGCCTCTAGTGGACCCTTTTTTGGTTGAATCAATTATCTATTTAATTGAAAATCTAGGTTTAGTGGGCACTATGAACCTATGATGAGTAGTAAAACATGGCTCAAAATTTACCAAGAATCATCAACGTGTGTTTTATGGTTAAAAAAGAACCCATTAATTAGAGGAGTTTCTTGAATGGATTGAGAGGATATTTAAAATTTTAAAGACTCCTAAATATTATCATGTGTATTCTCCATGTATCTGCTCTAAGGGCTAGGAAGAAGATAGTGGGACTCTATAGTGAAAAATAAGTCTCATGATGATCTTACCAGATTTTATTTTAAGAAAATATTTAATCATTAGTTTTATCATAATACTTTACATGTGGAAAATACCCAGGTGTTTTTGAACTTTGATCAAGGGGAGCATACAATTCAGGAGTACTACCTCCATTTTGTTGATTTGGTGCATCTAACACACGTACTTATCGCTAATGATTACCTAAAGGCTCAGAGGTTCAATATAGTGCTGATAATCTATATTTAATCAATTAGAGTTAATTTGGGCATTACGACCTTTTTGGAGGTTGTGGATAATGAAGCTTTGGATGAGGTAGAAATAGCTGGAAGGATATGTTTGGATGGAGCTTTAGTTAGTGTAGCGATAATCTGAGGTTATTCTTATGGTAAGAAAAAGAAGCACAAGAGTGGTCATTTTTTTTGCAGGAATATTTTTATAGGCTTCTTCAGGGAAGTAATAGGTTGTATGATACCAGTGTGGGAGGCATGGCCACGCCATACCTCATTATATAGAGGCTCTTAGGAATATTCATCTTTGTAGGTCGCTTGTATATCTAAAACTTTTTTGTGATAGGTTGTACCAAGGAAGTAAGGTTAGAACTACCTTTATTAAGGGATCACATGTTCATTTTGATGCTTAAAAGGGAGGTAGGTATTATTATTATGACAATGTGGACGTCTAGGTGGATAATTATTGATAGATTTATGAGGTATAGTGGGAACCATAGGAATATGAAGTAGGTCCATCCACTATTAGAAGAAAAATGTTTATTTCCTCCTTTATGGGGAAAGATTTGGTTGATACATGTGCTACCCATTATTTTATATTATCAAATATGGTTTATTTTTTGTGTTTACTTTTGGAAATTTTTTCTTTATTTTTTTTCCATACCATTGAGAAATAGGTCCGAAAAAGGTTTCAAGTGCCCCGCATATAAGGCCCCAGCCTTAAACCTTACTTAATCTTGAGTTATTACAAGATTATACATTGAGGATCTTTTCGGGTTTAGAGTTTTAGAGAATTAGATCACAAAACATGCATTACATTCCACATATAAACAAAGTGGTTACATAAAGATAGTATTCTTCATTCCCATCAATGGAAACATATTTAAAATAAACATGGATTCTTTCATGACACTTCTTTGACACTATCATCATATCATGTACCTGTCCCTTGACCTGTGAAAAACATTTCAAAAAAACTTGGGATGAGCATAAAAAGCTCAGTAAGGGATATAAAAATATTGAAAGGAAACATGGGTACATATATACATAACGATGAGATCATACTTTACCCATAAAACATAAGCACTTTAACATACCTCATCAAATCATGAATAAATCATAGAAATCATAAGACATAAAGGTAACTTGAGGCATTCATAACATCCTTACGTAGGGAGTAACCCTCTTGGTTACGTTTGGAATACCCATCACAGTATATTCCCTAAATCTCTTTGGAGAAACCTTAACGTTTCACTCCTTCGCGTTACCCAATGCATTGGAGATCTATATCGGGCTCACCCGCCCTTAGTTTATCACGGAACCACCCGTTTTCATAATAATGCCCAAGAACCTCAACAAAATCTTATCACATAAAACATGAATAAAGGAAATATAACATTCCCACCTTTCAATCACAAGATATCAATACAACAAATTGATATAAAAACATTATAAAAACCATTTTCGATACCAAAATAAAAGAAAAGTAAAACATGGTATTTATTTTTCTTTTAAAAAGAAGGTATGGCTTGTAGAGGAAGCCGAAACTCAAATAATGGTCACGACGACGGAGAAGTCGTTGTCACCGCATACGTACGACAAAAACATTCCCTTTTGTCGTTTAGTAAAAGTTTCGTATAAAAAAGATTCCTTTTGAATAAACGTAAAAGTCAAAGGGGTTTATACACCGTATAAAAGAAAGTTGTGTATAAAATAAAATATGCCTCAATGAAAGGAGATTGAGACGAAGTCCCATACCTCGTATCCGACTTGACTCGATCGTTCTTTAATCTCTTGAATAATAAACTTGAGTTAATATCTACTTTCTTAAGAATCTTTTTCAAGTTCATTATTCTTTTTATACCATGTTATGAACATCATGTAATCATTTAAGTTAATAATGTTCATTTTGTCGGTATTTGGTTCTTAAGTCAAAAATAGGCTTCTTACACTTACATGTTGTTAATTTGGTCAAAGGTTCATTATATCCAGAATGATATTAATGATTTGGATAACATATATATCATATATATTCAGCATATACATGTATTTATAATATTACATCACATTTAGAGGTAAGAAATGAAATGCACCGTTCATGGAGACGGTAAGCCATACGTTCGCATGAACGCTACTTCCATTTCTATTTCATATTTTATGGAATGGAATCATAATGATATAAGAGTATATTATAATTCCAGTATAATAACATATATAATATCATTAACTTTATCCTTTATACATCCCACATATGGTATTAACGAATCAAATCACTTTCAGGGGGCGGTAGTCCGCACTTCCTAAAATGAAGATATCGTGTTTACCCATAATGGAAACAATAATGGTGTGCCATAAATGAGAACTACAGAAGCTTAAGGAAAGAATAAACATATTATATATCATATATAAAAATAGTTACATCATAATGGCCACCTTTGAAGGTGTTAAATGATTATTGAACAATCATCATTTCGGGAGGCAGAATTTCGCCATCCACGGAAACCGTATGTTCTTTAACCATTTGATGTAGTTGTGTGAGAGTTTAGCTAGAATAAATATTATAACAACATCCTAGTATATTTAAGATACTGGTGTTGTTACAAAATAAGTAAATAAAAAGAGTTTAGGGGGTTGGAGAAGCAAAATAAAACAAATGAACATGAGAGAATGAATTACCTTTAAAAGTGTAACTCCTTTTGATTTGAGCCTAAAGGCTTCCTTTGAAAGGATTCTGCCCAAAGTGAATCCTCTAGGATGAGGAGAGGGATGTGGAGGGAGTAAATGGGTAGGGGATTGCCGAGCCAAAGGCTTGAGGAGTGTGTGAAATGAGGTAGAGGTGGGGGCCTTTTATAAGAGGAGAGGAGGGGCACTTTTGGAAATCATGAAACTATTATTTTATTTTCAAAAGTGTTTCTAATTTATAAGGTCCCACATTGATATATTTAGAAGATAAGATGATAAGGCTTCTAAATATTCCCATCCAATAGTTTTTGGACAAGTGAAGGTCTTAGATTTTATATTATCATTTCATTTTATTTAAACTGTTCATTAATGAGGTCATCGTTGCATCATCAGGATGTCTTAATTTAATTAGATTATTTATTGTCTAAAAATTATAAAAAAAATATCCTTATGTAGGAAATATTTTTATATTTCCAATTAATATTTATAATCAAAAATCTGATCTTTATAACCCCATGTCAAAATTGTTTTCGTAAAACATATTATGTTTGTGTCATTTTTTACTTTTACATTAAATAAAAAGTTATTTATGTCATTTCCCAACCAAAGTGGCTCCATGGGGTCCCCAAGTTGACCCATGACTTGTCTTGGTCGGCCACGACACATCCAATGAGGGTAGGACATGTGACAACCTCATCTCATATTATTAAAGCATTATTTATTTCCTTAAACTACACTAATTACCACTAATCGCGATTAAAAACTTAATAAGTTACTATTCACCAAAAAAATTATTTTAATCTCATTGAACCACATTTTACTTCTTAATGAAAACCATTTATGTCGGATTTTTGAAATTCAAAAAACACAATGATGACAAAATTTCATTTAAACGGAAAATCAGTTTTTATAAGTACCACTTAGTGGTTTCACTATTCATAAAAAATTGATGTTATTCAGAAAATTACCAAAAATTCACCCTAAGCTACATTTGATATTCCAAATTCAAAAATGAAGTATATTTTACAAAATTAAAAACATATAAGTCACATTAATTAATTTAATAATTAATTCCCGCAGTCAGAGCAAATAGCTTGTTTTTATGAAACAATAAGTATCAAAAGATTGATACTAGTTTAAGTCCGATTTCAAAGTGAAATTAATTCCAATGACCACTATTGGATTTAATGGTAAAAATATATTCAAATTTCACTTTAAAACCAATTAAAAAGATAATCTAATCATATAAATAAATTAGATTAAAAAGCAGTTTTGATGTAAAATGCAGTATTTTTCACTATTCGTTAAAAAATGAACATTGTCTGAAAAATACAAAAAATTCACACAAAGTAAATTTTGATGTCCCAATCATAAATAATGATTTTATTTTGACAACCATAGCTTATAAAATTTTCAAAATATTGACTTAAAAATGGTTTTCCATCAAAAGGCAGTAAAACAATCTTTTAAGAATATTAGTGTATTCCATGCTTAAGATTGGTTTTATTTTCATTTTAAGCCTCTAAAACACTATATAATTCATTAATAGACATATATAAAAATATCTATTATTCATTACTTAATTGGGATGTTACACCGCATGTCGAGTGGTGATATCCTACTTTGAGGTGGTTTAGGAATTATTAGTGCTTGATATTGAAATATTTTAATTGATTATTGTAATTTATAATATGAGTAGTGTTAAGGCCTAGATAGACTATTATCACCATCATGTATAGTTTCTATTTGCTGATGGGGTCACTCACATTTTCCAGGGAGAGTGAGACTCTAGATTGGGAAGGGCATGGCCTCTTGTTCCTTATATCGAAGTAATATAATGCCATTTGAAAAAAAATATTTCTTCTTGTATTTGACCCATTATTGGGTGTTCATGTACCTACTGTTATGTGTTCATACCTTGAGGTCTTTATAAATTATTTTTCGAGTTTACCTCCATAAAGAGAGGTTTAATTTTCTATTGACCCTATCCCTGGAACAATGCCAATTTATTTTCCATCTTATTGAATGTAACCTATTTATTTATTGGGAGTTAAGGTCCACCTTGGGGATCTATAGGTGAAATGATTTTTTAATTCAAGAGTGTCACCATGGGATACACCTGCAATATTTTCTAAGAAGGAAGATAAAAGTCTTAGGCTTTATATTGACTATCAAAAGTTGAATCAGGTGACTGTTAGGAACAAGTATCCTTGAACCAGAATTGTTGATCTCTTTGATTAGAATAGAAGGGATCATTGGTTTTATAATATTTAAATACTTCTAAGGTACCAGTAGTTGAGATTCTGAGAGGAGTACATACCTAAGATAGTGTTTTAGAGTTGATAAGTGGATTTTATGTTTTTGGTTATGACATTTAGACTCACTAATGTTCCTATAGTATTTATGGATTTAATGACCACGATATTTCATCAATTATTGGACTATTTTTTTGTTTATTTTTCATATGATATCCTAGTTCACTACATGATAGATTAGAAAAATGTGTAAAACTTTTATATTATCCTTCAAACCTTGAAAAAACATCATTTGTATTGTAAACTTTCCATGTGTGAGTTTTGGAATCGAGAGTTGAAGTTTATTTGGAATTTGATATTTGAGAGGGTAATCTTAGTGGATATTGGAAATTTAAAGGAAGTTATATCCCAATAAAATCCTAGAAATGTGTTTTATATCTAATGTTTCTTAGGGTTGTATGGTCATTATAGGTGGTTTATTCGGGAATTCTCCAAGCATTCATCTCCTAGTGGATCTTTGTGCTTTATTAATAGGTTGGTTGTTCTTTTTCATTGAGGTAAGAGTTGTTAGATAGCATAAATAAATCATATTATTCCATGAACCCTAGGGATATAAAGATGTACCATGATCCGAGTTGTTGGTATTGGTGGAAAGGGACGAGGTGTTTAGTTTCATATTTTGTATTGTTTTGTTTCACTTGTCAAACACCTTCAGGTTTGGTACAACCTTTACCCATTCTAATATGAAAGTGAGGTGAAACTTCCATAGATTTCTACATGTTATTAACACTAACTCCTTGTGGGAAGTATTAAATTTGGGTGATTATTGATTGAATCAAAATATCAATGAATTTCTTTCAAATAAAGGAAATGAATAAATTATAAAATCGTAGGACTTTATATGTCTAGAAGACTATGGGACTTTATGGGGTTCCCTCTAGAGTTTTTTCTAACACAGATTCAAGGTTCACATCCATATTTTGGAAAGATTGGTAGGAGGAAATGAGTTCCTAGTTTAAATTGATCATGACTTATCATTCATAAATAAATTGAAAGATAGAGAGGGTGATCCAGGTTCTTAAGGATATTCTTTGAGATTGTGTGTGTGATTTTTGTGGATATTAGGATAGTAATTTTTCTTTGGTTGAGTTTTAAAATAATAATATTTATTAGGCTTTAATAAATATGGTGGCCTTTGAGGCTTTATAGGAGAATCCATTTTTATTTTCTTTATATTGGTAAGAGTTGAGAGATAAGTCCTTGGTTGGGTCCAATCACATTCTGGAGATAATATAGATGGCGCAGTTGATCTAGAAATATTTTATCATGGAACAGAGTCATCATAAATCTTGTGAAGACCATCATTGTCAGAAATTTTTGTTTTTGGTTGGTAATTAGGTTTTTTTTCTCAAAGTTTCACCTTAGTTAGGAAATCATCATTTAGGTTACAAGGATAAGTTTTAACCAAGGCTTAATGGGCCCTTTGACATCATTGAGTGAATGGGGAGGGTGTACTACTAGATGGACTTGAAATTTCATTTTAGTTCTATCCATGATGTTTTCATGCTTCCCAGTTGAAGAGGTATATACTAGATTCTTCCCATGTGATTAGGTGGGAGGATGTAGATCTTGATCCTAATATCAATTTAGTTGAGCGACCCGTTTAGATTATGGATTTCTAGGATATGGTGTTTCATGGTAAAATAATCCCCCTAGTTTTAGTAATATGGTGGTTCAAACAAGATATCTATGAGATGTGGGAGTGGGATTTATTGATGAGGAAGTATAGGCCTTCTCTTTTTGTGAATATAGGATCTTGATCACTTTCTAGCTTCTGAATGCTTTTATAGTGGGAATATTATGACTCCCTGTTACATTTCTGTCAGATATGTTCTGATCTTTACTTTTGGTTTAGTTTTTTTTTGGAGAGTATTTCCAACCAACAAATTGGGAGGATACCTGTAATGGTGAAGTCAAGTATTTTTTGGAATATTCAGCATAAACAAAAGTTTTTTTAATTTTCTTGGCCGTTAAATGATGTGTAATAGTATTACACGACGTGTAATGGGATTACATGATGTGTAATTGATTACACAACGTTTAATGGGATTACATGAAGTGTGATGGCTGTCAAATAGATCTCGTGAACTGAATAAAGGGCATGAGAATTTTACACACCATGTAAGGGTTACATTTCATGCAATGTGAAAAATATTCTTTTTAATCTAGTATGAAACATTTTTTTTCTTGTAACATAAAATGAAATAATTTCACGATGGGTAAGAAATTACACATATGGTAATTCCATGAGTCGCACCTTTTAGGGTGTAGTACGAGCGTTTGATGATTAATTATCTTTTTTTATCATCCTCCTCAAAGATAGAAATCCTACACTAAGAAATTTTGGGTGATTCCATTACCTTCAGATCACTCCATTTAGTGATTGATCAATAGGTTTAGGTAGTGAGAGTTCCTTTCAGTTTCTTCCTCGTTTTTGGTTGTGACAGCATTTTTGGAAGAGATTTGTAATCATATCAGGTTTTCTATAAATATATTTTTTATATCCTGTTAATAATTTTCTTTTTACGTAATATCCTATGGTTTCCAATCCCCACTGTCAGAGTAGGTCAGGTTTTCTATGTATTTTAGGTAGGTGGATCTATCAAAGAGTTCTAATTTCACGAATTTCCGATTATTCTTATTGATTCCTTGAGATTTGAAATGGAATTTCATGACTTAAAATTGAAAAAGGAACGAGTTCATGTTTTAAATGGTTTTTTAATTTAAATAAGTAATATCATTGATTTAGAGAAGAATGTATTTTCAAACAATGAATCATATTGTCTTATTTTGAAAAGGTTTTATAAAAATTTGAGTTTGGTTTATAAAAACAGAAGTTGAAAATAATTGCATTGAAAGAACCTTATGTGAATCAAGAAAGAGACATAGGTATACTTAATATGTGTGAAAAAACTAGGAGGTGACCTATAGTATATATATGGAGTGTGGTATGACTTGATATTAGTTGGATATAACATTATACCTGTTAGGATCGTGAGTGTCTAGTACATATTTTCCCATAGTCTAGAGCCTGGTTGGAAGGTGTATTGTTATTTCTAGTTGTTTATTGCATGGTATATTATTTCATGGATGTATTATCAAATGTATACTTATATTTCATAATATTTACCTAATTTCCTGTATGACTAGAATGTTTATAGCTTTGGAAAACATGATATTCAATTTTTGTAAAAACCCTAGAAATTTTTGATAATTCTTTTCAAAATATTTTGTTGTTAGAAATTATTATAAAAATATTTTGTTTTAAATCTATAAATTTTGAATTATTGTTTTTCTAACTTACATATATTCCTTGGATGTTTCTTACCATGATCTCTTTATAACAACCTACTTCTAACATTGGGTGGTTTTAGACCTTGTTTTGTAGGACATAGGTAAAGAGAAGGACATTCTGTAGCATGCTGGATTCTCTTAATGTCACTGTTTCACTTTGGGATGGTTTAGAGGTGAAGGTTGGTCACATGTATACTTTTTAGCCAATAAATTTGATACATCTTGGTTTATCCTATTTGAATTATTTTTATCTATCTTTTTTTTCTGCATTTTACTCTATTCAAAAGTCTTGTTTTTCTTATATATGAGACTTTTTTTGTTAAGTTTGTTATACCTCACCCCGTAATGGAATTACTTGGGTATATGGTCTGGTTGAATCAGTTTGTCCATCTCAAATATACTATAAATTATATGCAACCCATTATATATAATATTATAGGTTCTTGGGTGAGAATAACTTCTAATTATTGAAAAGTTTTGGGTACTTACAAAAAATGACACTCATCCACAATTATAAAAGATCACCCTCCCTTCACTTATTCACACCTATAAATATACTAATAATAAGAAATACCTAAAAACTATCTCTAAAATCCTTATTCACATTCTATAGGTTCTATTGTTACAAAAAATACCAATCCTATGGTCCATAATTAGTGATCCAAAGGAGGTTTCTATAAGCGAAGATAATCGTCTTCACTAGTCTCCTTCTATTTAAATTTTCTTTTGTCACCTTGAATTATGTATTAACAATTATAACATAATAAAACTAGTATGTTCCATATATAGATATATTTTTATATTTATTGAATAAGATTTATCCATATCCTTCTCCATCAAATGGGAAACAAATCCATCACTCGGGTGTACGGTGGACCACCGCCTAGTGAATCGATGCATTTTTTCTATCACTGACTCACATGGATAGTGATAATGTTGGAAATAAGGAATAGTTATTTTAAATATGAAATAATATTAATTCTTTTAAATTAATATATCATCCAATTCCTTACCCTTTCACCCATTAAGGGAATGATATCATCACTTGTGCATACGCACGACCTACCATCTTCATAAAGTGGTGTAATTCATTTTCCATGTAAAAAATTCAAGAAATATCCTGAAATATTACCAAATAAATAAATGTGATATTTATAATATTAATATAATTACTTATAAGATGTATCTATATCATATTCACAACAACTAAAACTTTTTTAACAAAACATGCCTGAGAAAATGAAGTAGTTAACACCTGAAACAATGGTAATAATGAAATATTATTAACAAAAAAGTGGTAATGTCTTATAAGAGGATCATATACGGTATTATAAATATTAATATTGTTATGTTATAAATTAATAAAATTATTAAAACTATTATATAATAGGTTAAAGTGTGTTCAACTAAATGGAAGCATGAGGTAAGGGACTTCATTTGAATTTCCCTTCATTGAGGCATATTTTAATGTTTTGTAACTAATTTATTTAATATGGGGTATATAATGACACCTTTATATGTAATATCATGTATAATTAATAATTCATGGTATTTTAGGTTTCAATTTGAATAATATTATTCTATGGTATTTTAATGGAAAGTTACACGTGGTAAGGAATTTCAAAACGTAATTTATTTTCAATGGGTTATATTACTCATTAATTATCATAGATATTATAAGATTATGTGCTAATGTAGTTTTATTATTCTTTTCTATTTGTTCCACTTTTTTATGTGGATTTAAATTTTATAAAAATAATCAATATAGTTTTCATGAATTGGACCAAATATCATGGACCGTGACACATAAGCTAATCCTAACATGGCCTAAAGGATCTTCTCGATCTGCATAGGTTTATTACGATTAACTGACATTAAGTAAATAGATATGGGAGTGTATTTTCCATGAAAATACATCAAAAGATAAAGATACAAATCAGTATGCTCAAAAACTCCAAACAGATACAACACCATAAACTAAATAGGTATATAAGAAAATAAACAATACATCATCAAAGTACCAAAAGCCTAACAAGTTAAAATTCATACCCTAAAGGACACTTCACTCCAAGAAAAAATGGATCAAGAATATCCACCTCCTCTAATAGCTTCCTTCCCTTTACTCAGACTCATTAGAAGAAAATATATATAGGCCTGAAGGCAAAGGTAGGGTGTGAGATAAAAATCCTAGTATGGTCTCACCAAGTATTCCATAATAAAATTCCATAATAGTAATAAACCAAATCATGTTTTCAGTTTTAATTAAAATATTCATGATAGTACATTTTCATATTTAATACAAACCATGATTTCATTTCAATTTCATGGGAAAGTTTTTTAAAATGGATTAATATAAATTTTGTATAAATCAATAGGAATGAGTAAAGAAATTCTATATAATTGGAATATATATAAAAATAACCACAATAAGAAATATGGTCATCTACCTTGTGGTACAATAGTTTCTAACTATTTAATCCTCACACTTCTCATATTAGTGATCATAGAAAATATGTGTACACATGTCCCTTAGGCTCATGCCGAATAGGCCCGATAAATATCCCATTGGGGATAATATATACCGAACTAAAATTTTTTAGAATTATAATATTTAATCTATTTCTAGGGAGAAACCATATTTGTATTTATACAAAAAATAACCCACTAACAACCCATGCTCTCATGTTCTCAATCAATAAATCAATCAGAAGAAAAATAATTTAAAATTAGTTTAAAATAAAATTTCCTCATTTTCAGTTTCAATATTTTAATTTCATTTCAAAACCCAAAACATAGGTTTTTTATTATTTAATTAATTTAAAAAACAATACCAATAAAAGATTATTATCATTTAAATTTAATCCATTTTTTTCAAAATCAATTCATAAACCATCTTGTAATTTCATTCATTTTCAAAATACAACCCAATATTCAATTACATTAGAATTGGGAGTTCATTATAAAAACCAGTACAATATAAATTTCAATCCCAATTCACATACAACTGGGTTTTACACTAATAAATTAAAATAATTTGAAAACAAAAATAAATTGATGATTTAAACAATTAAAAAATATTAAAAGGAACCACCTACATTTTTTCATAGAATCACAATGCCCACAACTAGACTTTCCAAAAAACAAAAGAGTATAATATCTAGGAACAAAAACTAGAAACAAGATTCACAAAGTTTAAAAAAATCACTCCCAAGATGATCTATCAAACTCTATAGAGGATAAGAGATAGAGATATAGGAGATAGGGAGACCACTTACATGGAGAGATACACCCCAACCAACACGATTATCAATCACCAAAAGGATGATATGGAGATATTGGAGATCCAAAAAATCACATGGGGATGGATCTAGGTCAAGAGGGAAGGAAATGTGGGGGAATGAAATAATATTTTTAGCTTATCCTTTCACTTAATACCATGAAACGTCAGAAAACCCATCAATTTTTATTAAAAAATCATATTTTAATATTTACACGAAATGTAAATAGAACATGGTGTGTAAACATACATGTTGTTTACCCATTTTATGGAATATTATACGTGATTATTAAACATAATGAAACACCATTACACTATGTTTAAATCCTTATTAGACTAAAAAACTGCATTTTTATGCTGAAAATTAAAACAAATCCCTTACTTCAATAATAAAGGTATCCTACCAATTCCATCTCGGGATTACCCTACCAAAAAAGGATATCCAAAAAAAATCATAAAGAAACCTCGCAAAAATTTAACTGGGTGTTATAACATTTATTAATCTCACCTAAATGTTATGATCTTGGTAAGGTACTCTATCCCAATTCTCCTTTATTGAGGCATATTTTAATGTTATGATATTAATTTTTTCACATGGTGAATATAATTCCAATTTTACATACAATATAATGAATCCTTCATATTTAATAGTAATATAAGATTCAATTTCAACTATTTCATCTAAGTGGATTTTACTTGAATGTTACCAAGTAGTAAGGAAATTTATAACTCAATTTCTTCTCATTGGGTAGTATTACTTCTTCATTGTCTATGATATTCTATGATTATATTCATAATATATTGGGATTATTTAATATTTTATTTAATTTTTTTAGGTTTATTTATATTTTATACACATAATAAATACATTTATTAATACTCACTTCAAATGTATGATCTCTGTAAAGGAGTTTGTCTTAATTTCCCTTCACTGAGGCATATTTTAATGTTATTCACTTAATTTATTTTATATTATGCATATACGTACACTTTTATGTGTAATATAATGAATTAATTATACTTCATGGTATTTTACATTTAAATTTTAATTATTTAATCCAAGGGGATTTGGCATGAAAGTCCCAAGTAGTAATGAATTTCGAAACACAATTTCTTTTCATTAGGTTATATTACCTCTTCATTGTATTTTATATTATATGATTATGTGTGTAATTTTATTTGATTATTTTATGTTTTATTTTCACTTTTTTATGTGTATTTACATTTGATACACTTAATAAATTCATTGATTAATCCTCATTTCAATAGTATGGTTTTTTTAATAGATTTTGTCTCAATTTCCACTCCATTGAGAAATATTTGGTATTATTAACCTATATCTTTTTATAAGGTGTATCTAATAACCCATTTAATATGTAATATCTTGAATCTATTTATATTCATGATTTTTAATCTCTAATTTAATGTTATTTATATCATGGGTTTTATGATTCAAATATACAAAAGTTGTGAGGGTTCATTCTTCAATCTCATTTTAATCAGGATTATTTATGCTTGAATTCCAATTGATGTAAATTATTTAATCATTTTTAATAAGGAAATTTAATTTTATTCACCTTTGGTTATTCCTTAAATTTTCAATTAATAATAAAATTTTAAAATATTTGGTACTTAAAAGTATTGATAGAATGGTTTTTTTTAAATCTGACTTTATTTATCTCTTTGGTCAAAAAATAATTTTTCTTCCAAATATATGTTTTCTAAAAATCTTCTCAAGATTTTTTACATTATTATATAATTTTATAAATTCATGTTTATCAATTATTGTATTTTTACATATTTTTAAAAGCAATCTCCCTTTAATTTTCCAAAAAGGTACTTTTGACTTTTATTACAAAAATTTGAAATGAAATCTTATTTTAATGTATTCAATTTGAATAGAACTTTACTAACATCATGAAAAATCATTTATTTTAAGATTCCTTCTTAATTTTCAATGATTTTAAAAAAAAAATATTTCATAATATTCTAGAAATGTTTATTTTTTAAAAGTGATTTTCAAGGTGAAAAATATTTTTTCATCAAGAATATTTTTAATAATATTTTTATGGTATTTATATTCATTAAAGAAAAAAAACAATTTATTTTACCCATTCTCAACCGATAATATTTTATAATAATAACGTAATTATTCATTCTATGTATGTTTTATTATTAGTTTGATCAAGAAATTATTGACATTTATCTTGTTGATTAATTTTTATTGTCAATAAAATTTCCTTGAAACATTTATTTTCTTTTGATCATTGTACATTATATTCTTCATAAATATTAATATTCTTTGTATAAGGGATATGATTATTTTAAAATCAGTATACATTTTTACACATGGTTTTTTAATGTGAATGTTATTTTATTTAATTATGAAAATACTGATAAATCTTTATTATTTCCTCAATATGGATATTTTTTTATAAGTAATATTGTTCATGAATTAAATTGATTATTCGATATATATGGAATTCATTGGATATGCATCGATGGGTGGGGCCTGAAATTATATATCCCCTTGATTCATTGAAATTTATCATGGGATAAATAATAAATATATAATCAAATTGGTTTTTGGTGTTTACATTCCCACAATTTTAAACTATTTTGGCAGAAGGTCTTGATGATATAGATATAACGATGTATAAAATCATGATGCATAATATTAGGAATTTCATTCATTGATAAATTACTTATTGTTATCTGTGAGATTAATAAATTGATATTATCTAGGTAGTAAATTCAAGATCATGTGATTATTTATATGGAATTATTTGATCATCATTTATTCTTTCCATATTACCCTTCTTTCTCAAGTTATTGATTGAATTGAATGTGTTTTTAGTTATTTATCTTTTCTAATTTTTATTCCTTATTTATTCATTATATCTTCCACTATATATAACCCATAATAAGAATTTTATACCACCCTTATTTTTTTTCTTTCTCTAATATATGAAGAATAAATTGTAACACCCCAAGCTTCCACGGTCCACTTTCCTTTGAATAATACAGTAGCGTGTCTTGTACGCAACTTCGAGTTCTAACACACACACCACAACAAATCAAACAAGCCGTTATGAATAGTAATACCCACTTTTTGAAATTTTATAAATTTTATCTTCAAAATGGACTTCATTTTTGGATTTGGACTATCAAAATTAGGCTAGGGTGAAATTTTGGCATTTTTCGGAAAAATTTCAATTTTTGATGAATAGTGAAAAAACACTGAGTTATAGTTTAAAATTGATTTTTTATTTAAATAATTATTTATTTTATTTAAATTTAATTTAGGTCAAAATATATACATAATAATTATATAAGTTCAATGAAATTCATTGGAGTTAGTTTAGAATAATTTTAGATATATAAAAATTTTATTGAACTTTTCACCGTCTTTTACCCACCTCCTAGGAGAATTTGGAAATTCACAGAAAACATAATTTTACCGCTTCTGTGAGTGGAATTTCGAAAATCCGAGAGACACGGTTAATATCAAGGAGTAAAATGTGGTTCAATGAGCTGAAAATAATTTTTAGTGAATAGTATATTTTTTACTTTTATTTACCACCGTTAAAAGTAAATAGGGTAATTAAGGGTAAAAATGATATTAATATTACCCTAACACATGTCTTAATTCTATTGGACAAGTTTATCTCGACCAAAAACAACCTTAGGAATAAAATATTATCATTTTGGTCCACTTGGATTAGATTAGGACATTTATTATTATTTAATTCAAGATTTATAAGAGTTAAAATCAATGTTTATTTACTAAAACATTTTTAATATAGGGTTATGCAAAAGATAAATTTAATTGTAAATATTAATTATAAAGCTAAAAATATTTCCTAAATAATGCTATTTTATTTATAATTTTTAGACATTAAATAATTTAATTTATTTATGACACAATGGTGATGCAGTAATTACCTAATTAATGAAATATTATAACAATTGATATTATAACTATCAAAATAAATGTAATTTGAGGCTTTTTATGAATTAAAATAATTTTCTAGTTTAATATGATATATTAGGAGTGATTATATAAATTCTTTTCGAAGTAATAATGTTGTTACGAATTTACCAAAAACAAAATACACAATAGTGTCAAAATTGACATAAAAGTGTTTTTAAAACCAATATTATATTATAGATTTATATTCAGTTCATAAAAATATAAGGTGTAACACCCCAGGTAAATAAAGAATATGAAATCTTTATATTTATCCATATTTGTGAATAAAATATTAATATTACTTTAAAGGGGATGCTATGCTCGATGGCGTACCCAATACGCAACAACGAGTTTCATGGGAATCTTACGTTGCACTCTAATAATAAAATAATATTATTTTAAATGGTAGTTAACGCCTAGCCGTTGTAATGGAGGGAATGAAAAGAACTAACTACAAAATGATTATATATGTTTGTCAAATATTTTTACTCTTTACAATAAATTTTAGAGGATTAAAAATGCAAATGAATCCAGTTTTTAAGCGTAAACATTCTAATATTCTTTAAAAGGTCGATTAACCGCCTTTTAAGAGAGAACCCATTTTAAATATACTTTTTGACAATTTTATAAGCTATATTTTTCAAAATAAACATATTATTTATGATTGGGACATTGAAATTTACCTTGGGTTAGTTTTTTGTATTTTTCTGACAATGTTAATTTTTCAATGAATAGTGAAAAATACTGCATTTTACATCAAAACCGCTTTTTCATATAATTTAATTATATGGTTATATTATCTTTTTAATTTATTTTAAAGTGTAATTAGAAAATATTTTTACAATGTAATTCAATGATGGTCATTGGGATTAATTTCAATTTGGAATTAGGCATAAACAAGTACCAAACGTTTCATAAATATTGTTTCAAAAAACCCCGTTATTTCTTTTGACAATGGGATGTTTTTTTTAAAATTAATTATTTCAATTTATGTGTTTGGAATTTTGTAAAATAAAATACATATTTGGAATCAGAAGGTCCAAATTATGTAATTAAGACTCTTTTGTTTTTGGACATTATGAATAGTAATGACGGTAATTATCTTCAATTATCTTGATTAATGAGTAATCAGGTAGTTAAAGAAAATAAAATAATATCATAATAATAAAAAATGACCAAAAAATGTGTCCTAAGGCTACTGGTTGTCTCATGGCCAACCCTGGGATGCCTTGTGCCAAAATTGGGGGCCCCATGGAATCACTTTTGTGAGAAAGTGACTTTTTATCTTTTTATTTTTAAAGAATGTTAAATGTAGCAAAGAATGTATCACCTAAGTAAAATACTTTTATGTTTGTCTAAATAAAATATCTTTTGGAATATAAATATTCATTTGAAATCTAAAAAAATTTCCTACATCATAGTATTTTTTTATAATTTTTAGACATTAAATAAATTAAATTATTTATGACATCATGATGATGCAACGATGACCTCATTATTGAACGATTTAAATAAAATGGAAAGATAATGTAAAATCTAAGACCTAAACATTTCTAAAACCTATTGGATGGGTGGATTTATAACCCTTATCACCTTATCCTCGAAATAATGCAATGTGGGACCATTAAAATCCGAAACTCATTTGAAAATAATGTTACATTTTATACCTTTCCAAGAGTGCCCCTCCTCTCCTCTTATAAAAGGTCCCCACCTCTACCTCCTTACCCACACTTCCAAAGCCTTTGTCTCGGAAAAATCCTGCCCATTTTGTCTCTCCACATCCCTATATAACTCCTTGAAGCCTCACTTTGGGAATAAGTCTTCCCAAGGAAGCCTTTGAGCTCAAACCAAAGGGAGTTACCCGATTTTAAGGTAATGTCTTCACTTGTGTTCTTTCGTTTTATTTTTCTTCTCCAACCCCCTAAACTCTTTTTATTAATTTATTTTGTAATCACTATAGTATCTTTAATATACTAGGATGTTTTTATAAGAATAATTCAAGATACACTTGCACACACCTACATCAAATGGTTAAAGAACATACTGTTTCTGTGGATGGAGAATTTCTGCCTCACGAAACGATGATTGTTCAACACTCATATAACACCCTAAACGTTGGCCATTAAGATGTCAATATATTAATATATGATATATAATATGTTTATGTTCCTGTATTTTTTTTTTTGGAATACCTTTATGGTTTCCATTGTGGGTAAACACGATAATTTCATTTTAGGAAGTGCGGACTACCGCCCCCTCAAAGTGATTTGATTCGTTAATTCCATATGTGGGATGTATAAAGGATGGATTTAAAGTTATTATATATGATTTACGTTACATATAAATGATTAATATAATTCTGGAATTATAATATACATACCTCTCATTTGGTTTTAATTCCATTAATATGTCATAGAAATGAAAGTAGCGTTCATGCGTACGTACGGCTTACCGTCTCCATGAACGGTGAATTTCATTTCTTACCTCTAAATGATTATGTAATATTATAGATACATGTATATTATGGATATATATGATATATATGATATCCAAATCATGAATATAATTCTGGATATAATGAACATTTGACCACACGAACAACATGTAATTGTAAGAAGTCCACTTTCGACTTAAGAACCAAATATCGACAAAACAAACATTATTAACTTAAATCATTACATAATGTTTATAACATGACCATAAGTGATACAAAAGGAATAATTAACTAGAAAAAGGTTCTTAATAAATTGGAAATTAACTCAAGTTTATTATTCAGGACGTTAAAGAACGATCGAGTCAAGTCGGACCCGAGGTAAGGGATCCTACTCCTCTCTTTCTTTTTAAGTACACTCTTTTATTTCATTCCTTCTATGCTCATCTTTCTTGTTATTGGGATGTTCTTTTATATTACTCTTACTGTAATTTTTATGTTCATATGATGAGAGACCCTATTCTCTCTCATAAATCCATTTTGGAAGTTTTGAGTGGGGTCGTTAGGCTGCCGAATTTTCGTAAGAGATCTAACCACTCTCTTTCTCTTTAAGTACTCTCCTTTATGTCACTTATTTTAAGATCCTCTTTGTTATTATGGGGGATGTTATTTTATATTCCTCTTTCTGTACATTTTATTGTAATGTGATGAGATACCCTATTTGATCTCATCAATCCATTTTTGGAAGTTTTAAGTGGCGCCGTTAGGCTGCCGAGTTTTCGTAAGGGATTTTTCATCTCACTTTTATTCCCGTGAGATTTATGCTACATTTTCCACAATTTCCTTTTAGTGGTGTATGTATTGACCATTATTTTACTCATTGTGTAATATTATTTCATTTATGAGTATTTACATCAATGTTGTATTGTCCTTCTTTCACGAGGCGTATGTTTTGAAAGATACCCATGTCAGTAAGGGAACCTTTCACCCTCCTCTTTTTAAAAGACATATTTTTTATGTCTTTTAATTCACATAATATTATTTTTGGATATGTTCTTCTATATCCTTATTGATGTAAATTTTATGTCCAAGTGATGAGATACCCTTTTTATCTCTCATCAAATCTTTTTCTGAATTTTGAAGTGACGCCATTAGGCTGTCGAATTTTTGCACGGGAACTTCTTAACCCAATTTCAATTATTTGGGATAAACTTGTACACCTTGAATATTGCGTTCTATGATTATGTGTGAATGTCCTCTGATTTTTTTACACTTAATACCCACTTATATTTCGTGTATTCATTTGTCACACATAGTTATGTAACTGATTTATCCTTAATCCAAGGATACCGTCTTTGTATGGGACTTCGTCTCAATCTCCTTTCATTCAAGCATATTTTGTTTTATACACAACTTTCTTTTATACGGTGTATAAACCCCTTTGACTTTTACGTTTATCCAAAAGGAATATTTTTATATGAAGTGTTTTACTAAATGACAAAAGGGATTGTTTTTGTCGTACATATGCGGCGACAAGGACTTCTCCGCCGCCGTGACCATTATTTGAGTTTCGGCTTCCTCTACAAGCCATACCTTCTTTTTAAAAGAAACATAAATACCATGTTTTACTTTTCTTTTATTTTGGTATTTAAAATGGTTTTCATAATGTATTTATATCAATGTGTTGTATTGATATCTTGTTATTGAAAGGTGGAAATGTTATGTTTCCTTTATGTATGTTTTATGTGATAAGATTATGTTATGGTTCTTGGGCATTGTTATGAAGACGGGTGGTTATGTGATAAACTAAGGGCGGGTGATCCCGATATAGCTCTCCAATGCATTGGGTAATGCGAAGGAGTCAAACGTTAAGGTTTCTCCGAAGAGATTTAGGGAATATACTGTGGTGGGTATTCCAAACGTAACCAAGAGGGTTACTCCCTACGTAAGAATGTTATGAATGCCTCAAGTTGCCTTTATTTTTTATGATTTATATGATTTATTCATGATTTTATGAGTTATGTTAATGTGCTTATGTTTTATGGGTAAAGTATGATTTCATTCTTATGTATACATGTACTCCTGTTTCCTTTCCATATTTTTATATCCCTTACTGAGCTTTCTATACTCATCCCAAGTTTTTGAAATGTTTTTCACAGGTAAGGGTAGGGTACATGATATGATGATAGTGTCAAGGAAGTGTCAAGAAAGAATCCATGTTTTATTTTAAATATGTTTCTATTGATGGGAAAAATGAATACTATATTTTATGTAACCACTTTGTTTAAATGGGGAATGTAATGCAAGTTTTATGATATAATTCTCTAAAAATCTAAATCTGAAAAGATCCTCAATTTGTAATCTTGTAGTAACTCAATATTAAGTATGGTTTAAGGATGGGGCCTTATAGTTGGTATCAAAGGTCGGTTTAGATAACATTAGAGGTTAGGGTATTCTTTAAGCATAAGTGACATTACCATAATGGTTAAGATTTCAGAAAGAGTAATAGTTTTAGATAAAGTGAATGAGTAAGTATATCTTAGTGTTTATCTTCCTCATTATTACATGATGGTTTTGTTGATATACTCACATTGACCTTTTTGGTTTTAGTAAATGGATGGATCTAGCAGGCACCAAAGTAACAGTGGATGTGAAGGAAACTGTGACAGTTTTTTGAGCAAGAACTGAATGATATGGGAGCTGCAATGAGAACTCTTGTGATTATCCTCAACCAACTATCTGGAGTCATGATTGACCACCTAAACCTTGGTGATTTCTCTAAGGCATCATATATACGAGAAACAAATCCCTACGGAACTATAGGTAATAATCATAAAGGTATGTGTGTTCAAAAACCTATGTGTCAAAAATGTGGACAGAAACACCTACGAAAATGTTTCAAAGGGATAAAAATATGCTATAGATGTGGAAATTAAGGTCATAAAGAAAGAACCTGCCATGGAAAAAGGAAGCATCCAGTTGACTCGAGGAAAGGGAAAGAAGTCCTTTCTGAGGGATCAATTGAATGTTTTAAATGTGGTGTGCATGGTCATTATGAAAACACATGTCCTATGAAGAAGTTTCGTGAATGAGATCACCAAGATTGTACAAATGTTCGTTTACCAATACCTAATGCCATTCCGATTGAGGATGAAGAAACTGAAAATGACCAATCAAAGGTATGGATTATTTCATAAATATTGTTTTCCTATTTTGGAATCTTAGGATATGATTCATGATTTTGTTTGTAGGAAAGAAGTATTTCAGAATAAGTTGGAAAGGAATGGTTAATGGGTCATGAAGAAGGTTGAATGAGTAATATGTCAACATATAAGGGCTTCAAGAGTTATGGTGAAATTCTTAAGAGTATTAAGTCTCTTTTGATGATGGGGTTACATTAGAAGACTTTTTATAGAATGTGTAACCCTGATGTTTAATATATGAAAATTTTATTCAAGGAATAGTTATCTGTTCTTTTGTGGAGATAGTTATAAAGAACCATTTGGGTTTATATGATCCTTACTTTTGAGGTAATTATGCGTTACTATATGTTATGATGGAAGTGAAAGGCTTGAGATAAAATTGAGATTAAATTATGTTATGGTTATTTTTGATGATTTTATCTTTTTTTGGGGAATTATTTGAGAATTAAAAAGTTTTTGAAAAAGGAAAACACACAGACCATGTGACAACCCGTCGCGTCGGACAAAGCTGCGGGAATCGAACCCCTAACCAAAGTGCAACTGGTATTTATCGCCTACCATTGGACTACATGAAGTCCCTGGTTAGTATGACTTATTATTTTTAGGTAGATGATTTTATGAATTAAGATTAAGTTGATTTTGGGTTATCTATGGATATTTATTAACCTATCATGGATGATATGTGATTAGGTTAATTACTTTTCAATACGAGACATTAAGAGCAACTGATGTTGTTTGGAGATAAATGTTACGGTTTAACTTGGATGACTATGTGACTAAATCCTTCAAATGTTTAGGTTTCAATCTTAGTTTGGTTTACTTTGATGAATTTTATGGACAAATTTATTATAGAATGGTCCTCGTTGAACTTTGGGTTTTGTTGGACAAATTTTGGAGATTAAGAATAGATTTTCTTTTTATAAAGGGTTATCCTTTTCTGGATTATCTGATCTTGTACTAACCTTTTTGGTTTTGGTTTTGGTTAAAGTCTAATGACATGGGAAGTATATAGTTCTCTTTTGAGGATTAGGTGATTCTCTAGAAGTTGATTATAGTACTATTAATGTGAACAAGTCTTCCTAAATACTCGTCTTTTGGAGAAAATATTAGTTTGTGTAAGGAATCTAATAAAATTTGAAAGTAAACATGATAAGTGATTATGTTTACTTATGAATAAATTCCTCAATAAGAAGTAACTTAAAACAAAAATGTTGTCTATTAACTTTTCTTACTGGGGAATCGAATACCATTTAACCCATCACAATTTTGTGATTTTCTTGTGGTTAACTTTCTCCAAAACATGTTTTCTATCACTCTCCATCAGAACATGAACCTTTGTTTTTTTCCTCCATGTCCATATTTTCATACATGGAATCCTAGTATGGGTTAACTCTGGTGACCATTGTACTATCTTTCTTTGTTTTAATGTGATTGTTTTACCGACTCTTGTTCCGATGTGGGACTTTCAAGGATGTTTCTGAGCCCAATTTTAAAATTGCGAGGATGCAATTGCCAAAAGGGGAGAAGGATGTAACACCCCAGGTAAATAAAGAATATGAAATCTTTATATTTATCCATATTTGTGAATAAAATATTAATATTACTTTAAAGGGGATGCTATGGTCGATGGCGTACCCAATACGCAACAACGAGTTTCTTGGGAATCTTACTTTGCACTCTAATAATAAAATAATATTATTTTAAATGGTAGTTAATGCCTAGCCGTTGTAATGGAGGGAATTAAAAGAACTAACTACAAAATTATTATATATGTTTGTCAAATATTTTTACTCTTTACAATAAATGTTAGAGGATTAAAAATGCAAATGAATCCAGTTTTTAAGCGTAAAAATTCTAATATTCTTTAAAAGGTCGATTAACCGCCTTTTGTTGGGGAACCCCTTTTAAATCCAATTTTTGACAATTTTATAAGCTCTATATTTCAAATAAACATATTATTTATGACTGGGACATTGAAATTTTCCTTGGGTTAATTTTTGGTATTTTTCTGACAATGTTCATTTTTCAATGAATAGTGAAAAATACTGCATTTTACATCAAAACTACTTTTTCATATAATTTAATTATATGGTTATATTATATTTTTAATTTGTTTTAAAGTGTAATTAGAATATATTTTTACCATTTAATTCAATGATGGTCATTGGGATAAATTTCACTTTGGAATTAGGCATAAAAATTTACCAAACGTTTCATAAATATTGTTTCAAAAAAACCAGTTATTTGTTTTGACAACGAGAAGTTTTTTTTAAATTAATTATTGAAATTTATGTGTTTTTAATTTGGTAAAATGAATTACATATTTGGAATCAGAAGGTACAAATTATTTAATTAATACTCTTTTGTTTTTGGATATTATGAATAGTAACGACGATAATTATCTTTAATTATCTTGATTAATGAGTAATCGGGTAGTTAAAGAAAATAAGATAATATCATAATAATACAAAATGACAACAAAATGTGTCCTAAGGCTACTGGGTGTCTCATGGACGACCATGGGATGCCTTGTTCCAAACTTGGGGGCCCCATGGAATCACTTTTGTGAGAAAGTGACTTTTTATCTTTTTATTTTTAACGAATGTTAAATGTAACAAAGAATGTATCACCTAAGTAAAATATTTTTAATTTTGTCTAAATAAATGATCTTTTGGAATATAAATATTAATTGGAAATATAAAAAGATTTCCTACATCATAGTATTTTTTTATAATTTTTAGACATTAAATAAATTAAATTATTTATGACATCATGATGATGCAGCGATGACCTCATTATTTAACGATTTAAATAAAATGGAAAGATAATGTAAAATCTATGACCTACACATGTCCAGTACCTATTGGATGGGTGGATTTACAACCCTTTTCACCTTATCCTCAAAACACATCAATGTGGGACCATTAAAATCTGAAACTCATTTGAAAATAAAGTTACATTTTATACATTTCCAAGAGTGCCCCTCCTCTCCTCTTATAAAAGGCCCCCACCTCTACATTCTTACCCACACTTCCAAAGACTTTGGCCAAACCCTGCCCATTTGGTCTCTAAACATCCCTCTCTAACTCCTTGAAGCCTCACTTTGGGAAGAATTCTTCCCAAGGAAGCCTTTGAGCTCAAACCAAAGAGAGTTACTAGATTTTAAGGTAATGTCTTCACTTGTGTTCTTTTGTTTTATTTTTCTTCTCCAACCCCCTAAACTATTTTTATTCATTTATTTTGTAACAAATAATGTATCTCCAATATACTAGGATGTTTTTATAAGAATCATTCTAGCTACACTTACACACACCTACATCAAATGGTTAAAGAACATATTGTTTCTGTGGATGGCGAATTTCTGCCTCACGAAATGATGATTGTTCAACACTCATATAACACCTTAAAAGGTGGCCATTAAGATGTAACTATATTTATATATGATATATAATATGTTTATTTTTCTGTATTTTCTTTTTTGGCATACCTTTATGGTTTCCATTGTGGGTAAACACGATAATTTCATTTTAGGAAGTGCGGACTACCGCCCCCTCAAAGTGATTTGATTTGTTAATGCCATATGTGGGATGTATAAAGGATGGATTTAAAGTTATTATATATGATTTATGTAACATATAAATGATGAATATAATTCTGTAATTAAAATATACATACCTCTCATTTGGTTTTAATTCCATTAATATGACATAGAAATGAAAGTAGCGTTCATGCGTACGTACGGCTTACCGTCTCCATGAACGGTGCATTTCATTTCATACCTCTAAATGATTATGTAATATTATAAATACATGTATATTCTGGATATATATGATATATATGATATCCAAATAATGAATATAATTCTGGATATAATGATCATTTGACCACACGAACAACATATAATTGTAAGAAGTCCACTTTCGACTTAAGAACCAAATATCGACAAAACAAACATTATTAACTTAAATGATTACATAATGTTTATAACATGGCAATAAGTGATATAAAAGGAATAATGAACTAGAAAAAGGTTCTTAATAAAGTTTAAATTAACTCAAGTTTATTATTTCGGATGTTAATGAATGATCGAGTCAAGTCGGACCCGAGGTAAGGGATCCTACTCCTCTCTTTCTTTTTAAGTACACTCTTTTATGTCATTCCTTCTAAGCTCATCTTTATTGTTATTGGGATGTTATTTTATATTAATATTACAGTAATTTTTATGTTCATATGATGAGAGACCCTATTCTCTCTCATCAATCCATTTTGGAAGTTTTCAGTGGCACCGTTAGGCTGCCGAATTTTCATAAGAGATCTAACCTCTCTCTTTCTCTTTACGTACTCTCCTTTATGTCACTTCTTTTAAGATCCTCTTTGTTATTATGGGTGATGTTATTTTATATTCCTCTTTCTGTACATTTTTTTTTAATGTTATGAGATACCCTATTTGATCTCATCAATCCATTTTTGGAAATTTTAAGTGGCGCCGTTAGGCTGCCGAGTTTTCGTAAGGGATTTCTCATCTCACTTTTATTCCCGTGAGATTTATGCTACATTTGCCACAATTTCCTTTGAGTGGTTTATGTACTGACCATTATTTTACTCATTGTGTAATATTCTTTCATTTATGAGTATTTACATCAATGTTGTATTTTCCTTATTTCACGGGGCGTATGTTTCGAAAGATACCCATGTCAGTAAGGGAACCTTTCACCCTCCTCTTTTTAAAAGACTTATTTTGTTATGTCTTTTAATTCACATAATATTATTTTGGGATATATTCTTCTATATCTTTATTGATGTAAATTTTATGTCCAAGTGATGAGATACCCTTTTTATCTTTCATCAACTGTTTTTCTGAATTTTGATGTGATGCCGTTAGGCTGTCGAATTTTTGCAAGGGAACTTCTTAACCCAATTTCGATTCTTTGGGATAAACTTGTACACCTTGAATATGTCATTATATTATTATGTGTGAATGTCCTATGATTGTTTTAAACTTAATACCCACTTATATTTCGTGTATTTATTTGTCACACATAGTTATGTAACTGATTTATCCTTAATCCAAGGATACCGTCTTTGTATGGGACTTCGTCTCAATCACCTTTCATTGAGGCATGTTTTGTTTTATACACAACTTTCTTTTATATGGTGTATAAACCCCTTTGACTTTTACGTTTATCTAAAAGGAATATTTTTATATGAATCATTTTACTAAACGACAAAAGGGATTGTTTTTGTCCTACATATGCGGCGACAACGACTTTTCCACCGTCGTGACCATTATTTGAGTTTAGGCTTCCTTTACAAGCCATACATTCTTTTTAAACGAAAAATAAATACCATGTTTTACTTTTATTTTATTTTGGTACTGAAAATGGTTTTCATAATGTATTTATATCAATGTGTTGTATTGATATCTTGTTATTGAAAGGTGGAAATGTAATGTTTACTTTATGCATATTTTATGTGATAAGATTATGTTATGGTTCTTGGGCATTGTTATGAAGACGGGTGGTTCCGTGATAAACTAAGGGCGGGTGAGCCCGATATAGATCTCCAATGCATTGGGTAACGCGAAGGAGTGAAACGTTAAGGTTTCTCCGAAGAGATTTAGGGAATATACTGTGGTGGGTATTCCAAACGTAACCAAGAGGGTTACTCCCTACGTAAGAATGTTATGAATGCCTCAAGTTGACTTTATGTCTTATGATTTCTATGATTTATTCATGATTTTATGAGGTATGTTAAAGTGCTTATGTTTTATGGGTAAAGTATGTTTCATTCTTATGTATACATGTACTCATGTTTCCTTTCCATATTTTTATATCCCTTACTGATCTTTTTATGCTCATCCCAAGTTTTTGAAATGTTTTTCACAGGTCAAGGGAAGGGTACATGATATGATGATAGTGTCAAGGAAGTGTTAAGAAAGAATCCATGATTTATTTAAAATATTTTTCCATTTATGGGAAAAATGAATACTATCTTTTATGTAACCACTTTGTTTAAATGTGAAATGTAATGTAAGTTTTATGATCTAATTCTCTAAAACTCTAAACCTGAAAAGATCCTCAATGTGTAATCTTGTAGTAACTCAAGATTAAGTAAGGTTTAAGGCTGGGGCCTTATATAAGGTTCGGCCAAGAGACTTATATCATGATAGGTGTATCATTAATGGACCACTTGGGGGTCTCTTAAATTTATATAGTATGTTTATTAACTATATAATATAAAAATACAAAGTGACATGGTAAGTGTCAAACTAATTAACTAAGAGTTAAAACTAAAAGATAAGGTTAATATAATAACCCAAACATATCTAAATTCTATTGGTTTAGTGGTTTTAGACCCATTCCCACCTTAAACTTTATATAATCCACTTTGGAGCCATTATAAACCGAATATTAATTTATTATAAAATAATATTTCTTGCTTTTCCAAAGGTCCCCCTCACCCCTCCTATAATAGGGCACTCCCCCTTCTCACTAATTCACACATTCAAAGCCTTTTGGTTCGGCCAAACCCTACCCAAATACTCTTTAAAATTCCCACAATTAAACCTAGAGGCGTTAGTTTGATCATAAAGCCAACCTAAGGATCCCTTTTGATCAAATCAAATGGAAGAACCCGAAAAAGAGGTAATGTTTTCACCACCCTCTTTAAAGTCCCTTTCTTCTTCAACTTATTGTTTCTTTGTTATTCACATTATAAAATAATAACTCTAGTATCTGATATATACTGTGATGTTATTATATGGTACAACCATATTCAGTATTCTATCCATCCTTTTAATGACATGTCACGATACATGCGTACGTACGGCTTACTGTCTCCACGTCATGGTGTAATTGTTATTCAATAAATTATTATTTAGATGGGTATAATAATGATGTGTAATTCATGTAAATAATAAATATAAAATGATAATGATTCGTTATATATGATATACCATCCAATTATATATTATTTTAAAATCAAAAGAATGATATTGTCGCTCGTGCGTACGTACAGACTACCATCTCCACGAACGTGAAGAGATTCATTCTCCATCGTATCCATTCAAGTATTATTATCATTCGATGATTTAAAAATAATGTTCAAGGAATTGATATCATTCTAGATATGAATAATATACAACCTATCCATGAAAAACATGGATTACATAACAAAACATATAAAATAAAACGAGTAAGTTAACACCCGAAACGATGATAATACTAAGATATTATTAACAAAGAAATGTTAAAAGATCATATATGATATAATATTAATGTATATGATTCTTGTATAATTTAATAACAATTATTTAAACATTATGTAGGAGGTTAACCTACCCCCAACTAAGGAAAAGTACAATGTAAGGGTTTATTTCGCAATCTCTTCATTATCCGAGTTTGTTTATACATAATAATCTACTGGGATTTCATTATCATCCACATCTATGTTTCTTAAAAATGTTTTTCAAAACATTTTTACTATTTACAAGAATATGGGTTTAAGTCATTTATACCCTTGTTTGACATTTTATAAGAGGTTTATAAAGGAATCTTTATGTCGTTTTCCAAAGAAGGTTCTTTTTAACCTTTTCGACAAAGTTAAGGTAAGAATGTATTTTTTTAACTTATATGGCGGGTGTGACTATTTTCTTCTATTATAAAATCATCAAATATTCCCTTACAATCTTATAAGAAAATTTTCAAAGTAAATGTTTTATTTTATAATTATGTGACTTTCAAATGATTTCAAAAAAGAGATATTTCTCTCAAATAGTTTTGATTTCATAAATGTCAACATCCTTTGATAGATTTTAAGCTTATTTGATGTTGATTTATTGTGATACCAAAATTCAATATTGTATTGAAGGGTTTGTGATATGTTTGACTATGTATGTGCTATTTTTAAACCGTTCATGGTTTATGGAGAAAGTATTGACATTTCGTATGCAAGTTTTAACACGAATATTTATGTTTTGTTTAAACCTGTTCATATGATGAATGTATTGAACTTAAAAAGTGACGAGTGGAGCCCACTATAGCTCCTCGATGCATCGGTAGGTCTAATGAGACATACTAGTGTCTTGGCACAAGGCCTTGAAAAAATATTATTTATAGTCTTGGCATGAGGCCTTGACTATGTGGTTATGATAGTCTGGCATTATGCATTCCATCGTTATGAAAGTTGTTATTGATATTGAATGTGATTATTTGACAAATAGAATATCCATGTGAATAACTATATGGAATTATTTCATTTTGTTTCTTCCATATTATGCTGAATTTCAGGTTTTAAAAGGATTTTGTTTTAGTTATACATTTCCTTAAATGTTTATGCTTATTTATGAAAGTTTTCACTATATTGTTATCCTTACTGGGCATTTGAACTCACCCCTTTCTATGTTTTATTTTTCCCAGGATGTGAAGAAGTATTTTATGAATGACCTACATGGATAATATGAGGGGATAAGGGTGTGTACTATGGAGACTATATTGTTGTATTTGTTCATTTTATGTTGTATTGTAAACTTTATGAATGTATCTAGTTATTCCAAGGCTACAAAACTAATCGGTCTTTCGAGACTTGATCTTTCTTGTGATCATGACAATGTTATGTAATAATGAACCAAATCTGGGTAACTGTGGTTGGGGTGTTACCATTGGTATCAGAGAAAGTTTAGTAAAAACCATGGAAGCTAGATTTAGATAAACTCTGATTAGAGCACATAGATTTAAGATGTACTTTAATGATTAGTAATGAAGAACATCCTATAATTTTGGTATTGTATAGATTTTGTGAGTTTTCCGAGAAATACATCCCTGTCTGGATACGAGCAGGTAGAGGCAGCACTAGCACAGATGTACCTAGGGGTAAAACCTAAAAACACCACTTTGTACTAGACTCGAACGAGAACTGGTGCACGACAACGGGCCTTGCTGCACTCTTGGTTACGAAACTCCCGGGGGATATGCTTAGGATAACCCTCAGTTTCTTTACAAATCATTATGAAGGGTTTATGAGTATATACGTCCTCAAAGAAATAATTTTTATGATTATGGATTTTATCCATAAAGAATTCAATTTATTTTAAGTGTTTTATAAGTATGGAATTATGTATTTTGATTCATAATCTGATCTAGTTTATGCCATTGTCTAGAAATGGTGCCTAGTGGAAGAAATGGAAATTGTATCAATGCACACACTCCCTGTAGGGATTGACCTCCTACTCAAGATAATTATAGTGGAGCTGGTGATTCAACTGGTGCTGATCAACTAATCACCATACTGGGACAACTCACTCAGGTTATGGATAATAACCTTGCCCGTATAGAGCACCCTGATCCACAGCGTGGAGGATCAATGTTAGATCGCTTCATGAGGCAGAAAACACCAATGTTCAATGGGAGTCTAAATCCCTTAGTAACTGAGTAATGGATAAATTCCCAAGAGAAAATATTTCAGGCTTTGGGGAGTAGGGAAATGGAAAAAGTTATCATGGAAGTTTATCGCCTCACTGGAGATGCTGATCAATGGCGGTCATTGATTCAAAACACGAAGGAAGATGATGAAGTATCAAATTGGAATGGAGGGAGTTCAAAGATCTATTTTTATAAAAATACTTTCCTCGTGACCATCAAGCAGATATGGAAAGTCAATTTCTGATTCTGAGACAAAAGTAGGGTGAGAATGTTACAAAGTATGAGGCTAACATTACGAGGTTAGCAGGGTATGCTGGAGATTATATACGTAACCCAATAATTAAGATTGATCGTTTCTTTGATGGGTAAAAACCATTTCCCCATCAAGCATTAGTTTCACAATCCTTCTCGTCGTACGAAGACATTGTCTAATGTGCTATCAAGACTAAAAAGGAATTATATAAGTCTTATGACTTTAAAGTAAAGCAAGATAAGAAGAGATCTTCTGGTCAATCTCAGAATGGAAATAAGGGGAAGAAGGGAAACGTTGAATATCCATCCTGCAGTAAATGTGGGAAGAAACACCCTGGTAGTTGATTAAAAGGAATTGGAGTCTCTTACAAGTGTGGTGAAAAAGGCCACCAATCTCGTGATTGCAAGGGGAGAAGGAAGCTACCGATGTCCAATGATACAATTCCAGGGATATGGGACATTATGAAAATGAATGTCCTAAGAATCAGGGGAACTTACCTCAGAAGAGGCCAAGGGATCAAGGCCAAGATTATGCTATCACTACTACTGAGGTAGAAGCTCTGAAAGACGTGGTGGAAGGTAATTTAATGGTTTTCTCAAGTTTAGAAAATAAATTATTTGATTATGGATCATCGCATTGTTTCATATCTTCCCAGTTTGCTACAAAAAATAGATATTTCCAATTTGATTTAATAAGGGATTTGTTAGTTAAAACTCCTAAGGGAAGAATCACTGCAACAATGTTTTGTGAATCAGTACCCATTAGAGCACATAAATGTTTTTTATCAGCTGATCTCATCGTCATACGTATGATTGAGATTGATATAATCCTTGGTATGGATTGGCTTTCAGAACATGATGCGAAGATTTATTATAAAAAGAAGGAGGTTACTATTTTTGATGATGATGATAAGGAACACCTTATCTTTAGAGAAGAATCGTCACCACCTAATTCTTATCTAGATCCACCCCCAGTAGCTCAATTAAATTCAATTATTGGGGAGGAATAGAATGAAATTTCTGTGGGTGAGGAAAGGAATGTTAGAATAGAGGATGTACCTGTTTTGAAAGAATATGTAGATGTGTTTCCGAAAGATTTACATGGACATCCTCTATAATGAGAAGTTGAGTTTTCTATTGATTTAATTCCTGGATCAAGGCCTATATCGAATACCCCTTATAGAATGGCCACTATGGAATTAGTTGAACTAAATAAACAACTAGAGGAATTGATTAATAAGGGATTTATTCACCCAAGTGTTTCTCCATGGGGAGCCCCTGTTATTTTTGTTAAAAAGAAATATAGATCTATGAGGTTATGTATCGACTACCAGGAGATCAATGCTTTAACAATAAAGAACAAGTATCCCCTACCTTGCATTGATGATTTATTTGACCAACTACATAGAGATCAATTCTTTTCAATGATTGACCTTCGATCTGGATACCATCAGTTGTGTGTGAAGAAGGAAGACATTCTGAAGACAGCATTTTGAACAAGGTACGGGCATTACGAGTTTACGATAATGCCTTTTGGGATGACTAATGGACCCTCTGTATTCATGGATCCAATGAATAGTGTTTTCAAGGAATATCTCGATGATTTTGTGGTGGTATTTATTGATTATATCTTGGTATACTCCAAAAGCTATGAAGATCATGAAAATCACTTGCGCATTATCCAGAAGACTCTAAGAAGACATGAATTATATGGAAAGTTTAGCAAGTGTGAATTCTAGATTTAGGATATTTCTTTTCTTGGCCATATTTTCTCTAAATATGGAATCTATGTAGATCCTTCTATGACCAAGGCAATCTAAAAATGGCCAGCACCTACGAGTATAAATGAGGTACATAGTTTTATTGGTTTAGTAGGTTATTATCAAAGTTTTGTCCAAAATTTTGTCCGATTGGCTAACCCATTAACAAAGCTCACACGTAAGGGGGTTAAATTTGTTTGGACAAAAGAGTGTGAATAATTTTTTGAAGAACTGAATAGAATATTATTCAATGATCCTATATTGACTCTACCATCCGGGAATGATAGGTTCGTTATTTATAGTGATGCATCGAAGAGAGGATCTGGTTGTGTCCTTATGCAGAAGGATAGGGTTATTGCCTATGCATCATGACAATTGAAAATTCATGAAGAAAACTACCATACTCATAATATCGAGTTAGCAGCTGTGATCATTTCATTGAATATATGGGGACACTACCTCTATGGAGAAAAATGTGAGATTTATACTGATCACAAAAGTTTGAATTATATTTTCTCACAAAAAGAACTCAACATGAGGCAAAGGCAATGGATTGAACTACTCACGGATTATGATTGCACAATACACTACCACCCGAGGAAGGAAAATAAGGTGGCAGATGCTTTGAGCCGAATAGAACATGGAGTTTTAAACATTATTAGAATTGAAAGGGATCCTATTTTCATGGATCTAGTAAAGTTGGATATGGGAATCACCATGGAAGGTGAAACATCAATGTTTTTTCAAATGGTTTCCAAACCATCTTTTCTAGAAAGGATAAAGAGTTCTCAGACCAATGATGAAGAGTTTCAAAAGAAGATTAAAGCTGTGAATGATGGGAGATTGAGAGACTTTGTGTATGAAGAAGGAATTTTAAAATTTGGGAAGAGACCGTGTGTTCCCAATATACCTGATCTAAAAAGGGAATTATTGGATGATGCCCAGTGTTACAATTTCTCTATACACCCTGGGAGCACCACAATATATAGAGATTTGAAGGAACATTTTTGGTGGTACAACATGAAGAGGGAGATTGCTGATTTTGTTTTAAGATGTATGGTTTGTCATCAAGTGAAAGCTGGAAGGCAACAGCCTGGTGGAGTATTGCAACCCCTTCCCATACCTGAGTGGAAATGAGATAATATTATGATGGACTTCGTCATGGGGCTAAAAAATAATCCTATAAGGAACGATACAATATGGGTCATTGTTGATCGTCTTACCAAGTCAGCACATTTTCTTTCTATAAGAGAATATTTACCACTCAAACATCTATCAAGACTATATATTAATGAAGTTGTGAGGATTCATGGAGTACCCCTATCGATTTTTTCTGATCGTGATCCCCGTTTTACTTCAAGATTTTGGAAGAGTCTTCAGAAGTCCTTGGATTCTGAACTTCGTTTGAGCACTGAATACCACCCTCAAACAGATGGACAATCAGAATGGACTATTCAAACCTTATAAGACATGTTGAGATCTTGCTCACTTGACTTTCTGGGTATGTGGATTCCATAATTACCTCTAGTAGAATTTTCCTATAACAATAGATTCCATTCAAGTATTCAGATGGCACCATATGAAGCGTTATACAGAAAGAGATGTCGCACACCAACCTGTTGGGATGACGTTGGTGAAAGAAAACTGGTCGGCCCAAAAGTGGTGGAGGAAATGAGGGAAAAGGTGAAGGTAATCCAAAACCACATCAAAGCAGCTCAAAGTAGGAAGAAGAGCTATTCTGACAACCGAAAAAAGGATTTCGAATTTCAGGTAGGAGATCATGTTTTTTTGAAGGTATCTCCATGGAGGGGAGTTATACGTTTTGTAAAGAAAGGTAAATTGAGTCCCAGGTACATCGGTCCTTTCGATATTCTCAAACGAATTGGGGTTGTAGCTTACCGTTTGAAAATTTCGCCAAGTCCCTCCAAAGTTCATGATGTGTTCCACGTATCACTGTTGAGGAAATACATGCCTGACCCAATGCATGTACTCACCTATGAGGAATTAGAACTGGAACCCAATCTGTATTATTGCGAAGAGCCCGTCAGGATTCTTGATACGAGAGAAAAAGTACTGAGAAACCAGATGACTTGTCTTGTAAAAGTCTTATGGAGAAACCATAAGATGGAAGAGGCAACGTGGGAACCAGAGGGACTTATGATGATGAACCACCTGAGTCTTTTCATGTGGTATTATTCTAGAAATTTTGAGGACGAAATTATTTGAAGGAGGGGAGAATGTAACACCCCAAGCCTCCACGGTACACTTTCCTTTGAATAATACAATAGCGTGTGTTGTACGCAACTTCGAGTTCTAACACACACACCACAACCAATCAAACTAGCCATTATGAATAGTAATATCTACTTTTTGATATTTTATAAATTTTATCCTTCAAAATGGACTTCATTTTTGGATTCGGAATTTCGAAATTAGCCTAGGGTGAAATTTTGGTATTTTTCTAAAAACTTTCAATTTTTTATGAATAGTGAAAAAACACTGAGTTATTGTTTAAAACCGAATTTTTATTTAAATAATTAATTATTTTATTTAAATTTAATTTAGGTCAAAATAGATACATAATACCTATATAAGTTCAATTTAATTCATTGGAGTTAGTTTAGAATAATTTAAGATATATAAAATTTTTATTGAACTTTTCACAGTCTTTTACCCACCTCCTTGGAGAATTTGGAAATTCATAGAAAACATAATTGTACTACTTCTGTGAGTGGAATTTCTAAAATCCAAGAGACATGGTTAATATAAAGGAGTAAAATGTGTTTCAATGAGATGAAAATATTTTTTTGGTGAAGAGTAACTTTTTACTTTTATTTGACACGGTTAAAAGTAAATAGGGTAATTAAGGGTAAAAATGATATTAATATTACCCTATTACATGTCCTAATTCTATTGGACAAGTGTATATCGACCAAAAACAACCTTAGGAATAAAATATTAGCATTTAGTTCCACTTGGATTAGATTAGGACATTTATTATTATTTAATTCAAAGAATAGTTAGAAGAGTTAAAATCAAATTTTATTTACAAAAAAAAATTTAATATAGGGTTATACATAAGATAAATTCAATTGTAAATATTCATTAGAAATATAAAAAGATTTACTACATAATAGTATTTTATTTATAATTTTTAGACATTAAATAATGTAATTTATTAATGACACAATGGTGATGAAGTAATTGCCTTAATTAATGAAATATTAAAATAATTGATATTATAAATATCAAAATAAATTTAATTTGAGAATTTTTATGAATTAAACTAATTTTATAGGCTAATATGATATATTAGGATTGATTATATTAATTTTTTTGAAGTAATAATTCTGTTATAAATTTATCAAAAACAAAATACCGAATAGTGTCAAAATTGACATAAAAGAGTTTGTAAAAAAAATATTATATTATTAATATATTAAATTTCTAAAAATCTATGTTTCGGCCAAGATAATTAGATAATGATAGGTTTATCATTAATGGACCACTTGGGGGTCGATTTTAGGTATATAGTAAGTTTATTATCTATATAATATAAAAATAAAAATTGACTTGATAAGTGTCAAACTAATTAACTAAGTGTGAAAACTAAACGATAAGGTTAATATAATGACCCAAATCTGTCTAAATTATATTGGTTGAGTGTTTTTCGACCCATACCCAACTTAACCATTAAATAATCCACTTTTTAACCATTATAAACCTAATATGAATTTATTATAAAATAATATTACTAGCTTTTCCTAAGGTGCCCCTCACCCCTCTTATAAAAGGGAACTCCCCCTTCTCACTAATTTACACATTAAAAGCCTTTTGGCTCGGCCAAAAACTACCCAAATACTCTCTCAACTTCCCTCACTTCAACCTAGAGGCCTTATTTTGATCATAAATCCAACCTAAGGAGCCCTTTTGATCAAATCAAAAGGAAGAACCCGAAAAAGAGGTAATGTTCTCACCTCCCTCTTTCAAGTTCCATTCTTCTTCAACTTCTTCTTTCTTTGTTATTACCATTCTAAAATAATAACTATAGTATATTATATATACTGTGATGTTATTATATGGTACAACCATATTCATTATTCTATCCATCCTTTGAATGACATGTCACCATACGTGCGTACGTACGGCTTATCGTCTCCACGTCGTGGTGTAATTTTTATTCAATAAATTTTTATTTGGATGGGTATAATAATGATGTGTAATTCATGTAAATAATAAATATAACATGATAATGATTCTGTATATATTATATACCATCTAATTATATATTATTTTAAAATCAAAAGAATGATATTGTCGCTCGTGCGTACGTATGGACTACCGTCTCCACGAACGCGATGAGATTCATTCTCCTTCGTATCCATTCGAGTATAATTATCATTTTATGATTTAATTTTTTTTAAGGAATTGATATCATTTTGGATATGAATAATATACAACCTATCAATTAAAATCATGACTTACATAACAAAACATATTAAATAAAACAAGTATGTTAACACCCGAAACGACGATAATACTAAGATATTATTAACAAAGCAATGTTAAAAGATAATATATGATATCATATTAATGTATATGATTCTTGTATAATTTAATAACAATTATTTGACCATTATACAGGATGTTAACCTATCCTCAACCATGGAAAAGTACAAGGTAAGGATTTATTTCATAATCTCTTCATTATCTGAGGTTATTTATATGTAATAATCTACTGGGATTTGTTTATCATTCACAACTATATTTCTTAAAAATGTATTTCAAAATAGTTTTACTATTTACAAGAATTTGGGTTAAAGTCATTTATACCCTTATTTGACTTTTTATAAGAGGTTTATAAAGGAATATTTCTATCATTTTCCAAACAAGGTGCTTTTTAACCTTTTTGACAGAATTAAGGTAAGAATGTCTTTTTTATCTTATATGGTGGGTGAGGCTATTTTCCACTATTATAAAATCTTCGAAGAACCCCTTACAAGCTTATAAGAAAATTTTCAAAGTAAATGTTTTATTTTATAATTATGTGACTTTCAAATGATTTCAAAAAATAAATATTTCGCTCAAATAGTTTTGATTTCATTATATCAACATCCTTTGATGGATTTTAATCTTCTTTTCAGTTGATTTATTGTGATACAAAACTTACATATTGTATTTAAGGTTTTGTGATATGTTTGACTATGTATGTTCTATTTTTATACCATTCATGGTTTATGGAGAAAGTATTGACATTTCGTATGCTAGTTTTAATATGAATATTTATGTTATGTTTAAGCCTGTTCATATGAGGAATGTATTGGACTTAATAAGTAATGGGTGGAGCCCGCTATAGCTCCTCGATGAATCGGTAGCTCTCATGAGATAAACTAGATATTTGGCACAAGGCCTTGACAAAATGTTATTTGTAGTCTTGGCATGAGGCCTTGACTATGTGGTTATGATAGTCTGGCATTATGCATTCCATCATTATGAAAGGGGTTATTGATATTGCATATGATTTTTCGACTAGTACAATATCCATGTGAATAAGTATATGGAATTATTTCATTTTTTTCTGCCATATTATTATGAAGTTCAAGTTTTAAAAGGCTTTTGTTTTAGTTATACATTTCCTTAAATGGTTATGCTTATTTATGAAAGTTTCCGCTATATTGTTATCCTTACTGGGAATTTGAGCTCACCCCTTTCTATGTTTTATTTTTCCTAGGATGTGAAGATGTATTTTATGAATAACCTGTAGGAATAGTATTAGGGGATAAGATTTTGGACTATGGAGACTATATTGTTGTAGTTATTCATTTAATGTTGTAATGTAAACTTTATGAATGTGTCTAGTTATTCCAAGGCTACTAAACTAATCGTTCATTCAAGACTTGATCTTTCTTCTGATCATGCCAATGTTATGCAATAATTCACCAACTCTGGGTAACTGGGGTCGGGGCATTACATAAATGTTCGAATGAGTTCAAGGATACATAATATATACTTTCTCTATGTTTTTAGTATTTTATTTCCATCTGTGTTGTGATATTCAAGTATATATATAGTTTACCAAGGCTAATAAAATATTCAATCCTTTGGGATGTTATCACTTGTATTTAGAAAAAAATTAATAAAGTAACCAATGAATCTAGGATACTAGGACCAAGGTCTTTACAGTTGGTTTCATAGGATGTTTTGTAGAAACCATGGGAACTAGATTTAGAATAACATAGATTATGGGTATATAACCATATTAATAAATTTGAGGATAAGTTTAATTATATGATAAAATTATAAAGTTTTTGTTAGGTAGATATTATTTGGTTTTCCTAATAATAAATCACTATATATATACTAAAAGTGGATGTGACTCTCGCATAGGTTTACATAGTGGTCAGAACTCTAAAAAGCATGTATCGGGATTTGAATCAATCATTACCTAGTGCATGACACCAGATCATTATACACACATGGTTTGACAATAATGGTGGATATGATTGAGTTAATTAACATTTTATTTACAAACCATCATGAAGGATTTGAATAGATGATGAAAATGAATGACCTTGGTTAAACCTAATGTGTCTGAGATTGAAAATTAGGTGATATGATTTATACATCCTATAAATTATTATATGTTTTTATACTATGAGTATTAATAATCAAACTATGTTTTTTAGTTTTATTCAATGGATAGAACATAAAGGAATCATGTTAACATTGAATATGATGGATAATGTGGTGATTATGAGGAACTAAATGGGATGATAATTGGGGTGAAAGATATCCTGATTATGACTAAGTAGTTATCCCTATATATGATTAATGACCTAAACCTTAAATAACTCTTGGAGTCACTAGATAATAGAAGGATGGGGTATGTTAAGAGCTTGAGTGTTGGTGACCATGGAGGAAAGAAGGATTGATTTTTCTAATGTCAAAAATGTGGAAAAAGACACCATGGATAATGTCTCAAATGAATAGTATGATGTTTATATGTGGAAAATAAGGGATTAGAGTAATTAATTTATGAGGAAAAGTGAAGAGTTAAATGGAAAGAAATAAATATCATCATAGAGATCCATATATAGTTTGTTTTGTTGAATGTGGGGAACCTAAAAATTATCCAAGTCAAGGACCTCTTTTAATGATTAATCCTAGAACAAGTTGTGAATTATATTAAATTAAAAGGTTTTAAGTATTTATGTTTTTGGATTTAATAAATATATTATAATTTTTTTTATCAATGGTATTTTAGTTATAAGAATCATGAAACATCTATGGATTGTGTTAATTTCTCTGGAAGTATATATGTTTTCATCTAATACTAACTCAAGAATTATGGAAACCATCATGGGTTTATGAGGTTAAGATTGATCATATAGGTTCCAACCACAATAGAATAATCTTTTTATTATATGAACGACTTGGATTTTAGTTTTTAATCATGATTAATAATTTATTTATGCAATAAAAAGTTATTTTACAGTTAAAATAGTATATTCCTTGACTAGATTAAAATTATATAACCATGGGTGAATGATCTTCACATGTAAATTATAAATAATTTATATATAGGTAGAGAATTATCATAACTCATAATTCACTCTTCATTGATGATATATAGAATATATCTAATAACATAATCATTAAAATACATGATCCATGTTAAAAATAAATCTAGAGGTGATCTATACATGCATAATAATCTTTGAAAGACACAACCAAATCACTGGGTGCTAGCATAGCTGTTGTTGATCACTTGAGTTGTTCATGGTTGATCACAACATAATTATTATTGAGAGAAGAATAACTCTTTATGATCTATCATTGTATTGATATAGGAGGGTGTGAGAGAACTGTTGATATCTTAATCTCCTTCTATTTCTTGAGAGAGTCTCATTGTATCCATTATGCACAATATTTGTGTTTTATGAAAGAGATATAATTAGATATTTATTTTTGGAAGGTTTAGGGTTAACCAATCACACACAAGGCCTTTCCCAATTCCACAATTCTTAATTGACCCCATGAAAAGAGTAATACTATAATAAATATTATTAAATTATTGTAATTTACAATCCATAAATAATATTAATAAATTTTAGTTATACCATTTGTAATCAGACCATTAAGCTCGGTCTATTTTCCCTCATACACATTCACCGATCCTTGAATAATTACTAATTATTTAACAAATAAATAACACTAAATTATTTATAATTAAATATAATAAATATTATATTATCCAAAAATGAAAACAAATATTAATTAATATTATTATTTAGCTTACTTATTATTTAAAATAACTTGTTATTAGATTATGGAGATCAACCAAACATGAATAAATATTATTTATTATAACTTATTAAATTAGATACTATAATTTAACCGAGATTATAGATATAATTAGTGTGTAGCCCTATTGTCCTCTTTCTTAATGTAATTATGCATAAACACCTAGAGTCAAAGGTTATCATCTACAAACACATGAGAGAATCTAGTGAAATAAGTCAAAATAACAAAAAATCCAACATACTATGAACATTTATTATGTAATATATTAATTTTATCAAAATATCTCAAATAAAGAAGGTTTCATGATGGAACCGTAAATCTATATTATCATTGTATCTTTATTTGAATTTCAATAAAAAAATAACTCTTTGGAAACAATTTCCATGGATTTATTTAGGGAGTTCCATTCCTATAAAAGGGGTTGAGTAACTAAATTTTTTCAAAATAAAAAAGTGATAAATAATTTGTTACATAATCAATTATTTCTATATCATTTTTGATGCACTAAACATATCCTACTTCACTACAAACATAATTCATTATTTTTTTCATCAATACATCAAACTATATGAGTCATAATATCCATTAATGATAATATTAAAGTCTAAGGATCAATACACAGGTCAATGGATAGAAACATCCAATGACACATCAAAATGTGGATTTCTTATTGACGATCATATTCTCATAACCTCCCATATTCGATATTTCCATGGGTGAACACCATGATAATGTGTATCAATGTCTTATGAGTTTACTACCCCAAATAGACTGTATTTTTTGTGACCCATTATATGATATCACCCGAACATAGAATAAGGTTCAAGAATAATGCCGTAGAACCTCTAGGTTCTCATGACATTAGGGAACTACTATAATCTTTAAGAATGAAATATATTCCAAAGTACAGTATCACATATAAATATCACACTAAATAATAATCATGTTATGATAAGAAAACTTATTTAATATAAAAAACATGTAATCAAGTACTAAAAAATTTGGTACTAGGGAACTAACTCTAATATATCATTTGATTAATGTATTAGAAACCCATTTTTATGTTTTAAGTGATGATATTTTCATGTGATTAATGAAATTTTTGGATATTCTTCTTTTAGTTGAGGATTATGTAACCCTAAGGTTCAATGTGAAGGACTATTTGAGAAAAAATGATGTATTCATAAGTTTAAAGGTGTTAATAACATTTAGGGTTAATATGAGAATTAATTTTAAAATAATAAAGTTAATTAAGATAAGTTTATTTTGTGGAGAAAATTAAGCTATATAGAAAACCTTAGTGGTTAAAAAGTGATTTGATGATTAATTTTTTTTTAAAAGAAATTCAAAATATTTTTGGTAATGATATATATGTTATATTAATATAGTTTTGGAAAATGCACAATGTGTATTTTGGGTGATGACTCGTGGCTTCCAGCATGGCCACGGGGCATGAATACACAACCAAATGGTGACAAGGGCAGGGAACCTACCATTGAACTACAATATGTACATGTTATCAGAATTTTTACTTAATTTATTTTACTGATTGATGCTTAAGGATTAGATAAAGTTGAATTTTGGGTCTTACTATCACGAACCAGACCAGATACCCTTGAACCCTAACCCGTGAGCCAATCCGGACATAGCCCAAAGGGAATTCTTAATCTCCACGAGTTAGAGACTAGCACTTGTAATAATACAAGATAAAAGAGGGAAGGTTTTTTCCACATAAAAAATATAAGATAATGAAATAAGTCAGTATTATCAAAGAAAGATCCCAAAGGTAATAGTATTAGAAACCAAATTGGTATAAAAAAACCTAAACAGTACATCACCAAAGTACTAGAAGAACAAGATAAACAACCTAACTCCCAATTAATACAACACCACAAGGACAAAGAGTCAACAACAACAACCACCTCCATGTGGTTCTTTCCCCTTTCCTAGACCCGACAAAAGGAAATATACAAATGACCAAAGGAAAATATAGGATGTGATATAAAAATCCCAGTAGGGTATCACCATGTGTCCCCTAATATGATTCTATTATAAGTAAACAAAATCATGTTGTCAACTTTAAACAAAATAGGAATGACATTATAATTTCATATTTAAAATAAAACATAATTTTGATTTCAAATGATGGAAACATCTTGAATAACAGATTACATAAACATTTATATATAAAATAGTTTATATAAATCATAAAGGAATGAATAAATTAGTGTCACCATCAATGGAATATATATCAATGTAAACAAAACAAGAAATATAGTCATCTACCCTATGGTACGATAGTTAAAAGTTATGGGATCCCCATACACTCATATCCGTGATCATGGTAATATGTTCACACACATCCCTCAATCACTGGACAAAGAGGGCTCATCAACATCCCACCGGGGATAAGATATTCCTAACTAGAAATTTTATAGAGTTATGAAGCATCAATCCATTGTCATGGCATTACTATCCAAGTGTGTTTGTCCTAAATTGACACTAACTACCCATGATCAAATGTTCTCAATCAATGAATCAAAAAAAGGAAAAATTATTTAAAATCAATTTAAAATACAATGTACCCATTTCCAAGTTCAATATGATAATTTCATTTTATAACCAAAACATTGGTTTTTAATCAATTCATGCCTTTTTACAAAATAAAACCAATAATATGTTCTTATAAAATTAATTTAATCCATTTTCCTCTAAATTAAATTTCCAAAATCAATTTCTCAATTTCGATTAAATTAAAATCACACCCTAATTTCTAATTCCATTGGAATTGGGGGTTTTCCCAAAAAAAATACCAATCCAATTCAAAATTGCAATTCACATTGTATTAGGATTTCATAATTTACATAAAAGTAATCTAAATTAACTAATAAAATAAAGGGTTCAAAATTGAAAAATATCAATGTAATAACCTACCTTTAACATGAAGATCACATATTACAACACCTGCAATGGGGTGGTGGTTCACATTAATGCACACCCCTTTGGGTGTGCCACTTTGAATCACCTTGTTTGGTTAATTTATTTTATTACCTAGAATACCTAATTATATTTCATCTTCTATTTTAAATATAATTTACCTTGATATATAAAGGTTTAGTGGAACCATGGAACCTATTAGGTGATTGGAGCAACCTATATTTATAATTTCCCATTTAGGAAATTCCCTTAATGACCATGTCACCTTCTAAGTGACCCCTTTGAGTATATAAATGGTATTTACATGTTTTAGTAAATTTAATGAGTTAAATTTATTTGATATTGTGGTATAGATTATAATATATGGTTTTATTTTCCTTAAATAAAATTAATGGTTTAAATGGAATGATTAAAGGGTGGAAAGGCCACTCTAATTTTTTCCCATATAAATCACTAAAAATTAACTTTTAAGCATGAATTATATATATATAGTCTTGATGAACATGAAACATGAGAGGTAATGCCTTATTACATTAATTATAAATATAAATATGAATTTATATAGGTTTTGGTATGATTGTAAGGGTCATTTGAGAATAACAGTATCACATTCCCTTACATAGTGCTATGAGCATGACATCTCACACCATTGAAACTATATAGACATTGGGCTTCACACACTATGTCCCTTATATGAGTGTTGAAATGATGGGAAACTCACCATCTTGGGTGACGAACATGATTTCTCCCACTCATTATGAATTTTAGGGTGTGTACCTTGTTTCTTGATCATATAGGATTGGTAGTATGGTTATGGATGTTTGCGTTATGCCATGGTCCAGCCAACAGTAAGTATTCAAGATATACATCCACTTAAGTATGCATGTACTTGGATCATATAGGTGGATGAAATATGAAACAACAATATATATATATATATATTATTACTATATATATAGTGACCAATCCGACTTCTATTCCGGTAATGAGCTGAAGCAGGTAGATCCACGAAGTGTCCTTTAGGAACCTGAGCGGGTGGTTATTTATTTATACATCATTTCTAATTAATTATTTACACCCACACGCTATTTAATTATGATAAGTGATTGGATTATGTGTAGACGCCTTTGGTTGTAAAGACCATAGAATTCCATATATATTCTTTTAAATTATTTGGGTTTATTACGAGTCTACATAAATTGAAGACGCTTGATTCTGAGGCCCGCGTTCTCGGAATGGAATTGTGAACTTTTTTTAAGGTACGACAAGTAAACAAATGGGAGGTGTTTTCCATAATTTGAATCAGTGATCATATTGAAAATCCGAGGGCACCATTGAATCCACAACGCTGTGATTCACTTAAGGCAGGACTAACTTTGACTACAGTTGGTTGGGGAAAAATTTAGTTTTGTGACTTTTTAAAGAATAATAAAATAACATAAAATTATTATTTTATTTTTCTACCAATGGTTGAGTAGTGGTTGTGGGACTGTTGAGTTGTCAAGATATTTAATGGCTTGATCCTTTGTTTTTGTAACCACACCATTGAGAGATTAAGAGTTTCATTCATTAATGAACCATATTATTCTATAGTTGTGTTAATCATCCATCCCCCTATATTTAAATGAGGCTCAGGTTGGGGTTATTGATATGAGAATGAGGAATCTCTAGAGAAGTATCATGAACCTTCCACCAACAATGGATGGAGGCTTGAACGAAGTCATTATAGGAATCGATCTAGGATAGATGAACGGTGGTGACTTCATCCAACTAGGACCCTTCTTCCACAACCGCGACGAATTCACTGAATCCAAGGTAGGGTCTTTTTTTAAATTCTAGTGAATTGTTTCTTTTTCTCGTTCTGGAAAAGAATGAAAAATAGCAGAACTATTGAATAGGTCATAGTTTATCTATGATAAATTAATTTCTACCCACCTATTATGATGCTAATTCGGAGGGCGTGGGCTAAACGAACACGGACCGAAACCTCCGCCGCTTTGGATTTTGACGCGTTCATGGAAGGTGGATTTCCAAATCGATGGAAATTCGAATCTGGGAGCCAAAAAATGACAAAAAATAATCTGATAGGCCCACAGGCACATTCGGAAGGGAAAATAGACCACCAAAGTTCACCCGGTGGCCCGTAGAAGATCCACCGGTGGCTGACATCGGCTGACCACAATGACAATAGGCGGCACGCCATCGCGCCCCACGGAGGGGAGCCGTGGCATTGAGCCAGTTCATACATGTAACATACCAGGTAAAAGAATAATAAGACATATTTCATAATATTTGTGAATTAAATATTAATTTTACTTTAAAGGGGTTGATATGTTCGATAGCATACCTGATACGCAACATCAGGTTTCTTTGGAATCTAACATTGCACACTAATAATATAATATTATTATTTTAAATGGTAGTTAAACCTAGCCGTATTATTGGAGGGAACGAATTAAACTAACTACAATATGATTATACATGATTGTTAAATGTATTTACTATTTTCCAATAACAGTTAGAGGCTTAAAATGTGAATGAATCTAATTTTAACCACAATTTACATAAAAAAGTTGATTTACAGTGTTTTAATAGAGAACCCTATTTAAATATAGTTTTGGTAACATTAATAGTTTCTAATTGACTAAATATAACCCTTCTTTATAATGGGGATATAAAATTTTACTTTGGCTAATTTTTTGGTTTTATTCTGATAATGTTCATTTTTTAATGAATAGTGAAAAATATTGCATTTTAATATAATTTATTTATATGGTTAGATTATCTTTTTTGTTGGTTTTAAAGTGAAATTGAGATATATTTTTACCATTTAATCCAATTTTGGTCATTGGAATTAATTTCACTTTGAAATTGGACATAAACAAGTATCAATCTTTTGATAGTTATTGTTTCTTAAAAACATGCTATTTGTTTTGATAATGGGAATTAATATTAAAATAAATTAATGCCACTTCTATGTTTTGAATTTGGAAAAATAGACATCAATTTTGAATTTGGAATATCAAATAATTCTTAGTCTGAATTTTTCGTATTTTTTTGAAAAACTTCAATTTTTGATGAATAGTGACACTAGTTAGTGGTTGTTAAAAAAACTGACTTTTTCATTTAAATGAAATTTTATCACTTTTGTAAATTTAATTTCAAAAGTACAAAATAAATGTTTGTTATCAATAAGTAAATGAAAATAATTTTTGGTGAATAGTAGTTTTGACTTTTATTTACCGCGGTTAAAGGTAAATAAGGCAATTCAAGGTTAAAAGAATATTATAATAATTCCAATTACATTAAAACTTGTCCAAACCTATTTGGTTGAGTCATTATCGACCATGGAAATCTTTGGGTCGATTTTGGGACCCCTCTTAGCCACTTGGCAGTGATAATGACAATTTAGACTAATTAATTTATTGTAAAGGCAAAATAGACATAAACTAAAATCTTTTAGTAATTAATTTTTATATGGTGTTATATAAAGAATATTTTTTACTATAAATATTAATTGGAAAGATAAATAGATTTACTACATCATGGAATTTTTTATATAATTTTTAGACAATAAAAAAATTAATTTATTTATGACATAATAATGATGCAGTGTTTACCTCATTAATAAATGATTTAAATAAATAAGATTATAATGCTTATAATATTAATCAAAACATGTACAATTATGATTTTATGATTTTATTTCGACCATGAATCATATTATCTTATAATATAATTATTTTTGGACCATTATAAACCGAATATAATTATATAATAAAATAATAGTTTCACACTTTCCTAAAGAGCCCCTCCTCCCCCTTATAAAAGGAGACCACTTCTAAACAATTCCTCACACCTATCAAGACCTTTATCTCGTCAAAACTCTACCCATTTAATCTCTCAACATACCTATACTCCACCTAGAAGCATTATATTATTTATGAAGCTCTTCAAGAATTCATTTTGGTTCAATCCAAAGGAAGTAACCCAAATTAAAGGTAATAGTTTCTCTTATATTATTTTCTTTTATTTTGATTCTCCAACCCCAAAAATCTTTTTTATTAATTTATTTTGTAACAAAACCAGTATCCTAAATATAATAGGATGTTTTTATGAGAAGTATTCTAACTACACTTACACACACCTCCATCTAATGAATTAATAACATAATGGTTCTATGGATGGAAAACTAACGCCTCACGAAATGATGATTTTTCAATTACATCTTAACGCTTCTCATGGTGGCTATTATGATGGAACTGTATTTATATATGATATATATTGTGTTTATTATTTCCTTATGCTTCTTTAATTCCCATTTATAGCATGCCTTTAAGGTTTCCATAGTGGGTTAATACGATAATCTCATTTGAGGAAGTGCGAACTACCACCCCCTCAAAGTGATTTGATTCGTTAATGCCTTATGTGGGATGTATAACGGATGGAGTTAATGATATAATATATATCATATTATACTAGAATTATAATATACCTATGTATAAATATGTTTTATTTCCATTGAAATAGGAAATAGATATGAAAGTAGCGTTCATGCGTACGTACGGCTTACCCTCTCCATGAACGGTGCATTTCATTTATTACCTCTAAATGTTATGTACTATTATAAAAACATGTATATACTGGATATATATGATATATATGATATCCAAATCATGAATATCATTCTGGATATAATGAACCTTTGACCACATGGACAACTTGTAAATATAAGGTGTTCATTTTTACTCAAGTACCAAATATCGACAAAATGGGCGTTATTAACTTAAATGATTGAATAATGTTTATAACATGGTAATAAGTGATATAAAAGGAATAATAAACATAAATTAGGTTCTTAATCAAGTAGAAATTAACTTTATATTATTATTCATGAGATTAAAGAATGATCGAGTCAAGTCGGACGTGAGGTAAGGGACTTCATCTCAATCTCCTTTCATTGAGGCATTTTTTGTTTTATACACGACTTTAATTTATATGGTGTATAAACCCCTTTGACTTTTCATTTTATTCAAATGGAATATTCTTAAATGAACCGTTTTACTAAATGACAAAAAGGAATGTTTTTTTAACGTAAGCAGTGATAATGACCTTTCCACTACCGCGAGTATTATTTGATCTTTGGCTTCCTTAACAAGCCGGAATGTTTTTAAAAGGAAAAATAAATACCATATAATCTTTTTATGTATTTTGGTATTGAAAATGATTTTTAAAATGGATTTATTATTTCACTATTTGAAATGATATTTTATTATTGCAATGTGGAAATTTTATCTTTCATTTATGCTTATGTTATGTGTTATGATCATGTTATGGTTCTTGGGAATTATTTACGTATACGGGTGGTTCCGTGGTAATCCTAGGGTAGGTGAGCTTGATATAGCCCTCCAATGCATTGGGTAATGTGAAGAAGGTAAACGTGAATGTTTCTCCTAAGAGATTTAGGGAATATACTGTGATGGGTATTCCAAAGTAACTCCCTATGTAGCTGTGATAGCTACAATGTAAGTATGATTTGGATTCCACAAGTTACCTTTATGATTTATGATTTCTATGTGTCTTTCATAAATCATATGATTTTATGAGGTAAGTAAAAGAGTTCATGTTTGGTATGTATTTATGAACAAATGTTTTCGTTCTTTGTTTTATAACCCTTACTGAGCTTTTTATGCTCATCCCATGTTTTGAAATGTTTTCACAGGACTTAAAGATGAATAAGGTCAAGGATGGGATCAAGGAAAAGTAATTCTATCTAAATGATTTTTTTAAGAGTTTTTATTTTATGAAAAAAATGGAAACTGTGTAGATATGCCTTCCATGTAATCTTTTGAGATGTAATAGTTGTGTCCTAATTCTCTAAAACTCTAAACCTGAAAAGATCCTCAATGTGAATTATTCATTTAATTCAATATTACGTAATATATAAGGCTAGGTACTTATAGTTGGTATCATAGGTCGGTTTAGATAAATTTATGTGTTAGGGTATTGTTAATGTAATACCCATAAAGTAATTTATGTTAATATTGAAATCATATAGCATTTACAGATTACCATGTTGCTTTGCCTAAGATATTTATTTGTTCAGAATGGTTTTCCGTAGAGGAAATAGGGCAGCTATGTTGCAACGACATCAGGAGGAAGACAACCCTCCAAATTAGAAACCTGAGATGGTCGGAATCAGAACTGTACCGTTTGTTGTAGTGATGGAACAATTGACTCAGGCGATATACGGTGGTGGTATCCATGTACAAGATCAGCCAGATCAACCGTAGTGGAACATGTCAGTAGTGGAGCATTTCATGAGGAAAAATCCCCCATCATTTAGATGATCATCTGACCCTGTGCTATCTGAACGGTGGATTAAAGCACTAGAGAAGATTTTTGATGTCATGGGTTGTTCAGAACATCAAAAGGTTAGTCTTTCTATTTACCGTTTTGAAGGTGAAGCTGATCAGTGGTGGTCGATGGTGAAAAATATCAGGGATAGTGGGAAGATTGATGCTATTGATTGGGATGAGTTCAATGGTATGTTTCTTGAGAAATATTTTCCTAAGGTGGTTCATCTTTGGATGGAAATTTTTTTTTAGGAATTGAGTTAGGGGTATGACTCAGTGGCTACTTATGAAGAAAAATTCACTCGACTGGCAAGGTATGCTCCAAATTTCATATGAGATATTGATAGTAAAATCAAACGTTTTTATTCAGTATTAAAGATAATGTATCAGAGGGATTTAGATTCTCGTGAGTTCAAAAGTTATGAAAGAAATTGTTCGTTGTGCAGAGAAGGTGGAAATGGAGTTTGCCGATGATCAGGTATTCTTTGAAAAACAACAGAATAAGAGGTCGAGGTGGCGAGTGAAAGGGAAGAACTCATCAAAAAAGTATAATGGTAAGAAACTTAAGTTTACAGTTTGTGAAAATTGTGGTAAAAAGCATGCTGGGGAATGTCTTTTGAATTCTGGTAAGTGCTATTGATGTGGTAAAATGGGACATAAGGCTCGTAATTGCATTGAAAAAGATCAGGGTAATGGTAGGATGAAATCTGTCAGTAAAATCTTTTAAGTGAAATGAAATGGGTCATTATGAAAATGAGTGTCCAACAAAGAACTCAACTAAAGGAAAGCAGCCAGACTATAAGAAGAAAGGGGTGGAGAAATCCTTTGCAACTACTTTAGCAGATGTTGGTCCAATAAATGAAGTTGTATCAGCTCCAGGGAGCTCAGTATTTCTCGAAGATTGATTTGAGGTCGGGGTACCATCAGTTGAATGTAAAGGAAGCAAACATTCCAAAGACCATGTTTCATACTAGATATGACCATTTTGAATTTTTAGTTATGACTTTTGGGTTGACCAATGCAACTGCTATATTCATGGATCTTATGAATAGAATTTTCCGTGAGTTCTTGGATAAGTTTGTGGTTGTTTTCATTAATGATATTTTGGTTTATTCCAAAATTAAATGAGAACATGAAAGTAATTTAAAAGCTATCTTAAAAACCTTAAAAGAAAAGAAACTATTTGGGAAATTCCGCTAGTGTGAGTTTTGGTTACAACAAATTTCTTTCCTTGGTCACATTGTTTCAAAAAATGGCATAACTGTTGATCCTTCTAAAACAAAAGTTGTTGAAGAATGGCCAAGACCCCCATATATAATTGAGATTAATATTTTTCTTGGTTTGGAAGGTTATTACAGGAGGTTTATTGAAAATGTTTCATGGTTATCTAGTCCAATGACTATGTTAACTCAAAAAAGTTTAAGTTCATTTGGAAAAAATAATGTGATGATTGTTTTAAGGAATTTTAAAGGAGATTGGTGAATGCTCCAGTTTTGGAACTGCCTTCCAGAAATGACGAGTTTTTTATCTACAGTGATGCTTCGTTGAAAGCACTTGGATGTGTCCTTATGCAGAATGATCAGGTAATTGCTTATGCTTCACGTCAGTTAAAACCACATTAGTTAAATTACCCTACACATGATTTAGAATTAGCTACTATAGTTTTTTCTTTAAAAATTTGGAGGCATCATTTTTATGGAGTGAAGTGTGAAATATATACTGATCACAAAAGTTTGAAGTATATATTAGCTCAAAAAGAATTGAACATGATATAGAGGAGATGGCTAGAATTAATAATGGATTATGATTGCACGATCCATTACCATCCGGGATAAGAAAATAAAGTGGCGGATGCTTTGAGTCGAAAAAGTAATACTTCATTATCCATTCTACGTTTGGAATGAGATAATTTGGTTTTAAATTTAATAAACTTTGGCATAGAAGTTATTGGTGTAGGAAATTCTTCTTTTTTGTTTTAGGTGTCAGTGAAATCATCTATATCAGACAGAATTAATCAAGCACAGAAAGAAGACAGTGAGTTGCAGAAAAAGGTAGAGTTGGTTCAAAAGGGTAAGTTTCCTGATTTTAATGTTGATAGTTATTGTGTTTTGAGATTTGGAAGGAGATTATGTGTGCCTTGTGATTCACAGTTGAATAATGAGTTGTTATGTGAAGCTCATAGTTCTCCGTTTTCAGTTCATCCTCGAAGTACTAAGATGTATAGAGATCTTCGGGAGTATTACTGGTGGGATGGAATGAAAAGAGATATTACTGATTTTACTCTGAAGTGTTTGACTTGTCAGCAGGTTATGGAAGATCGACAATTGCCAAAAGGAATGCTTCATCCTTTACCGGTACCAGAGTGGAAATGGGAAAATATATCCATGGAATTTGTTGTGGGATTACCAAAGACATCTCGAGGTAATAATGCAATATGGGTTATAGTTGACCGATTGACTAAATCTACTAATTTCATTCCTATTAGAGATACTTTGTCTTTAGATCAACTTGGTCGGTTGTATGTTAAAGAGATAGTCAGGTTGCATGGAGTTACCCTCTCCATTGTATCCGATCATGATCATAGTTGCACTTCAATCTTTTGGAAAGGCCTTCAGAAGTCATTGGGTACTGAATTAAATTTTAGTACAACTTTTCATCATCAATCAGATGGGTAGTCAGAATGAAAAAATCAGACATTGGAGGATATGTTACGTGCTTGCTCTAAGGATTACCAGGGAAGTTGGGACCAACATCTTTCTTTGGTTCAATTTTCTTATAATAACAGCTTTCGTTCCAGTATACAGATGGCTCCATTAGAGGCATTATATGGAAAACATTGTCAAACTCCAGCATTCTGGGATGAAGTAGGGGAAAGGAAGCTGATGTGACATGAATTGGTAGAAGAGATGGTAGAGAAAGGTCAGTTTATTCAGAAGCACATGATAACAGCTCAGAGCAGACAGAAAATTTATGCAGATAACCAGAGGAAGGATATTTCCTTTGAGGTAGGTGATCATATCTTTCTCAAAGTTTATCCATGGAAAAGTGTGATGCATTTTGGTAAGAAGGGAAAGTTGAGTCCGAGGTTCATTGGACCTTATGAAATTCTGGAAAAAGTTTGATTAGTTGCGTATAGAGTGGCTTTACCCCCAAGTTTATCCCAGGTACACAATGTTTTTCAAGTTTTGATGTTGAGAAAGTATATGCCAGATCCATCTCATATTTTGAGCCCAGAGGTAGTTCAGTTGGAAGAGAATCTCTCTTATGAAGAACAATCAGTCTAGATTCTAGACCGTAGAGAGAAAGTGTTGCAGAATAAGGTAATTTACCAGGTAAAGGTTTTTTGGAAATCCCATATGGCTGAATAGGAAACGTGGGAATCTGAAGATGATATGTGGGATAAATACCCCCACTTATTTTGATAAGTGAATAAAAATTGCGAGGACGCAATTCCCAAAAGGGGGGAAAGATGTAACATCCTAGGTAAATGAATAATAAGACATATTGCAAAATATTTGTGAATTAAATATTAATTTTACTTTAAAGGGGTTACTATGTTTGATAGCGTACCCGATACGCAACAACAGGTTTCTTTGGAATCTTTTGTTGCACACAAATAATATAATATTATTATTTTAAATGGTAGTTAACTCCTAGGAGCTGTATTGGTGAGAATGAATGAAACTAACTAAAATATGATTATACATGATTGGGAAATGTATTTACTTTTATCCAATAAAAGTTAGAGGCTTAAAATGTGAATGAATCTAATTTTAAGCATAATTTACATAAAAAGGCTGATTTACCACCTTTTATTGGAGAACCCAATTTAAATATAGTTTTGGTCACTTTAATACATTCTAATTGACAAAATATAATACTTATTTATAATGGGGACCTAAAATTTTACTTTGGGTAATTTTTTGGTATTTTTCTGATAAAGTTCATTTTTTAATGAATAGTGAACAATATTGCATTTTAATTCAAAAGTTCCTTTTAATATAATATATTTATATGGTTAGATTATCTTTTTAGTTGGTTTTAAAGTGAAATTTAAATATATTTTTACCATTTAATCCAATTTTGGTCATTGTAATTAATTTCACTTTGAAATTGGACATAAACAAGTATCAATCATTTGATAGATATTGTTTCTTAAAATGACGCTATTTGTTTTGATAACGAGAATTAATTTTAAAATTAAATAAGGCCACTAATATGTTTTGAATTTGGAAAAATAGACCTCAATTTTGAATTTGGAATATCAAATAATTCTTGGGCTGATGTTTTGGTATTTTTCTAAAAAACTTCAATTTTTGATGAATAGTGACACCACTTAGTGGTAGTTAAAAAAACTAACATGTTCATTTAAATGAAATTTTACCACTTCTGTGAATATAATTTAAAAAATACGACATACATGGTTGTTATAAAGAAGTAAAATTTGGTTCATTAAGATGAAAATAATTTTTGTCGAATAGTAACTTTTGACTTTTATTTACCGCGGTTAAAGGTAAATAAGGTAAATCAAGGTTAAAAGAATATTATAATAATTCAAAATTATCTTAAAACATGTCCAAAACTTATTTTTTGAGTCATTAACGACCATGGACATCGTTGGGACGATTTTGGGACCCCTTTGATCCACTTGGGAGTGATAATGACAATTTAGAATATTTAATTAAATGTAAAGGAAAAATAGACATAAACTAAAATCTTTTAGTAATTAATTTTTATATGGTGTTATATAAGGAATATTTTTGACTATAAATATTCATTGGAAAGATAAAAATATTTCCTACATCATTTTTGTTTTTTTATAATTTTTAGACAAAAAATAAATTAAATTATTTATGACATAATAATGATGCAGTGTTTATCTCATTAATAAATGATTTAAATAAATAAGATTATAATGTTTAAAATATTATCCAAAACAAGTCCAATTCTTATTGAATGATTTTATTTCGACCATGACTCATCTTATCTTAGAATATAATGATTTTTGGACCATTAGAAACCGAATATCATTATATAATAAAATAATAGTTTCACACTTTCCTAAAGAGCCCCTCTTCCCCCTTATAAAAGGAGACCACTTCTAACCAATTCCTCACACCTCGCAAGCCATTTGGATCATCCAACCTCTGCCCAATTAAGATCTAAACATCCCTATCCTCCCCATAGAAAACTTACCTTAGGCGGAAAGCTATTCAAGAAGTCCGTTTGGATCAAATCAAAAGAAGTTACCCAAATTAAAGGTAACTGTTTATCTTAAATTATTTTCTATTATTTTACTTCTCCAACCCCTAAAATCTTTTTTATTAATTTATCTTGTAACAAAACCAGTATCCTCAATATACTAGGATGTTGTTATGAGAATTATTCTAACTACACTTACACACACCTCTATCTAATGGATGAAGAACATAATGTTTCTGTGGATGGCAAACTAACACCTCATGAAACAGTGATTGTTCAATTACATCTTACCGCCTCTAATTGTGGACATTATGATGGAACTGTATTTATATATGATATATATTATGTTTATGATTTCCTTATTTTTCTGTACTTCCCATTTATATCATGACTTTATGGTTTCCATAGTGGGTAAATACGATAATCTCATTTGAGGAAGTGCAGACTACCGCCCCCTCAAAGTGATTTGATTCGTTAATGCCTTATGTGGGATGTATACAGGATGGAGTAAACGATATTATATATGATATTATACTAGAATTATAATATAACTATGTATCATTATGTTTTATTTCCATTAAAATAAGAAATATAAATTAAAGTAGTGTTCATGCGTACGTACGGCTTACCGTTTCCATGAATGATGCATTTCATTTCTTACCTCTAAATGCTATGTACTATTATAAAAACATGTATATACTAGATATATATGATATATATGATATCCAAATCACTAATATCATTCTGGATATAATGAAACTTTGACCACATGGACAACTTGTAAATATAAGGTGTTCATTTTTACTCAAGTACCGAATATTGACAAAATGAACGTTATTAACTTAAATGATTTCATAATGTTTATAAAATGGTAATAAGTGATATAAAAGGAATAATAAACTTAAAAAAGGTTCTTAAGCATGTATAAATTATCTTTAGTTTATTATTCAGGAGATTAAAGAACGATCGAGTCAAGTTGGACGTGAGGTAAGGGACTTCGTCTCAATATCCTTCCATTGAGGCATTTTTATTTTTATAAACGAATTTATTTTATACGATGTATAAACACATTTTAATTTTCATTTTATTCAAATGGATTCTTCATATATGAAGCGTTTTACTAAATGACAAAAAGGAATGTTTTTTTAACGTAAGCGGTGACAATGACCTTTCTACCACTGCAAGTATTATTTGATCTTTGGCATCCTTAACAAGCCAAAAAGTTTTTAAAAGGAAAAATAATCCCCATATACTATTTTTATGTATTTTGGTATTGAAAATGATTTTGAAAATGGATTTATTATTTCACTATCTTGAAATGATATTTTATTATTGCAATTTGGAAATGTTATATTTCATTTATGCTTATGTTATGTGTTATGATCATGTTGTGGTTCTTGGGAATTATTTACGTATACGGGTGGTTCCGTGATAAACCTAGGGAGGGTGGACCCGAGAAAGCTCTCCAATTCATTGGGTAATGTGACGGAGGTAAACATGATTGTTTCTCCTAAGAGATTTAGGGAATATACTGTGATGGGTATTCTAAAGTAACTCCCTATGTAGCTGTGATAACTACAATGTAAGTATGATATAGATGCCACAAGTTACCTTTATGATTTATGATTTCTATGTGCCTTTCATAAATCTTATGATTTCATGAGGTAAGTAATAGAGTTCATTTTTTGTATGTATTTATGAACAAATGTTTTTATTCTTTGTTTTATAACCCTTACTGAGATTTTTATGCCCATCCCATGTATTGAAATGTTTTCACAGGACATAAAGATGAATAAGGTCAAGGATGGGATCAAGGAAAATTCATGCTGTCTAAATGACTCTTTTTTTAAGAGTTTTTATTTTATGAAAAAAATCGAAACTGTGTAGATATGTTTACCTTGTAATCTTTTGAGATGTAATAGTTATGTCCTAATTCTCTAAAACTCTAAACCTGAAAAGATCCTCAAAGTGAATTATTCATTTAATTCAATATTATGTAATGTATAAGGCTGATCCTTATAATACATATCTCTACTAGCCGCATTTTGGTGGAAGGCGGTGCACCGCGGTGAGAAGTTTATGGCTTTGAAGCTGCAGCGGAGGCAAAGGGGCCGACGCCTCACAGGTCCCACAGTCAGTGAGGCGGCGACACATGGTGCCGCTGTTTGTATAACCGAACGGCTGAAAAGCTATTCATGAAGTGGGAGTGACCCCCCCTTTGTGCGGGCCATTCAGCCAGCGGACCATGCTAGCCATCGGGACGAACCACCCAGTTGGTCGCACCCAGCAGAGGCGGGCCGGGCCGGTCCGTGACCCAGTGGGCTAAGTTGGCCAAGCCCACCACGACCTAGCCCACTCGGGCCGGCCCAACCTGTTCAGGTCGGGCCGGGCTGGACCCAGACTAGGTCGGGTCGTCCTGAATCTAGCTGGTTTGGCCCAGGATGGGTGGGTTTGGTCGGTTCGACCGGGTCAGACCATACCCGGACCCATTTCAGCCTAAATATGCTTAAACGACCATATCTAGAAAACCAGATGTCCGTTTGACAAAACGTCTATGGAGATTGAATCCTTGGAATGATGATGTCCTTCTGAGATACTCCACCTAAGTTTTAGAGAAATTTGGAGTATGGCCAGGTTGGATCAGACCCGAATCTAACCGGGCCCTCGGCACTAAAACGCTAATAACTCACAGACCGGGCATCTGATTGACGTGTCATCTATCACATTGGAACCCTTACGACATAAAGGTCATTTGGGTTATTCCTTTGTGGAACTTCATAGAAGTTTATTTAAGACATTTATCTTAACGAGAAGATATTACAAAACATAAGCACACCGAGAGTGGGGAAACCTATGGCCGGATGTCAATTGAAGAGTGACCCTATGTGGATCAGAACCAGAGTGACCCTTTGTAGATCAAAATTATAGAGACCTTATGTGGATCAGCATCATAGAGACCCTATGTGGATCATAATTCTAGAAACCCTATGTGGATCAAAATTATAACGACCTGGTGTGGATCATCATTCTAGCGACCCTGTGTGGATCAACATTATAGTGACCCTGTGTGGATCACCATTCTAGAGAACTTGTGCGGATCAACATTCTAGTGACCCTCGGTAGATCAACAGTGTGCAACCCGACAAGGACCATTCTTAGAGAATCCTTTCATGGATCAACGACATACGACCCCGTGTGGATCGAAAATAGAACAACCTCTTAATGGTTTAGTCGTCAAACTTATTAAAGGAATAAAATGATATAGCTTAAGACTAATCATCTTTATTATTTAACATTGAGTTGTATACCTGGTTTGAGATGAGTTTTTTTATTTGTGCTTTGTGATTGAGATCATGATTTGTGGCATTTATTTTTGGAATTATGGGAGACCTTCAGGGGTCTCGGGGTCCATACTGGGTATTGTTATACTCACCCCTACACGGGCTTCGCCCGCACCTTGTTATTTCTTGTTCAGATGACGAGCAGCTTGGATGAGACTATAGGAGCCAGGACCCGACGATAAATGGAGGTGACTGGTTAACATGGAGAGCTGTGTAGATGGGCTATAACTACCCTTAATGTAGGATCCTTTGTGGATGATCTCAAGAGATATTTTCTTTTTTCTATTGTAGTTGTATCTTTCAATTAGGCTTGTATTCTTTCCCCTTTACCTTCATTACACACTTTTACTAATGTAGTTTTACTTTTTAGTTGTAACTTTTTGTGTTCTTGGACTGTGAGTTTGTCCATGTTTATGTCAAATGCCTTCCAATTTTAGGGATACGCCTTTTCCGTGCTAGTCGCCAACCCCTGGCCTATGAAAGGCGGGCTTGGGGTAGTCACTTCATAGGCCCCGGGGGACAGCTCATGAAAACGTGGTATGAGAGGAGTAAGTTTTACTAAAGAACTAGGACTCTGATCCTTCCAATTGAGAAATAATGCTTATTATTTTGAGTGTGGTTTTCAGTTTGGGGAGTCTAGTGTTAGTGCGGTGGCTGACGTATCCATACACCAGGACCCCAAATTATGATTTCCAATGTAGTGCATGAAAAAACATATTGTGTGTGTTTTGGAAATGTTTTACTTTTGATTTATTTTGAGTCAGCTCAGTAGTTAAAAATTTTTAATCGTGGAGAAAATTTTTCTTTCAAGATGTCACCACATAGGTAGCCTACAATAATTATAGAGAGAGTTCACTATGAAGGCATAATGAGCGATGAGGCTTCGGTGTCGGGCCCTCTTACGGTGATGCAACATTTGGGTGGTGCACTAGTAGCAGCACCACCCATTAGACAACAGTTTCCACCAGCCCCACTAGTGAATATTGCACGCCTACTGAGCGCGTTCCCCAAGTTCCAGTGATAGAGGCCTTCTAGGTTTCGAGGCGTGAAAAATCCCTAGGCAATTGTGGACTGGCTGGAGCCTATGGCATGGGTTTTACGCCTAGTTGGGACACCAGCAAAATCATATGGTGATCCTAGATACTAGCCTCTTCAAGGGCACATCAGGGAGATGGTGGAGCCTAATGCTCCATATACAAGATGAAGTTACCCTCACCTAGATATACTTCAAGAGCCTCTTCAGGGAAGAGTTTTTTCTAGCAACAATACGCTCTGTGGGTATTTAGGAGCTACTGCACATATAGAAGGGAAGCCTGATAGTAGCCTAGTACTTGGAGATATTCACTAACCACTCATGTGTCTCCACCAACATGGTACGAGACCCTTTATTCAAGGCCCAGACCTTTGACCAGGGTCTCCAGTGAGATATCAGAGCATCAATGATATTGCTCAATATCCTGATGCAGGATGGAGTGCTCGATGGAGCATTATTGGTGAAGAGCTTCTTAGCTGAGCAGGCACTGACGATGAGAGACACCACCGGATAATAGGTGGACGATTTATCTACAGTAGGTATTAGAAAAAGATGTAGGGGTCCAAGAGGTCTAGAACTACTGGAGGACAACCCTAGGATGTAGGTTCGGAGGTGCGGAGCTCATGAGGTAGAGCATTCTAGGAGAAGAGTAGACTGTGCTTCACATGCGGCCGTCAGGGCCACATGGATTGCGACTGCTTGACATACCATACCAATGATTAATAGACGGTCAAGGGACCACTGAATAAGAGACATATATTCGAGTGAGGAGGTCCACATGGTTGTAGGCGTGTCATAGGAGCATGTCATGTAACAGGCAGTGGGTGGCGATTTGAGGTTCTACCGCCACCACATCCAGGTGGTCCAACCCGACCTTAGGGAGCAGGCAGACAGAGACAAGCTCAGCATTAGGCAGTTGAGGCCAGCGACCACAGTGCTCTAGAGATTATTTAAGGTACAATTATACCTCTATTCAAGGAGGTAGTCCATGAACATCATCAGGAAAGACATTAAAATATTGGACCACCACTAAATGATAACTCAAACTCCACACGTCAACTAATCTGAGGGTATGGCTGGAAAACTGATGTGTTATTGGTTTCACCCTCCTTTAAGTAAGTCAATAATGGGCTGAAAAGGTTCATTTATTACTGGTAAAAAAAACCCTACTCCCATCCTTGAAGACACGTCGTACTTTGCACCTAAAATAGTCAATCTAATCATGGATCATAGATAACCTGTCCATACCCAAGATGACATCATAAGGACTCTTTGCTACTACTAAGAGATCCTATCCAAATATCTCTCCTCATAGAGTAAGATCAAACTGCTGGTACCACTGTGTAATCATCTAATAATCTCCCTTAGATGTCTCTAAATGTAAAGATCGAGCCAATGGCTTGACCAGAATCTCTGAGATCTGAATGAGAGTTATGGCAACGAAAGAGTGACTGGAACATGTGTCTATAAGTACTGCAGCTAGGGTGGAGTAGACACAAAGTAGATGTCTATTTGAAGAACTGTCTGTGGTGTTGGAATTCTTGGAACAAGATAGTCCTTTTAAGATACACCACCTGAGTTTTGAAAAATGTTTGAGTACGATCAGGTTGGATTGGACCCGAATCCAACCTAGCTCTCGGCACTAAAACACTTTTAACTCACAAACCGGGCATCCAATTGACACTCCATTGGTCACGTTGGAACCCTTATGACATGAAGACCCTTTTAGTTATTACTTTATGGAATTTTTTGGAAGTTGAGGCACATATGATATCTTGAGGAGAAGATATTATAGAACACAAGAACACCAGGTGTGGGGAAACCTTTGGCTTACTGTCAATTGAAGAGAGACCCTATGTGGATCAGTATCAAAGCGAACCTGTATGAATCCGCATAATAATGACTTTTTGTGGATCAACATCATAATGAACCTATGTGGATCTTCATTTTACAGACCCTGTGTGGATCAACATTATTGAGAACCTGTGTGGTACAACATTCTAGAGACCCTATGTGGATCAACATTATAGCGACCCTGTGTGGATAAAAATTGTAGCGAACTTGTGTGGATCAACATTATATGGACTCTGTGTTTATCATCAATGAACCACTCGATGAGGACCAATTTTTGAGCGTCCTATCATGGATCAGCGACATACAACCACGTGTGGATTGAAAATTAAAAAAATTATTCATGGTCAATTTGGGGAACATCATAATGGAATACAATTATATAGCTTAAGACTAATCATCTTTATTCCCGAGCTTTGAGTTTTATACCTGGTTTGAGATGAGTCTTTTGCTTTGTGCTTTATGATTGAGATCATGCTTTGTGGTTTTCCTTTGTGGAATTATGAGAGACTTTTAAGGGTCTGGGGGTCCCTACTTGGTATTGTTATACTCACCCCTGCATGGGATTTTCCCGTATCTTGTTGTGTCTTGTGCAGACGACGGGCAGCTTGGATTAGACTATAAGAGCTAGGACGAGGCAGTATATGGAGGTGCCTGGATGACATGAAGATCTATGGAGACGGGATGTACCTACCCTTCTGGTAGGATCCTTGGTGGATGATCTCATGATTTTTTTTTATTTTCTGTTGTAGTTGTATATTTCAATTGGGCTTTTATTCTGACCCCTTTACATTCAGTACACACTTTTACTACTGCAGTTTTACTTCATGGTTACAACTTTTTGTGTTCTTTGACTATGAGTTTGTATAAGTTTAAAGGTAATTCCTTCCTGTTTTAGGGATAATCTTTTCCGGTGATTTCATCCAACCCCTGTCCTATGGAAGGAGGTATTGGGGTAGTCACAATGTGGGCCCCAAGGGACATGTCGTGAAATTGGTAGTTTCCTATTGATAATTTATCTCACACCCTACTTAGTCCGCCTTTGGTACCTAAGAATATTATCAGTTTTTTGGATTGGATAAGGTAAATTCCCCTACTATAGTATGTTAATATTCTTACATATCGATGGATCATAGGAGCAGAGGACCAAAAATTAACACGAGATTCTAGTGAACAATTTTTTTTCTTTTTTGTACTTTTTTATAGCATTATTGTATGCCTATTCCCCTATTCCCGTTTTATATACATGTATTCCATGCATACATGTATTGAAACCACTATATAGGATTTTCATATTATTATTAGTTGATCATTTATATTTATTCTTCCTCTACTGTTGTATGTTTATGATTTTAAGCATTTTGCCACTATGAATAGAGGGTATAGTATCCCCACTATATAACCTTTACACCCTTAACACTAGTCCATAGATTCTGGCATATGGGGAGGCACGCTTGAGGACATGTGACCCATCGTCTCGGGGCACGGGTTAAGTATACCCTGAGTCTGGATGTTACAAAGTAGTAATAGTGTATATTTATCCTTTGTCTTATTTTTTGGGTATTAGACTTGAGACTAAGAGTTAAAGGGATTTGGAATTTACCCTGTTCTTAGAGGTATCTAACCCATGTACAAGGGAAACCCAAATTACCAAGGATGGGTAATTACAGTTATAGATTATTCCATTTGTAGTAGATACGACTTCATCATTTAGTGACACAATATTTTATGGTGTTATTATTATTGGTATGATTAAAATGATGATTTATTTACCTAGGCCCGATGAAATCAGAGAGTTTCATTAGTTAATTCATCATCATATACCACACATTTTTCCATGTCACAACTATTTTCAGCATGCATTTTACTATTGCTTATTTTCTGTGCCTAGAATATGTATTATATTGTTCCAAAACTTCGTTCAGGGATTGAAAAATATAATTTACACTTAAAGTTCCTACCTTAACCTAATAATTCCTTCCTGAATAGGCTAAAATAGACAACTTAAGAAGTAAATTATGGAGCATTGAGCTATGGACCATTGGTTTCATGGGTTGGAATATGTTATGGTGTGCATTAAGTGGATTATATATTTTGGATCATATGGTGTATGTGACCAAGTGGATTGGAAATGGAAATCCAACAAATTTAACCATTTAAGATTAATAAAATACATAAAAAATCATAAAACAAAAATTATTATGAATTATAAAGTAGAATTAGCTAACCTGCAGGTGGTGATGACCATGCACCTGAGGTGTGGTCCCTGAGCTTCCAATGATTCATCCTATAATTACTCTCATTTAAACTCTTCCTATTTCTAATGTGGGAACATATTCCTAGTTCTAAGAGGGGTTTCTTTTTATATTACAGAATATGAAATTTATTGTTCAGCATACTCCAAATATGGTGGAGTTGACTTAGGAATTCCATCAGTAAAATCCTCCCACCTTTTTAGTGGATGTCATACCATACACTGCTAAGTCTTGGCTTGAATCCATCCTATCTGTATTTGAGAATATAGATATTCCTTCAGAGAGGAGGGTTATTCTAGTTGTGTATATGCTAAGTTATTCTTCCATAAGGTGGTAGGATGTTATCACTCTGGCATATAAACATCGTGATATGATATGAGAATATTTCAGACCATATTCTATGACTAATTCATTCCATAGAATTTTAAGGATGACATAACTAAATAATTTATGAGCCTGCATCATGGGATTATATCATTCTGGGAATAATCATAATGTTTTACAAAGATGCAGTTGTTCTCTCATACTCTAGAGGGTGATGACCTTATGACCACTATGCGCTTTGAGGATGGGATGGTTTACGTCATTTGGTTGTAGGTGTATGTATTTAAATTGATGAAAATATATGAGATCATTAACCAAACACTTATTACAGAATGAAACTTGAGGGAAGATGATGGTAAGAATGAGGGTGGTTCGACACTTAGAGATAGTAGCGATTATTCTTCTGGGAGAAACGAAAGTTTTGAGAATACCCATGGAGGTAGAAGTAGTTAAGTTCCTCTTGAAGACAATTTTTTAATATGTCACCAGTGCGGGAAGTTGGGACACATGAATCCTGAGTGTTTACAGGATCCATTCGAGTTTATAGGCTGTGGTATGATGGAGAATATCCTATGATTCTGTAGGACTTTCCCTTTAGTGCCCAGTGAGAACAGATCTAATCCTACTCCATGATTAGGAGTGGGACAAGTGAGATCATGTCTTCCATGCACCTTAAATACCACCAACTGATCCGGACAAGGTGGTGTTCAAGATTGAGATAATCATGTTTATGATTCTTAGATCCTACAATGTGGGCATGCTTAGGGTAGTTAGGTAGTGAATTAGGTCCACAATATAGACTAGTTACATGCAGTACAACTTAAGATGGAGGATCAGAACACAGAAACATCATCTATACGAGCTACTATTCTAGTAGCCTTTTCTTTGGTGTCTATTTTATTTGACAGAAGCATGTATCACTCTTTCATATTTGAGACTATAATGGGAGTTTTGGGCCTCAATATTGATCAATTTTAGGGATTTATAATGCTAGGAACCTTGTTATGTATCTAATTAGAGGGAATTTTCCATTGTAAGTATTGTCCCCTTGAGATAGATTGTTACCCTTTCTTATGGAATCTTTTCATCCTCGAAATGATAGATTTTTATGTAATCATTGGGATAACATGGTTAGTTTCTTATCAAGCCCATATTGACTACTATCATCAAAGGGTGATGTTTACATCACCCGAGGGTGGTAGGAATGTGCATAAGTCACTTCTAAAAAATGATATTTCGCCGCACCACCCTTTAATAATGCTAAAAAAGCATTGATAATGGGTACTTTTAACAACACTAAAAAACGCACTATGAAGAGTACCCCTTTATCAACACTTTTTTTTAGCAATGATAAAGGTAACCCCTTTATCAGTTCTTTTTTATTACTATTAAAGGGACCCCTTTTATAAGCGTTTTTTTAGTAGCACTAATAAAGGGGGGGTCTTTAATAGTGTTTTTAGTGCTGATAAATGGTATATTTAGAAAAAAAACAATTGAAAACATTATATTAATATAAAAATAAATAAATATATTTATATTGATATAAATATAATATATATATATTTAATATATTTTCGATAAGTATAAATATACATTTACACTTAATATATAATATATTTAGTGAAAATAGAATATAATGTATTTAAAAATATTATTAATTAATAATCTACTAATTATTATTGAGTAATAATCATTTAATAACAATTTAAATACATAAAAAATCAAAAAATCAATAAAATATCTAAAATAAGTTGAAAACATAACACAAACTTCAAACCAACATAACCTTTGATTCATGTATCCATTTAAGATCTACCTTATATAAAACCAAAACATGCAACGAGATCAACACCCTAGTGACATAAGTCAACCCTCTGTGAATTTTTTTAATGCCATAAAGGCCCAAAAATCATCCAAAACTGAGTTTTTAGTCAAGGAACCCAAATGTTTTAATATTCAACCAAATTTCAGCCTCATTTAAGGGGGGTATTTTTACCTTTTTCAGTGGGGAATGAATTTATTCCCAAGGATTACATTCATATTGATATTATGGATTTTAAATTTTATCATTTTTCACAATGTACTATTTAATTATAATCATGTATATAAAAATATATACATATTTTTTATATATTCACACATAAAATTTTAATTTTATAAATAATGAATAAAACATGTTTTCAAATAAAATATATTTCCCAATATATAAACCTTTTCTAAAAAAATACTATTATTCATTTTATGTAAAATACAAATATATGAATATTTATAAACCTATATAATATATGTGTGTGTGTGGGTGTATATATTAGTGCGTGTTTGTATTAACAAACAAATATATATTATATATATCTATATTCTAACATATATATTGATATATTAATATATAATATAGGTGTATATATGTATAAATATATATAAATATGAATAATTATACATACAAAGACACATATATATAATATATATGTGTGTGTATGTTGTATATATATATGTATTTATTTATTTACAAACACAAAAAAAACATATTTTATAATTGTATTTAAAACTAATCTTATAAATACATATTAATATATAAATAAATATACAGATAAAAATATATGACTAAATATATTTAAATAAATAGATATAAATATATATTTATATAGAAATAAATATATAAATATATAAATATAACTAACTATAAATATATATTAATATATATGTACATATATTAACACATGAATAAATACATATATATTAATATAAATATATATTAATACACAATAAACATTACTATCTATATAAAAATAAATAAATAGATATATCGTTAAATGGAGAATAAAACAATATGAATGAGTGGTGAGGGTGCATCTGTGCAAGGGAGGGACCTCAGGTTCAAATCCAAGTAGAGGCAGGTGTGTGTGGGTAGGTGTAAGAGGGATAGCATAGTTAAAGGTTCAGAGGGGGGTGGGGGGGGGGGGGAGGGGGGTTTCCTAGTGCTGTTAAAGGGGTGTAGTGCGCATGCGTGGGTGGGGATTCCCAACACTATTGAAAGGGGTCAAGCACTATTAAAAGGGAGGTGGGTCAACCCCCCAATTTATGGATATTTTTAATTTTTTTGACTTTTACGAGTGATTTTAAAATAGCACTGATAAAAGGGGAATTTATTAGCATGTTTTTAGCACTGATAAAAGGGAACCCATTTTAATATGCCTCAATTATTAGCACCTTTTTAGCACTGATAAATGATTTTTTTTTCTTTGATAAAACCTTATTTTTTAGTAGTTAGGGATAATGGGATGTTAGTATGACACAAGAGGAACTCGATCAGTAGAGGATGGATAATGTGACAACTCAGATTGCTGGTCTTTTCCTTGATGACCAGGGGTTACGACCTGCTATTTTTCCTCCTATATTATAGTGTTTTAGGTATGTCTTTCCTGATGACTTATATGGTCTACCTCTGACACGAGTGGTATAATTAACCACTGAGCTTGTTCAAGAAGCAACACTAGTGACCATTTCTCCTTATAGGATGACACTTATGGAGAATTCGGAGCTCAAGAGATAGTTAGAGGACCTGGAGGATAAAGTCATTATATGACCCAATACATCTACTTGGGGTTCACCTATCATTTTTTCCAAGAAGGTGGATAGTACCCTTAGGCTCGATCTGGATTACCATCAATTGAACTATCTCATGATAAATAATCAATTTCCATTGCCCAGAATAGACAGCCTCTTTGATCAAATCAAAGGAGAGAGTGTGTTTCTGAAGATAGATTTGAGGTCGGGCTATCACTAGGTGCATGTTAGGTCCTTAGAACTTACCTCACACAACTTTCATGAGTAGGTATGTTCTATATGAGTAACTGTTTAAGATGTTTGGCCTCAATAACATAACTGCAGTCTTTATGGATCTTATGAATCATGTTTTCCACCGTTATGTGGATTCATTTATGGTATTCTTTATTGATGATATCTTAGTGTATTAACACTTTATACATTACCATGAAACCCATCTTGGGATCATGCTGAACACACTAAGAGAGAATCAACACTATGATAAGATCAGTAAATGCCACTTTTGTATCGATAAATTCCACTTCTTGGGTCCAATTATCTTAGAGTCAGGAGTTTCAATAGACTTATAGATAATGAGATCGATAGTTTCCTAGGTGAATCCCAAGAATGTATTTGTCATTTAGAGATTTGTGGGGATACAATGATATTAAAAAAAATTTATCTAGGATTTCCCACATCTTGCAGTGCCACTTACAGGCTTGAAAATGAATAGTCTGAAATTCATATTATCAGAAGATTTTGATAAATCCTTTGAGAAGTTAAATGTTCATTTGACTTCGACACCGATACTGATTCTTCTAGGTCCATTCAGGAGCCATATTACAAACTGTGACACATTACATATTAGTATTGGAGTTTTTATGATGCAGGTAAAGTGAGTCATAGCAAAAAGGTCTTTTCATTTGAGGCCTCAAGAGTGAAGTTACCCAATATAATACCTAGATCTCATTATGTTGTACATGCCTTATGATGTTGGAGACACTATCAACATGGAGATAATTTTTTGGTTTTAACATATCAAAAAATCCTCAATTACTTATTTACACAGTGAGATCTAAATCTCAGGAAATGTAGCTGGGTGGAGTACCTATAGTCGTTTGATTTTGAGCATGCCTATATTCCTGATATGTGAAATTATGTAGACAACACTCTAAGTTGGAATAATCGGAGTGAGATCGTCAATAAGTCTAGTGGTACATAAAATATCATGTCCTTATTCTCAAATATGCAGGTTAAGGATCAGAAGGCTCATGGTCTGACTATCCTCTTAGCCTTAGCTATTACATCCAATATTCTGGAATGGGTAAGAAGGATGCAACTATCATATCCCAAAGGCATTCTACATAGGTAAATAATCTAATATGATGATAAATATTTTTTTTGAACCACAGAAAGGGATGATAACTTATAGTTCCATGGGAATTTATGGGTCTCAGTAGTCATTAGAGAAGATTGGATGCGATAATTCGACATAACAACATGGACGATTCATCCTGGTTCCACCAAAATGAATTAGGATCTACAATGTAGATACATGTGGACTAGTATTAAATGGGATATAATCATCTTCCTAACTCAGTGTTCCAAATATTAGAAAGTGAAATCAGAACTTCAATGACCATAAGGGATTTACAGCAGTTGTCCATTCCCAAGATGAAATGGGATAATATTTCTATGTATTTCATGACTAGTATACCATGATCACCTCATGGAAATGATATAGTGTGGGTTTAATTTATCATTTGAAGAAGGTATCAAAATTTTTACCTTTGCGAGAGAAATTCTCAGTATATAATCTAGGAATAATGTACGTTAGGGTGGTTGTACATCTTAATGGAGCTCATCATTAAATCATTTTTGATAGATATTATAATTTAACATCACATTTTTGGTATGAGTTTCAGCAGGCCTTGGGGACACATAGTAGTGAAAAAACTATATTTAAGAATAGTTTTTTCTTCATTTTTGACATTTTTTAGCCAACAACTATAAAGGTGATGTAAAAAATTTTCTTTTCAGTGTCAGTTTCTATAAGAACCCACACCAAAAATCCAGCGTAGTCGTGTTTTCCGCATCAATTTGTAACAAAATGATGCGGAAAACCACATACGGTTGGTTTTTAGTGTCGGTTTAATAATGAAACTGATGCCAAAAACTAGTTATCACCATCATTTTTCATTAATATTTAAACAAAAAACATGTTAGTTTTTTTAAAAATGATTCAGTGTATGTTTTCCAAAAAACTGATTCAAAAAGTAATTTTTTTTAGAAAATTTAAAATATTACACTTCCAAAATAATCAAAATACCTGTAACAGAAACATAGAGAACGACAATCAAACAACATTTATCATTGACTAAAAATCTATAAAAACTTACATGATTTTATGCAGTTCATAAAAAAATTATCAATGAATTTGTACTTCAAAGTAGAATTTAAAAACATATACTTGAAATTTACTACATGGTCATTGTTGGGTATTATTAAATCATTAATTTGATATCATTAGGTATAAACACCTTATATAAAAAAGAATTATTTTTTGAACACGTGTTATTGGGAAAATATGATATTATTCATATAAATTAGAATATGTATACCATAAATCATAATCAGACTTAATAAATAGTTCACAAATAAATATCGAAGATTGGTAAGTTCAGTTTGTGTTTAAAACCAGTCGTTATTGAATTTATACAATAAAATTTAATGATATGAGATTGAAAAATAGATTACTATGACAAAAAAATATAAATTAATTAATATAACTAAACTTATCAAATTCAGCAGTTACCCCAATTGTGATTATCTCATACATAAATCAGGTAACATAATAAAAACATTAAACATGTGCTTTTTGATGATAAAACTGTGGTTATAACCCATTAAATTGATTATAAAAACAAATATATATATATATAAATCAGAATTATGAGAACCCTGCTTTTATTACAAACATAAACATGATTTATTACATAAACTATTCACTTGATAAAACATGGATGATAGAGAGGTCTAGTGTCTATGGGGCTTAGGATCCTTACATAAGAACTTAAAACATGAAATACAACATCATTATTGAAAAATTCGTTTACATGATCACTACATTCCCATGTACTTAGCATTTCATGAGATAACCCGAGGACATGTATAAAAAAGGGTAAGATATAAATCCCAGTAAGGGAATAAACACAGAATACATGAGGGGTAAAATACATGTTATACAATAGGCATATAAATAGATCACAAGAGAAACATGAACATAAAGGCATGATAATAATAACATGGAAATGTGGCAACAACACTTAACATGGAATTAGCATGAGCCAAGGCTCATTGCACATGGAGCATTAGTAAATTCTCGTTACACATGAAGCATGAGTAAACCCTTTTTGCACTTGAATTAGCATGAGTCAACACTCATTGCACATGACTTATCATGATACTATACATTACCCAATGCATTGGAGCGCTATAAGGGCACACCCTTCTTAAACATTTCATTTCATGCATAAGTGTGCCACATGGATCATAAAACATGGATTCATAAAACATAATAATTTATTCCATGTTAAAGGAATGTGGAATTTATACATGAAATGTTATAATCAATAAGTAAATGTGCATAAATGTGAATAACCTTCATGGAGAAATGGGCATGGTATTCACTACACAATGGCATTGGCTTAGAAAATCGGTGCGATTTCGACAGCGTAACGACATGACATAAGAATTCATAAAAATGGTTGATGAGAGAGAAAGGGGTTCCTCATCATATTTACATGTAATTTATAGTAAGGAGGTCATATAGATACATGTCCAAACAATTTTAATGGAATTTAGATTCATGATACAAAAGTATTGCTTGAATGTAAATGAGGAGAGAGAAGTTCCTTTTAGAATTTTGGCATAGTAAAGGGTGTACATGGGAGGAATTTAATGAGAGGTAAAGGGACTAAAATAATTCAAACATAAATATGGAAGTATGAGAGAGGTGGGAAACTATACCCCAACATTAATAATTGAAATTAAAAGGGAAAAACAACTTAAAGAAATTTGGACAAAAATGAGAAAGGAAGAAAAACCCTTACTTGGAAGTGTGCTTCCAAAGGCTTGAGAGAGGCTTGAGAGAGGCTTCTTTGGAGCTTGGGACACCCTAGGAAGATTCTAGAGAGAGTAGGGAAGAGGTTGGACGAACTACAAAGGCTTTGAGTGAGGAGGAAGTGAGAGCTTGGGTGGGTTTATATAGGAAAGGTGAGTGAATTCATTATTATTTAGGTTTGGGACCCCTTACATTAAAATAATCCAAGCCACAAATAATCTCATGGTTTTTTCCAATGGTTTTTGGAAAAGGGGAGAGGAAATATGATTATATAAGGCAAAAGTCCTAAATTCTTAAAATAATGGGGTTTATTATGTGGAGGTGAGTCACACTCCCCTGAAAAATAATTTAAAAAGAAAAGATGATTAATAAGTCTTGAGGGGTCCATTAATGATTTGTAAAATAATTCAAACAAACCCAAATTCACATTATTTTAATGGTAGAACATATATTGGCCGAACATAAAGCTTATAGTATTTTATTACATCAATATTGGGTCATTATAATGTCATAAAACACATTATATATTTAAACAGTATTTAATTTTTACCCAAAAATTTGACTCCCATAAAAAATTATGAAAAATTCACCGTTGGATAATTTAGACATCCTGATTCCATAAAAAACATTTATTTTATCTAAATAATTTTCTAAATATGTTAATTTTCACTTTTAAAATAAAAATCGACATTTATCTAAAACTCACGGGTTTTGAAAAAAATGGCTTTCAAAACTTAATAAAAATTACAATTGCATTCATAAGATTATAAGATTATTTATTTTTAATAAAGATTAATTTAATAATAATATTATTATTTTATTAAAATATTATTTAATTCAAAAATCCATTAATTTAATAAAATATAATTCTTAATTAAATAATTACTAAATACACTATTAGTACTTTAAAAACTATTTACAATGTATCAATAATGACAAGAAAGTATATTCATTATTATATACAAAAAATAATGTAGATGAAAATAGTACAAGAAATTTGTTACATAACCCCTTAAAATAGCCATATAAGACCTAAGGGTAAGTTTTACGATGGTGACAGGCTCTTGGGGTGGCTCGAATAACATCGCTTGAGTGGAAATCTCTATCAACTTCCACTTTTCCCATAAACGGTCTCATTCGAGCTTGAAATGGTGAAGCTCATCTTGGACTTGGTATGGAGAAATTCTACTGGATGAGGCCATCGCTTCGTATGGAGCTATTCTACTGGTTGACTCCTTCGCTTCTTTTGTCTGAGTAAATTGGGTTCGTTAAAGCCTTATATTTATACTAATCATGTTATCACTGTTAATCGGCTATAAAAGTAATGGTCACAACTCTTAACATAAAACTAAATAAGTTGACATTTTATATAAACATTTTACATAAAGATACATTTAACTAGATCAAGAGGAATTTCCATTAATGAAACTTTGGGTCATTAAAATATTCCCCCCTTAAGAAATTTCTCCCATGAAATTTCCTTTTCCCACTATAAAACAGATGTGGGTAACTCAGCTTCATCCTTTCCTCCAATTCCCAAGTTGCTTCTTCAAACTCATGCTTTCTCCACAACACCTTGACGAGGGGCATTGTCTTATTTTGTAGAACTTTTTCTCTACGATCTAAGATATTCATTGGTTTCTCCTCATAAGAAAGATCATCCTCCAACTATACCACCTTAGAAGAGAGTACATGTGAAGGGTCCGGTATGTACTTATTTAATGGGGATACGTGAAAGACATCTTGTACTTTGGCCATTGTTGGTGGAAGTGCTAGTCGATAGGCCACAACCCTGACACGATCAAGAATCTCTAAGGGGACGATGCACCTTGGACTTAACTTCACTTTCTTTCCAAACCCCATGACATTCTTCCACGAAGATATGCATAGAAACACCACGTCTCCCACTTTAAACTAATGGACTCATCGATGATTATCTGCATAACTCTTCTGTCGACTCTAGGATGCCTTGGTATGCTGCTGAATGGTTTTCAACTTCTCCACTGTTTCCTCAACCATTTTTGGTCCAAGAAGCTTACGTTCTCCGACCTCATCCCAACATGTTGGTGTTCTGCACCATTTCCCATACCGGGCTTCATAAGGTTCCATTTTGATGCTCAAGTGGAAACTGTTATTATAAGAGAACTAAACCAAAGGAAGATTTAGATCCCATGCTCCTTTAAAGTCCATTGAGTATGCTCTCAACATGTCCTCAAGTGTTTAGATAATCCACTCATATTGGCCCTCAGTTTGAGGATGATAGGTCATACTGAAGTTCAGTTCAGTATTTAGAGGATGTTGAAGACTCTTCCAAAACATTGAGGTAAATCTTGGATCTCGATCAGACACAATAGATAATGGTACTCTATGAAACCTTACCACTTCCCTGATATATATCCGTTCCAGTTGATCTAATGAGAAATCCTCCTGAATATCAATGAAGTGTGAATTCTTTGTAAGATGATCCACCACAACCCTGATTGCATTGTTGCCTTTGGTTGTCCTCAGAAGTCTGGTGACAATGTCCATGGTGATGTTCTCCTATTTCCATTCTGGTATGGGAAATGGTCGCATCATCCCCTTAGACTTCTGCCTCTCCGCCTTCTCATGCTGGCACACCAGACACTTTGATGTATATTCAGCGATATCCTTATTAATATTATCCCACCAAAAATTTTCCCAGATATCTTGATACATCTTTATGCTCCCTGGGTGAATAGAGAAATTTGAACTATGTGCATCATCCAAAAGTTCCTTCTTCATCTCCGAAATTGATGGAACACATAGTCTTTCCCCAAATCACACAATTCCTTATTCATTAACATAAACTCCGAGGATTTACCTTTCTTGATAGCTTCCACTTTTTCCTAAATTCCCACATCATCCTTTTGAGCATCATTTAACCTTTCTAAAAGAGACGGTTGAGCAATTATTTGTGAAAGGATTGATGATATTCCCTTCTTTATGATTCCCATGTCTATCTTCATCAAGTATAATAAGATTGGATCCTTCTCAATTATCATCATTGATAGAATCGTTGGGTCCTTTCTACTTAGGGCATCTGCCACCTTGTTCGATTTCCCAGGGTGGTGATGTATTGAACAGTCATAATTCATGATGAGCTCTATCTATCTTTTCTGGTGCATATTAATCTCTTTCTGTGTGAATATATATTTAAGACTCTTATGGTCAATATATATCTCATATTTCTCCCCATAGAGATAATGCCGCTAGATTTTCAAGGAAAATATCACCACCGCCAACTCCAGATCATGCGTTGGATAGTTTCGCTCATTGATTTTCAACCACCTTGAGGCAAAGGATATCACTTTATCATTTTTCATCAGCCCACAACCTAATCCCTTCTTTAAAGCATCACTGAATACCAAAAAAATTTCCCCACTTGTGGGTAATGTGAGCACGGGCGCAGTGTTAATCCTCGTTTTCAACTACTTGAATCTTTCTTCGCATTAATCACTCCATGAAAACTTTACTCCATTTTGAGTTAGCTTGGTAGGAGGGTTGGACAATCATGAGAAATTTCTCACAAATCGTCGATAATATCTAGCTAACCCCAAGAAGCTACAGATATCTGTTACTGATGCTAGCCTCGGACATCCCTCAATTGCATATATTTTGGTGGGATCCACATATATCCCATTGCTTGTGATGATATGGCCCAAGAATGAGACTTCCTTCAACTAGAACTCACACTTACTGTACTTTTCATAGAGATTATCCTTGCGCAATGTCTCTAGTACAGTTCTTAAATGCTCTTCATGATCCTCCTTGGTTTTGGAGTATATTAGAATATCATCTATAAAGACTACCACAAATTTGTAAAGGTAATCTCTAAAGTCTATATTCATCAAGTCCATGAAGATTTATGGAGCATTAGTGAGTCCGAAAGGCGTTACTATGAATTCATAGTGTCAGTATCTTGTACAAAAAGCAGTCTTGGGGAAATATTCCTTCTTCACCCTTACTTGAAAATATCGCAACCGAAAATCTACCTTAGAGAAGTATTGTGATCCGCACAGTTGATCGAACAAGTCATCGATCTGTGGCATAGGATACTTGTTCTTTATCATGATTTTGTTATGTTCACGATAATCGATGTAAAGCCACATTGAACCATCCTTCTTCTTGACGAATAGGACAGGTGCACCCCATGGTGAAGCACTTGGGCATATGAACCCTTTATCGAGATTCTTCTGTATTTGTTTATTCAGCTCTCCAAGCTCCATGAAAGCCATTCTATATGGAGTCTTGAATAGTTTTAGAGCCCCTGTTATAAGTTCAATTGAGAATTCAACGTCTCTTTTAGGAGGAAGACCAGACAGTTCCTTGAGAAACACTTCATCAAATTCCCTCACAATAGGTATTTTCTCAAGGGTGGTTTCTTCTTTGGAATCAATCATCTGAGCCAGATACACGTGCTCATAGGGCAGTAATATCCATGTTTTAGATGATGAAGCTAAAGGAGATTCATCTTCCTTCTTACACTTGTAAAGAATCGGGGGTCTATTCTCCATATTGAGTGTGATTTCCCTCTCCCGAAAATTTATGTTGGATCTATATAAGGAAAGCCAATCCATGCCAATAATTGCATCAAATTCTATTAGAGGGAGTATGACGAGGTTTTTTGGGAAATTCAATCCACAAATTATAAGAGGGGAGGACTTATATTCATGGGATGCAATGATTTCCCCCTTTTCGTACTCACCGACATCTTCACTTCCATGATTTGTGGTGGTGCTGAGATTGTTCTACTAAACATTCAAGATATAAAAGAATGGGTAGAACCTAAATAAAAAATTACGTTCTCTATTCTTGAATGAATAACTAGCGTACCTTTCACCACTTCATTGTTGGGGTTCACTTCGGCAGAAGTGATGGAAAAATATCTTCCTTGCTGCCTTGGAAGTTGTTGGTTGCCTCCGAAAACCCTTGGATTAGGGCACTAATTTGAAAAATGCCCCAGTTCTATGTAGTTGTAGAAATGAACAATGTTTTGAGGTTCAAACAGAGTGTTCCTCTCCTCTGTCGTAGTCGCTGGTCTTTCTTGTCGACAGTTAACAGCTAGGTTCCCTTCTCTTCCACACCTAAAGCATTTCCTCGTCCCATTGAGGCAATTTCTAGGGTGCTTATTTCCAAACTTTTGGAAAGTGGGGTGCTGGATATTCATAGCACTGTTGGATTTATCTATTGGACTGCCAACATTGAAGTCTACCTTACGCTTCTTGTCCCCATGATACCCCTGTGATTCCCCGATCTCCATTTTGACCTTGAGGGCACATCAGAAAATTTCCTCATAGCTGTCGAAGTCACAGATCTCTAATGCTTTCCGCGGGCTAGGCTTCATCCCACAAAAGAAGCGGTCAACCTTGCATTTGGGGGTAATGATAAATCATAAAGTGTATCGTGTAAGCCTTATGATGTTTTCGATGTATGCTCCAATATATTCTTCATCTTTTTTCTTGAGGGAAAGGAAGTACCTTTCTTTCTTAAGCCGGAGGGTGCGTGGAAAATATTTATCAAAAAACATCTTCTGGAAATCCTTACATTCAAAAGCCTCGATCTCCTCCTCAGGATTCATATTTTTGATCAATTTCTACCATTGATCAGCTTCACCCTCCATATGAGAAGCTGGCAGGAGAACCTTCTCTTTTTCAGAACATTGAAGGATGGAGAAGATATTTTCAATGGATTTGATCAATTGTTCAGGGATCATGGGATCAGATGATCCACTACAAGTAAGAGTCCATTGTCTCATGAAGCTCTCAATAGTAACTTGTTCCTTCTTAGGGGGGTTTGGATGTTCCTCTTGACCCGTATTTCAATTCAATGCTTGAGTTAGCTGAGAGAGAAACGTGATAATCTTTTCAATTTCCGATCCCATTGCATTGAGCATCTCATTAGTAAAGTCATCACACTGATCTTCACATCAGATGTTAGCCCGAGTCCTCCTATTACCGGCTATTGGTTGGAATAAAAGGAATGTTAGGGGGTAACACATAAAGGGTAATCTAAAAACAAAAGTTGATGACTTACAAATAAACTTTTATTTCCTTAACTCAGGAGTCTATAGGCTTCAATCTAGGCTTTTCATGATCTACATTCTAGCATATATTCATAGGGGATTTTTTTAAATCCCTTAATAAGGGATCATACTATGCTTGTGAATTTATCAAAATGTATCCCCCAGGAGTGTCGCAACCAAGAGTGCAGAAAGTCCCATTGTCGTGCCCCAATTCACGTTCGAGTCTTGCTCAAAGCAGTGTTCTCGGGTTTTACCCCTAGGATACATCTGTGCCAGAGCCGCCTCTACCTGCTCGTATCCAGACAGGGATGTGTTTGTTTGATAAACCAATAACTCAGTACTTAACAAAACTTATGGATGTTCTTGTAATACATATTATTGTATCTAAGGCATTACAAGGGTTTTCTAATCCTAATCCAAAAATAACTAAACCTATCCTTTGATACCAACTATGACAATCATGCTTTTATTAAAAACTTAAACATGATTTATTACATAAACTATTCACTTGATAAAACAAAGAATATTGATAGGTCTAGTCTCTTTGGGGATTAGGAACATTACATAACAACTTTAAACATGAAATAAAACATCATTATTGAAAACATCGTTTACATGACCACTACATTCCCTCGAACTTAGCATTGCATGGGATAACCTGAGGACATGCATAAGAAAAGGGTGAGCTATAAAGCCCAGTAATGGAATAAAAACAGAATAAATGAGGAGTAAAGTACATTTCAGACAATAGGAATATCAATAGAGCACAAGAGAAACATGAACATAAAGGCATGATAAAGCATGATAATCATAACATGGAAATGTGGCAACAACACTTAACATGGAACTAACATGAGCCAAGGCTCATTGAACATGGAGCATGAGTAAAATCTCATTGCACATGAAACATGAGTAAACCCTCATTGCACTTGAATTAGAATGAGTCAAAACTCATTTCACATGACGTATCATGATACTATACTTTACCCAATGCATTGGAGCACTATAAGGGCGCACCCTTCTTAAACATTTCATTTCATGCATAAGTGTGCCACATGGATCATAAAACATGGATTCATAAAACATAATCATTTATTCCACGATAAAGGAATGTGGAATTCATACAGGAAAATTTATAATCAATAAGTAAATGTGCATAAAGGTGAATACCCTTTATGGATAAATGAGCATGGTATTCACTACACAATGGCATTGTCTTAGAAAATCGGAGCGATTTCGGCAGCATAACGGCATGACATAAGAATTCATAAAAATGGTTGATGAGAGAGAAAAGGGTTCCCCATCGTATTTACATGTAATGGAAAGTAAAGAGTTCATATAGATACATGTCCCAAAAATTGTAATGGAATTTAGATTCATGATACAAAAGTATTTCTTGAATGTAAATGAGGAGAGAGAAGTTCCTTTCGGAATTTCGGCATAGTAATGGCTGTACATGGGAGGCATTTAATGAGAGAGAAAGGGTCTTCCATCATTAAAAAATAAAGAGGTCAGTATGAGGGAGGTGTGAAACCATACCCCAACATTCATAATTGAAATTAAAAGAGAAAAAAAAAACTTAAAGAAAATTGGACAAAAATGAGAAATGAAGAAAACCCTTACTTGGAAGTGTGATTCCAAAGGATTGAGAGAGGCTTGAGAGATGATTATTGGGAGCTTGGGGAACCCTGGGATGATTCTAGAGAGAGTAGGGTAGAGGTTGGATGAACTTAAAAGGCTTTGAGTGAGGAGGAAGTGGGAGCTTGGGTGGGTTTATATAGGAAAGGTGAGTTAATTCATTATTATTTAGGTTTGGGACCCCTTACAATAAACTAATCCAAACCAAAAATAAGATCATGGTTTTTGCCCATGATTTTTGGAAAATGGGAGAGGAAAATAATATTTTATATGTCCAAAGTCCGAACTTCTTCAAATAATGGGGTTTCTTATGTGGAGGTGAGTTACACTCCCATGGAAAATAATTTAAAAAGACAAGATGTTTAATAAGTCTTGAGGGGTCCATTAATGCTTTGTAAAATAAGTAAAACAAACCCAAAATCACATTATTTTAATTGTAAAACATATATTGGACAAACATAAATCTTATATTATTTTATTACATCACTATTGGGTCATTATGATGTCATAAAACACATTATATATTTAAACGGTATTTAATTTTTACCCAAAAATTTGACCATCTCAAAAAATTACCAAAAATTCACCATTGGATAATTTCAACGTCCTAATTCCAGAAATAAAATTTATTTTATGTAAATAATTTTCTAAATATTTTAATTTTCACTTTTAAAATAAAAATCGACATTTATCGAAAATTCATGGGTTTTGACAAAAATGGCTTTCAAACCTTAATAAAAATTACAATTGCATTCATAAGATTATAAGATTATTTTTTTAATAAAAATTAATTTAATATTAATAATAATTATATTTTATTAAAATATTATTTAATTCAAGAATTCTTTATTTTAATAAAATATAATTCTTAATTAAATAATAACTAAAAATACTATTTGTACTTTAAAAACTATTTACAATGTATAAATAATGACAAGAAAGTATATTCATTATTATATAAAAAATTAATTTACATGAATATAGTACTAGAAATTTGTTACATAACCCCTTAAAACAGCCACATAATACCTAAGGGTAAGCTGTACGATGGTGACAGACTCTTGTGGTGGCTCAGATAACATCTCTCGAGCGGTAAACTCTATGAACTTCCACTTTTCCCGTAGACGGTCTCGTTCGAGCTTGACATGGTGAAGCTCGGATTGGGCTTGGTCCAGAGTGAAGCCCAAAGACACCGCCTCTTTTCTGAGCTCCGACAAATGGGCTTCGTATGGAGAAATTCTACTAGATGAGGCCATCACTTCTTTTGTCTGAGTAAATTGGGTTCGTTAAAGCCTTATATTTATACTAATCATTTGATCACTGTTGAACGACTATAAAAGTAATGGTCACAACTATTAACATAAAAATAAAGAAGTTGACATTTTATATAAACGTTTTACATAAAGTGACATTTAACTAGATGAAGAGGAATTTCCATTAATGAAACTTTGGGTCGTTACAAGAATAATATCTAAAATAATAAATAATTTACTTTACTTCTATATATTGGATTGTATTTTGTTACTTTATCAACATGTGTTATTTCTCAAACAAATTACGATGAACTTTATTTTTGTACATATGAACTAATAATACATGTATAAACAGTGAGAATTCAACATAATGAGCTTATAAAAAACAGAAAAACATTACTGTTTAGTAAGGTCTAATTTTTTACGAACACTCCCTAATGAAGAGGAAAACCAATACAAGGTGCATTCACTTGGGCACAATACACGTAACATCCAATGCCCCCAATAATAAAAAAATGTCACATTTAATGAAATTATAATGATTATAAGTTCATAATTATGTTTTTTTCTTACTTAAAATGAACTGGGAAGAACCAACACCCAATCATTGTCTATGATAATTTCTCACGTATATATGCAACTATATTAGTATTATTCTCATGTTGAAAATCCACAGAAATGTATTCTCAATCTATAAAACCATAAATGTATGTTCTTTCATTTTGTATATGAAACATGTGTAGATACCTAAATGAAAAAGGAAATATAGTTAATAAATTTAAACCATATTTAATTAATGAAATAAAAATCAAAACTTCAATTAACTTACATGGAAAACAACTGCAACACAATTAGGTCGAGCTATTCAAACCCAACTAGATGCATTATATATTCATTGGGTATTTTAAATTGATAATATTATCCAAATATATCGGACATCATCCAAAAATCATAGATATTATTGAAGGAAGAAGAAGCCTAATATAATATTTTTATCTCATTAGAAATATCATATGTATCTATGGTCAACAGTTATTGAACATTTTGTTTCATTTTTGAATTATTTTTGGTTTTTAGATAATCTTATATAAGTTAAATTAAAAAAAATTAAGTAATCTTCAATCATATGTAATTAATAAATTAAAAAAATTGATACCTCATATGAAATATAATTAAGAGGACTAGTTGGACAAAGAAAAATATGATCCAAAAAATCTCCAACTATGGAAATATCCTCAGTAGGAAATGGTATTAGAGCATTGGGATCAATAATATCAAGTACTGATACTCTAACATAACCCATTTTCATAGGCTGGGGATGTATAGAATCACCCTAAAAATGCAAGAGTCTTAATGCAACTATATGTATATGAGGATATCTAGAAAAAAACACATATTATATGGTTAGGTCTGAGCAAGGAGGTGTAGGATCAATGTAGGTAGGCTGGGTAGGGTTGTTTGGTTGGGATGGCTGTAGAGGCTACTACACAACTGGCTGTGTAGGCTGGGAAGGCTATGCAGAATGTGACTATCTTTTCAAGTGTTCTAATAAATCCTATAGCACAAATACTTGAATTTGGTCACCCATAGACTATTTCAAATTTTACAGTACGTTTTTAAGGATTATATTTATGGGTCTCTTGATTTCTTACTCAAATAAACCAAAACATTCCAAATACTAACACCTGAATGAAATCCTCTAACACGGCCGGAGTGTTCTTCCTTACATAAAGTAGTACCTAGGATGTCTATCCTACCCTCCGAAATAAAAGGGACATGTGTCTCTTACTCCTGACGTTTTTATTGAAATGAAAAATTAAAAAGATGTTTTATTGTATATAATTTATAACATAGAAAAATTAATGACCAATAAACAATACATACTTATAATTTTATTGGCTACTTATTTATCTTTCTCTATAAGATACTTTTCATTTTTTCTTATTCTCGCTCTTTTCCATTTTTCATGGCTAGTGGTGGTAGATGGAGGACTGAAATGGACCTCATTTGAACCATTAGTGGAATGAGATCTTATTCCATCAAACTTTTCCTCAATCCTTTTAAAAAAATGATAACCTCCATGTGATAAAGTATGAGGGTATACATTATCCAACTAGATGTCTTGATGGGATTTCCTGGAGGCCTATTTTATGAAAAGTAATCTAATAAGTAAATAGGTACATATATATGATATTTTAAATTTTAATATAATTATCATACCAGAAAGGAATCTTTATATCAGTTGGAAACAAATGTCTTCCACGTATTTGAATCTATAAAATGATACTTGAGGCATGGTTTTTAATTTTGTATTTTTCAAAAAACATAATTTTTTGTCAACTACATTTTGAAATATCTCCATCTAACTACCACAAAAGTATGACATATTTTATTAATTTGATTTTTTTTATTTTGAAATAAATGTCATCTGTAATTGAAAAAAATAAAAAATAGTCATTTGAAATATATCATATTAGAAAAATATGAAAAAATACATCAAATGATATATTATACCATTATGTCCTCATAGAGATTATATTTCTCCATCTTGTAGATGAAATTAAAATAAGGATATAACATAATAATACTGTAACATCTCTGAATGAAACTACAGGAAAATTTTCCATTTGCAGTGGTTTAAACTACTGCTATATTTTTCTACGACAGTTTCTGAAAACTGCCGCTACATTGTGTGTCAGGACACTATTGTTGGCGGTTATAGACGTTTCATGGCGGTTTTTAGAAACCATCATAGATAGCGCATTTTGCGGTGGTTACGATGCTTTTAGCCATGGTTTTCTCACCCAGGGGATTAATTTTTTTAGCGGTGGTTAAAACCGTCGATAAAAAAATGTAAGCCCCTGGCCGAGAAAACAGCCGCAAAAAGCATCATAACCACCATGAACTTTGTACGAATAATGGGCCACTGTAGTGGCAGTTAAAAAAACCATGTTAATTAACACCATAGCAGTGGTTATAACCACAGTGAATAGAAAAATGATGACATTTAGCAGCAGTTATAACCACCGTAAATTAAAAAATGATGATATATAGCGGTGGTTTAAACCGCCTCTAAAACCACTTTTACAAAAAAATAAACAGAAGCTTCTACAGAATCTATACCAATGCCATGAAAAAAAATTACAAGAATACCAATGAATCATGTCTGGTCATATCTTCATGATCAAACCTAATGGGTACACACTTCCATACGCCATTAAATGTATGTAACCTCCATATCTGAATTTTCCTTAATGAGTTCCTTGAAGTGGAATTCCATTTTTCCCTAGGTTAGCACATGTTCCTCCAGGCATGTTTTCCCCTCATTGAAACCCCATATTTAGATCCTATTTTCTTTATCAATCCATAATTTTTTAGGTGAAACACCCCTTTAATGAACCTCTAGAATAAATGGTTCTTTAATCCTAGAAAAAATAGTAGATATTTTTTTGGAAGAGTGAAAATAAGGGAATAAGGGAAAGGGGGTCATTCCACTAGTTAGAAAAAATGTTCAGTCACATTTAATATGGTCTTGTGTTATAAGTAAACAAAATAATTATATAAAACAATATAAAAAATGTGTTATTGAGTGACCATAAGGGTTAAAACACATCTACACTACCAGGGTCACCCTCATAGAGTAGCCCATGTAGTTATGATGTGGGACCCATCATCATGGTAAAATCTTAAAATTAAACCCATCTATCCTACATCACACTATGATGTGGTCCTTCCCATTATGATAAAACACCATCCCATTGGTTGGGAAATTAGAATGTGGGATCCCTTTATATGGGAGTGATATTTCCCTTTTAATTATCAACCATAATACATCCCTTATGTATTGTAGGTTAATGATCCATTAAATAATGATTTAATCTCAAATTGCCCTATGATTTACTCTTATATAGCCCTCATGTTTCCCTTAAAAAAACATAACCACCCCCTAAATCATTTCTCTATGTCATGGTTCTCTAGACTCTAAAAAATTTAGTCTCACATATTCCTTCACACCACATTTTTCCTAAAATATGAGATGTAACCACAAAACTTTATAAGATATTAATCTTACATAACCCAAAAATTATTGTAATGTTCCCCAACATATTTTATTGTATTTGAAAAATAAAAGATTTCCATCCTGAACTAGAGGCTGACTCCCAGAACTATCCCCCTAAACATTCTCTAATTCCACACTACCCACGATACCACCTCATACAAATCCTCTAAATTATTTCAAATGTGCATATAATGAAAATTATCAATATAACTAAAAAAATTAAAATCATCTCTGGTCATAACATCATTAGAAACTGATATTTATGTAACTCCACTCACACACATTGGTGCGAGGTGTTATAACCACCCCACCATACCACTTATTATCCATAAAAAGTATTTTTGTTCATTAATTGTGAACTACATTGATCAATGAAATATGATACATGAAATCGGTCTATATCTCCCATTGAAAATGATCTCTCATATAGTTCACTTGAAATAGTGACACAACCCAGCCACCCAGATTCCCCATGCTTTGGTCCATCACATATTCTAGTCATTTCACATATAAAACTTATAGATCCTTATTCAAGTCATCGTACTCAATCATGTATTAAATGTTCTATCTAATACCAAACTTTTCCAATGAACCCTGGAAGATATGCTGACCTGAGAACCACAACAATAATTATAACCATCATCTCTACAATGATTACTTATCCCTAGTTAAATTCAGGGATTCTAAAACATCTAATGTCATACACCCAAATTCAACATGAATAATATAAATCAGACCACTACAAGTGAGAAATGACAACCTTTTACCCCTATGAATCCAAGTTATAGTCTTATAATTTCGACACAACCAAAACAAACATACATTATCTATTTCATAGGGCTTCTAACTTAATATGAATACTGACACCCAGAAACCTGGTCCAATATCCATCCATGTATCAAATTCCCATATATTAGTTGTTGAATAACCATAACATCTATTTAATAGATATATAATAAAAGAATTTTTTCCTCTCCCATAGATTAGATTTTTCCATGCATATAGGCTTCTTGTATCAATGTACGAATAGAGAACCACAACCATTTCCAGTCTAAATTCTTTAAATTTAAAATATTAGATAATCTGCATATTCCAATCAATGAAGGTTTGGAATAGAAAATACAATAATGGTGGATCTACACTATATAATTTTAACACCATTGATCCTTTATACTATTATCCATAAATAAAAAAGTCATCTCAATACTGATATGCATGGGGCCTTTCTTGACGCATTTAAAAATACCCACCCCATGAGCCTCACTTTTGAGACATTAATAATTATGTAATCAACAAAACCAGTATTCAAAAAAACAAAAAAAATCATTATCACAAGATTAGTAATAGAGGAAACAACCCAACATCTAGTGATCACTGTCACTACCATGTGATTTCGGTATTCAATTCAACTACAAATTCTATCCAACTTCACTAATAGTTTCAAAATAAATATTGGTTTCTAATATCAAATAATTTTTGTATTACCACTGAGGACATCACTAATCAATACAATCCACTCATATAATTTCTTTCATGTTAAACTCGTCAGTCACATAATCAGTTCCCACATCATACATTAAAAAATATCCAATAACCCAACATTAGCTAAGGAATTATACTATTCTATGTTCAACACTCATATATGAGACAAGGTGTCATGAACCTTCACACCTTCATCTAGTACCGAATAATATCCTAAGATTGATCATCTATAATGTCCATCAAAACTGCACAACATATCTCCATGAAATAAGGAAGGCTAATGTGTCATGGACCCATCACAATGTGCAAGTACCACAAAACATCTTATACCACATACAGTTCTCAAGGGACTAAATATGAATCCCTTTTATAAATTTAAACAAACTATGGATGAATTAAAAGATATCAATATTCATTAACAAGGTTACCATAACATAACCCTAGGATTCAGAATACCTACATACAGTTCTCAAGGGACTAAATTGACCCTACCCTCTCCCCTGAAATAAATACCAAAACCACTCAGAGTGTTTCTCTTCCCATGAACACTGAATTACCATGAAATTCCTCAACCCTTTCATGGTTACCGTCATAACCACACATTATTGTTTTTTATAATAATATAATTAAGATATATGAGAAAACACTATATAATATTATTACCATGAGATTCCTAAACCCTTTCATTCTTAATTTTTCCCTATTCTTCACTATGGTAAAGTTGTTGGAAAGAGAATGGTTGTTTCTATTAATCCTTTGGTAGATGAATATGTAGGCTGTTGTGTCCTAAATATACACACCACACTCAAGAAATAAATACATAAAAGGAAACATCAAAAATCAATAAAATACATAAAACGAAACATGCCAAATCAAGAATATGTTAGGTCATGAAAATGTTTGGTGGAAACTTTGTGCCACACATGATACATATAGAAACCAACGATGAACAAATATCATCACCCTATCCACCTACAACATATCAAAAATATAACTAATCACTATATGATGATGAACACAAATCATCACCCTCTCCACCTCCATCTCCACTTCTGGAGACCACCTATAATAACATTATATTGAAAATTAAATAGTGTTGCATATTTATATTTAAACTTAAAACCAATACAATATTGAAAACTAAATGATTTTAAATTTTTGTTATTTACCTACTCAGAACCAGTAGATACAGTACCACCCGGGGAATATCTTCTAATCTGCTGACGTATATCAGTCAACTCTTTCTGCAAAGCGGATATTTGATCCCCCTACTTCTGAACTATGTTTCTTAGAGAAAAAATATCTTTTTTAGAATCTCTGGGTATGGGATGAATAAAACTAGGAGTAGATGTAGCTGCAATCCTTAGTGGCCTGCCAAAAAACTCAGATGGTATGGGTCCCAAACCCAGCCTACACACTCTACCAGGATGCTCCTTCCCAAGGACTTTAGAAACTGGGTCATCCTGGGAGACTGAGTAGGACTGCTCAGGATTTTCATCCCATAGTTCTTTAATTTTTACCTACAAATAAAATATCAATATATATTAACATAGTAAAAACTGATTATAAGTTATTATAATGAAAAAAATGAGTTCCTACCCTAACTTCTTTGGTAGGCTCATTAACAAAACTTCCATCAGATTTTTTGTGAACATCCAACCACACTTCAGTTCGGGATGCTTCATGCCCTAAACTCTGTGTCTTCATTAAACAAATATAAATAAAAAATTTAATATGTTAAACAGATAATATTGTCTTATAAATATTTAAACTAATGAAAAGATTACTATATTCGATCGGCTTCTAGAAAAGCTTTTTGACCCTGTAGTGTGAGGGATGACTTGCTTTGATCGGCTTGATGCATTCTTTCTTGTGAGATCATGAAATAAATAAATTGAAATTTAATATTAATGTATTCAATGTCATATCCTATTCATATACATGTATAAATGTAAAATTTGGTTAATATAATAATATTTATTTAAATACCATCTTCTTTACATCACGATGTCTATCAATAAAAACTTTCCACTGTTCTTTGGGTACCCCATTGGGTAGCTTCTCATTCATTTTGTTGGACGGTCAATGAAGTATCATTGAAATTTCCCCACAATCTCCATTTTAAGTCTTTCCATTTCTTTCCAAGATTTTTCAATGTCCACTTTTGTGCTATCACATCAGCAACTACAAGGTGGACAAACATCTGTATAAAGAAATTCATTTTGAACATATTAATAACATGAAATTCAATTACACCATAATGTATTCAAATTACCTTTATTTTGGAATCAAAAACATCATTTTTCCAACATGTAGGCATATGTCTCCAATCATTATAAGAAATAGGAAGGGAAATGGGCTCCACTACTAGTTGTCCTAGAATTGGCCATGTAATGCCATGACATCATCTGTAGGGACCCCATATGAATCGAATGAGACAACTATCTTATCTCCATCCATACTCCACACATATAAATTTTTTATATTTTTCTCCAAAATTTCATTTTTTTCATCTTTAATGAACAAACAGTTAGTATAAAAAAGTGCAATGAGTTTATTGATATTAAAATTTGTACCTATAACAGTGACCCTCCAGTAGGTCTGTGATGAACTAGAAGTGGCGTGCCGTCGCCCGACTGATGAGGCTGCTGAAGTGGGAGTCAATGACTTAGCTTATAAAGGGATTCTCAAAGAGGGTGTGAGAGATGGTGCATGGGGAGATGGTACATGGGGTAGGCAGCTGGTGGCTCAGATGGCATAGAGAGGGAAACATATTCATCGTCATCTATAATAGTAATGGATGAAATAATGTATTGCTTTATCCTTGGCATTCCTGTCATTTAAACAAATAAAATTAAGTTCAGAACATATATTTCAAAAAAAAAGTTATGTAGAAAAAAAATTAAAAATGATAATAGATGCCCAGTACTAACAAACAAAATATACAAAAAAATGATAATGAATGACTGCATAAATGAAATAAGAGGTTGCTGAATGAATATATAACTGTACATACAATCACTTTCCCCTTAGATCATGTATGTTTCCTTATCCATTACTTCATCTGCTTCATTCATCCTTGGTAGAATAATATTTTCAACATCATGATGGATAAATAATTCTTCTCTTTGTTGTTTATGAGATTCAATTTCAGTTGTCAAATCATCCACTTCATCAGCCATATCATACAAATATCTTTATATTACATGTGCAACTACACTCCACCCTTCATCCAACATATCATTCACATAATATACCATTTTTTCTTGCGATGATAAGATATATGGATCATGCAGTTCATGATCACCAATATCTATCAAGCGAAAGAAGTTCACAGAAGTAAATTGCAAGGAATATCTTTTAACACACCAGATAATATAGACCCAATTTCATTTGAATAAAACAATTGAAAAATGCCCGTGGTAGTTTAATTCAATAATACCAGTCAGATTTCCATAGTATTACACTTTATTAAATGTAAATATAACCCTATTTTTTGTTTTCAAACCCTCTTCTCGATCGACTGTACGAAATCTAATGCCATTCCTGTTGTAAGAGTCGAAATTTCTAACTTGTTTTAGAGGACCTCGAGAAAGAAACTAAAAATCTTTTGACACCTCTACTCGAGTATCAGTATTCATATTCTAAAAAAAGAAATATAATTTATTAGATTTTCATAATATATGTGTCAAACTAATATTCATATTTATTGAAATATTAATGAACTTACACATCGTGAAAATCATTCTACAATCTCTTTATTAAAAACTTTCGTTATATATTTCTCATTTCATGTTTGGACTCTCATTTGTATCATTGTTTGTATCCTAAGCTCTTCAATAAATGGATATGCAATTTCACTATTCAGCAACACATATCTATGTGCCTGTAATAATTCCAATTCTGTCAGGGTCACATTTGAGGTCCTCTCAACTAATCGGCCAATAACAGGAAGTATTTTGTATTTTTTATGTATTTGAGATTGATTCGATGTGTCGTCAACACATCCAACTCGATTAATATCATCCATGTATCTAGAAAAATAGTTAAGGAACTCCTCAGGCAAATATCCTTCAGCAATAGAGCCTTCTGGTTGAGCATTATTTATCAAATATGATTTTAAATGCCCAAGATATCTGTGAAATAAAATAAACATAATTATGAATTTAATTAAGTGTCAATTTTTTTTAACTTAACTGAAAAAAATAAATAAAGTACATCTCAATTGGATATATCCATCGATAATGAATGGGGCCTCCTAATTTAGCTTCCTCAACCAAATTCACAGTTAAATGCATCATTATATTTAAAAACGACATAGGAAAGATCATATCCATTTCACAAAGGGTCAATACAAACCTCTCTTAGAGGTTGCCAAGATGAAATGGATGTAGATATTTCTCACATAGTTTTCTGAAAAATGTGCAGAATTGGAGTACAACAACAGTAATTTTTTAAGGTAATAATGTACCCAATTCCAATGATAGTAACTGTTGTAACAAAATATGTAAACCGTGACTTATCAATCCATGTAACTTAAAATTCTTCAAGTAAACACACCTAGAGATGTTACTTGAATACCCATCAGATACCTTAACATTCTTTAAAATTTGAAGGAATGTATATTTATCCCTATTTTTCATAGCAAAAATTTCTGGAAGATACTTTTCATTCTCATCTGGCCAAGATAACGTTTTATATTCATGGGTTGTAAGTCTTTGCGAGCATTGAGATGATCCTTTGACTTTCTATGCTCATTAAGCAATGTGAAAATCAAATTTTCACATAAATTCTTCTCAATATGCATCACTTCAAGATTATTCCTCAACAAATTAAATTCCCAATATAAAAGTTTGAAGAATATACTTTTTTTCTTCCATTTTTTTCATTCCAATTTCTCTTGACGATGCACTTAGAACCCATTTCCCACTATCATTCAAATGAAGATCCTTCCCAAATTATGTTTCAGCATTTCCAAGTTGTGTCAATATTTCAGATCCAGTTAACAAATTTGGAGGTGGTCTATGATCAATGAAACCTTTAAATTTTGATCTTTTTAGCAGAAATATATGAGATGCATCAAGAAATCTTTGATGGCACAAGAAGCACCATTTTTTACTGTGAGGTAGCCATTTAGGCTCAAAATAAAATTTACAAATAGGACAATCCAAAACAATGTATGTATTCTAACCAGATAACTTCCCAAGCCCAGGGAAGTCACTAATTGTCCATATTAAAGAAGCGTGCATTTTGAACATTGTCTTAGAAGAAACATCAAATGTATCAACACTGTTTCTCCCCAACTCCTATAATTCTTCAATTAAAGGCTACAAGTATACATAAATATCATTTACAGGAATGTTTTTCCAGGAATAATCATCGAAATGATAAAATACATTTTTTTCATACACATCCATGGAGGCATATTGTAAGGGATTAAAACAACTAGCCAAATTCTATAACTAGTACTCAAAGTCCCAAATGGGTTGAATCCATTGGTAGAAAATCCCAATCGAACATTCCTAGGATTAGCTGAGAAATCTGGATGTAATTAATCAAATTTCTTCGATGATTGTGAATCTCATGGATGTCTCATTAACCCATCATTGTTATTTTCTACAGAATTCCACTTCATGTGTTCGGCAGTTTTTGATGGCATAAATAATCTTTGCAATAGAGGCTTTAAAGGAAAGTAATGAAAAACCTTTACAGGTGTGTTCCTTTTCTTCATCTTCATGAAAATATGTTGATTCAGACTTCCAACATCATCCATTGACTGCCATCTTGATGAAGGACATTTTTTACAATCCTATCTATCTGAATCCTCTCACCAATAAAGTATACAATCATTGGGACACTTATGTATTTTTTTATAATTCAAACCAAGCATGTTAACAACTTTTTTCATATCATAAAAAGACTCGAGGATGTTTATTTTTTCAGGAAATGCATCATGAAACAATTCCAATATCATGGAAATTGACTTATTTTTAATTCCATATAGGAATTTGGTATGGTACAACTTCATCATAAAAGAATGTTTTGAATATCTCAAACATCCACTATACAACTCTTTATTTCCATCGTTAACTAAATCATGGAATGAATTTTCCTCAGTGATGTTTTCTCTTACATTATTCTTCACACAATCAAGAGAAAAATCCACAAATATGTTACAATCTTGATATGGTTTTCCTATAGTCTCAAAAACATCACTTGTCTCATTTCTATTTGTAGCACCCTCATCTGGTTGTTCTAATATGTTTTGATGTTGATGGTGGTCTCTGGCAGTGCCGAATGCATCATTTATAAGGTTTTGAATTTCGTTTTCCATTATCGACGAAGTTGGGAGGTCATTATGTGGATTGACATCAGTGCTCAACATTTCTGTAACATTCAATTATCTTTTCCAAATCCAACGCAAATATTGACCAGGGAATTGATTCAAAATTAAATGTTCATAAACTTCATCTCTCTCCAACCATCTTCTAAATTTACATTTAGGACATGAACATCTTATTCTCCCTTCAACAGATCGATTGTAAATTGAAAAATCTAAAAACTCATTCAAACCCTTAATATACTGAGGTGCGTTCCTTGGTAAAGTGATCAATCATTTATCCATGTATATCACAATCTACCTACACAATATTAATAAAAAATAAAACACATAACTATTACTAAATAAGGAAAGATATTCATATGTACTATTTGAAAAAAAAATATAAATATGTTACACAAGGTTTTCCTATATCAATACATATGGTAAATCACCCACTAGTGGTGTCATTTAAAGTAGTACCACCATAAAGGATTAGAATTAAATTGGGATATTAGTGTGAGTGAACAAAGTCCAACCACATTAATCAACTTAAGAAAGTTGGAGTTTCCCCTCTCCCATTAAATTAAATAATAACCATTATTTGAAGTGGCCCAATATTTAGGGGGAGATATGATCCATGGGGTGGATGAGCTAATAAAGTACCTGTTATTCAGCTAAAGGAAGATCTGATTAAATCCAAAAAAATGCATGAAATAAGTGACATAATAATTATTTCAAGTCCTATTTGATATAAAATATGATCAAAACGTATCATGGCTGATCATGACTCAGAAAGTGGTGTTAAGAATCCACTTTTTTCTTCAAAACTTGATCTAGAAATTTCATGCTAAAGTAAAGTCACCTGTTGAATCTAGTATTACATAAAAAGGGATTATTCTAGAATAGAAAGAGGTTTTCAATCCTAAACTAAGAGAATCAATGATGTCATATTGAATATGGTTTATAACAAGGGATATCAAGCACTAAATTTAGTAGAATTAGACAACTAATAAGAAGAAAAATTTAGAGTAGGAAGTAGTTATTACCTTACTATCATTAGTGTGGTTTCAGTGTGATTGGTAAGTTGTTATTGACATGATGAATCTAATTTTGAGGTTATATTGATATTGTGCAAATTGATTAATGTGGATGATAAAGACACCGCTTACAGTTCCATTCCCTACATATCTCAACCCTACCTAAGGGATAAATGTCTGTCAAGGGCCAAATTCCAAAACTCATAAGGTTTGGAGAACCTATCATTTTCCATATAGTCCATATTGATTGCCCATCGAGCAAAGGAACCTAACTTGGTTCCATACTGGGTCATTGTTATTTTCTCATAGATTATCATACCATAGATGACCACTACCACACCATCCCATAGCCTCTCCCCTAGACATTTCATTAGGAGAGAATCAATTACCTAAAACAAGACCTTTATAGATAACATGACCAATAAATACATGATGGACACCCTATTGGGGTTTTAATTTCCCTATATTTAAGCCTCTCACATATATAACATAGCCATCAATGGTTGTATAATCAATGCATCATACTAAAGGGAATTCTCAAAACCCAACATGAATCTCTATCCTCATGTCTTATAAGGTAAATAACTCATGGATCCCATTCATGTCACATACCCACCTATATGAAATTTCAGTCCACACAATAAATTCATAACCATATCCTATGGTAATATTAGTCATAAACTACCTTGACCATAGAGTTATCCCCTTAAGAAATCTCATTCTATCCTCATCAAATCCATCCATAGGAACCAACACCATCTCAATCCCCTAACTCATAAAATTATAACATATATTATAAAGCAATAATAATTAATTAATAGAATTAATCCATGTTAATCCAATTAGTCATACTTTAGGGATAGTTACGTATCCTCCCAGTAACTTCAAGAAATGGGGTATGAATCACTCTTGGAACACCTCTGAGCTCATTTCAAAACAAAACCCAAGTATATGAAGTCAATATTTAAATAAATTCATCCAAATTTGATGATAAACCAAAATAAATTATGGAAATGACTCAGAAATAATGAAAATACATAAAACCTTATGAAATTTTCCTCAACAAGATTCCTCTAACAATCACACACAAAAACATAACTAAATACGAGAAAACCACCAGAGGAAGGGGAGGGTAGCTGACCTAGGGTAGGAACTCGACGAGGTCAGGGGAGAAGCTGACATCGTGAGTGTCGGGGGGAGAAGGGGGGTCAGCAGCAACCAGCGACAAGGTCACCGGCGACACGGGAGGGTAGTAAAGCTAGGGTTGGGGCTCATCGAGGGGAGAAACACTATAGGGTTGGGGGGAGAAGAGCATTGGCTTGGGGTGGGGGTGGGAGCATCTCTTCTATAAAAAAATAAATGGGTTTCGTGGTGGGTTTTAGTAAACTACCGTTAAACCTTTATAACAAAAGGTTTAGCCGCAGTTTTGTAAACTGCCACTAAAATATTGCCGCTAAAGGAGATTTGTGTTGTAGTGTAATGATATAGATAATAAATTATGTTGAATTTGGTATAGTTTCATTATTATCATAATTAAATGTAATATAAAATTGCTCATCTCCACGATAAAGTGAATGTTTTGGTTAAGGTGTAATGCCACATTTACCAACTCGAGAACTCAATTTCGTAAAATTAAAAGAAGATGACGCCATCAATAAGGTCTCATTAGGAGTCCTGCAATAATTTTTTTGGTAAATTAAAAGTTTTTTATTAAATAATTAAATTAATGGATATTTAATAATATAAAAAAGGAAAAATACCTTGGTACGTGATCCACTATCTCTGTATCAATATCCATCATTGAAACATATAATCTGAATGAATGTTTTGTGGACTTACATTTTATTATCCAATTGAACAATTAAAAAATAGGAAAACTAAAATACGTAAGCAAAAAAAGGACACACATGTTTGAGTTAAAGAAAAAAAAATATTTTATGATTCTTAATCCAAAAAATATTGACAGTAAAATATTAAATATATACCTTAATTCTAAAATTACAAAAATATTTATAAATATAATATTGAATATTTATTTAATAATACAGTTTCTACACATGTAAATTTTAAAAAAGAAAAATAATGTAAATAATTACCAGATTAATTAAGAGTGTACTTTATTATTTTCCCGTATCCCTTCAACGTGATCAGTTTATACTGTATTCACTATGTCTGCGTTATAAACATTTTTATATAAACATTGCGTAATAGATGAAGAAGCATCATATAAATCAATAACATCATCATCATTATCATCCCCATCAGCCAAATGTATTATTTTCCCTTGAAAAAACAATAGAACACTAATATTTCTATGGACCACTGGCATAAAATATTTGTTTTTCATGAGCATACATAACAAATGGTTCCCCATCGAAACTAATTTTTTTTTTCAAAACAACAAGTTTAAACCCATATTCATTATGTTTCATACCACTATTACTCACAACCCAATTACACTTAAAAACAGTGACTAAAAATTTAATATAATAAATTTTCCATATGTCTTTAAGAACTCTAAAATATGGAATTGATGTATAAATTAGGTTTTTATCTTTGGCATACAAAATATACAACGCTTCAGGGAAGACAATTACACCACTATTTTGAACAGTACTCTTTTCATCCAGATTTTTCTGTAAAATGTGTATCCATTAACATAAAAACTAGACCATGTGATTTCATTAAGAGATGACCCCCCTTCCAACCACTTTAATATTTCTAATGCATATATATATATATATATATGGTGAATTTCTCTTTAAACCATGAAAAATGTCTTTTTATGCTGAATCATCATCTACTTTTCATTTCTTTTCTGATATTGTTACTTTAATTTAGAAATATGTGATGATATATCTGATTAATTATCATCTGTGTTGTTTAAAATGTATAAATGTGCCTATATAACTTCATCACATGGAATGAAATTTACCATTAATCCTCAAATCCCACTATATTCACAATCAAATATCATATGTCCAGATATAGGGAGACCAATATGCTCCACTATATATGAATAATCAGTACAAGAATCAGTTACCTCTTCTAATACATATTTTTGAACACTAGAGGCCTCTGTGTGATAAGTATTTTTAATATATCCCGTTAAAATTTTCATATATGTTTCAAAAGTATATATCTATCATAAATAAACTAGGCCACATATTCTTATCTCATGTACCAAATGAATTAGCAGATGAACCATTATATCTAAAAATGTATGTGGGAAATAAATTTCTATTTGACAAATAATAAGAGTTGGTTCATTCTAAAAAATATCTAATAAATTTGGATCAATGAATTTTCAACAAATGGATTTGAAAAAACTACATAACCTGATGATAGTATTTCTGATAGATGTTAGTAATATACAATAAAGTAAGATTGGTATGAGTTGTTGCATCGATACATGAAAATCATGAGATTTCATACCTATTAATTTAAAATCCTTCAATGAAACCAAATTATTCACATTTGAAGAATAACCACCAGATATTTTAATACTATGAATACATTGAAAAAAATTCAACTTTTCAATCTTTCTTAATGTGTTAAAAGACAATGGTAAATATTTTTTGTTTCCTTTTATTGTGGGAGATAACTCCAAACAGATTCCAATTGATATGAAGTCTAATATATTATGCAATCCATATTTTTTTACTTTTCTTTTATTTCAAACAAATATCCAATAAAACTATGACATATTTTTCTATCAACATTCATAACATTGATGTTATGTTTTATTTAAAAAAATATCTAATAAGGTAGTTAAAAAATATATAAATATTTCTTCTATATATTTTTTGGAAGGCCATAACTAATTTTCTTTCAAAATGTCAAATCAATATTGTTCCACTTGTCGTAATATTATTCAACTGACAACGTTCGAGGGGGAAGGTTGCAATCATGTAAACTGTTTAATACTTTTTTCAATCTATGATAAGGATTATCAGTTCAAAAAAAATATTCAACGTGACATGTACATTGTCTTTCTTCCATTTTTCATTTGATAACATGAAGACTATTCTTCACAAATTGGACATAATTTACGTCCCATAATACTATATCTAGATAAGATTCCATATGGAATAAATTCTTCTATAGTGAACATTATCATAACATGAAAAATAAAATGCTCTTTCTTTTATGCATCAAAAACATTAACAAATGTCTCCCATAGAAGTTCCAAATCATCAATAAATGATGAAAGATACAAATCAATATCATTTCTCTGCTATTTTTGGTCCAGAAATCATCAATATAACTATAACATATTTTTTCTTCACACATAAATGTTTGTACAAGTTTTAAACAACAAGAAAAATAGGCCATTAAGTATTTTGGCTACTGAGGCTCCGATATGGATTCATTCCATCAGTCCAAAATCCAATAATGATATTTCTAAATTCACTTCCAAAACCACAAAATTATTTATCAAATATCTTCCACTATGGAGAATCAGTAGGGTGATGTATGTTACCATCTGAGAGTCTCTCATTTTAATTCCATCATAACCTTTTTGTGTTAATTGAATTTGAAAATAGATGCTTCAATTGAGGAATTATTGGAAGGTAAAAAATTGATTTAGTATGAGATTTGATTTTGGTTCCTAATAATGAATCATAGTTGAATTATTAGAATTGTATAACAAAATTATTGGATGATATCATTAGAAAGTATAAAATTTTTTTTCCATGAGTTTAGATGACACTACCTGACAATGAATTTGAGGTAGATTTTCATCTATCTTATAGCATGATGTCCCAAATGTAAGAAAACCTGATAAATATTCATATTATTTCCTATAAAACACAAAATCATTAGGGAAATCATATATCTTTTTATAACCAAATATAATTGGGAATAATATTTTCTTTTCCTCATAATTAGAATCCAAAAGCCCATTTATTTCTGGAAGAAGTTATTTTAAAATATCAAGTAAGTTGTAGAAACTTTTATCACTCCACCCATTTATTTCATTCATGTTAACTAATCTTAAAATTACTGATAACATTGTATATTTATTACAATATAAGAATAATGGTTTCTCAGAATCTCCATACAATTGTTCAATAGTTGTTTTTTTGATAGTTTCAACACCTAAACCATGAATTAATTCTTCAATATGTTCCTTGGCCTCATTATGAATATTTTTATTATCATTAGATGTTTAATATTCATATATTTCACCGTTCCAGATCCAATGTTTATAATTAAGGCTAAAACCATAGAAAATGAGATTATCCTTTATTTCTCTAGAGTTTAACTTTTTCATATTGAAACACTTCACACATAGATATAAAATAAAATAAATGTACTGAATATATCATTTATCAAATTCCAAGAATTAATCAACTCCGTTTTCACATTCACTAGTGTTTCTTCACAAATTTATCCAATTTCAATCCATTCAATACCTGATATCATATAGGATTGGGGAATATATTAAAACATATAAACATTTATATATATATAAATAGATAATTTTTTAAAAATAAAAATTCAATAAAAATTATTGGTAATAAAATTATATAATCTTGGTTCTCACAACATCATCAATAGGGAATACAACATCTCTCGAGGAATACGACATGCCTTAATACCACATATATATGAAAATATAACATCAATGTGACATAAAAAAATAATTAAATAAACAATATATAATGTAGTGACATTTTTTAGATCACATTATAAAATTATATCCAAATAACAATATCATATTAATGATCGAATAACCTTGTGATTTTTTACCATATAATTATATAAAATCACATCGAACACCCATCAAAAAGTGTCATAATATTATTTATCAATCCACATTATCATTTCAACATTTCATTACAACTATTAATATAATAATTATTAATAAAATATCCAAAGACACAAATTATACTTCAAATCACATGATTTGGGAGAATTTATTCAGCTGCCACTATTTTTATCTTTTTCCTATTATAAATTCATCTTCATTCATCATCATCATCGGGTGACTAACATCAATTTATCCTTTTTTATCTAATATAATGGAATAATACATTTATCCATAACCTTTTCTATAATATCATCATAATAGATCAACTATGACAACATTATCATAAAATTTTCATCAAAAAATTAATCAATATTTAACCCAAATCACAATGTTAAAAGAAAAATATGAAGGAAATATATTTCACATAAAATTGCTGCACAAACACATTAATCAATATATATCATGATAACCATTTGATGCTTTCAAAAATACAAAATAATCAAAATAAATAAACTCTAAGAACAATATTTATAAATAAGAATCAACTTCCTAAAAATAATTAAAACAATAACTCAATAATAAACGTAAATGGTAAATAATTTTACTTCGAAATTAAATAAAAAATTAAAAAAATTGTATTTTTCCAAGGAAAATGGTGTCATAATTTGAAAATTCTCACTAAAATTTGTTGGAAGAATAATCACTATAACAAATACCAATTTTTTTTTGTAGAAATGAACAATAAACAAGAACCCAGAAATAAAATCAAATTGCGGTTGAATGTCCCCTAGAAAAAAGTTTTTAAGGAGAAATATGTCTTTAGATGGTGAAATAATGACAGAGAATGAAGAATCAAACCAAAATTCATAAAATAATAATAAATTTCAAAGTAAATAATAAAAAATATCCATTTGTATCACGGGTTATAACTATAGAGTTCATCCCGAGTGGGAGTGAGGGTTTCAATGTTTGCAAAAAAAGGTTTTATGATCTCGTATATTTTATTATAATTTTTATGTAACGACCCGAACATTTTAATAATATTTTTTTCCTAAATTTGTGTGTTATTTCATTTTATACTCCAGAGAACTATATCCTTTAATTAATGAAGTGAGTATAATTAAATGAGGCTGTGGAGTTTCAACTGTTATATGACCGTTGGTCAATATGACTATTGGAAACTAAAATATTTACCTTACAATTATTATTTAAAAATACAAGTGATCATGGTTAATACAAAAAGAAGAGTTGATGTACTCATCTAGTAGACTCAAGCTGTATGAAGCCCATCTATCAGAGCGTAGAAAGGACCTAGCATCTCTGGGTTTTACTCTGGACCAATCCCAATCTGAGCTTCAACTTTTAAAGCTTGAATAGAATCGACTAACGGAGAAGTTCAAGTTGATAGAAATCACCACTCAGGAAATGTTGTCTGAGACACCCCAAGATTCTATCACCATAACACACCTTACACTTAAGTCCTATATAGTTGTTATAAGGGGTTCTGTAATGAGACCGTAGTTACGTTGTGTAATTCTTTTGTATAAATAAAATTGTTATTTCTTATTATGTTAAATTTTTGAATTTTGAATGTCCAGATAAATGTAGGATGAATTTATAAATGTTCTATATTACTGATGAATTTCGGAAAAAAGGTATTTTAAAATATTTATGTAAACATTAAATAATTAAAAATGTAAAATGATTTACAAAAATGGTATTCTACAGTTGTGAATAGTAATAAATTTAGAGTCTAATAAGATAAACTTCATTTTTAGTGAATAGTAACGTATGAATAATAAGATACCCTTATTAATAGTAATGAATAGTAATGAATAGTAAAACATCAAAAAAATAGAAACTTCACCCATGAATGTATAAATATAATGTAGACATCTTAAATATGGAAAAAACAATCATATTATAAGTTTTGGTATTTTTACATGTCATAAATAATTTATTTATACTTTTATAATTAATTTAATAATTTAAAATGGAAATTTATTTTCATAAAATGTAATCATAAATTGTTACTTTACTGTCTTGTGGTTATAAGAGAATTTTATAGGACCTTGATTGCTTTTTCAATGTGTTGCAAAACAAGTTATAGTTTTAGAGTTTCTTTTTTGAAGAAATAATGATATTATTTAAAAATTAAATTAAAAATAATTAGAAAATTATTTTCCAAAAATGGAGTTCATTTTTCAATTCAGAGCATTGATATTAGTTTAGTTTAATTTTTTGGGATTTTTCTGAAATAGTTGAATTTTTGATGAATAGTAAAAATAAAGTTTTGGGTTTCTGGGGTTTAATGACATCATTGATGATGTAATAAATCTGGTCGAGTTTTGAATAGTAAGATATGTTATGAGGTTTTCCAAGTGGCCAATACCATGGGAAAATACCATTGGCAAGCCCATGGTTTTGCAAATACCACTGATGAGGTGTCCCTTGGAAATTAATTAAATATTCCCTCACTTTTCCAATAAATACCATGCCATTCCCTCATTAAATTCATTAAAAAATCCTCCTCAATAAAGTTAGAGTTTTTTTACCTCCCAATGAGTTCTCCCAATGTTCCATTAAGCCCCCAAAGTCTCAACCTTCAAGATTTTGAAGTTACTCTTCAAGGTAAGGGAACCTTCCACCCTCCTTTTTTAGTTATGATTTCCTTTAAGTTATGTATTCCATTTTCCATCTTCTTATGGGAGGTTATGTTCTTGTATATTCTTAATACTATCCATTTCATGTCCAAATTATGAGATACCATTTCTTCACTCATCAATTTATTTTCTAAATTTTTATGTGACACCGTTAGGCTGCTGGATTTTTGTAAAAGAAATCTCATCTTCTAATTTCTTTCAAGTTCCATTTTCATATGGTATTTCCTTTAAATATCCATTACATAATATTATTTCTTTTTTATTATTTATCCACACTATATAATGAGTTTATATGAGTGGGTGACTCTTGTCTCCTCTCTTTTCAACATTTTCTAACCATGTTATATAGCAGTTGTGCTGCAGAATTTTCGTCTAAAAATATCTCTTTTTCTCAAGAAATTCTCTTGTATTATTTATGTGAATATCCAAATCTATTTTTATTCAAAGGGTATTCATCAATACATAAAAGTGATCTATTTTATTCTGTAATTGGCATACATATAACCCTCACCCCCTCTCTATGGGTTATAAATGACATAACAATCAAGATTTTAATAACTTTTAGAACGTCACAATTTTGAAATGAAACCAATTTATTTTAATCTATATGGGTTATTTATGAAATTATATTGATCTATGTGACCCACATGAAAATAAATACATATTAAGGTTGTGCCCTAAGATCACTCCAATGTATTGGGTAAAGAATTTAATCTCTAGAGATGAAAAGTTTCATGATACCTTGGTGAATAACCTTGGTAATTTTTATAACACCTTGGGGATGCACGTTTGTGATATGTTCATGAATTTATAAATTAAATGAATATCCACATATTCAAGTAATGGCTCACGTTTTTCTCATTATGTTATATCTATAATTCCATTGCTCATGTCTTTATGTTTTTCATCAAGTTCTTACTGATATCCCAAGTAAACTGATTCCCTTGATTTCCTTTTTAGGCCTTCTGCTCACCCTTTACTTTGATGTTTGTCTACAAGTTATGAGATGTAGTAATTGTACATATGATGAACTTTTAAATAATATTTTAAAGGGTATTTGAAAGGGTGTTTTTTGTTTTCATGTTTTCATGTTCCTGATTTCCAAGACACTATACTTTAAAGATTTTCTATTTGTATAATGTTATGAAAAGTTATGTAATAAAATGGTGGGATGCCATAGTTGGTATCAAAGGATAGTTTAGTTATTTATGGTTATTAGCATATGAAAAATTTAGGAATAAACCTATATAAAATTTTAAATATAGGAATACTTCCTAGTATTTTTGTGAGTGATGAGTATGTGGTTTATCAAGAAAATACATCCCTGTCTGGTTACGAGCTGGTAGAGGTGGATCTGACACAGATGTACCTAGGAGTGAAAAATATGACAAGGAGTTTTGGGTTTGACCTGAGGTATCTTAGTACACTATAATGGGCCTTGATGCACTCTTGGTTATGACACTTCAGGGGGATATGTGTGGTTAATCATAAGCTTGTTATGAATCATTATGAATGATTTATAGAGAAATGTAATTGTTTAATGAATGTAGTTTTAAAACATAAAATACTTTATAGTAAAAATATTTATAAATGAAATAATCTTCTAACTATGGTTTTATTCTTTTAGAAAATGGAGGGAAATAGTAGGAACCATACAAATGGGGACCACAATGGACCATGCGCTGACGACCCTTCAATGGAAGCTGAAATGGAAACTTTCATGCGAATAATGAACCAATTGACTCAAGTTATGAGAAATAACTTGAATGAAGATGAGAGACCGATCTCACTGCGAATGGAATAAAATTTTGTTAAATCCTTTATTTTTCAATGACCACCAACCTTTAGTGGATTTACCAACCCATTGATTGATAAACAGTGGATCAACTCTATTGAGAAGATCTTTTCACTGCTCCGATGTTCTAAAGAATAGAAGGTTACCTTGGCTATTTATTTCTTAGATGGAGAAGCTGATCAGTTATGGGAACTGATTATAAACACAATTCCTAGAGTGGATGTTGAATCTATGGAGTGGGAAGAGTTCAGAGGGATCTTCTTCATCAATTATTTCCCTCGATCGATGAGAACAAGAATGGAGAAGGAGTTTCTTGAGCTGAAGCAGAAGGAGAAAGAATTTGTGGGAAGCTACAAGATGAACTTCAAAAGTCTTTCCCATTATACCTCTAGATATGTCAGGGATCAAAATGGTATGGTTGATAGATTCTTTGGTGGACTAAGACCTCATCTGCAGAAAAATATAGCCAATTGAGATTATGATGCCTATGAAGAGATCATGTGAAGTGAGAAGAAAGTCGAACTGGAGTTTGGTGAGATTCAATGGTCTCTTAAATCCAATGAAAAGAAAAGATCAATGAATCAAATATTAGGAAGGAGCTTCAATGAGGGAAGATGAAGAAAGAAAGTACAATATCCCATATGTAATAAATGTGGGAAGAAGCATTTGGGGAATTGACTACTCAGGAGCGGGAAGTGCTACAAGTGTGGTAGAGATGACCACATTGAGTGGAATTGTTGTAGTGAGGTGAAGCCACTACTTCCCAACACTAATGACAAAGGAAAGATATTTCAGGCCCTACCTGATGTCTAATGCTATACATGTGGAAAACATGGGCACATTTCCAATCACTGTCCAAATCCAGGGGCAGTGGAGGGGAATCACCCTCAGCCTCAACAATGTCCAAGGGAACAAGATCGTACTTTTTCAATCACTATACCCAAAGTTGAAGCACCGAATGATGTGGTGGAAGGTACTATTGTTGTTCTCTCAAAACTAGAAAGTACATTAATTGATTATTTTTTTATGCATTCCTTTATTTCTTCCATGTTTGCAAAGAATTTAGAATCAACCCCTGATTTTCTATATGTAGAGTTATCAGTCAAGACTCCTGGTGGGATTATCCGAGAATCTTTAGTGTTTAGAAACTCTAGTATTTACTTTGGTGAGCACAATCTTATCGAAAATGTAGTAGTCATTCTCACGATGAAATTTGACATTATACTAGGGATGGATTGGCTCTCAAAGTATAATGCTAAGATTAAATGTAGAAGTAAGGAAATCTCAGTAGTCTTGAATGGAAAACCCATAGTTATCTTACAAGTAGAGATATCTCAACCTGATATTTGTCTAGAATAACCTCCTATATATTTATTAATGGAGTTTATCAGTGAAGAAGAAGAAGGAAATTTGAGTTTGAGGATATAAAATGATACGCTCTAAGGAAGTTAAAGGCTAGAGAAGGTGTAGTCTCCTCGAAAAAGTGACCACGTCACCTAGGGTCAATTCCAAGAAGCCTATATTTCCATGAATCTGGTTCTTATCTAGAATTCCCATGGGGTTGGGGTGAGGTAAAAGTCTAATTTCATTACATCAGAAGTTAGGAAGCATAAAGTCAAAGTGGTGGAGATTATTGAGAACCTGAAATCCTCTACCAACATCAAAGAATTTTCTCGTAAGGTGAAGATGCATGCTTCATTACAGGTGGAGCTGGTCAATAGACATATTTGGATCCTATGGAACAAGGAGGTGTTAGAAGATTTGGTGCAAGCTGGAGATCAGCATATCATGACGAGGGTGTCCTATAACAGATCATCTCTTTTTTTTTCTCTTTCATCAACGGTAGTTCTGATGCCCAGAGGAGGGAGTTCTTCTAGAGAGAACTGAATGGGTTTGATCAGGGGGATTAACCATGGATTTTGGGTGGTGATTTCAATATTGTTGCGGAACAAGTGGAGAGAAAGGGGAGATTGTAATTCCCTAAGCGGGATAGCAGGGTCTTCAGTCAATTTATGGTAGGAAGGGGGATGATGGAATTGGGGTATTCAGGGGACCCTTTCACCTGGTGCAACAACCGAAGGGGCAACAGTCGATATTGGTGTAGGCTTGACCGATGTTTGGACAACGTTCATACGGTGTCTTTGTTCCTGGAAGTGAGGGTTTTCTACTTGACCCAGAGTCCCTCTGACCAATCCCCCCATATGTTGTCCCAAAATAGGGACGTGGATCCGTAGTTGGGATTCTGTTACATGAGGCACTGATCTGGTGTTTTGGGTTTTCACCAGGATGTGATAGAAAGCTAGGAAGCTCTGATCCAAGGCTATTTCTTGGTGGGTCTATAAGGGAAGTTGAGGAGACTCATGTAGGATCTGCATACTTGGGATAGGGGTATTCCTTCCATTGACTAGGAGGTGGATGTGATAAAAAAGGAAGTTTAGCGGCTTGAGGCAAGAATTGAGGAGGTTTGGGATGATGGCGTCTTCGTCAAGCTCTCAGAAAAGATGAAATCCCTGGAGGATTTGTTACTATCACAGGAGGGAATGGCAAGGGAATGCATGAGGGTTAAATGGCTTAAGGAGGGAAACAAGAATATAGCTTTTTTCCATGCATTCATCAGGGAGAGGCGGCATACAATAAAACCAAATCTGTCCCTTGAGGATGGCTCCTTCATAGATGACAGGGAAGTGGTTGGGGGGATGGCTGTCACATATTTCAAGGACCTTCTGGCGGGCACTAATCCAGATATTTTGCAAGGGTACCCCTTGGGGGGTAAAGATTTCTGGGAGAGGGTTCCTTCTCATGTTACTCCTCGTGATAATAGACTATTGGAGAGAGTCCTAGATGAGGAAGAGATCACAGCGACAATGAAAAACCTTAATCATGAGAGTACACCATGGCCATATGGGTTCCCTGGTTCTTTCTACAGCCATGCTTGGGAGGTGGTTAAAGGGGATATCATCGACAACATTCTGGACTTCTTTAGAGGGGGTATTCTCCCACAGATTGCCTCGACCACAACCCTTATTCTGCTACCAAAGATCAAGGTTCCTTCATCCCTACTTCATTATCGGCCTGTAAGCATGTGTAATTTCACTTACAAAATTCCGTCTAGTAGTATCAACAGGAGGCTAGATGGTAATTTGGAACGGTGGATATCCCAGGAGAAAAATGTCTTTGTGAGAGACCGCTCTATTCATGGTGCCATAGTGGTGGCATGGGAGATGTTAAGAGACAACTCCTTCAAGTCTTGGGGGTCCAATTTGGCCATCAAGCTTGATATGAGCAAGGATTATGATAGGATTGAATGGGGATTCATCAACAGGGTCCTGTAAAAGATAGGCTTCTCCAGCTGGTCTTGCAACATCATGTTCAGGTGTTTTAGTTCGGTTTGGATGGTAGGGTCCTTTCAGGGTCGTACACATGGATTCTTCAAGATGATGAGAGTCCTCAAGAAATGTGACCAATAATCCTCGAGCATCTTCATCCTTATGCAGGATACCTTGAGCAGGTTGATCGACAATGATCTTGCAAGAGGGGATATTCTTCCATATTGGCGGAGACTGAGGCTTCCTTCTATTTCCCATTTGATGTTTGCAGATGATACCATTATCTTTATTAATGTAGGAAAGAGATTCGTCCAGGGCATAAAAAAGATTCTTGAGGATTAATGCAAATGGAGTGGCCAATAAATTAAAAAAGAAAAGAGTGGCTTCTACGTAGCAGACACATGCAACCCGAGAAGGGTGGCTGATTTGGGTTTTATCTTGGGGATGAGTCGTGGCCTCTTTTGGATGGAATATCTGGGTATCCCTGTTTCTCCAGGCCACACGCGCATCAGAGACTTTGACCGTGTGGTGAGAAATATTTCTAGCCGAATTCTTAATTGGAAGAATCATTTTTTATCCTTTGGTGGTTGGATCACTCTCATGAATAGTGTCCTCTCATCCATTCCTGTGCGTGCTCTCTCGGACTCGAATGTGCCAAAGGGGGTTATTAGGGCCATTGAAAAACTCTTGGCCTGGTTCATTTGGGATGCAGCGTTGGAAGGGAAGAGGCATTGGGACCGCTGGGGGAAGATGGATTGTCCCATTGAGGAGGGAGGGGTCGATGTCAAATTCCTTAAGAACACCATCATTTACATGCTTGCGAAGCTGGCTTGGGAGGTGGTTGAAGAGCATACCATGTGGGGGAAGATGATGGTTTTTCGACAAGGGGTTAATAATGATTTTTCTTTGGGGAGGCAGTCCCTGCATTGGTCTTCGGTGGGTAACATGATCCCGAGCTTAATTGATTCCTTGAAGTGGATTATTAGGGACGGAAATGTCCTCTTCTAGCACCAAAATTGGTCAGGGAGAGTTCTTGGCTACCCGGGATGTCCAGAACCGATGATCTCTTTTAGGGAGGTGAGTCAAGTCCCTCACTTCCTCAGGAGTTTTATGGATGCAAACCAGTTGGAGTTTTTTTGACTCCATCATTTTGAGCCCGAACCCAGATCTATGTGTTTTTACTCCCTCCTCCTCATGTCAATTTAATGAAAAGGACTTTCACAGGCTCGAAACTACTCAAGGGAAGATAAGAGGATGGTTTGGCCAGGTGTGGTGCAAGAAGATCCCAACTATGTATAACTTCCTAACGTGGGGCATTCAGCACCGTGCCCTTCCAACTGATGACAATGTTAAAAGGCTTGGGATCATTATGTCATCTAGTTGCAATTGATGTGAGAATAGAAGAGATGAGAGAATTTATCATCAATTCTTTGAAGGGGAGTGGGCTAAGCCAGTTTGGAACTACTTAGGAAGATTTACTGGGTGCACCCCTGTGGCGGCAAGAAGTGGGGCTTTTCTGGAGGGCTGGTTTCGAGGTTCGGCTGGGATGGTTAAGGAGAATGTGGTGCGGGCATGTTTCTTCAACGTGGGATGCTGGAGTCTGTGGTCCTCACGGAACAGGTCTAGGTTTGAGGGTGTACCAGCCTCGGCTCACAGAATCGTCTCTAACACACGTTGCTGCCTGCTCGACTGGTGCGAGGTTGAGGGACTCTGGTCGTACGTGCCTTCACTTCACAACCTAAATGTGCATCGTCCCACACAAAAAATGGGTCTCCGACAGCAAGGGGTCTAGGTGAGGTCGAACTCTCCGGTATTAGGCCTCAAGTTGAATACCGATGGGTCTTTTTTGGCGGTCATTATGCGCGGTGGAGGTGTGGTCCGGGACTGCACGAGCAGTGTGTACGCAGCATATACGATGCATTATGGTGAAGGATCCTCCATCCAGGAATAGGCGTAGGTTGTTCTCTTAGGAATCATCCCATGCAGGAAACATGAGCTCCGTATTACCCCTTTTGATATAGACTCATTGATCATCTACGAAGACTTGCGCGGAACGAGAATGATACCTTGGTCCATTATATATACAATCTGAAGATGTAGGGCTCTCATCAGCATCAACACTCAAGTCACCCGTACATGGAGGGAGGGGCATAATGTGGCGGACCATTTGGCTTCTATGGAAACCCCAGGTAACCTATTTCAATGTATTTCCCATGTTTCTCACCCAAAACCTGAGGGGGTGAACCTGATCTAGTGGGATTCCCTTGGCCTTCACTATTTCCGCCCTCCGTAAGACTCGGTGCTCCTTGTACGTTTTCTGTTGTCTATTTTTGTTTTGTTCCCTTTGGAATAAAAATGGTAATGTTGGATGGTAGGATAGAAAATGTACCCATTGTCCAGGAATACGTTGACGTATTTCCTGAGGAGTTACCCAGACCTCCCCCAAAAAGACAGGTAGAGTTCTCTATTGAACTCTTACCTAGATCCCATCCGATATCAAAGACCTCATATAGAATGGAATATGTGGAGCTGGAGGAATTAAAAAACAACTCTAATATCTTATGGAGAAAGGTTTCATCTGACAGATTCTATCTCCTTAGGATGTACCTATTCTCATTATGAAGAAGAAGGATGGATCAATGTGACTATTCATCGATTATAGTGAACTAAATAGGATCACAGTGAATAAAAAATACCATGTTCCAAGAATTGATGAATTATTTAACCAACTTCGTGGGGATCAATTCTTCTCTAAGATTGATCTTCGACCTGGTTATTATCAATTGAGGGTGAAAAAAGAAGATTTTCCAAAAACTACCTTCTGATCAAGATATAGCCATTATGAGTTTGTTGTTATGCCCTTTGGACTGACTAATGCACCTTCTATTTTTATATATTTGATGAATAGAGTATTTAAGGACTACCTTGATAACTTTGTAGTAGTTTTTATTGATGATATTCTGATATATTCCAAAAGTCACGAGGATCACGAGGACCATTTAAGGGTTATTTGGAAAACTCCATAGAAGGAAAATATTTTTGGAAAGTTCAGAAAATGTGAATTATGGTTGCAACAAGTTGCTTTCATGGGGAACATTGTTACAAATGAATAATCACAGTTGAACCTGCACAGAAAAAAGTTGTAGAGAAGTGGCCTTAACCTACAATAATAAATGAGATTCATAGTTTCCTTAAATTAGCTGGATATTATAGGAGGATTGTGAGAAACTTTTCATGAGTTTCTAATACATTAACCAAGTTAACTCGAAAATAGGTCAAGTTCATTTGGACAAAAGTGTGTGAGGAAAGTTTTCAAGAGCTGAAGAAGAGATTGGTTACTGAACCCATGTTAACTCTACCCTTAAGTGGAGAAGGATTTTTTGTTTTTAGAGTTGAATCCTGGAAAGGGATTGGGTGTTTCCTCATTGAAAATGACAGTCATTGCTTATGCATCTCAATAGTTGAAGACTCATGATCAGAACTATCCTAAGAATGATCTAGAGCTGGGTGTGGATTTTTTTCTCTGAAGATATGGGGGAACTATATTTATGAGAAGAAATGTGATATATACATATTACATCAAATTTTTAATTATATTTTCACACAAAATGAATTGAACATAAGACATAGGAGATGGTTTGAAGTTCTCAAAGAATATTATTTTTCAATTCATTATCATCCCGGAAGAGAAAACAAAGTTGATGATGCAATAAGAAATAAAGACCCAGTTGTTCTTTCCATGATGAGGACTCAAAGAGATCCATTAATCAATGACCTCGTAAGTATGGACATGAGAATTATAAGGTAAGGGACATCATTAACCCTAACCCAAATGATTTCTCAACCGTCATTACTAGAGAAGATAAAAAAGCTCATAAAGAAGATCCTTTGTTACAGAAAAAGTTTGAGACTATGAAGGATGAGCAGTTTCCTGAGTTCAATATTGATCAAGAAGGTGTATTGAAATTTCATAGAAGACTATGTGTTATATCTATTCTAGAAATAAAGAAGGAGATGATGCATGAAGCTCATAACTCAACTTTCTCTATACATCCAGGAAGCACAAAAATGTATAGGGAACTTCATGTTACTTATTGATGAGATAATATGAAAATGAAGATTTTTGAATACACTTCAATGTTCCTGGTATGTCAGCAAGTGAAGGTAGAGTGATAACTTCCCAAATGGTTATTTCAACCACTACCCATACTAGCATGGAAGTGGGACAATATCACTATGGACTTTGTCACTGGTCTCCCGATAACATCCAAAGGCAACAATGTGATATTTGTTATTGTGGACCATCTTGCCCAGACTGTCCATTTTTTCTCTATTTGGGAAGATTTATCTCTTGATCAACTTTCCAGTATTTATGTGGAGGAATTGGTAAGGCTGCATGGAGTTCCACTTTCTACCGTATATGATCGCGATCCAAGGTTTATATCAAAATTCTGTAAAAGTCCTCAACATGCTCTGAGAACTGAATTGAATTTCAGTATGGCCTATCACCCTCAAACTAATGACTAATCTAAAAAGACTATTCCAACACTCGAGGATATGATAAGAACATGCTCAATTGAATTTAAAGGTGTGTTCAATCAATGTCTCCCTTTAGTTGAGTTCTCTTACAACAATAGCTTCCTCTCAAGAATTCAAATAGATGACTATAAATCTCTATATGGGAAGTGATGTAGAACTCTTACTAATTGGCATGATGATGGAGAGAGAAAGCTTCTTGGGCCTGATCTTGTGCAAGAGATGACAGAAAAATTCCATGTCATCCAACAACACATTAGGGCTACTCAGAGTCGGAAAAATAGCTATGCTGACAACCATCGTAGGGACATGGAGTTTGTTGTTGTGGAAAAAGTCTTTCTTAAAATTTCACCTTGGAAGAGATTCATGAGGTTTGAGAAGAAAGGGAAGATCAACCCTAGGTACATTGTCCCCTATGAAATCTTTGATCTCATAAGAGCTGTGGGATATCTACTTGCACTTTCTCCAAATCTAGAATATGTTCATGATTTCATCCATGTATCCCTCTTGAGGAAGTACATACCTGACCCTTCACATGTACTGAATCCATAAGTGGTACAACTCGAACATGACCTCTCTTATGAGAAGCATCCAATGGAGATCTTGGATCATAGGGACAAGGTTCTATGCAACAAGACTACCCACCTTATTAAGGAGTTCTGGAGGAACCAAAAATGTGAAGAAGTATCGTGGGAACCAGAAGATTATATGAGGCATAAGTACCCACACTTTTTCTCTTCTTATGGTATGATTTAAAATTTTTGGGATGAAATTTCTTAAGTTGGAAAGAATGTAATGACTTGAACTTTTGAATAATATTTTTTCCTAAATTTATGTGTTATTTCATTTTATACTCCACAAAACTATATCCTTTAATTAATTAAGTGAGTATAATTATATGAGACCACAGGGTTTCGACTATTATATAACCGTTGAAAACAAAACTCTCTATGTTAAAATTATTTTTATAAATAAAAGTGATCTACGTTAATACATAAAGAATAGTTGATGGCCTCATCCAGTAGACTCAGGCGGTATGAAGCCGATCTGTCAGAGCTTGGGAAGAAGGTAGTATCTCTGGGATTTTCTCTGGACCAAGACCATGCTAAGCTTCAACATGTGAAGCTTGAACAGAATCCCCTAAGTGAGAAGTTAAAGCTGATACAAATCACCACTCGGGCAATGTTGTTCAAGCCGCACCAAGATTCTCTCACCATAGCACACCTTACACTTAGGTCCTATGCAGGTGTCATAAGGGGCTATGTAACGAGACCTTAGTTACGCTGTGTAATCCTTTCATATAAATATAATTTTTATTTCTTATTATGTTAAATTTGTGAATTTCAAATTTCTGGATAAATTTAGGATGAATTTATAAAAGTTCCATATTACTAATGAATTTAGGAAAAAAGTTTATTTTAAATAATTTATGTAAACTTTAAATAATTAAAAATGCAAAATGATTTACAAAAAATGGTCTTTTACAGTTGTGACCAATAAAAAATATAGAGTCTAATAAGATCAACTTAATGTTTAGTGAATAGTAAAGTATGGATAGTAACATACCCTTATGAATAGTTCAGAATAGTAATGAATAGTAAATAGGCCAAAAAATAGAAACATCACCCATGAATGTATAAATATAATGTAGACATCTTAAAAGGAAAAAAATCATAGTTTATGTTTTGGTATTTTTATATGTCATAAATAATTTATTTACAATTTTATAATTTATATAATAATTTAAAATGGAAATGTATTTTCATAATATTTAATAATAAATTGTTATACTATTGTCTTATGGTTATGCGATAATTTTATTGGACCTTGATTACTTTTTCATGGTGTTACAAAACCAGTTATAGTTTTAGAGTTTTTTTCAATAAATAATGATTTTATTTAAAAATTTAATTAAAAATATATAGAAAATTATTTTCTTAAAATTGAGTTCATTTTTTAATTCATAGGATTGATATTAGGTTAGGGTATTTTTTTTTTGGATTTTTCTGAAATAGTTGAATTTTAGGTGAATAATAGAAATACAGTTTTGAGTTTCGGGTGTTTAATGAATTCATTGATGATGTAATAATGATGTAATAAATCTAGTCAACTTGTGTATATTAATATATGTTATTATGTGTCCCAAGTTTCCAATACTAGGGGAAAATACCATGTTCAAGTCTATAGTATTGAAAATACCACCGATGAGGTGTCCCTTGAAAATTAATTAAATATTACCTCACTTTTCCTATAAATACCAAGAAATTACATCATTAATTTCATTCCAAAATCATCCTAGAAAAAGTTCTAGTCTTTTTACCTCCCATGTTTTCCTCCCAAGGTTCCCTCAATCCCCCAAGGTCCCAACATTTAAGCATTCAAACTTAATTTTCAAGGTAAGGGAACCTTCCACACTCATTTTTTAGTCAGGATTTCCTTTAAGTTATGTCTTCCAGTTTCCATCTTATTATGTAGGGGTCTGTTATTATATATTCTTATTATTATCCCTTTCATTCCCAAATGATTAGAGACCCCTTATTCTCTCATCAATTTATTTTCTAATTTTTTAAGTGATGCCATTAGGGTGCCGAATTTTCATAAAAGAAATCACATCTTCTATTTTCTTTCGAGTTTCATTTTCATATGGTATTTCCTTTAAAAATCCATAACATGATCTTATTTCTTTTTATTCTATATTCATACTATATTATGAGTTTTTATGAGTTGGTGACTCTTGTCCCCTATCTTTTCAACTTTTTCTAAAACCTTGTTATATAACCATTATGCTGTAGATTTTTTTTTTAAAAATCTCTCTGTTTTCTCAAGAAATTATATTGTATTATCTATGTGAATAACCAAAATCTATTTTTATTGTAGGGGTATCATAAAATAATAAAATTGATCTATTTTATTCTAGAATTTACATACATATAACCTTCACTCCCTTTCTATGGGTTATAAATGACATAACGATCAAGATTTTAAGAACTTTTAAAACTTCACGATTTGAAATGAAACCCATTTCTTTTATCCTCTATGGGTTTTTATGAAATGTTTGATATTGATATATGTGGATCACATGAAAATAACGACATATTAATGGTGCACCCTGATAGCGCTCTATTGCATTGGGTAAAAAATTTAATCTCTTGAGATGACATGTTTCTCGATACCTTGGTGAATAACCTTGGAAATTGTTATGACACCTTGGGAATAAAACTTAGTGATATGTTCATGAATGTATAAATTAAATGTTTTAGCCACATATTCACGTTCTGTCTCAAGTTATTTTCATTATGTTATGCCTCTAATTCTATTTAAAATTTATTTATGTTTTCATCAAGTTCTTATTGATATCACAAGTAAACTGATTCCCTTGATTTCCATACTGGGTATTCTTCTCACCCTTTCCATTGATGTATGTCTCCAAGTTATGAGATGCCGTAATTGTAAATATGATGAAAATTTTTAAGAATCTTTTCAAGGGGATTTAAAAGAGTGTTTTATGTTTTCATGTTTTAATGTTCCTACTTTCTATGACACTAGACTTTAAAGATCATCGGTTTGTAAAATGTAATGAAAATTTATGTAATAAAAAGGTGGGATGCCATATTTTAGGCATAAGTTATTAGGAAAACCAACACCAATGTATTTTTTTGATTTTTGTTATTGATTTTACTTGAATCCAATGCTGATTTTTTTTCATTTATGACATCAGTATTCTATAGTGAACATCACCGTAAATGAAAAACAATAATTCTTTTCACATTAGTTTTTAAAAGAACTAATGTGAAAAACCCAAAAAAACTTTGGCATCGGTTGATGTTAAATCAGATTCCCAAAAATTCTTGAACATACCAGTTGAATTGGTTTAATGAAAATAGACACCATATATTCTATGTTAAAGACACTATTTCTACTAGTGATTAGTGCTTCTAAGAATGACCTATCATCTACAAACTGGTGGATAAATAGAGCATACTTTTTAGGTGCTAGAGGACATGCTACATGAATGTTTCCTTAACTTTTGGGGTTCCTAGGTTAAAAATGTTTCCCTCTTTGAGTTCACTTATATAACAAATTTTAGGATACCATTGAGATGGCTATTTAAGAAGCCTTGTATGGCAGGAATATTTGATCACCTCTGTGCTGGCAAGAGGCAGGGGAGAAAACTATTCTTAGACAACGTCTCATGTAGGAGGATAACGAGCATGTCCATCTAATCAGAGAACATATGATGATAACTCAATCTAGACAACAATCATATGCCAAAAGACACCAGTGACCTCTCTAGTTTGAGGTCGGAGACCAGGTTTTCTTGTGTTTCTCTCATAGGTTGGGCCATATGCATATTATAAAGTAGGGTAAGCTATCACTAAGGTACATTGGAACCTTCAAGGCTATGAATTAGACTGGACTAGTGGATTACCCATTGGAACTTCATCAGTGATATTGGTTTATGCATGATGTTTTTCATGTATCTTAGCTTCATCATTACTATCATGACATATCAATTTTCTTTCATCATAATGAGGTTGAACTCTATGTGAATGATTCATTTATGTAATATACCATTCATATTATTTAATGGATCATGAATACACTTAGAGGAAGGTTTTTTACTTTGGTATGAGTGTTGTGGAAGAATGACCAAGTACATGATGAGACCTGGGAGTGGGAAGTTGATATATGAGCTCAGTGTCCAGAACTCTTTGCTGACGATACCTATTTACCCTCAATAGTCAAAGTCATGGAAGAGTTCCTTTAAGTAGGGGTGTTTTTAACAACCCATATTTTCAAGAAGCTAAGGATAATTTTTTTGTTTAAATTTATTTATACAACCCTATTAATGATTCCAAATCATGTCAAGGATGGATTAGGTGCTTCAAAGGCTCATTCAGATCTTGGAGCCCCAAAATGGTGAGAAAATAATGGGATAAATAGTTAAGAGAAACCATGAATCCCATCCCACATAGTTTCCATAAACCATGAAGTTGTAGAAAGTTTAGTTCTGGAGGATGTATAGTTTGCCTACAACTGTGCGACCTAAGGAACATGACCGCGACTGCTGCAGAAAATCTTGGACAATGGGTTTTATTGGTTTGGGCATGGTTAAAATAATTGTGTGTTTAACCATGTTGGTTAGCCCTTTGAAGTAGTTAATGGTACACAATTTTTGCACAGTTTTTCCAAACCATGTGGCTAAACCATACACCCCCTATTTTGATGGTGAAAAGTCATTTTTTTAACATTCATTTATTCTAATAATACCTTTTATTCTTCCCTATCCCATTTCTAGAAAGAAACTTGTTTTCCCCTACTATGAGATGCAACCTCCATCAACCTAGGAATCCAAGTATCTCCCATGTTTGGGGTCAAATTTAAGATCCATCAAAGGAATTGGATTCCTTATGGGGAGATCTCAAATTCTCTTCCATCCTATATAAGTTTATTTTTTAATCCATCACATTATTTAGGTGAAATATTGTTTTCCCTATTTTTGGGGCATTGGAAAATTTCTTATATCTCTTATAACCTACTCCAAACCTTAGGCAAATATCATTTTAGGAGTCGTCTACGGCCTAGAGGTATGTGGTGTCATCGTTTTCCCCTTGAGTTTTTTATGTTTCACAGCCATGTCATTTTTCCACACATAAAATTTTACTATGTGTATCCTTTTTGTTGATTCCCTCATATAAATTTGATACTTATGCCTTAATACATACCCATTGAACCTTGTTTAGAATATTAGACGTGGTGGATCATATTTATGGACACCCCTTTAGTTATGCCACTTTGAATTGCCTTCTTTGGTTAATTGATTTTAATAACTGGAATACATAATTAACTTTTATATTGTATTTTATGTTGAATGTACCATGATATATAAAGGTTTAGTTGTACCAAGGAACATTTTAGGTGTTTTAACTAACCAATATTTGGAATTTACCGTCATGAAAATTCCATTAACGATCGTGCTACCTTATATGTGTTACTTTTGATCCTATAAGTGGTATTTACACGTTTTTGTAAATTTAATTAGTTAAATGGACATGATAATGTGGTATGGATTATGTAGGATGGTTTTATTTTCCTTAAATATAATGAAATGTTTAAATGGAGTGATTAAAGGGTTTTAAGGCCACTCCAATTGTTGTTTTCCTTATTAATTTCTTAAAAGTGATTGTTATGTTTTAATTACATATATTTATGGTCATGATGAATATGAAATATGAGAGTAATGCCTCATGAATTGTATTATAATTATAAATATGACCTGATATCGGTTTTGGTATGATGCTAAGGGTTTATTTGAGTATTATGGTATTACACACCCATACATCAGGTGTCGATCATGATGTCTCACACCATTGACACTTGTTGGACATTGGGCTTCATGAGCAACGTCCCTTGTATGTGTGTTGACATGAAGACACACTAACCATCTTGAGTTATGAATTTTATGTATCCCAATCATTATTAGATATAGGTTAGGCACCATGTTTCTTGATATTATAGGCTTGTCATACTGGTTATGGATGTCAAAGTTATGCCATAGTCCAGCCAACAACTAGAATATTAGGTATATGGACACTTATGTATAAATGTACTTCATATAAGTGGTTTTAATATATAACTATACCATATATATATATATATATTTATTATTACTATATTTATAGTGACTGATCAGACATTCATACCGGCCATGAGAAGAAGTAGGTAGAGCCAGAGGAGTCTTATAGGAACATGAGTAGGTGATTATTTATTTATCCAAAATTGTTAATTAATAATTTATGTTTGCACACAATTTAATTTTGATTAGTTATTGGATTACATGTAGATGTTTTTATTGGTGGAATACTAATTTTTTTTATCTCACGCCCGACTCGAGATGCTTTTGGTACCTGAGAATATTATATGTTTGCAAGATTAGATAAGGGAAAGGGACATGCTACTGGTTATTGATATGATTACTTATATATAAAGCATAGAAGGTGAAGAACGAGAATTCACTCCAAATTCTAGTAGAGAAACCTTTTTTTACTTTTTGTATAGCATTATTGTAAACATGTTCCCCTATCCCCTTTTTGGTATACCAGTATTCCATTAATCTATAAATTTACACTGGCATCGAGGATTTTGATATTATTATCAGTTGATAAGTAATATTTATTCTTTCAATACTGTTAATTTTTTATGATTTTAACCACTTTTCAAATTTTATAAGAGGGTATAGTCTCCCCACTATACCACCTTGACACCTTCTCTCCTAGTCGATATCCTCTAGTTTATGGGGAGGCATATTGTACCATATGACCCACCAGCTCAGAGCACAGGTTAAGTAGACCCCAGGTCAGGAAGTTTCAGGTGAATGATATTTTATATATTATATATTTGATCAATTTTTTATCATTCAACTAATATTTTTCCTAATTAGGAGACCAAAATAAATCCAATTTTATGCATAAAAACAATATTTTTTTTTCTAAAAAGTGATTTCATCTCATTTTACATGCATATTTTAAAAATATTTTTACCAATTTCATAAAATTTATTTTAAAAAACGAAAATTATTTTTTAAATCATAATATCAAAATTTTATTAGAGTTAATTTTTGGTAATTTTATGAAATGATTAATTTTTAATGAATAGTGAAAACACATATTTTTATTGAATAATACATTTTCTTTTAAAACATTTACAAGTTACAATATTGTTTTAAAATTATTATAAAAGATAAATTAGTAAAATTATATTATTTTTATCCAATTTAATTCATTATAATCAGTTTTATGATTAATTTTGAAAGAGAAACATTTTGAATTTGAGAATAATTTTTCTTAAAAAAACCATATTTTTTGTCGTGCTTGCGGGGTTGATTTTAAATTATATTCTACCACATCTATGAATTGAATTTTAAAAATTGGATTCAAAATTTGGAATCAAAATAATTAATATTATCTGATATTATCAAATTATTTTTTTTCATAATTAATAGCAATGGTACTAAAAAAATTAATTACCATGGTTAAAGATAAAACATGGTATTACATGATACATTAAACTGTGTTAAAATTTACTATCCAACAAAATATAGATTTTATTTGATAAATATGATTTTATATTTAAAATTAGTGGGACCAAATTATTTGATAAGGCTCACTTATTTTTTTTCATAGAAGATAAATTACGTAGGTAAATAAATAAAAAACTAGTTACGATGGTGAAAACTAAATTGGTAAAAGTAAGTAAACTTAGGGGATAAGGGAATAAAGTTTTCATTTTAGAGGTGTGTATCATCCTAAACTTTGAATCATCCCATTATTTATCCATTATGGAGGTAGTTGGGGGTGATAGTGACTTACCAATATTGAATAGTTTTGGGTATTTAACAAAATGTCACCCCTCCTCAACTATAAAAGGGAACCCCTCCCCTAACTTATTCACACATATAAAGCAGTTTACAATGAACAAAACATTAAAATATATCTCCCAATAATCATTATATACATTATACAGGTGAATTTATTCCTAAAATACCAAACCTAGGGCCCTTATTAAGATATCTAAAGGATGTTTTTGAAAGAAATGGTAATCATCTTCACTCTTCTCCTTTTTTACTTCTTCTTTTATAAAATTAAATTATGTATCAAAATTATCAATATAATATTGAAATTATCTACCATATAATTATATTTTATTTTGTTTAATAAATAATTTTTATCCATCTCCTCCTCCATAAAATGGGAAACAAATCCATCCCTTGTGTGTAAAACAGACTACCTCCTCACGAACTGATGCAATTTGTTTTCCATCAACAACTCACATAGATAGACATAATGATTTAAATAAAGAATATATATTATACATATGAAATGATATTAATTTTTTAAATTTAATATATCCTCTAATTTTTTTACCCTTTTATTCATAATAGATAGATATCCTTGCTCATGCGTACAAGGGACCTATCGTCTTCACGAAGTGATGCGATTCATTTTTCAGGTTCAAGATTCAAGAATTGTTCTAAAATGGAAACTAATAAATAAATGTGATATTAAAAAAAATATAATTATTTAGATTATGGATCTATATTATATTCATAATAAACAAAACTTATATGAAAAAAGCATAAATGAGAAAGAAAAGAAGTTAACACCCAATACAATGGTAATAATGAAATATTATTAACAAACAAGTTATAATATGTTATAAAAGGATCATATATGTTATTATAAATATAAATACGGTTTTTATATAAATTAATAACATCATTAAAACCATTATAAATTCGTATAAATCGTTTTAAACCAAAGATAAGTCTGAGATAAGGGACTTCACCTAAATTCCCCTTTATTGAGGCATATTCTAATGTTATTCACCTAGTTTCTTTTGTATGATGTATATAATTATCATTTTAAATGTAATATAACAAATAATTCATAATCCATGGTATTTTATGTTCCAATTTAAATTATTTCATCCAAGGGGGCTTGACTTGGAAGTTACAAAGTTTTAAGGAATTTCATAAGTCAATTTCATTTCATTAGGTTATATTACTTCTTCATTGTCTGTGATATTATAAGATTATGTGTATAATTTACATTTATTATTTTATGTTTTATTTAAAATATTATTATGTCAAGTTACATTTTATACACATAATCATTATAGAGATTAATACTCAGTTCAATAGTATGATCTTTTTAAGAGAAAACCAAAATTTCCCATCATTGATTATTATTTTAATGTCATGAACCTAATTTATTTTATATGGTGGAAATAATATGTCTTTTACATGTAATATCATGAATCCATAATAATTTATGGTATTTTAAGTGTTAATTTGAATTATTTCATCCATGGGGATTTTACTTGGAAGTTACCAAGTAGTAAGGAATTTTATAATTCATTTTATTTTCATTGGGTTATATTACTTATTCATTGTATTTAATATTATAGGATTATGATTTTAATATCTTTTTATTATTTTATTTTATATTTTCAAATATTTTTTATGTATTTTAATTTGATACACATAATCAATACATTTAATAATGCTCACTTCTATAGTTTGAGATTTGTATGGGTCTTCAACTTAATTGCTCTTCATTTAGAAATATTTTAATGTTATACACCTAATTTATTTTATATGGTGTATATAACTACATTTTTACATGTAATGTAATTAATCCTTCATAATTGATGGTATTTTAATTTTAAATTTTTATTATTTAATCCTAGGGTATTTAACTTGAATGTTACCAAGTATTAAGGAATTTCATAACTCAATTTAATTTGATTGTGTTATATTACTTCTTCATTGTATTTGATATTACAAGATTATGTTTGTAATTAATTTTTAATATTTTATATTTTATTTAAAATATATTTATTTTGATTTACATTTTATACACATAATTAGTACATTGATTTATCTCCACATCAATGGTAGGATTTTTTTCAAGGACTTCATCTCAATTTCCTTTCATTTAGAGACTTTATAATGTTATGAACCTATCTTAATTTAAAATTAGAAATAAATGTATTTTCCCAAATATATTTTTGGTTTAGTGTTTTATAGAATTAGTAAAAATCTTAAAAAGTAATATTTTAAATTAAAAGTGTATTTTTATACCCAGTATCCACTTTTACACCAAAGTAAACCCTTTTAAAATTAAATATGGTTTCTTTTTATGACACACCTTCACAAATTTCTTCATTACTTCAACCTTATCCCTCCACTTCCTTAAACCCTGTGAAAAATATTTCAAAACATGTAATGAACACAAAATCTCTATAATGGATATTAAAATAAAAGAAACCATTTGTTCAATAAAAACATGAAAACACTTGAAAAACGCTTTCCTTGAAAACATAACATTTTATGTATAAAGTTAAATATTATTACTTTAGAAATATAATTTTTTTTTCATTTTTAAAAAAAATAATACTAATAAAAAAACATTATCAAGTATAGAAAATAATTTAGGTACCTTGGGAAATTATCACATAGAACCCTTACATTCACCCTTACAAATAAAATAACCATACAATCAACTTCTATCTCTGGAGTACCCAATGAATTGTAGAGATATAATGGAGATCACCCTTCGTATAAGATATATTGGGCTCACCAATTTTTTACGAGCTATATTAAGGCTCAAAAATTCGTATAAGCTATATCATGGTCACCCGTTAGCTATAATTGGGATTAACCCTTCTTATATAATATATAAGGACTAAATCATTAATAAAACCCTTGTAAACTCTTTTAAACACATGTATAAAACACTTTAAGAAATCAAAATACCCTTTCCATTTAAAAATCAATTTTAAAATATAAAAACTGTGCAAACAATAAAAAACCATTTTCCTTGGAAAGAAAGATAAAAAATTCTAACAGGAAAATTAAATAATAATAGCATCATGAAATATGGAAATTTAATTGTTTTTATATATTTGAAAATAAACATTCAATTATTCTTTAGTAAAAAATATATTAAGGAGTATATCTTAAAAGATATTTTAAAATAAAAATGTCCATAAAAAATTAAATTTTTTTTTAAATAAAAAAATTAACAATTTAAAACATTAATTCCCCTATAAATATAATCATAAAAACAATTTTGAAAACATGGACATGAAAGATAATGATTTAGAATACTAAATATTTAAAACACTAAAAATGACGCTTTAGTTAGAGTCCCATACATTGAGTACAACTCATCACATACAATATTTATCTTCATGAAGAATAAAATTAGGTTAATTATTTATTTTCTTGAGAAACTTTTAAATTTTATTATTCCTTTTATATAACTTATTATCAAGTTATAATAATTACTTAATTATTTAAGTTCACCTCGAATGTTTTGTAGATATTCAGTATTTAAGTCTAAAATGATATTCATATGATGTCTATAGTAAAAAGTGGTCATTAGTATATCATATAAAAAATAATATTCATTAAATAATGATAAATTTTATAAATAATTAATAATTTTAAATCCAATCATTAATTATGGATATGAAAAATGAACTATGTTATAATCATGGAGACGGTGAGCCGTACATGCACATGAGTAATGTTTTCCTTTTTTAAAAATAATTATGGAAAGAAGTTAAGTATTATTTTCCATTTAAATAATTATAATAATATCATTAATATAATATTAATTATTTAAATAGACTTATATATGTATATCATTCATATTATGTGGTGATGAAAAATGAATCACATTGCATCATATAGGTGATAGTTCACACGTACGTGCGAATGATGTTATCATTTTTCTGTGCAAGAAATGATATTAACATAAATGATATATTATCTTTTTATAATGATAAATATTTTATTAATATCATATATAAATAATACTTCCATTGTTACATCAATTCTTGAGAGATGTTGATGGAAAAAAAATTATATCGGTTTGTGGAGGTGATAATTCACATGTACACAGAGAGGATTAATTATTTTCCAATTTTATAAAAGTGGAGAGGGATTTAAGTAATGATATTAACATAAATAAATAATAGTATATTAAGGATACTGGAGTTATTATTTCATCATGGTTGAATAATATTTTAAGGAAGTGGAAGAAGAAATAAAACTGAAACACATAATTAAAAACGATACCTCTTATTCGAACGATATCCATTGATTAATCACTTAAGACATCAAAGGAGGGTTTTATTCCAATAATAAGGCCTATATAATGTGGGAATGGATTATATTAAGGAATTTCAGTAGATACGATATAAACCAAATAGTTTTTAAGGTGTCGAGAATAGATAATAATGGGTGCCCTTTTATAGGAGAGGGGAGGGGCACTCATGGAATTCATCAAAATATTAAATTAATATAAATTAATTTTCCAATAAAACTGTATAAAAATTGATTTATGTGTAGTATATGTTGATTATGGATCTAATATCCTTCATAAAATCAAAATTATACAATTTTTGACTATTTATTAATAATTATTTTTTTAATACTTATTAATTCTTATCATGATATCATTTAATTTACGAATTGAGGGTTAATATAATTACTAAAACATTACAAATGATAGAAACGAGTCATTGATGAAATTATTAGATTACCCAAATAATTTGGATGAAATTTATATTTTTAAAAATTTTATGTCATTTAAAAAAATATTATTTACTTTAAAATATCATTAATTTAAATTTTCACAGTATTCATTATTTGATTTTTTTAAAATATCACACCAAGATGATATCTTCTAAACAAATATGTTAACTAATACCTAACACATAAAGTTAAGTCATTTAATTCTGGTAAGATTTTAATTATATCAAAATTTATTGATTTTAGTATTATTAATATCATTTCTTTGATATTTCGTTTAATTAAACAATTTTTGCATGATCATTGTGCAAACCTTAAATTTTATTATTTATTCCATAAAAAATAAAAATTAAATATAATGGTGAAGATAAGACTTTTATATTTAAAATGACTATTTATAGTTAAATTTATCATATCTATAACCTCATATTAAAAATATTTCACTTGTTAAAAACAAAATTTTGACAATGTATACTTTTCGTTGAATAAAGGACTATAAAAGGGTTAAGGTCCTCAAAATGGCTCCAAGTAGACACAAAATTTTCCCAAAGAATATTTTTGGTCGAAAATAACTCAAAAAACGAGATTATGAAAACTATTAGTGTAATTTTATGATATTTATAATATTTATTTTACACTCAGTAACCCAATTTTCCTTTAACCTAGTTAATAAAAAATCAATCCCATTGACCGAATGAGAAAACAAGTATTTGAAATAAAAAAATTTAAATGTGCACAATGTTTATATGTCCAAATTCAATTTGAAATTGATTTCAATTACCTAAATTGGATTAACTAAAAAATTGTTTTAATTATAATTTAAATACATTTAAATGTTTAATTTAATATAATAAATAAATTTTATAAAAAATCAGTTTTCAATTAAAATGTAGTATTTTTTCACTATTAATCAAAAAATGAAATTTATCAAAAAAATTAAAAAATTTATCCAAAGTAAATTTTGATAATCTAATTTCAAATAGTAAGTTTATTTTATAAAATATAATTTATATAAGTTTCAAAAACTAGATTTAAAACCGGCGCCCCATCAAAAGGTAGAGAATTGGATTTTTATAAAAATAATTCTTTTATGCATAAAATTGAATTTTTTCTTATATAAAGTTTAGAAATCACATAAGATGAAATTGAAATATTATATTGGAAATATTATAAATATATATATATATATATATTAAAATTATAAAAAATGAGTGATTTATTTATTTTTTGGTATAAAACACACTTACGCACATTTGAATAGTTTTTTATAATAATATTTTACTTTATTTTAGAAAGGATTTTATATTAATTTATAATTTTTTGGTCACCAAAAAAATAATTTTATATACATTATTAAACCATATTTTCATAATTCAGTTAATCATGTTCATTCCTACAACTCTAACTACTATACAATAACTTCCATATTAAATAATAATATTTACTTTTTCATTTAAAAGTGATGCGGCATATCATGTATGCTATTGAACATAGTGTTTCCTTTTAAAAACATGAGATGTTACATTATGCCCCATTTAATAAATTTTTTCCTCTCAATTTGAACTCAGGGTTGAGAAATTGTGGTTAGAATTTTCATATATCTGTATTTAAATCCCACTTTGGAAAAAGGGTCAATAAAACATCCACTTAATCAAAGAGAAATGAAAGTAGGAAGGTCAGCTAACACCCTAAGTTCAACATGCACCATTTAACAAATAACTATCCTTAAAATTCCTCAAAGTAATCCAAAATAATATTGAAACCCAAAATTTAGAGGGATTTGATAACAAATTCTTCCAAGATAAATTTTATCTTTTATCTATAAATAAAATCAATAAATCTTAAGGTCTAAAACAAAAAAATAATTGATCTAATAAATATTCTCTAAGATTGGTTAATTATTTCCATAAGTAAAATTAATAACCATAAAATAATATTTTCTTATAACAGATAATTCAAATTTTATATCTCCAATAAAATTAGATAATATTCTATTAAACTCAATATTATAAGATTCCAAAAATTATGAACATCTTCTTAAATAACATCAATCACTTAATCAACAAATAATTTCCAATCTCAAGGTTATCTATTTAATAGAACATATATACAAAAAATAAACATAATATTTATCCAAAAAAAATTTAACTAAAAAGAAAATGTCATACTAACTGGGACTTCATGTAGGCCAGTGGTAAGTAATGCCCCTTGCCATCCTTTGGTTGTGGGTTTGAAACTCATGGCCTCTCCAGACATAATGGGTTGTCACCCATCATGTGGGTTTTCCTTTTTATAAAATTATATAACTCTTATAAGATTCCCAAAATAAGGCAAAGTCCTCAAAACAATCATAACATGTCTTAACCTCAATATTTATCTCATACTCTTCATTTTTCTTCTTAAAATGTAATAACCCATAATTACTTCAAAAATAAATGTCTCTCGAAATACCATTAATCACTTTATAATTTTATAAAATAAATCCTCAAAAGGGTTTATAAGACACTGAACTAATGATCAAACTAAAAATTATAAACCCATGTTAATATATTTGACTCTGAAGAAAACATCCTAATCCCTAAAGTTTTCTAAACCATGTTTTGATACCTATTGTAAGTACTTGACCTTAAACATTACATATTCTAGTTATTTTAAAACTATAAATCAAATTATTTTTTCAATGATCTTTTTGGTTTAGAGTTTTTTAGAATTAGGAAAAATCTTATAATGTAACTCTTGAATTTTAATTGAATTCATATACTATGTATCCAAATTTTCCATGATAGGATACACTTTTAAAATAAAAATGTCTTATTTTCATGACACATCTTGAAAAAGTTCTTCATGACCTCAAACTTTTCCTTAATATTCCTTAAACACTATAAAAAAATTTTAGAACCCGGGATGAGCACAAAATCTTAGTAAGGGATATAATAGGAAACGAAACAATTAGTTTAATAAAAATAAATAAATCCTTGAAAAATAATTTCCTTAAAAAAATTACATTTTACATAAAAATTAAAATATTATTACTTTATAAAGATCATTTATTTTACCTTGTGAAAAAAAATTCCCATAAAAAACATTATCAAGCATAGATAATTAATTTAGGAACCTAGGGGAATCATCTCATAGAGCCCTTAAATTCACCCTCGAAAATGGAATAATAATATAGGCAAATTTCATCCTCAAAGTACCCAATGTATTGGCGAGCTTTAATGGTGCTCACCATTTTTATACGCTATATTAGGTCACCCATTTTTTATAAGCTATATTGGGCCCCAAACCTTCATATATTTTATATCTGGAACACAAATGGGCTATAATGGGGTTCCAACATTCTTATATAATATCCAAGGACCAAATCATCAATAAAACCCTTGAAAAATCTTTTAAACCCATGTGTAAAACACCTTAAAATATTAAAATACCATTTTAATGTAAAAATAACTTCAAAAATATGAAAACTATGAACACAATAAAAAAACCACTATTCTTGAAAATAAATTTAAAAACTTGTAAAGTAGAACATAATGAATTAAATCTTAAAAAAATAAGGAAATTATGTTCATTCCATATATATATATAAACATTCCTTTATAATTTTTTAAAAATAATTGAAAGGTAATCTTTTAAGAGGGACTTTAAAATGAAAATATCCCATAAAGCTTTTAAATTTTTTCAAAAAATTGAAATATTAACATTAAAAAAAATTCATGTCCATATAAATATATTCTTATTTTTTTGAAAACATTGACACAAAAGATAAGTATTTATAAGAATAAATTTTAAAACATTTAAACTGAGGTTTTAGTCAAAAATTCCATTAACCTGAATCTAACTCATCATGTACTATATTTATATTACTAAATAATAAAATTAGGGTAATTATTTTTTTATTTTATTTTTTGGAAAATTTAATATTTATTTTTAATCACTTATTATCATGTCATAACAATTTCATAATTATTTTAGTTTACATCCAACGTTTTGTAGATATCCAGTAATTGAGTCTTAAATGATATTGGTATGATGTATATAGTCAGAAGTTTTAATTATTACATCATCTCCAAAATTATATTCAATAAATAATATTCAATTTTATAAATTATTTATACTTTTAAATCATTTAATAAAATATGGATATGAAAAATGAACTACGTTACAATCATGGAAATAGTTAGCCATATATACACAAAAGAAACATTTTCATTTTTAAATGATCATTATGGAAATAAGGTATGTATTATTTTATTTTAAATAAATATAATAATATAATTAATATCGTATTAATAATTTAGATACACTTATATATATTATTCATGTGATGTGGGGATGAAAAATAAATCACATTGCTTCATGGAGGTGATAGTTCACACGTACGAACGAATGACGTTATCATTTTTATATGCATGTAAAGGTAAGAAATTAAATGATATATTATATTTTTATAATGATATATATTAAATTAATAAAATATATTAAAATTAATTTGATCATTACAACCATTATATAGATATGGTGATGGAAAACGAATTATATCGGTTCGTGGAGGTGATAGTTCACACGTATGAACGAACCATTAATTCTTTTCCCATTTGATGGAAGTGGAGATGAATTTAGATGATGATATTAACATAATAACATATTAGTATATTTTGGATACTTAATTTATTATTTCATCATGGTATAATAATATTTTAATTAATTGTAATAAGCAATAATATAGAAACACTTATTATAAATGATACCTCTTCTTCGAACAATCTCTTTTTATTAAAACCTTAACACCTCTAATGAGGGATTTATACCTAAATTAAAGACTCTAGAATGTAGGGAATGATTATATAAATTTATTTGGGTACATATTGGTGTAAAAAAGGTTTTGATGTGTGAATAATAGGGAATAATAATTTCTATTTTATAGGAAAGGGGAGGGGAACTCTTATAATTCTTCAAAATATTAAATTAGTATAAATTAATTTTCAAATAAAAATGGATCCAAAATGCTTTATTTAAAATATATGATAATTTTGGGTCCAGTAAACTTAATCCAATTAAAATTAGACAAGGTTTGACTATTTTTTAATCCTTATATTTTTATTTTTAACACTTATTAATTCTTACTGTGATATTATGTAATTTATACATTGGTAGTTAATATAATTACTATAAAATGAAAAATGACTAAAAATGAGTCATTTAGGATATTATTGTTTTAAACTAGTTGTTAAATTGAAATCAATGAATTTGATTAATTAAATTATGAAATTTATATGGGTTAAAAAAGTATAAAATAGATTTATTGGTTATCAATTAACTATAAAAGAATATAAAAATATTTTGAAAGTAAAAGAAATGTTTTTATGTAAAATTATTTTTATGCACATAGTGTATTTATATATTAATTAATTAATTTAATCACTATATGTCAATTATTTCTGTATATTATATATTCAATAAAATGTTTTATCATTCAACTAATATTTTTTTTCTATGGATGTGAAAAGAATAAAACTAGTTTTATGCTTAATTTGTTTTTCAAAAAATTTCTTTCGTCACATTTTTCATACTCATTTTAAATATATATTTACCTATTTTAGTATATTTAATGAAAACTATTAACTTAATTTTTTGAATAATCCTATAAATATTACCATAGAGATATTTTTTTAGATTTTTTTGAAAATATTAATTTTTTTTATCAATAGTGAAAATACTACATTTTATTGAAAATGATTTTTTTTTTAATTTTTTTTAAAATTTTTAATTTGGTTTAAAATTGTTAAAAAATTAATTTTTTTCAATTATATTATTATTTATCTACTTTAGGTCCTTCGAATCAATTTTATATTGAATTTTTATTTAAAATATTATTTATTTGAGAATGCATTTTCATTGGTAAACCACATTTTTCATCACTCTTATTGGTTCAATTTAAAATTAAATTATTCAACATCTATAAATTGAATTTTATAATATGGATTACATATTTGGAATGATAAAAATTAATATTAGGTAATAATTTTAACTTAATTTTTTTCATAATGAATAGTAAAGAGAGTAAAATAATAATTTCCGCACATAAAGATAAAATAGGGTTTGTGTGGTACCTGAAACTGTGTTAAAATTAATTTTTCACACACATAGGACTTTGGTTTGATAAATTTTATTTAATATTTAAAATTATTGGATCATAAATATTTATTGAGGATCATTTATTTTTATCTTTAAAGGATAAATTACAGAGGTAAATAAAAATACTAGTTACCATGTTGAAAACAAAAATGGTAAAAATAATAAATATTAAAGAATAAGGAAATAACATGTTTAAAAAATGATCATTATTTTTGTAGATGTATTAATAAAACTTAAATTATCCCCAAAACATTATTTATGAATTTTTCAGGAACTTTGGATGAGGGTGACTTCCCATTATTGAATATTTTTTGATATTTTAAAAAATGAAACTCCTTAATTATAAATGACACCCTCCCCTCACTTATTCACACCTATAAAGTCATTTATATCAACAAAAACAGACCAAAATATCTCTTAAAATTACTTATATACATTATAATGTTTCTTTTATTTCTAAAATACCAACCATAGGGTCCCTAATAAGAGATCCAAAGGATATTTTTCAAAGAGAAGGTAATCCACCTCACCGTGATCCTTCTTATAATTTCCCATTTTTACCTCAATTTATGTCTTAATAATTCCAATATAAAAACACAATTATTTCACATATAATGATATTTTTTATGTTTATTTTATAATATTTATCTATCTCATCCTATGTGAAATGGGAAAAAAAGCCATTGCATGTTTGTATGGTGGATTACCACCTCACAAACCAATGAAATCTTATCTCCCATCATAGAATCACATTAATAGTAATAATTATGAAAATAATGAATAAATATGATACCTAAGACCTTATATTAATTTTTTAAAATTAATATATCATCAAATTCCTTACCCTTAACCCATTAAGGGAATGATATCATTGCTTATGGGTACGTATGACCAACCACCTATACGAAGTGATACAATTGATTTTTGATGACCAAATTTGAAAAATGGTTTTAAAAAGGTACATAATAAATACATTGCATATTTATAACATTGATATAAATATATATATTATGGATTTATATCCCACTCAAAATAATTGGAAGATATACAAAAAAAAATGCATGTGAAAACAAAGCAGTCAACACCCAAAAAATGTAATAATGAAATATTATTAATAAATGAGTGGTAAGATGTTATAAGAGGATAATAAATGATATTATAAATATGAATATGGTTTGGGTATAAATTATTAACATGTTTATAATCATTTTAATGGAGGTAAAATTATTTTCAACTAAAGGGAAGAATGAGTCAAGGTATTTCATCTCAATTTCTATTCATTGAGCCATATTTTATTATTATGAACCTAATTAATTTTATATAGTGTATAAAATAAAACTTTTACATGTAATATCCTTAATAATTCATAATTCATTTTATTTTAATTTTCAATTTGAATTATTTTATCCAACTGGATTTGACTTAAAAGTTGCCAAGTGGTAAAGAATTTCATAACTCAATTTATTCCCATAGGTTTATATTAATTATTTATTGTACTTTATATTCTATGATTATTTGTTTAATGACTTATTATTATTTTATATATTATTTCAATTTTTTATTTGGATTTAAATTTGATATATATAATAAATACATTGATTAATCGCCACTTTAATCGATGATCTTTGTAAGGGACTTCGTTTCAATTTCTCTAAATTAAGGAATATTATAATAATACAAACATAATTTATTTTATATGGTGTATACAATTATCCTTTTTAATGTAATATAATCATTCCTTAATACTTCATGCTATTTTATATTTCAATTTAAATTATTTTATCTAATGGGATTTTACATGAAAGTTAACAATTGGTAAGTAATTTCATAACTCAATTTGTTTTCATTGATTTATACTACTTTTTCATTGTTTTTGATATTATAATATAAAATTTGTGGTGTATTTTTAATATTTTATGTTTTATTTATAATATTATTAAATTTATATACATTTTATTAACACAATAAATACATTTAATAGTCCTCACTTCAACAATATGATCTTTGTGAGGGACATTGTATTGCTTTTCCTCCATTAGGGAATATTTTAATGTCATGCACCTAATTCATTTTATATGGTAAAAATAATACCCATTTTACATGTAAGATAATGAATCCTTTATACTTTAGGATATTTTATGATTCAATTCCAATTATTTCATCTGTAGGTATTTTTATTGAAATGTACAAAGTGGAAAGGAACTTAGTAACTCAATTTATTTTCATTATGTTATATTACATATTTATTATATGTGATATTATATGATTATGTGTGAAATGTATATTTATTATTTTATTTTTTATTTAAAACTATTTTATGTGGATTTAAACTTTATACACATAAATAATTAATTGATTAATCTTTACATCAATGATATTGTCTTTGTAATGTATTTTGTCTCAATTTCCACTCCATTGAGAAATATTTTGTAGTATGATGCTATTTATTTTTATGAGTGTATATACTGAACTCTTTATATGTTATATCATTAATATATTTAAATTATTGGAATTTAATTTCTCATTTCATGTTATTTATTTCCTAGCATTTAATATTCAATATTTTACAAATCTATAAGGGTTTATGATTCAATATAATTTTAATTGGGAAGGTTTTTCTTGAATTTACATTGAAGGTAATAATTTGATCATAATTTAGTGATTCAATTTTAGTTTATTATTATATGGTTAACAATTATATTTTAAATTAATAATACCATTTTACTCTCTTTGTTACTTATGAAAATTGATAATTTTTTTAAGAATAACCAAAATTTTTCTCATTGAATGAAGATTATTTTTCTTCAAAATCCATGTCTTCTAAAAATGTTTTCAATTTTTTTAATATTCTCCTCTAATTTCCTAAATTCGTTTTTACTCATGATTTAAAATTTAAAAAATCTTTTCAATGGAATATTTCTATCATTTTCCAAAAAAGGTATGTTTTTACTTTTATTACAAAAAATGTGAAAGGAATCGTTGTTTAAACATACTTGACATGAATTGAACTTTCCTGACACCATGACCAATCATTTATTTGAAGATTCCTTCAAATATTTATATGATTATTTTCAAATAAATTTTTTCCCTAATATTATGGAAATTTTTATTTTTTAAATGTTATTTGAAAAGTGAAAAGGATATTTTTCTCAATAATTATTTTTATTAATTTTTATGTTATTTATATTTATCAATTACAAAAAAACATTTATTTTCACTATAATTTCCTAGGAATATGTCATAATTATAAAGCCCCGGCCTTAAACCTTACTTAATCTTGAGTTATTACAAGATTACACATTGAGGATCTTTTCAGGTTTAGAGTTTTAGAGAATTAGATCATAAAACTTGCATTACATTCCACATATAAACAAAGTGGTCACATAAAGATAGTATTCTTTTTTCCATCAATGGAAACATATTTAAAATAAAACATGGATTTTTTCTTAACACTTCCTTGACACTATCATCATATCATGTACCTTTCCCCTGACCTGTGAAAAACATTTCAAAAAAGACTTGGGATGAGCACAAAAAGCTCAGTATGGGTTAAATAAAAAAAATATGGAAAGGAAACATGAGTTCATATATACATAAGAATGAAATCATACTTCACCCATATAACATAAGCACTTTTACATTCCTCATCAAATCATGAATAAATCATAGAAATCATAAGACATAAAGGTAACTTGAGGCATTCATAACATTCTTACATAGGGAGTAACCCTCTTGGTTGTGTTTGGAATACCCATCACAGTATATTCCCTAAATCTCTTCGGATAAACCTTAACGTTTCACTCCTTCGCATTACCCAATGCATTGGAGAGCTATATCAGGTTCACCCGCCCTTAGTTTATCACGGAACCACCCGTCATCATAATAATGCCCAAGAACCTCAACATAATCGTATAACATAAAACATGCATAAAGGAAAATTAAAATTTCCACCTTTCAATAACAAGATATCAATACAACACATTGATATAAAAACATTATGAAAACCATTTTCAATACGAAAATAAAATAAAAGTAAAACTTGGTATTTATTTTTCTTTTAAAAAGATGGTATGGCTTGTAGAGGAAGCTGGAACTCAAATAATGGTCACGACGGTGGAGAAGTCGTTGTCGCCGCATACGTACGGAAAAACATTCCCTTTTGTCATTTACTAAAAAGCTTCGTATAAAAAATATTCCTTTTGGATAAACGTAAAAGTTAAAGGGGTTTATACACCGTATAAAAGAAGGTTGAGTATAAAACAAAATATGCCTCAATGAAAGGAGATTGAGACGAAGTCCCATACCTCGGGTCCGACTTGAATCGATCGTTCTTTAATCTCCTGAATTATAAACTTGAGTTAATTTATACTTGCTTAAGAACCGTTTTGAAGTTCATTATTCCTTTTATATTACTTATTTCTATGTCATGGACACTATGTAATTATTTAAGTTAATAACAGTCGTTTTAACGATCATTGGTACTTGAGTAAAAAATAATCCCTTTATAATTACAAGTTGTTCATGTATCCATTATATCCAGAATGGTATTCATGATGTAGATATCATATATGTAATATATATCCAGTACATTCATGAATTTATAATATGACATAATCATTTAGAGGTAAGAAATGAAATGCACCGTTCATGGAGACGGTAAGCCGTATGTACCCATGAACGCTACTTTCATTTCTATTTCGTATTTTATAGAATGGAATCATAATGATATAAATGTATATTATAATTACAGTGTAATATCATATATCATATCATAACTCCATCCTTTATACGTCCCACATATGGTATTTAACGAATCAAATCACTTTGAGGGGTCGGTAGTCCGCACTTCCTTAAATGAAGATATCACGTTTAACCATAATGGGAACCAATAAGGTATGCCCAAAATGAAAAATACAGAAGATTAAGGAAAACATAAACATATTATATATCTTATATAAATATAGTTACATCTTAATGGCCACATTTGATGGTGTTAAATGAATGTTGAACAATCATCGTTTCGGGAGGCATAATTTCACCATCCATGGAAACAGTATGTCCTTTAACCATTAGATGTAGGTGTGTATAAGAGTTTCTAGAATCCTTCTTATAAAAACAACCTAGAATATTTAAGATACTGTAGTTGTTACAAAAGAAATGAATAAAAAGAGTTTAGGGGGTTGGATAAGAAAAATAAAACAAAAGGACTCAAGTGAAGACATTACCTTAAAATCGGGTAACTCCCTTTGGTTTGAGCTCAAAGGCTTCCTTGGGAAGACTTCTGCCCAAAGTGAGGCTTCAAGGAGTAAGAGATGGATGTGGAGAGACAAAATGGGCTGGGGTTGGCCAAGTCAAAGGCTTTGGAAGTGTGGGTAAGGAGGTAGAGGTGGGGGCCTTTTATAAGAGGAGAGGAGGGGCACTCTTGGAAAGTAAAGAAATGTTACTTTATTTTAAAATGAGTTTCGGATTCAAAAGGTCCCACATTGATAAAATTCGAGGATAAGGTGATAAGGGTTCTAAATATACCCACCCAATAGGTTTTGGACATGTGTAGGTCTTAGATTTTACATTATCTTTCCATTTTATTTAAATCGTCAAATAATGAGGTCATCGCTGCATCCTTATGATGTCATAAATAATTTAATTTATTTATTGTCTAAAAATTATAAAAAAATACTATGATGTAGAAAATCTTTTCAAATTTCCAATTAATATTTATAGTTCAAAATATCATTTATGTAGACAAAATTAAAAATATTTTACTTAGGTAATACATTCTTTGGTACATTTAACATTCTTTAAAAAATAAAAAGATAAAAAGTCACTTTCTCACAAAAGTGATTTCATGGGGTCCCCAAGTCTGGCACAAGACATCCCATGGTCGGCCATGACACAACCAGTAGAATTAGGACACATGTTGGTGTCATTTGTTTATTATTATGATATTATTTTATTATCCTTAACTACCTGATTACTCATTAATCAAGATTATTAAAGATAATTACCGTCGTTACTATTCATAATGTCCAAAAACAAAAGAGTCTTGATTACATAATTTGGACCTTCTGATTCCAAATATGTAATCCATTTTACCAAATTCCAAGCACAGAAATTGCAGTAATTGATTTTTAAAAATAATTCCCGTTGTCAAAACAAATAGCGGGTTTTTTGAAACTATATCTATGAAAAGTTTGGCATTAGTTTATGGCCAATTTCAAAGTTAAATTAATCCTAATTACCAAAATTTGATTAAATGGTAAAAATATATCCAGATTACAATTTAAGACCAATTAAAAATATAATCTATCCATATAATTAAATTAAATAAAAAAGCAATTTTGATGTAAAATGCAGTATTTTTCTCTATTCATTAAAAAATGAACATTGTCAGAAAAATACCAAAAATTTATCCAATGTAAATTTCATTGTCCCAATCATAATTAATATGTTTATTTTGACAAATATAGATTATAAAATTGTCAAAAGGTTGATTTAAAAAGGGGTTTCCATCAAAAGGCAGTAAAACAATCTTTTAAGAATATTAGTGTATTCCATGCTTAAGATTGGATTTATTTTCATTTTAAGCCTCTAAGACACTATCTAATTCATTAATAGACATAGATAAAAATTTCCATTATTCATTACTTACTTGGGATGTTAAATCCTTCCCCCCTTTAGAAAATTGTGTCCCCGCAATTTATTTACTTATCGAATAAATGGGGGTACTTATCCCTCATTTCATTTTCAGATTCCCATGTTGCCTCTTCCATCAAGTGGTTTTTCCACAAAACCTTTACCTGATTAATCACCTTATTTCGTAACACTTGCTCCCTGTGGTCAAGAATCTGGACCAGTTGTTCCTCATAATATAGGTTCTCTTCCAACTGAACTACCTATGTACTCAAAACATGAGATGGATCTGGCATATACTTTCTCAATATCGAAACGTGAAAAACATTGTGTACCTGAGATAAACTCAGAGGTAAAGACACCCGGTATGAAACTAATCCAACTCTCTCCAGAATTTCATATGGTCCAGTAAACCTTGTACTCAGCTTTCCTTTCTTACCAAATCACATCACCCTTTTCCATGGTGATACTTTGAGAAAAACCTGATCACCTACCTCGAAAGAGAGATCCTTCCTCCTGTTGTCTGCATAACACTTCTGCCTACTCTGAGCTATTCTCATGTGTTTTTGAATCAGCTGAACTTTTTCTGCCATCTCTTCTACCAATTCTGGTCCCATCAACTTCCTTTCACCCACTTCATCCTAGAAAGATGGAGTTCGACACCTCTTCCCATATAACGCCTCAAATGGTGCCATCTGTATACTGGAATGAAAACTGATATTATATGAAAATTAAACCAAAGAAAGATGTTGGTCCCAACATCCCTGATAATCCATCGAACAAGCTCGTAGCATATCCTCCAAGGTCTGAATTGTTCGTTCTGACTGCCCATCTGATTGAGGATGAAATGTTGTACTAAAATTTAATTCACTACCCAATGAATTATGAAGGCCTTTCCAAAAGTTAGAAGTGAACCTGGGATCACGATCAGATACAATGTAGAGAGGAACTCCATGTAACCTGACTCTCTCTTTTAGATACAAACGGGAAAGTTGATCTAGGGAAAAAGTATCTCGTATAGCAAGGAAATGAGCAGATTTAGTCAAGCGATCAACAATAACCCAGATTGCATTATTACCTCGAGATTTCTTCGGTAATCCCACAAAAAAGTCCATGGATATATTCTCCCATTTCCACTCTGGAACTGGAAAAGGCTTAAGCATCCCATTTGGTAACTTCCTCTCTACTTTAACCTGCTGAAAAGTCAAACACTTCACAGTAAAATCAGCAATACCTCTTTTCATTCCATCCAACCAGTAATACTTTAGAAGATCTCTATACATCTTAGTACTGCCTGGATGAACTGAAAACGGAGAACTATGAGATTCTCTTAACAAATCTCTCTTCAACTATGAATCACAAGGCACACACAATCTCTTCCCAAATCTCAAAACGCAATCATTATCAATGTTGAATTCAGGCAACTTACCTTTCTGAACCAGCTTTACCTTTTTCTGCAACTCACTGTCTTGCTTCTGTGCTTGCTTGATTCTATCTAATAGAGATGATCTCACTGATACCTGAAACAAAACAGAAGAACTTCCTGCACCAACAACTTCTATTCAAAAGTTCATCAAATCCTTAACAAAAGGATCACGTTCCAAATGCAACATTGTTAATGAAGCATTACTTTTTCGACTCAAAGCATCAGCCACTTTATTTTCTTTTCCCATATGATAAAGAATTGTACAATAATAATCCTTGATTAATTCCAGCCATCTCCTCTGTCTCATGTTCAATTCTTTCTGAGTGAATACATACTTTAAACCTTTGTGATCGGTATATATTTCACACTTTACTCCATAAAAATGATGCCTCCAAATTTTTAAAACAAAAACAACAACAGCTAATTCCAAATCATGTGTAGGGTAATTTACCTCATGAGTTTTCAACTGACGTGAAGCATAATCAATTACCAGATCATTCTACATTAGGCCACAACCAAGTCCTTTCAATGAAGCATCACTATATATAACAAACTCACCATTCCTGGAAGGTAGTGTCAAAACTGGAGAATTCACCAATCTTCTTTTCAATTCCTAAAAACAATCATCAAATTCTTTTGTCCAGATAAACATAACACCCTTCCGAGTTAGCTTAGTCATTGGACTAGATAACCGTGAAAAATTTCTAACAAACCTTCGGTAATATCCTACCAAACCAAGGAAACTACGAATCTCAGTTACATTTGTGGGTCTTGGCCATTCTTCAACAACCTTTGTTTTTACAGGATCAACAGTTATCCCATCTTTAGAAAAAATGTGACCAAGGGAAGAAATTTGTTGCAACCAAAACTCGCACTTGATGAATTTTCCATACAGTTTCTTTTCTTTTAAGGTTTGCAAGATATCCCTTAAATGTCTTTCATCGTCATCTTAACTTTTAGAAAACACCAAAATATCATCAATGAAAACCACCACAAACTTATCCAAGAACTCATGGAAAATTCTATTCATTAAGTCCATGAATACAGCAGGTGCATTGGTTAGCCCAAAAGGCATTACTACAAATTCATAATGGCCATATCTTGTACGGAACGCGGTCTTTGAAACATCTGCTTCCTTTACCTTCAACTGATGGTACCCCGATCTAAAGTAAATCTTTGAAAAATACTGAGCTCCCTGGAGCTGACCAAACAAATCATTGATATGAGGCAAAGGATATTTGTTCTTAACAGTGATATTATTCAAGGCTCTATAATCAATGAAAAGTCTCATTGAGCCATATTTATTTTTAACAAACAAGACAGAATCACCCTGTGGTGATGTGCTAGGTCGAATTAAACCTTTATCTAATAACTCCTGCAATTGTTTCTTTAACTTTAAAAGTTCAACATGATCCATTAGATAAGGGGGTTTCGAAATTGGCTTAGCATCAGGAACTAATTCAACAATAAATTCAACTTCCTGATTTGGTATTATTCAAGGAAACTCATCAGGAAAAACATCAGGATACTCATTTACCACTGGCACATCATTAATGTGAACAGTTCCCTTATTTTCAACAATATGTGCAAGGTAACATTCATTTCCATGTTTTACAAGTTTCTCGGCCTCTTGATATGTTATCAATAGTAAGGGTTCATTCTTGTACACAAACTGAAAGTCTTTCTGAAAATAAACTTTTTTATCTCTACAGTCAATCTTAGCATGGTAAATAGAGAGCCAATCCATTCCCAGGATAACATCAAACTCTACTGGAGGTAGAACAATAAGGTTTTCAAGTAGGTTCATTCCATAGATAAGGATAGGAAGATTCTTATAAATTCTTTTTGCCTCAACATTTCCCCCTGATGTTTTTACCAAAAGTTCAGGAGTCATTTCTTGAGATGGTATTCCCATTTTACTAGAAAAGTTTTCAGAGATGAAAGAATGTGTAGACCCCGAATCAAACAACACACTGGCATAATCTGAAAGAATAAACAATGTACCAGATACAACTTTATTTGATGGCCTGACATCTGCTGAAGTAGTTGCAAAGGATTTCACCAACCCTTTATGCTTGTAGTCTAACTGCTTCCCATCAGTCAAGCTCTTTTTTCAGACACTCGTTTGCATAGTGACCCATCTCATTGCACTTAAAACATTTCACTAACTATAAATCAAATTTGGTCTTACCTTCACCTTGATATTTTTCAGTGCAATCACAAGCCTTATGTCCCATCTTACCACATCGGTAGCACTTTCCAGAATTCAGAAGACATTCCCCATCATGCCTTTTGCCACATTTATCACAAACTGGAAACTTAGTTTTCTTACCATCAGACTTTTTTGAAGAATTCTTCCATTTCTCCCGCCACCTCGGTCTCTTCTTCTGCTTCTTGTTATAGAACACTTGGTCATCGGAAAACTCCATTTCCACCTTCTCAGCACATCGACCAAGCTTTTCATAACTTTTAAACTCACGAGAAGCTAATGCCCTTCGATATTCTATCTTTAATCATGAGTAAAAAAGATTGATTTTACTATGAAGGTCTCGGATAAAATTTGGAGCATACCTTTCCAATCTAGTGAACCTTTCTTCATAGGCAGCGACTGAGTCTTCCTCTTGCCTCAATTCCAATAATTGATTTTCCATCCTAAGTCAAACATCCCTAGGAAAATACTTCTCAAGAAACATACCTTTGAATTTATCCCAGTCAAGAGCATCAATCTCATCGGCGTCCCTGATATTTTTAACCATAGACTACCATTGATCTGCCTCACCCTCCAAACGGTAAATAGCAAGACTAACCTTTTGATTGTTTGAACACCCCATGACATCAAAAATCTTCTCCAGTGCTTTAATCCACCCTTCAGCTAACACAAGGTCATATGATCCTCTGAATGATGGGGGATGTTGCCTCATGAAATGTTCCACCACTGACATGTTCCTCTACAGTTGATCTGGCTGATCTCGTGCATGGATACCACCACCATTTATCGCTTGAGTCAACTGCGCCATTACTGCAACAAACTGTTCAGTTCCAATTCTGACCACCTCAGGATGCTGATTCGGAAGGTTATTTCCTTCTGTATGTTTTCCTAACACTACTTCCCTATTTCCTCTGCGGAAAATCATTCTGAACAAACATGTCTTAGATAAAGCAACATGGTAATCTTCAAATGCTATATCATTTCAAAAAAAATATTTTTGGATAATCATTTAATAGATTTATAACTCCTAAATTTATCTAAACCAACCTCTGCTACTAACTATAAGGCCACAGCCTTAAACCTTACTTAATCATGAGTTATTACAAGATTACACATTGAGGATCTTTTCGGGTTTAGAGTTTTAGATAATTAGATCATAAAACTTGCATTACATTCCACACATAAACAAAGTGGTTACATAAAGATAGTATTCTTTATTTCCATCAATGGAAACATATTTAAAATAAAACATGGATTCTTTCTTGACACTTCCTTGACACTATCATCATATCATGTACCTTTCCCTTGACCTGTGAAAAACATTACAAAAAAGACTTGTGATGAGCATAAAAAGCTCAGAATGGGTTATATAAAAAAAATATCGAAAGGAAACATGAGTTCATATATACATAAGAATGAAATCATACTTTACCCATATAACATAAACACTTTAACATACCTCATCAAATCATGAATAAATCATAGAAATCATAAGACATAAAGGTAACTTGAGGCATTCATAACATTCTTACGTAGGGAGTAACCCTCTTGGTTACGTTTGGAATACCCATCATAGTATATTCCCTAAATCTATTCGGAGAAACCTTAACGTTTCACACCTTCACGTTACCCAATGAATTGGAGTGCTATATCGGGCTCACCCGGCCTTAGTTTATCACAGAACCACCAGTCATCATAATAATGCCCAAGAACCTCAACATAATCGTATAACATAAAACATGAATAAAGGAAACATAACATTTCCACCTTTCAATAACAAGATATCAATTCAACACATTGATATAAAAACATTATGAAAACCATTTTCAATACCAAAATAAAAGAAAATTAAAACATGGTATTTATTTTTATTTTACAAATATGGTATGGCTTGTAGAGGAAGCCGAAACTCAAATAATGGTCACAGCGGCAGAGAAGTCGTTGTCGCCGCATACGTACGACAAAACATTCCCTTTTGTAGTTTAGTAAAACGCTTCGTATAAAAAATATTCCTTTTGGATAAACGTAAAATTCAAAGGGGTTTATACACCATATAAAAGAAGGTTGAGTATAAAACAAAATATGCCTCAATGAAAGGAGATTGAGACGAGTCCCATACCTCGGTTCCGACTTGACTCGGTCGTTATTTAATCTCCTGAATAATAAACTTGAGTTAATTTATACTTGCTTAAGAACCTTTTTCAAGTTCATTATTTCTTTTATATCACTTATTTCCATGTCATTACACTATGTAATTATTTAAGTTAATAACGGTCGTTTTAACGATCATTGGTACTTGAGTAAAAAATAAGCCCTTTATAATTACAAGTTGTTCATGTATCCATTATATCCAGAATGGTATTCATGATTTAGATATCATATATGTTATATATATCTAGTACATGCATGCATTTATAATATTACATAATCATTTATAGGTAAGAAATGAATTGCACCGTTCATGGAGACGGTAAGCCGTACGTACGCATGAACGCTACTTTCATTTCTATTTCATATTTTATAGAATGGAATCATAATGATATAAAGGTATATTATAATTCCAGTGTAATATCATATATAATATCATAAATCCATCCTTTATACTTCCCACATATGGTATTTAACGAATCAAATCACATTGAGGGGGCGGTAGTCCGCACTTCCTTAAATGAAGATATCGCGTTTACCCATAATGGGAACCATAAAGGTATGACCAAAATAAAAAATACATAATCTTAAGGAAAACATAAACATATTATATAACATATATAAATATAGTTACATCTTAATGGCCACCTATGAAGTTGTTAAAATAATGTTGAACAATCATCGTTTCAGGAGGCACAAATTCATCATCCACGGAAACAGTATGTCCTTTAACCATTAGATGTAGGTGTGTGTAACTGTTTCTCGAATAATTCTTATAACAACATCCAAGTATATTGAAGATACTGTAGTTGTTACAAAATAAATGAATAAAAAGAGTTTATGGGGTTGGAGAAGCAAAATAAAACAAAAGGACTCAAGTGAACACAGTACCTTAAAATCGGGTAACTCCCTTTGGTTTGAGCTCAAAGGCTTCCTTAGGAAGCCTTCCTCCCAAAGTGAGGCTTAAAGGAGTAAGAGAGGGATGTGGAGAGACAAAATGGGCAGGGTTTGGCCGAGCCAAAGGCTTTGGAAGTGTGGGTAAGGAGGTATAGGTGGGGGCCATTTATAAGAGGAGAGGAGGGGCACTCTTGGAAAGTAAAGAAATGTTACTTTATTTTAAAATGAGTTTCGGATTCAAAAGGTCCCAAATTTATATAATTAGAGTATAAGGTGATAAGGGTTCTAAATATACCCACCCAATAGGTTTTGGACATGTGTAGGTCTTATATTTTACATTATCTTTCCATTTTATTTAAATCGTCAAATAATGAGGTTATCGCTGCATCATTATGATGTCATAAATAATTTAATTTATTTAATGTCTAAAAATTATAAAAAAAATACTATGATGTATAAAATATTTTTATATTCTCAATGACTATTTATAGTCCAAAATATCATTTATGTAGACAAAATTAAAAATATTTTACTTAGGTGATACATTCTTTGTTACATTTAACATTCTTAAAAAAAATAAAAAGATAAAAAGTCACTTTCTCACAAAAGTGATTTCATGGGGTCCCCAAGTTTGGAAAAAGACATCCCATGGTCGTCCATGAAACAACCAGTAGAATTAGGACACATGTTGGTGTCATTTTTTTATTTTTATGATATTATTTTATTATCCATAACTACCTGATTACTCATTAATCAAGATAATTAAAGATAATTACCGTCATTACTCTTCATAATGTCCAAAAACAAAAGAGTCTTGATTACATAATTTAGACCTTCTGATTCCAAATATGTAATCCATTTTACCAAATTCGAAACACAGAAATTGCAGTAATTGATTTAAAAATAATTCTTGTTGTCAAAATAAATAGCGGGTTTTTTTGAAACAATATCTATGAAAAGTTTGGCATTAGTTTATGACCAATTTCAAAGTGAAATTAATCCTAATGACCACCATTGGATTAAATGGTAAAAATATATTCAGATTACACTTTAAGACCAATTAAAAATATAATCTAACCATATAATTAAATTAAATGAAAAAGAAGTTTTGATGTAAAATGCAGTATTTTTCACTATTCATTAAAAAATGAACATTGTTAGAAAAATACAAAAAATTTATCCAATGTAAATTTCAATGTCCCAATAATAATGAATATGTTTATTTTGACAAATATAGACTATAAAATTGTCTAAATGTTGATTTAAAAATGGTTTTCCATCAAAAGGCAGTAAAATAATCTTTTAAGAATATTAGTGTATTCCATGCTTAAGATTGGATTTATTTTCATTTTAAGCCTCTAAAACACTATCTAATTCATTAATAGACATAGATAAAAATATCTATTATTCATTAATTACATGGGATGTTACAATAATTATACCAAACTTATTATTTCTATGGAGGGTTTATGTTCAGTTTGACTATGGAAAGTGTTGAAGTTGTTCTTCTTGATTATTTTTTGTATTCATGAACTTTCCCTTAAAAAATTCAATTTCTTATGATCATTAGATATTATACGTTTTTTAAATGTCCATATTTTTTTTATTATGGATATGAATATTTCCTAAACTATATATCATTTTACATATAATTTTTTATTATGAAGGTTATTTGAGTGAATATAGAAAATATTTATAAATATATATTTTTTACTCAATAGAGATATTTGTTGATAATGAATAATTTTCATGAATTAAATCAATTATTTTATATATGAGGAATATATAGGACATGTAAGAATGTTTGTGGCCCAAAATTGTATGTATCCTACATTAATCAATAGGTATCATGAGGTGGGTTATTGGTGTATACATATCCATAGTTTTAAACTGTCTTAATATAAGGTCTTGATGGTATATATATATCATGAATCCCAATATTAAGTATTAACTTCATTGATAATTCAGTTATTATTATCAATACTATTGCTGCACTAATATTATCTATAGATTACCTTCAATATCATGTTATTATCTTAATGGAATAATCTATTCATAATTTATTCTTTCTATATTTCTTTTTATTATCATGTTTTTGATTAAATGGAATGTATTTTTAGTTATTTACCTTACCATATTGTTTATGCCTTATTCATTCAAGTTGTATTCCACTACACATAACCCTTATTAAGAATATTATCTCACCCTTATTTTGTTTCTTTACCCCTGGATATGAATAAAATATCATTGAATGATTTCAAGGATAAAAAATATTTACTTTAACTAAGTTTTTCATTTTATGTTTTCATTTTCAATGTGAGATTAAATTATGTATATAGTTTATCAAGAATTCTAAAGTATTAGGTAATTTTGGATTATATCACTTATATCTATCACCAATGTAATAAAGAAACCACCAGATTTGGGATACTGGGATTGGGGACTTTACACTATTAGATGAAGAAAATTTATAATTGTTTTGAGATATACTTGAAGTATTTACCAAATATTTTACATCATGCATCTTAGAAATCTATGATGACTTTCTCTTTATTTCAAAAGGCTTATTAAAAAAATCTATTATTTTTCCTATATTTTACTCTATTTTATGATACCAGGACAATTTAATGGTTAATTATTTATCCTTAATAATTATTTTATTCTCATATTATTCCACTATTTTGTATATTTTAAAATTTTTTACTTTAGGAATCTTGATTTCATCAATATAATCACTTTATAATTTTTAAATTTTATATTTATATTGATTCAGATTCACCACACATTTTTTAAGGATCTGATTTTCTTCTTATGTTCTATGCTTCTCTAAATACACACTTTAATCTCATATTTTTAGCATATGTTTTGTGTAGGGTTTTCTCCCTCCTCACCATTTCATGATATTTAATCATGTTTTTTCAATAAAATCCATGATGTCATTAAATTTTCCAATACCTTTTTCTTTGGAAGGACTACTTTTTTTTATTACTCAACATATTTCTCATTTTCATTCTATGAATTTTTACACATTCTCATTAGACTTATTGGAATCTTTGGAAGTTATTCACTGTTTTTTTCTCCCACGACTTTCTTCATCCACCTCATCTTCATATTCCATACTTTTATTTATAGAAAAATCGTACACAAAGTGTCCAATTTCATCGAACTTAAAATATTTAAGTGAAAACATCCTTTTTTACATACTCTTTACCTTTTTGATGTTTTTAGAGATAAGGGTTGTTATCCTCTTGTATTATTCATAATTTTCTTCTTTTTAATCACATGATTCAATGGATATATCGTATTCTTCATTTTTTACCATGAGTTTTTTCATGTATTTGAATCCCATTTCATCATAATATTTTTTCTTGAATACATATGACCTTATTATATCATTATTGAGGATAGTATTGTGCAACTCATCTAGGAATATGTATTCATTCCCTTTTAGGGATAATATATTTGTATTAAATAATATTGACATATTGACAATCATTTAGCCTTGAAAATATTCATAAAAATTCTTGATGTGACTATCTCATTCACCATGGTAAAATATTCATTGATTAAATCATCATTAATCGTTATGATGTGTTAAAACTTATCTCTACAAATTTGAAATTATGACTCCTTAATTTCAAAACTACCCTCATACATGTTCTTATGTTTTTACCAAATTTCCTTGGATCTTTTTAGTCTGATTATGTTTATGCACACTTTATCTTATAGGGATGATAAAATTTAATTTCTATTTTTCTAATCTACCTTTTGATGTCTCTTGTATATAAATTTCACGGGAGTATCTCTTTCAAGTAGTGAAAAATATATTTTCACAATATCAATGAATTCATGGTATTGGACTAAAATATAGAGTAAAATTATATTCTTCTAACAATGAAAGTTATTTACTCAGTTATGATCACTCCACCTCAATTGAATGAATTTATGTTCTCCATAAATCACTTTTTGATTAGAGTAATATCGCTGACAAAACCTAGTATGTATTGATACCACATTTGGAGCCCAAGTTTAATAGATATTTCATTAAGGTGGAGGGGGTTAATTAAAGGAACATGTATTTAATATTTCACTAGGAAATAAATATTTGTGACCTTTTGAGGTAATTATACACTCTTTTTTTGAATACCCTCTCACCTGATATAAAATTGTGATGAAATGATTTACAAAATAGGGGAAATTTTTTTTATGGTTCAGATTCAACGAGGAATCCTACTCCTTTTTATTTTTATTTTATACCAATACATATATTATATCACTATTTCATGTTTTTAGTGATTAAAAAATCATAAAAATCACACACAATGGTTGATTAGGAATCATTAACATCTATAAAAAGGATAATTCACTTCTAAAATGAAAATAGTGTGATTAATAATGGTATAAATAGTTCGGAAGAATTCATTTGGATCATGGTATGAATAATATCATTAGTGAACTTTATAATATCTCATTATATGAGTATAGTATCTTATTCGCTGAAATGAGGTTTTTTGACTACAAAAGAAATATCTACAATATTTAATGCATATCGACCATCCTCCCTAAAAATTAAAATTGATCAAAGTGTGCATGATACCACTCACACATACCAATGTATTATTATTTATCACAAGAAATCCTAAATATTTCTACAAATATTATCAACTTTACTCAATATAGATGATGAATTTAGTAGTAGAAACATTTCAATCATATCCCCCTTCTCTCTATTCGATATAAAAGTTATTCAAAACCTCAAAGTATTATCAATCCATATATAAATTTATAATAATAATTATATTTATTTATTTTCCACTCTTATATTAACACAATAATTTGAAAATTATTTCCATAAATATTTATGTAAATTTATCATTGATTCCCAGAAAAAATTTCAACAAAAGTTAATGTAATTTGATAATTTCTCCAACATTAACCATGATAATTAATATAAGATAACTACATTTGAAATTCCTACTAATATTTATCTATGATATTCTCATTAAATTACACATAATATTTTTCCTATGTAATGGATTGATGAACTATCAATTACATATTCGAATTTGAAGTCCAAATAAGCATCAAAAACATAGTTTCCAAATTAATATTTAAATTAAATATTTTACAAAGTAATATATATTTGTGGAAACCCTATGTATTTGATTTTTTTATGAGTAAAACTGAATATTTTTATATCTCATTTGTTCCTTGAATTTTTGATGTTCCCTTCCCAAAAAATGCATTATAAGGGTAAAATGACACTTATGATGCTATGAAATGACTCTTACAGAACGCATAAATGGTTCTTACATAGTCGAAAATGACTATCATGATGTTTCAAGGACTCTTATAAAGTAAAAAATAACTCTTATGATATGTAAATGAGTCTCATGAAGTTGAAAATGAGTCTTATATTTTTTATAATAAATCCATTTATATGGTAATGACTCGTATGAATACTATGATAACCCTTATAGAATTCTAAAACGTCTCTTACAAAGGGCCCATATGTTTCCTATAGAGTTTGAAGTGAATGCTAAGGAACTCATGTTACCCTTATAGGAATTTCATTCCTTTTTTGATTATCTACTCTCTAACTAAAGTAAATATTATGGAAAATCACTTAGTTATTTTTCATTACAATTATACTGCACAGAATAAATATAAAATTTACACAAAAATCCTTATGAAGACATATCGATTTTCTTCATCTCTTTTCAAAAAGGTTCTAATAATTCCTAAATACATCAAAAAAATAGATTCCTTTGAACATAATAAATATTTAACAACAAATGTAACCTTCTTCATCATTTCCATAGGGTTCTTCATAATGACTCTTGTATTAATGATTTTTTGTGTATAACATTTGGTGAATATTTTGTGTGCTATATGTTCTATATGTTATGATATTTTATTAGTAGACTACAATCATTATCTATTAAGATTTATGATTCATGGGGTTTTTGAGAGTGATTTTGGATCTTAATATATTTCATGTGTTCTAGGTCATTCTTTTGGGGTAAGATCATGGTTGAAATGTGAGAAATATATAAGATTCATGTATAGTAAAATTGATCAATTTGTGAGTAGGTGGGTTAATTTTTTAGTGAGAATTTTTTATTTTTTAGGATGGATATGTTTAGAAATATGAGATGTGAGGGACCAAAATTTTACTTGTGGTTCTTGTTCTTTTATAGTGAAGGTTTTGGGTTTTTTATTAAAAGGGTCTTATTTGAGAGGTAAAATATATAGTGGGTAACTTTCTGGTAATTATTTATTCATTTAGGTTTATTATATTTTCATGAATGAGAATTTATTGAGAGGGATTTAATGTGAAGATATAAAATTTTAAGGCCATCCATCCATTATGTGTTTGTGGGAGGTGGAGAAGGGGGGGTTGATTAGTTGAGTTTGAAATAAAATTATACATGGAATTCAAATCAAATTATAATGGATTTCAAAATACTAGGATTTTTTTATTCATGGATAATTTTGTTAAATTTTATATATAAATATAGGTATCACCACTAACCATTATGGATCTATCATTGATTCATGTTTTTATTTGTTATATTGTAACAACTTTTTCCATATCAAGATTGGTTGTCAGAGATATTTTTGTATCATAGAGGAAATTGTTGGAAATCTGGTTAGGATATAGTTGATGCTATGGTTTTTGAGTTTTCATTCATTACAATGTAATAATTTAAATTATGATGTGATTAATTTTAAATGGGTGGAAATTAAAAGAAAAGGAAATTGTGGAGATTTGAGACACGATTTCCAACATAATTAATTTTATATAACTCTTTGACTTAGAAAATTATATAAAATGTTATATTATATAAAATAAATAGATTTTATGTCATTGAATTTGAAATTTTAGGGATCATGGGATATTATGGGGATGTGGGTAATTATAGCATGATTTTGGAATCTTAGTTTGACCCATCCATGTTATGCTGCAATGCATTACATTACATTATGACTGTTTTTTCTTGAATTTATTAATAAATATGAATGGATATATATCTTTTCATTCAATTTATTCTTTTATTAGGAAAATTTTAGCAACAATGAGATTTTACTTGATTCTTCTATGTTCGTATTTGATGAATTTTTTGTTATCTACCTTTATAATGCCTAGTCCATATGAATCAAAGAAATCCTTCATTTATTATTTCATCTTATATAATATTCCAATTCCATGGAAGTATATAATAGTATTCATGATTGGAATAAAATGGAAATTCATAGATTATTTATTTTTTGTATTTTATTTGTATAGAAATTGATATTTGAGTAATTTGCATCATTATTTGATAATGTCATCATTCAATTATTCAAACGAGGTAAGTGATTAATTAACTATTTCTTTTTAATTACTATTGATCTTGATTTATCATTATCATAATGTAATTTTTTATTTAAATAGAGGTAAAAAAATTAGAAAAAATAGACAATCTAACCCTCCCATATGGGGGCATGAAATAATCGAGAATAAATTAATTCACTCTAATCAAATTAACCCCCTCGGGCATCACACTGTCCTCAGTATAAAGCCACATGTTCACAAAACCAGTGAAATCCAGTGATTCCAGATAGTCTACTACTTTATTACCTTACCTCAATGTATGTGATACTTTAGCATTTTTTCTGATGATACTTCTACACGTTCTAATGATATAGTCTATCGAACAAGGTTGGTTGACACTACCCTGAAGGAAATTGTGAATGATCAGTGAATCTGTTTTAGCTTTCGTAATATGCAAGCCTCGTGAGTGGAATAATCTGAGCCCTATGATCATTTACAAATATTTCGCCTTCAGAGAAGAGACCTTTCCATGCTTGATCGTAAATTTCATGAAGACGAACCACCATTATCGTGCGCCACCCAACCACCACCCTGAGTACCCATGACACAAGACCTGTATGTGTTGAACTTCAAGTCATTAAATGAAGGCCTATAGAGAACCCATTTGTTCTATCTCTCGCTTCTGGTGGGAGTGCCATCACTGGACCCAAATATGAACCGACACATTGATGAGGCATCCATCTAGTTACGCAAAACCCTGTCCAGGTAAACTAACTAGTTTATCACCCAAATGATAATAACATGATTTGATGTGGTCACCCATTCATACATCATTCTATTCCTATCCGTTTAAATACACCATTAACTTTCCTGTAATAACACCATGCAAGCCAGCATCTCCAGACCTTCTTCTCCCAATCAGTGGTACCATATCTCCAAAAAGTGACGATCTACAGTACTACTCAAAAAAGCGGTGAATTACACAAATTAAACCGAAACCTTACATGCCCATTCACTATTAGGATTTAGATTCATAGAGTATATGGAGGTGATTTTCTTAATTATATAAATAAAACTATAAATCTTGGAGGGAATCAAATTTATTATGGTAGATGTGATACATATAATTAATACATTTTACATGATTTTTATAACACATACTATTATTATAATGGTTTATTAATATTTTGAATGTGATAATAAATTATTATGTGGTCATGTAATAGGGTTAAAATGATTAGATTTATCAGATTATTTTTTAAATAAAAAGTTAAATAATATAAATGAGAATATAAAAATACAATAAAGGAAATGATAATTACTAAGACAAATGGTTAACACAATTAAAAAATTATATTTTAAATTGATTTTGAAGAAGATGATTTTTTCATTGAATATATGTTTTAAATTAAATTTCATGTTGTAATAAATCTTCCAAAAATAATGATTAAATAATTTTTAAAGCAAGTAAGTAATTATGAAATGGAATGATTAATTTGGAAATCGAAGAATGATATAATATGGTTAATATTATTGAATTTTATTATTGATGTATTTTTTTATGAGACTAGTATAGAGGTTATAATACTGTGGTAGAGATGAAATATATAGCATATAAGTTTAAATAACCATGATTTGATGTGGAAACTCGGGTAAGATATGTTTATTTATATATATAATTGTATATTATTTTATTTATTTTTAGGATGATATTGAAATCACTATTTATAAACACCACCAACCATTTCAAATAACCAAACTGATGTACACGTGAGGTTTTAGGTACTGGGTGAACCCACAACATCAAGGATACCATGGGAATATATGTACATCTACCACCACTCTCGTTCTATCCCTTTTAGTTGTGTACATGGTTGGGGTAATAATAGTTGTTTTGGAAATCATATGAGAGGGATGTGTATGTGGTACGATTTGGGCAAACATTTAGTATGATGTGGTATATGGAATTGGAAGGGACGAGAGCACTGATACATATACCATTAATATATGAGGGAGAGTATATCAATGGGGAAATGAGTGAAAAGTATATTTGATGCAATAATTTTATGATTTCATTGTACTTATAATATACAATTAGATTTAAAGAGTGTTCTTGTCATGATATAACTATTTAGATTACATGGGATGAGACAACTTGTCTGTTTCATTGTTTATTCTCTTAATTTTTAGTTTTCTTCTTCTATATTGATATGATAGTTTCTAAGGAGGGACAAACTAAGTATATGTTATGCTCACCAAAATCCAATATATTGTTTTTAATATTTTCATGATAGTGATAGAGATTGAGATAGAAATTACTAGCTTGTAACATGGTGTTTAACAAAAATTAGAGGAGTTATTTTCCACTTTCTAAAGATTTATTATTGCCTTGGTCTTTAAATTTATATTTATTATTCTTCAATGGATTATATTAAATTAAATTCATATTATTATTTATTTAGATAATTATGTTCTATTTTCTTATAATGTCCAATATTGATTGGTGGATATATTTTATCTCTTATGATTAAAGAGGGTAATTTCTCTCCTATGAAATTTTCATACCATAAGTGATAGTCATCAAAAAAAATTTATTAGAGGTGGAATTATAGGGTCACTCTTAATTTTACCTCCTTCTAATGGGGGTCTTGGTGGGGTTGGTGCATGAATAACACATCTTTATTTCTTAGGTATATATTTATTTTAATTTTATTAATCATTAATTTACATAAATTAGTTTTTAATTTAACTTTTTAGTTTGGAGAATAATGAAAAATAAATTTATTGATTACATGGTATATTAAAATTTTGGGAATGACTATTATATCCACTACGAACCTGATGGGGCTTATCGAGAGTGTTGAGTGCCAATCTAGAGGTACTATATGCCTCGAGACACAATTGAAATAATTTTTTTAAATGGGTTTATAAAAAATATTATATTAATGGGTTATATTAAATTATATTTTCTGATATGGGTAATAAGATACATTAATGACATCCAAGAAACCCTAAATTTGGGTACAGGTAAACACAGTTAATGTAAACTATTATAGAATAAAAAACGTGGGTCAATCTTATTACTATAAGTCAAACAATTAATAAATAGGAAAATTCCTTGGATTTTGTAAATGGGATTCAAATAAGATGTATTATGCTCTGGAAACATGAATTAACCTTATTAATTTAATTATTATTTATCTTGAAAGAGTTTCAAAAATTCCTTCCACATAATCCACTTATGCCTTATAATAGGATAACCCGCTCATAGGGTTTTCTATATTCAGTGTATATTTTTAGAATTCATTGATGTATTATTTCTCAATTTTTTCTTCTAGATACTGAAATTTAAAATTTATGTTTCAAATTACAAATTTTATAAAGATTTCAGTTTTTTAATTATTTATAATATTTTTAAATTTTCTTTAATTTTGAGTTTTTTATGTATTCAATTGTTTGTTTTATTTTATTATAGTTTGAATATAGATAGTAAATTTTTATTTCAGTGAATGTTTTTTCATATCATGTTGAAACTTATGAATAATGAAAATACATTTATAAATGAAAATTAGGAATAATAATAAATTTAGATCAACTTGTGAGTGTTTATAGGGTAAATTATTATATTCTATATTGAGTAGTTCATGTTTTTTTTAATTTAATGTAAATTATTTAATGGGTTTATAATTTGAAATAATTATTATCAATTTAATTTTAGATGATTTATTTATTATCTCTCCATTATAATTTAAGTACCTATAGGTCCATAATTAATTTTATATAATACCATAACCTTAGAAACATTACTTGTATCTGAGTACCATTTTAAAAACGAGATATTTCATTGGAGGTGAGACTATTCAATAATAGACCCAATGATAATAAAAATAAGATAAATCAAAGAACACTGATGAAAGTTTCTAGTCTATTCAAGTAACTTTTAAAATGTTTCCACTATATTCAAGTCAGATTATCACCATTTTATAAGCCAATAAGTTGATAAAATCACATAATCATGCCATATTTATTTTATATTTTAATGTTTAATTATTTATTTAAGTGATCAAAAATAATTGAATTATCTATAAATCTCAAATAAAATAACAGAATGATTGGATTGTGATTTATATTGAGTTGATTATCATATGTATGCTTTCATTTATTTATTTTAAATGTAATTATTGAATTATTTTATAATTTATAATAGTAATTATTAATTTAAATATTTATGAACATTGTGTCATCCCCCATTTTATAATTTAATTAGCTACATTTATATATTTAATTTCATTTAGAATTAAGCCCTAGTAACCCTCACTTGTATATGAGTGATTTTGTAAAAAATAAATATTATATAAGAGGTAATGTAGTTAAATTATGGATCCAAAGTTAATAAAAATAAGATGAATCAAGATATAATGGTAAACACTACATCTCGAACCAAGTGAGGCTCAAAAAGTCCCCCATTGGTCTATGTTGATTTTTCACTACTTTATATACCAATAAGTAGATAAAATATCAATAACCATCCATTTTTATTTTAACATTTAATTGATAATTATTTATTTAAGTGATAGAAATATTAGAATAATAAAAAACACTTATATAAAATTGATATTATTTTGATTTAATTTTTTAATGAATATCAAATAATAAATATGAAAAATGGATTAATAACAATGATTTTATGGGTAATTATGTTTTCTAACATATAATTTAAAAATATAGCTATTTTATAATTAGAGTGCTAGTTATATTAAATAACTAAAAGAGTTTTTAATCATAGATATTGTTCAATATTGGAATATATGCATATGAGGATTTATAATCGCTTATATATGAGATTCGAGGAAGTATCACAACCAATAATTTATAGGAAAATTTAATATATATAGATTTTATGGAATATAACATATCTTTTACTTGATGATGGTGATTGGTTGTAAGAATCATTGTTTTTCATATGGCATACTAAATATGGTTTAATAGAACTATATATATAGAAATCTGTTGTTGCATAACACCAACCTAATGCTACATATCAAAATTATGGGAGATTAGTTGATGTAAATTCATTCTTATAATATGATAAAATTTATTATCATGTAAATATGAAAATAAAAAATTTATCTTTAGTGAACCTACCGGGTCTACAACACACTTGGTTCCTAGCCCGACTGACCACAAGTCCTAAAGGGTGTTCCTGATCCCCACAGGATAGAAACCAGATATAGAGTATCTTAGAAATCACTTTCGGAATGAATTTTCTCAAATTATAGATTAAAGATAGAATAACATAAACTTAGAGTATGACATGGTCAATCATTATATTTGGTGTCTATGAATTATCAATATATAAGAAACCAAAGTAACTTAATATTCCAAAAAATTCACCACTTACAACAGAGATCCAACCAATTTTTATGAACATAAAATTTATCCATAAATAGAATGATAAAATATGGAATAATCAGATAAAAATATAATAACTAAAATTATCTACCAGGAAGGATGTCTAGGTCAATACAAAACGAGATAAATACTAAATAAAACCTCAATAAACTCATGCCAAGGCTGATGCCACCACCATGATATCTTCAATTTCTCATCAACACCCAAATCACTCCACATCAGTGTCAAGGAAAAAATCCAAATATAGATGAAAGGAACCTAGAAATTGAAATATATATATGTGAGATAAAAAATCTAGTAGATATATACCTGTTAAGACTATGTAATTCATTTTATAAGGAAATAGATAAGTGATAGTTTGAAAATATAACTAAACAAAACTATTTCAAAAGAAAAATGTGAAAAAAAACAAGTCCATAAACACCTTTAAAACATTAAAATAAAAATTTCTTAATTAAATATTTGAAAAAAATTTCACCAGCCTAATCCATTTCAAAACCATACACACATCAACACTTCTCAAAAACAAATCAATTGTTTTCTTAAAAATAAAAGAAGAATTTTAAAAAAAATTAACCATATGAAGACTTTTTTGAACCAAAATTCCAATTTTTATATCCACCATAAAACCCAACACAAGTGTTTTTAAATTCCAATCAGGTTTTTTAACAAAATATTTTAAAAATATTTTCCAAATTAAAAAAACCAATACATATGGATAAATAATAAAAAAGAAGTCACCACAATGTTAAAAGGCATATAATTAATGAAAGATAAATATAGGTTCCATAATAATATAGAAAGGGTAAAAGATACAATAAAGAACTAGCTAAAAACCCATAAATAAAAATTAAAAAAAATAATTGATTCACAGGATCTACATTGGGATCCCTAATATGAGATACATCTAACTTTATCAATTCATCTTAAATACTCATTTTTGACATATGAATCTTCCAAATTCACAATTCATATAACTATCTCACACAAGACATATTATAAATGGAATACACCACATATCCCTAGTTCATAGAATAACTAAGGTTACAGTATCATTGTGTGTATTAAATAGTGTAATATAATAACAGTTCTTGTACTTAGTACTCGGGTCCCCGTGACTAATAAAGATGCAAGAAAAGTGAACATAAAATACATGATTAACATGAAAGTCACAAAAAATTAATATCCCTCACCCCTAACACCCTCTAAATGAATCTCCCGGTATATCTCATACATGCATTAAATAAACAATTATTTCCCTACAAAAAGCGAGGAACAAAAATCTTACTATGATAAAAAAATAAACAAGAGTAAACTATTCAAGGGGAAATCAAGAGGGTTATTTTTTTTATAATAAACCATTTAAAACCAAGGATCCAACAAGGAATTTAACATAAAACCTTTCCCAACATCTTTTTAAAATTCAAAAAAATACCAATTTATTAATTTCTTATAAATTGGTAGAAATATCACACACTATATAAAAAATTTCAAATCCACCCTTAGAAATATTGCTGTAACTCTTTATAATACAAAACAAGTCCAAATTCCCTCACTTACATCAAATACACTATAAAGGATCCATTAATTAATTTATCACAATTGGTAAAACCTAAACTCATTTTAAACCAACATTTGAAATTCATAAAAGAAACCCTTTCTAAAATCAATCTGGGATTTACTCTTTATTTTAAAAACAAATATCACTTTTAAACATTGTTTTCAATCATTTAAAACCAAAACTAGATCAAAATCCATAACACATCATTTAATCCATTTCAAAAAACTTCAATGGAATTTCATAAATTCATTGCTCATAAAAACATTCCCTTTCAAGCGTGAAAACATGGAATTAAAAAGACAAATCCTTTATGAAACTCTTTAAAAAAATTGAAAAAGTTTCAAATCATCACATGGGTATAAAATATAATCATACCTTTATAAAAATATATTTTGAAAGAATAAGCACACTTTAAAATCCAAAATGAAAGAATTTCATTGAAACACCAACATTAAAGAGGTGGAAGTTGAGCTAAAACCCATCATAACATGTCACATTCAATGAAAAGAACCCAAAAAAAGGATGAAGATGGTAAATACAAACCCTAGACACAAAAAACAACAACATTATATCTACTTGAAACCCTAAAATCAACTAAAAGGGTTCTAAGGTTCATGGTAGAGGCAAAAAAATAGAAAAGGTGTAATAAATAAACAAAGAGAGAAAGATAAGAATATTTTTCATGTAACATCTAGAAAATAAAAAATGAAGGACCAAAAATCAAGAGGGAAGGAGGTTTGAACTCCTCATTGGGATATGAAGTGTAAAACGATTTATATGGTAGAACAAATGGGTGAAAATTCTAATAAATTTAAAGGGTTGTTTTTAGTAAAAATTAATTTTAATGTTATTTTGGGTGGATCACATGGTTTAGTTTTGTGGTTTTATAAACCTTGCACCAACCGTTCATCGGTTACAACCTAGGACAAGAAAAAATACATAGTTCCTTGGTTATAATTCATGGTTTTACCATCCATGAAGAATCCATGAAAAGGGTTTGTGATCATAAAAACCCCCAATACATGGGAACCACATGGTTATTCCTAACTGTGTGAGTAAATTTTTAACCCCTAGAAAACCTCCAAAACATAAAAAAATACAGAACAGAAATCACTGGGATGTAGAAAATCCCAATATAAGATAAAATAAAAAATTAATTTCTATAGTGACATATTGGTATCACAATTATTTCCACCATTCCACTTTCCCCCTAGAAAGTATGTGGATGAAGATGGATGGCAATAGAAAACAAAAGAACAAAATAGACCAAATTCAAGAGGATCACTCAACTTTATTTGACCTCAAATCCAACCATCCACTATCCAAAAAAATTATTGAACCAATCATCCAAAAGATTCTAAAACATATCCAAGCATAACTAAAATAGGAACCTCAAACAAGAAGTCCTAAAAATCAAAGGTGACCTAAAATGGAAAACTCACCATTTAGATTAACTTGAACACATTGGAATACAATAAATATACCTAGAGACACATCCTTAAAATAACAAATCAATCATGGGAGAAACACAATATAAAACCATAGTCAATTTCAAACACAATGATGGAAAAAAACCATGAGTAACCTCAAAATAATGACAAGAACTATAACTTGGTCTAAAACAAAACTAGATAACCTAGGTTCATAAATAATATAAACCTCACTCGGTGGATCCAAAATGGAACAATAAAAAAATAATATTTTAAATCATCTCAACTACTAGGTTTCCCACCCCAGTTATACATTCATGCACCCAAGGCCTTTCTCATGACCAACCAATGATCACCATAAATACTCAACACAAATAGAAGGTAAAAACCACCAATCTCAAGAGGGGTTTTACCAAATAAAGAGACACTTAAAAAAATCATATAAAAATATAAAAGAACTAGTAAATCTAGGTAATCAACCTCAAAATCCATCTATAATGGATATTCAAAAAATGAACATGGTAAGATAAAAAATGACATTTAAAGCCATATATAAGAACCATTTCAAACAGGCCATACACTAGATTACAAACAAACAATAACTAAATCTCTAAAAGAAAAACCTATAAAGAACCAAACTTCTCATACATATATATTATATCATAATAGATGAATATTCATTACAATAAATAATGATATATTCCATTATCATATAGTTCTAGTTCTTTTAGAAACTTGGATACATAAACAACTAGTTCAGAGGTGAACTGCATCATATCCAACTATTTTTTTCATAGTTGTCACCCTTCTTAGACATATCATACCTAATACCATTTCCCTAATATAGGAAAAATAAAAATAATAAAGGTTGATATCATATTCTTAGTAAGGGTATAAAAGGGATATATTAACAAAACAAGAATATAAGAGTATGGGTTATAAAGGATATTTTTTTTAAAACATATCATGTATATCATAGATCATAAACATGAGTCATGGGATAAATCATGGTAGTTCATAAGACATGAAAAATATTTTAATTAAATAACTTGAGTCATGATAGCATAAAATCATAATAATATATAGATTTTTGGCACACATACATGCATAGAATATCATTTATTTAGTTGTCAAGGATTACTTCTAAGACTATCATAGTTGAATGGGTTCACTCCCCAAACCATCATAGTATCCAAAGATCACTCCTAAGAATAACATAGTGGACAAATTCCATTATAAAAATTGGTTTAAGACCCATTTAAGACCAATTTATCTCAATATATATATATACATTAAACCTTTTTTATTAGTATATATATCAAAATTTTCTCTAAAAAATAATGACTCTATATCTCTAATTAAAAACATTTTTGCAGTTAACTACAAATCATGTTTTGGGTAATTTTTCTAATGAAAATTCAGTTTTCATGAGGAATAATATATAAAAATTTCATTTTGAATGAGAAAACATATTATTTCCTTCTTGGATGCATCATTATAAATTTAAAACCTTTCTCCACTGTTGGGTAATGTAATCAAATATTTTCTAAATAATCTTCACTTTTACTACTAGAATATTTCCTTGTATTAATGTACATAGAGGAACTTATCTCCCTTCTAAGTTAACTTAGTGAGTGGATTAAATAGTTGTTTTAGATTATCTAAAAACCATTTATAATATCTTGAAAAACCAAGAAATATTGAAAACCTAGTTACCATGGTTCGTCTTGGAAATTATTCAATAGATTCCATCTATGGTGGATCCATTGATATATACTATCATGAGTTTATATGAAAAAAATGAAACATTTGTCATCCAAAAATTACACTTTGTAAAAATTTTATACAGTTTATCCTTCCTTTGGGTCTTCAGTAAAACTCTTAAGTAATATCCATGTCATCTCTAAACACTACCGCAAACTAATCAAGGTAATCTCTAAAGACCCTTTTCATTAAACCCATGATGATGGTGGGAGAGTTAGTAAGACCAAATGGGTTCACTATATATTCATATTTTCCATACCTTGTACAAAACACTACCTTGGGTATATATTCTTTATTGAACCTCAATTTATGAAATCTAGAATGAAGTTAAATCTTGGAAAATTATTGATCTCTAAAAATTTGATTAAACAAGTCATAAATATTGGTATGTGGATACTTATTCTTGATTTTGATCATGTTCTGCTCTTAATAATCAATTCAAAGTGGTAACAATCCAACTTTTTATAAAAAAAGAATAGTTACACCTCAAGGTTGCACACTTTTCCGAATGAATAACTTTTCAAAATTCTCAAATAGTTTCATATTTATTTCATAAAACTCAATTAGTTACATAATATTGTGAGTCCTATAAATAAGTGTAACACCATGTTTTAGTGCTATTGATAAATCCACTTCACAATTTAGTGAAAGACTAGGAAACTCTTGTGTAAATTCCTCAAAAAACATGAGCAAAATATGAATATAATTGGTGTTGAGTTTCTCCCCAACCAACTGAGATAAACACCCATTTTTAATGGGAATGAAGACCCATACAACATATTTGGTTTCCATTAGATGTTCATATTTATCATCACACTGATAGATGATCATGGGTTGGTTTAGAATATAAAACATGACTTCTCTTCCTTAAAAATTGATATGGAATTTATGTAGTGAAATATAATCCATGATTAAGACTAAATAAAATTCAACAAGAGGGAGAATAACACAATTTCTAAGAAGCACATTCCCATAAACTAAAACTGGAGAAGAATAATAGTCTTGAGATGCAATCATCATACCATTAGGGTTTTTCTCACAACTAATTCAACATCTAATTGGTGGGGATATGAATTAAAATTCCTAAATAATTATCATGATATAATTATATTAACATAAATAATCTAAAATAACATGCCTCAATATTTTAGCATACATGTCCCCACCCCAAATTCATTGTTTAATCTTCAATCCCTTTTAAAATACAAAAGGTTTTAATAACAATAATGAATCATTAATCGAAGTCATTAAACATGAAAAATAGTTCATACTATGTCTAAATCAGGAAACATTATTTTCAATCTATGATACCTTAGTCTTATCCCAGACCATTCATAGTCATCATTTATTAAAATCCTTCATGATTGTTCAAAAAGTGTTTTTGAACTTCCAAAACATATCCCCAAAAAGTGTCAAACTAGATGTGAATAAAGGCCCATTTTCGTTCACCAGGTGGTGATTGAGTCAAATCCAAATACACTATTTAAAGAGTTATTACCATTAGGTATAACTATTTTAGAGCCACATCCACTTGTAGTATCCATACATGGATGAAATTTCTTGGAAACCACTCACTGTATCCTTCACCAAAAATCGAAGTCATTTTTCTATACATTTACTTATACTTATACATATCCCAAGGTTTCCCACAAAATATTTCTCATTATAGTTTCTATATTTTAACTAAAACTTACTCTAATTCCAATTATAAATATACAAACTTCACATACATACATTTTAAATCATAATAAATAAATATTCATTGTGTAACATAAGGATCTCATCCAGAATCATATAGGTCTAGTGACTTTGGGAACATGGATATATAAATATATGGTTCATAGGGGAACTAAAACATCTCCCACTAGGTTCTTCATAATACTGATCCTTCCTAGACATATCATACATAATACCTTTCTTCATAATCTATGGAAAAGAAAAATAATTAAGGGTGAAATCAGTTGGTTAGTAAGGATAAATAATGGAGATATAAACATTACATGAGAATAAGGTTATGAGAATAAGGAAATAACATTTAAAAAACATACCTCCCATATCATAGATCATAAAAGAACACGGTCCATAAGAGGATAACATTTAAATAAGACATATATTTTTGGAATTAACATAAGAATAAAATATAATTTCCTTAGTATTCAAGGATTACTACCAATGCAATCATAGATGAATGGATTCACTCCCCAAACTATCATAGTAGTTAAAGTTCACTCATAATAGTATCATAGTAAAAAATTTCCTTTACTGAACTCAGTTGACTACCCATTCCAGACCTATTTACCTCCTGAAATATTAATCTTTACCCAGTTATTTGGAGGGAGTTCTAGGTCCCACCCATCCTTTATTATAACACAACCACCACATTTTTTTGTAATGTAACCCCCATCACATAATTAAAACCACATATAAGTTTTCTACAAGATCATAAAACATTAATCCTATTAGAACAATTGAAAATAATAAGGATTTATAACACATTTATCATATTATAACCCATGTAAATAAATAGGATTCATAACACATTTATCATATCAGGTCCATTAAAAGAAATGGGTTTCATAAACATTTCTTCAAAGCATATCCCCTAGAAGAGAAATTAGTTTTCATAAACATATTTCCATAATAAAAATAAAACAACCTAATAAATAATAAATATGGTATCATTGGATCATATACCCATTAAATTTTAATTAACATCAAATCATTACATCTTATATGGAAAATTATTTTGAAAATAATATCACTGGGAATATTTATTGAAGAAAATAAACTTTATTTTAAAAAAACATTCTAAAACTAGAAATTTATAAAATATAATGGAAATAATTTTATTTGAAATTAAACATTAAAAATTATAATGGAAGCTTCAAATAATTTAATTGTCATGATGGCTAGAAATTCTATTTATACCACACACTTTAAAACAAATGTTTATTTCACATTTTCAGTAAAGTCAAAAGTACCTCAATTAAAAAAATGAAAAGAAGATTAATTTAATTTTTTTTTTCAAAAACTCAAACATGGTTAAGGTTTTTATTAAAATATAATTTTATATTATAAAAAAAATTATTTGTAACATTTTTATAAAACTTGGGCATGTAAGAAAAAATATTTCTAAATAAAGAGATAAATAAAGTCAATTTTAATTAAAAAATTATTTTGATATATTAAGTACAAAAATATAACAAAATAAAAGGGAAAAATTATTTTCATGAAATAAATATTTGATAATAAATTTCACGTGTTTATAGAGATTTATATTAATATATCTCATCATCATAAGATTAATCATAAATAATCTCAATAAAAAATAGATTGTAACATAAAGTCATAACCACTGTGGTATCTTTTGAAATGTAAGACCCATAAAATAAATAACCTTATATGGATATTTATATCCCATAATTTTTATTATAAGATTCATAGAATAAATTTATGTTATATATATACACCACACAAACGAAACTAGTGGGGTATAAGGCATGTGTCAAATAAAAATTAAATTGAGATGAAAATCTTGTATCTTATGTATCAAATTCTTTCACACACATTTGAAACTTATATATAGTAAATAAATATTTTTATAAATATATTATAGAATAATATTTTAATATATCAAACTATATATGATATACCTATGGCCTTTAATTACTTATTTATTAATACTTCCATGTTAAAATTGGGTTCCTGGTAATAACTGCTTTATTTCTTCATGTATGTTTGGATTTGGTATTTTGAGTCTTTTTCAATTTATCATGGTTGTATAATATCTATAATTTTAACAATGATATAAATATTATATATTTTAATTACATATTAATCCATTAATTTTTTAGGTAATAAATGAATTACACAATTCATGGAGATGGTATGTCGAACGTATAGTTGAATTTTGTTTCCATTTTATCAATGGTTGTTAAGAAAGGAAGGTAAATAATATATCACCTTTAATATATCATTTTATGTCATAGATATCACATATTTTCATTAAATTAATCCTTAATTCCTACCATTCATAATATAAGTGAAAAATAAATCACATCATTGTGTTAGGCGGGGTAGTTCGTTGTGCACATGAGCGATGTTATCATATTCCCATGGAATGGAATGTAAGAAGGTATATGTGATATTATAATTAAAGAGGTAAAATTATGTCATAAATAACATATAAATATATTAAATACATTATTATATCTTGTCGTGAGAGGCAGTGATGGAAAATAAATTACATCTGTTTGTGAGACGGTAGTCGTCCACAAAAATGATCGACTATTTCATTTCCCACTTGATGGAATAAGAAATAGGTTTAGGTCATAAAATTAACATAATAAAATATAATTATATTTTATATAATTATATTATTATATCGTCATGGTAAAATGGGGTTAAAGGAGTTGTATGAAGAAATAAAATGAAAACACATGGATGGTGATTATAACTCTTCTTCAGAGAACCCCGTTAGGTTTACACCTAAAGCCTTATTAGGAGAGTTTCATAATCAAAATAAGGCCTCTAGGATGTGGGTATGGAATTTATTAAGATATATGGTTTTTCATTTTCTCAAAAAAATGTTTTGTAAGTGTGAATATGAGAGGAGATGGGGTGGCCTTTTATAAGAGGGGGAGAGTACACATTTGGAATGTTTGAAATGAAGAAAGTGTACCCATGTTTTAAACATGAAAGTGTATAAAAAATGGTTCATTAACAAAAAATATATGATATAATTTCTAAATATGGCCATTAAATAGAATTTGGATATGATTCTGTATCATTTAATCTCTTTTTTAGTTTTACCCCGATAAACCTATTTTACCCTTAACCACGATAATTAATTTTTACAGATTTTACTACTCATTTTTACCAAAAATTATGTTGAACATATTATATAATATTAATTATTATAATTTTAAATGTGGAATTAGTTTTTTTAATTCCATTCCTATAAGTGGAAAATTTTAATTTAAAATGAAACCCACTGACACGATGAAACCCAATTTACCAAAGTAAACTTTTCACAAGAATATGATGTTTTATTATAAAAATTCAATATGATCTAAATTAAAATGAACTATAATGGTTTAATAAAAATATAATATAAATAATTATAATTTATAACATTCGTAAACAATATTGAACCTTTTTAATTCTTTAAATAAAAAATCAGTTCTTAATAAAAATCATTATTTTCACTATTCAATGAAATGTTAATTTTTTTATAAAAATATCAAGTCTTCAACCTAAGAAAATTTTGACATGTTGATTGAAAAAATTATGTTAACCATTTCAAATAAAAATTAATTTTTTTTAAAAAAAATAAATTTTTTCCACAAAGAGGAAGGTTTTTAAGAAAAATTTATTTTAGAAGAATATGAAGACCTTAATAAAATTAAATAGTTTTTTATAAATATATTTTAATTTTATAAAAAATTTAAATTTAAATTTCAAAATATTGTTGTTTCTATTCATACATCCATTTTTGATAGCTAGTTTTTAATGGCTGTATTTAAATAATAATAATAATTATAAAAACTGTATATCACTATTCATTAAAACTCAGTTTTGCGTGTAACGCAATATTTCAAAGAAAATAATTTTTTTGATTTTTTTTCATAAAATATCAAGGTGTTACATTATAACCACTTAAAATGAGTTCTTAATTGATTTATTTTTTTAGTTTCACATAAAAAATAAGGATACATCTTCCTTATTACGTCCTCCCATTCCCACATAGTTTCTTCAAATTGGTGGTTTCACCCCAAAATGTTGACCATGTGGGTTGTATTGTTTCTTAAAACTTTTTCTATATGATCTATAGAGTCCAATAGTTAATTATAGTAAGAAAGTTCATAATCTATATTTATAACCTCTATGGTTATTACATGTAAAAGATCAGGTATGCACTTCATCAAGAAGGATACATTGAACACACCCTAAACCTAAGAGAGGTTTGCTAGAAGTAAAAATTGGAAAGCTATGATCCTTATATAGTAAATAATTTAAAATTGAATTATATAATTATGTATTATTTAACTATTATTTCTAAATATCATTACCTTTTTCAATGGTTAAATTATTAGAAACACCCTATCACCATCTTGAAATATCAGATCACGCCAGCAATTTTTGGCATAATTGTTTTTCCATATTTGAGTTTTCCTTATTTGTTTCTGAATGGAAGTAAACTTTTATACCATTTATTTAACTATCTCAAGTCCCAATAGATTTATTTATCCTAATTCATCCTAATAAGTTGGAGTTCTACACTTATTTCTATAACGGTATTCATAAGGATCCATGTAAATGCTCAAGTGAAATATATTGTTGCAAGAAAAATCGAGTAAAAGAATTTTTTGATCCCAACCACCTTTTAAATACACATAACAAGATCTCAATATATCCTCTAGGGTTTGAATAATTCTCTCATACTATCCATATGATTGAAGATGATAAGCAGCGTCGAAACATAACTCTATATCAAGATATTGATGAGTAATTCACCAAAACATTGAGGTAAACCTTAGATCCCAATTAGATACAATTGAATGCAGTACTCCATACAACCTTACCAATTTTTTAATTAATATAATGAAATATTATCCAAAGAGTAATCTTCTAGTATAGTAAGGAGGTTTTATGAATCTGTAATGTGAATTAATAAAACCCATATACCATTGTTCCCTTTAGATGTTTTGGGGAATTCAATGAAAAAGATCCATAGTTATGTTTTCCCATTTCCATTCATGTAAGGGTAATGGATGAAATACACTATGAAAATTTTTTCCCTTAGTTTTTACTTGATTACATACCAAGCAAAAAGATATAAACTATGCAATATCTCTCTTCATTCCATACCCCATAAATACTCTTTATAATATCTATACATATTTTTTACTCTCAAGATGAATAGTTAATGAAACATTGAGCTTCCTTTAACAACTCTTTCTTCAAATCAAGTATGTATGGAAAACATACATGGATATAGAGCCTTATCATTCCATCATGATAATATTTAAACACAAGAACATTTCTCAACTTAATTTCCAGCTCCATATCATCCTTATACCCCTCTTTTATCCTCAAATAGATAGATGGTAAACACTTATTTGAAAAAAATAATATTTCTCCCATAAATATTATTTACATATCCATCCTTTTTAAATCCAGAAATATTGTATTTTTTCCTCAACTTAGATAACTACTATGATCCTTTCGACTTAAAGCATCTTTGACCTTATTCTCTTTCCTTATACAGTAATGTATAGAGTAGTCCTAATTTTTAGTCAGAGTGAGAATCTCAAGAGGTGGGTTAATTGAGTAAACAATAATTTTTTTGTTAAAAAATTTTAAATTAACTCCCTCAGTTAAATTATGAATAGACTAGTTAATTAAAATATTTTATTGATATAAGTTCCAATCTTTTAAAAGATTTCTAAAAAAGTTATTAAGTCTCAGTTAAAAAAATATATGGAAATTTATTTAACTTTTTAAATAAATTTAATTAATAAAAAGATAATATAAACACTAATTAAGATTAACTATCAAATTAGTGTTTTTATATATAGTTTATATAAAATTTAGTATAAATATTCAAAATAGAACAAAACATAACACACAACACAATTATAACAACAGGTTTATTCTAAACACAAGACCTAATCCCCCAAATTGGAAATCACCCATTTCTAATAAGGTTATATAAAATTATCTTGATCCACATCCTTGATCAAGTTTACATATAATCTTACTAGTTGTACAAGCCATGTATTGAACACTTCCACAAAACTTGTAGGAATAAAATAAATAAAAAACACACAAGGACCTCTTCTAAAACATAGAGAGTAAAAAAATATAGAGAGATTTAATAAGATATCATGTATCTTCTAGTTATAGTATTGTATATAGTGTGTGTTTAATAAATAGAGTAAGCCACACACTACACAAAATGAAAAGGGAACAAAAAACGAGGAAGTGTAAAGAAGTTGAGAATGTGGTGTTGCTTGATATGTTGTACTCTGAAATATTGAAACTCTTATAGTATATATTGAATTAGAGATTGAGTTATTTCTTAGGAAAATATAGTAATTTTTTATTGTATGAAATGTTATGAATGGTTGATATGATTAACTCACCCATAGTAGATTATAGGCAAGATTCACTTTGTGAAGTACATAATAAGTGGAACACTTTATCATCCATTTTTACTTAGCTAGTATGCATGAATTTTTTCAATTATAATGGCAGATGAGGGTGAACTATTTGAATGTATATTATTGAGAAAATTTGGACCATTTGAAGAATTTTTTTTTGGATAACCTGAAACCTCATACTCTGGTTTGACATAATATTTCATGGTTTCTACAATAGTTTAAGAATAATCATTAAGATAATAATCATCATTAAATATTATATTATAGCTTTTAGAAAAATTTTAATTTAAATATCACAAAAATAGTGATTGTGAACCTTCTATAGATGAGACAACTCTGGCAGTGACTTAAGCTGGAAATGAGTTAAGTTGGTAGTGATTCAAGAAGTTGGTGAGTCAAGATTACAATAGGTCATCTAGTGGTAGGTCTTCATTAGTGGTGAATATTTTCAGAAGTGAATAATCTCAGTAGTGTATCATCTTCAATGGTAATTTGTCTCAATGGTGGCTCATCCCAATGTTATATATTTTTAACACTTTTACAAAATTCATGGTGGTAGATAAAGCTTGAGAGTAGGTCATCTGGATGTGACTTAATTCTATCGGTGAGTCATCATCAATGGTAACTCCTTTATAGTGGTAGGTCTTTCCGATACATATATGACTTTCTATCACGATGGCAACTCAACTTCAATGGTAAGTCATTTTTGTTCTTAGAAAAATATTCAACAATTTTCCTAATATTATAAAATTCTATCATAAAACCTAAAACTCATTAAAAACATAATAAGCTTGATTTTGTAAAAATTAAGACAAGGGTTCCAACAAAATCCCCCTTTAATATGATTATAAATCATAGATTTTATAACCATGTAAATAATACACTTGGTCTTAAAATAGATATAGTTCAAAATTTATTTATATAGGTATAACACTATTAAACGCTAATGTGAGTGTTTAAATAAAATGTGTATCTTAAATTAAAAATAGTATCAATTATATTAAGCCAAAAATAGTATAATAGGTAGTTAATAAAGATGGTATCAAATAGATAAAATTAGAAAGGTTTTTATGAGAAATTAACATAATTATAAAATAAATACCCATAATTAATAAAGGTTCTATTAAAGGAATAACGTAACGGCGGCGGTACTGTTGATTGGTGGGGACTGCAGTGGCTGTAGGGCACTGTGGCGGCGGCGGCACTGTTCGGTACTGTAGCAGCTTAGTTACTATTCAAAGAATGGGATTTGGGCCAAAAATTTGGGCCTACGGGCTATGTAATGGGCTACAAGCCCACTGGGCCTTCGGGCTATGTAATGTTTCTCCCACTACCCAGTTCAAAGATGTATTTTCTTTTCATTATTAATAAAAAAGAGGCTTCGGCCCCAACCTTTAAAAAAAATAACGTAACTATAAAAAAATAGTAATGATGGTATAAATATATAAAATCACTATAAAATAAAAAATAAATTCCATATTCATTATCCCCATTTTTTGATTATAAAAAAGTTTAAATAAAAAAGGTAAATTCAAAGAGACTAAAGATAAATTATATAATAATTTCTATTATGGACATAAAGAATAAAAATACATTAAAAAATAAATAGAACCAAAAGTAAAAAAATTACCTATAAAATACTAAATTTCTAATCTCAATACATATTAGGATGGGTTTTTGGAATAACATATGGATTTCTATTTCCTTTAATAGATCTTGAGGGTATATTTGTAGAAGCTGACACAACTATAGTTGAGGCTCTAGGTATAACATGTAGTTAAATATGATCTTGGATAATAATTAGCATAGGATGCTGAAAATATTCATTGGGAGTTAGGATAAAAGGATGAAAATGAGAATTTTATGGTGTAATGGGATCTTGGGTAAGACCTACTTTGAACATATCTATAGTAGAATACATAAGAGTGAGAAGAGTAGTCACAGAAATGGAATCCTGAGACACTACTATAGTTCTATATAAATGCAGAAATGGATTTATTAGATTGATAAAGTCCTTGAAAATACTTTCTCCCCTTTCCATGGAAATGAAAAATCCATTTTTCTCCACCATAAAAAATGATCATTGAGGTCATCAAATTCAGCTAATTAACATGTTCCTTAAAGGCATAAGTAACTAGAGGCATCCTGAGGTTCTCAACATTGAACTTTAAATGAGAGTTCATCTCATGCTTATTATAGATCCTTGAAAGGTAATACTTTACAAGATTATTTATTGTATCCCTATCATATCTAACCTCACTTATACATTCAATGAAAATATTATAGACATGATCACTATTTTTCCTAATCTACCTCAAACAATCTCAAGGGATATTTGGAACATCACCTGAAACATTTTGAAGATCTTGCCTAACCACTAACTCGATAGTGACCTTGGATTATCATATATGGATATTACATCAATATAGATGAAAATTCATCATATTAAAAAAGTATATTCCAAATATCCATAATAGTTTATTATCTTTAGAAACTAGGAAAAAAATATTCTAACTTGGTGAAAGATCTTAATTGATTCCCAAGAAGATCTGACCCTTTATTACTTATACTTAAAAACATTCTTCATAACCTATGGAAATGAAACATAAAAAGGGGGGGATCTTAACTGATTAATATAGGTAAATAAATGATGTGTGTAGTCATTACATGAACATAAGGTTATGATAACATGAGAATATCATTTAATGGTTATAACCTACATATCAAATATCATAACCATGAGACATGGAATAAATTTTTTATGTTCATAAGTAATGAATCATAAGTAAGTCAAGAGAATAATCCATGAAGTCATAAATGAGGAATAAGATATAGAATTTTTGGTATACTCATAAGCATATAAAATATTAGGTCAAGGCTACCTACTAAGAAATTCATAACTTGTTAGGCTTGGGATACAACCCGTGTACCTATATCGGGCTTGGGATAACAACCCGTGTACCCTCTTATTTTTGGGCTTGGAATTCAACCCGTGTAACCTCTTGTTTTCAGCCTTGGGAAAATAATTTTGCACCCTATTTTTTAAAAAAAAAATTGGTCTACAACCTATGTACCCACTAATTTTTAGGCTCAGCCTAAAACCCATGAACCCTCTTATTTTCTATCTTGGGCTACAACCCATGTACCAAATTGTGTTTAGTCTTTTTCTAAGGCCTAGGTACCCTCTTTTTTTCAGACATGGAATACAACCTGTGCACCCTTTTTTTGGGATTAATATTTAACCTATATACCTTCTTGTTTTTAGGTTTAACCTAAAGCCTAGGTACCCTTTGAGATAATATATCACTTAACATTACCAAATGCATTGGAGAGAGATACAGGTCCCACCCATCAAATAATAAAATTATGCATACATGTACCAAAGGAGAATAATAATTTCAACATATAATGACCCATAAAAACATATGGGTCTCATAAACATCATCTAATAACCCATTAAATGAAATGGGTATCATATATATTTCATCATATCATCATCCATGGAAAATAAAAAGGTCTCACAATAATTTCATCGAAGAATATCCCATGAAAAGAAATGGGCTTCAAGAGTATATGACTCATGGAAGAGAAATGGGTTCCATAATCATCATTTTATCTAAACATAAACCATTCAAGGAAGAATATTAATGGTAATGTTGGATCATATAACCAGTAAATAATAACAATAACAAATTATTTTAACTTACATGGGGAAGTATTTTGAAAGATCGCATGAAACATTTCTTAAAAAAATGGATTTATTTGAAAATACATTTAATAAAACCATTTCAACATATTTTTCTTATAATGAAATATTTGTAATTTTATTTAAAACATTTTTTGAGGAAGATATCTTTTCCTCTATGAAAAAAATATTTTTATAAAATAAATCATATTTAAAACCTTTTTCCTTTAAAATACCATTGAAAAACCTATAAAGTAATATTTAAAATATTGTGAAACCTTTTTATTTAAAAATAATTTAAAAACATAAAAATAAGTCTAGAAATAATTTTTCAAACCATTTTCAATAAATTGATTAGAAAACTTAAAAATAAAATTTGAAAACATTTAATTCATTCTCTTTGAAAACAACCATTTGAAAACATAGAAATGATGTTTTAAAAATCAATTAAAACTTTTTTTTAACATAAAACATTTTTAAAAAACATCTTGTTTAGAAAAAAAATTAAAACCAATTAATTTCCATAATATTATAAAAAATAGTTTTCATAAAAATAAATCTTTTAATCTCAAAAGAGAATATTTAATGGAAGGATGGTCTTGAGAAAAGATAAATTCGTACGTGCCCAACATTCTTTTGGATCCATAAGTGTTAATAATAGTTACTCAATTGGAAAATGACAAGACGATTCCTTTTTAATTACATTTAAAAAGGTAAAAAATGGATACAAATTTCTTTTAATCATTATATTATAATATTAAAACATTTTTGAGTTTTTTTGTAAAACATGGTTTTGAAAGAACACATATTTCTAACCAAAAGGTGAAATAAAGTTGTATTTTCATAATTGTTTTATTTACTGTCTTATATACTAACAATTTAAAAAATGGTACCATTAAATGTATATAAAATAAATAAACATAGTATGATAAAAATCATTTGTGAACTTGAGATATGGGTGATATGATTTCATAAATGGAATCATAATTATAAACAAACCCGATAAACGATGAGATTGAAGAAATAAATAGTTACCACATTGCTAACTTTGAATCATAATAACCATGAAATAATAAAATCAAATGAATCATAAAATATGATGAAAATAAATATATTCATGATATAAAATTTCAATGTAAATTACGTACACCTTATAGAATAATATATGTTCTATACATGACATGTATCTCAAAGAATGTAAATTGAGACAAAATTACTTTTCCGATTTGGTAACTTTTGAACCATAAACCCCATGAAAGAATGATCATAAAATTAATATGTAAATAACCATAAATTTAATTATAAGTATAATAAAATAAATTCATGGTCATTATATACACTAAATAAAATAAACAATTGGTGAACATGGCATGCATCTCAGAGATATAAAAAGGGAGATGAGAAAACCCTTATTACTTGAGAAACTTTTGAATCATGATCCCCACAAGAGAATAACATAATTTATATATTTTAATATCATTAATTAAATTAAATTAATTATATTAACTTTCGTAGGGAATTATATAATCCACACAAAATAAGGAAGGGGTAAATATGGAATGTATCTCACAACAGTAAAAAGTTAGATTAAATCCCCTTACCATAAGTATTGACTTCATTCGTACAGATTAAAAACTAATATATAAAAAATATAATTTTATTATAAATATAAAACATAACCATATAATTATATATAATACAATATATGATTTTATTATGACTTTATATTAACAATTTATTAACAATTCCATGTAAAAATTATGTTTCAGGTAATATCAATGTTGTTTTTCGTATATGTTTTGACTTTTTATTATTGATACTCTTACATAGATCAAAATTTAATTATTTAAATAAGTTTAAAAATTATATAAATATCATATATATTCATTATATAAATAATTATAATAATCTTTAAAAGACAAAATCATGAAATGAAATACACTGGTTATGGAGATGGTAGGTCATATGTATGCATGAACGTTGTTTCATTATATTATCGTATTGAATGAAATAATGTATATGATATATATATATAACATAATTCCAATATAATTAATATTTCATATATATAAGATAACTTTACTAGATCCATCCATAATACATTCTATGTATAGTGTAAATGAATCACACCGCTTTGAGGAGGTGGTGGTCCACAATTACACAAAGTTGTCGTACTTACAAAAAAATTAATGAAATAATGTGTTATATAATAATTATATAAGATTAAATAAATAATAAATTAAATAAATATCATATAAAAGTTTATTTTCCATCATAATTCCCAACTATCAGAGGTGGTAACGGAAAAATGAACAACATCATTTCATGAGGCGATTGTTTGCCTTACAAAAAAATGGAATGTTCTTTACCCATTAGATGGAAGTGTGTTTAAGTGAAGGCCAAACCCTTAAAAAAATTTAGTATATTTAGGAAATTTGTTTTATTATATGATCGTGTAATAATGATAATTGGAAATAAGGGGAATGAAATAAAACTATAGTGGTCATTGAAGAAGGTTACCTCTTTTTCGGGGAACTCCTTTTGGTTTCCTTAAAAGGACATCTATGTATTAATCTATTCCAAAATTGAGGATTATAATATTGGTGGAGGAATTTTTGGAGCTTATTTGAGATTATTTTTGGGTGACCATAATTCTTTGAGAGGTTTGAATAAGTGGGATGGGTGAGTTCCTTTTTATAGTGGAGTAAGAGTTACATTCATGGAAATTTTTTAAAATTGAATTACACCAACAGTTTTCCAAGGGAATGCGGATCAAATAATAAAAAAATTATATATAAGGGAGTATGGTGTCGAAATATGTCCATAAAATGGATTTTTACTATTTTATTGGTCATTTTGGACATAAATGGTTAGGTTTAGTCCCTTTCTAAGCTAATTTTTTTTCTTAATCACTGTAATTAATTTTGATCACTTTTACTAATATTAAAAAAAACTAATTTGAAATTATTATAAATTATAAATTAATCTAATCCAAAATATTGAATCCATTATTATAAAATCGAAAAATATGAGTTTCTGAAATAAATTTAAATATAATTTCATAGATGGGATGACACAACAAGGTTTTAAAGTAAAAATGTTCCAATGTTTGGTAAGTTTTTATATCCAATTTAAAAGTGAAATTGATTAAAATAACCTAACATGGATTAATTTATGTATTATTGAAAAAAAAAATTTTTAACCAATTAAAAAAATAATTTAACCTTACAAATAAATTTTATGGAAAAACAGTTCTGAAATAAAATTTATTATTATCCACTATTCATCAAAAAATAAAACCTCTCAAAAAAATTCCAAAATTCAACCTAATATATTTTTTATGTTATTATTTCAAAAATGAAGTTTATTTTTTCTAATAAAAATTATAAAAGTTTTAAAAATCATATTTATAATGGGTTCTCAATTAAAAGGTTGCAAAATTACCTTTTAGAAAAATAAATCTTCTTATTCATGAAATTGGATTTATGTTTATCCTACACCTATAAAATCTGTTTTATGATTATAAAAAATATTGATTGAATATATAATATATAGATTTTATTGAAAAAATTTATCAAAAGTTTTTTTATTTAAAATATTGAGATAAAGTTATGTTTGTATGTAGAAAAATAGTTTTTTTAAAAAGTAATTTCTTTATTTTCAAATAGTTCATAAATTGACTTCTAATAATTGATAACAAAAGGACTAATTGTATATAATTGTTTAAAGAATATTTTCATAATTCATTTTATTTTATTCATAACATCCATTTTAACAGATAGGTGGTAGCTATAATAATATTTTAATAATAATATTAATAGTATATTGTAGTCTCGTAAAAATCCACCTTTCATGTAAAACAAGATATTGAAGGGACTCGATAATATATATAATACAAGATAAAAATATTTTTTCATGTACCATAATATAATATAAGTGTTTCAAATAGTGTATAATTGACTTGGTGTTGCATATAACATAATCCACACTTAGTGATTTTGTATAACAAAACCTATATTCTATGTTGTGTGAAATAAAAAAAACATCAAAATATTAATTAATTTAAAAAATAATAATTCACAAAATATCAAGGTGTTATATTCTAACCCCATTAAAATTAATTTCTCCCTCGAAATTCATTTGGGTTATTAAAGGATACTACTTTAAACATCCGATCAAAGAAATCCACATCGTAAATTTGGATACTAAAACTTTCATTAAAAAGGTATTATTTGAAATATGATGGTCAGTCAATGTAATACCTCATTAGGTTTCTACATGGTAGTATATTGGCAACAAGTGAAAATATGTACTTTTAGGATAAGCATAAATATTTATAGGGAGTGATTGAGGTCATCATTCATAAACAATTGAATGATCAATAGAAAGTTAAGGGCCTCAAAGTCATAAATATATGATGATTTAAAAGATAATTAATTCAAAAAAAATAAGGTATTAGGATGAAATTTTATTTTTTGATCATTTTTATAATGCTTAATAATTATCATGAAAGTATATACTTGCGTGATTTCAGGACAACCACACCCTTTGTTGTTCATTTATCAATTTTTACTTCACCACTTTCTCCAAAAAGGATGGTGAATTATTCATTCATAAAACACTAACAGATAAAAAGATCTATGATAAACCATCCCATCTATCATCCACTACTATAAATTTAAGCTATAGCCACGGACCTATAGCCACGGTTTTATAGTTTTGTGGCTATATCTTATCTATAGCCACGATTGAGTGAACCTGCATGGCTAAAAGGCGTCGTCTCTTTTTTTTCTCTAAAATTCACCTGGGTTCTCCTCCCTCCCCTCCCCGATACATTTTGTGTGTGACCCTTGGAGGAACCCTCTTCCCCAATACTCCCGGATCTTCATGGAGGCACCCTCCTCCCCGATACCCTCTACACGTGACCCTCCGAACCTTCAACCTTCACGGCGGTGCCCTCCTCCCCGATACCCTCTACGTGGAACCCTACATCCGCAATTGTGCCCATTGCGACTTCTCCTCTCCCTGATCCTCCTCCACCGACGGTGCCCCTCGCGATAGCAACCCTCACAATGGTGCCCCTCACTGCCACTGAATGAGGCAACCCCACGGGGATCTCTCATCTCTGATTCTATTCCTCGGATACTGCCACCAAATGTGGGACACCTCAACTCTCCAAGCCGACAGTGCTTCTAGGTGGCCTCCCCACCTCCTCCGATGCGGCCAACCCACTCCTAGTTATCCTCCTGCTTATTGTTTTGAATAATTATGGGTTCATTATTTTTTTATCTGTTATTCATATCTATGTTGTATCAAATCTATACAATTGTTTTGACATTTCATGAAATTATACCTTCAATGTCTCTTGCTAAACCAGTTATTCATGGATTGAGGTAGGTATTTTTGTGTATTTACTTTAATTAGAATGTCATTTTGTGCTTGGTGTTTTCTAAAACTTTTTTTATCAAATTAAATCAATATTTAATAGAAATTGTGGGTTTGAAAAGTGTTATAAATGTTTTTCTCTCTTGGAATAAAGGTTTTATAATGGTTTTATAAATTTTAATTAATTGGTTTAAATGACAAGAATTTGTGGGAATGCCTATATGGCTTGTTTTAAAACAATTTATATAACAAACGGTATTTGAACCCATTTGGGTATTGGTATGATTTTCAATGATTTTTTGAAATAAAATACGTTTAATGGATTTAAAATGACTTGAATGATAATGTAGTTGTCTTTACAAATGACTTTATGTTTGGTTTCACATAAAATTTTTATAAATAAGGTGATTAAGTTGGTTTTTAAATGGTTCAAATGACTTGGCATTCTTAGTTGGTTTCTAAAAAGGCATATTTTCACTTTATATAAGATATTTTTATTATGAGTATCAGACCATAGATTATTTCCCTTATTTTGATTATGCATAATTTGAATTGTGGCTATCTAGGAGGGTTGTTGTATTGTATTTTTGATATGGATGAAGTGAAAGGAGTTATTTCTTGTGAGGGAGTTGATGTTTGAGGTGAGATGACATTTATTTAAAATAATTTTTTTTATCAATTGTTGTGATTATTTTGATTTTATACATCCACTAGATTGATTTATCATGGTAACTTAAGTAAATAATGGAAGGTCTAGCGGCATGTGATGCTAGCTTAGTGTATGTTAGCTGGATAGTGCCCTAGGAGATTAGCACCCTACCAGGGGTATATTTTATATGTCGAGAGACCTAAAAGGGGAAGATGAATGGGATGATCTAATTTCACATAGGGTCCCAATGAGTAATATTATGAACTAGGTCTACTATCACCCATTATAGAGCCTAATGATTTTCCTATAATGTCTATAATTCTTTGAATATTGATTAGAGGATCTCATCCCATGCCTTATTTGTATCCCCACTATTACTCCAATTATTTATTAGTATAAATTTCCCATTGATATCTTGGTGCATGTTATGTTTCTAAATTCCATTTCAGTTATGGTTATGGTTTATATTAAAATTGAATTAAAAAATAGTTTTGGAAGTATATTATTAAAGAAAAGAATTTTTTATTTAAAGGTGTGGTTTTAGGATATGGATTTGGAAAAAAGGGAAAATGATTAGTTCTCTTTTAATGGATTTGAAACTTCTTTTTTCCTTAGTTTGAAAGCATTTCCTTTTAAAATGAAAATGGAAGTTTTTTTATAAAAGAAGTTATGGCACGTTACACTATTTCTTTACACCATCTTGTGAAAAACCTAGTCACTACTTATATTTTAAACTATCATTAATAAAACGTCTTCTCAAAGTAAATATACTAATTCCTTAGTGAATTCCTACTAGGCATAGTTTGGTTCACATCGTGCATACACCAATGGGTGTATGAAAATTTCATGTTTACTTTTAAGAGCCCAGATTATGTTCTTTTACCCTGGTTAATGTTCGAGTTGGTCTGATGATAGATTGTATTGAATGGTATGGGGGATTGTGGGTCATAAGTAGGTAGTTAGTAGTGATCCAGGTTTGTTAATATTTTTTGATGTTTATATATAATCCTTGTTGGCACAAATATTTCTTTTAGTTTATTATATACTTGGGATTATTCTTATTACTTTATTATGTGATGATGTGATTTACCTTTTGTTATTTCTAAAATATTATACTATGTTTTATTGTTTCTTTTATATTGAAACTATTTATTTTGTGCATGATTGAACGATGTATAGATGAGTCATATTGGATTTATGGGTGGAGTCCTTGATATGGTTATTCATATTTAGAGGGTGAAACCATTACCAATGATTATACTTTGATACCTTGACACTTGTCACCATCCAACAACAATCAGAGACATTATTTGGGCCTTGTGGAGATCTGGGTTGGGTGACATGTCAGGTTGATCTGGGCCAGTTCATTACAAAATGGTATTAGAGGATTCTATTATTATTTGGAGTGCGTATTAGTATAAAGAAGATATGATCATCATCGGGACTCAATAGGTAGGTCACAAGTAGTTTATTGATCACCACTTTTCATAACAAAACATGATTTTCCCTGGGTAGTAGTTATTTCAATCTTTGATTTGGATTCTAGTTTTAATTATTTTGATAAGGATGATTAGATCCCCATTGAGTTATATCAGATACTTTGGGGGATTTCTTTAAGATTTGGGATGAAAGTAGGAAGGAACCAAAGTATCATCAGCATCTCACTTGGTCTGAAAAAATATATAGATCCTATGTGTGTGGTCTTAGAAAATTTTTAGATGCTATTGTATGATAGGTGTATGGTCAGCTAAACCATGTGGCCAAGTCATGCACATCATTTCATCAATTTTTGATTTATTTTGTAAACCTATTTTGATTTCCAATGGATCCTAAGGAAATTTAAACCCTGGGAGATAAATCAAAGGATGTTTTAGTGATTTTTTGCTGTCAATGTAATGGATTTTGTATGTTGTGCCACATTATGGTTTTCTTTTGTTTGGTGCATCAATTTTTCTGTACAGAAGTACATTTATTGAAATTTTTTGATTCCAAAACCTATTTTGGGGGCTTATTTGTAAATTATTTTGAATGTCATGTATAATGATTTCAAGAGTAGTAAAGTATAAAAAGAAATTGGGAAATAATTTAAAATGAAAATACATTTCATGAAGTATTTTAATTTAAAAACTTTTTCGTGATTAATTTAAAAATGGGACTCACAGATGTTTTAGATTAAAAATAGGTTTTATGATTTGTTTTGACTTTCACATGATTCTTTGAAAGTATTTGATTACATTATAAAATTTGGGAAATGATTTAAAATGAAATTCGATTTTAGGAATTTTTTTGGTCTTATGATGAAATTCATGAGGTGTTTTGAAAATAGAGGAGAAATTTATAAAGTTTTAGTGACATTTTATTTTAAATAATTTCATGATTATCAAATCTGGTGTTAATATTTTTTAAAATTCTATACTTTGGAAGTTGTAATTTTACCCTATGAAATGGATTTCTTATTTTTTTAAGGAAGTGATATTCTTTTCAATGTTCTTTTCTTTTTGAAATGAGTTGCCATACTTCTTTTTAAAATGTTGGGATTTTTAAGAAAGATATTTTTAGGAAGTTTGGGGTGAAAGGGGGAGTGGGTGGGGAAGCGGAGTGTTGGTGCAGGGGCATGGGGGGTGCTGGTGTAGGGTGGGTGGTGCAGGGTGGGTGGTGCAGGGGGGGCTGGGGATGTGCAGGGGGCTGGGGATGTTCATGGGGGGTGGTGCTGGGGAAGGGGGCAGGTGGTGTGAAGGCCTTCCTGATTCTTTGAGGCTGTTATAGAATTTGGAATTTCTTTCACTGTTAGATAACAATTTAACTTTATAAGTTTTCTTTCTCATGTTGTCCTTAAAAGTGAGAAAGGAATTGAGATTGACCACAATGTTTATTTCTTGTGTGGGATCAGTGTGGAGGTTAGAGTTGGTGTTTCTATTTTAGATATCATCGAGTTCTTTCTCAAGAAGTGTAATTTCATTGTTAACTTGTTTGGATTTGGTGTTACACAAAGATTTGAGAGTCTGTTTGAGGTGTTTTAGTTTGAGGTCTCAAGTAAAGGCATTATTGGTATGAGAAATTGAGGACTACAAGTGTTGGATGACATGATTTCAATCTTCATCATAGAGCATCACATTATTGAAGCATAAGGGTAACCTATGTTTCATTTCTTTGGAAGAAATGTTTACCAGGATAGGATGATGATCAGAGTTCAGTCTGTGAAGAGTGATGCTAGAGATAGTGTCCTATTTATCTAGAGCTAGGACATTCATAAAGGCTCTATCTAATTTGGAAGCAACCACTTTATTATAATTTCTTCTATACTAGGTGTATTTCTCACCAGTGAGATTAATTTCATTAAGATTGTTTCCCTCGATCGAGGCTTTAAATTCTCTCATGGAGATAGAGGAGTGAGATGGGCCAATTTTGTCAACTAAATTAAGAATAAAAATAAAGTCTCCCATAAGAAACTTGGGGAATTCGTGTTAGTTCCTAAATAAGAGAGGTCATTCCAAATAATTATTCATTCTTGGTATTTATTCTTAGCATAAACAAAGGAGTATTAAATACGAGTACCATCAATAGTAAAGGTGCAAGTGAGAATCTGATCAGAGATACTAAAAACCGTAAAATCCTGTAAATATGAATGAGAAAAAATAAATAAAGAATCAGAATTTAGATTATTATTGATTGCACAAAAAATATATATAATTTTATTGACAGAGGTGAGAATATTTTGAGGAGAAAGATATTTTTGGTTCCGCAATAGCAAAAAGAATTGGGTAATGCCTGTTAACCATTATTTTTAAAACATTGAATGTGTCAGATTGGAAATACCCTGCCAATTCAAAAAAAGGATCTTCATTTATACCCGTGTTTGAATTTAACTCCCTTTTTTCTTTTTTCCAGATCCTATATTTCTAGTAGAACTTCTATCCTCTTGAGTATTAGTGGTCTTTTCTTGTTCTTTGTGAGAAATGACATTGTTCTTATTTGTGGGTTCTTTTATTTGTGTAGTAATATCTGAATATGTGGTATCCTTTGAGCACAGAGATAGGTCATTGATAATTTGAGATAGCAGGATTTCATACATTGCAGCATAGTCTACATTTAATAAAGTAAGGGGATTGAAATTACCTTGAGCCTTTGTATCCACTATTGACAGTGGCTTGACAAAGTTATATGAGAGTCTTTGTTTTTGTTCTAGGGAGTTCTTATTTTTTTGCATATGGATAGGTTCCAGCACAACATGTATACTATCATGTAGAACATGTTCTAATGGAATGTTAACATATGCAGTAAAATCAGTACATAGGGTCTGTGTGTCAGGTTGAAAAGTCCTGTTGAGAGAGACAATGTGAGCAGAGGGAGTTGAAAAATCATGTTTTTTGGTTTCATTCCTCTTTTTGATAGTGGTATCACATGGAGTTAAAATAGGGTCCCTGTTTCTAGTGTTTTTTGTAGCATTAAGGGTTGTGTCAGTGGTGTTTAGATCACATAAGTGTAATGAAGCAGAATCATTAGAGAAAACATTAGTGCATGAGTCTGTGGAACACTTGGAACTAAGCAGTAAATTGCTGATGTTTTGACCATAGAACAGATTTTCAAACTTCATAGAATAATATCCACCAGAAATAGTGGGGGGGGGGGTAGGTGTACTTAGGAAAAGTGGATCTAAAGTAGACTGCTGTTTGACAGAGTTCAGATGACTCTGCTTCTGTTCCTGGGGTTCTTTAAAAATATGCATATGTTTGGGTACTGGAACCAAAGGGGTATTGTGATGTAGGACATGTTCCATGATCTTTATCATATTTACATTAGTGCAAGATTTTTACTGCTCATTGGATAGCCTAATAGTGTAAAAGACCATATTTTTAATTTCAATTAAGAGTCTGTGATCATTAATCAAATTTTCGTGTTCTTAAACATCATCTTTCTAGCTAAGAACAATGTCTAATCCCTATTTCTTGCTTTTAAGTGATGATGGAGGTTTACTTTATTCTCATATTTTGGTGATTTTTGATTTTTGAATAGGCAGTTGAAGGTGATGTTTGAAAAATAAAGAGCTTTATTAACAATCATGTTATTTAGTATTGGGATGTACATATCAATTTGAATATTATTTGTTCATTTTTGGTTATGGATTCGTGTATCATTTATCATGTACATTTGTCACACAGATCACATATATATAAGAATTTGTTATATCTCATTTCTTTTCCCACTATTTTCTTATAGGTGGTTTCTTATGGTAAGACCGGTTCTATCCACCACCATCGAAGACAATGAATTCAAGATTTGGGTAAGGTTTATTCCGTTTTTATTCTTTGGCCCAATTTTAATTAGGGCATTTTTTATTTTTGGGTTCCTTATATTTTTGTTGGGTGTTTTGGATTTTCTTGAGGTGTATTTGAGTCACCATTGACGAAGGCTTACATGTGTATAAATAGGTAGGAATATGCATATATAAGTTCCCCCTTTATATATATTCACTCATGGCAGTATGAATATATATATTGGGGCTAGGTGTGCTTATATGTAGATATAAAAAATGCATACGCGTGTAAGTGTAAAAGGGTATATGCAAGTATAAACATATATCTATGGACAACCTTGAGTATATTTGTCCATGAAAATATGTACATAGGGGTTAGGTGTCCTTATATATATGTTAAGTTTCATATTCTTGCAAGCGAAAAAAAACGAAGATTCGAGTTGTCGTCAAAAGAAAACGATCCTTGAGGTTGAGGTAGGTTCCCTCTACTAGCCTATTTAATTCAAGAATGTTTTAAATTGAATTTAGTTGCCTACTTAATTCTTCATGTTTATATTAAATTTCAATTCTTGAATAAGTGTTAGTTATGATAATTGTTTCGTTTGATAAATATGTCATGGTTTTGTAATAAAACTCCTCCAACAGAGGTGCGATGTCTACGAAAACTCACAGTGATATACCTTGCTTAACATTATTGCATTGATGTTTTTCTTATACTTGATATTGTTGTTAGTCATAAATCACACATCGTACTTGATCCTTTTTATATCCATGTAGGGGGTTTCCCTCTTTTTATTAAAATGGTTTTTTGAACCAAGACACTCTTTAAGTGCCGTTAGACTTTTAAGATGAGTCCCATGTTGTGTGACTATGTCACATGGAATGTGATATTTAAATCCAACCAAAATCCTAGTTCCACAGCCCATATGTCCCATAGTACCAGTAATGTTAGATTACATGTCATGTAACCTGTGATTTTCCTGATCCCATGGGGTATTCCTCTAGGTATTCCGACACATTGCTAGAGGGGGCTGGGTGGAGGGCGGTAGGGTGGATGTGTAGGCTAGGGTCAGGGGGGGCTATGCAGGCTAAGGGGCTGGGTGGAGGGGGGGCAGGGTAGAGGGGGGTAGGGGCAGGGTGGAGGGGGGAAGCGGGGCAGGGGAAGGGGGGAGGGTGGAGTGGGGAAGGGGGGAGGGGGTGGGTGGAGGGGGCAGGTGGTAGGTGGTGCAGGGGGCGTTGTGCAAGCTAGGGGGCTGGGTGGAGGGGGGCAGGGGGCAGGGGGTCAGGGTGTAGGGTGGAGGGGTGCAGGGTGGAGGAGGGTAGGGGGAAGGGGGGCCGGGGGAAGAGGGTAGGGTGGGGTGGAGGGGGCCAAGGGGCAGGGGGCAGGGGGCAAGGGGGAGGGGTAAAACTGTGGACATGTTAACAACATACCATGTTCAGGATTTGAAACCTAAAAAATATTTTCCCTTTTCTTTTCTTTTATTTCCTTTAGTTATTTAACTATTTAATAAAATTTTTATTGTGTTTTCTTGGCATGAAAAAAGCTGGAAAACACCTCATTCACCAGTTGAAGATTGAATCATACTGTTGTTGGAAGCATAAACAAACATCCAAGTTCATTTTTCTACTTTGTTTTCAATGTTTTTTATGTTTTCCACCGTCCTCTTTAAATTTTATGTGATAAATTTCCCATTTAATTTGAAGGTTTTTGTAAAATACATTTAATGTGTGAATGTGCGTATACCAAGTGGGGGAGCAACAACTTTTAGTTTGAAAGCTCCAACACGCCGCGGTCACTCTATTGTCACGCCGCGGTAATTCCGTGATTTGGCACTACTCCAGCCACATCCAGCCCACAACATCCCCCTTCCACCATCATTTCATCATGCTGCCACCAACATTCCATCCCACAACAACCCCCTTGCCACCTTCGAATCAGCCAAAACCATCCCCCCAACACTTGCAACCAGCCCCCTTCCCCCAGCATTCTAGCCTCCTCTTGCTCCCTTTGCTCTAGGCTGGAAGATGCTACCATGCAGATGTCGCTGGATCGGGCCAACATGCCATGGTCATGCCGTGGTCACTCCGTGGTCATGCCGCCATCACACCGCGGTCATTCCATGGTAATTCCGTGATTTTTCCCCGCTCTAGCCACATCCAGCCCACACCAGCCCCTTCCACCTTCAATTCAGCCCGCTGCCACCAGCATTCCTGCCCGCAACAGCCCCCCTTCCACCTTCGAATCAGCCCACACCATCCCCCCAACACTTTCAACCAACCCCTTCCACCAGCATTCCAGCCTCCTCCTGCTCCCTTCGCTCTTGGACAGAAGATGCTGCCCCGCAGATGTTGATCGATCAGGCCAACACGTCGCGGTCACGCTGCGGTCACGTCGCTTTCATGCAGTGGTCACGCCGTGGTCACGCCGGGGTAATGTCGTGATTTGGCCCTACTCCATGACGACACCCCACGACATTTCGCAGTGATAGTATTCCATGATTCTTGTGATTAATATTGAGACTAACTAATCACAATTTCTACTGATGGGGAAACGGCCCGAATATTGCCCCGCCTCCTCCTGCTCCCTTCGCTCCTGGCTGGATGATTTTTCCCCACAGATGTCGCTGGACCAGGCCAACATGCCGTGGTCACGTCGCGGTCACGCCGTGATTTGGCCCTGCTCTAGGAGGACACCTCGTGGAAGTTCGTAGTGATAGTATTCCATGAGTCTTGTTATCAATGTTGAGACTGACTAATCACAATTTCTGCCAGTGGGGTGACTGTTGGAATGTTTCCCCACCTCCTCCCACTCCCTTCGCTTCTGACTGGAAGATACTACCCCACGGATGTCGCTGGAAAGGGCCAACACGCTGTGGTCACATCGCGGTCACACCGCGGTCACGCCGTCATCACACCGTGGTCACGCCGCGGTCACGCCGCGATCACGCCGTGGTCATGCCGCGGTCACGCCGCGATAATTCCGTGGTCACCACGCGGTCATGACGTGGTCACACCGCGAACACGCCGTGGTCACGCCGTGGTCATGCCGTGATTTGGCCCTACTCCAGGACGACACCCCGTGGTAGTACGCAGTCATAGTATTCCATGGGTCTTTCTTTTGATTCATGTCTTGAAATGTCGCTGAGAAATTCCACCTAGGAGGAAATGAAATTCAAACTCTGACCTAAGGGGGAGCTCAAACAAATGTTGATAAAACCGAGTCCTAGCATTTTCCACATTTGAAAGAAAAAGTTCGACCCAAGGTACAGAAGACCTAACAACGAGTTTGACAGATTTTGTGGTGATGGTGAAATTTGTAGCTTGGAAATATCGAGCTTAGAGATCGATGAAGCTGAGTCATCGAGTTGTACACCGCATGAGTCTGTGACTTTAGTCGAATTCAACCGAAGTAAGTTGGATCGAGAGGATGATGATGAACCAGCTATACGAGATTGAAGACCACTGGGCACATCATGATGTTGGTTCAATTGAAGTATCAATGACTGTTTGGGTTTCAGAGCAGTGCATATGAAACCAAATTGAAGTTTTAATTCAGACAAACGAGGCAACAAAAGATCTTCAATCAAGATTTGGTAGAGTTTCAGACCAGCGTGTCAGATGTTTGAATCCATGAAGATGATAGGGTTAGGCATGCTGATCCCACGACCCGAGATGAAGAGAACTGAGAATTCATTGCGCTGGTTGATGAAATTCCAAAAATAAACTGATTGAGTCTGTATCTCAGATGAACTTCTATGTGTGAACCTGGTCAAGCTTGCTCGTTGAAGGCATGTCATTAGTTGATTTTGTCTGAAATCAGTAACGAAGTCGGTGGGGACCTATTCCCTCTTTACCACTATGGTTTCAGTTTTGAAGGAACCTACACAGAAGGTTCTTACTTGAATGCTCCAAATGAAGTTCCCATTGAAGGAGATGACACTGAAGAAGATGACATTGTTCCAGAAGAGAATGCACAGAAGGTGTTTGAAAAATTACCTCAGTGAGATTAGTTAACATTACCACTTGAAATATCAGTTGCTTCAACATTAAAAAATTAGAAGAAATGTCCACCCATTCCAGGTTCACGAAACAAATTCTCAAATGAAGTTCCATCATGCTGAGCCACACATTTCTATTGAAGCCTGGATCCAGGTTGAAGAGCGTCCACAAATTAATTGTTCGGTTGAAAATGAAGGTGACCGTGTCAAGCTCTGCACAAGTGTGAAGATTCTAGCTTGATGAATACTAGAAGTATTTCCATACCCAATATTGAAGCCCATGGACCAACTTCTTAGGCCCAAGAGGCTCATGTTGTCCAGAACCAGGTCCGAATACCGGCAGCATGTGAATCAGTAAGGCACCTCATCACGTGAGCACACTGAGCAGAGTATGACTTCCACCATAGCCACGATGCACTAAATCATTTTACCCTCTAATACTTCACAAAAGAGTACATAGCTCGATTGTGGGAGGGGAATGATTTAACAAGGACAATTCGAATGATGCTCTCTCATGAAGAAATCTCGACCATCGGGCTGTGCATGAGGTGTAAATTTGAAGAAAGAGAGTTGGGCTTGGAATTTGAGGAATAATTCAGAATTTCTAGGTTCATTGAAGTTTATGTTCATGCTAATCTTATGGCAGATAATGGAGGATAGAAAAACCTTGAGTATTTCTATAATTGGGACCACTGTTCAATAGAGGTGGGGGTGCTTCCAAGACTGGATCAATCATGTTTTTTATTCTTTTCTCTACCATATTTTATTTCATTCTATTGCTATACTCTGATTATGGCACATTAGGCCATTTGTGGTCACACTAAATATAATCCAGCCATCCTCCTTGTTTAATTACACCCGTTAATGCTTAACCCTGCTGCTTACTTCTATGGTTGTTTTTAATTTCATAATCATTAGGATGTTTCTACTTTCTTTTTCTTTTAATTGCTTCTTCTCTCATTCTAGGATGTGAAAACACATGCCACTTGTATTCAATGAATTTCCTACGATCATGGGAGTGGGTTGGTCTGATAGTGATTGAAAATTTCCAATCATTAGGATAGGCATGATTAGAGAACCTATTTCCTCAAGTTGTGGTGGAATTTTCAAAACCAGTAGAGGCTTCATCAAGGGATGATTCTAAAATTTTTTTGGAAGCTTTATTACTCTTGAAGTTGAACTTTGGGCAGTAATTCATGCAGTTAAATATGTAATCATTATGGATGGAATAAGTTATGGATTGAAATTGACTTCTTGTTGGTGGTCAACATACTCAGGTGTAAATCTACATTGTTCCCATTGCAACTCTACATGGAATGGATGGATTATTATTGTTATTGAGAGAAGATACACTTCATGGAATCTCACATATGTAGGGAGGCTAATATAATTTTTGATGCACTATCTAAGAATTTTTTGGAGAATGTGACTTTATTTTGGTTTTTTATCTCATTGATGAATTTCTTCACCTTTATCACTCTAATGTAAAGGGTGATGTCTACACATATCTCTAAATTCTATTTACTGTATCTTCACTTTATTTTTAATAAATTTGGTTTGAATGGGTATTCTAACCCCTTACATGGACCTTCTTGGGTTATTATATCATGTTACATGTTGTCACATATTTTTTTTCTAGTTATTCCATGATTATAGGATACCATACAATATTAATGATTGTTATTTTATGATTAGACATATAGAGTAGTGGTATTATTGTATATTATATATGTGGGTATTGTAGGACATGGTAGAGGAGGTTATGAAGTGAAACTTGTATACCAGTTAAACGAATGGGGGGCTGGTGTAGGAGGCCTGTGTGCAGGAGGGATGATATGTTATGTCATCCACCGGGTGTGGCTTTGATCCTTTGAGGTAGGGTCCCTCTCTTAGGCGGGGGGGGGGGGCTGTCTAGGTAGGGGGTGTCCAGCTAGGGTGGTGCTGTCCATTCAGTGGGGAGGGGAGTACAGCAGGGGTGGTGCTGTCCAGGCAGGGGGGAGGGGTGTCCGAGAGGGAGGGGGTGCTATCCAGGCAGGGGGGAGAGGTGTCCAGGAGGGAGGGGGTGCTGTCCAGGAAGGGGGGGAGAGGTGTCCAAGAGGGAGGGGGAGGGCTATCCAGGCAGGGGGTGCTGTCTAGGTAGTGGGGAGGGGTGTCCAGCAGGGTTGGTACTTTCCAGGCAGGGGGAGAGGTGTCCGGAGGGAGAGGGGGGGTGTTGTCTTGGCCGGGGGGAGGGGTGTCCAGCAGGGGGGGTGCTATCCAGGTAGGGAGAGAGGTGTCCAGGATATAGGGGGTGTTGTCCAGGCAGGGGAGAGAGGTGTCCAGCAGGGGGGGGTACTGTCCAGGCATGGGGGAGAGGTGTCAAGCAGGGAGGGAGGGGGGGTGCTGTCCAGGAAGGGGGGGGTGTCCAGGGGGTGCTGTCTAGGTAGGGGGAGAGGTGTCCAGGAGGGAGGGGGCTGTCTAGGAAGGGGGGAGGTGTCCAGGAGGTGGGGGGTGCTGTAGGTTTGGTGGGATACCACATTATATTATTTCTTCATTCCATTCAGAATATCTTCTTAACTATACATATTAATTGTTGTAATGACATCATATATCTCTTCATTCAACATCAATCAGTACATAACAATTTTTGGGAGTCATAGTTCTATTCAGCTCCACTATAACTTAAATATCATTATGACTTGAACTTTGTACAACCACTCATCAATCTATCATGTTGTCATAAGATGATTAAACTATTATTAAATTGGGGGGGGGCTCTCCAGAGGTGGCTTTGTAGGGGGGGTGAGGGGGGGGGGGCTGTCCTGGGGAGGCCTTACAAGGGGGAGGGAAGTCCAGGGGAGGCTTTGTAGGGGGGAGGGGGCTGCAGGGGGGGTGGGATGTGTAAGGGAGAGGGTGGGAGCTATTTTTGGGGGGATGGGGGGCTGTCCAGGAAGGGGGGGCTGTCCAGAAAGGGATTTAGAGGGGGGAGGGGGCTGTCCTGAGGGGGCTTTTCAGGGTGGGGGGTTGTCTACTGCAAGGGGAGTGGGTGGGGGGGGGGCTGTCCAGGGGGGCTTTACAGGGGTTGGGGATGTAGGGGGGAGGGGGGGTTACAAGGGGAGTGGGGGGGGGGGGGGCTGTGAAGTCGGGTTGGGGGAGGCTATTTTTTATGGATTTTTAGACCCTATAGACACGGTTTTAAACCATGGGTATTGGTTAATTTCCACATTTTCTAACCATGGCTATAGGTATAATTCCACGATTTAAAATTGTGGTAGTAAAGTTTGTCTATCCTCTTATATTGCCACGGTTCCAAATCGTGTCTATAGTGATATTACCACAGATTGATCTATGGCTGTATAACTATAGCCACAGTTCGAACCATGGATCTAGATCTAGAGCCACGGTTCCAAACTGTGGCTATATGTCTAGACCTATACCCACACCAAACTTATCCATGGTTCCTCAAACCATGTCTATTACCTATATCCACGGTTTCAGGACCTATATCCACGGTGTAAAACTGTGGCTATAGCCCGAATTTCCTGTAGTGATAATTTATCATCATCATATGTCATCCAATATTCTTAAATCCTCATGGGGTGAGATAATACATTAATCTCAAAAACTTTATCCGAAGTTTTACATAAAATATCCATAAATGGTAAACCTTATAACCCTTTTGAAAGATGAAAATATAAAACATTCGAAATAAGGTTACTAGATCAAATTGACATTGATTCTACATATATCATAAAGTATCTATTGGTTGTCACATTACAAACATGTCATTCCCTCATCGTATATTCTCTTAAAACATGGTAATAACCTTAATTACCATAAATACTTTTTAAAACATTCATTTTTTCTTATTCCAATGATTATTGGATATATTCCAGGAATCAACAAAGTTGTAAACTACATCCATGAAAAGATAAACTATTTTTTCAACAAATCATGTATCATTTTTGTTTCTATAAATACTATCCAATTTACATTATCCATATCATCACCAAAATATCTATATAAAATATAATTTTATCATCCTTAAGAATATGTTAAGGATTACCTTCAATGAATCTAACATTTTCATTAAATCAATTTTCTATGTCATTAGTACCATTTAACACGTTCTTGAAAATAATCAAAGATAAAATTCTACAAAAACACTTTTATACTTCATGATTTATAAAACATAATATTGGAATTCAAAAACATATAAAATTCAACCATACAACATTATTCTTCAACTATTACTCATGCTTCATAAAATGATTCCTTGAAACCACTTTCTTAGAGTATGAAATATGAATCATTTCTTAAGGTTCCTTGACAATAATCTAATAATTCTTCTTAGGTTTAATGTAAATAATATTGGAAGAAGATTCCATAACTTTCTCTTGTCATTTGAGATCTCCTTGTCTTCACAAGTATATCCAGTAATCATACCACCTTCCTAATTATATTCATGATATTTCCACTTAGGAAATATATTTTTATAATACTTATACATTCCACATATAAAACATTCAATTTTAACACAATTTATTCTTATTTATGCTATTGAATAAGACCAGAAAGCATGGGATTTGAGACACTTATCAAAGAAAGAAACCACATAATCATGAAAAAGTAATTATAGAATGTATAAATAATGACAAATACTTCTTTCATATATGAAACCATAGGTTTATAAATGGTCATTCAGAGTCATATTCAATTTAAATCCTTCATTATGGTTCAAAAGGAGTTTGTGAATTCCAAAAGCATATCCCCCAGGAGTGCCAAACTAGGTGTTCCCCATGGAGTGCCAATCTAGGTGTGTAGTAAGGCTCATTTCCATGCACCATGTTACACGTGAGCCAGTCCCTAGGAACCTTGTTAGAGTTGTTACTCCTAGGTAAATTTGTGCTAGAACCACATCCACTTATTGTATCCAAACATGGATATATTTGATGAAAAATAATTACTCTATAATTTACCAAAATTCTGGGACATCTTCATAAACATTAAAAAATCCTTAAAATCATCCTTAGATACACCCCTAGACAAATCTTTAGAAATATCCCTAGGGATATCACTAATGTTTTCCTATCCTAGTTTCCAAAGGTTGATGAAACCTTTCCTTCAATATAAAATATAGTGACCCAGGCTTAACATACATGGATATTAAATAAATATAGACAAATATTTGACATATTAAAAATTTAAATTCATGTGGACCATAATAGTTTAGTGTATTTGGAAACCTAGAAATAAATATTTTGACTCGGTGAATGATCTTCAATTTTTCTAAAAAAGATCAACCCCTTTATTACTTATACTTAAAATCATTCTTCATAAACCAGAGAAAGGAAACATAATATAGTAGTGATCTTGAAGGAGCAGTAAAGGAAAATAAAGGAATTAAATAATAATAACTTGAACATAATGGTATATGAACATGAGAATATCATTTGATGATGATACCTTGTATATAAAATATCATAATCTTAAGACCTAGCCTAATGATTTGTAGTTCATAAGACATTAATCATAATGGAATCAAGAGAATAATCCATGGAATAATAACTAAGGAATAAGACATATAATTTGTATAATACACATAGGAATAGAAAATATTATGTCAAGGATACCTACCAAGACATTAATAACATGTTAGTATTGGGAGAAAAACCACATACAAACTTTATTCTTGGGATAAAAACCCATGTACCCTTTTATTTTTGAGCTTGTACTATAAACTATATACCCTCTTGTTTTCAGGCTTGGTCTATAACATATGTGTCCTCTTGTTTTCATGATTGGGATATAAACTATGTACCCTCTAGTTTGCATCCATGAGATACAAATCTTGCACCCCATTATTTTTTGTCTTCGACTACAACCCATTTACCCTCTTTTTTCGAGTTTGGGATAAAACCTAGGTACCATCTTATTTTGAGGATGGGACTAGAACCTATGTACCCTCTTTTTTTTGGATTTGGATAAAACCTGTGTACACTCTTGATTTTTTGGATTTGGATAAAACTCATGAACCCTTTGGTATCAAATACCACTTATCATTACCCAATTCACTATATAGAGATATAGGTCCTACCCGTCACATAATAAAATCATGCATACATGTGCCACAAGATAATAAAACATTCATCATATAATGACCCATAAAAGTGATGGGTTTTATAAAAATCAAATCATAACCCATGAAATGAAATGGGTATCATAAAAATATCATCATATCATCACCTATGAAAAAGATACAGGTCTCATAATCATTTCATCAAAGAATAACCTATGAAAATAAGTAGGCTTCGATATCATATAACCTATGGAAGAGAAATGGGTGTCATAAACATCATTACATAAAAACATAAAATATTCAAAAAATAATATGAATGATATTATTGGATCACATCCCATGTAAATAATGACTAAAAAAATTATTTTTTCTTAAATATAGAAGGATTTTAAAAGATCACATGAAACATTTCTTAAGGAATATAACCTTTCATTGAAAGTAATTTTCATAAAACCATTTCAAAATAATTTTATGATAAATAAAGACATATTTTTTAATTTAAAACATTTATTGAGAGAGATATATTTTATTCTATGAAAAATTAATTTTAAAATATAAATCATTTTGAAAACATTTTTATTTTTAAATACCTTTGAAAAACCTATGAAGGAAGCTTTAAAATATTTTGATACCTTTTTCTTTAAAAATAATTTTAAAACATAAAAAAATTATTGAAATAATTTTAAAAACCTATTTCTATAATTTTTTTAAACCCATATAAATAAATCATGAAATTATTGATTTCATTTTCTTTGAAAATAAATTTTTGAAAACACATAAAGGATTATTTTTAAATTATTTAATACACATTTTTAATATAAAAAACTTTTAAAAAATATTTCCTAAAAATACAATTAAAAAAATTAATTTCTAGAATATTAACAAAATCCTTTTTCATAATAATAAATTTTGTAATCTTTCAAAGGAAGCATCAAATGAAGTATGGTTATAACGGTGGATAAATTCATACATGCCTAATATTCCTTTTCCGTTGTGTTGGATTTGAAAAGTTCCTCTATTGAAAAAATGAAAGAAGATTACTTCTTAAAACCATTTTGTAAATAGGTAAAAAATTGGAAAAAATTACCATTAAACATTATATTATAATATTAAAAAAATTTAAAACATTTTTAAAAAACATTTTTTGAAAGAACATAGATTTATGACTGAAATGGTAAATAAATTTCGATTTTAATAAAAAAAATTCTTCGTTATCTAAAGTACCACAAATTATAAATATGGTAGCATTACATGTATCTGACATTAATAACCATAGTATTAGAAAATTAATGGGTTATCTTGAGATATGGTTCATATGATTTCATCAATGGAAGCATAATTATAAATAATCCCGATAAACAATGAGATTTAAGAAATAAACTACTACCACATTAGTAACATTGAATCATACTCCCCATAAAAAAGTAAAATTAAAAAAAACATAAAATATCATTAAAATAAGGATATTCATGTTATAACATTTCAATTGGATGTATATATAGTCCATAGAACAATATCAGTGCATAACATGGCATGTATCTCAACGAAGGAAAATTAATACAAAATTTATTTACCGATTTGGTATCTTTTAAACCATACACCCAATGAAATAAAGATCATAATATGGATATGTAAATATACATAAATTTTACTATAGTTATCATATAATACATTCAGGTTCAGTGTATACACCACACAAAAGAAATGAGTGGTGAATATGTCATGTATATCATAGATATAAAAAGTGAGACGAGAAACCCCTCATACTTGAGTAACTTAAGAATAATAATCCCCTTGAGATAATAACATAATTTAAAGATTTTAATTTCATTAAATAAGGTTAATTAATGAGATAAAATTTCATAGGTATGTATATAAGATACAAAAAATAATAGAGTGTTGAATATGTAATGTATCACACAGAAATAAAAAGTGAGATGAAATCCCCATGCCTTAAGTATTGATTTCTTCCTATACATTCACCCAACATGTATAATAAATATAAGTTTATTATAAATATACCATAGAACCATATACTAATATATAATACCGTATATTTTTTATTATTACTTTACATTAACAGTTTATTAACAATTCTATGTAAACGTTACGTTTCGGGTAATATCTGCATTGTTTTTTCATATATGTGTTGACTTGTTTTTCATGATACTATTACATAGATCATGATTTTATTATTTATAGAATTTAAAACATGATATTAATATCATATATATTAAATATATAAATATTTATAATAATATATAAAATATATAATCATGAAATGCGATACACCGTTTATGGAGACAATTAGTCGTACATATGCATGAACATTGTTTACATTTAATTATCGTACTGAAAAAAGTAAATGAAATATATGTATATATATATAAAATTTTTATTAGAATTAATATTTCATATATATCATATAAATTCCCTAAAACTATCCCTAATACATTCAATTTAATGTGTGAATTAATCACATCTCCTTGAGGAGCCGGTAATCCACACATCCACAAACGAAGTTATCGTATTTACACAAAATAGAAAGCATGAATTCACGTGTTATATAGTAATTAAATAAGTATAAATAATTCATAAATATCATATATATCATATATAAATATATTTTCAATCATAATTACCAACCATGGGTGGTGGTAAAGGAAAAATGAACAACACCGTTTCGTGAGGTAATAGTTCTTTGTACATAAGAAAGATAATTTCATTACCCATTAGATGAAGTGTGTGTAAGTTTAGGTAGAAAAATTAAATTAACAAGATATATGTATATTTAGCATATTTCTGTTATTATATGATCATGTAAAAAATAAAATTGAATAGTTGGAGAAATAAATTAAACTAAAGTGATCGTTGAATAAGGTTACCTATTTTTTGGATAACTCCATTTGGGTTTCACTAAAAGACTTCCTTGGATCCCTTTATGAAAAAATTGAGTATTATAGGATTAGGGGAGGTATTTTGAGTGATTAATAGATTATATTTTGGGTGATTCAAACGGATTTAGAGGTGTGAATAAGTAGGATGGGTGAGTGATTTTTATAGTGGAGGAGTGACATTCTTGTAAATTTTTGAAAAGGGAAATCCACCAAAATTTTTACTATGAAAAGTGCCAACAATAAATAAAAAATTATATAAAATTTAGTATAGGGTCAAAATATTTTCATATAATAGATTTTGAAAAAGTTTTTGGGTCATTTTGTCCCTTAATTGTATGGTTTATCCCCTTTTTAAGTTAATTTTTCTCTTCATCGATGTAATTATTTAATCACTTTCACTAATATTTTTTTTTCAAAAAATAAGATATTATTATTATAAATTATAAATTATTATGATAAAAAATGGAATAATTTTTTCTAAATTCAATTCACATAAGTGGAAAAATTAAATTCAGATGGGATGACACAATAAGTTTTTAAAGTAAAAATGTTCAAAACTTTGTTAAGTTTTATGTCGAATTTCAATGTAAAATTGATTAAAATGACCTAAATTGGATTAATTTATGTATAATTGATCACATATAACGTTAAATAAAATCTAAAAACATAATTTATCCTTATAAATCAATCAGAAGAAAAAGTATTTTTGAATTAAAATTCAATATTATTCACTATTCATCAAAAACTGAAACTTCACAAAAAATAAAAAAATTACCCTAATATAATTTTTTATGTTATGATTTAAAAAATGAATTTTATTATATAAAATATAAATAATAAAAGTTGAAAAAATAATATTAAAAATGGGTTCAAAATTAAAATGTTGTAAAATTAAGTTTTAGAAAAATACATATTTTTATCTGTAAAATTGTATTTATTATTATTTTATACCTATCAACTCTATTGGATGAGTATAAAAATATTTATTGAATATATAATACATAAATATTATTTAAAACATTAATAAAAAGTTTTTTTAATGTATTGAGATAAAATTGTGTTTTTACCTAGAAAAATAGTTTTCCAAGAAAAGTAATTTCGTTATTTTCATATAGTTCATATATTCAATTTTACTAATTGATAAAAAATGATTCATATTATATACATGTTTAAATAAATATTTTCACAATTTAGTTAATATTATTAGTAAATTCCATTCTTACGACTAGGTGGTAGAGATAATAATATTATAATAATAATATTAATAGTAGCATGTAGTCTGGTTAAACTGGACCTTTCATGTAACAAAATATATCAAAGGGACTCAGTATTGCGTGTAATACCAGAGAAACATTGTGTTTCATGTACTAAAATCTAATCTAAGTGTTGATTATGGTGAATGATTGATTTGGTGTTGTGTATAATGCAAGCCACACTTAGTGCCTTCATATAACAAAAACTATATTTAGTGGTTCATGAAATAAAATAAATATCAAAAGATTAAATTAATTAACAAAACATAGCTCAAAAAATCTCATGGTGTTACATACCTAATTAAATCAACATCAAGAGAAAGAGGTGGAGCACTATAAGTATAAGGTGTTGAAGTTATACTCTCAAAAATATCTAGTAAATAATCTATACTTTATTTAAAAGAAGTTTGTATTTCATATATAGCTAATCTCAAAGACTTCTTCCCACTCAAAAGTATTCTATTATCTGTTTTATCTTCCTAAATATGATTCATCAAATTGAGATGGATGTGATGTATCACAATATATAATAAATATCTAGTAACATTATCCCTCACATTAGTGACATTAAGTGACTAATTTCTCAAGAATATACCAAAACCAGTGATAATCCTCTCTTTGAAGGACTCCGGGTCAACTATCGATACAACATCTATAGGAATGAGGGAAAAAATAGTAGAATGAAAGGGTGTAGAAACCCTCTCAATGGTAGTAGTCTTTGTAGGCTCATATGTGGATGGTATATTAGAAACAAAATCTGTAATTCTCCTCCAAAATCAATCTGATGCACCATTGATCTCATAGTATCTATCTACCCTTGAATCAGAAAAGATAGTATTAAATCATTAGAGTTAGTGTATTACATACCATTTCTGAAATAGATAGGATAATTTTCTTATTCCTCAAGGGATGTATCATCCAACATGGATAAAGAAATAACAGAAGTATCAAAAAATATAGGGACAATAACTATAGCCTCAAAAACCGCAGGTCCAACCAATATAGGCTTAATATCTATCTGGTAACCAACTATCTAAACATCAGTTATCTTCTTAGTAGACTCACCATATGCATGCTTAGAAAGATCTCTATCATCAATGACAACAGGGTGACTAATAGGACATGGGGATTCCTCCTCCTCAATAGATGCTTCTATATCATCTCTATAATCTCTATCAACATCTTTAACTATGTTTGGTCTATCCTCATACCAAGATGAAACTAAAAAACCTGGAGAAGAAACAACTACCTAAAGTATCTCATGATCATTAGGGAGAGTTGGAATCCCAATCTAAGGATTCATATGGTTCCAGAGGCCACCAAAAAAATAACCAGGAAGGTTATCTTTCCCCTATTATTTCCACCTAACTATTTGGTCTTAAGAATGGTGATTTTAAGAATGAGTGATTTATCTTCCCCAACCTTTGTTTCCCAACCAAAGAGAAGAAAAATAAATTCTTATTGAATATGGTTCTATGGTTGGTCCGTGACCCTTCCAACATGCTGATGGAATCCTTGGGGAGATCTTATAGTAACTATAGGGTGGAAATTAAGGGGCCAACCCATGGTTTCTTTCCATCTTCCGCATTTCTCTCAAAGGGTTGAAGGGAGATAGTGAATCAAGATGTTCTCAAGGCCCCACTTATCATCTTCCATAGTGATCCCATGATCCCTAAGAGAGTTATTGACTCTATAACATCTATGTACAATCCATAATAATAGATCTGACTAACTACCCATCCTACCTCTAATGTTTTCTTTAGAGTCCCTATTTATGTCTTAGTATAGTATTTTAGTGGCCTGTTTTTCTCATTTTCTCCATAAATTAGAAAAAATGAGCATCGATTTAGGTTCAAGATACTATGATTCAATAATTTCTAGAGTTAGACCTCCAACATATAATCACAATGATCCAATTTCAAAATAGGAGCTCTACCGACTAAGCCATATCTCTCCAATAAGTGGAGCATGCACGATTGAGTCAGTATATTATTGTCTTCATTTAAATTTCCATCTTCCACATCTTCTATTTTTTTACCATTTACTTTACCTTCAATATCTTCATATTCATCATCATCATCATATTATTATTCATCATATCCATTCTCATAATTTTCATCCTTAATTCCATTTTCATCACCTGAAAACACAAAAAACTCTTCAGAAACCTTAGTTTATCCCTTTTTACATACTTTAGATAAAATATCATCTTTAATAGGGATATATATAAGAGGAATAGGATCAACAAAAGTGATAGTATGAGGAATCTTAACAAATTTTGGGTCACTAACTTAATCATCTTAAAAATCATACTCCTCATCACTAGAAGAAAAAACCTCTTATTGTTCATCATATGAGTACACAACCACCTAATTTGGGTGTAATTTAGGATAAAAAAGATTCTTTAACCTTGTTGGGTGATCAATGTGATTGAAATGATCATAAATACTGTTAGTATCATCAACCAATTTCATCTTCCATGGGATCCAACTTATCTTTATTCTTTTACAAATGACTCTTGTAAGAAAAAATCTTCTAGATTTTACTTAATCTTATTCATCTTTATCTACAAAACCCCTAGCCTCAAGCATAGAAAAAATGAATTTAGGGTAGATAATGGAGTTTGATCTAGAATATGTCTTGAACATATTCATCATATGAATCATTAGATATCTAAAAAAGTAAATATTTTATTATATCTTTACAAGAAAAAAGATATATACATCTTGATACCTCATCATGATGAAATAATCCTTCCTTGGGCGCATTATATATTGAATTGACATAAATAGTAAATGGAATTCATCATTAAGCTTATTTGTAGATACTCTTCTTATAATTCCATCTCCTTTAAGATCTTACAAATATTCATTATATATAAAGCTATCACTATCTCTTATAATATATCATTGATAGTCATTTGAGACACCTTTGTAAGGGAATTTAATAAATTTGGCCAGTTTTATTGAAGATAAATAAATTTGCATCAATTTATTTTTCTTCTAACAAGTATTTATCTTTATCAAATCTAAACTCAATATACTAATTGAAATGACACACTAAACTAGGATATAATGGATTCTCATTATCCTATAACCACTCTACCATCGGTGGTCTTACCTTACTCTAAGCCCCAATGACTTTCTCAACAACAACCACTTGACATGACCTTTCTTTTGGTGCTCCACTATATGTTTAACAAGTTTTGGGTTCACTATCCTGATAGATGGATGGTTTTATTATCCTTTAAGATTCTTTGACAGTTGTACCTCATTGGGATATGATACGACTACTAGCTTCACTTTGAACATTGTGGATGGTTTTGATGGTTTGTATGAGGTCTAGGGACGACTAATAGTCAGAATAAGAAAGGTTGCGATGAAGTTTTAAAGGAATTACAACATGAGAGAATGTGCATTGAAATTAGTCAAGTTTTTAATTTTTACCATTTAGGGATTTTAAAATATAAATAACATTTAAAATTAATATAAATTAAATATTTTAACCTTAAATAGATATTAATAATGAAGACTCAAAAACCAATGGCAGGTCGATCCAACTCTGGGTAAGCTCCAATAGTGAGTAAAATCTAAATATGGGTAAACATCAATGGTGGGTAAACTACAATGGTGGGTGAACTCCAACAAATGGTGAAATCTAATGGTGGTGTCAACTCCAATGGTGGGTCAACTCCAACAGTGGGTAAAATCCAGTGGTGGGTAAACTCCAATGGTGGTTAAACTCTAATAGTGGATAAATTACATGGTTGGTAAAATACAACGGTGGGTGAAATTCAACTATGTTTCCAAGAAAATTAATTCAAACTAAAGAAAATAGTGCTTAATTAATGTTTTATGTAGTTCATTCTCTCAGAATTCAATGGCTTAGTGAAAATATCAGCAAAATAATGTTCAGTTCTAATGTATTAAAGAGTTATATCACCCTTTTAAAAATGATCTCTCAAGAAGTGATGTCTTATATCAACTGATTTTTTTATATATTGAGATACAAGGTTATTAGAAATATTTATAGAACTTGTGTTGTCACGATTTATAGGCAAAATTCATAATTGATATCCATAATCTAGAAAAATGTGTTTCATTTAAAAATTTTTATCATAACAACTACCTTAAACTATATATATTCATATCTAGGAGTATTTAGTGCAATATAATTCCTCTTCTTACTACACCAAGAAAATAGAAAATTTCCCAAAAGGTGACATGTTTGAGACATTATTTTTTATACAACTTGGAACCACCAAAATTAGTATCTCCATAACTTAGTTGTTCAAATTTTTATCCAATAGGGTAGATAAATCCTAAAATGGTTATATAAATTAGGTGTTTAAAAATAGTTTTAACATCTATTAAGTGTGAATATTTTATATTTTCTTAAAAATAAGAACACAGGCACACACTAAACATAATGTTAGGTCGAATAAAAATTAGAGTAGACTTACTATCATATATCTATAACTAGTTTGATCCACGGATTTTCTAGCTTCATCAAGTTCCAACTTACAAGTGGAACTCATTGTAGTGTCACTAATTTTATTTCCAGTGAATCCAAAATGTTTTAAAATGTTATTAGTATATTTACTTTGATTTTAAAAAATCACATCATTTTTAAAAAAAAATATAAAAACCATGAATGAATTTCAATTCATCGATTAAACACATTTTGAATTCATTTTGAAAATTATTTTAAAACCCATTAAATATAGAAATGTTTAATTTTAAAAAAATAATACCATCGATATAGATTTGAAAAACAAAAAAAATTTATGAAGTTAATTTTTAAAAAAGGGTTGTATCATCTATACACATTGAAAAAAATTTATAAATAAGAAATGAGAGGATACCATCATACAAAATTTATGAACATGTTTTTAACCATATAAATAATTTTTTTATATTGAAAACAGGATTTGGAAAATGTGGTTTTTGAAATCTTGGGGGTTTCAAAAAAAACATCCTTAATTATATAACTATTCAATAATGAAATTTTGAAGTATATTTGATATAGTTTTAAACCTAGATGTGATTTATTGGACTGAAGTATTATAATGGATTCAAGTTTGGCTATTGGTTCAAAGGTTTCTCTAAGTCTATACCATCTTCTTGGCTATACCCTTGTATAACTTGTCTAGTCGCATTCCTCACTATTATACTAGATTCATCAACCTTTTTTCTAAACTCCGATTTAATGCATATACTCAAGGTATATTAGGGTCTATAAAAAAGCTCAAAGAATTTATTTCTTTCAAGTTGATTATATTTTTATTTTATATACATTACCTATAATTCACCATTAATTGCATCATTAATGTTCTTAGGTTGAAGATGTGATAAGAAATCTTGATGTTTAACCTAGTTTATTATTGAATCTATTTTTTGTGTACCAATATCTATGTCTCTGACTATAGAATATAAAGGGTGGTATTTAAGAGTCCTAATATAACTATTAGAAGAATATATAGTCACAATATATATTTCTACAGGTTTTGGTTCATGTTATGAATGTTTCTCAGAATTGGATGATTTTTTATGCATGTTTCACAATTAAATTAGAAGGTTTGGAATTTATGTATGGATTTGAAAAATAATCATCAAGGTTTTATAAAAGAGTATTATGTTTATGTGGATTTATCTAATAAAACTTTACATAGATAAACGCTCACACAATATATTTTCTTTTGTTAAAAAGTATACAGGTTTTACTAGTAGTTGAATAACCAATGAAAATCACATGATCAATTTTGAAGGAAAATTGGTTAAAATTATCCGTAGAGTTAAGAATAAATAATTATCAACCATGAAATCTAAATTAGTTAACCTTTATATTTATATTATCAAAATTTAATAACTGGGGTTTATTTGAAATAGTTCCTATTAGAACTCTATTAATTATGCAGTAGGATATATTTACATCCTTTTCCCAAAAGTTTACTACTAAGTCATATTTATTAATCATTGTACCATATATCTCTTAAAGTGTTGTATTTATTATTTCTATAAATTCATTCTACAATGGGTCCTAATGATAGATAATTTATGGTTATATCCATTTTTTAGTGAAGGGTTTCAAAGTCTTGATTTTCAAACTCATGACCACTGTCACTTCTTAGTGTCTTAATTCATAGTCCACTTAGGTTTTCAAAAAATGTATAATACTTGGTAAAATAATATAAAGCTTATCTTTTTGGGAGCTAAAAAAATACCGAGTATACCTATAAAATCAATCTATATGTACAAAAGTATACTTTATCCCATTTAAACTAGAAACTATTGATGGTATGAATAATTCCATGTGAACTAATTCTAGGGGTTGAGAAGCTGAGAATTATTTCTTTAATTTGAAAGATATTTGTTTTTGTTTCCCTTTTTGATAAGGGCTATAGAATTTATCATTTGGGAATTCAATTTTTGGTAGATCCTGAAAAACTCTTTTCTATTAAGCATTATATATGTCTGAATATTACAATGGAATAATATTCAATTCCAAATCCAAGAATCTATATGAAAGGAACTTAAAAAAAGAAAAATTTTGTGAAATTAAAGAATCAAGATTATTGGAAAACATCCTTTCATTTATTAAAGTAGTAAACACTAAAAAAATTTATAATTTAAAAATTTCATGTTATTTTTTCGAAATTTACATTAAAAACATCTCACATAGCTATGTGATGCTAAGTATATTATATTTTAGACCATAAAAAAATTACTTTATAAATTTAAATTTAATTAGAGTTACAAAATTAGAAATTGATAATGATCATTCCTTTAGAAATGTCACCAATGGTGAAATTACCACCATAAAACTTTATTATGTTATTTAAGATTGAATAATATTCTATCATATTTCTGGAACAACCACTGTCTGGGTACTATATATATTTTTATAGGAGATCTTTAGGCAAGTTTCCTACAAAACACTGTTTTTACCAAGAAGTATTTTGGTACCCAGATTTTCTTAGTTCTAGATAAGTTAGTAATTTGGGATTTAGAAACATATATTTTCTTGATGGAATTCCTATAATAATATTGTAAAATCTTTTAAATAAAATCATTATTAGGTCTACAAGAATAATAACTGACAATAATATTTCAAAAATATTATTTTGGAATAAATTTTATTATAATAATTATTCTCTATCTAGGTTGGTAACCTTGACCAGTAATATATTTAGGTGTAATTTTTTTGATGTATTTGAGTAAGAGTTTAAATTCAATATGTGAATATATATTTTATCCTTTAACTTCTAATTTTATAAATTAAATTCTATATTTTCTTTCAATTATTGAGCATTATTTTATTTTTATATAGTAAGGTAAGATTTTATATTAAGAGATAAGGAGATTTGTTTCTTCATAATTTTGTATTTATATTTTAGTTCATTAAATGTATCTTCAATAATATTGATATATTCAAAAATATCTTCTTTAGACATATCATTATCATTTTTTCACCTTTAGAATGATCATAATTATATACCAGAGAATATGTACCTCAGATATGTTTTTCATGAAGCACTTATTTTTTTAATCAGGATTTTCTTCATGAGTAGATTCTAAGTCAAGGGTGCAGTCCTCATAGGTACTCTAGGTGGATTTCATGACATTATTATATTTTATATCCTTATCATCATACGTTTTTTTACATTAAGTAGGGACCTCAATCCTTAAAATGTCATTTTTTATTACACTCTTAATAAGCAATTCAATTTTAATAATCATCCATTTGCCAATATTTATTCCAATTACCTATTTTATTATTTTCCCTTATAGATTGGATTTGTGAAGAATATATTCTTTTTATATAACTTCTTAAACCTTTGGGATAGATGGGTCATTTACTCATCACTATTGGATGGTAATTCCTCATTACTAGAGCTTTTATCTTTTACATTTTCCTTTTATTTATGTTTTTATGAAGTAGCCTTAAAGGATAAGAATTTACTCTTAGGTTCATCATCCAATTCATGATTAAATTTAATTAATTCCTCATAAATAATGAAATTCCTAGAAAATTCTATTTCAGGATGTTTATAGATGTCACATGAATCTCTTATTCAAAATATTTTTCCTATCCATCTATCTGAGGACATATCAGTAATCACATGATTTGATCTTTCTCTGAAACTAGATTCCCTAAGGAACTCATTGTTTTCACTATCTCATTGAACCTGAGATACATATTAGAAATCATCCCATCATGTTTCATCTTGAATGTATCATATTTAATTAAATATGTATTCAAACTCATTTTTACAACATATTAGTTCATTTAAGAGAAATTGATAATGTATCCAAAATTTCATAAGAAGATTTAACAGAATATATACTATTAAATTATTCATCTCCTAAATCATAGTAAATTATATATATGGATTTTAATTTATTATTATAATCTATTTTAGTAGCATCATCCCATGTAACTCTAGAATTTTTAGTTAGTTAATTTTTATCCTCTATAACAGTCCATATTTTAAAACCCATGTTTTCAATGTGAATATTCATTTTTTAATTTCCATTGAGAAAATTTATTTCTATTTAATAATGAAATTATGTTGGTAGAAGAACCTTCTTGTCTATTATTCATTTAAAGAACTAAATTTGGAATTGATAGAAATTTAATATCTTCAAAACACAACTGAAATTACAGTTGATTTTTTTTAAAAATTATGATAACAAAATGTTTTCCTAGTTATTATCGAAATATGGGGGGGTGAATTGAGTACCCAATAAAAATTTATATTAAATTGATTTTATATAAACTCCCCCAGTTAAATTAAAAATAACTAGTTAATCAAAATAACATATCGATATAAGTTTTGATCTACTAAAATATTTCTCAATGAGTGATTTAGCCTCAGTTAAAACAATATATAGAAATTCCATTATCATTTCAAATAAATTTACTTAAAAAAACATTATATAAAAACTAATTAAGAATAACTATTATGGTATTTTTTGTTTTCAATTTAAATACTATTCAGTTATAATATTTGAAAAGAAATAAAAAAAATGCTCAGTAGAATTATAACAAGAGTTTGAGTATAAAACCAATAAATCATCCACTAAACTTGAAAATTTCCCACTTCTAATAAGATTATATAGAATAAAATTGATCGAAAACCTTAATAAGGTATACATAATAACCAACCTACTATCCAGGCCATGCGTTGAGCTCTTCCACAATACTCATGGGAATAATATAAACACAAGATGCACAAGGAAATATTTCACAACATAGTGGATAATACATCTAAAGAGAGTTAAAAAGATATCATTTACAATACAGTTATATTATAAGAGACATCATGCTTTTAATATGTAGGGTAACCCATAAACTTCTTGAAATGTAAAGGCAACAAATAGAAATTGAAAGTGTAAATAAGTAGAGAATGTTGTGTTTCTTGATATGAGGTTTTATGAAATATTGAGACTCATAATATGTATCATGAAGTGGAGCTCGATAAGTTTTTCTGAAAAAATAGTAAAATAGAAGTTTGTAATTTATCTTTTTTTGACTGTAATAAAGGTTATAGATTTTTTATGTGATTCAATCTTCCACATTTGGGTGTAGGAAAGATGAAACATTTAATTCTCTTTGTATGTAGCACACTTGATCATCTGTTTTCACTCAACCAATATTCATGCATTCATTACATCATCATAGAACACAAGGGTATCTTCTTTGAATATATATTTATGAAAATATAGGGAAAATTTGAATAAAATTAAAGTGAATATCCTATATCCTCATATGAATGTTTAATTTTTTAATGGTTACAATAATAGTTTAAGATAAATCATTAAAATAATAATGATTATTAAAATTTATAATATAGAAGTTAGAAAATATTTAAAATAAATATCTCAGAATCAATGACAATGACTCTTCTAGAGGCGAGACAACTCTGGAGGTGTCTTAAGTCAGCGGTGAGTTATCATGGAGGTGAGTCATTCTTGCAACGAGTTATGCTAATTATAATTTGTCTGGTAGCAGGTCAACCTCAGCGGAGACTATTCTCAGTGGGGACTCATCTCTGTGGTAAATCTTCCTCAATGGTGGCTCATCTTAGTAGTTAATTTTCTCAGTGGTATTTATTTTTAATACTTTTCCAAAATTATTGTCTGTAGATAACGTTTGATGGAAGGTCATCCGGTGGTGAATTAATTCTAGTGGTCTGACATCCTCAATGGTGAATTCTTTCCACTTATGTGTCTTTTCAATATTTAAACACAATTTCATTCTTAATATGACTCAACTTCAACAGTAAGTCGTTTCTATACTTATAATTTTTTTACAGACTACCTTATGTTATAAAATGTTATCATAAAATATAAAACTCATTAAAAACCTAAAAAACATTATTTTTCGAGCCTTAAAACAAGGGTCCCAACAATAATCTTTAATCAAATATGACCATATTCTATATATCTTTTTAAACCCCTTTAATTTGAATATATATTATAAACCTTTGTGATTAGTATATATATCACACTTTTCTTCATAATGATATTTCCTTTATATCGGTAATGTAAAAATTATTACAGCTAACTCCAAATCATGAGTTTGTAATTTTTCTAATGAACCATCAATTTTTATGAGGCATATTCTATAACTATGTAATTTTTTATGAGAACACATACTAATACCTTCATGGATGCATCACTATAGATTAAAAACCCTACTCCACTATAGGAAAAAGTAAGTAAAAATGTGAGAACTAATATTCTCTTCTGCTCCTTGAAATTTTCCTTACATGGATCTCTCTATAAGAACGTCTCTCCCTTTCGAGTGAAATTAGTGATTGGATTAGATTGTTATTATAGATTCTACAAAACCATGGATAATATCGATCCAAAAAAAGAAAACATTTAATATTTGTTACCGTGGTTGGTATTGGACAAAATGAAATAGCCTCCATATTTTATGGATCCACTGATACACACTCACCTGAGTTTATATGACCGAAAAAATGAAACCTTTTTTATTCAAAAATCATAGTTTGTAAATTTTTCATAGATTTTATCCTTCCTTATGTTTTTCAATACAATTCATAAGTGATATTTGTGATTTTTATTTCTCTTTAAAAATATAATAATATTATCTATAAAGACAACCAAAAAATGATCAAGGCAATCTATAAAGCGTATATTCATTAAATCCATTATAATAGTAGTGTAATTAGTAAAAATGAATGGAATCACTATATATTCATAGTGACAATAACTTCTATAGAACAATGTCTTGGTTATATCCAACTTCTTGACCCACAATCGATGATATCCAAAATTATGTTCCATCTTGGAAATGTATTGAGATTCATTAAGTTTATTAAATAGGTAATGAATATGGGGTAGAGGATACTTATTCTTGATTGTGATTTTTTTATATCCCAATAATCAATATATATTTACGTCGATCCATATTTACTTTTAACAAAAATAATAGGTATACCCCAAGGTGAAAAAATTATCCAAATGAATCCATTTCCAATATTCTCTTGGTGTTTCTTATTTAATTCTTGTAACTCAATCGATTATATTCTATAGAGATTATTTCAAATAGGCGTAACACTAGCTATGTGTTTCATTGAGAACCCAACATCACATTTCATTATAAAACTAGAAATATATTTTGGAAAGATATAAAAAAACTCACTTAAAATTGGAATATAATTGATGTTTAGTTTTCCCCAACTATATAATATAAACACCCATTTTGAATAGGAATCAATAGGCATATAATAAATAAGGTTTCTATTTGAATTTCATATTTATCATTGCACTAGTAGATGATCATTGGTTGGTTTGGAATATAAAATCTGAATTATATTCCATAGAAATTGATAATGAATTTATGTATCTGAATCCAATCAATGAATAATATCACATCAAATTAAACCAGAGGGAGAATAACTAGATTTAAAGAAAGAAAGTTTTCATAAAATATATCTAGAGAAAAATAATAGACTTAAGATTTAATCATCATACTATTATGAGTTTTCAAGCCTAATTCAGTATCTAATTTTTGGTAATATGAAATAACATTATAAATACTTCTCATGATACGAGGAAATTTATATAACTAATATTAATTAAGATACTTCAAAATTTTATCATACTTATCACCACCCAAACTTTATTGTTCTATATTCAATCTCTTTTCTAAAACCTAATGGTTAGAATAACCTTAAAAAATAACTAATCAAAGTGACTAATCATGAAAAATCATTCATATTATGTCTAAATCATGACACATTTTTTTAGTATTTTATGCTTTAGGTTTAAAATAGGTAATTCATGGTCATCATCTATTCAAATACTTCATAATGGTCCATAAAGAGTTTCTGAAATTCTAAAACATATCCCCAAGAAGTGTCAAACCAAGTGTGTAGAAGGTCCCATTTTCATGTACTAGGTAATGATTGAGTCAAATCCAAATGAACCATTTTCAGAGTTATTACCACTAGGTACAACTATTTAAATTTTAATTAACTTGTAGTATCCATACATTGATAAAATTTCTAAGAAACCACTCACTATAAACTTCACAAAAATTACAAGGCGTTTTCTTATACTTTGATTTATATATAGATATATCCTTAAGATTCTCACTAAACCTTTTTCATCATAGTTTCTAAAGTTTAACTGAAAATTTTTCTTATAACAATTATAAAGGCCCAAACTTCTGATACATATATATTACATCTTAATAGATTAATATTAATTACATAACATAATGATCTGTGCTAGAATCATGCAAGTCTAATGGATTTGGGAACATGGATATATAAATAATTGGTTCTTAGGTGAACGACATTATCTACCACTAAGTTATTTTTAACTAGAACCCTTCCTTGATATATCACACATTATACATTTCTTCACAACATGGGGAAAATAAACATAATAAATGTTGAGATCATATGATTAGAAATGATAAAAAAAGAAGATATAAACATAATGTAAGAATAAAATAATGGGAATAAGATAATGACATTTTTATACCACACCCTACATATCATAGATTATAAACATAAGTCACGAATTAAATCTTGGAAATTCATAAGATATGAATAATAATGGAATCAAAGAACATGAGCCTTGAGACCATAAAATTTTTATAAGATAATGTTTTTTGTCATATACATAATAATAGAATATCATTTCCTTGGTAGTCAAGTTTTACTAGCAATTTTATTATAGTGGAATGGGTTCACTCACCAAAAAATTTAATTATTCATGGTTTACTCCTAATACTATCATAGTAGACAATAAAATTTAATGATTTGGGTTTACTACCAATTCCAGTCCTATTTTTCTCATGATTTATCACCCATTACCTAATTCATTAGAGGAAGATATAGTTCCCACTCATCCTAGGTTATAACATAACCACTATCTTTGTTTATAACGTAAGAACCATCACATAATGAAAAACATATATAAGTGTTAAAAAAGATAATAATACATTCATCATATCAGTACCCATGAAAACATACATGGTTCATAAAAAATTTATCAAATTACAACCCATGAAAATAATTGGGCTTCATAACATATTTATCATATTATAACCCAATAATTGAAATTAGTTTCCTAAGAATTTCATCATAACATAACCGATAGAAAAGAAATGAGTTTCATAAATACCTTACCTTCATAAAAAACTAAATACATAAATAATAAATATGGTATAATTGGATTATATCCCCAGTAAAGATTAAGCAACAGCAATGGATATCATCTAATGTGGAAAATAATTTTGAAAATAATATCACCTGGAACATTTCTTGAGGAAAATAGATTTCATAAAAAATAACCATGTAAAAAATAGAAATTAATTAATTATTATGGAAATTATTTTATTTGAAAATATCTTTTTAAATATTATAAAGCAATCTTAAATGAAAATAATGGTCATGATGGAGGGAAATTCTGCCTAGTCTATACATTTCAATATAATTATTTATTTCACATTTTTTGTTAAATTTAAAAGTACCTCATTTAGAAATTGAGGAGAATAATAATTTAAAAACATTTTTAAAATATTTATACCTGGAAAAAAAATTAATTTAAACAATATTTTTATAATATAAAAAACATAACATGAACATCTAATAAATGTATTTTCAACTGAAGAGAGAAATAAAGTTGGTTTTGCATAAAAAACATTATTTTGATCTATTGAGTACATAAAAAGAGGAAAAATAAATTAAAACATCTGTTTACATTAAATAAGTAAATGGTAATAAAATTCATGCATTTATTTTGAGGTATATCATAATATATCATATTTGGAAGCATAATTATAAATAATACCAATAAGCAAAGAGATTGTATCATATAGTGATTACCACCTTGGTATCTTTTGAATCACAAGCCCCATGAAAGAAAAAAAATATTATATTGAAATTTATATAAGATAATTTTCATGATATTAATCATAAAATAAATTAATGGATGGTATATACACCACATAAAAGAAATAAGTGGTGTATAAAGCATGTTAACCATATAAATAAAAGAGAGATTAAATTCCCTTACATTAATTCTTGAATTCCTTCATACACATTATAATAAATATAATTTTATTATAAATATATTATAGAACCATACTTATATATATCATACCATATATGATTTACCTATAAAATTTTACTACCCATGTATTAACAACTCCATTTAAAAATAATGTATCCTGTAATAACTGCTATGTTTTTTCATGTATGTTTGGATTTGGTATTTTTAGACATTTTACTTTGATCATGGTTTCAAAATAACTAGAATTTTAACCATGAAATAAATTTCATATATATTCATTAAAATTTTATTTATAGTAATCCATTAATTTTAGAGATAGAAAATTGATTACATAGTTAATGGAGACGAAATAATATATGTACACATAAGCACAATTTGTGAGACAATAGTTTTTCACACACACATGCGACGTTTTCGTATTCCCAAAGAATGGATGGTAAGAGGGTTTGTGTGATATTATAATTCTTGAATTATAATTTTTCCATTAATATGATATAAATATATTAAATCCATTATTATATCTAGCAGTTATAGGTTGTGGTAGAATATAAATTACATCGGTTTGCGAGGAGTAATTCTCCATACACATGATCGATGGCTTCATTTGCCACTTGATGGGGGTGGATATAGATGTTAGTCATTACATTAAAATAATAACATTTCATTGTAATTTTATTATATCATAATATTTTAATAATATTTTAATGGGTTAAATGAATAAATAAAATGAAAATTCATAGTTAAGGACTATACCTCTTCTTCAGAGAACTCCTTTAAGTTTACACATAATTCCCTTATATAAGGCTAACATAATCAAAATAAATATTATTGGATTTAAAGAATAAATTAATAGTGATATTTTGGTAATTATTTTCTGATATATGTTTATATATATGTGAAAAATTAGAGGATATGGGGTACTATTTTATAAGTGGGGCATAGTATACACTTGGAATTGTTGGAAAGAAAAAGGTTTACCCACATTTTAAAAATTAAAAGGCTCGTAAAATGGTTCATTATTGAACCTTAGATTATAAAATTTTTAAGTATGTTAAAAATGGTATTTTGACAATTCTCTAGTTTATTTTGATGCTTATTTTTTTATTTTATCCCTCGATAAACCCGTCTTAACCCAAATCATGGTAGTTTTTTTGTTTTTACTATTCATTTTGACAAAAAAAATTAAAATTATTCTATTTTAAAATATGGAATCCATTATTCTTAATTTCATGTATATAAGCTGAAAATTTTGATTTATAATTAAACCCCTAGATGAGATGAAAAAATAGTTTTTCTAAGAGAAAATTGTCATAAGTATAATATGTTTTAATATCAAAATAAATATGAATTTGTTATTAATGAAAAATATTGGTTTAATAATAAAATAATTGATATAATTATTCTTTTAAAACATTTTTAAAAAATATTTATCTTTTTAAATTATTTAATTGAAAAAGGAATGATTTTAATAAAAACCATTATTTTTAGCTATTCACTGAAAAATTAATCTTTTTAGGATATTGTCAAAAATTTAACCTATGAAAATATTGAAATTTTTATTAAAAAATTGATGTTTAAATATTCACATACACTTTCTATAATTTATAAAAATTAATTTTATAATTTTTTCAAAATAAGTGATTAAAATCATCGCTTAATAAAAATATTTCATAAAATTTCAGGGTGTTACACAACCTAGATTACCACTGTGAAACAAAAGTTCCCCAAATAAAACATCCACAAAATGATTAAACCAAATACCTAATTACAACCCTTCTTACAAAACATTTGAAAATGGCCTTTATAATGAAAATGGATGGGAATTCTAGTAGGATTAAAAATGATGACTTGATTGAACTATTTACCCTACAATGGAATCTCATAAGCGATATCTTATTCTCATGATAAAGACCCATTGCTTCAAGCAATGTCTCATCCTTACTTTTATCATAACTCATAAGTTCAACCTTATTCCCATTTGATGGAACCATGTCATGACCCACCAAAGGTTTCCTAGATTGGACATCTTGATTCTAAATGGCCTCATTGACAACCTCCTAAAAATATATTAGTCATGTAACAAGTATATGATGACCAAAATTTGGTAAAATAATTCTTATGAAGAAAAGAACTTTCTAAAAATACATAAAAACCATTTATGGGGAGAATATAATAATCTAAAAGAATTATTGAGACCCATTCTAAACATAACATAAATAGTAAAATAATAACATGATTTAAATATTACATCTCAAAATAGTTTCTCCAACCAAGGACTGAATAGTTTAGTGTATTTTAGATTCACATGAAAACTATACATTATCATGATCATCTAGTTCCTTTTAAGACATTTCACATGATACAATCATATTCATAACATAGGGATTAAAAATATAATAATGGTGTAAGCTCAAATGATCATTAATATAAAAGGTATATCTTAAAGTGTTAAATCATAAGAATGAAATGAAATATGAGGAATACATAAATTTCATGATAAAATTCCATACAATATGTATCTTAATCATAAAACATGATAGACATACATAATATAAAAACTATATCATTATGGAATCACAAAATACATTACTTGGATCAAATATATATAATTAATCATACAAAATGTTATAGTCATATAAATTGTGTAATACGAAAAAAATGAATTATTAGGGAAGAGTGGACTTTCATGGAAAATAAATTCATCTTATTAAATTGGAATTACAAGATAATCAACTTGGAAATGTGTTATAACTTTATAAACATAATAATGTGGAACATCCACAACCATAAGAAAACATGTGAGAGAAAACTAATTATGACCATTCATATGTGAACAAATTCATTATGTATACACCTAAAAATGTGAGTAAACCCATCATGAGCATGCATTTGTGAAAAAAACCATTATTTCATTGCCTGAAAATCTCATGACATATAATCTTATACTAATTCATTTTAGGTTGATATAGGATAACACCCAGCATTATCTATACATATTTATTCCATTTAAAATCAATCATCATCATAAATTAAATAACCCATGAAAAAATAGTGTATTTCTTAAAATTTTAAAAAAATCTCATAACATGGAATTAAATGATCATAGAATATGAAAAATATAATTTCATAAAATTAATCGTATAATAAAATGATATAGAGAGTAACAAAAACATCACTTTATGAAAGAAAACCCATGAAAAAAACAATAGTGAAAATAGATAAGTTTTAAGAAAACCATTAATAACATCAATATACAAATTTTCAAAAACATTTATTTAAAGAAAATTGAATAAATTTGATAACCTTAATATTTTTTTAAAATAAATTGTCCTTCAAAATACATAAATTTTATAAAAATCATACATGTAAATATTTTAAAAATATTTAATTTCAAATTAGTTTTCAATAATAAATCCTTGAATAAACATAATGTTTTAAAAAAAGGGAAGTGGAAATAATTTGAAAAATATTTAATTATGAAATTATTATTTGACAATGAATCCTTGAAAAATACATAATATTTATCAAAAGAAAATTTGGAGTGGATAGTACTACTTCATATTTTGAAAGTATGGAAAACCTTTTTAAAATTTTGTAAAACCATATTGTTAAAAAGGATAAAGAAACCTTTTATTTAAAATGAAATAATCATAGTATTAGTATTATTAGAGATTAAAATAGTTTATGTTTCAACTTAGTGATTCAGAACATTGTTGGTAAGTAAAAATATGGACATAGAAGAAGAATATACTAAATGTAATGGGAATTATTCTAGACAAAAATACATTTAATGAAATATTAAAATTATCAAGGAAGAAGGATTTTGTGTCAAACAATATTTCACTATAAATGAATGTATAAATACATTATAAAATCTTGATAGGATAGATTATATTAATCATTAAATATAATGGATAATGATGAGTGATTATAATGTAAGGAAGATAATTTAGTCATGAAAACCCCATATGTCTATAGAGATTTTAAAATCAAAAGAATATAAAAGCTTAAAAATCACATGGTTTGGTAATTCCCATGTAATAAATCATTTAGTTTTTGAAAATAATTAATTGAGTAGTATATAAACAATATAAATAATAAATTGGTGCAAAACATTAAAACATGGTCAATGAAGATAAGTTGAGATGAAAAACCCTTACAGCCTCTGTATATTTTGAATCAAATCCCAAAAAAGAGAATTAACACAGGGAAACACATTTTTAATATTTAAATATAATTAAATACTAACAAAAAATGAAAATGGGGTAGTATTTACACTATTTAAATTGAAACCTGGTTTTTGATATAAAAATGTCTTAAGAGATTCAAATTTGAGACAAAGAAACACATACATTCTTTCCCTACATAGATATATGTGATCTAAAATCTTATAAAAAATTAAATATATTAATATAATATTTTAGAACCATATTAATACATTAATATATTTATAATTTTCATTTATAATCATTTTCTTTGTGAATATTAGTTAGTTTTTTATATTTTCACACATTGGGCATTTATAATTTTGATTATTTGTAATAGTTTCAATAGCACAATGCTAGTTTTTCATCACATTATAAAGTTCATCATTCAAATATAATTAATTATTTTGTAATTTATGACTTATAATTACTTATGAATTATAAATTTCATTTAATAGGCACTTCAACCTTTATCGTAGAAGTTAAAATTGGCAACATATATTTTTTAGTGATTTTCAACCTACAGGGGGTGTTTTCTTAATTAATGAGTTAAATATTGATGTATCATATATATAAACAAAAAATAATTATATAAATTTTTAAATCACATTATTCAAAATTATATTTTCCTCATCATCCATGGTATAATCTTGTAACATTTTTCAACTATGTGGTAAAACCGACCCAATCATGAACACACTTTAACTCGATTTGTGAGTTTGGTTAATGAGGTGTTTATTTTGAAATAACATCACTATAAAAAAAACAATGATATAGATTTTGATATTTTTATCACGGGGAATGTTATTTTAAGACGTTTCGATAAAGAATGAAAAACTAAAAGAAGAAATGATTCTTCGTGGAGGTGGTAGTCCGTTCAACATAGGATTAGCGCTTCCTTTATTCAAATAATGAGCGGGGTGAAGGTGGAAAGTAAGTGTTTAGTTAGGACTCATAATTAAATTAAATAAATAATTTTTTTTTCATAAATACCATATTTAATACCATCCATGATTATTGGTGATAAAAATACTAAATATTTAACATAATTGAGGCAGTAATCCGCGTGCACACACGAAAAATTATTTTTTATTAGTAGATGAAAGAGAATAAATAATTGTTATACCATCATTATAATAAAGTATAAATATAATAATGATTATAATGTATTTATATCCCTATATTTATGTTTTTTTATAAAGGAAATAGTAACAAATACGTGTTAATAATGATGTGATACCTTTGTTGAGACCATGAACTACCTCTTGATGAAGGTATAAGATTTTAGGGACTTAGGATAATTTTCGGTGAAAAGGTGAATTAGGTCATGTAGTGAAATTCAAGGAGAGGAAATTTGGGCATGATTTCATGAATTTTTAAATAGTAGGGGTGAATTGAAATTATGGAAGTGATCCAACTTTTATAAGTGAGGATTGATAGTTTTCTATAGAAATGAATGGTATAGAAGTGGTAAGAATGGAAAGACATAAAAGTTTGGTTAGTTAAGTGAGTGATGGTTTTTGAGACATATAGGCAATAATTTAAAACTAAAAAATATTTTTTATATTATATAATGTTTACATTAATTTATGAACATTTAATCCACCTTTGATTAGCCATTTAGCCATTTATTACTTTTAATTGAATTTTAATCAATTTGATTATTTTATGACTAAAAATTTCATTATATCCTAATTAAAAACATTATAAATTATAAATATCAATTTTTTAACCATTTATCCTAATTAAATTTCAAAATAGGATAAAAATAAATTTTAAATTAATATATATAATGTTATGAAAAAACTATTTTTTTAGAAACAATTATATTTATTCATTAACTTTTCTTAATAATTTTTAGTATTGAACACGAATTAAATGAGTCATAATATATATAATTATGTGTTTAAAAATAATATTATATTAATTATTTAAATTATTTAAATTTAATTGATTATATATAAATTCCATGATATTAATAAAACAATACTTTTAAAACAATTATTTCACCATTATCATAGTAATTAACATTAATCAAAAGAATATATATTTTATACCCACAAATTAAATTTTCAATTCTAAATAATATTAAAAAAATTATCTCAAAGATATGAAGCATTTTATCCAATTATATTTAAATTTATAGTGAAAATAATCTTAACATTTGTGAACAAAATATGTAAACAAATCTCTTGCCCATCGTGATCCACTGCGAAATAGATCATCTATGGTATCCAAGAATCATGAAACCCCCTTCCATGGGTTCTTGGGACCCTCTAACATAAGTGGATATTCCGTTAATGAAGGTCTGGGCCCTTCATGTAGGAATAAGGACCTATAAGGAACGTGAACATTAATGAAGCATTCAACCTGCATGAAGAACTCCCTTCGAAGGATAGAAGTTCACTCTATGGAAGGGGAACACTATTTAGTAAAGCATACTATTTCGTGAATCCCATGACCTTAATGATGTATAAATATTCATGAAGCCCTGATATATGAGGCCTTAAGATTCAAAAACCCCCTCTCTTGGGAATTTATATTCTTCCTCCCTTTTACTGACCCTACTTCGTGAAGGTTTAACTCCTAGGATCCCCACAATAATCCAAGACTGGTCCAGCTACACATTGAGTCCCCAGGAAAACCTATACCAGTCATTCTTGTGTTCACCCTATCCACTTTGAGTGTGGATCAGGATTACCAAATACCTTTTACTTCTTAGAATATGTATGGTAATTCTTTTTTTCTTCCCAGCATAGGCACACTAACATGGAACATGTGATTGGCCACTCCTCCCATAATTAAAACTAGACAGCCCCAAAGCCAATCCCCTCCAAAATAAACATGGTAAATGGTTGTGTAATCCCAATGGTCATGGAGTGATTCTACCCATGTCTATGTTGAAAAAAGTAAGAAAGACTAGACCCATATCCTAGTTGTATTACATTAAACTACATGACAACATCCTCATCACATGCTATTAAACCATGACCTTACCATATACGATGACCACATGACACACTGTGTAGGAGTGAAATTCGATGAAATCAAACATGATTTATTGGGTACCACTCACATTGAATGAGATCCTCATTTGGTAGATTCCCCATGTAAGCCCCATTCACATCATTGATCCTCATAGTAACACCCCTGCATCCATCCACTAGTAGATGAAGTGGATCATGTGGTCTTCAGATCTAATGTTTCATCTTGACTCTCACAATGATTAGGAATCATGTGGTCATAGAGGTTAGTGAAAATACTAACATTTACATTATCCCAAATATTCAAATGGGAATCCTTTCAGGTATAAGACATAATCCCAAACGTAGATGGGAATCATTCTATGTTTAACCCCATCCATTTAGAATCACATGGGATTTGATTCCCAACTAACTAGGATATGTAGTAAGCCTCAACGAGATCCAAACCCAACACCCAAAATCACCCTAATGTTCTACAGGCCACATCCTAGTAAGATCATAACACTCACCAAGGAAACCTTGTCTCCTTCAGGTACCTCAGGAAACTTCCATGTGTAATCCCCACACCATTCCTCATTAATTATACTTTCATGACATGAATATCCTAACCATATGTCATTAAACTGTATGAACTAGTCTTGTCAAACATCCATAATTTGTTACATCATACTACAAGAGATTTTAATCTAATCATAATAATAGGGAACATTGGACACCTCCTCAGGGTTAAATCACGAAAAATAGAAAACCTAGGTGTTCCCTCCTATGGGTGTTTTGTTTCATACCATTTTATCTATCTCAGGGGAAGTTCTAATCCATTCAACATAGATTTTCATGAAAATGAATTCTGGTTCACATCTCTGGGATCCACCTCAAGGGGAGATCTGATCTATCCATTATATATTTTTGTCAAGGGGAATTCTGGTTCACATCTCTTGGATTTGTCTCAAGGGGAATTTTGATTCATCCATCATAGTTTTTACATGTATGGATTTTTGGTTAACACATTTTGGATCTGTCTCAAGGGGAATTATGATCCATTCATCCCATATTTTCCTCAAGGGGTATTCTTGTTCACATATACTAGATCCATATAAATGATAATTTTGATTCATTCATCCTAGATTTTCCTCAAGGTTCATTCTGGTTCACACCATCTGGATTCATCTTAGGGGAATTATGATCCATCCATCCAAATTTTTTCCCAATGTATGTTCATGTTCATATCTCCTAGATTCATATCAAGGGGAATTAAGATCAATCTATCCAAGATTTTCATCAAGGAGAGTTATAGTTCTGACTTCTAGATTCACTTCAAGGGGAATTCCATTTCATCCATCCTGGGTATATCCCACAAGAATTTTTGATCTAACTCATAGTTTCTCCCCCACGGGGAATTCAAAACAATTGGAAAACCTTTCAGCTGTGACAACATCCCTCCAAGAAACATGCCCCTTATATCCACCTCAAGCGACATTATGATCATCCAACCTGGGTTCGTCCCAAGGGATGTTTTGATCTGGCTCCTAGGTTCAACTACATGGGGTGTCCCCATCCATTGGTAAGCCTTCCAGGTGTGAAATCATCCATCTAAGGTAAACACATACCAAATATTCTCCAAGGGATGTTATGATATTACCATCATGTACACACAAGGAGTTAACCCTCTAATCTTCTCCACAAGGCATTAAACTCATGACTTGATCTATCATAAGAGATATTCTGATCACAGTATGGTGTTTTACCTCATGAGGAAAACCATCTTGATCCACCTCCATAGGGAATTCTGATGAATTAGGTTTCAATTTCCTTGTGCATGTAATTATGGAGGAATATACCTACCTTGTAGGACCCAAACTCTAGGAAACCAACCAATCATGGGTTGTAGACACAGGGGTAGGAGAAATGTTAATGCAGAAATCCCACATGACACCACCTTTTCCATGATGTCTTCTATGACCTCATATACTGGGCACCTGAACACCATCCCACCCTATGAAGTCATTTATATAAGGGTTATGGACACCCTCATACATCCGTATGATATTGGGGGGGTGTCATTTTCATAAGGGAAATGGATATCCAGGGCCTGAAGGCTTTACCGCTAACCAAAACTACCACCCCCAAAGTCCATGCAGGGAGAAATCATTGCCCACTCTAATAGAAAACTGCTTTGGAAGCCTATCCCCAAAGAGATCCTATAACTCGTTTCCCTACACCGAGGAGGTGGGGGATTCATGAGTCACCATGGCCGTGAAAACTACCTAGGAGCCTCCATGGAGGGATCCCAAGAGGACTTGTCAGTGCTACAAGTGACCAGTCCCTTAGGACAAAGAGTGAAGACTTTACCCACAATCCACTAGTGTCAGTCAGAACCCCCCGACACTAATATTGGGCATAGGACTTGGAGAATTCCAGTTGAGGGGAATGATCTTCTACAACTCCATGGGATCCTTCTTTACAAGATGAATTTATCCAGACCCCTTCCACTAATGGGAATTAATTCATCTTTGTACAATTGAGATCGAGACCCCACCCACCCCACAGGAAGGCTAGTTTGACTATATAAATCACTGGTAGCACGATTAAGGAATGACCTGTGATGATGAGATGATGTTTCTGGGGTCTTACCCACATCATATCCAGCTTAAGAATAGGAAATAACCAAACATTCAACAATAATTATGGAGTTATCCAATGTACTCTTTGTCAGAGTGTAGTTCCTCCATATTTCATCAATGAATAAAGAAGATGTCTTCCTTAAGTGACCACCTGATCAGCATAGAAACCCACCCTAACCTGACTTCATCTAGTATTAAGAACTTCCTATTATTCCAACCCACAAATTCATTGTTCCTTCCCATGGATAAGAATTAAATTACCATGAATAAATGTCTAAAGGTAGAACGGTTAACAATCTCTTTTGAAGGTGAAACCCTATGAAGCACGAAGTTATCATTGAACTCATTAACCTATCCAATTCTAAGGACATAAACAACCTTATAATGGAATCTGCACCCCTATGGTAAGATTATAGGGAAGGATCCAGATAGGTTATTTTTTCCATATCATAAGGTGAAGTCTACATGATCCCCATATCCCACTACAACTAATGTAGTTCGTAGAAGTTCTGGCTCCAATCAAGGAACTCATGGTGCAACCATATCTATAATCGCTAGTATCCCTCTCTACCTGAACCTAAGATAATGGAGAGATATTATAAAATATGCTGGATTATGAGTACCCATTTGGGCCATTGAAGGGCCCCATTTCACATGAACATGATGCATTAGTGAACACACCAACCTATATGGATGAAATGATGTGGTTGGTACCACCTCCAAGAGATGAACCAAATTGTAGAAAACATGTAACTCATGAAATGGCCTATCTACATGACAACTAAATACCAAATAGGTCCACCTCAATGTGACCAATGATCTCTTTTACATCTTCAATTGAAGTATGGGCTGGCCAAGGGAAGGACCCTACATATGAAAAAGAAATCTTATGGGTGACTCTTGCCACTAATAAATTGTCAGTGGTGGTTTAGACAAATGAAACGTCAAAAATAAACATTATGGAGTCCCTCATCAAGGGTTAGGACACATTTATTCACCATACTATCTAGTTGATGTTTCACCCCCTCCTTTATTGTCATTTGGCCTATTCAGGATGTCAGGGGCACCTGGAAGTCCTTAATCGACATCTCTAAATGGTTTATTTGGAAACACTTCATGTAAGTCAATGATATATATCCCAAAAAAACCATAAGAACCAATAATATATATTTTTATTATCCTCATATTGTTCCATAGAATCATAGAAGTGGAGTCTCTAGATGTGCAGATTTGGGGAAGGGGACAATAAATTGGTCTCTACTTCATCGCTATCCTGTGATAGCTTGACTTAACCATAGACAATGACAATTCTACTTCAGGTATACTAACAATAAGCATGGTCATCCCCACCCTACCATAGTATCAATAGAACATGGATTTTTATGCAGTAGGTGATAGGGAAAAGACACCTCTAGAGGTAGGGAAACACACAAAAGAACCTCAAGTGGGTGTTTACACCCACTAGAAAAGGTAGAAAAGTATCCACAAGGATCCCCTAAATGTGAAATTAAATCTTAGAAGGAACTCAAACAAGGGTAAAGAGTATGTTGGGACCTTTGATCTATCCAATATTATTCCAAAAATCGTGTCTGGTCTCACCATTTATGCATTGCTCAAGTAGGTTACAGACCAGAAAAGGGCCATTAATGAGATCCTTTGTGATCAACATCTGGATTATAGTGACACCTATAGAGATACAATTTTTACTCCACCAGGAAAGAAACAAATCCTACTCATTCAATAGACCCCTTTGTAGATTTTTAATACCATGTGTCCTACTATAGAAGTGGTGGGAGTGTTTGGAAATCAAATGGGATGTGAATCAATGAACCCACATGTGAAACGTGATCAAATTCCCCAGGAACCAGATCAAGAATATTCAGGAGTATTAGATCGTACTTATTATGTTGATGATCATGTCAATACATTGGTGGTTAGAGATCATTTTCAAGATGTGAACCCTTTCTAGGATTATTTGATATCTTAACTCACTGCCCGCCTCAATTCCTTGTAAATGTGATAGGTGGAAATCTATATTGATGGAAATATATACTCGGTATGTGTAGAATACATGCAAGAATGATATGAATTTAGGAATAATATCTTTTCCCCTTAAACTGTATGGGTGACCCATTGCTGCATTTGACACACTTCATCTTAAGGCACATGACCATGTTGGGAACCCCAAAATAACAGGAGGTCACTAAGCTCTAATTTTTTTTGCAGACATTAGAAGCACCTGCATTTTTATGGTAAAATCAGTTACCCATAAGGTCCATCACAAATTGGAAAGACCTTCATATAATTTTTCTCTTCTAGTTCGACTCTACCATGTGCAAGACAAGCATTACTGACCTCTTCTAGTGATTGAAAAAGAATGATGAGTGAGTGGTAGATTTTTTTTCATTGTGGAAAAACCTCAAGTATTCTATCGACCTGAAATTTAATCAATAGAATATGTAGATTATGTGTGTACGGAATTTAAATATTGATTTGCTTCCTACCCTCATCACTCAGAACTTCTCAGGTGGGTTTTGATATTTTTATGACAAGGCCTAATGCTTGTAGGATGCCTTGGAGGAATCTGAGCATGGACATCCATTGCCTCTATCATATTCTATGAGAAGGTATTCCAAGGTATAGACCACCGCCGCCATGTATGTGGGGACCCAAAATCCACTAAATTTTTTCCCCACTTCATGAAGAACCACTTCATGTACAACCGCCTCACTAAGCTCAACCTCACCCAGAATAGATTTGTCAAGAACCTTCTTTCCATGTTCTTCTGCATTGATTGGAGAATGTGGATTGATCACCTCATTATACTCCAAGACCTCATCAGGTTTAGGCTCATAGAGAACCCTTTAAATGTTGGAAACATCTGACCTGTTCATTCAAGGATGAACATGTCCCTGACTTTTTCCTGAGTGATATGGAACATGCGATTCTAAAATTTCCAAAATGCAAGAATCCCAGGAATATAGACGCACTGACCACTCTAATAATTTCCATTAAAATAGGATCATTGGATATACTATAATAAATTCTACATGTTCAAGGATAGGCTTCGAGAACAAGTAGAAAACTGTTCGATCAAGTGGGAAACATCCTAGAATAAGAAGAACACTTCTTCGCTGATCATGGAAGTTGCAGTGATGGTTTATGTGAATGTAAATAGGTTTCCAACCATGAGGCTCAGAAGTAATATGACTGGTGGGACCAAAAAGTAGTTACTCACACCCATGGTGTCATCTATGCCAGTTTAGGTAGACATAAACCTCATGAATTCACCACACCTTCTCTAATCATTAATTCTGCATCAACGTTGCAGTATACTTAGATAGAGGAGAGTATAAGATTAAAATTATAGGGAAAAAATTTTCCTCCGTGAGGTCAAAGCCATATCAAACCCTTGGATACATCATGGATCTAGAGTTTAGGATCACTCCTATGGTCCTCATAGTACTGGAAGGCCCCTCTATTATTGAGAAGTTGTATGTCTTCATGAATTCCATCGAACCAATAGAATTCCGGACAACACTTGATGTCGATGAATACCAAACAATCTTCTAAGGTACCTCTATTAAAAACCATTAAAAGAGAGTTCAAGGACATGTAAATTACTTTAATTCCCATGCTAGTGCTTCAAACAACGCTATTCATACTACCAAAACTATACATTAGGTTTTGTCATAGAGTTTAGTAGATGTAGTACTCCCAACCCTCTTAGTAAAAAATGCCTCCATAGTTTATTGTGTTATCTAATTAAGAAAATCATCCATTGATAACCATGTTAACTAAGTAGGAAGAAAAAGCTTAACCACACCATGATCAGTTTTGTACAAATAAATGAAAGAATTAACAAACTAAGAATCACCCAATAGTGGTTTTGGGAGAGTTAGATGATGATTATAATGATATAGTCAACACTAGAAAGAACTCATTACTTCATCCAGAAGTTACTTTTGTACCTCCCATGAAACAGTGACCCACTGTAGGTATAAATATGAATTTGTCATGGAAATACGACATGACAAAGAACCACACCAGTATACCTGCAAGGCTCTCAATCCTCAAGTCCAATTTCTTGTCTAAGGAAATACGTGATTCCATTTAATAATCCTTGAAAATACCCCTTCGGTTTGGATAAGTTGAAATAACCAAAGATTACTACTATGTAGAGGAGGTTGGGTGAGAGTAATTCCAATCCATCATCTTGTTCTACAGGGAAGATGATGGCTCTCTCATATAGGGGAATATTATTCCAATATACATCAAAATATAGATCAATGGAATGGAAATATGACATTTCATTATTGACACAATTTCTAGGATGAATCTCATCCTAACCCATATTATCCATAGGTTATCGCTGAACAAAAAAAATTTGAATCCTTCTGACTTAAAGATTCAGGGCTATGAAAGGACTAAGCAGAGGCTGTGTGTGATAATTCCACTGAATACCTAGTTCTATGTCTTCATATTAAGAACTGAATTCATGATTGTATTATAGGATAATGCTAACAATGCATTGATGGGTATTCCATAGATTCATCTCCATGCAACAGTTTGCTCCTCGTATCACTAATTTCTAAAGTACTCCTTCAATGGATGAGTAGGGGCACTCTAAGTTGATGCATCCCACATTGACTCTTTTGAATCCCACTATTTGGATTCTTTCTATTACTAGGGAGAGGGTAATAAAGTTCATACCAATGAGGTTGAGAAAACAATTTTCATATCTAGTCCATGGGTAGATGTGTGCGATGCTTTCATTCTCCAAGTTCATCGTTTGGAGTCTATGGTGCTAGTCTTGGAATGTTTCTGTTTCATTTTTTATTGCAAGGGGCATCACATCCAAAGGTATAAATAATTTCCAAATATTACCTCATACTCTTACATAGTATAGGCTCTAGTGATACTAGAATTTCCTACCAATGTGAAGTACCATTATGTTCACCAAAGGGTGACCATTCTATAAAACTCCCACCTATTCCACAGAGCAATGTTAAATTGTTGGAAGCCAACACACCATAATTTCCTTAAAATCAAGTGTGGATATTCTGGTTGAAGTCCTAATAAACCATATTGAAAACCTTTATTTACATAGTTTCGGTAGAGTAGAGGTCCCCTAGTGAGGATTCCAGATCTAATCGAGTAGGAACAACTCCCCCAGAATCTGATGTCTTGAATGAACCTCCTCCCACTGATTATCCTACCTTAGATGATAAAGAAGATATGGAGGACTCTCCTCCCACAATTTAGGATGATGTACCTAAATCCGTTGATGAGCTAGTATAAGAAGACCTTGGTACCGAGGATGATCCAAGGCTGATAATGATTAGTGGTTCTATTCCCTAAGAGGAGTAGCAGAAGTATGGATATTTCATGAAACACTATTGTGATTTAATCACCTATATTTATGAATAGATTCAAAGACAAGAGTCTGAGGTCACCATCCACCATCGCAGTCTCCCAGTGAGTCACTATGGGTTCAGGTAGACTCCTAAGAAAATGAACCCTACCCATGGTTCTATGGTCAAGGATGAGGATGACAACCTTATCAAATAAAAATTCATAAAATAATTTTAGTACCCCAAATGGATAGAAAATATCCTTCTAGTTTGGAAGAATAATTACAATATCCACGCCTATATCTCCTTCTTGGACATCAACCACCCTTTTTTGGAGGATGATATTACCCTTCCAGTGAAAGGCTTATTGATTGATTCTAATGCCGGGTTCCAAGACCTCTTCTTCATTGATTGATACTCCAAATACAATCAGATCCTAAGGGATATTGGGGATGAGTCTACTGTCTTTAGGGCATCGAAAGAGACCTTTTTATATCAAGTGGTTCCCTTCTCCTCAAAGAATGTAGAAGCTGCTTATCTAAGGAACATTAAGCACATCATTAAACTAATCCTTGGGATACTATTTGAATGCTACATGGATAAATTAATGGTAAAATTCCACCAATGTTAGGACCATCTCCAAGACCTTTAGAATGTGTTTGTCTTCCTTCACTCTCGAATATTTAAGATAAACCCCTTGAGGTTTTCCTTTAGGGTTACCTCTGGGATGTTTTATGACATAATCTTTAGATACAAAGACATAAATATTTACTTGAAGAATATAAAATATATCATCCCGATGCCTCCCCCAAGAAACCTCAAAGATCCCAGACGCCTTCAAGTCCACCAAGACTATATACACCTATTAATCATGAATCTATCTGTAAAGTGTAAGACCTTTTTGAGTCTCATAAATACAGGTACGATCTTCTAGTGTAAAAAAGAGTTCCGTACCTCCTTTTTGGAAATTAAGTTTTATCTTCTACGACCTTCAATTCTGAGGCCAATAATCTTTGGGAAACCTTTTTTCCTCTATATGAATACCCTGGAATAGTCCCTTGGTACCCTTATGTAATTGAAAAAGAATAAGGGTATTGAGAATAATTTATACTATCATAGTCACATTCTCTTCAATGTGGAGTGGAGATATTACCCTATTGAGATGAGCTCCCTCACACTAGTTTTTATACTGCCAATGTTGTGGCATTATCTACAACATCATGAGATATAGCCAGTGTCCCATTTAGATCCACTAAAGTATATCTCGAATCATTCCATGTTCACAGGATGAATGGAATGAAGGGTGGCGATCCTTCAGTAGTTTTAATTTAGGTTCATTAAGTAGAAAATTATCAAGGTTTAGACGTTGGTAATCTTCCAAGACTCCCATACATCCCCAAACAAGATATCCCTGGATGCTGACTTCCTAGATGATGCCATCATCTCGGTGTATCAGGATATTCTATGATGGAATATTCATTTTGATGGTTCCTCTTAGAGTAAAATTGTATAAGTCACAATGATCTGAATATTATTAGTGTAGGCATAGTGATCATTTTTGTTTTCTAACACAGGCCATTCTACCATAATTATTTATGATTTCAGAAGGAGAAAGAATAATGTAAAAAATTAGGATCTCATTTCAGGTCTTCAACTTGTAGTCTTGATTAATGTTTCCCACATCCATGTGATGGGGGAATCTAAATTAGTCTTCAAACTGATCAATCAGGACTACATCTTCCAGACTCCAGAGCTTGTGCCCCTGCTTGAGCACACTCTATATATAATGTACCTATTCCCTTATCAGCAAGAAGTCACTCAAGTTCCCCAATTTAATAATGGTTAATATGAAACCCTATAAATCTTATACATATCTCTTAAAAATCAAGGTTAGGATAACCTCTTCATTCATGTGGAACATAATAAGGTCATCAATCTCATCATCCCATATGATGATGACAATTAACCAGTAAACCAACTAGCTGTATATAGTTATATATAAGGGCCACCAGTTCTCTTGTAGAAGAAGAATCCTCTGATTGTAAAACCACTTTCATTGAGTACCTTCAATATGTTTCTCTCCCCTAGATTTATCTACACATGAAATAATCCTCCAGATCATAGTGTATTTCATCCTCTAGAGTAGGCCTGAAAATGAGTAGACTCTCTATAGAAGAGGGATTGATGGAATTATCCACCATTACATCCAAGAAGGTGAGATTTTCCATGTTATAAATGAATTTCATGCATGTTTCTATGGTTCCCATTAGGGATGATTGAAAATATCCTACTGGATTCGAAGGCTGGGATACTTCTGACCCACTATGGTCCATGATTGCATCTTGTTTTCCAAAAGGTTTTATGGGTTTCAAATCATTTCTAAAATTTTGTATTTACTTCCAAATCCCCTCGACACAACATAGTATTTGTGGCCCTTTGTAGTATTGGGACTCAATATTGTGGGACCTTATCCACCAGCGATAGCTCTCCAGCATAGATTTATTCTAACCACGATGGATTTCTTCTCCAAGTGGGAAGAAGTGATTCACCTTAAGTAAGTCAAGGAACAATCCTTGATCAAATTATCATGATCCCACATAATCCACAAATTCTGATTTTTTCATTCTATTCTCAGAAAAAATGGCACCAAATTTCAAGCTGCTGAGATGAAGATATTTTATGCCAAGTATAGTTTCTCGTCCAACCATACTTCCTACTATAATGTATTGATAAATTCATAGATCAAGGCATTAAAAAACCCCTCTAAAAAATTATACAAAATATGGTGGGCAAAAATAATTAAATGTGTCCGAGAATGATCTCCAACGCTATAAAGGATTATTAGAATACCACTCTAAATTCCACCTAGGTGACTTCATATTACCTTGTGTATGGAATTGAGGCTAACCTACCAGTTTAGGTTTAGTTTACATCCCTAAAAACAACTGTTTATGACCAATAGATACCAGAATACATTTTAGAAGTTTTTCAAGCTGATCATGAATCCTATAAAGAGAACATTCTCTAGTCCTTGCATAATATAATGAGACACCAGAATAATATAGCTAGATCAATCAACAATAAGGTTCCCCTCAACTACTATCTCTAATGTGACATGGTACTGGCTCTAAAAATAGTAATTCTACCTAGAAATATTCCACCAAAGATGGAGCCAAAATGGGAATGACCTTAAATCATTCATAAGGTTTATCCTAATAGATCATAATCTTAAATAACCATGAATGAAGATCGTATCAAATTTCTTAGAAATTCTATGTTTCTTAAGAATTATTTCACATAAAAATTCCATGTACATGGCACATAATATTAAACTATAAGTCTGGTCTAAAATGAATAAGCTTAAAGAAGGAATATATCCATTTAATCGGGAATTTAAAATACTTTCAAGTTTTATATATGAAATATATAGTGTGGTGTGGGACTTCCTAAGCCAAAATTAACACAGAGTTTTTCAATCCTTTACACTACACATACATTATTTGGAAGACCCCTAATTGTGGTCCAAACACAATGACTATAAACTAAGATACTCATTGGTAAGATCTTTAATACCTTAAACTAATAGACATCATATAGTCTTTGCAACATGACATTAAAATATTCATAAGGGTATGAACACTATAACCATAAACCATGTGTCTTAGTCTAAGAATAATGACTTTAAAATGTGTGCAAGTTTTCTTAGGGATGTGTTGTGGTGTTTTGGGTTTCCAAGGACCCCATTCACCATGGGGTTTTAGAAACACCACACTATACATACCCATTTGAGGCACTCCCCCCATCATGGTTCGAACTCTATTTCCTTAAACTGTGAGATAATATCCTCAGCACACAATGTTAAACTCTGTTCCAACCATGAACAAGTTTGGGATGCCTTAAAAACATAAAATAGATTGTTCTTGCCCCATTTTAAATCATGATTACTCATATGACTAGTATAGTATGGTCAATAAATCTTTAACCATGTCCCTGACATTAGATTCCTCATGTTAATCATGGGATGACTCAATTAACTCACCAAAGATGATCCCCCCCAGTATTTTCAATCCTTTACTATACTAGGTTTTAATAGCTATGAGTGACTTAATTCCCATACTCATTGGATACATTGTAATTCCAATACATTTTTTCTTTAGACTAAGCCAAAAATTCATCAACCCCTTAAACCTAGTTTTTGTCAAATCATTACTACAATAAAACTATTTCCTCTTTTCTCCCTCGTACTTGTGTGGTGAATGAACCACATTAGATCCATTCAAAATATATTTTACATATTTAATTCCACAAATCATTACCTTAGAATAAACATAATTTACCATATTCTAATCATAATAGGGGTTTCATCATAAAGAAACTCATAAAATCAAATTTTTTAGCTAATTATTTTTAGTGTTGCTCTAGAATGGGGAGTTTCTGCATAAAGAAATGGTCATAAAACAATGTAACTCATGGTGTGAGGGTCGTTCCATGATACGAGGGGGACCACCCCATACATGATCTTTGATTTGAGGTATTTATCCTTGATGATGGAGGTCACATCATATCATTCCCACATACATTTGTTAAGGGGTATTTTTTTTAATTTATAACAACAATATTTTTGATCCCCCTTTTATTATATTGGATTCACTTCATATAAAGTAGGGAAAAAAATCCATTTTTTGTTCTCCATTATCATCTTATAATTTTCATTATATATTTGGTAATCCAAGAGGTTTTAGTTTGTATGATTTAAGGTAATATATTCCCCCATTTTCTATTTATCCACACTTTATTACTTTCTATATTGATGGGGATTGGATTATTGTTTTAGAATGATATTCCATCATATCATGGTGAAATAACATTAAAATGACCAGGATTTAAACAATTATTTATAGAAGAGGTTTTATAATGATTTTTTATAACATTTATTTCATTTTATGTGGATGTTTGATGCCTAATGATTACTTTTTTTGTTTTAAATAAATTTTGTTTAAATTGGACTTTGATTTAATGTTGTAATTTGGTGATTCGGTATTTTATAGGCTCAAGCGTGTTTCATTATCATATCGCACCCCTTGGTTTACAATTTATTCACTATGTGGCTGGTTAGTAAGTTTAGAATAGGTTATACCCTTATATTTTTTTATTATTAAATAGTTTATTATCAAATATTTTATTGATTAATGTATCAATTATCCCCTTATGAAATTACTATGATGTTTATTGGAAGGATTGTGTGGAATGGTGAGATCTTGACCTCTAAAAGAGAATGGTATTTTTTCAAGTTAATAAAAAACAATTACTAGTATATTTCTAATTTGTTCATTTGTGGTGTTTGGGTTGAATTAGTGTTTTCACTCTATTATGGATTTTTCTGATTACGTGAGTTATTTTTAGTAAATTTCAAAATAAAAATGATTTAGTTTGAGATTTTTTTTCAAATGGTATTTAAATTGGAAAGTGGTTCTTTAAAAAAGGTTTGAATAAATTTTTCAAAATTGAAGTATAGGGTTAGAATGTTACTTTAATATTACCTTTTATCATAGGTTCTTATTTTTGGGAGGTCATCATGAGGTCATTTTTGGGGGAAACTTTTTAATGTGGGGTTTTATTATGTATGGAAGAAAATCAGAGAGGATCTTTATTTGGTTTTAAATAAAATATATAATGCATTTTTAATACTTTTATTGTTTTATTTGACCATTGATGAGAAATGTAATATTTTCCTATGCTTGGATAATTTAATATGTTCTTATTTATTGAAGTTTCATGGTATGTTATGCATGAAATTATGATGATGAATGATAGAATATGATCCAGAAGAAGAATATTACATTGGATGATGGGTTAGTTGGGTAAAGTGAGACATTTGATTGGGTTTTCATTTGGATTAGGTCAATATGATACATAGGATTACATTTAATGTGGTGTATGTTATAGTGATTTAATGTTTGATGGGTGTGATGTTCACCATAAGGAATAGGGAAGTTATTGATCTTATGGCGTGTCTGGTTGGACTCATTAATTACCTGTATGAGGGACTCGTGTGTGGCTTTATTGGTTAACATAAGAGTTACTACCTATGTTCTTTATTGATGGCTTCAGCTAAGTTTGTGAGTTATGGCCCTTATGAAATGAGGATCCTTAGTTTGGATTATAGGATTGAATTAGAGATGTGAGATTCATTCCCTATAATATCAAGAGAAATATGGAAAATATACCTTATGTTTGGAATTTTCTTAGGACATTAAGATAAAATGTGCACGGGTTTCATAGCTAATGAGTTAGTGTGAATTTCATGAATTATTTCCGGTTTCTGATGCGCTAATTAGGGTTGTAACATTGAGAATGAACATATTTTCTAAACACATGAGCATCATACTAGGTGGTGAGGTAACCTTAAGTGCATCCCCAAGACCCAGGTTTGAAACTAGGTAGTGGCATATTTTTGGGTTACTGTAGTAGTACTGTATTAGGCACTGTAGTAGGCTCTATAACAGGTAATGCTGGGTACTATAGTAGCTAGAACTATTCACATTAGGCCACCAGTTTGGGCTTGGGGATCTTAAGGCCTTTGGGCCACCCTGGCCTTCGGGTGAGTAGGGATTTAGGGCTACACTTAAGGCATTTGGGCCTCCTCAATGTCTTTGGGCCACATGCAGTTACCCCATACAGACTCTACAAAAAAGGGCATCCCCATGGGAGGATTAAGAGCAGGCGCACTCACCAAAGAAGAACCAATGGATTTAGAATAATGAGAGGCTATGGATATTCCATCAGTACTAGCCTGTGCTTTCATGGGAAGCTTATCCAGATGGCCATGTGAAGGCGGAGAGCTACCACCATGATGCAAATAATGGGGAGGGGAAATTCTTGGTAGTTATAGTCTAGTTGAATTCCCTAAGACCTTTAGGCCATTTAATGTCTCTTAAGAATATAGTCCACGTAATTAATAAGACTATGTAACTTTTAAGGGCCCCCCCTCATCCCTTGAAATGTGGGTTATCAAACATCAATAAAAATGAAGGCCTTCAGAACATTTGGGATGACATATGTTCTAATATTTGGCTCTTAGAGTGTGATGATATCACATGAAGGGTTAGATGGAATAATTAAAAGATAGTTTATGATGATGTATAAAAAATTAGGTCTCTTAATTATTGGTGAATATAAATATTTTAATGTCATATTATAAATCAGGATAGAATGGATGCGACAAGAACAATCTAGGAGGGGGTTTTCTTCTATCCTGATACAGGAGAGTAAGACAATGTCCATGGAACACACTTGTTTAGATGTTATTTAAAATGGGTTTATGTAGAAAATTAAAGTGATTAGGGTGAATAAAAATAAATATACAATCATGAAGTGGGGGCCAACCCCTACAAAAACATGTGACATGCAAGATCAAACAAGTGGGTTTCCATTTGTATAGTGGAAATGGATCTCATGAGGACCAACATTATGATTTTGGGTAGTATGTGAGATATGGGATATGATATTCAATTAGTTGGTAAAAATTTATTATTTGACCCATTATTTTATAATGGATTATTTTTATATGTGATTTTATGGTTAGGACCTCTTTGATTTCTTGTTCTTTAATTCTTTATATGATGTTATTTTTTGTCCTTTATTTTAGGAAAGCACTAAGATGACTGATGGGTTTGGTGGGACTTTGATGGGTTATTTTTTTGGAAATATCTATATTTCATGGTTATTATTTATTTTTATGTAATTAAGGAGTGTTATACCTCATTGTTTCATAATGGTATGATTATTTTATATTATTGTAAAGAGGGACTTCGCCTTAGTTGGGAGGTTTTATTGTGATTCTTCATGGTGTTTGTGTCCTCTATCTATATAGGCATATGTATAACTTACATATGAAACTAAATTATGTTTATGGATGGTATATTTTCAGGAATAATTTGTTTTCTCTCTCCCAATACCCTCATTCATATCCTCTTGATTGTAGTTTCACTAAATGTTTAGAGGTGAGTGGGGAAATCCAACTAGGTGTGTGGAGTCACCCCATACCCATGTACAAGGCATAAGATTTTATTTACAGAGGAATACCATCTATTTTGTTCAAGGAATAGTTTTTAACATAGATATATACACCTTTCATGGGAATATCAAGCTATTTGAGTCCAATGATTTAACTTTACTGGATCGTTGGAGTTTGGCTAGAGACAATTTTTTTACTTTTCAATTACCAAAATAAATATACACTGAAAAGAGTTCATACTATTTATTTAGTATGATAATTTTTATTATTTATTGTTCTAGTACAACTAATATGATACCATTGATGAATAATATTAAATATTTTACATTTTATATATTTTAGATGTGAAGGGAAAACTTGGTTTCTATTTCTTTTTCCCCATGTTTTGTGTTTATCACAAACCAACCCAGGTCACGTATAACAACTCAATGATTTATCAATTAAATTCACTTCTTATAGTTATTTCTTATATTATAAAAAAGTTATATTACATATATAACATAATAAAAACAATGTAAATTAATAATTAATAAAGTAAAATGTGTCTCTATTTGTTAAGGGGTGAATACCGATGAAATAGTAACTTGACCTTTGAAATTGTTATGTAACCCTTATGAATTGTAAACCAGAAAATTGAGTAGTAAACTCACTAATGAAAGTATAAATAAAATATAACCATATTATAAGTGACAATATAATATAAATATATCATATTATAAGTAAAAAATATTTTAAAAATAAATAATTAAGTGTTATTTTTTTTGTAAGTCATGTATATTTAATTACAATTTTATGATTAATTTAACAATTTAAAAGATTTTTTTTTCATAAAATTTATACATAAATATTTATTTTCATGGATTATGATTATGAAAAAATTTTAAGAGACCTTAATAAATTTTTCAAAGTGTTAGAAAAGAAGTTTTAATTTTAAAATTTGAATTTTTCATGTAAATTATTATTTTAATTCAAAATTAAATTTATCATAATTATAAAATTAATTTCATATAATGGAGTATATTTGTGAATTATAATCATAAAAAAAATGTTTACAGTGAATTTTTGAGATTTTTCTAAAATACTTGAATATTTGGTGAATAATAGAATTTGATAATTTACAATAAATGCCAAATAAATGAATTTATACATCATTTCAAGGTCATGGATGATGTAAATGGCCATTGGATCAAACTCAAATTCTCTATTTAATTTTACTGGTCACAAGAATCAAGGATATTCATAGTCTTGAGAAAAATATTAAACTAATGATTAAAATAATGGGAAACCCCTCCTCTCCTCCACTTTAAAACCACTCATCTTTACCCATTATTTTCAATTCTCTCAAGCCTTTTTCCTTGTGAAATTTTTGCTAAAATATCTCCCTAATTCCCTATCCCAAATTCGATGGCCCTTGTTCTCTTAAAAATACATAAACATTCTCCCTTAAATTGGTTTCCATGGAAGATATATTCAAGAGGTAAATTCATCTTTTCATTTCTTTTATTTTCTTTCGATTTCCTTTAATTATTTTTCTTTCCTCACCTCATTTCATCCAAATGTTATGATAACTCAATAACCATAAATGTACTTTAAATTTTTAATGGAAATGGAATAATTCATCATCATATCTCTATTCCCCTCATTTTATTCCTGAAAAGAAAACACTATCTAGGATGTGTTAAATTATCACATCCAAGGATGGCAGGTTTTCAATTTCTTTTACCATCATTAATTATGGTCATGAAACCATTTTTATTGTTGAAATAGAATAGAATAAATTTATTATTTATAATTTAATTTTCTATAATCATTTGTACACATTATATTAATTTAAAAATTAAAATGAGTTCGATGTGATAAAAACTGTCAATTAACCAAAACAGTTATCATTAAAGTCTTACATAATGATTCATCATAACTCCAAATAACAAAATAAATTTTATATCTGTGTAATCTTATATATGTTTAGTAATAACATAAAACATCAATTCTGTAAAACCATTGTCATCTTACATTTTTATCTTTACAAGTATATAAGTAAATCAATTATGAAAACCAATGAAACAAACAATGAAATTGAACCTCTTAACCCATAAAAAGGTCATTAATATAGTTAATATGGTTATAATAAATAAACTAAATAAATAATAGGTTCTTGTAAATATTAATTAAATAATTTAATTTGGTTATCCCAGAGATTAATATCAATTTAAGGACACCATTAGACTTAAGGTAAGAGATTCTACACAAACCTCCTTTATTCGTTCGGGTTTCTCTATGATTATTTTTGTCCAAATGATGTTATCTTATTTATGTACCTCTTCTTAATTATATTTATATTATCCAAAATTATGTATCAAGGTCCATTAATTATTCTATTTTATGGATATACATGTTTTTAAGTGTTTCCCTCCCCAATACTTCTCGATAAGCAAACCCATTTAAGGGAAATTCCCAAATTCACACCCAATTTAAAGTTCAATATATCATCTATTTTAAGACACCATTTTTTTATATAAAATTGTTATTTTTCCTAAAAAACCATAGTAGTTAACTTATGGTTTTAAATAAAATTTTATTCCCTTTTCTATTTTAAATGCTCTCTAATATTTCCTTAAAACTATACTAAAATGTTTTAATGAAAAAATTTCATAAATAAATTTCTTACATGTTTAACTTATGTTTGAAATAACTTAGGAGGATATATTTTAACTTAACATTATGAATTTATATATTTGTTTTAATTCATTTCTTTCATGGAAACATGTATGATATTCCCATTCATTATGATTTATGACATGACTATGATACCGATTTATTTCCATGGGTACCATTATGTTAATGTATGATTGATTATGTATGATTCATCATGTGAAAAAAATATTCATGAACATGTTTAGATGGTTGTTCCTAGATAGAACTGTAATTCATTGGGTATTGTTGAGTCTCATGAGATGTTATGTGCAATTGTCTTGGTGGTTAGCCTTGACTCGTTCTATTAAGTGCAACATTCTTGGTGGTTAACCTTGACTTATGATCCTCTATGTGCAATGATCCATGAAATGTGTAAAGTCATGTTTTATGTTTCATAAACATTAATGTGAATTCATTTTTATATGATCTCATGTTTATATGTGAGGATTTTATATGTTCTATGTCTTTTTATAACGTTATGATATGCCTTCTAACCCATGTTATAAATATTTATTCTTATGCTTATTCATTTATAGGGATTTGTATCTCATCCCATTGTTCATGTTATCCCGAGGTTATCATATAAATATTTATGAGAAAATGGATGTTTGGAGCTCTTTATGAAGATTAAATAAATAGTTTTTTTATTAAGCCCCGTGTTTTCAATTTTTTGTACCTAGTCTTCCAGGACACTAGAATTTATGATCCTTGGATTGTAATATGTTAATTTCTATGCATAAATAATTTAATGAAATTTATAAAAGGATAGGGTCACTATAGTTGGTATCATAGGATGACATAGTTATTACTTTATATTAGGAATAGAGAACATTCGTTAGAACCTTAGGGATGAGACTAAGTATAAGAAAACATCCTAAAATTTTGGTAAGTATAGAGTTTGTGGTTTATCAGGAAAATATATGCCTGTCTTGATATAAAAAATTTAATGTTCCTCTAGAATAGATGTATCTACAGGTAAAACCCAAAAACACCACTTTGAGCTAGACTCGAATAGGAATTGGTGCACGAAAATAGGCCTTGCTACACTCCTGGTTTGAAAATATCATGGGATATGCTGTGGTAAATTCATAAGCTTAGTATGAACCATTATTAAGGGTATAAAAAAAGACCCATAAGAATATATGTTAAGTAACAAATCAAGGATAACATCCGTTAAAACCCAGGGGTTCAAAAGTTAGTATATAATTTTCTTTCAAGAGTGTATCATTTAATGTTTAAATTATCCTTTTTTATGCTTAGTATCTAAGTATTCAATCCATAAAATTGTACATTATTTTTCTTAGTTAATGGAGGGAAATGAAATAGAATGTCCCAATAATCAATGTGATATGAAATGGAATGATTTACCAAATGATATGCCAAATATGATGAGAACAGGTGATCAAAACAACATGACAGTACTCACTGAGCTGGCTGAAGTTATAAATAATAACTTGAATCATGTGGAACGACCTCCTCCTGCATAGAAAGAGAATGTTTTTGTCAAATCATTCATGAATCAAATTCCTCAAATGTTTAGTAGATCATCTAATCCCATCCCTGAAGAATACATGATTAATTCCATTGAAAATATATTCTCTATCCTCTAGTGATCAGAAGAAGAGAAATTCATGTTGGTAGTATATCATATTGATATGGAAGCATATCACTGGTGGAAACTAGTATAGAATATGAAGTTCTAGGAGTAAATTGATTCCATAAATTAGGAAGAATTCAATAAAATGTTTTATAATAAATATTTTACCTAAACCCTTCATCTCAAGATGGAATGGGAGTTCCTCAGAGATAAGAAGAAGGACGTTGAGTCCATCAGGGCACATGAAGAACAATTCACAAAGCTTGCAAGATATGCCTTATTATTTTTATTAAAACTAGAAAGAAAGGTGAATAACTTATTTAGAAGAGTAAAACAAAGTCTAAGAAAAGTATTTCCAATTCAATATTTTGATAGTTATGTGGATATTATCCGATGTGCCCTCAAGGTTGAAATGAAGATTAGAGACTCTCAATGGTTTCATGGGCCGGATAAAAAAAGAAGAAAATGGAGTCTAATGTTGGGGGTTCAAAAAATATATCCCATGATTCAAATAATATATAACATCCCACATATCAAAATTGATGGAAGAATAATCATGGGAACCGCCTAAAGGGAACCATGAATTGCTTCAAATTTGGAAAGATGGGATATCTAGAAAAGAACTGCTAAAGTGATATGAAGAATCCCACTAATATGGAAGAATAAGGGAAGGATTAGATCAATTATTATCCTATAGTGAAGTCTTATATCTTCACGTAGCATGGGAATTATGAGAAAAATTTCTCTAAGACAAGGGTTGTCGAAGGAAATTAGAAACAGCCTCCACGGAAGTAAGGAAGTTCTCATTCTATCACAATTTTGAAGGTGGATCCAGATAATGATGTGGTGACAATTATGTTAGTTATTCATTAAATAATAGTAAATTAACTATTTGATTCAACTTCAATGAATTCTTTCATATCTTGAATTTTTAGTATAAATATTCAAACACCACCTCAAAAGTTTGGAGGTTGAGTTATCTGTGAGAACATAAAATGGGGAAATTACTACATGAAATGTATATAACACCTCCCCGGTTAACATATGTGGACTGAACCACCTAGAAAATCCCACCATACTTCCTATATTGGATTTTAATGTTATATTTGGCATGGATATGCTATATTTATACAAATAAAATATCATCTTTTCAAAAAGGGATATCCCTCATCACATTCCAAAGCATCCTTCAATTATATAAATGTGTAAGGAGGAAGATGAATCTATTTTAGAATCATTGTCTCATGTGTGGATATTACTATCTTATACTCAAGCTTGTATAGATAAAATGATTGAGACAAATAAGATGATACCTATCAAAGATATTCCTATCATGAGGGATTACACTAATGTATTCCCTGAAGAATTTCCTAGTCTTCCTTTTAACCAAGAGGTTAATTTCTCAATTGAACTTATTCATGGATCTCTAACTATAATAAATACACTTTATAGAATGGACACCATAGAGCTGTAAGAGAGGAAGAAGCAATTACAAAAGAATATAGAGAACTATTTTATAGAACTGAGTGCTTCACCATGGGGTGTTCCAATCCTATTCAATAATAATAAGGATGGATAAATGAACATCTACATTGATTATCATGATATCAAAAAAATCATGATAATGAAAAAGTATACCTTGACACATATATATGAATTGTTCAATTAGCTTTGTGGGGATAGTTATTTATCTAAGGTTGTCCATCAATCATGATATCACCAATTAAAGGTGAGTAAGGAAGATATTCCCAAGACTCCCTTTCGAATGAGGTATGGACACTATGAGTTCCTAGTGAAGCCTTTAGAATCACTAATTCACTATCAATATTCATGAATTTAATGAATATATTTTTTATACAGATTACCTTTATAAAATTGTGCTAGTCTTTATCAATGATATTTTTATATAATCCAAGAGCATTGAGGAACACAAGGAGCTTTTGAATACTATGATAAAGAAATTGTTAAGGGAGAAACATTATTCAAAGTATAGTAAATGTGAGTGATAGATGGTGGAAGAATCATTCTTGGGAAATGTTATCACTTTCAAAGGGATATCTGTGGACACTTCCAAGATAAAAGAAATAGAAGAGTGGCCCAGGATAGCATATGTAATAGAGATCCATAGCTTCCTTGGTCTAGCTAGGTATTACTGATGATTTGGGGAGAACATTTCACAATTTTCAAACCCAATGAACAACCTAACCTAGATGAGTGTAATTTATTTCCAGACACTAGAATGTGAAGATTGTTTTATGGAGATGAAAAAAAGGCTTATAACTGATCCAGTACTCACACTCCCAACAATTAGAGAACTCTTTATGGTGTGAAATGATGCTTCAAAAAGGGTCCTAGGTTGTGTACAGATGAAAAATGAAAAAGTTATAGCCTATGCCTCAAGACATTTGAAAATACTTGATAAAAAATATCCCACACTTTATTAGGAGTCGGCTACTATGATCTTTGCATTGAAAATCTAGAAGCATTATCTCTATGGGGAAACATGTGAGATATATACTGATCACAAGAGTCTCAAATATATATTCACATAGATCGATATTACTATGCACCAGTGTAGATGGTTAGATCACATCAAGGATTATTACTGCTCAATCCACTACTATCCTGGTAAGGAAAATAAGGTGGTTGATTCTCTAAGTATAAATGATCATGCATCTTTATCAATGATTAGAATTGAAAAGAACTGAATATTCTTATATTTGAACAGGATAGACATTGGAATAATTAATGGAGGAAAATCATCAATCCTCTATCAAATGTTTTCTCAAACACCCCTTATGGAGAAAATAAAGGATTCTAAAATTAATTATGTGGAAATTTAAAAAAAACGAGGAAGATATCAGAAATGGGAAATCCTTTGAGTTCAATATTAACAAGGAAGGGGATGTAAGAATTGGTTCAGGATTATGTGTACCATACATTATAAAGATGAATAAGGAGCTTTTGAATGACACACATAGCTCAACCCTCAAAATTCACCTAGTGAAACACATATATGTATCAAGTTATTTTAGAGAACTATTGGTGGGAAAATATGAAGAAGATGACTACTGAGTATACATCATTATTCCTAGTATTCCAACCAGTGAAGGATGAAAGTAAAAAGTCTAAGGGGATGATGTAATCACTACCCATTCCAAAATGGAAGTGGGAGAACATCACCATGGTCGTTTTCACTGTACTTATAAGGGCATCTAGAAGAAATAATGATATATGGTTCATTTGGGATATTCTTACAAAGACAGCTCACTTTATCACAATTCAAGAGAAATTGTCATGATATTAACATGCATAGATATATATATCAAAGTGGTGGTAAGGGTTCTTGGAGTTGTACTATCTATTATATCTAATTGAGATCCAAGATTCTCCTCAATGTTCTAGAAAAGTATCCAACATTCTCTAAGCACTAAACTAAAATTTAGTATGGACTATCATCATCAAAATGATGGATAATCTGATTGAACTATTGAGACACTAGAAGACATGTTTATAACATGTTCTATGGTCTTTAAAGGAGGATATGACCAATATCTTACATTTTAAGAATTCTCCAACAAAAATAGTTTCCACTCCATCATCAGAATAACACCATATATAGCCCTTTAAGGGAAAATGTGCATAACACTTGTGTGTTGGGGAGAAGTCGGTTAGCGTAATCTTCTAGGACCTGAAATGGTTGATGAAATGGTTTAGAAGTTGAACACTATTTAGTAGCACATCCAGGTATCCCAAAGTCGATAGAATTTTTATATAGAGAATCATTTATGATACATTGAGTTCAATGTTGGAGACATAGTATTCCTCGACATATCTCTATGTAAGAAGGTATTGAAGTTTGGGAAGAAAATAAAGCTAAGTCATATGTACAATGAACCCATAGAGATTCTTGATCATATTGTAGTTTTGGCCTATTGACTAGTACTTCCACCCACCATGTCTAATGCACATGATGTCTTCTATGTATCCCTCTTAAAGAAGTACATACCAGATCCTATACATGTACTCTCTTCAGAGGTGGTACAATTACAGAATGATCTTCTTTATGAGGATTAAAAAATTAAGATCATGGATCATAGAGTTAAATTTCTAGGAAAAAGACTAGTCACCTGGTGAATGTACTATGGTGGAACCCTACGTATTAAGACTAAACTTGGGAACTAGAGGAGGAAATGAAGGAAAAGTACCCACAGTTGTTTATGACTTAGAATGTAAAACAAAATTTCAAGGGAAAAATTTCATAAGGGGGGAAGAATGTAACAACCCAATGTTTTATCAAAGAAATTCCCTTCTAATAATTATTTCCTACAGTATAATCATATAATATTTCATATAAAACACAATACAAACTTTATAAATGAATATTAAATAAAGTAAAAGTTATCTCTAGATGATAAGGAATGAATGTTGATGAAATAGTAACTTGACCTTTAGAATAGTAATGTGACCCTTACGAATAGTAAATAAACCAATTGAATAGTAACCTCACTAATGAAATGATAAATAAAATTTACTAATCTTATAAGTGACAATATTATAGAAATACGTCATAGTATAATTAAGCAAATATTTATAAAATAATTAATTAAGTGTTGGTATTTCTTTAAGTAATGTCTATTTAATTACAATTTTATGAATAATATAATATTTTAAAAGAAAATTTATTTTCATCAATATGAATTTTGATGAAATATTTTTATATGATAATTTTAAGATACCTTAATTAAAATTTCAATCTTTTAGAAAAACATATTTAATTTTAAATTTTTTATTTTTCAAATAAATTATGATTTTAATTAATAATTAAATAATAATATTTATAAAATGGTTTTAATAAAATTCAGTCCATTTTTTAATTCTACACATCAATAAAATGGTTGGGGTGAGTTTTTTTGATTTTTCTGAAATACTAGAATTAATGGTGAATAGTAGAATTTGATAATTTACAGTAAAAGCTAAATAATTGAATTTCTACATCATGCTTTGGTCATGTATGATGTAAATGGACATCGGTTCAAACTTACATTCTATGATTACTATTTTTGGTCACAAGAATCAAGTCTATTTATAGTATTGAGAAAAAATATTAAACTAATGATTAAAATAATGGGAACCCCTCCTTTCCCCCACTATGAAAACCACCTCTCTTTACCTCTTCTATTCACTTCTCTCAAGCCTTGTGATTTGTCAAAATTCTACTAAAATATCTCCCTAATCTCCTATAAGACGTCCAAAATCCCTTGGTATCTTGAAAAGTCCAAATTATCTCCCCTAAATAGGTTTCTAAGGAAGGTATATTCAATAGCTAAATTCCCATTTTCATTACTTTTATTTTCTTTCAAGTTCCTTTATTTATTTTTGTTTACGCACCTCCTTTCATCCAAATTTTATGATAAATCTAGTAACATAAATTTAATATAATTTTGTTATGATAATATAACAATTAATCATCATATCTCTTTTCCCCTCCTTTTATTCTAGATATGAAAACACCATACGAGATGTGATAATATGTCACATTCAAGGACGACGAGTCTTCAATATCTTTTACCATCTTCAATTCTGTTCATGGAAGCATTTTTATGGTTGAATAAAACAATAATATATTAATTATGTAAAATTTCAGGTATTTTAATATTTTATACACATGAAATTAATTTATAATGAAAAATGTGTTTGATGTGATCAAAAACCGCCAATTAACCAAAATAGTTATTATTAAAGTCTTATACAATAATTCATATTCACCCCAAACAACAATATGAATTATATAACCATTTAATCTTTAGGTTGTTCACTAATAACATAAAATTTCAATTTAGTATAACCATTCTCATCTAACATGTTTATCCTTACATTTCTGTAACTAAACCAATCAAGAAAACCAATGAAACAAATAATGAAATTGAACATCTTAACCCATAAAAAACGCCATGAATGAAATTAAAAAGGTTAAAATAAACCAATTACATAAATAAGATATTATATAAATATTAATAAATTTAATTTGGTTTTAATGAACATTAAGATCTAGTTAAGGACACCACCACACTTAATGTAAGTGATTCTACCCAAATCTCCTTTATTCCTTCGGGTCGCTTTATCATTATTTTTATCCAAATGAAGCTATATTTTTTATTTAAATTTTATAAATTATGTGTATATGATCAAAAATAATGTATCATACTCTATTAAGTTTTATATTTTGGTTATATACTAGTTTTAAAGTTGTTCCCTCATACATACTTCCCAATAAGCAATCTCATTTAAGGGAACTTCTGGAATTGTTACCCAATTTCAAGGGAAATCTTTCATCTGTTTAAGCCACCATTTTTTTTATAAAATCTATATTTTTATTATAAAAAAATATTGTTTATATTCTTTTTTAATATAAAATATTATGACATTTTATATTTTAAATTCTCTTTAATATTTTCTTAAAACCACCTAAAAATATTTTAATGTTAAAATTTCTTAAATACTCTTATTACATGTTGTCACTTATGTTTGACATCACATGAAAAGATATATTCTTAATTTCCCATATTAATTTCCTTATATGTTTTAATTAATTTCTTTCATGGAAACTTCTATGATATTCCAATTCATTATTATTTATGACATGACTATGATACACATTTGTTTTAATGGGTACCATTATGTGTATGTATGATTGATTATGAATGATTCATTATGTGGAAAATTTATTCGTCAACATGTTAAGATAGATGTTCCCAGATAGAATTATAATTCATTTAGTAAAGTTGAGTCTCATGAGATGTTATGTTCAATGATCTTTGTAGTTAGCCTTGACTCATGCTACCATGTGCAACAGTCTTGGTGGTTAACCTTGACCTGTGCTCCTCTATGTGAAACAATCCTTGAATCAAGCTAAATTCATGTTTTATGTTCCTACTACATTACAATGAATTCATGTTTATATGATCCCATGTTTATATTTTATGATTTCATATGTTCCATACATTTTTATATCATTATGTTATGCCTTCTAACCAAAGTGATGATTCTTTATTCTTATGTTTATTCCTGAACTGGGGTTTTTATCTTATCCCTTAGTTTATGTTATCCTCAAGATATCCTATGAAGATGTATGAGCTCAATGGAAGTTAGGATCTATTTATTAAGATTAAATAAATAAATGTTTTATTTAGTCCCATGTTTTCTATTTTATGTACCTAGTCTTCCAAGACACTAGACATTACAATCTTTGGCTTGTAATATCATGCTTTAATATGATTAAAATCATGTAATGAAATGTGTAAAAGGATAGGGTATCTATATCACCCTTTAGGTAGGCACCTGAGATAGAATGCGGTAAATCTTAATGGGAATTACCAGTCCCCATGGCTTAGAAAATATAGCCTAGGAATCAAGAAAATACTCTTAGGAATAGTTCCACCCAATAAGATAGTAAATGAAAAATTTAATTCTATTAAGAAATATTAAATGGACCATCCATAAGTCAATCATCCATGAACCAGATCAATAGATAAAAAAAAGGAACATCCAATCAGGGTATAATGAATAAAAAATAATAATGAAACTCGTAACATAAACATTCAAATAATGTGAAAAATAAATGAATAACATTACCACATTAGAAGGTAAAACTTTTAAAGGGTGATCTGATCTGGCATTATTGACACATAAAAATTACAAAATAAAACTAAATCTAAGCAACCGGTACCTATACTCATGTAACCTAGATTCACTCACCGCATCACATTCTACATCCAAATAACTAGGAAAAACATAATCCTAGAAAATGGTAGAATTATAGAAAAAATGGTTGGGATCCTAAATAAAAAACCATAAGAGATGCGTATACCTGTTGGTATGTAGAGGGAGTGAGTTGGACATGCCCAGTAGGATCTCACCAATGATTTTTATTAAATTTCTTTTAAAAAATCAATTTATATTAGTTTAAATAAAAAATAAAAAATATGTTTTCATGAGTATATATAATAAAAAAATAATATAAAATTTTCATTAATTATAAAACCATTATTTTCGTTTTTTTAAAACTAGGATAAAGAAATCTATTTTAAATATCACATCAAAAAATTTCTTTATAAATTTACACAACTAATAAAAGAAAATATTTATTTGGAAACACCTTTTAAAACCATTTTGAGAAATAATTTTTATTAAAATAAGTTTCATGGAATAATGAAGAACACTATGAAAAAGAAAACCCTTTAATAAGGCATCATGTTATTGAATAAATGAAATTATGAAAACTAGTGATCAACCAAGGATTAAATACATACTGTTTGAAATAGGGGAGATAGAAGAAGGTATAGAAAATACCACATGTAATGTCAAAGGAAATAAGATGTATCATGGGGAATAAATTAGGGCCTAAGGTGAGATGATACCAAACAATACCAAATAAAAAATTATATCCTCTAGCCAATGTTTCATCTATAATAATAGAATCCATCAAAATATCCGACATTGATATCATAAAAATAGAACCTACTCTCCATCCAGGTGTGATTTCTTAACTAGGGGGCACTAGAAGCATGTCTACTAACCAGTGTATCAAAAATATAATCAACTCTCTTATGCTGTGGATTCTTATGAATTAAATAATATGAGGACTACAATTAGTCAAATCACAAAATCATCAAATATATATATATATATTATAAAAAAACAAGCCTCAACACTAACAACCTCATATGAAACAACCGTAATCCATTTAATCCAAACCACACTAATAAATAATACCCCTTGGGGGAATAATAAATAAAAATCAATGGGAACAAGATTTGATCAAACAAACATGCACAGATAAAAACAAATTAAAATTTAAAAAACAATACTTTTTGAAAATCAACTCGAAATAATGATCCCTTTAAAAAAATTTAAATCATTCTTAAAAAACATTTAGAATAACCCATGTAAAAACAAATCATTTAAAAATAAATATCATATTTTAATCAATCCATTTGAAAATCCATCACACCACCCCATTCTTTAAAAACCAAACTTTACCAATTTTAAGATCCAAATATGGTAAAATAACTTTGGTTATCAAAATATACTCAACTGAAACCATATAAACATTTTAAAAAACACGTGGAACCCAAAAAACACTTGATAATTTGGGGAAACAATTTTAACCATCCATTGGGAAATAAAAATAAATTAAATATCCTTTATGCCAAAAAGTAAATCACTTCATAACATTTATAAAATCCACCATAAATTCAACATAAAGATATAATTTTATAATTTTTATCAAATTATTAATAATATAATAAAATTAAAATTAAATTAGATAACAAAATCACCTACCTAATTACCTAACTAGACCAATCACGTGAAGTCACAATAATCTACTATTGATGATAAAGGATCAAACACAAAAAAAGAAGACTTATAAAACCCCAAAATAGAATCTCATCCAAACAACCCATAGGGTTTATTTAAATAAGTGAGACTAATGTGAAATGGATGAAATGTGATGGGTAATTGAAGACCAATAGGAGAGGATGGATTTATATTGAGAAATATACATGAATTCCACACAATGGAGGCTTAAAAATAAAGAATAAGGGATGAAATAACTCCTTATACATTCCTAGTGTTTAACTGCTCAATAGGGAGGATGAAATAGTGGTTTAAAACATTTAATTTGTGGATGAATCATTATCATTTCAATTATAAAAAAAAATTGGGTAACTCACCTGGTTAGGAAACATAGCATACTAAATCATGTTATAACTGTGGAAAATATATTAGAGATGAGTTGGGAATCCATATGGTTTGGGTGCATACTAAGGTGAAATATATACCAACCATTGGAGTTTATTGGAATTTTATTTATTTCATTACATGGGCATGCTGCCTGGTTTTTACAAACAATGAAAAAAATGTTCTCCCTATACTAAAACTACAAACATTTATCAATTAAATTAAAATTAACACAAATTGAAATTAAATATTATAAATAAATTAATAAATAAAATATTAAGTAGAAAAAAGGTTGGGGTGATAATTATACCCACCATATCACTTTATAACCCTAGAAAGTCTTTGGTCAAATAGAAGATAACACGATAAGAGAAAAAAAGACACACCACAAAGGGTGGTGTGTCTAACTAGGATATTTCAATGTAGAGAGTTCATGAGAAAGGAAACAATTATCACCAATGATAGTATCAAACAACCAAACACATGAAAAACACCCAAGGATAATAGAAAATATCCACAACCACTTCCAAAAGATTCCAAACTTGTCACCAACTAGACCAATATGATGAAACCAAATGGAAATAAACACTTGAATAGGCATACCCACCATTTTGAATTAATATTTAATGGGGTAAATAAAGAATAAAAACACTTATAAATATGATAAATCCATATAATACACATGTAAATGATAAATATCTTCCAAGTAAACATAATTATATAAAACACTTAAGGAACCATAAAAGAATATTTTTCCAAAAATGAATCATACATATGATAAAAACTGTGGAGAGTACCATTCACCAGGATATCGTATCATAAAACAACATGAGTTCCAGAAATATTTCATGATATTCACATATGGTAAATTAAGACCTCAAACCAAAACATCATCCCGTGATCAACCCATCAAATTAGAGTCAATACCTTTTAGTTCTTAATACAACTAGAATTCAACTAGTCCTAGTTACCCATGAATATACCCAACTGTCACCCATGTTCCATCCATCATGAATGAATCCTGAAAATATCCAACCTATTATAATAAATATTTGAATTAGGATAATATAACACAATTTTACCAATAAAACACCCAAATTAAAAATTCATCACCGACCATAAAAAATCACTAAAGTCATAAAAGTTCAACCATTTATAGATCCACCAAACATAAGACCAAAATGAAATGACCCATCTAAAACCATAATTATAACTAAGACATATTTTTTTTCTTCTGATAATTAAACTTATAAATCCCCTATAAAGGGTTAATATATTGACATTGAGGATAAAATATTTGAGATTTTAAAAATGAAAACATATAATATCCATGTTATACACACCACAATAACACAACATAACTCTTCATTGTCTATAAAAACTAATTGCATTCAAACCTTCTTTTGAGCTCAGTCCCAACCAATAATTTTTAACCATTGATAAAATAAATTCAATTAAATCATCTAGAGTTTTGTTATCAATCAGTATGGGTTTCATTTCCTAATTATCGTCCTACGATGGTTCCTTTTCAACCACTTTCTAATAAGACATTAGTCCAAATTCAACTATAATAAATTCAAGGTTTAGAAAAATTCCTCTTTCAAAGAAATTACTAATTAATAAATAATCATAGATGAGATCAAGAGAAAATTATTCCAACATTATGAAATGGTTGATATAATAATTCACAAACCACTCACACTGATGAAGGCTTATAAAGTCAATGACGTTATCTATATTTAAATATTTTGAATATTTCCATGGAATAGATCCTATTTTAAAAAATTCCCAAGAAAAATTCTCATACAATGGGGAGGGAACCATATTCTCCCCCTACTCTTAGTGAGGTTCTTAAAATAAGGTAACAATAAGTTTTACCATTGAATCTTTATAGATTACAAGAGAAATGAATATTATTAAAAAATACTATAGCCACCTCAATGACTAAAGTGGGTCTCAATCTGTATTTAATGGAGGTAGATATAGATTCATGATGTCTTATATGGTGTACAAGATCTAGGAAAATTCTTTTTCTACCACTTATTATAGAGTTTGGGTGGAGTCAATAGATATAGAACAAAAACCCCCAATGGATTTATGGTTCTTCTAAATATTATCCAACTAAAAGTACTTACTAATCTTATTTATGGACTCTATAGTAGGAATACTTTGATTATTATAATTCTCAAATTTAGTAAACTTCTCATCCAAAACTAAAGAAAAACAATTCTACATAAATCATTGTAAAAAAACACATTTAAAACACATCATAATAATTTTCAATTTAAATCAAAATACATTAACAATAATACAAACCAATTTTTTAGATCAAGATCAATTTAATACATCTCATCTCCTTTTAAAAAAAATCACCCAATATTAAAAATCAATAATTCTATATTTGAATTTATAAAAAAATTAATTCCATGTTATTATTAGGATGTTTTTTCATTTTCATAATCCCCTCTAAGTTTAATGAAAAAATCATCCCATTAAAAACACACTACAACCAATTTAATAAATCACTATTCACAGTAAAAAAATATCTTTCCAAAAATAAAAAAGTACTTCAACAATGTTATTTTAAACAAAAAATAATATATATAAATCAAAATAAAATCCAATAAAATCAATCCTAATATAAAATATACCTTAATACGACACCCATTAAATCTAAAAACCATTTGATTAAACATAGAGAGAAAATAGAAAAAAATATTAATTTAAGGAAGAAATAGAGTTGTGCATGGTTTGGATGTATGTGTTGGGAAACTATATGATAATAACACAATATTATAATTTAATCTTGGATACGAAAAACATATAAGATACACATGGGTATCTTTATATTATTGGATAACTTTGACGTATTAGCTCTCTCTTCATCTCCACCCTCTAAAAAAAGAGAGAACCCCTGAATCATCGGTATAGTCAATGGGGATAAATATACCTTCATTTGAGTTCAAAATAAAAAACACATAATAAAGATAAACCTAAAAAACAAGATTAAAATCATCACATCCCATAGATTCTCATATTTCCACCATGAAGGTTGGTGATCATTCACCCATCCGTGATATACCTCTTGAGTCTCGATGATAGATTTTATCTTATTTCTACAAAGACACACCCTATATAACAGTATATAATATCAAGAAACTAGTAATTTATATTAAAAAAAATTCACTAATACCATTTTTCATTAGCCAACCTGAGTCACCTCTTATATGGGCACCCGATCCAACCCATGGTAAGGGGAAAAGTAACACCCCAAGCTTCAATGGTATGTTTCCTTTTAAATAATTCAATAACCTACGTTGTACACAACACTGAGATCGAGTGCACCATGACCTATCAAACTAGCATTTTAAAAAGGTTTTATGAATAGTATTAACCAAATTTTATAATTTTATATATCCCATATAATTTTAACACTAATATTATTGTTTTCTTAGATATAATATAAAGACAAAATCAAATTTTCATATTATATAAGTATTTTAAAAAAATGAAGCATTCCACCATTTAATGAAGAACCCTTTTTAAATAAAATACATGAAACTTTTATATATTCATATTTATAAAATTAAATTCTTCTTTATTAGTGGGACATAAAAGTTTAGTTTGGATAAATTTTTGTTGTTTTTCCGATAACTTTCGTATTTTAGTGAATAGTGAAAAATACAACATTTCAATAAAAGACTACTTGTTCATCTAAATTGTTTATATAGTTAGATTATGTATTTAATTGAAATTAAAGTGTAGTTATATTATATTTTTATCATTTAAACCAATTTTGGTCATTAGAAATAATTTCATATTGAAATTGGATATAAACAGATTTCAATCTTTTAAATCTTTTTACTTCTTAAAAACTAGCTTTAAGATTTTGACAACTAGAATTAATTTTAAATTAATTTCAACCAATTATATGTTTTGAATTTCGATAAATGGACTCTATATTTTTAATTATAGGCTTAAAATTGTGTAAATAGGTACCTTTTATTTTTGGACATTTTGAATAGTAACTTCAATAATTATTTTTATTTACCATGGTTAAATGGTAAATCTAATAAATAAGGGTAAAAAATAATATTATAAAAAAATATAAATATCCTAACATGTGTTAGAATCCTATTTAATGATATATTTACGACCATGAGAATCCTTATGTTGATTTTAGGACACCGTGGAGCCGCTTGGGTGTGAAAATTACACGTTATAACAATTAATTTAATGTGGAGGGAAATATAACATAAACATGTATCTTATTACTAAAATAATTTTAATTCAAGTTATGTAAGTGGTACCACAAAAAATAAATATTCATTATAGATCTAAATATATTTAATAAATTATGCTATTTTATTTGTAATTTTTAGTCATTAAATAATTAATGTTATGTATGACACAATAATGATGTAGTATTTTACTTATTAATGAATGAATTAAATAAATGATATTATAAATATTAAAATAAATTTAATTTGATATTTTTTATGAAATAAACAATTTTTATCAATTACTATGACATGTTATATTTTATTTAATGTGTTTTTCTCAAAGGAACCAAGTTTTTACGACATTAACAAAAACCAATTACTAAATCGTGTCAAAATTGACATAAATATGTTTCATTTTTTTCTATTTTATTAAATGATATAAATATAATAACAATATGAGATTCATCAAACTAACTAAGATAATGTTAAAAATGTTATTAATTATCCAATTGAGGTTGTCTTGGCATTTTATAGTAACTATATTAACCCTATAGTATAAAAATAAAACAAGACATGGTGAGAGTTAAACTCTTTAACTGAGGGTTAGTCCCAGAAGATAAGGTTAACTTTATGGCCTAAACTTATCTAAAAATAATTGTATGGGAGTATTTAGACCCATAATCAAATTATACTTGAAATAAATTACTTTTTATCTATTAAAAACTGGAAATAAATTTATAATAAATTAATATTTCAAGCTTTTCCTAATGTGTCCCTCACCTCTCTTATAAAAGAGAACTTCTCAATCATAATTAAAACCTCCAAAACCTTTTTTATCTTCCAAAACCATCCTAAATCTCATAAAAACATACCAAAAATCATCATAGAGTCATCCTTTTTGGAATAAAACGAACTTAATGAGTCATTATGAGAAAATCAAAAGGAGACACCTAAAGAAGATGTAATCATTTTATCCCTTATTTCAAAGTTATTTTCTTCTTCTACAACCTCTTACTATGTTGTTACCATAATAAAATAATAACTAAAGAATATAATATATTATGATATTTTTTTATGATTATGTGAAAATCATATTACTCTTTTTACCCATCCTATGAATAATAATACCACCATGCGTGCGTACGACCTACCATCTCCACGCCGTGGTGTAAAATATTTTTCATATATACTTCATTTCGACAGGTATAATGATGAATTTAAATAAATTAAATAATAAACAAATAATGATATTATATATTTAATATTTATATTCCATTTATTTACATACCATTAATATATCAAGTAAATGATACCATCTTTTGTGCGCATGTACGACTTACCATCTCAACGACGCGATGAGACTCATCTCCCACGTTCACCATCCAAGAATGATTATAAAAAATATATATTATGAATAATTATAAAATTTATGACATAATAAGTCTACTAGAATAATATATATATGTACATATATTTCATTCACTTACTTTTATTCAATACAATAATAAAACGGAAACAACGTTCATGCGTACGTACAACATACCATCTCCATGAATTATGTATCAAATTTCTTATATATATCTATAATATATATTTATATTATGAATATATATGATATAAAAATCATATTATATCTTATTTAATTAAGTAAATCATGATCTATGTAATAAAATTAAAAATAACAAGTTAAAACATGCATGATAAAGAAAGAGATTATTACCCGTAACGTTTCATTAACATAGAAATTATTAATAAATGGTTAATATAAAGTCATAAATGAATCATATATGACATCATAAATATGGATATGAACCTGGTATAATTTAATGATATTTTTTAACCATTATACAGGATGAAAAATCCCCTTGACTAAAGGAAAGTATAAGGTAAGGGTTATTTTCACAATCTATTTATTATCTGGGATTTCACATATATATTTATCTACTTGGACATCCTTATCATCAATGGACATGTTTATTAAAATGAAATTCAAAATATTATAGATATTTATTTAATGTTATTTTACCCATTTTTTTATTTTTACAAAATTATTTCAAAGGAATTTTTATGTCTTTTTCCAAACTAGGTACATTATAACCTTTTTCAAAAAATAAAGGGAAGAATGTTTTTTACTTATAAGTAAAGGGCAGCTATTTTCTTCCATTTTGTCGCCTTACCATTTTGACCCTTCCCTTACAATATTAAAAGTCAATTTTTAAAAGAAATTTTTTATTTTAAAAAATTCACAACTTTTAAATGATTTAAAGTAAAAAGGGATACTTCCCTCAAAGAGTTTTAATGAAATTATAAAATTATTTTCATCTATGTCAACATCAATTGTTGGATTTTATGATTGTTTGTTGTTGATTTATTATGATATAATATTCCATATATTATTTTATATTTTGTGATATGTTTGACTGTGGATGTGATATTTTTATACCATTACTATTTTATGGTTAATGTGGTAACATTTTGGATGCAAGTTTTAATACAAATACTTGTGTTATGTTTCAACCTTTTAATATAAGGAATGCATTGGACATAGTAAGTGAAATGTGGGCCTACTATTGCCCCATAATTCACCAGTAGGTCTCATGAGAAAAACTATTGTCTTATAAGAAGGCCGTGACATGAATATTTGTGTATGGTCTTGGCACGAGGGCTTTATGTAGTGCTCATGAAGTCTGACATTGTGCATTCCCCGGTTATGAGGTTAGTTATTTATTTAACATGTGAATGTTTAAATGGTATTATTTGTCTTATTATTTCCATATTATGATAAGGATAATATTTTAAAAGACTTGTATTTTAGTTTTTTACCTTTCCTTAAAAGGTTATGCTTTTTTTGTGATAGCTTCCTTTATATTCTTTATCCATACTGAGCATCTAAGATCACCTATTTCTTAGGTTTTATTTTCCATAGATGTTAAAAAGTTTTTTATGATTGATATTATGGGTTATCCTAGGGTAATATTGGTATTCTACAAGGAAAAAATATATTTTATTATATGTTGTAAATTTTAATGTAAATTTCATGTGTGTAATATATTTTCTAAGACTGCTAAACTGATCGGTCCGTCAGGACATGATTCCTTGCAATCATGACAATGTATTAAAATAATGCACAGCTTGGGGTAAAAAGAGTTGGGGAATTATATATGTTATCAAGGGATGTTTATCAACAATGTTGGAAATATATTTATAAAAATTAGATTAGGGATCATAATCCTAATATATACTTTGAGGATAAGTATAGAATAACCCTGAATAATTTTGGTAAAGATTAAACTACATGGATATTAAAAGAAATAAATCCCTATCTAGATATTCCATGTGGACATGGTTCTGGTACATATATACCTTGGAGGTGGAAACTATGACAAGGTGTTCTAGTCTTGACTCAGGGTAACCTGGTACATGATAATGGGCGTTACTATGCACATAGTTTGGAACTCTCAAGGGATATGCTAAGGATAATTTATATTTTCTTTAATAACCATTATAAATGATTTATGAGTAATTATATCCTTAAAGAAACCATATTTTTTTATTATGGACTGGATATGCATAAAATTTTCAATTTATATTAAGTATTTTACTAGTTTGGAATTATTAATTTTGATTCATAACCTAATATAGTGTATGTCATTGTTTAGAAATGGAACCTAGTGGAAAAATGGAAATTGTATCAAAGAACATAATCCATGAAGGGATTTACCTCTTATGAATGATAATGATAGTGGAACTAGTGATATAATTAGAGCTAAATAGCATATAATAATACTGGGACAACTAACTTAGGTTATGAATAATAACCTTACCCATATGGAGTTGCCTGATCCACAATGTGGAGGGTCATTGTTAGACTGCTTCATGAGAAAAAAAACATATATTAAATGGAACTATAAATTATTTTGTAGCTGAGCAGTGTATAAGTTCCTTAGAGAAAATGTATATTGATTCAGGAGTAATGAAAGGGAAAAAGTTGTTATGGTGGTCTATCATATTTTAGGAGATGTAAGTCAATGGTGGTCATTAATTAAAAACATGAAAGAGTACGAAGAGGAAAAAAATATGGAATAAAGTGAATTTAAAGATCTCTTCCTAGAAAAATAATTTCCTCTTGACATACGAGTGGATACGGAAAGACAGTTTCTAAGAATGAGGAAAAAAGAGGATGAGAATGTTGGAAAATATGAGGTTAACTTCACGAGGTAGCAAGGCATGCTGTAGAATATGTACATAACCTAAGAAGTTTGATTGATCAATTATTTTATGGGTTAAATCCATTCCTCCAACAATCATTGGTCTCACAATATTTCTCATAATATGAAGATATAGTCTCGTGTGCTAGCAAGACAAGAAAGGAAGTTTCTATGTCTTGTGAAGATAACGTTTGATAAGAAGAGAACATTTGATAAAGAGATAGATAAAAGGAAAATTGGAAAGAAGGATTTTCCCTCAAGTGATAATTGTGGGAACAAAACCTAGGTACATTCCTTAAATGAATAGGAGTTTGTTACAAATGTGGAGAAAAAGGTCACCAGGATCCTGATTGTATGTGAATGAAAGAGGTTGTGAAATGTTATAATTATAAAAATATGCGAAAGTATGAAAATGATTTTCCAAATCATCAATGAAATATAGCACATAAAAAATGGATCAAGGTCAAACTTATGCTGTTACTATGGTAGTACTGGAATAATTATTGTATTTTTGTTTTTGGATTCAAGAATTATATTCAAGTTATAAGAATAATGTGATATATATAAGGATTTTATTTTAATAATTTTTTTCATTAAGTTGTTAATATGATAAAGGTAATCATATATTCCTTATGTGAAAATAAGATAAACAATACATTTGTTGGGGAATCTTATGTTGCAATTGATTTTAGAAATTTAGAGGCCTTTTAGAGAGTGTTTGAAGAGAAGTATTTTGGATTAATCTAAACATTGGAATGGATTAACTTGAACATAGCATATTATTGATTAAGGTTAAAAAAAATTAAGATTATTTTTGGAACATTATAATACTATAGTTTTAGAAAAAGTAAAACCCACAGGTTGGGCGAAAAACCGTCGTATCGGACAAGGCTACAAAAATCGAACCCAAAATGAAAGTGAAAAATGGATTTATCTCCTACCACTGTCCTACAATATGTACCTGGTTATTATAAAATAGTTTTCTTCATTAAAATGGTATATGTGTATATTTGTAACATTATACGATCAAGATAAATATAATATTTTTGAATTTTATTTTCTTTTGAAAAGAAAGTTGAGTTTTCGGTAAGAATTAGTAAAAGGATGAAACTCTACATGCCAATTAAGTATGATTTCTTATGTTCTTAGTCTATGAAGTAAATAAAATTTTCAACACTAGGGAGATGATCTTGAAACCAAAAAATTCTATCATAGTCTTATTTCCGATGATTCAAATAGTCCCTTAGATCATTATAGATTTATCGGTTTGTGATTGTTAACTTTCTCCTGATCATGTTATTTACCACTCTCCATTATAATTTGATAGTTAGATATTTCATTCATTTACATGTTTTTCTACATGGAACCCTAGTATTTGTTATTTCAGAAATCTTCATACTTCATAGACTTTATTTTAAAATAGAGGTCTCATTAATAAATTTTTCAATGTGGGTTTTAAACAATGATATTTGGAAATTTTAAACCCCTAGTTTTCCGTCCCAAGTTTAAATTGCTAGGAAAAAATTTATTGAAGGATGGGAAAATGTAACACTCCAAGATTACACAATATGTTTCTTTTTAAATAATTCAACAGTGTGTGATGTACGCAACACCAAGTTTGAGCATACCATGACCTATCAATCGTTCCCTTTAAAAAGATGTTATTAATATTATTAACCAAATTTTAATATTTTATATACCATATATAATTTTTACATTCATATTACAATTTTTTAGGCATAATATAAGGACAAATTTAATTTTTCATATAAAAGAGGTATTTTTCCAAAAAATACAATTTTCCTCCTTTTAATGAAGAACCTTCTTTAAATCCAATATTTGAAAATTTTTTATTTTTAATTTCACTATATTAAATTATTTATTAGAAATAGGATGTAAAAATTTTGTTTGGATAAATAGTTAGTTATTTTTTTGATAACATTCATATTTTAATGAATAATTAAAAATACTGCATTTTAATTCAACACTGCTTTTTCATCTAAATTATTTTTATAGATATATTATCTTTAAAATTGGTTTTAAAGTGTAATTGGATTATATTTTTATCATAGAATACAATTATTTTCATTGGAATTAATATCACAATGAAATTAGACCTAAACTCATGTCAATCTTTTGATAGTTTTTCTTCTTAAAGAACTAGCTTTTTGGTTTTGACAATGGAAATTAATTTTCATTTAATTTTTTCCAATTATGTGTTTTGAATAAAAAAAAATGGATTCCATATTTGGAATAATACGTTCCAAATTGTGTAAATATATAAATTTTGTTATTGGACATTATGAGTAGTAACTTTAGTAAAACAAATTATTTACTAAGGGTAAAGGGTAAATACGGTAAATAAGGGTAAAAAAATAATATTATAATAATATAAAACTTACATAAAATGTGTAATAATACTATTATATAATATATGTACGACCATTATCATACCTATGTCTATTTTAGGACCCCATGGAACCACTTGTGTGTAAAAATGACATGTTATAATTATAAGTTTACAGTGAATGGAAATATAACATAAACATGAAGCTTATTACTAAAAATATTTTAATTTGAGTTATATAAGTAATAAATTAAACTGTAAAGTCTCATTAGAAATATGAAAATATTTCCTAAATCATGGTATTTTATTTTTAATTTTTATACACTAAATAATTAAATTTATATATGACACAATAATGATGCAATATTTTCGTTATTAATGGACAGATCAAATAAATTATATTATTAATATTAAAATAAATGTAATTTTAAAATTTTTATGACATAAAAGAATTATATGGATTAATATTACATGTTATATTATATTTAATGAATTTTTTTGAAGGAATAAATTTTTTTATAACATCACAAAAATAAATTACTAAATAGTGTCAAAATTGTCATAAATGAGTTTTTAAAACAAATACTATTTTTCTAAATGATATAAAAAGAATAAAAATAATATATTCTTCAAAATTACATATATAATGTTTAATAGGTTATTAAGTATCCCCTTGTTGTTATATTGTAATTTTATAGTAACTATATTAACCGTATAGTATAAAAATACGAGAAGACACAGTGAGAGTTAAAATGTTTAACTAAGGGTTAATACCCAAAGATAATATTAATTTCAGGACCTAAACTTGTCTAAAATCACTTTATGAGAGGATTTAGACACATAATAATCTTACCCTTTAAATAAATCACTTTTTATATATTTTAAACTGAAAATAAATTTATAATAAATTAATATTTCAGGCTCTTCCCAATGTGCCCCTCACCTATCTTATAAAAGGGCACTTTTCATTATCTTTAATTAACACCTCCAAATCCCTTTGTTTTAGAGAAAACATTCCCAAATCTCATAAAAACTTCTATAATTTTATCATAGAGGCCATAAATTTGGCATAAAATCATATTAAGGAGTCCATTTGTTATAATCAAAAGGAGACACCCGAAGAAGAGGTAATCATTTTATCCCTTCATTTAAAGTTCTTGTCTTCTTCTACTTCCTATTCCTAAGTTTTTACCATATGAAAAAAACTCCATTATATAATATATTATGATATTTTATTATTATTATGGGAAAATCATAATCCTCATTTTACCCATCCTATGAAAAACAATAGCACCATGCGTGCGTGCGTACTCCTAACCGTCTCCACACCGTGGGGTAAATTGTTTTTCATCTATACTTTTTTATGGGTATAATGATGAATTAAAATTTTATAAAAAATAAATATAACAGGATATTATTTTTATAATATTCATATTACATCCAATTACATACCATCAATCGCATAAAAAAATGATATCATCGCTCGTGTGTACATACGACTTATCGTCTCTACGACGCGATGAAACTCATCTTCCACGTTCACTATCCAAGGATGTTTATAAAAAATTATATATAATGCATAATTATTAAATATATGAAATAATAATTCTAATGGAATAACATATATATATATATACTTACATACATATATTTCATTCAATTAATTCCATTCAATACGATAAGAAAATGGAACGTAAGACCTACCGTCTCCATGAACAGTGTATATGATTTCATATATATATATATTATATATTCATATTATGAATATATATGATATATATATCATATTATACCATATGAAAGTAATTTAATCATGATCAAATTAATACGATCAAAAATAACCAGTCCAAACACGTATGATAAAGAAATCGATTATTACCCAAAACATCGCTTTAACTTGAAAATGTTTAATAAATGGGTAATATAAAGTCATAAATGAATCATATATGATATCATAAATATTTATAGGGTCCTGGTATAATTTAATAATATTTTCAAAAATTATTTAGTAGTATAACTCACCCTCTACTATAAGAATGTAAATGGTAAGGGTTATTTTCACAATATATTTATTAACTGAGATTGCTTATATATAAGTATCTACTGGGACATCCTTATCATCCCTTTCCATGTTTATTAAATTGTAATTTAAGATATTATATATAATTATTTAAAGTATTTTTACCTTTTTTTTACTTTTTAATAAAAAATTGAAAGGAATCTTTCCGTCATTTTCCAAACGAGGTACTTTATAACATTTTCAACAAATTAAGGAGAAAATGTTTTATAACTTATACGACGAGAGTTGATATTTTCTTTCCATTATTTCACATTAACAATTTTATTATTACCTTACAATATACTAGGTTAATTTCAAAATAGATGTTTTATTTTAAAATTTTCATGACTTTCAATGATTTAAAGTAAAAAATGATATTTCCCTAAGAGAGTTTTAATGAATTTATTAAATTATTTTCATCTATGTCAACATCCATTATTAGAATTCATTATTTCTTGACGTTTATTTATGATGATAAAATATTCCATATTGGATTAATGGTTTTTTGATATGTTTGACTGTGGATGTGATATTTTTAAACCATTCATGGTTTATAGTAAAAGTGATAACATTTTGTATGCTAGTTTTAATACGAATGTTTATGTTATGTTTCAACCTTTTCGTATAAGGAATTCATTGGACTTAGTATGTGACAGGTGAGGACCAATATAGCCCCTCGATGAATTGGTATGTCTCATGAGACAAACTAGTGACTTGGAATAAGGCTTTATTAGAATGTTTGTTTATGGTATCGGAACAAGGCCTTGACGTAGTGGTTATGATGTCTGGAATTATGCATTACATTTTCATGAGATTGGTTATTGATTTTAAATGTGATTATTCTACTAGTGGAATATCTATGTGAATGTTTAAATGACATTATTAGATTTTTTAATTCTATATTATGCTAAATATAATATTTTAAAAGGCTTTTGTTTTAGATTTTTACCATACCTTAAACATTTAAGCTTATTTGTGATAATATAAACTATATTGTTTATTCATTTTGAGCATCTAAGCTCACCCCTTTCTTATATTTTATTTTTCCCAGATGAAAAGAAGTGTTTAATGATTGTTTTGAATGGTTAAACTAGGTGAATAATGATGTTCTCAAAGGAATATATATGTTTTATTTTATGTTAGAAATTGAAATGTAAAGTTTGTGTTTGTAACATATTTTTGAAGACTGCTAAATTGGTCAGTCCTTCAGGAAATGATTCCTTAAAATCATGCCAATGTATTTAAATAATGCACTGACTCTGGGTAACTAGGGTCGGGGTGTTTCATGAAAGGTCATTCTTTCTTGGGTTGGAAACTAGTTCATGGGGATCAAGGAGACACTCTTAGTAATGGTTTCTCCAAATCAATCAATTAAAGAATATGTAAATTTCATTACTTAATCCAAGACGAGTCATCCATATATTCTACTTCCAAGAACCAGATCAATAAATTAATTAAAAAATAATATCTTATCCGAATATAATTCAATAGAAATTATAATGAAACTCATAAAGTAAAACATCACATATAAATACCAAAGGCTCTACTTCCTATACCAATCCAACACACATATTCAATCTCTAGGATGCTTGAGCAGCACATTACCAACCATGAAACTACAAATGTGGGGATCCACACAATCAATAAACATTGGGCCTCAGACCCATCCATAATGAAACTTTTTCTCCAACATGAATATAGACATCTGGTTTACACACACACACACACACACTGATGTGCGTGTACGTGGGGTGAGAAATAAATCATAGTAGGCCAACAAAAATTGTGAACTTATAATATACCATCACAAAGTCGAAATTAACAAGTGATATTCCCATCCAATCAAAATACTAACAGTAGATGGCATAAAAAACTACATAAGAAGGTGGGGGTTAAAGAACATAAAGAAACCAGCCATACACGGGTTCTAACTGAACACTTGTGGTAAATATTCCCCATCTCTTGAACATTACATTATCATTATGGAATGTGGATCACTTATTCACATGACAACTAGAACATCCAGCTAATCTACACAGGATATATAACAATTCTAAAAAATGAATTTATTCTCTACCTAGGGAATTAAAATATGAATCCGCAACCACAACACACAATTAATGGGAACTGGGGTTTGAATAAACTGATCTCAACTGAAAATATGAAAATCTTGGTTGAAAAAACTAGAGAACTTGTTAGTTTCGAAGGTAATGCATATCGAATTTTACATGAGCTATGAACCCAAAAAGGAGTATTCCATAAAATACAAACTGTTTCCATTATCCAAATTCTTGGGAGTAAAATATCTTTTCTTGTAACAACCTGATATTTTTAATAAATATTTCTATTTAAATTATTTTAACTCCTTAGTAGCTTGCGTTGCCCACATCTGTTTATTTAAACAAACCACAAGACACTGTTAATATAGAATATCTATTATAACCTATAAATTAAATTGATAGGAATTAAAATTAATTTCTAATTTTTGAAATAAAAATGAATGAAAAAATTATTATGAATTTATTGGTAAGTTCTTAGAAAATAATAAAATATTTTTTAGTAAAATATCATTATTTTTCAAAAAATAATTTTTCAACAAAAATGTTGATTTGTTTAAATTATGAGTGAAAATTATTTTTTATAAGTTCAAGAAAATTTATTTGAAAAAAATAATTTCCTCGTGTAAAAATTATTTTAAAATTATTTTTTATATAATTTTATGAAAACAATTACTTTTTAGGGAAAATACATATTTTTTTTGAAAACTGTATTTTCTTTTAAATTATTTTCAATGTCAAATTATTTTTATATTGGTTTAAATTTTTTATTATTTTAGTTTGATACAATTATGGATTTTGAAAAAAATTTATCACAATAATTTATTATAAAATCATTTTATGTTTTAATAGGGAATTATTTTAATAAAATACTATTTTTATGGTGTTTTACTAGTTTAAATTTAAATTAAATTTTGTAACATATATGTTTTTATTTTTGGAAATTGATGAAAGATGTAGATTTAGGAGGTCCAAATTTATTTAATAGTTACCTTTTATTTTTGGAAAATATAAATAGTAACCTTGGTAATTTTTTTTATTAGTGTAAAAGGGTTAATTGGGTGATTTAGGTTAAAAATAAACATATAAAGATAATCAAATGACTTGACCATATACACAAATTTTATTAGATGAATATAATTCAACTAATAAAACTTATGAATCAATATTAAGTATTTTAATTGAATATTTTCCATTAAAATTCCTTATATAATATTTAAATCAAAGAATGTCACAAAATATAACTTTCTTTATCTTAAATATCTCTTATTTGTCGACAAGAGGAAAAATTTATCTTATGAATAAATATAAATATAAATTGGTAATTTAATTAACATAAATTAATGATGAAAATTTATTTTTGACATTTTGGGCCATATAGATGATATTGTGACATTTATAATATATTTTTTTCTAAAAATTCAAGTATCTCACATTTATTTTTTAAATAATATATCATTTTTAAAATAAGATTAAAAAAATATATATATGACTATAAATATTCATTTTAATGATAGAATATTTATATTCATCGTCAGATTTTATTTTTAATTTTTCGTAAAAAAATATGTATATTAAATAAATACCCAACACTAATGAGATAATTATTTTATTATTATAAATCTCAAATAATTGATACCAAAAATATTTCAATTAATATAATTCGAAATAAGTATTATGATAAAAATACATCTATATTTCAGTTACTTCATAGGTATATAATAAAATATTTATTTTTAATTTAACTTGATATCTTGATATTTCTAAATTTCCATGTACTGAATAGTGTCAAATTTTATAGTAAAGATATTTTATCAAAATAATATTAAATTTAATAATTTTAAAATAAAAAAAACATATTTAAAAACACATAAAAATTATAAAATATATAAAATGTAATATATAGTTCATATATAATTTAATATATGTCAATTAAGTAAAAATTAAAACCTTTTATTATTAATTTTACATTAGTTAAAATTAAAATAGGCTAACTAAGGGTTAATAAAAATGTTGAAGTATAAAATAATATCAAAACAAATCAAAAATATATTGGTTTATGCAATTAAAACCTAATCTCATATTATATTATAATAAAATTAATTTTTGATGTATTCTGATTAATATTGAATTTATTATAAATTAATAAATTTTTTTGGAATTCCAAAAGTTCCCCTCACCTCAACTATAAAGGGAACCTACTCCCTCACATTTTCAAATCACATTGAGCCATAAATATTGAATATACCCTATCAATTTCCCTTATCAACTTCACTATTTTCATTATAGAGGATATTTTTATCTCAAATGATGAACAATAGTGTACATAAGGGGAGATCTAATCGATGTTCTCCAATGAAGGGGTAATCATCATTATCGAATCATTCAAGAGTATTTATTCGTTTACATACTATTTTTGTGTTGTTTACATTATAAATTAATAAATCTAGTATAACCTATATTCTAGGATGTTAATATTATTATTGAACAACCGTATTACATGTTTTTCTACCATACTAATAAAAAAAGTAACACCAGTGCATATGTATGGATTGACATATCTACAATGTGGTGTGATTTCTTTTGGATCATAACTTATTTCATCACCAATATTATTATTATCTGGGATTGTTTATACCTAATTATTTATAGGGGAATGTTTATCTTCAATGTACATGCTCTTTAAAAATGTATTCTTAAACACTTATACTATTCTTAAAAAAATTAATTTAATTTTTATCAATTTTTTTAATTTTTACTAGATTGTTTGAGAGAAATATTTTTTTATCATTTTTCTAATATGGAACCTTGTGAATTTTCAAAAAAAATGTATGATGGGGATGTGTTTTATCTTAGATGTCATGAAATTTTTTTTCTACTTTCTTGGTTCCATAATAACATGAAGGATACCTTACAATATTTAAAGGTTATTTTGAATTAAAAAGTTATATTTTAAAATTGTGTGTTTTTTTAAGAAAAGAAAACATTTTCAAGTAGAAAAAAAAATTCTACAAATATAATTTTCAAATGATCTATCAAAACTATTTTCCATATATGATAACATTTCTTTATGTTATTTATGTTGTACTAGGAATATTTTTTCGGATAGTATACCTATACTTTATATGGTTGTTTTATTTTTATTATGAAATGATATTTTTGAAACCTATTTCTTTTATAAGGGTTATGTTATGCTGGAATGTTGTTTATTAAACCCATTTATTTTTATGGGTTCTATGAATGAATTATTTTCTTGTGAAAAAATATGTTTTATTTTCATTGTGTGATGGGTGAGACATATATCTACCTATAATTTATTAGGTAATGATTTATATCCAATGAGATAGACTTTACTAGAATAAGGAGTGAACTCAGTTCAGTAATACATGTCTAGAATGAGGAGTGAACATAGTTCAGTAGAGGACATTATCCACTGTGATGGTCTTGAGAATGAGCCTTGACTAATACGGAAATGATTTTAGTCTCATATGTTTATTCTTTAAATTCCATGTCTTATGTTATATTCAAATTTAATTTGTTATTTGATTACTTATGGACATCAATGATTTATTTAATGACATAATATCATGATCTTCGATAAGCGAGATATGATTTTTAAATGTTTTGTTTATGATATTAAGTCTTATGATTATGATATGATTGATAACACCTATTTTTACCCTTACTGAGAATGTGAGATAATATTTTTCTTATTTTTATTTCTCTAGTATATTAATAAAGGTATTAAGAAAGATGCTTCAAAAGGGTTTTAGTAAAGACGAAATAAGGAAGAGATGAAGTAACTGTTTTATGAATTAGTCTATTATGCTTCCTAGTTTTGAAAAACATTAAACCCATATACCCAGAGAACTATTTTTTTGTTATATAATTAATATGATTTTATTTTGATGAAATATCTATTTATGAAATTTATGGGTTTTTATAGTTGGTATAAGAGAAATTATTAGTTATTCTTCATAAAATAGGGTGAGAAAATCATAGTAAGAAACCTAATAACTTGTCTATGTATAGGATAAAATTAGAGAGTTTTGGTAGAAATCATGAATAACATATGATTGAAACTAAGGAGTCATGAATTGAAATTTTATAAGTAATATCCCTTCATTTTTTTGTTTTCTCACTATTATTAGTGCTTCACACACAATGTTATTTGGTTTTAGTAAATGTATGGAACCTCAAGGAACCTAGTTAATGATAAATGCAACATAGTTAATGATAAATGCATTGAATAATGCAACCATTATCCTCTGGATTAGAAAAATGTTATTAGAGATATATTATAAAATCTTGTTTCTATGATAACAATAATTTATCAATCTATGATCATATATGAATTTTAAATGTGTAAATAAGGAAACGACATTATATTGAGTTCGTCATGAGGAATTTTCCACCTTCATTTAGCAGGTCCTCTGATCCACCAATGGATGAAAAATGGACCAGTACCACTGAAATGATATTTTTAGTTCCCCAATTATCAGAACATGAGAAAGTCATATTGGTTGTTTATCCTTTACAAGGTGAAGCAGGTCAATGGTGGAACCTCATCAAGAACATGAGGAATGAGTTCAAATTGACTCTTTGCAATGGGATGAGTTCAAGAATTTATTTTTTAATAAATACTTTCCTCATATTATTGCAATGAATATGGATAAGGAGTTCCTTTATGATTAAGAAAAAGGATGATTAATTTGTTGTTGTCTATAATGAAAATTTTATAAGACATTCAAGGTACGCTTCTAGAATTATCATCCAACCTAAGAGTAAGGCTGATCGATTCATCCGTGACATAAAACCGAGTCTCTGAAGGGTGATATCCATATTGTACTTCAGTGCCTATGATGAAATTATTTGGTATTATCTCTAGGTTGATATGAATATTAGAATTACCTATCAATCTTATAGGTTAGATAAGTTGAGAAAAATGGAATTCAAGGGGAAATAAGAAATCTATAGTTAAAAGAGGAGGAGTTTTCCAATATTCTCAATGTGTTGAATGAAATATAGAGGAAAATTTCATGAATGGTCTATTAAATTTTTTATGTTTGGGAAATAAGGTAATTGGAAAATTTACTAATGTAGTGATGGGAAACATATATTCAGTGATGTGATTAAATAAAAGGATACCCAAAAGAAACCCCCACAATTCAATGATTCATGTGAAAAGAAAATGGTAATTATGCTAGAAAATTCAAAAATCCAAGGGTTATTGATGATGACAACTTCAGAACCCTCTTCCGGATAATGAAATAGGTAAAGAATATGTGATCACAATTGGTGATGTAGGGTATGGTAATATCCTGGTGAATAGTACACTTACCATCCACTCTAAAACAACTAATATTTTATTTGGTACAAGACCTAAAAAATATTTATTTATAAATAATTTTATAAGGATATCTCAATATTTCCTCAACATTAATATGCTCATTTATCTTTTAAAACTCTTAATAGAATATTATTCACCTCAAAAGATTATAATTATTCTCTTATTGATGTTTTTGGGAATGTGATTCATACAAATATTGGGATACTTTCATTAGTTTAATTATATGTGATTCTTGGAATGGATTAACTTTCTCTATATATATATATATCACATAAATTGTTAAGGAAGGGAAGCCACATTTCAAATTCTGAATGAATCTATGATGAGATTTCGAAGAAAGGAAGAATAAGGAATTCTAATGGGAAGTACATCCAAAATGTGGGTATTAATTTTTATAAATAAAGGTAATATCTCTCATGTGGTTAGGGAGAAACTCTCAATTAAGGAGAGACCTATTGTATGAGAGTTTTTTATGTATTTCCAGAATAATTTCCCAATCTTACACTAAATCGTGAAGTTGAGTTTTCAATAAAACATGTACCAAGTGTTAAAACTATTTAAAATATTCCTTATAAAATGGACCCAACTGAGTTGTTGGAATTTAAGAAGTAACTCCAAGATAATATTAATTATGAAATTATACACCCTCATGTGTCTCTTTTGGGTGTACCTATTCTGTTTGTTAATAAGAGAGACATATCAATGAGACTCTGTAATTATTATCAATAACTTAACAAGATCACAATCATTAAAATGTATCCTCTCCCCCATATTAATGAATTATTTACCAAACTACCAAAATCTCAATATTTTTATAAGATTGATATTTATTATGGATATCATCAATTAAGGGTAAATAAGGAGGATATAACCATGATGATATTCTATAAAAGGTATCTATATTATGAATTTATAGTAATCCCTTTAGGTCTTAAAAATTCTCCCCAAATACTTAGGGATTTAATGAATAGAGTCTTTGGATACTATCTTGATCAGTTTGAGGTATTATTTATTGAAGATTTTCTTGTATATTCAATGATCAAGGAATAACATGAAGATAACTTGAATATTGTACTAAATACCCAGAGAAATGACATGTTTTATGAAAAATATACCATGTGTGAATTTTGGATTCTGAATGTTTCATCTATGGGTCACATAATCACAAGAACAGTGATATTTAGGGATCTAGAAAATATTAAATTTATTAAACGTTGGCCTAGAATAGAAACTATAACTTAAATATGATGTTTTCTTGGTTTGGAATGATATTATTGACATTTTGTGAAATATTTCTCATGATTAACTAATCAACACACCAATTTGACACAGAATGGAGTTAAGTTCATATGGATAGTGGAATGTGAATAAAATTTCAATGAGCTTAAAATATATTTTTTTCGGTGAACCATGGATTAAACTTCCATGTATTGAGGAATGTATTGTGATTTACAGTGATGTATCAAAGATGGGGAAGGAATATTTTCTCATGAAAAAAGATATAGTGATAGGTAATGCCTCATGGTAATTTATAATACAGGAGAAAAATTACCTAACATAAGATTTATAGTTAGCTATGGTAATATTTTTATAAAAGATACAGAGGAATTATATTTACAGAGAAAGTTGTGATATATAATTATAATAAAATTTTAAAGTATATTTTCACTCAAAAGAAGATGAATATGTGCCAAATGATATGGTTGGATTTGATTAGGTATTTTGAATTCTTAATACATTACTACCCAAGGAAATAGAACAATGTTTCAGATCCTTTGAGTCGAATAGATTATACTAGCTTATCTATGATGAGGATCGTAAAAGAATCAATATTTATGGATTTATATAGAAAGGATCTAGTGATTATAAAGGAAATGTATAAATCATATAGAGTTAAAATGAATTTTAAAAAATATATAAAATAGATTATTAAGGAGTTATAGATGGAATACATAGAGATAAGAAATAAAGGGATACATGTGCATGCGTTCAACCTTGATTATGATGGAATAATAAGGTGTAGGAATGGGGTTTTTTTCCCTCACTTACCAAAATTAATGGAGTTATTGGATGAGGCCCATAATTCATCATTATTTATTCATCCTGAAATCATAGAGATGTATAGGGAACTGAGAGAGTATTTTTGGTGGGATGGAATGAAGAAAGATTTCGTAGATTATTTTTCTCACTCCTTGTTTTTTCAGTAAGTTGGTGCTTTTAGATAGATGTATAAGGGGTTTTTATAACTATTAACCATAATATAATGGAAATTTTATAGCATCACCTTGAAATTTGTCCTTAAACTTCACAAAAAATCTATAGTCTAAAATTCAATATGGGTTATTGTTTATCACTTTTTGAAGTGGACACACTTAATTTATTTCAAATAATACCTATATCTTGATGCAACTTCAATAATATATATTAATGAAGTGGTGATATTTCATGGAGTACCACTTTTCATTATATCAGATTAGAACCCATGGTTTTACTTGAAGTTCTAGATATGTCTTCAATATGATCTGGATACATAGTTAAGATTCAACACTTCATATCATCCTCAGATATATGGTCAGTCTAAGAGGACAATTAAAACTCTAGAAGAGCTGTTGAGAGATTTTTCATTGTATTTCAAAGGGGTTTGGGATCAACACCTACCTTTAGAAAAATCTTCTTACAACAATATCTTTAACTGTAGTATTCATATAGATATTTACGAATCCCTCTATAGAAAGAAGTGTAAAAATAAAACATGATATATTGAAGTTTGAGAAAGAAAATTATTAGGACCTAATATAGTTGAGGTGGAGGAAGAGAAGGTTATAATTATTTAACAACCGATAAAATAATGTTAGTGTTAAAACAAATTCTTGATGATAATTGATGAAAAGACCTAGATATTGAAGTTGGTGAAAAGTTATTCTTATGAATATTTCCCTAGAAGAGAGTTGCAAGATATGAAATGAAGGTAAAGCCAAGAACAATATACATCAACCCTTTTTATATTCTTAATAATGATGTGAATGTATCATATAGATTGACACTTCCATTGAATCTCTCTCAAGTTCATGATGTGTTCCATGTATCATCTCTATGAAAGTACATACCCAATCCTTCATTTGTAATAAACATAAAAATCATACCATTATAACAAGATCTTTATTATAAATAACAGTAGGAATTGATTGAAGATCATAGAGAGAAATTTCAATGAAACAAGACCACTCGCTTGGTTAATGTTTTATTAGGGAACCACCAATTTGAGAAAGCTATTTGGGAACCTAAGATGTGTTGTGGAAGATTTACCCTCATCTGTTTTTGTAAAAGTCATGATTTGAAAAGTTGAAATTCATTTTGATGGCGGTATAATGTGACAAACCAATATTTTTAATAAATATTTCTCTTTTAATAATATTAATTTTTCAATATCACAGGTTTCATGAAATTGTGAATTTAAATGAACTATGAGTTTTTATTAGTATTAAATGAGCATTTTAGCCTAGCATTTCAATTTTTACGAATAAAAATTAATAACTAATTAATTAAATAAAAATAAATGTTAAAATTAATATGATTAAAGTATGTGTTTAGAAAATAATCTAACAATTTTAAGTAAAGTAACTTTATTTTTAAGAAATACACTTCCTTAAAAAATGAGTTTATTTTATATTTATGAGAGAATATTTTTTTTTAATTTCAAGAATTTTTTTTTAAAATAAATAATTTCATCATGTCAGAATAATCTAAAATTTATTTTGAGTAGAAAAGTTTGAAAATACTAATTTTTTTGTGAAAATATTGATTTTTACTGAAAACTTTATTTCATTAAAATCTATTCAAGGGTAAATTATGTTTTGTTTTAGTTTTATATTTTAATTAGTTCATTTTGATCTAATTATGATATTTGAAAAGTATTTTATACATAAATTTACTATAATAAAATTGAATGTTTATAAGAGATTTGTTTCTAATAAAATTTTTTTCATGGCATTATACCACTTTATATTTAAATTAAATTCTACAATATCAATTTTTTTAATTGTGAAAAACTGGATGCCAAAATTTTGATTCATAATTTCTAAGAACTTTTAAATAGTCCATTTTATTTTTTTCCAATATGAATAGAAAACATGGTAAATTTTGTTACCATAGTAAATTGTAAATTGGGTTATTTAGCATAAAAATAAAATTATAAATAATATAAAATTACCCCACCATATTGCCAATTTTTATTGGATGAGGAAAATTATACCATCACCAAAATATTATTGAATTTATTTTTTTAATGGACACATATCCATGAAAATGACTTTTGTAATATTTAAATCAATGAAATTCAAGAAATGTCACTTTCTTTGTCTTGAATATCACTTTTGTGTCTACGTGAGGAAAAAGGTATTTCATGAACAAATCTAAATGTAAAATTTTAAATTAATAAACATAATTTATTGATAAAAATTTATTTTCAACTTTTTGGGACACTCCGAATATATTGTGATATTTATAATATATTATGTAATAAAAATTCAAATATGTTACATTAATTTTATAAATACTATATCATTCTTAATATATGATTACAAAAAAAATATAAATTCGATATAAATATCTTTATGAAAGAGAGAAAGTTCCCCCTACTACTTCAAAATCATATAATTCTACCTATTTCGGTTGACAATATACTTTCACATGAAGTGAGACTCCCCAACTACGGTGATTTGGGTGAGCTTCCCCGAAATTACATTACCAATTCAAAAACCAAAAATTATGTGTATTCTAGGAAATATCATAGGATGGTATTTGTGTTTAGAAAGAAAAACCCATTCAGTTTCCCCCTATTTCTCCATGAATATGTGTGGAAGTTGATGTCCCAAAATTTCCAACCACGTATGTTTGGATTTCTATTGGGGAAGACATCTATTGGAAAATTATTTTTATGTTTGTGTCGTGGTTTGATTTCTGTTATTTCAAAAATAAAATAGGACATGTAATGAAAGAATTTAGGCACAGAGTCAAAAAAGTGAATCTCAGATGGATGTGCATTTAGACGATTGTGATATGAGACAAGGGCATGTTCAAGGTCAGACTAAGAAGGGAAATATGGTCGTACCTATAGATTTATCTTTGGAAACAAATATTCCACATGATTCTTAGGAGGGTAACCCTTTGGTAACTTCCATATTTCATTGAATGAGAGAGTATTTGGGTATTTCTAACCTTGATATTAAAGTTCATATAGGACATGTTGGACCTAGTGTAGATAGTGAGGCTACTACAGGTGGTCTGAATTCTATACTCTTTGAGGATTGAAAAGGCCAGGCTGTTAGTGGCATCAATCAGGATGTGGAAACATGAAATGTAGACAAGGATGGTGAAAAGGCCCTCATGGATTCTTACTATATAGAAGTAGTGAGTAAATGTCTTGGTAACCCTAGAAGATATGGATCTTAGGAGAATGATCCAATTTGAGTGATTAGAAGTATAAGGAGGGAGTTTCTCGCTATTAATTCGGTTAACCGCTTTGACGGATTGGAGAAGGAAGGACTTATCCAAGAGGAATATTGGAAATATAAATACAATGTGGAGCATGGAATACCTAGGTATGAGTCCAATAAAGAGTGTTTGGGTAATTTCTCAGGATACAATTCCCAAGGATTTCTAGGTACAGACCTCCTCAGTCCGAGTAGGAGGATGGGTCGGCGTGGTAGTAAGAAATAATGAAGGGATTATTCATATTTACCATTAATAATAGAGACATGATCTTCAAAAAAAATGAAATTCATGGAAATGGAAGGTGATATCAGGAATATAGAAAATACTGATTGAGCTGAGACTATGAACTGCATGGTAGTTTTCTATAGATGTAACCAGTAGGATACAATCACAGAAGCTGTGAAAATGATGGAGCTGCTCATTTATTAAAGAGAATAAATGGAATAGGAATTTCTTATAATAAATGACTTAATAAATTATTTTGATATGATGTTGATATTGTCTATAATTATGGAGACTAACAGTGAACAATGTGCTTTGATTAATAAGAAGGACTACAATCTAGTAAGAGGATTCAATGAAGGGAAGATCAACCAAGAAGAGTACATGAAAATGTGGGAAAAGAGGGTGAATCACTTTGAAGTTCAAATATAGGATGATCCAAAAACATTGGAAACCTTTATTTCTTGGAATCTTATTTGGGATAATAATTCCAATAGGCTCAAGTTATAATTCAATAACTATGTATTCTCCTTTAGTGATTGTTTTGGGTGAAACTTGTGGTTTCACAACTTTCTGTTAAAAGTGTTTTTGATAATAAAATTTTTGTTTCACTCTTTGAATGATAGAATTTTTATATTAATCATGGTATTTTATTATTTAATTTTAGTAAAAAAATAAGTATATTATATAACTACACAAGGATGATGATGTAATTATTTTATTACTGGAAATATCAAATACATGTTACAAATTTTTTTAAAATAAATATAATTCAAATATTTAATGAGATTAGTGAACTTTTTAGATTAACTTAACCTATTTGGGTTATAATAAAATATTTCATTTGAAGTTATCTTTTTATCTTTATATTTTTAAAATACCATGCAATTAATACTTTGAAAATTGATAGTAATGATATTTTATCAATATAATATTTTATATTATTATATAAATGTCACAAAACATCATCAAAAATTAAAATAAAGTACAATATGGTCGAAAATGTTATAAATTTTTCCTTTATTATTTAATTTACACCACTTAATTAAAAATTGTAACATTTTAATGTTGAATTTTTTTACCAATGTTAAAATTAAAATAGGACAACTAATGGTTAATAAAAGTAAAAATGTTTTAAATAATATAAAATAATGTCTAAAATATGTTTTATTATGATATTATAACCTTATATAACCTTATATTTTAATAAATTTCATTTTGGTTATATTTTTATTGATATTGAATTTATTATAAATTAATATTTTTCAGAATTCCAAAAGTTCCCCTCACCTAAAATATAAAAGAGCACATCCTCTCTCACATTTTCATGTCACATTGATCCTTAGAGATCAAACATATCCTACCAATTTCTCTTTTAAACTACATTAATCACATTCTAGAGGCACTGGTATTCACAAAATACCAACTAAATTGTCCCTAATAAGATATCTAATAAAAGTTCTCCAAATTAGAGATAATCATTATTAATGAATCCTTAAAAAAATTTGTTCTTATAATTCTCTTCATGTTTTGTTTCTATTGTAAAGTAATAAATATAGTATCAACTCTATTTTGATATGTTTTTATGATTATAGAAAAATCGTATTATACCTTTTATTCATCCATTGAAATAAAATCACCACGCTTCTATACATACGACTTACTGTCTCCACGATGTAGTGTAATGTTTTTTTCATCACCACTTTATTTGTATGCGTATAATGATAATTTTTTAAATAAAATTACGATATTATCCAATTCCTTATAATTTCCTAATTATTTGAATGATACCATCGCTCATGTGTACATATGGCCTACTGTGTCTATGATGCGATGCGATTCATTCTCCATATTAACTATTAAGGAAATTTTATATAAATTTATATAATGAAGAGATATGATATATATTACCTTAATATCATTCTTTAAATGGTGTAAAAATATCATATACACAAGAACTCTATCTTATATGATAAAACATACAGAGGAAAATGAAGTAGTCAACACTGAAAAGAAGGATAATAATGAAATATTCATAAAAAAGGGATGATAAGATGATATAAGAGGATTATATATGATATAATAAATATTAATATAGTGATTTTATAAATTAAAAACATACTTTAAACCATTATACAGTAGTTTTAGATACACATGATGAAAATCAGATCAATGTAAGGGTTAATTTTACAATCTCATTGTTATAAGTGATTGTTTATATGTAAGTATTTAATGGGGAATATTTATCTACCATGTCTATGTTTCTTAAAAATGATTTCCAATTTTTTTACTATTATTATCTATTTTTTAAATCCATTTTAGACCATGTTTGAATTTTTACTATATGGTTTTAAGGTAATATTTTTGTCTTTTTCCTAACGAGGTACTTTATGACTTTTTCAGAAAACGAATATGAGGAATGTTCTTTTCACTTATAGAGAGCGAATAGGTTTTTTTATTTCATGATGACTTAATTAATTGACTCTTCCCTTATAATATTACTTGGTTATTTTCAAATATATATTTTTCATTTGAAATTTATCAAAATTTTAAGAAAATAAAACTTTTTCATAAAGAAAGGATATTTTCCTTAAAAATTATTTTGAAATGATTTCTCAAAATTATTTTCCATACATGATAACATTATTTGATTTTATTTTTGTTAAAATAGGGATATTTTTTAAGGATACTATCCCTATTAATTCCATGTTTGTTTTATGTTTATAATTTATAGATATTTATGAATCCCATTTATTTTCCACGGGTTATGTTCTGATCAAATGATGTTTATGAAACCCACTTATTTTTATGGGTTTTATGAATGAATTATGTTCTTGTAGAACACATATGAATTGTTTGGTTTATTTTAAGGGTGGGTCCTATATCTCCCTCCAATGAATTGAGTAATGAATTTTATTTGATGATATCAACATGAGTGAAACAAGGAGTGATCCCAGTTTAGTAATATAGGGATGGAATAGGGAATGAGCCTAGTTCAATAGAGGAATTTGTTCACTATTATGATTTTGAAAATGAGCCTTGAATAAAAAGGAAATTATTATCTATTTTTTGTTTATAAAAACAATCCATTTATTATTTTATTCTCTCATGGAAATGTTTTTTTAATTCATTATGAACATCTATGATATATTCCATGATATGATCTCGTGATATTTGATATGTAGGATATGATTTTATAATGTTTTTTTTAATTCTTTATGTCTTATGATTATGATATAATTGAAATCTCCAACTTCTTCCATTACTGATCATATAATATCACAATTTATTATGTTTATGTTCCCTAGGATGTGAATAAAGGTATTAAATAAGATGTTTCAAAAAGGGCTCTAGTAAAGAAGAGATAACGTGGTGATCATGTATATGTTTTACGAATCACTTATCTGTGTATCTCAGTTTTCAACAAAACTAAACTTGTATGATTGTGGTGTGGTTTTTTATGTTATTTAATGAATATTATACTATTTATATAATATATATATATATATATATATATATTAAATGTATGTTAATTTATATTTATGACATACATAACCCACCCAATGAGTGCCTCAGCACCATATGAGCCAGAAGCCACACTAGTCATGGATAACACTCAACTGGATGGGGTTTCACACATCTTGATCATCCATTACCTCTCTAACCCCATCCAACAACAATATTCCAATAGAGGATATTAATAGATCATAACAAAGAGACAACTCCCAATCCAGTATATCCCAAGGGAATCCTCCACAATCTATAGACGTGGTTATAAACTTCTTCATACATTTTGGCCCTATGATAACTGAAGAGGGGATGATTCAACATAAAACCAGAAATCAAAATAGAAAAAATATAAGTTCCGATAAATTATCATCCTATAAAGAAAGGGGTATCTTTCAGAACCCTGGATATCATCATGTGAACAAATATTTTGTCTCTCAACCACACACTTTAGGGTCGAAGGAAAACTCAAGGCTCACAGGACTCATGTGCCTACAACATAAAGTGAATCCTTAATAGGTGGTACCCTACTAGACCCAATATACTAGAAAAAACACATAAGAATATACTAAAATGAAAATTATTCCATAGAAATAGTAGGACACCTATGAAGGGTTCCTCCAACTGATCCAAAATCATGGGACATGCTCAGTGTGGAAATATCCTAAATGGACCCTAGTGGCCACCAAATTATAATTGAAAACAATGAACAAAAAGGGAATCCAAATGAAGAATCCCACCAATATGGGAAGTAAAAATGGATCTCATGGCCCCCTCAAAAGATGGACCCTACAAGAGATCCTCGTCATAGTGCAATTCCTATGGTAATCCCCATGTATAAAAAATCATAGATATCCACCCCATAATATGACCCAAACATGGGTACCAACTCACCCATAAGGGTATCCAAACAATTCCATGCCACATGAGAATTTTCAGTAGATTACTAGGGCTTCCCATGATCATTTGATTATAAAACCTTCCACAAAGGAATCATCGGGACTCCCTCAGAATCATCTCAAAAGCATAATGGAACCTCTCCATAAACACCATCAAATAGTGTAAAAATAGATCAAAGTATATTGATGCTTTGATCCTCAGAGACATAATCCAAACCTCAACTACTATAACCTCGAGCACATGATCCAAAAATATAGGGATAAAAAAATATATCCCTAGAGATACTACTTGATCCTTCTTTTTAGGATCCATAAAAAATAATGTCAAACAAAACTGGGTGACACCCACAATCTAGGCCAATGAACAATCTCACAACACAAATTTGGGAACCACGTCTCAATCCCAACCTATTAGAGGATTAAAAAAACAATACTCATAGAAATCATCATAATGAATTCTAAATTCTCAAAACACCATCCCTATGGCCTCAAAATTTTAAAATTATTTCACCATTATAATCTTAAGGAAAAAAATTCAAAATAGACTACTTAGAAGTCCCACTCTAACTCCATGGTTAAGAATAGAAAAAAAAACAAGTGTAGTACAAATATAAGGATTCTACTCTAGGTAAACATTGTGTAAACACAAAGGTCCTCCATAGCTGAGTGTTTTAAGATACTAGCAAGTTCATACCCAAATTACATGAAATGTTCTCCTTGGCGCATTGTGTGTAACCCACATGGGTATGTTCCCATGTATCTCATCCCCAACGAGGAATATATTACACTCATGCACATATAATGAGCCATAAAAAGGTTTCATGTACCCCTAAATGGTGTCCCCATTCATGTACCTAGACATGTAAACCAATTGGGGATTTATATCCACATAGTATGCACCCAACATGGGGATTTGATGTGTTCCCTATATAGCCATGCACACATGCCTGGGGTGTCCATCCGAGTACTTTACCACACCCCAAACCCACTACATGGAATGTAATCTCAAATACATAGTGTGTAATCCAAAAAAAACATCATCTTCCCTTATTTTGAAAAGAAAACTATGTGTGTTCCCAAAACCACACACAGTGTACATGGGTTTTCCCAAACATGAATCCCCCCAAAATAAAAAAACAAATGATTTTTAGGAAAACTCCATAGATATACCCCAAGGGGACCCCATCAACCAAAAAATAGGATTAAAATTTTTATAAATTATTTTATTGGGATTTTTTACATGAAACATAAAACTACCCAACCTCTAGGTTCAAACTATCAATGATTTGATCCAGGATACGAGCCATGTGAACAGAGAGCCAAGATCTACCACTACAATAGCTCCCCAATGAGATACATTTCACATATGTCACTATTATCCCCCTCTCCTTATAATGGATAAATACCCCTGAGGTAGGGGCATATGCACAATGACAATGGTAAGGAAGGAAAATAATTTAAGAGAAACAAAAATAAAGAAAAAAGGGATTTAGGCCCTGTCACGATGAACAACAAAAACTTATGCATCTACATGGAAAGCCCCCCACCAAAAAAAATTTTAGGATCAATGGAAGAGATGGAATCTCAATCCAAAACACCATGTAGAATATTTTACTACACAAACATACAAAAATAAATTAATATTTAATTAATTAAATATACAATATTTTGGGAAAATTTGAAAGAGATAATTTCCACAAAAAAATGTCTTAGGGTAAATACCCTATTTAAAGAACAATGGTGTAGTCATAAAAAATATCTAAAACCATATTATTGGAGAAATCAATATTTTCCCCTGAACACTCTAGGGGGAAAAGTGGTTCAAATTTTCCCTGATTTTCAAAAATCGTGACAATAGGGTCACCAAAAACACCCCAATAAAAATGATTATCTCACATAAGAAGCCTAAGTTGACATCCAATATCCATGATCTCACCCAGCAACTAATGCAACTAATGCAATATGAAGCTCTAATGACTAGTATTATAGCATCTCCAACTCTCTCCCAATACAACATACATTCAACAATGACCTATCAGATCGTCCCCACCATAGGATTCTCCTTATCATTAACCCTAATTCTAATGGAAAATTAACTAAACCACATGAAATCCATTATCTAATGAAATTGATTGACATGGCCAAACTGATCAATCCCGAGCACTAGTATGAATACAAAACCACTCTTTCTTGGCTCACTCGGAACATCAAAATCTTTTTTAAAACCCCACTTAATCATGAATCACGACCTCCCATAGCCTATGGTTCTCTATAAACCCCAAGGATTTACTTAAAACACTCCACAAAAATTACTAGGAAATACAATAATATGGGACAAGACCTAAAAAACTAGTCTAATTCACTGGAAATCACAGACAACACTCCTCACACATGACAGTTTCAAAAAAACTGAATAACCATCGACACTCCCCTTAAAAAACTGATGTTGTCAATCCCTGATCAACCTCATGAAAACCTTACTCCCATGCATCAATCCCATACCACAAGTGTCTAACCAAACTTCTACTATACTACCCAAAGTACAACAAAAATGACTCATTCTAGGAAACAATCAAACCGTCCCCGTCAATCCATCCAAGTTATATAGAGAACTCCAATAACTCTTATCCTTAATCACCAAACATCTTTATTCCTAATAAAATATTAGTGATAGAAGACCACAACATAACTAACATGGAAGAACATACATACCCACCCAAGCCATCAGTGATAGAAAAAATATGGACCCAGCCAAAAGACTTGACAGATAACTTATGGAAAGAATAACTCCATCCTAAGGAAAATGAACACAAGAATTCCAAGGAACCACTATATCAGTGAAAATCAAGAATAATTCAAATATTTACCAGGAATCATATCCCTCGTAAATTCTCCAACATGGAACTTAGAGCCCATTTCCATCACAAATGGGTCTCAATACATCTTTTATCTAAGGGAATACATATACAGCACCATAAACCATATATCCACCTGATCCACTCGACCTTTCATCAGAAGAAAATATATAAATCAGTAGAAACCACATATAGTAATATGTAATGTGAATCCTACATATGTTGAATAGTCCAATAACAGTAGAAAATTTTTTATGGGCCAAGATCCAAAAACCTAAATAAAACAAAAATCCACAAACTCAATTGAATCACACTATATGAAATAACACAGCTGTAAAAATAGAATCCATGAAAAGAAATACCATGACATTGAAAAATGGAATTTCTATCAACAAATTTTTTCTTGAAAACCCTATATGCAATCAATGTTTTGTTCTAAAACATTTATTGACCACTTTTATACCAACTCCAAAATTATAAAATCAAAATCCCTAGGATATTATTTTGTAACGTGCCAGCTTGGGTCGAATTTATAGTTAACACAATCTGGATCGCCATAAGGCCTCAATAATGCTTCCATGAATTCTAGATTCTTAACCAGTATAAATGGTTTAAATTTTGTGGGGGGGGAGACTATATCCTATGGTAAGTGTGGAATAATATTAGAAAATAACCAAACAAAAACACATGGATGAGCATCATTGTATGAATAATAGATAAGAAAAATAGAATCATGCAATAATAAATAAAATGAATCATATTGACATATAGACTCAAAGAATAAAAAATATACAAAAACTATTCTCCCACTGGGACTACCACATAAACAAAATAAAAAATGGTAAAAATACAATAGGATCGACTTCCAAAACTGATGAAACCAACATAATCGGTCTCTATGATGCTTGAGATGCACTAGACCAATCCTGAGACTCCACATGATTATCTCTGATTGATCAACAAACATTGCACCTCATCCCCATCCTCCACACAATATGTGATCTGACCTTAACATAAGAATTATCTCTGTATTCACACTGATACTCGCCAACTAGGGGTTAGAAATAAATCTTAGTAGGACACCCTTAATGACGAACCTATAATCTTCTATTATAATAAGTTCATGCATACTTGATATTGCCATCCAATCTGAATACTAATAGTTTTAGGAATAAAAGATAAAACTTTATAAAATGGGGTGGAACAAAAACTAGGAAATGAAAAAATTGCGGGTTCTAAATTGATAGAAAAGGTAAATCTACCCCTCTTTTTCCATTTTTACAAGATTTATGGTACATGGATCCCCCAACCACATGACAACTGGTGCATCATCCATTTCTACATAGGAGATCCTTGATGTATAGATAAAAATCATTGAATGTCGTACCCCATTGAGTAACCATAGGAACCCAAAATCACAATAAATATCTTTAGGGAACTAGGACTCTAATAGTACGATTTTCCATGGTGGTAGGAATATTCAGGTCGAAATAACTTGAGAGCCTATCAATACTAAAGGTCCTATAGAACATATTTTTCATGAGCTATGGACCATACAATGATACCTCTATAAAAAACTAAGAAATAAAAATATTGATAGCTATAGGAGAGTAACATCATCCACGACATGTATAACTCGCTCCACGAGTGCCTTAACACTTATTGATCCAAAATTCACACTAGTTAAAGATAACACTAAACTAGATGAGGGTTTCACTCATCGAGATCATCTATTAGATCCCTAATACATTCTAAAAATAATTTTCAATAAAGTAAACTACCAGATCATAAATCAAGTACAACTCCCAATTAATAATTTTTGAAGAGTCTCCTTCTCAAACCCTAGTGCTGGGAAGTATCTACCAAAAATATCACTTCTAAAGTCCAACTGAATGTGAGAAGATCCATCCACAAACCCACCATAAAAATAGGTGAATTAGCAGTGAGATACACTCTTATCCAACAAAGCATATGGCCTCTCTTAGCACTCAAGATCTCTCTATCCAAACAAACTGGAAACACAGACCCTCCATGACCCATATAAAGGCAAGAAAAAAAAATCGAGGCTCACATGGTCTTTAGGGCTTCAATATAAGTCATATTCCATAATGGGACTCCCCCAATTGTATCGAATTTCTCTGACCATTCCCTCTAAAACATACTAAAATGTAAAAAATACCACCGGAAGAGAATGTCTCCCTATGATGGGTTCCACTAGCTCATCCAGAATTATGGGACATGCATAGTGAGAAACATTCCAAATTACCCTAAGTACCCTCCAAATGATCCTTGATCAATAAGAAACATGAAGGGAATACAAAATATAATTCCTATCAATAGGGGAAATCAAAATGGATTTCATGGAAACCTAAAAAAAGAAGGTATTTATAGGGGCTCCTCAGCCCCAAAAAATGACAAGTCAACCCCAAATAATAAAATCTACAACCATACACCCCTTCATCCGTCACAACCATGGGACCCAACTCTCCCACAATGGTGTCTATGAAATTCCATGCCACAAGGGAATTATCAACAACAATATACATATACCCATAAATACATGATCAGAAACTAGCCCCAAATGGATTCATCAGGAGTCCCTTAGACACATCTGAATTGCATCGTTATAGTTATTTGTAATCAACATACAAAGGCATCAGCCCTTCCTAATTTCTCTACTAGCTCTAATCCTAAAACATGGGAGCTACATCTCAACTAATCTAACATCGAGAAAACAATCCTATCATATAGGTAAAAAAAATATCACATCATAGATACTACTCAATACTTTCCTTTAGGATATTTATAAAAGTACCTCAAAAAACACTGAATGGAATCCACAATCCATACCCACTAATGAGATCACAACCCCTACTCGGGACTGAAAACTCACAACAACCCCTCTGGTGGAATCCAAAACTAGAACTAATGAAATAAATCTTATATTGCACTCTCATTGAACAAAAAACAATTCAAATATCCTCTAAATGTATAAATAATTCCACCATAGAAATCCTCATAGAAAATGATAATAATGGACTACTCAAATGTCATATTTTGACTCTAGGGTGTAAAAAAAACCGATGTAGAAAAAGTATATGACATATAATCAGGGTACACTCTGTGTAAACACAAATGTCCACCCAACTCATGTTCCATAGGACAATCGATGTTTACTTTCCCAAAGTAGATGACATGTGCGTCTTGGTACATTTTGTGTAACCCACATGGGTACCTTCCCATATGACCCACCCCACTCAGTGTGTACAATAATTGAGTACACAAAATGTAACTCTAGTACAAGTTGTGTAACCCCAAAAGGGGTCCCAATCCATGTACCTAGATATGAACACTACTTGGACATGTATGCCTGTATGGTGCACACATCACATTGGGTCTAGAAATGTTCCCCACATGGCTATGTACGCATGCATAAGGTGTCTGGAAGATTACTCTGCCCATCCGCAAACCCACCACATGTCATGTAATCCCATGTACATAATTTGTAGTACCAAGAATATCATATTATCCAAATAGGAAGAACAAACGGTGTGTGTTATCTATGCAATATATCGTATATACATTTTTCCATGAATGTGAATCCCCTAAAACACCATAGACCCATGATTCCTATATTAAATCCCAAGATCGACCCCTACAGATTCCCTATAAACCCAAAATCAGAATAATATTTAAAAACTATGTTATGGTAATTTTTAGCAAAAAACATAAAAAAAGTACCTCTAAGAAGAAACTACTAATGCATTGATCTTGGATCATCACAAAGTGACTGTTGATCCCAGATCTACCATTATAATTTATCCCTACCATGATACCTTTATCGACTCTCTAACTTATCACCCTATACATCCCTCAGTTGAAGACCCATAATAGATGGGTGTATACAAGAATCCAAAGGGGTGGAAGGAAAAAAATTGTAAAAATAAAAAGAAATAAATAAAAATATAGGAAAAAGAAAAAGGAAATGGGATTGGGTCCACTCCCACCACCCCATGTAAGGTTATGAATCTCTTAGGAAACACCACCATTCAAAAATCAATGAAAGAGAAAGAACACCAATCCTATAATTATTTAAATGAAACTACTATAGAAAAAAATGAAAATAAATTAATATTTAATTAATTTAATATGAAATATTCCACAAAAATTAAAATAGCTCATATTTCCATGAAAAACTTGTCCATAGACAAACACCCTTTTCTGTGAACAACTGAATGGTCAGAAAAATTATATGAGATCATCTAAAAAGATAATTTACTATTCCCCTTGAACACAACCTCAAATAAGAGGGTTCAAATTTTACCTGATTTTGATAACCTGTGATGATGTTGGTTCTTACATAATGATTCCAATTTGGAAATTGAATTTAATACAAAATCGTTGTGATTTATTGATATGGTTGGTCTAGAAAAAATAGTTTATTTGTGTTCCTATAAAATTTCTAAATAAATCAGTATTTACTCAAAATATAGATAATATTGAGAGAGTGTTAGTTTATAAGAAAATCATAATATCTAATGTCAACCTGAAGGATGTTATATACAATATCTATGGGAAAGATCCTCTATAATAATAGATAGAGGAATTCAAATATATTAATGAAATTCCATGATGGTTATATAACCAGAACATTTTAAAATTATGAATGTGGATTTTCTATGGATGTTATTAGTGTTATGGAGAATATAAACACAAAGAATTTAATTTTTAGGATAACATGACATTTTTAGGATGAATTCCCGAGTTGATGGGTAATAAATTTTTAATGGAAGAAAATATTGATTGAAAAATGAGAGATAATATCACATGGAAGGTTGAATAATAGGTTCATCGCACTTCAATAAAAAATAACTATAACTTACTAAAAAAAACATGAATTTGATGTGATAATATTGGTCACGGATTGAATGAATTTCATGGAAAATAATTCTTGATAGGCTCTATTCTCTAAAAGAGAACATTGAAGGTACAATTAAAGGAAGATGAAAATTAATGGTTTATTGAAGTACCCTTAAAAGTTATCTCGGAATTAATGTCATGTATTAATGATAAAATATTCTCTTTACATATTACCGGAGGCTCTAAATGTTTTAAAAACATCAAAGAATTTAATAATGGATTAATTACCATTGGAAATAACAACATATTAACTAAATGGAAGAGTAAAAGCTTCTATATATGAAAGAAAATTAATGTAAAAGGATGATCTATTTTTTATATGCTAAAATATAACTTATTATCTGTAATCCTATTATGTGATACTGGTAATGATGATATTTGATGGAGATAAATTTGTTTTATCTTGTTCTTAAAGGATGGAAGGGCAATTTCCAAATGAGTAATAACTAAAGGAAATATGTTTCAAATCAAATATAAGAGTAACTCATGTTGTCTAAGTATGAAATTTGAAAAATATTTCTCACATAGAATACTTGGTCATTGTGGTTAAGAAAACATATAAAAAATTTCACTAGAATAAACTGTGAGAGATTTACCTTCACTAAAAATGGAAAAATCCATCAATTGTAATGTTTACCTAAATGTTAATATGGTTGGTGGAAAATACATCAAGGTTGAAATATTTTACACTAATAATAGTTAAATTATAAATTTGGATATATATAGACTGATTATGCATCAATTAAAAAAGGGTTATTTATAAATTATCACATTTATTATCTCCATCACTAAAATGAATAATTCTATATTAATAAAGATTAAATTTGATAGAAGGAAAATATTTATTTTTTATAGAACAGAATTTGAAAAGGAATATACTGTTCATATCTAAACGATAAAAAAATGATAATGAGTTTAAATTAAATTATTACAAAACATATCTTTCAAATCACTAAATAAAACACCAATACAGTCCTCTCGATACCCCTCAGAAAAATGTTGTTATATAAAGGAAAAAAAGTTTGGTTTGAATTAGAGGGAATATTATTTTTTATTATAAACTATTTAATTTCATTTAATGTGAATCTATATTTACTTTGGTGAATGTTCATAATAAATATTTAAAAACAATAAAGTATAAATTACATGTGATGAGATTTGGTTGAAGAATAAACCAATATTTAAATATTCCAAAGTGGTTAGAATTTATTTCTTAATGAAGAACAAAAATCCAAAAATAAGAAAATTTTATGAAAAAGAAAATGTGGGATGTTTACTTGGTTACACAACCAACAAAATAATATAATGGTGTTTGAAAAACTTATTACACAAAATTATTGAATAATGTGATTTATAAGTGACTGAGAATGAGATCAATATATAAGATGTGGAAAACAGTGAATTCAAAAAATTAATATGAGGTGTAATAATATCTTCCAGAATAAATTTTGAATATAAATAACTTCCCAAGTCTAATATATAAAAAACATATTTCAATGAATCATGTGATGAATAATATTTCACTATAAATAAAAAATATATTGAAACTTCAGAAGAAAGTAGAACCAAATAATATCAATAAAATTTATGAATCTCTAGTTCAAATGATGATATTTTTAGGAACATAGAATAAAAAAACATATCGCTTAGGTTGAACCTCATCCAGTATTATAAGTACTTATAAATATGGAACGGTTAAAATCCACTAGGGAGTAATTATATCAAATAGAGAATAATGACACCTAAGACATGTTTTGAATCTAAAAAGAATAATGTTATCAAAAATAAATTGGTTCTCAAGAAAAATATTAATTATACGTGATATTATTTAATAAATTAGTCATGTTTGGTTTTCAAGTTATATTCACAGATGGAAGGTGCTAATTTTATAGAAACTATTTCATATGTTTGAAGGCATGATACTAAATAAATGTTCTTTCATATTATTTCTCAAAAAAAAATAGGGTTTATTATAATAATGTAAATTAAATATTTTTTAATTGTCAAGTTAATGAATATTTTTATATTTAACAACTAAAGGTACACAAAAATGATAAGTATTATAGTATAATTTTTAAGATCAAGAAAACATTATATAGATGGAAATATGACCCTCCTTCCCAAAACATCTGACATGATATTTTCTTTAATATATTGAACTTCTCTATAATAAATGTTGATAGAAACACACAGACAAATGATAAAGGATCCAAAACATTAATTTTCATTATTTATAAAAATTATTTAATCATTACATCTGAAAATTATCAGTAATTTAAGGAGAACTTAAATAAAATTAAATTATGAATTTAAATGTATATTCTTGGAAATATGAACTTATTTCTCATGGTAGATTTTATATAAAATAGATTATATATCTTCTTTTCGTAGGAAAATCATGTCAATGAGATATTGTGGTAGTTTGTTAAGGAATATTCAAAAAAAAGTTCTTCTCAATTTTTACTCGGTAAAAGCTAAGGAACGATGAATGTAATAAAATTATAAATATATGGGACTTCCTAATGTAAATCAAAAATTAATTATTTCTTACTACATCTTGATCAGAAATTTTTTATATAATCACTTTATGTGAAATACATCAAAGTGATTCAAAATAATCACACACAATGTTTGATAAAAGATTCTTTAGGCATGTTAAAAGAACATTGATTTTGGATTGAGGTGACACAGATATAGTATATTTAATTTACTTTTTAAGACACTCATATTTTAAAAAATGAACATCAAATTCAAAAGCGTATATGACACAAAAAAATAAGAACAAAATGAAATATAATATATCGATACTTAATGATACATTTTTGATAAAAGAATCAAACCTATTCAATAGAATTAATTACACACAAAATTTTGTTTATTATTTATTACAAGCAACACTGAGTTTATCTTTTATTACACACAACAATCAGTTTATCATGTATTACATGAAACACTGAGTGTAAATGAAATGTGAAATATTTTAACAATATTATTATTTAATATAATAGTTATAACCTAGCCATTAGAAATATGATTATGAATAATAAAAACTAAAAATTAATGTGATTGTTATCAATATATTATAACTAAAATAAGGATCATTACAAAGAAAAATATTTTTTTTGAAAACTATATTTTTTTTCTAAAGGAAAGATGAGTCATAATTTTCACACATAATTTGGAATTATATTTTACCACTTTTATAGTATATATATTAAAAATTAACTTCATTTTTTCAATTCAAATACCAAAATTATATTACGGTGATTTTTGGGGATTATTAGGAAAGTTTCATTTTTTGATAAATAGTGAAAAATGATGAATTTTAATTAAGAATTTCCTTTTTATTTAAATAATTATTAATGTTGAATTATATTTTGATATGGTTTTAAAGTAATATTAGTAAAATTGTATGTCAATTAATCCAAATTTTTCATTTTTATAATTTTAATATTTATTTTCAATTTAATAAATTTCATACATTTGAACACTTTACATTTAAACCCCTTCATTTTTATCACATTTTTAGGGTTAATTTTAAATTAAAAATGTCCAAATTCTATGAATTTAGTTTTTAAAATTGAATTATATATTTTTATAAAAATAATTTATAATTTTTAATATTTTTATATCTATTTTGACCAAAATTAATAATGAATAAATTAATATTTAATTAGCGTAGTTAAGGTAAAAATAGAATTATCGGGGGTTAAAAAACGATTATGGCATAAAATTTCCTAAATAGTCTCCCAAAACCAATTTAATGGACATATTTAGACCTTATCCATACATGTTTCAGGAATTTCCTATTTTGGAATCCTTTTTCATGATTAAAACCTGAGTATGATTGAATCTTTTCAAAAAATTACAACTCACCTCACTTATAAAAGGTCACCCCTATCATATATTATTCACAACATCAAACCTATTTGGATCAAAAAATAAATTTCCAAATAACATCCCCAATTATATCCCCTCATCCTAGAATCCTTATTGTTGTGATTAATATGAACTAGGTAGGATTTACTGCAAGCCTAATGAGGATACGCGATGAAGAGGTAATTTTCTCCAACGAGTGTCTTTGTATTATTTCCTTCTCTGACACCATCAATTATTATTAATCAATTAAAATATAATAAACTCATAATAGTAAATATTATATTATTATTTTTATAATATGTTCAAGACTTAATTCCATATCCACTTCTATAATATGGGTTATAAAATCATTGTTCTTATGTACATCTAACTATAGCCTCATGAACCAATGTCATTCATTCTTCAATTACCACCTTTCATAGTTCGGTATTATTATGAATATAGATTATATATATATCATATATATATATACCTATTTAATCATTATATAATATAAATCTTTTTTAATTTACATTTCATAGGAGAAACTCTAACGTCGCTCATGTGTACAACAGACTACAACCTCGTGAAGCGACGTGATTCATCTTTCAGTTATGCTTTTGAATTAATGTAATATGGTGTAATAAAGTAAATTTTATTTATATAAGTGAAATATTTATAATTTTAATGTAATAGTAATAATTTTATAAAGATATCACATATCATTTTTATTATTACAATTTCACTCACATAAAGATGATAACATCATTCGTTTATGTGTGGACTACTACATTCAAAATTGATGTGACAATATTTTCATTTCCACACCATATGAATGATATATATAAGTATGTAATATGATATATATGATATTATTATAATTTGGAAAGATGATATATTACTTACCTTCTTTTTATAATGATCATTGAAAAAACAGAAGTGTTACTCATGCATAAGTACGACCTACTATCTTCATGATTGTAATATACATCATTTTTCATAACCATCATTCATGATTTGTTTTTTAGAAAAATTGATTCATAAATACGGTAATTATATAATTATTATCATTTTGAAGATGATATATATATATATATAATATTCTCAAGAACCGGATCCTTCTTGACAAAACATGCATGATAAAACCAAGAAAATAATACCTTGAACATTGAAAAAAATATAAATATTATTTACAAATAGTTGATAAGATGGTATAAAAGGAAAATATATGATATTATAAATATTAATATAGGTCTGGTGTATATTAATAACATGTTTAAAACCACTATATAAGTAGTAAAATTATGTTCAACAAAAATGAAGCGTGAGTTAAAAGATTTCTTAAATCAATTTTTATTCACTGGGTCAATCTCTCATATCTTTGACTATGTAATTAAAAGATTATGTGTATAATGTTTTTTTTGTTTCCTTATGATTTACTTCCACTTTTTTATGCATATGTATAGTTGAAACACATAATTTAGTCATTTATTAATTATTACATCAATGGTATGATCATTATAAAGGTTTATTACATATTCCCATTATAGTTGAAATTGTTTAACATTGAATTTAATTTGAATGAAATTATTTAAAAATTTACTAATAAAACAATTTTTTATTATCATACATTAATTAATTATACTTTAATGTAATAAATCCATGTTTTCACTCTTTATTACTTCAATTAAATTTTTTTTAATAAAATATGAATTGCATACTCTCTTCAGCCGAAAATTGTTCTACATCTATTGCCACGTTTAATTAAAATGATATAAATAAATTTTTACCTTTTAAATTTATTTATTAAAAGATATTTTACAAATTGTTAGTCATTTAATTTTTTAGAGGAATTATATATATTGTTTAAAATAATTACCATTTGTATTTTATTAAAAATGTGAGAGGAATATTCTAAATTATTTCTGGATAAGAAATATTCCTAACAATTTTACAGCCAAAAATTAATTTTCTTTTTAACATGTATGAAATGTATAGAATTACTAGCCTTCCGGAATAGTTTTTTAATCTTTATTTTCTTTCTTATGTGGATATTTATATATAAAATGTTTGTAATCATGATTTTCAATGATATATATTTAAAAAAAATGAAAATAAAAATGATACTTTCTTCTTGAATTATTTTAATAATATTTTATGGTATTTATATTCATTAAAAAACCTTTATTCTTACTCATGTGGGTATGTGTTTTATTAATACCATCCTTATTATTTTTATTGATGGTTTCTGATAATTTTTACTAAGATATTGACGTTCAATTTACTGATTCATTTTTTATTCATTAACTTTATCATGAAATGTTCACTTTACTATGATCATTGAAAAATAAATATCCACAAAATATCCATATTAAATATCATATGTATGTTTATTTTTTAAAATATAAATAATTTCTGTTTCTGTTTCTCTAAATTAATAATAATTTGTTTATCTGGGGAAATATTGATAAACTTGTAATCCTTACTCAATATAAATATTTGATGATATAACACATTGTTTGTCAATTAAATATGTTATTCAATATATGAGGAATTATTTGGTCCTAATGTGGTGGGTGGGGCCTCTTGTAAAATAGTCCCTCGATTCATTGTTAGGCCGTAATGAAAATCTATTTAGTTTAGCTTAAATGGGATTCTAACAATATATTAAACTATTTAATGAATGGTATATAAAGTAGTGGTATCATGATGCTTGAGATCATGACCTCTAATTAATAAAAATTTCCTATATTGATATTTTAGATATTATTATCCATGATATTTTTACAATGATATTATATTTATATGTATTTAATTTTCAGATATTTATCAAATGGAATGTGTTTTCTGTTATTTAAGTTTCTATATTGATTATTCCTTATACAGTTATGATATTAATGTTATCGATTAAATGGGAAATATATTTTGTATTTTACCTTACAATTTATTATTCTAGTCAATTATTTAAGTGGAATGTTTCTTTAGATATATATATTTCTATATTTTTTATTACATGTTGATTATTCATTATTAATTTATGATAGCTTCTGCTGGACAGAACTCTTATATTATAGTTGAGCTCACACACATTTTTTTCTTTCATGAGGAATCCTAAAAGTATACAATAACTATTAAACAATGATATAATAGGGGGAATACTATTATTCTCAAAAAAATATATTTAAAATTTTTTATTCCAATGTAATGTAAGACTAATGTATGTATATATTTTACCAATAATAAAAAATAATTCTATCTTTCAGGATGTGATTCACTGTATCCTGTTCTATTTTTATTAATTAGGAATCTGATTTGGGCTACAAGGGTCAGTGTGAGTGTCACTACATACATAGATTTGTGGATTTTGATTGTGTTGGTGATTTGTGTGGACAAAAATCCATGAATATAGGAACATTACTTTTAGGAGAATGTTTATTTGGATAGAATGAATCAAAACATAGAAAATTTGTGGGTGGTTATTGATTTCCCCAATCCCTTCATTTGTTGTTCTAGATTGTCTGGTGGCTTGGGAAAATTTTTGTAAATTTAGATTATTTTTTAAAATTTATTTTACAAATTACAAATATATTTTAAATGGTTTTTAAAATTTTGGATTTAATTTTATGTTTTAAAAGTTTATTTGTTAATCTAAGTTGGATGTTTTTAAACTCATTCTTACATATAAAAATATTTTTTTTGGGTTTTGGAAAGTAATAATTAATTTTTTAATTAATTTTTTATAAGTTTTATGAAATGAAAATTTAATATTTTAAGCTTAGTCTACCCTTATCTATGTCCATGAATCTACTTTAGGGTAAGGGTAAGTTTACAAATTCTACATAAAGGTAAGATATAATTTTAAAATTTTTTGTAATGGTAATGGGAAGTTAATACTTCCTGAGTAAGTGAAAGTTATGATTTACACTGGCTGTGTAAGGGTAGTTTCCTAGCCCAGAAAAAATCATCTGAATTCCCCAACATCATGTAAATGTAGAGTCAATTTATATAATGGTACTAAAATTTTTCCTATAATCATTTAAGTGTCATCCAAGTCTCACATAAGGGTAGTATCATGATTCATAGACCTATATAATTGTATTGATTCTGGTATGGGTTATCCTATTTTACTGTTGTACTCATAAGGTTCTTGAAGAGTTATAAACATCACATGAAGGTAATTATTTGTGACATGGGGGTAAATAGATTTTCCTTTTCATAGTTCATTCCTACCACATTAGGGTAACTCAAGAATAAAACATTCTATTTAAAGTTAAATTAAGTAACCATTACACAATGACGTCTATATACATATGGGTATCACAAAATATTATAATCCTCATTTTCCATTTTCAAACCAGTTTCAATGGACTAATAATATAAATGAAAGAATATATTGATAGAAATCATCAATTTTAATATATTAAGAGTTTTAAATGTAATTTATAAATTTCATTAATATTAATAGATCCTAAATAATGGTGTGATGAAAAATAAATGGACAGAAATTTAATATGAATTGATTTGAAATAAAATAAAGAATGTTTTATGGAGTTTATGAAGTATCCATTTGAGGATATTAGTAAATATTAATAATTATTACCATCTCCTCATTTGAGTCACTTTTCATTCCTCTCGTGTTACAGTAGACCAATACTTACCTTTTGAAATCTACAAGCCAACTGTATATTAGTATGGGGATTATTTTAAATATTATATGATGTTATCAAATTGTAATATACATTGATTTGTACAATGTGGAAGCATTATTATTCAATTTAGAGGATCTAGGACTAATCCAAATTTTATAATAGGAATGTGTGAAATTGTCATGCTTTAGAATCCTTTATATAGATGAATATATTTATCTATAATCAATTAATAATCTCTAAAATAATCCCATGAGGAATAAATATGTGATAATATTAAAATCCCAAATGAGGATGTTTAATTACATATTACATAATTCTATCGATGATATATTATTAATTTCAAATTTTGGAATGGTTTTTTATATATATAGTTTAATGTTTTTTCACATAATACAAGAATTTCATGAAATAGAATTAATGTTCCATTTTATGAAATGGTATATATGTTTACTATAAGATGAATGTGGTTAACACGTTTTTATTTAATTTATAGAATACAATTAATGATAATATTTCATGTTGTGGATAAATAATGTTATATTAGAATATAGAAATTTCTTATTGAAATCCTTTCATTGTGAATATTGTTGACAATATTTTCACGAAGGGATATTAGTTATTTGTCTCAGGCCGTAGGTAAAATTATTTGATAATTAGTATGGATACCATAATAAAATAGAAATAAATAGTTGAAAGTTATAAAATAATTGTGATTATTCTACAAATTATTCAATAAAGAGAAATAAATTACAGCATTCCCTGAGTTCAAAATTCATAATTAATATTACGGGGAATTATTAGATAAATATATTTATTGGAAAGATGAAAAGGAAAATTTCGCATGTTATATTATTATTATTAGATTGATAAATAATGTTATTATATGTGTAGAAGTTTATTCATTGTTAAATATCATTATAACCTGATTATAATAAATTATTTAAACAAAAATAAAATAACATATGTTAACATTAGTATTCGTGTAGAAATATTTTTCTTGTGGGAACATATGATTTTGAAATATATTTTTTTCAACATATATTTACTATATTGTGTGCAATATATAATTTTGGGTTTTAATCATTTTTAATATACATAGAAATTTTATATTTACTTAGAGCTGGTGATGATTTGAATACATTAAAAGTTCTATGTTTAGATAATTTTCATCAATTTATTTTTGAAAAAAAGCCAAAGGAGTAACAAAAAACTAAATAAATATTAGTTATCCCTGAAAATTGAATGGATAGTGTACTTGGTATTTATTTATTATAATTTGATTAATTAAATAGGGTAATGAGAATTTAATGATGATCAAATCATTGATTTGGGGTTGAGCAATACTGATTTTGTTGACAATGCATTGAATGTCTTGTTTGTTTTGGCCATAGTTCCATCTTTTTTTTAAATAATAAATTGAATATTTATTTATGGTTTATAGATTTAGAGACTTGATGTTATTTAATAATAACTGTGTCTAGTTGGGATAATGGACAGGGATGCTTGAGGTTGTATTGGTGGAATGGGGTACCGATTATGATGATACTGATGGGTGGGGATTCATGATGTTTTATTTATGGTATTGGGTTGACATATGGTGATGATATGGGTGGGGATTCATGAGTTTGTGATGGTGTCATGGGTTTTCATTGATGATGATGATATTGGCATTGGATGTCGAATATGATATTATGTGAAGTGGTTTTGGGGTTGGCACTGGGAATGATAGAATGTGTTAATCCTAGGTTTTTTTGGTTTTTTCTATACTATACTCTTCAATAATTCCATGATGATAAAACTTATAATTTAATGGTCAATTCCAATTGATGTTTATACTTTTAGTTTCAAAGTGTAGGATACAGTTTTATACTATGCATCATGGGTGAATCTATTATGTGCTAGGTTGGGTTGGGTACCAAAGTGCCTAGATTTTTATGAGTGATAAATAATTAATGAAATAATATTTTTTGTTATTTATTATTTCTTATAATACTGAAACACTTGAGAGTATAGGAAAACAATTTATAGTTACATAGATACTTTTCTTGGAAGATGAAAATTTTAATGATGGAATAGAAAATAGAATAATATTATTAATTGATAATTAATTAATAAATTTTATTGTTAATGCTTGTATTATTTTAATACATAGGGATAAACATAGGAATTGGGATTCCCATGTGACATTAGCGAAAATCAAGTTTAAGGATAGTTATTTACTAGAGTGTGGTTGTGAGGGTTATATGTATCATATATTAATTTTTATTTTAGACACTACCCAAACCATTTCAGTTGGGTGAATGTCTCCTAATTGTCTCTTTGGGGGTGTTTATCCTAACATATAGGATGAATATGAATAGATGGATGAATATCCTCTCTAACCCCACTCACTTATCTTGTTTGTATTAAATGCTAGTATACATGATGGTTATATTTACACATATATTTTAACACTGGGCTATAATGGATTGTGGTTACTTCACACACACATATATCTAAATATAGTATCCTATGGTAATTATTGGCATTTTATGTATGGGGTGTGATGGCTTAGGGTATACCGTCCCATGTACTGAATGTGGTAGCTCTAAGAAACTACTTAGTTATTGATTGGATATATGGTTGGGATTATTGGATGATGTGATTCATGAATTAAAAGATATTTATTATCATGTATCATTTGGTAGGCTTTTGAAGAGTGATGAATCAGGATGTGCAATGCTTGGTAAGTGAAGAAAATTAGTGGAAACGATGTAGTGGAATACGCTCTTTTGTTATAATATTATATAATCTCTTGAATGAGATAGTTTTTGAGAGATAACCATTTAGAGTATGATAAAATAATATTAAACCTATTTAGGTGATGAGGTAGTTTAATTTTCTTACTCAAAATGACATTAATATGCTTCTTAAACATTTTTAGGAGAGGATAAAAGGGGGATCAAACATATTATATATGTTATGGTCACTAAATAGATATATAAACTATTTTTTTGGATAGTAAGAGATGGTTTGTGATCAAGATGGACTTTTCATGTTTGAGTAGTTGTTTAGGATATGCTGAAGCTTCTTGGTCACTTATGAGTATCTATTTTAGTTTTTTTTCAGTTTTTAAAGTTATATGTCAATACATTCATATCATGTATTAGTATTTCTTCTTCTTTTTTTATTTTTGGGATTAGTTTGGTCATTTTTCTACGATTATCTCACACTTTTCAAATCATAGAGGGTAATTCCTCCAATCTATTGTTATGTTACACCAATGATGCTTGTTACCAACCCATGGCTTATTAGAGACAGGCTCCAGGCATCATTATCTATCTTCTCGCATTTTTTTCCCAAGGAGGGGTACCTTTTATGGGAGGGGTCATAAAAGAGTGTTGTTAATGTGATGGTTGAGATATAGGATAACTTTTGGTGATAGTTAGTGGGTAGGACACATGGGTTGGTTGGGAAACAATGTAAAACTGGTATAAAATGTGCTATAAACAAATTAAACTGACAAGGATATAGTAATTTAGAGAACCATATAATATAACACAAATAAATTAATGTTTACTAGATATTCAAAGTAATGTTTTTCTACTAGTAGGGTAGAGACATAAGAAATGATCATGTGTCATGCATGTATGAATCATTGTTTGAACTAGCTAGACAATGGAAAAAGGATTAAAATAAATTAAATAATTAAACATAAACAATATACATCTCAGTTTAGGATGACCTTATATTTTTTCTTTTGTATAAGTGGATCTATTTCAACATCCCTACTAAGTTCATGCTAAAGATCAATAGTGAGATGTTTCAGTAAATATCCACGTAATAGAGGGTGAACACTAAAATTATTGGAGGGTGACACTTTTTAGTGTTTGAAATATAGAATTCACAACAGTATAAAGACACTATTTTAGATGATGGGATAGAGGCTTAGATGGAGAATTTAGTGATAACATTCATATTAATTACAGATAAATAATTCACTGGGTTTCTTTTACTATGGTGATATCTTTTGGGTCATCTAAGTAGTGGTTTTTATTATTCCTTAGATTTTATAAGGAGTTGGATATTTTTGGGGGATTTTTTGAGATCATTTCTCATGCTATGTTTCTTTTAATCCAAACAACCTCATCAGAAAATGATTTTTTCCCTATATTATCATATTTATGACCCCTAATCTTGATGCGTGATGATACCTTTAAATTTCATTATTGTGCCTAAACACTTTGATTGTCATCCCCTTGAAGTGAATGAACTTTTTTATCTTATTTCCTTGATTACCATCCCATAAAAATGAATATAAAGAATCATTCTTATTATTTGGATTGAAAAAATCCTAACAAATCCTTGATTCATTATTATTTGAAGAAACATTTCCTTTTAGATTCCAAACACCTACTAATTTCATTTAAATATGATAAGTATAACCCATTCATTAAGGCTAGTATGGAGATGGATATGATTTATTGGTAATGGGTTTCCCTGAAATTTTTTATATCATTCTATTACTATCTCCTTGATCCCTTGTTTGGTTTAGGGGAGGATTCACTATTCACCATCTCTTCAAGTATTTCTATAGTCTAGGAGAAGGGGTTTTTATCTTCATGTTTATCTTTTACTCTTCTATTGGGATCAATGTACTGGTTTTTTGGTCCTAGAAAAGGGGTCCTTATCTGTCTACCTTTGTTTTAATCAATATATTATTCACTCATTCTATGTGATATGTTCCCTAGTCCGGGAAAAGGATAACATCATATGTTTCAATTTATTTTATTTATACTCATTGATAGATTAATTAATCATTCTCTTGTGAATTAAATTATTTTGTTTTGTGGTTTGTTCATATGGTGTTTTATGATAATTTTTGTGGGATTATGTTCTTACATCCTCAAAAGTATTTCCCATGTACTAGTAATTTGTGTCTTATGGCCTTGATTATATGAAGATAAGGGACACATCACCAATCAAGAAACATTATTTTAATTCATGTTTTAAAACCAAATAGGTGAGTCAATTCAACCCAAAGTGGATAATATAATGGTATGGTGTGTGGGTTCATTTGGTTTGTGTGATTTTGGTAGATATTTTGATCTTGGGTCATGTGATTATTGAGAAATATTATCTAACATGGATATAGAACTCTTAAATGAAATGTTTTTCACCAGTGGTAATTGTATTATTATATCCTTTGTAGATTTTTCAAGAGTATTCCTCTGATGATTAATGTTTTGTTAACAAACTTATAAATAATTATAATTATAGATAAAGTAGGTAGCATAAACCTCAATCCTTGTTTTTAATGAATGGTAAAGTTAAAATTTGAGTTCTCTATGTTTTTGATGTTATTGGTATTAATTTAAATTTTATAAAGATCATGGTAGATCCTTTTTAGGTTAAAAAAATAATTTAATGAAAGGATATGACCTTTATATAAACACGATTTATTATAGAACACATGTTAAATATGAAATGCATTTGGAAAAGGAAGATATACTTTAATAATTTCATCCTTCAATGCTTTCTTCCTGTTGTATAATAATATTCTGTGAGACCCTCTGGGATTTTTTTGATAATAAGTTTTCTTAAATAGAAAAATCTATTCTTCCAAGAAACATGAATTAATTTTAAATGTATTTTCCAAATATATTAAAAGTTTTTTATAAAAAAAATTAAATACAATGTCATTAATAAGGATTAGAAATATTTTTCATTTGATGATTTCTTAACATAATAGATTGTAAATTTAATATTGTTTTTTAAACTCTTTAATATTATTGTATTTTAATTTAATGAGTTTTGATGTGAAATATTTGGATTCATTTCTATAAATAATGGAATATTTTTGAAAACATGTTTATCATTTCAACTCTTTAACCAACATGAATTAATTAACTATTTTAAGTAACATATCTAAATATTTCAATAAATTTTTATAGAATCATGAAAATATAATTTTACTTGAGACATGTTAAGTATGTATAGATTTTAATTTTTTGTAATACTTAAGTAAAATTATTGAAAAAATGGGGATAAAGGATTTTTCTCCAAAATGGTGTTCAAATACCTTTTTGTAATCAATGTGAATTGTTTATTTTAGAAATTATACCTTCTAAAATTTTGTTTTAATATTAACTTTGTTTGATTAGATATGGATGTATTTCTAGTGTTCTGATAATCTTTGTGGAGTCTATATGATTATGTAGCCTGACATGGGAAAGTGAGTTACATACTTATGGTCAAAATTCCAATGTTATTTTATGATTGATAATTTTGGGATGATTTTTTTGATCTTATGTTGATATTTGAGATTTATTATCCATTTTATGAAATGTATTATTAATGTACTTTCACCTATTTTGGAGGTATATCCCCTCAGAAGTTGTTTTAAAGGGTTATGTAGCTTTACTATTTGATCATTTAAAGTGGATGTTGTGTTCCAAGTATAGTTATATAATTGAGTGGTATCTCACATAGTCATTTATTAACTCTCTATACCTTCCCTCAATTTATTTGTTTTATTAATTCTCAAGGAAATAATTATTTTAGAGGTATCTCATGTAAGGGTATGAATATTCATGAGACTATATATTTTTTATCCACGGTGTCCAGTGGTTTGGGAGAAATTTCATAAATTTAGATGTTCTTTTAAAAATTACTTTGTAATTTATCAATAGTATTTTATTAGGTTTTGAAAATTATGTAACTAATTTGAAGATTTTAATGTTAATTTGAAAAAATAATTTCTATATTTTTTGATTGATTCTCAAATATTCAAATGTTTTTTTGTAATTTTGGAAATTGATAGTAATGGGTTATCATAATTATTTATAACATTTTTAAACTGAATATTTAATATTTTTATGGTTATTGACACCCTTACACATGACCATGATTCTAAATATGTATAAGGATAAGTTTTTAAAGTTTCTATATATAACCTTTTTATTACTTGTGTAAATGTAAAGGAAAATTTATACTTTTTGTGTAATGGTAAGATGTGATTTAAAATGGTTGTGTAAGGGTAGCTTTCTGGCTGCATAAAGTTTAATCGAACTCCCTTAACCTATATAAAGGTATATTCAATATCTGTAAGGATACCATCTAGTTTATTATCATCATGTTAGCGCCATCTAAGTCTCACATAAGGGTAATAACAAGTTTCTTATACTGGTGTAAGGGTAATTATGAGCATAAGGAATAGTCAGTTTCACTATTGGCTGTTTAATAGTCTTGAAGAGTATAAAAGCTCACATAAAGGTAAATTTTGACTACATAAATGTAAACATAGTTACCTATACATAGGTCAGGCCAATCATGTTAGGGTAACCTGGTATAAAACATACATGCTATATAAAGGTAAATTAATTTACCATTTTTAGTTTCTTACTCTCTTGTATGGGTAATAAAAAATTCTAAATACCACATTTTTCCATCAATAAACCTTATTTAGAGCTTTTTAAACGTAAATGAAGGAATTTATAGATGGAAATATTTTGTTTCAAAACTATTAAAATTTTAAATGTAATCATTGAGATCCCTCAATATTAAGAGTTACTAAATTATGGCGCGATGAAATTAATTTTAAATTAATCTAATATGAATTAATGTGAAATAATATATGGAATGTTTGATAGAGTTTCTGAGAGATAAATAGATTAATATCTATTAATATTAGAAATCATTTTCTTCCCCTCATGTTAGTCCCTCTTCGTTTATCTCTTTTTTGGGTCTTCCAAACCTCAACTAACATGATCTATAAGCCACTTGTAAATTTATAGTAGGATTCCCCTACTTTTCTCAAGCAATTTTTGTCTTCCTTTATCATCTATTTTCCAAGGTTTGAAAACATCATTCTTCCAAGAAGGGTATCTATTATTTCTCCATATTTTATACTATGTATGTATGATATTATAATTAATTAGGTCCTCTATATAGATGAATTTGGTTAACCATAATCAAATAATAATATGGAAAATAATCGCATGGGGAATAAATATGTGACACTTTGAAAATTATAAAATTTGATGATGAATTACATGTTATTTAATTCAATCAATGATATATTATTAATTATATAATTGTGAATGGATGTTTAAATTATATAGTTAAATTTTTCTAATGATAATATTGTAATTTCAAAAAATAGAATTAGTGTATTATTTCATAAAATTATATATTTGTTCACTAATTTGATAAAATGGTTAACCAATTATTGTTTAACTTTTATAATTTAATTAAGATAATATTTTATGTCATGCAATAATAAAGTTAACTTAGAATTTGAAAATTTCTTATTGAAATTTTTTTCTATTGAATATTGTTGATAATAATTTCAACATTAGAAATTAACTAATTTTTACATTTAGTAGGTAAAAATATTTGATAATCTATATTTTTATCAAGATAAAAAGTAAATAAATCAACTTATATTTTAGAATAATGATTAATACTCAAGAAATTTTTCAAGAAAGATAAATAAATGATATCATTTCATAAGTTTAAAGTACTTAACTAATATTGATTATAATTATTATAAAAATTTTTTATTTGTAAATTCAAATGGAAAATGTCACATGTACCATTCATGTTATTAATTTATTTAAGAATATTATTGATTATTTAGAATGTTAACCAAGCCTATGGATTATTATCACAAGATGTTAACAAATTATTGAAATGGAAATATTCTGACATTTGGGAATATTAATATTCACACTCAAATATTAAGGGTGTGTGATCACATGATTTTTAAAAATATTTTTTACTCTAGGATTTTCTACATTATTTAAAATATATTAGTATGGTAGATAATAATGGTTGATATTCTTGGAAATTTTATAAAAACATTATGCTTATGATTCATAGATTATATTAAATAACACATGTTTATATTATTATCATCAATATTTATGTTATGTGTAAACCGAATCATTAAAGGGGAATTTAAAATAATGTAAATATTAAGTATCCATAAATTTCATGGTTATAGATTTTGGTAGTTAAGAAATATAAATCTATAAATTAAACTAGTTAATGAAAATGTAATGGTTTCTTAAAAAATTTATTTGGGTCTAATATTTCCCAAACATTATTGATAATAGCTATAAATTCTTGTTTGTTTTGGACATAGTTTCCTATTAATTTTTTTATGGTCTAATACATTGAATCTGTATTTATTATTTAGGGATTTAGAGAATATATGTTGTTGAATATTAAACTGTTGTTTTTGGAATAATGGTTGGGGATGCCGAGACTGTGATGGTGTTACAGGGTTCTAGCTATATTGACGATGATGGGAGTGGATTCCCATGGTTGTGATAGTGGTATGAGGTTTAGGTTATGGTGACGACATGGGTAGGAATTTTTGAGGCAGTGATGGTGTCATAGTGTATTGGTGATGAAGATGTTATTGGCAAGGGATTTCAGATGTGATATTATGTTTCATGGGATAAGATATGGCACTGATACTGATCTAACTTGTTGAATATGGGATTAATCATTATTTATGTGATTAAATCTAGTATTCACTCTTGATAATGAATCTATTTGTTTGTTGGTATATGGTTGGTTGAAATTTATAAATTCAATTTTATACAATGGGTAGTAGTTTCATAATATACAGAATGAGTGCATATTTAATTTGGTTTCTTTGGTTGCGTCCTTGAGTACATATAATTTTATGATTGATAACAAATTAATGGGTTAATTGGTTTGATTCTTATTGATTTATTATGATTATAAAATACTACAGAATATAATCAATTAATTAATAGTTACACTAACCCTTGTCATAATAGATTAATATATTTATCTTGGAAATTAAAAGGAAAAAATATTAATTAATAGATAATTAATAATATAATATTTTTCGTTCTTGTTGTATGGTTTTTATACTAAGGCATAATCAGTGAAAGCTGGGCGTCCCATGCTATATTAGATGAAAATGAGTCTATGTATTTGGGTTTTCACATAGTATGGTTATCAATTATAAATATATCATGAATGTTTTTTGATTTTATATGATACCCCATTTGTGTTGGTAGAGACTGATATACAATGAATATTGGTTGGGTGCTTTCCCCAATACCCAGGTCAGTGAGGAATAGATGAATATCTACCCCCTCTGACACGGATCTATTCTCTTGGTAGTTTTATGTGTTGGTATTCAAGGTGGTTATCTTACCAAAAATATGTATTTATATGGATTCAATGGTATGTGGTTATTTCAAAAACATATATCTCAAGATATTGTATAGTAATGGTTATAATATATATGTTGTTTACGGTGTGTGTTTAATTGAGGTATAATACATAAGTTATGGGATGTGGTGTCCCCTAAAAAACTACTCAATTGATATTTTGAGATGTGGTTGGTATGATGTAATGATGTGATGCATGATGTTTAATATTTTAACTCATGTTACATTAGGTTGGAATATTTTAACCCATTTGTCTTCGAGATGACAATTAGAGAATTATGGATCAGGACGTACGATGTTGGGGAAGAGTGGAAAACTAATAAAGAACTAGTAATGTGTATCCTTTTTTTATATTATGAGATTAATTATATTTTATAATTGGTTATAGGTATTGATGAATTTGATGGTAAAATAATTGTAATCCTATTCAAAGGATGAGCTAGATTCAGTTGTTTACTCACTGGGATTTGGTATGCTTATTCCACATTTTTCAGGAGAGGTTGATGGGAGGATTTGAAAAAGTATACATGTAATGATCATTATAAAAATTTAAACTATTTGTCATGTCATTAAGAGATATTTTGTGATTTTTTTAAATTTACTAGTTTAAGGTGTTATTCAAGAGATATTGGAGTTTATTGTCACTTCCTAGGATCTATTTTTGTGTTTTCAAGTTGTTTTAGTTTTATGCCCTTATAGCCATATCATGTATTAGGATTTAGTATTATATTTTGTGATAAGGATTTGTTTTTTTGTTTTTCCAATATTATCTCTTATTGTTCAAATCATAGAGTGTAATACCTCCCATTTTTGTGTATGGTATACTCTTAGGGATATTCACAAACCCATGGCCTATTTGAGGAATTATTAGAGTGTTATTGTCTCTCTTATTTCATTACTAGGCCATGGAGGGGTAACTTAAGTGGGATAGATAAATGAAAATTTTAGTTTAATTTAATGTAAAAATATTTTTCCTACCCATGAATTCACTAAAATTATGTGGATGAATGTTCAGTTGAAAAAATAGAAAGTGAATGTTTAAAATACATTGAATATTTTTTATGATAATCAATGTGAATTTAATATTTCAACAAACCTAAGGGAATTATCTAGATTAAAATATTGTAAAATCAAGATTAATTTTAACATAGAGAAATTTTATTTTGAAGAATTAATGTTTCCACATATTTTAAAAAGGGGTCCTGTTGGTGAAATTATCACCAAATATATATTTTTTGTGAAATATTTGAGGTATTGAATGTGAAACTTCTTTCTCATCCTTTCCATCTCAGTTTATAGAAATTATGTGATGTTACCAAACTATTCATGGGATAATATTATCAAATGGTGGGATGGTGTAACTATTTATCAAACAAAGGCATATAAATGTTTTTATCATCCACTATTATGAGGTTATAGTTCTTAAATGAAGGGAGAGGAAAAAAGATAAATAAGTTAATTAATTTAGGGTAAGTAAATCAAAAAAAAACTTGGAATTTTTTTTTCATTGAGAGATGAAATTATCTGTGTGTTTTAATGATTCTTCACCTTCATAAGGCAATGAGTTTTATAGAAAAGGAGAAATATTATTTATTGAAAAGAGTTCTGTTACCAATAACTCTAGGGGTAGTGAAGTTCTCATTGGAATGTGAAGATGTTTTATTTTTTCAAAACCTAACTAATAGATTGAATTTTAGATTATAAATAAATTATTTCCTGTCCAAGATACTATTTATAGGGGATTTTATATATTATATTGATGATGGGGTTTAGAGTGAACTAATCAGTCAAGAGGATGTTGTGTGTATTTTAGCAAAGTGTTGTGAGGATGTCCAAACAAACTCATAAGAGAATTATCTATCACAAGGTGATTGGATTGTTATTGAGGAATGAATAGTTTTTTTATACATATGGGTACTCAAAAATTAAGTCATGTGATGAATGTGTTACTCTTCAAAGTCATAGACATCAATTTATTGTAAAACCAGTGATTTATCAAAATGAGTTGATCAAAACATGTGATAATTAAGAGATGAACTGATTGGAAGTCGATACTAAAAGATGGATTTCAAATATAGTAATGTTGAGGAGGATTTATATCACTATAAACATAAGCTTCATGTTATAATTTTCTAATGTAACAAAGGTTGTAATATATTTGAGTTGAGCTAAAGTTGAGGAAGAACTAAAAAATATCAATGTGATGTTAATAGAAATACATTCAATAGATGATGTCATATGAATTTCTATTTATGTAAATTAAAACTATTAGTGACATTTTTTATATTAATGTTCAATTTTTTTTAGGGAATGTTCATTATCTATGTTGTGTTTTGCAGTTTTTATGACTATTTACACCAATATTTACTAGATAGTTTCATAAAAAAAATCTAATAAACATAAGAGATATTAATAGTTTTTAAAAAAAGAATTAAATTTTACTGAATATAAAATCAAAACTCGTGATCTTAAAATTTATAATAATAAATAAAACAAAATAAAGTGAAAGACCTCATTTAATAAGGGATATTTGACTATGTTGAGTTTCTGAGTAAAATAGATTATCAACAATCTGACCAATATTTTCCAAAGGATATAATAGGTCAATGAAAGAGATCACCAAGTTGATGAGGCCAAAATTTGTAGAATATAAAGACTCAAATTATAAAAATTTAAATTTTAGATATTTAACTTTTTCAATAGGAGATGTTTTTCAATTAAGAAGTCTTAAAATAAAGTTGAGTTCTTATAACTTGTGGGAACAAGTATAATAATCTTATTGAGATACATAATTATGGGGTGTACATTTGGGTAAATACCGATCCATTCCAAAACCATTGTAATTAGTAATAGATTAGTGTATAAAATCTATGAATTAAATATCTCACGTATAGTAGGGATTTGGTTCCCTCATTTGTTCCAAACTATGTTAAAATCAATGTAATTTTTCTTCTTCCTTACATTTCAGCATATAAGAGAGAGTATGATTTGGTATTTGAGGGGCTAGAGACTTTACCAAATTATTGAAGTTAATTAAAAGTGAAATATATTTATTAAAATGAACCACTTATTATACCACTCCCTCCCTTATTGTGATGACCATTGTAAGGTATCACCCAATTATTTCGATTATTAAAAATAATATTCACTTTACACTATAAAATAATTTTTCCAAATTTACTATTTATGAATTATAAGTTCTTATATTAAAATTAATTATATCACTTCTTGAAATTGAAATTGGATAAAATGTGCATAATTTTTGTGAAATTATCATATCTAAATTACCTTATGCTCAATTGTTTTTAATTTTTTATAAAATATTTGATATTTGGTGAATATTAAAAAAAGTTTTTACAAATATTGTAACTTATACGAAATATGCATGATGAAAATATGACATAAAAATTTATGTAACCATTTTCTATAAAAAATACATATTTAGGGAGTAAAATAAGAAATTTAATAACATTATAATGAATTTATTAACCTATATTTGACATATTAAAACCTAAGTGATATTTTATTCTAATAAAAAAATTATTTTTGGTACTCTTCCAATAATTAATTATTTATTATGAAAAATTTGGGTTTGTATTTATTTTAAATTTAAATACATTTATTTATAATATAATAATTATTTTCATGGGAATCAGTACTATAAATGTTTTTAATTTAAATTATTCTTTTTTTAAAAAAAATTATAAAAAATGTTTTTTCATTAAGTGTACATTAATTAAAATTAATATATAGGAAATATAGAAATTGAATCTTTTAAAATGGAAATATTTTTTTTGAATCATTATGATATAATATGGAAATAATTTTGATACATTTTTTTCATAAAAATAAGTTACCATAGTAAATGTTAGTCTCCAAAATAAAAGAATAAATGCATAACATGGTTAAATTAAGAGATAAAGACAAAAACTAAAAAAACTGTCTTTATCTAAGTTTATATAAAACTAATTAAACTCCCCCATATCCATTTAAATATTTCATACATCTTAGTTCCAATTACCATGAATAAGAATTCAGTTATTTATATTAAGACAATAATATTTTCAAAAAAATCCACTCCTCTCATCTATAAATGGTCCCCTTCACCACCCTACCTATTCTCACATGAAAACATCTAATATCGACCAAAATATGAAAAAATAACTTTCCAAAGAAAATTTACTAGAAAACAGGGTTTTTCTCACTAAATGATCACTGTTAGAATTATTAAGGTGTAGTCTAATAGTGGATTATGTGGAAGTAGTCATCACCCTAACCTACTTCTTTCCATTTTATTTCTTCTTACATATTCTTAAAATATATTATAACAATAGTAATATAATGATATTAGTATAATTATTATACTTAAATGTTATTATGTTAATGGAAAAACTATTATCAATCTATATCCCATCCATTCGACAGTGAAAACATCTCATGTGTTATCTGTGGACTACTACATTTATAAACGACATATTTCATTTTTAATCACTCTCTTACATGGATTATTATAAAAATTGATTTAATTTGGAATCATTATGAAAGGATTATTTATCCATTTCAATAATTATATTAAACATAAATAGTCATAAAAAAATTTAACCACCTAAAATGAGGATACCAAGACCATTTTTGTTATGAGAATATTTTTTGTAAAACCAATTGAACAGTATAATTTATGATCTAGTAGTAAGATATTATATAAATATTTAAATGAATCTTTGTTTTTGGTTTTGTAATGGTATTATTAATTTTTATCTCCTCATTATGACACCACATTTAGTTTGTAAAAAATTATGGAAAATAAGCCTATAATAGTTTTCGTCTTTAATAATTGTACCTGAAAAGTGAATGGAATAAACATAAAAATTCATAAATAATTATAAAAATTACATTATTATTAAATTTAAAAATATTTAGATAACTAAATAAAGTCCTTATAATGATAACTATAATCATTAAATGATAATATACATTGAACTGTTAAAGCTAATAACACTAACAATCAATATTAAATATATATATGTAATAACTATGTTATAAATGAATAAAAATATTTAGGTAAAGGGTTATAAAAATTAATACTGTTATGAGATAAATTATTAATGAGTCTTAGTTTGTTATAAATTAATTTATATTTCACCTAAAGAAGATTTAATATAAGGTAACCGTTTTCATTAAACTTAATTTCTATTCATTATGTTATGATCATTATTCCCTAATCTAATTATTATTAGGAGATTGTATTATACCTTATGATATAATTTAATTATACTTATTCTTATTTTCTATAAATTCTCAATACTTCCTCGTTATTCATTTTTTATTGATTTATATATCATAAAATATGACATTGTAAGGGTATTCATAACCCAATTTCCTTTCATTGTGTTATTTTTAATCTTATCACTATGGTTGTGACAAACCAAAGTTTCATTAATGGAAATCCATCTTGATCTAATTAAATGTATCTTTATGTTTATATAAAATTTCAACATCTTTGGTTTTATGTTAATAATTATTACCGTTTCTTGTATAGTCGTTGAATGGTTATCACATGATTAGTATAAATATAGGACTTTAACAAATCCAATTTACTCAGACAAAGGAAGCGATGAACTCATACAGTAGAATTGACCCATAAGAATCCCATTTTTCGGAGCTCGGAAAAGAGGTGGAATCTTTGGGCTTCTCCCTTGACCAAGCCCCAGAGGAGCTTTATCATGTCAAGCTCGAATGTGACCGTCTACAGGAAAAGTGGAAGTAGATTGAAATTACCACTCGAGCAATGTTATCCGAGCCACCCCAAGAGTCTGTCACCATGGCACACCTTACCCTTAGGTCATATGTGGTTTTTTTAAGGGGTTACGTAAAAAATAAGTAGTACTATGTTCATGTACATTATTTTTTTATATAATAATGAATATAATTTCTAGTCATTTTTGATACATTGTAAATAGTTTTTAAAGAACAAATGGTGTTTTTAGTTATTATTTAATTAAGAAATTTTTTTATTAAATTAAGGGATTTTTGAATTAAATAATATTTTAATAAAATAATAATAATATTATTAAATTAATTTTTATTAAATATAAATGATCTTATAATTTTATGAATGCAATTAAAATTTTTATTAAGGTTTGAAAGCCCTTTCTGTCAAAACCCGTGAATTTTTTATAAATGTCGGTTTTTATTTTAAAAGTAAAAATTAAAATATTTAGAAAATTTTGTAGATAAATTAAACGTCATTTCAGGAATTAGGGTGTCGAAATTATCCAACGGTGAATTTTTCATAATTTTCTGAGACAGTCAAATTTTTGGGTAAAAATTAAATACTGTTTAAATATATAATGTGTTTTATGACTTCATAATGACCCAATAATGATGTAATAAAATAATATAATCTTTATGTTTGGACAATATATGTTTTAAAATTAAAATAATGTGATTTTGGGTTTGTTTGACTTACTTTTCAAAGCATTAATGGACCCCTCAGGACTTATTCAACACCTTGCCTTTTTAAATTATTTTCCATGGGAGTGTGACTCACCTCCACATAAGAAACCCTAATATTTTGAGAAGTTAGGACTTTGGCCTTATAAAATATTTTTTTCTTCTTCCCCTTTTCAAAAACCATGGGAAAAAACTATGGGATGGTTTGTGGTTTGGATTAATTTAATGTAAGGGGACCCAAACCTAAATAATAAAGTATTCCCTCACCTTTCCTATATAAACCCACCCAAGATCCCACTTCCTCCTCACTCAAAGCCTTTGGAGTTCGTCAAAACTGTGCCCTACTATCTCTATAATCCTCCCAAGGTGCCCCATGCTCCAAAGAATCCTCTCACAGGCCTCTCTCTAGCCTTTGGAAGCTCACTTCCAAGTAAGGGTTTTTTCTTCCTTTCTCATTTTTTTCCAATTTTCTTTAAATTGTTTTTTCCTTTTAATTTCAATTATAAATGTTGGGGTATGGTTTTGAACCTCCCTAATACTTCCCTCTTTATGTTTGAATGATGGGAGACCCTTTCTCTCTCATTAAATGCCTCCCATGTACACCTGCTACTATGTCAAAATTCCGAAAGGAACTTCTCTCTCTTCTTTTACATTCAAGAAATAATTTTGTATCATGAATCTAAATTCCATTACAAATGTTGGTAAATGTATATATATAACCTCCTTACTGTCCATTAAATTTAAATATTATGAGGAACCCCTTTCTCTCTCATAAACCATTTTTATGAATTCTTATGTCACACTGTTACGCTGCCGAAATCGCACCAGTTTTCTAAGCCAATGCCTTTGTGTAGTGGATACCATGCCCATTTCTCCATAAAGGGTATCCAAATTTATGAACCTTTACTTATTTATTACAAAGATTCATTTATGAATTCTATATTACTTCATCGTGGAATAAATGATTATATTTTATGAATCCACAGTTTATGATCCAGGTGGCACACTTATGCATGAAATGAAATGATTAAGATGGGTGTGCCCTTATAGCGCTCCAATGCATTGGGTAATGTATAGTATCATGATACGTCAAGTGCAATGAGTGTTGACTCATGATAATTCAAGTGCAATGAGGTTTTATGCGTGCTTCACATGCAATGAGGATTTACTCATGCTCTATGTGCAATGAGCCTTGGCTCATGCTAATTCCATGTTAAGTGTTGTTGCCACATTTCCATGTTATGATTATCATGCTTTATCATGACTTTATGCTCATGATTCTTTTATTCTCTGTTGATATGCCTATTTTATAACATGTTTTGAACTCCTCATTTTATTCCATGTGTAATCCCTTACTGGGATTTATATCTCACCCTTTTCTTATGCATGTCCTCAGGTTAACCTATGCAATTCTAAGTACGAGGGAATGTAATGGTAATGTAAAGGAAGTTTTCAATAAAGATGTTGTATTTAATGTTTTAAGTTTTTATGTAATTATCCTAATCCCCAAAGACACTAAACCTCTCGATCTTCTTTTTTGTATCAATTGATGTTTTATGTAATAAATCATGTTTATGTTTGTAATAAAAGAAGGGTTGTCATAGTTGGTATCAGAGGATAGGTTTAGTTATTTTTGGGATTAGGAAACCCTAGTAAAGCCTTAGATACAAGACTAGGTATAATAAAAACATCCCTAAGTTTTGTAAAGTACTGAGTAAGTTGTTTATCAAACAAATACATCCCTGTCTGGATACGAGAAGGTAGAGGCGGCTCTGGCACAGATGTATCCTATGGGTAAATCCCAAAAACACCGCTTTGAGCTAGACTTGAATGGGAACTGGTGCACGACAACGGGCCTTGCTGCACTCTTGGTTACGACACTCCCGGGGGATATTTTTTGAAAAATTCAAAAGCATAGTATGAACCCTTATTAAGAGAATTAAAAAAATGCCCCCTATGAGTATATGTTAGAAAGTAGATCATGAAAAGCCTATATTGAAGCCTATAGACACTTGAGTAAGGAAATAAAAGTTTATTTATAATTCATCAACTTTTGTCTTTGGATTACCCTTTATGTGTTACCCCTAACTTTCCTTTTATTCCAGCCAATGGCCGGTAATAGGAGGACTTGGGCTAAAAACCGTTGTGAAGATCAGTGTGATGATTGTACTAATGAGATGCCCAATCCAATGGGATCGGGAATCGTGAACTTTTCCATGCTTCTCGCTCAGCTAACTCAAGTTTTGAATAGAAACACGGGTCAAGAGGAACAGTCAACCCCCCTATGAAAGAAAAATTTTCTATCTAGAGCTTCATGAGAAAAAGGCCTCCTATTTTTAGTGGATCATCTGATCCCACGATCGCTGAACAATGGATCAAATCCATTGAAAAGATCTTCTTCATCCTTCAATGTTCTGAACAATAGAAGGTTCTCCTGGAGGCTTATCATATGGAGGGTGAAGCTGATCAACGGTGGACATTGATCAAAAATATGAAGCCTGAGGAGGAGATCAAGGCATTGGAATGGAAGGATTTCCAGAAGATGTTTTTCGATAAATATTTTTCGCGAACCCTCCATCTGAAGATGGAAAGGGACTTCCTTTCCCTCAAGAAAAAAGATGAAGAATCTATTGGAGTGTATGAGGCAAACTTCACAAGGCTTTCATGATACGCTTCCGGCTTTGTCGTTACCCCCGAATGCAAAGTTGAACGCATCTTTTGTGGGCTGAAGGCTAGTTTGCGGAAAGCATTAGCGATCGGTGACTTCGACAGCTATGAGGAAATTGTCCGATGTGCCCTCAAGGTCAAAATGGAGATTGGGGAATCATAGGGGTATCATGGGGATAAGAAGTGTAAGGTGGACTTCAATGCTGGTGGTCCGATGGATAAATCCAACGGTGCTAAGAAGATCTAGCACCCCAATTGCCAAAATTTCGGAAAGAAGCGCCCTAGAAATTGCCTTAAGGGGACGAGAAAATTCTTCAGGTGTGGAAAAGAAGGGCACCTAGCTGTTAACTGTCAGCAAGAAAGACCCGTGGCTACGACAGAGGAGAGGAACACTCTGTTCGTACCTCAACGCATTGTTCAATGCTACAAATACAAATAACCGGGTCATTTTCCAAATCAGTGCCCTAATCCAAGGGTTTTTGGAGACAACCAACAACCTCAAAGGCAACAAGGAAGATCTTTTTCCATCACTTCTGCCGAAGTGAACCCCGACAATGAAGTGGTGATAGGTACGCTGGTTATTCATTCAATAATAGCGAACAAACTTTTTGATTTAGGTTCTACACATTCTTTTATATCTCAGAAGTTTAGAAGAACAATCCCAGCACCACCACAAATCCTGGAAGTTAAGATATCGTTGAGTACGGAAAATGGGGCATTCATTTCATCCCATTAATATAAGTCCTCCCCTTTTATATTATGTGGATTGAATTTCCCAGTGAACCTCATCATACTCCCTCTGGTGGAATTTGATGCAATTCTTGGCATGGATTGTCTTTCCTTGTATAGAGCCAACGTAAGTTTTTGGGAGAGAGAAATCAAACTCCATATGGATAATTAACCCCCAATTCATTACAAGTGTCTGGAGGAAGATGAATATCCTTTAGCTCCATCATCTCAAGCATGGATATTACTGCCTTATGAGCATGCGTATCTGGCTCATATGATTGAGTCCAAGGAAGAAACCATCCTTGAAGAAATGACTATTGTGAGGGAATTCGCTGAAGTGTTTCCCGAGGAACTTCCTGGTCTTCCTCCTAGAAGAGATGTTGAGTTCTCAATTGAACTTATACCTGGGGCTCTACCAATATCTAAGACTCCATATAGAATGGCTATTGTAGAGCTTGAAGAGCTGAAGAAACAATTACATGAGAATCTGGATAAAGGGTTTATACTCCCAAGTGCTTCACCATGGGGTGCACCAGTCCTCTTCGTCAAGAAGAAGGATGGGTCAATGCGGCTTTGCATCGATTATCGTGAACTTAACAAAATCACGATAAATAACAAGTATCCTCTTGCAAGAATCAATGACTTGTTTGATCAGCTACGTGGAGCACAATACTTTTCTAAGGTGGATTTGCGGTCGGGATATTATCAAGTAAGGGTGAAGAAGGAAGATGTCCCAAAGACTACTTTTCGTACAAGATACAGGCACTATGAATTCATAGTAATTCCTTTTGGACTCACCAATGCTCCAAAAATATTAATGAACTTGATGAATAGAGTCTTTAGAGATTACCTTGACAAATTTGTGGTAGTCTTTATAGATGATATTCTAATATACTCCAAAACCAAGGAGGATCATGAGGAGCATTTAAAAACTGTACTAGAGACATTGCAGAAGGATAAGATCTATGAAAAGTATAACAAGTGCGAGTTTTGGTTGAAGGAGGTCTCATTCTTGGGACATATCATCACATGCAATGGGATATCTGTGGACCCCTCCAAAATAGATGCAACTGAGGGATGGCCGAGGCCAACATCGGTAACAGATATTCGTAGCTTCTTGGGGTTAGCTGGATATTATCGATGATTTGTGAGAAATTTCTCACGATTGTCCAACCCTCATACCAAGATAACTTGAAAGGGAGTAAGGTTTTCTTGGAGTGATGAATGCGAAGAAATCTTCAAGGAGTTGAAAAGGAGGATTATCACTGCGCATGTGCTCACTTTACCCACAAGTGGGGAACTTTTTGTGATATTCAGTGATGCTTCGAAGAAGGGCTTCGGATGTGTGCAGATGCAGAATGATAAAGTGATATCCTATGCCTCAAGGCAGTTGAAAATCCATGAGCGAAACTATCCAACGCAGGATCTGGAGTTGGCGGCAGTGATCTTTGCCTTGAAAATCTGGCGGCATTATCTCTATGGAGAGAAATGTGAGATATATACAGACCACAAGAGTCTTAAATATATATTCAAACAGAAAGATCTTAATATGCACCAGAGACGATGGATCGAGCTCATCAAGGATTATGACTGTTCAATACATTACCACCCTGGGAAAGCGAACAAGGTGGTGGATGCCCTAAGTAGAAAGGATCCAACGATTCTATCAATGATGAGAATTAAGAAGGATCAAATATTCTTATACTTGATGAACATGGACATGGAAATCATATAGAAGAGAACATCATCAATCCTTTCACAAATGATTTCTCAACCGTATCTTTTGGAAAGGTTAAAGGATGCTCAAAATGATGATGTGGGAATTTAGGAAAAAGTGGAAGCTATCAAAAAAGGGAAATCCTCAGAGTTTAATGTTAATGAAGAAGGAATTGTGCGGTTCGAAAAAAGTCTATGTGTTCCATCAAGTCCAGAGATGAAGAAGGAACTTTTGGATGATGGAAATAGTTCAAATTTCTCTATTCACCCAGGGAGCACAAAGATGTATCGAGATCTCTGAGAAAACATTTGGTGGGATAATATGAAGAAAGAGATCACTGAATATACATCAAAGTTCCTGCTGTGTCAGCAAGTGAAGGCAGAGATGCAGAAGTCTAAGGGGATGATGCAACCATTGACCATACCAGAATGGAAATGGGAGAACATCACCACGGACTTTGTCACCGAACTTCCAGGGATATCCAAAGGCAACAATGCAATCTGGGTTGTTGTGGATCATCTTACAATGACTACACACTGCATTTCTATTCAAGAGGATTTATCTTTGGATCAACTGGCATAGATATAAAGCAGGGAAGTGGTAAGGTAACATGGAGTACCACTATCTATTTTGTATGATCAAGATCCAAGATTCACCTCTATGTTTCGGAAGAGTCTTCAACATGCTCTGAATACTGAACTGTACATCAGTACGGACTATCATCTTCAAACTGATGGCCAATCCGAGCGAAATATCCAAACACTTGAGGACATGTTGAGAGCATGCTCCATGGACTTTAAAGGAGGATGGGATCAACATCATCCTATGGCTGAGTTCTCTTATAATAACAGTTTCCAATCAAGCATCCAAATAGCACCATATAAATCCCTGTATGGGAAATGGTGCAGAACACTGGCATGTTGGGATGAGGTCAGCGAACATAAGCTTCTTGGACCAGAAATGGTCGAAGAAATGGTGGAGAAGGTGAAAACCATTCATCAGCATATCAAGGTAGCTCAGAGTTGACAGAAGAGTTATGCAGATAACCATCGATGAGACCTTGAGTTTTAAGTTGGAGACATGGTTTTTCTATGCATATCTTTGAGGAAGAAGTTCATGAGGTTTGGAATGAAAGGGAAGTTAAGTCCAAGGTACATCGGCCCCTTCGAGATTCTTGATCGTGTAAGGGTTGTGGCCTATTGACTAGAACTTCTACCTACTATGTCCAAAATACATGATGTATTTCATGTATCCCTCTTAAGGAAGTACATACAAGACCCTTCACATATACTCTCTTCTAATGTGGTACAGTTGGAAGATGATCTTTCTTATGAAGAGCAACCAGTGGATATCTTAGATCGTAGAGAAAAAGTTCTATGAAATAAGACAATGACCCTCGTCAAGGTGTTGTGGAGAAACCACAAGTTTGAAGAAGCGACTTGGGAATCAGAGGAAATGGTGAAGCTGAGTAACCCACATTTATTTTAGTGTGGGAAAAGGAAAATTTTGAGGGCGAAATTTCTTAAGGGGGGAAGATTGTAACGACCCAAAATTTCATTAATGGAAATCACTATTGATCTAATTAAATGTCTCATTATGTTTATATAAAATGTTGACTTCTTTGGTTTTATGTTAAGAATTTTGACCATTGCTAATATAGTCGTTGAACAATGATAACATGATTAGTATAAATATAGGACTTTAACAAATCCAATTTACTCAGACAGAGGAAGCGACGGCCTCATCCAGTAGATTTGCAACATACGAAGCCCATTTGTCAGAGCTCGGAAAAGAGGTGGCATCTTTGGGCTTCGCCCTTGACCAAGCCCTCGCAGAGCTTCATCATGTCAATATCGAACGTTACCGTCTACAGGAAAAGTGGAAGTTGATTGAAATTACAACTCGATCGATGTTATCTGAGCCACCCCAAGAGTCTGTCACCATCACACACCTTACCCTTAGGTCGTATGTGGCTGTTTTAAGGGTTATGTAACAAATAAGTAGTACTATGTTCATGTAAATTATTATTTTTTGTATATAATAATGAATATAATTTCTAGTCATTTTTGATACATTGTAAATAGTTTTTAAAGTACAAATGGTGTTTTCTGTTATTATTTAATTATGAAATCTATTTTATTAAATTAAGGGATTTTTGAATTAAATAATACTTTATTAAAAAATAATAATATTATTAAATTAATTTTTATTAAATATAAATGATCTTATAATTTTATGAATGCAATTAAAATTTTTATTAAGGTCTGAAAGCCATTTCTGTCAAAACCCGTGAATTTTCGATAAATGTCGGTTTTTATTTTAAAAGTGAAAATTAACATTTTAGATTTTTTTAGATAAAATAAATGTCATTTCTGGAATCAGGACATCGAAATTATCCAACGGTGAATTTTTCATAATTTTCTGAGACGGTCATATTTTTGGGTAAAAATTAAATACCGTTTAAATATATAATGTTTTTTATGACATCATAATGACCCAATAGTGATGTAATAAAATACTATAATCTTTATTTTAGGACAATATATGTTTTACCATTAAAATAATGTGATTTTGGGTTTGTTTGACTTACTTTTCAAAGCTTTAATGGACCCCTCAAGACTTATTCAACACCTTGCCTTTTTAAATTAATTTCCATGGGAGTGTGACTCACCTCCACATAAGAAAACCTAATATTTTAAGGATTTGGAAATTTGGGCTTATAAAATATTGTTTTCCTCTTCCCTTTTCGAAAAAAAATGGTAGAAAACCATGGGATGGTTTGTGGTTTGGATTAATATAATGTAAGTGGACCCAAACCTAAATAATAAAACATTCCCTCACCTTTCCTATATAAACCCACCAATCTCCCACTTCCTCCTCACTCAAAGCCTTTAGAGTACATCCAACCTCTTCCCTACTCTCTCTAGAATCCTCCCAAGGTGCCCCAAGCTCCCAAGAAGCCTCTCACAATCCTCTCTCTAGCCTTTGGAAGCACACTTCCAAGTAAGGGTTTTTTCTTCCTTTCTCATTTTTTTCCAATTTTCTTTAAGTTTTTTTGACCTTTTAATTCCAATTATAAATGTTAGGGTATTGTTTCACACCTCCCTCATAATTCCCTATTTATGTTTTAATTATGGGAGACCCTTTCTCTCTCATTAAATTCCTCCAATGTACACCCATTACTATGCCGAAATTCCGAAAGGAACTTCTCTCTCTTCTTTTACATTCAAGCAATAATTTTGTATCATGAATATAAATTCCATTACAACTGTTTGGACATGTATATATATGACCTACTTACTGTCCATTACATGTAAATATGATGAGTAACCCCTTTCTCTCTCATCAACCATTTTTGTGAATTCTTATGTCATGCCGTTACGCTGCCGAAATCGCACCGATTTTCTAAGCCAATGCCATTGTGTAGTGGATACCATGCCCATTTATGCATAAAGGGTATCCAACTTTATGCACCTTAACTTATTGATTACAAAGTTTTGTGTATGAATTCCACATTCCTTTATCATGGAATTAATGATTATGTTTTATGAATCCATGTTTTATGATCCATGTGGGACACTTATGCATGAAATGAAATGTTTAAGAATGGTGCGCCCTTATAGCACTCCAATGCATTGGGTAAAGTATAGTATCATGATACGTCATGTGAAATGAGTGTTGACTCATTCTAATTCAAGTGCAACGAGGGTTTACTCATGCTTTATGTGAAATGAGGATTTACTCATGCTCTATGTGCAATTAGCCTTCGCTCATGCTTATTTCATGTTATGTGTTGTTGCCACATTTCCATGTTATGATTATCATACTTTATCATGCCTTTATGATCATGTTTCTTTTATGATATATTGATATTCCTATAGTCTAACATGTGTTGTACTCCTCATGTTATTCCATGTGTACTACTTTACTAGGCTTTATAGCTGACCCTTTTTTTATGCATGTCCTCAGGTTACCCCATGCAATGCTAAGTATGAGGGAATGTAGTGGTCATGTAAAGAAAGTTTTCAATAAAGATGTTGTATTTCATGTTTTATGTTTTTATTTAATGATCCTAAGCCCTAAATACACTAAAACTCTCGATCTTCTTTGTTGTATCAAGTGAATTTTTATGTAATAAATCAGGTTTAAGTTTGTAATAAAATCAAGGTTGTCATAATGGCGATGGAAGCCCATTTTCTTGACTTCAAATACACACTCTATCTCAACATCACCCACTCCTAGGGTTTGTAGTTTTTTTCATCTATGTTTAGGATCTCCTTATCTAGGCCTCTAACTCTCTATCTTGGTTGTTTCTATTCTTCCCTAACTATACTCTTGGGTTTCCCCCATTTTTTCCTTTTCATACTTTAGCTTTCCTCTCTATCTTGAACCATTCAAGATACCATATTAATTTTATAACTTAGTCATATCTGACATGTAATAAAGGGAATTTTGATCCCCATGGGTTAGTGACTATCACCTTGCATCACACATGATCAAGAGGGAATGAATTTTCCACAAAATAGTTGAATATGGAAGATTTTAAAGTTAGTATTCTAAACAATATAAAGGGAGAATGAACCCGAATTAAAATAGGTATAAAAAACTACAAAGTAGTATATCATCATGTACTCCAACACTAGAAATACCAAACCTAAAAATATCAAAGGATACATCTTCCCATGATGTAAATGGATCCACCAGTCACAAACCCGCTATAGAGTCCAAAGGTTTAAGAACATCCACTACCTCTAAGTGATGATTTCCCTTTTCTCCATCCTGGAATAAAAAAATCTATAAAAACATGAAATAAAAGGTATGGTGTATGTTATATAGTCCAATAAGGTCTCACTAGTTGTTCTATAATAGATTCAATAAAAAATAAACCAAAACGTGCTTTCAATTTCAATAAAAAAGGTCATGGCATTAAAAATATATGAATATTTAAAACAAAAAATGATTTCATTTAAATGGATGAAAAACATTTCAGACATGGATTAAATAAATATTAATATATAAAATAAATTCTATAAATATTTTTTCATGAATAAAAAATTCAAATAATCAATGGAATATAAAATTAAAACATAGATAACAAGAACTGTGATCAACTACCTGAAGTACTTTAGTTTTAGGTTATAGGATCCTCACACTTCTCAAATAAGTGATCATGGAAAAACATGTGTTCACACATTTCTCTTGCTCAGGATGAATATGACTCATCAATATCAAATTTAAGATAATTATTCCAAACAAGTTTTTTATTAGAGTTTTCATCATCAATCCATTAATATGGGATCTAGATCCTAGATTTATTATCCAAATTAACCGACTAACTAACCAGGATATCTTGTAATCAATCAGTAAATAAATAATTGATAAATAATCTCTTTCCAAATCAATCATAATTTAAAATTAAATTTCTTAATTCCTTGTTTCAATATTCCAATTCAATTTAAAAACCAAAGGAAGGGTTTTCATCATTTCATAAATATTCAATTTTAAGACCAATGATAATCGGAGGTAAAGAAGATCTATAAATCAGATATAGATTCTAGATTTATAATGAAAAGTATTAGATCCATTAAAAAAAATTAAATTCATTACGAGAATGTTGATCAAAAATTATATATGGTGGAAATACCCGGATATCAGAAGACACAAAATGAGTATAAATTCACTTTCATAGAGAAGATTAAATTAGATAAAAACTACTTTAGTCTACCAAGGAATGGGATTGGAGGTTTCAAAATTAGTTCCATAGTGTAACGACCTGAATCCGGAGCCACTCAGTTGGTTCCCCATTACCGGTTCTCCACATGACCTCAAGCGCATTTCCCCAAACTCACAAGGCTGCCGACTAGCAGCGAGGTCCTTGGTAAGTTATTGGGGAAACTATGCCCTAATTTGGTAAAGTATACGAGGAAATAATAAATAGAAATCAATAGTAGAAGCAGTAAACGACATACAATAACTGAAACTAAAATTGTAAGCAATGTATAAATAATTAATGATGCATCATGGTACATATGTCTAAAGAAAGTAGCAAACACAACAACGTGCTGATATACAATTGAAAACAAGTAATAAAAGTAAAAGAAACTCCAGTAGCATCGCAAGCCTAAGTTGGGTCCTATGCTCTCCAGCTCCAACCAGCAATCATGTACCTAATGTAGAAGGGCCACAATCCCTACCCACACCTACAACCATATAACCTATTTGGGAAGAAAGGAAGGACCCAAATAGGGTGTGAGACTAATCCCAGTAGTCATCCACCACAAGATCTGTTCTCTACTGTCAGTGAGTAATAGAGAAAAAGTAAAGGAAATAAATGCAGTAGAGAAATAGACGTACACTAAAGTAAAAATCCTACAAATCTAGATTCACATTTATTTATTAATTTAAAACAATCATTCAATTATCAACCAAGGAATCTAGAAAACAGCTCTACATTTCCAAGTCAAAGCAAGTAACACAAGAGGTATCTCAGCAGACTACCTAAACAGTAAGCAGTACAACACACAAGCTTGTTCTTTGTCTTGGTGGACTCATCACAACCAACCACACAAATATTAATACTGACTCTCTGAGTGAATCCTACTGGCAGACCCCTATAGTAAAATAATCATAAAAGGCATAGACACTCGGGGAAGATCTCACCGTCAATTCCCCTATGGTCTTGCAATGATAGCTACAGACTCTCTGAGGAAGCACTTACGTCTAATTCCTCCTATGGTCTAGATATGTGCTTAAACTACGAATACTATTGGGAAGCACACAGTCCAATTCCTATAGGTCCTGTGTATGAAACTAATTTATAACAGACTCTCTAGGGAATCCCTAAATCGTCAATTCCATCTTTAGTCTACCACACCAGGTTCACACAACCCTGAGCAGTCTAGTCGTGTGTAATCGACTATCAGCATCCCTAAGTAATTTCAACAACTAAATTTCTAATAACTACAATGCATCAAAATCATCCAAATAGTAGGCAATACTTGTGATCATTTATATCAAGGCAGGAAAACAATGAAACATGGTATGCCTCACTGCAACCTAAGCCAAACAGTGATAAACAACCAAAACAAGGGAAAACACCCATGGGGTGATCCTTAAACATGAAACCATGCAATTATCAAACATCTAATAACCACAAGAAAACAAGAAATATAAGGCATATAAACAATGGAATCGAAAATCCTGACCCGAGATACCCGATAAAAGGGTATCCATCACTTTTTCACATAAACCCAAGGACATTCAACGTAGGAAAACAAACCATCTACCTCGATCCTAGAAGATCGATATTCTTGAACTTCGGCCTGTGAATCAACCTAGAATAGAGTAAATCTGTAAAAATGTCTAAAACATTCATCCTCAGATAACTCTAACAAGAGTAGGAATCCGGAAACATGGCCAAAGAAGAACCAAGGACTCACCGCTGCGATTCTATTACAGTAGACAACATTTGATTCAGAAAACCAGTGATGGATTGGTGGATCAAAGAAGATTTGGCCTCCTCGGATGATCTGGATAGGATTAGGTGAAGAAGAAGAGGTAAACTGGGATTACACACGGCCCCGGTCCGATTATTGATATAAAATGAAAAGTACACAGCGTGTACTTCAAGAGTATACGGCGTGTACTCACCCTTTCCGTACACCGCATTAAGCGGCCTCCACCTCGTCACTACACCCCGTGTGACGGGCCCGGACACGACCAACACACAACCTCACGTGAGGGAATAATACCCGGCGTGTACTTACAAAATATCCAGATTTTCTCCTTTTTCTCAAAAAAAGACTAGAAAAGGAATACATACCTGAGAAGAAGGCCTGAGTTCTTAAAAACTCCCCCTTTAAATAAATTTGTCCCCATATTTCCCTAACAAGTTGGCGAAGAAGAAAACTTGAACAACTCTAGCCACTGTGATCTCATATCGGCCTCCCTCTCCCAAGTCTCGTCCTGCACATGGACGTGATGCCAAAGCACCCATACTAGAGGAACAGACCAGCCACTGAGTACCTTTTCACTACGATCAAAAATCCTAATAGGATACTCCTCTAATGATGCATCCTACTCCAGCTTAACCTCCTCAGGTCAGAAAACATGAGTCGGGTCTGAGAAATAGCGTCGAAGTTGAGAAAATGGAAGACGTCGTGCATAGCCTGATATTTTTGAGGTTACTACAACCTATAAGGAACCAGCCCGACTGTCTCCAGAACCCCAAATGGCCTGACATATCTCAGTGAAAGATTGCCCTGTCTCCTAATCCTCTTGTGTCCCAACCTCGGGGAAACACGTAAGAAAACCTGATCCCTGACCTCGAACTGTAGAGGTCATCTCTGCTGATCAGCATAAGATTTCTGACGAGACTGTGCAGTAGTCATCCTTTTACGAATCAACTCTATCTACTCTGAGGTCTCCTGAACAAGATGAGGTCCTAGTAAAGCTGCATATTCCGCTTCCAACCAACACAAAGTTGATCTGCATGACCTACCATACAAAGCCTCATAAGGTGCCATCTGAATAGTCACCTGAAAACTATTGTTATAGGCGATCTCCACAAAAGGAATCTGATTTTCACAAGAACCTCCAAAGTCTAGAATGCAAGCTCGGAGCATATACTCAAGCACCTGGATCGTGCGCTCTGACTGGCCATCTGTCTAGGGATGGTATGTTGTACACAGAAGCACCTGTGTACCCAAAGCCTTCTGTAGCCCCTCCCAGAAATGTGAAGTAAAGAGGGAGTCCCTATCCAAAATGATAGCACTTGGAACCCCGTGCAAGCACACAATCTCACAGACGTACAACCATCCAAGATCATCAACACTGAAGGTCTCCTTTATTGGCAGGAAGTTTGCAACCTTTGTGAGCCTATCAATGACAACCCATACTGAGTCGTTCCCCCTCGACGATCTCAGTAACCCTGTCACTAAGTTCATCATGAAATCATTCCACTTCTACTCGGGAACATGTAGTTGTTGCAAAATCCCTACTGGCCGCTGGTATTCTGCCTTCATTTGCTGATAGGTGGAACACCTCATGAAAAGACCAGCCACATCTCTCTTCATACCTGGCCACCGGTACAGGAGTTGTAGGTCATGACACATCTTGGTGAATCTAGGATGAATTGCCCAAATTGAGGAGTGAAAGTCTCACATCAGCTCTTCATGTATATCTGCTGGCTCCCATATTCATCCCTGGAATTGAAATATCAAATCCTTGCCAACAGTCCATACGGGAAGAGCGTCCTCTCCTGACACGCTTTCTCGTATAACTAGGCATTCAGAATCTATTAGATGCCTCTTTCGAACTCGGTCATGAAGCACAGAGGTAACAACTACAGAAGATAGGAAAGTCTTCCCCTGCCTATCGTGCACCTCCAAATGCATCTCAGAGAACAGAGCCATAAACTGCCACTCACTGGTAGCCTCTTGAACTGCATGTATCTGAGTCCTCCTTCTCAGTGCATCAGCCACTACATTTCCCTTCCCCGGCATATAGGCAAACTCGAAATCAAAGGACTGGAGATACTCAACCCACCTCTGTTGTCTTAGATTCAAGTCACATTGCATGAAGATGTACTTGAGACTCTTGTGGTCAGTATATACCAAAAAATGCTCTTCCAGAAGATAATTCCTCTAACAAAGCAAAGAATGAACAACTTCAGCCAACTCTAGGTCCTGTATAGGATAATTCCTCTCATGTGGCCTCAACTTCCAAGATCCATATGCAACAAAATGATCCTCTTGCATAAGAAATACTCCAAGACCAATGACAGATGCATCACAAAAAATTGTGTAACTCTTGCCTGGCTCTGGAAAAACTAGAATCAATGCTGAAGTCAATCTCCCCTTAACCACCTAAAAGGATGAATCACAGGCTTCTGGCCAAACAAACTTCACCCCCTTTTTAGTCAAGCCCATCAACAACACCACTAAGCATGAGAGGTCCTGTATAAACTGCCTGTAGTAACCATCCAGACCAAAGAAACTTCTTCCCTTGAAGACATTCTTCGACTGCTCCCAGGTAACTACTGCTCTCACCTTCTCTGAGTCTACTAATACTCTTGTCATTGAGATGACATGACACAGGAAGTGAGTCTCATCTATCCAAAAGTGGTGCTTTGAGAGATTAGCATATAACTTATGCTCCATTAGTGTACTCAAAATGATCTCAAGATGGGTATCATGGTTGTGTTGAGTGTGAGAGTACACCAAGACGTCATCCATTAAAACCACCACAAAAGAATAAAAGTAAGGTTGGAACACTCTGTTCATCAGCGCCATGAAGACTTCTGGCACATTCGTGAGACCAAACGGCATGACTGTATACTCGTATAGACCATACCTTCTCTTGAAGGCTGTAAGAGGTATATCTGATGGTCTAACATGTAACTGATGATAGCCGGATATCAAGTCGATCTTCGAGAACACCCTAGAACCTCAAAGATGATTGAAGAGATCATCTATCTATGGAAAATGATATCAGTTATTTACTATCAACTGGTTCAACTTCTGATAATCCGTGCAAAGCATAAGGGTACCGTCTGAATTCTTCGCAAACATGATAGGCAAACCCCAAGGATAAGTACTAGGTCGGATGAATCCCTTTTCCTATAACTCCTCCAACTACTTCTTAAGCTCCTGCAACTCATGTTTAGCCATCATATAAGGAGGAATGGACACTGGTGCCTCTCCTAGAATGAGTTCAATCGAGAAGTGCACCTCACGCTCTAGAGGCAAACCTGAAAAGTCCTCTGGAAAGACATCTCTGAAATGATCCACCACTGGAGGAATGTCCAACTTTGAAGTCCCCTATTCATCCAGATAAAGACTGGAAATCTGGACAGTAACTCCTCCTATCCCATGATGCTCTGGTCTAGCTCTACCTGCCTGGACATCCCACTCGCCTCTATGAAGAAATGACTCACCATCTGGTGAAATGAAACTCACTCTACAACGATAGCAATAGATGAATTCCTGGAAGGGAACCAAACCGTCCATCCTGAGAATGAAGCCATATCCTATCATCTCTAGGACATAAAGGTCCCATAAAATGTGACACCCTAAAACCTCCAGAGGGCACTCTTTGCCCTAACGTATGCTAGATTTCCTCGTTCCCAAGGGCATGGCAAGAGTCAACATGTCAGCAGATGAAAAGATACATAGGTCAAGGCTCTGCACGACAACAACATAGATAAAGCTATGCGAAGCACCAATATCAAAAGGATATGAAGATAAAACTAAGGATACTAAGATCGTACCTCGAACTATAGAGGTTCTATGATCCTTCTCCTGATGCATCTTCTCTACAGCAAAAGTCTGGCCTGTATCGCGACCCTGTGTAGTAGGATGAAAACCTGAGATTACCTTCCTTGAGCTTGACCATTGCATCCATGGCCTCAACCCTAACCTGAAAGACCTGAAGTACTACATCCACCAGTCTGCTACTGAACTGGTAATCCTGCTCCAGTACGTGGGGTCGAAAATGATCCTCTTTCACTAGCTGCTGGAAGGGGAACTTTGGAGAAACGCTGCAGATGACCCATCTTGCCGCAAGATCGGCACTCCACTGGGTCTCTTGGGAACTAGGGATTCTTATGCCCTCTCCTCCCACATTGATAACACACCACTTGGGTGCCAGAAGGGAGATCTCATATACTAGAAGGAATACCTTGCTTCCTCGGGTCGCCTCAGGTAGACTCTCGGTGGCGGTTCCTGCTGTCTTCCTAAAAAAAATTAGCCCTGGATGCTGAACTGCCCTGGTCCACAGATCCAGTCTCCCTGAGGTTCCTCTCCATGATGAGTTCTTGGTTTACTATTAGAATAATAAAAGTCAACTGAATGAAAATCACCTGTGATCTGATGTCCGGTCTGAGGCCTTCCTCAAACTTCCTCGCTAAAAACAACTCGTCATTTCCCAGAACGAGAGTGAAATGATGTAACTCAGTAAAGCGAAAGGAATACTCCATAACTGAGAGAGTACCCTGCTACAGGCTCATGAAATCCCCAGATCTATCATCCCTCAGCGTTGTTGTGTAGATGTAGTCATAAAACGTATACTGAAACTCGTACCAAGCCATAGCCTGTGGGTGCCCTGTCTGTGAAACTACATCCCACCATCTCTTGGTGGAATCTCACAGCATATAATTTGCGAGCTTCACCCTCTTGTATGGGGGTGTCTCCAGATGGTCTAAGATGGATAATATAGCTTCTAGACATGACTCTGTAGCCTACAGTCCTCCCTCCCCTATAAACATGGGAGGGTGCTGCTGTAGAAAAACCCGTGTCAGCTCTACCATAGTCGGGTCAGGATGCAGAAATCCCTAGAAGGTTTGAATGAATATCATGAAACCCTCTTAGAACTGAGATTCGAAACCAGTGTCTGAAATCACTGTATGTGACATGTCCGGAATGATAGGTGGAACTACTGGTAGTCCCTGATCGGTCATATCAGGCATACGTTCACTGCATGGTTCCTAACATGCAACAGGAGGATGTCTCGGTGCCATAGATCTGAAAGATCAAAACATACCTTCATTAACAACAAACACAGTTTCAGCATAGGAGAGTAAATCGGAACAGGAGGAAACAACCTTTAAAATTGTTAAAAACATGACTACACGACATGTAATATTGATACACGATATGTTTCCAGAAATCATTCCCTGGGCGTGTACCTTGGCCATACATGGCTGTGTAAACAACCCGACTACATAGCGTGTTCTCTAACTACACGGTGCGTACTAACCCTTTTCTCCCTGCCCGGTTACTCCTACACGACTAAGTCAAACGGACTGTCCCAGGAAAAGACTACACGGCATGATTGAGGAAGACATGGCGTGTACTAGACATGCCTTAGCTGACCTGTGTTGTTAGCGACACGGCCTAACACACGGTCAACACTACACGACGTGTTTCCAAGGGACACGGCATGCACTTGAATTAAAACCATGTCCCATGTGGTTCATTACACAGTCCGCTACATGGATGACCCTTACAAGGCATGTTCCGAACAAACACGGTGTGTGTAGGAGAAGATGACACTGAACCATGTTGTTCGTGACACGACCGGGTACTTAGAACAAGGCTACACGGTGTGTTCATACCAAACACGGCGTGTACTACCTATGCTTTCCCGACCCGTGTTGTTAGTGACACGGCCAGGCACATGGTTTACAACTACATGGCGTGTACCTACCATACACGACATATTCCTAAAAACCTTTTACAGCCCCATGTCCCTATCCACACAGTTAATGACACGACCAAAAACTAAATGGTTTGTATTTATAAAGTACAATCCGTGTATTCTGGGTTTTTCCGGACAGTATCCTCAGACCTGCACCGGAGCCCAGAAAACACAGAAAAAAAAGGTTAAGGTTACAAATTCCATTCTGTGGGGCCCATAATCCCCGTGAATAAAATACTGTCATCATAACAATGCATATACTAAAGAAAACAGAATAAAAAAATCACGACCCCTCAAATTCTGATCATCGAGGGAACATAACACCTCTAAGACCAAAGTTTGACATTCGTGATAAGGAAGCTCTAAACAACCTATACCCTATCAACATAGCAGGCATTCTATCTCAACAGTTATCACAACAACATGTATTGTATATCACAAGGTCTATCACAACAACATGAAATTTCTAATGAAACCTAGATGGCATTGCATAATGCATGTCATGTGATTTTTCTATCATGTTCTTATATGATGCGTGAGATGGCATACCCTCATCTCATCGGGATGAAACAAAATGGAACCACAAACATATAAACAGTAACAATAGAAAACAAGTGCATCACCCAATGGTGAAATCAATTAAACTGTAATATTTTCAGAACTCGTGAATTACAAAATTCAAGGTAATCTGGATTTTTTCCCTGTACATGGATTCTAGAATGCTCGGGCACAACTATTTACCATTTACCTATTCTGTCATATCCCTGTCTAATGTCACCAAACAGTAAATCAAAAGGAAAGGGAAAAACCTCCTTTGATACCACTTTGTAATGACCCAAATCCGGAGCCACTCAGCTGGTGCCCCGTTCCCAGCTCGCTACATGACCTCAAATGAATTTCCCCAAATTCTAGAGGCTACTGACTAGCAGTGAGGGCCTTGGTAAGTTATTGGGGAAACTGTGCCCTCATTTGGTAAAGTATACGAGGAAAAAGGAAATAGAAATCAATAGTGGAAGAAGTAAACAAAATACAATAACTGAAACTAACAACGAAAGAAATGTATAAATATGTAATGATGCAACATGGTACATATGTCTAAGGAAACAAGAAAACACAACAACGTATAGAAATACAACTAAAAACAAGTAATAAAAGTAACAACAACTCCAGCAACATCGCAAGCCTAAGTTCAGTCCTATGCTCTCCAGTTCTAACCAGCAATCATGTACCCGAAGTAGAAGGGCCACAATCCCTATCCACACCTGCAACCATATAACTTGTTTGGGCTGAAAAGAAGGACCCAAATAGGGTGTGAGACTAATCCCAGTAGGAAATCACCATAATATATGTTCCCTACTTTCAGTGAGTAATATAGAAAATATAATAGAAATAAATGTAGTAGAGAAACTGTGGTCAACTAAAGTAACAATCATACAAATCTCCATTCACATTTATTTATTAATTTAAAAAAATCATTCATTTATCAACCATGGAATCTAGAAAATAGCTCTATATTTCCAAGGAAAATCAAGTAACACAATAGGTATCTCAGTAGACTACCTAAACAGCAAGCAGTACAAAAAACAAGCTTTTTCTTTGGCTTCATGGACTCGTCATAACCAACCACACAAATATTAATACTGACTCTCTGGGTGGCTCCTACTTGTAGACCCCTCTAGTCAAATAATCATACAAGGCACATACACTCTAGGAAGCTCTCACCATCAATTCCCCTATTTCTGGCAAAGCTAGCTACAGACTCTCTGAGGAAGTATTTACGTCGAATTCCTCCTGTGGTCTTGATATGTGCGTAAACTAAGGACAGTCTTGGGAAGCACAAATTCTAATTCTTGTAGGTACTGCTTATGGAACTAATTTATAACAGACTCTCTAGGGAAGCCCTAAATAGTCAATTCCCTCTTTAGTCTACCGCACCAGGTTCACACATCCCTGAGCAGTCTAGTCGTGCATAATCGACTGTCAGTAGCACTATGTAAGTTCAAAAACAACTAGGATAATAGATAAAATGTATCAAAAGAATATAAAAAGCAGGCAATAAATTCGATCAATTATATCATGGAAGGAAAACAATGCAACCAGGTATGCCTCACGACAACCTAATCCAAATGGCGATAAACATCCAAAAATTGGGAAAACACCCATGGGGTGATCCTCAAACATACAACCAAGAAATTATCAAACCTATAATAACCTCAAGCACCCTAGAAATCTAAATAAGATAAACAATGGAATCAAAATCCCTAACCCGGGATACCCGATACATGGGCATCCGACACTTTTTGCACAAAAACCCAAAAAAATGAATGCAGGGGAACAAACCACCTACCTTGATCCTAGGAGATTGATATTCTTGAACCTCGGCCTATGAATCGGCTTATAACAGAGTAATTCTGCAAAAATGTCTAAAATGTTCATCCTCAGATATCTCTCACAAGAGGAGGAATTAGGAAACATGGACAAAGGAGAACTAAGGACTCACCACTATGATTCTATTGCAACCAATGGTGCTTGATTCGGACAACCAGGGAAGGATCAGTGGATCGGAGAAGATTCGGCCTCCTCAGATGCTTTGGACGGGATTTGGCAAAGAAGAAGATGTAAACAGGGATTAGACGTGGCCCCAGTCCGATTAATGAAATAAAAAGAAAATTACACGGCATGTACTTCATGATTACATGACGTGTACTTGCCCTTTACGTCCACCGAATTAAAAATCCTCCACCTCATCACTACACCCTGTGTGACTGGCCCGGACACGGCTAGCACACGGCCTCGCACGGGAGAAAAGTACACGACGTGTACTTGTAATGTACATGGTGTGTACTTACAAAATTTTTAGATTTTACTCTTTTTCTCAAAAAAAGACCAGAAAAGTAAAACATAACTGAGAAGAAGGTACATGTTCTTTCACAGAGGGCCTGTAAAGAAGTATAAATTGAGATAGTTCTTAATGGTGGAAATAAAAAACTTAAATGGGAGGTTTCAGAATTTGAAATTAATTTTTTTCTTAATTAATAACCATAAATATGATTTCATGGAGATGAATATAGGGTTAAAAAAACTTTTTACCCTAACTGGGCTCCCCTTATGGACTCACTATCCATGTGTGTAGAGATTCCTCTCGATGGGTGCTTTATTTTTCAAATTGTGTGTCAAATTGATGGATTACAAATTCTAAAGGACTCATGATTTCCAGGATCTATATTCAAAGTTTGAAAAAATGATCTTCCCCACTCTATGTCACCATAAAACAGTGCATGGTTTTCTATGGAAAACTAAAGGGTTTTCTCTAACCATGTTCGAAACTAGAACACACTAGTAAAAAAACATTTTTATATTGTTTTTTTTTGCTTTTTACCATCAGTTTTAGGTGATGTTATTGTGAGTGACATTAAAAATATGATTTTATATGTCTATTATTTAATAACCTAATTTGGAAATGGGGTTTTATTGTTTTTAACATAAGTTTTTAAAAACCCCCGGTGAAAGACCTTCTCGAAATGGCATTAAAAAGCCATTTTTACGTCGTTTTTTGAAAAAATGATGTTAAAAGTGATTTTAACATCAGTTTTTAAATAACCTAAGTAAAAAATGTTTACCATCATATAAATAATTTCCTAAAAATTTATTTTACGGGTTATATAACTCAAATGGAGTTATGGATCAGAAGTTATGACCATCAGAAGCTTGATATTTTTTTTCGAGGAAAGATTGAACGAGCCAACCGTAGCTTCATCTTAAAATGAATTTTTGAATCCGTAAAAGGATTATAATTTTTACAAAGATATGAAGAATTATCCATCATTATAATAAAATAATAATCGTTAAATGGTATATCAATTAATAAAACTAATCATAGAAAATTTAAATCATGGGAAAATAATTACAAATACATTGACGATATCACAGAAATAAGAAATAGTGGATTCACATGGAATATTAAACAATTTGAGTCGGTGGAAAGAATATTTTTTAATGAAATCATTGTTAAATGGTATATCAATTATGAAAACATATCATAAAAATCATAAATCATGGATAAATGATTAAATATACATTGACAAGGTCGCAGAAAGCAGAAATAATTGATTCACGTTGAAGATCAAACAAGTCGATTTGGGGGAATGATAATGGTTGAAATAAATGATTGTTAAATTATTATATGTCTATAATGGAAATATAAAATTGAGATGATAAGAGGAAACACAATATTAAATGTTATAGGATGCAATTCGAAATTTCGATGTTGCGATATAAAAAAATTGAAATTCCACATTTGTGGGATATTGAAATTATCTTTCACGTTGGTTTTATGATAACCATCGTGAAAACATATTAATGTTTTCACTCATTTTTCATGTTTGTTATTATAAAACCGACGTGAAAAATTGATTTTCACCACTTTTTCACGTCACTTATTAAATAATCAACCTGAAAAATCAATTTTCATGACTTTTTCATGTCGTCTATTTAATAACTGATGTGAAAAAAGTTTATAAGAATGTAGTTCATTTCCCAAGTATTAATTTGACAGGTCAAGGAGCAAAAAAGGAGTTACAGATTAAAAGTTATTGCCTTCAGAAGTTGGACTTCCCTAAGACATCATTTAGAGATGATCAACTTTTAAAGGAAATAACTTTTAATCTGTAACTCTGTTTGAGCTCTGTGACCTATCAAATTAAATCATGGGAAATGAAATACATGTTTATAATCTTTTTTCAGGTCATTTTTTAAATAACTGGTGTGAAAAATACCTTTTAACATCGGTAATTTAATAATTGAAATTAAAAATACCTTTTAACATCGGTTATTAAATAACTGACGTGAAAAAGTAATGAAAATCAATTTTTCACATCAGTTATTAAATAATCTACATGAAAGGGTGACGAAGATTGATTTTTTCACATCGGTTTTATAATAAACTATGTCAAAAATAAGTTAAAATTTTAATATCTTTTCATGTAAATGGATTTTTCATGTTGTTTTTTTAATAACCGATGTGGAAAAGTGATTTACATTAATTTTTCATGTCGGTTCTTATATAAATGATGTAAAAAAATTCATCAAAAATGTATTTTTACATCATTTATATAATAACCGACGTGAAAAATTGAATTTCGGAGATTTTCAAGTCGGTTCTAAAAAAATGATGTGAAAAAAGGCGATGTTAAGAATTTTTTTAGTACTAGTGACATCCAAAGTTGCTTTAAATTTTTTAAAATTTTCATCCAAAAATACCTGAAACAAGACTAAACCAAATAGAGTTAAAAATAAGGTTATGTAATACCTAAAAGTATGTAATGGTATATTATAGTCTCCACACCATAAAAATGTTTATCCCCAAAATGCATATTAAGAATTTCCATATCAAGAAGATGTAGCCAATTCTCTCTCACGAGTCCCTCCCTCTCCCAGGTCTCATGATAGTCATAGCCATGATGCCATAGAACACACACCAAAGGTATCATCCTCCCGTGAGGTACATTATTCTCAAAATAAATAATCTTAAATGGATGTTGAGTGATGGTTAAAGAAGACTAAACATCAATATCCTCCTAGCTTAATACATGAGATGGGTCAAAAAGAAACTTATAAAGATATGATATACGGAACATATTATGTATCAATGACAAATTTTATGAAAGTGACAAATAGTAAGCCACTTTCCCCACCTATCCATAACCTCAAATGGTTCCAAAAATGATGGTTCAATATTTCCTTATCTTTGAAAATGCTGATGAGATAACTAAAGTGAATTTCTCAAGAACACTAGGTAACTATTCCACCTTCGAGGTAGTCCATTTTGGGTGATGGTGAAATGGCCCGACGTGAATCATAAACCAGTTTGTTTCTATAGATATGGGTTATTGTCAAGTTCTCCATTTATTTCTTATTGACTCAATCAATATCATTATCCTTTAAAGGAGGGTTGGAGTAGCCCCATGGGGACTGGGCCACCTATCCTTTCTGTATTGTGAAAGAAATTACACTGTATGATGATCCCCATTAGGCAATCGCATTGGGTCAAGTTCCTGTACAATCGATCCTCCTCAGATATAATTTTCTTGAATGGTCTTCAACTGATTTATTCATGGAGACAAAAATACCCAATGGCCCTGGTATCCGTGATTTATGGACTTTCTTTCCAAAGGTGGGTTCTCATTGGACAATGATTCGGGCAAAAAAACATAAGGAAACTCTTGGTCGAGAGGATGGGATGTCGGGCTCACAACACCCTTCCAGGGGAGGATTATCACCTCTTCTAGGACTCTATTATAAATTTATGTCATGATCAAATGTTTGTGAATCCCTGGTTCATTCCCAAAGAGTGTGTCCAAGAGCTATCCTTGGTTTTCATGATCATTATAATAATACATATATTCAATGCTACAGAGGTACTACTAACTTGAGCCATACAATAAGGTGCTCTGGAGTTTATCGTCATACAGGGGGTATGGAAGGTGGTTTGATGTTGGGATCAGACCAACAAAATGGGTTTCTTACATATCCATGGTAGAGGAATCATAACCCATGTAGTTCATAATGGTTGGGGATTACGTATTGAGACTTCCCATTTGAGTGGGGCATGGTTGGATTAATACTTTGGGAAGGGAACCCTTTTTTGAGCTAAGGCCTTCAAGTTGGAATCCTATGTATCATAGTTTGATTAAGAATCATAGTTTTCTTAGTTTAGATGGTGTGTTGGACTTACGAATAAAAGCTTCCCATTTGAGGGTGGGGGCGTGGTTGGGTGAACCCTTTTGGAAGGGCAAGATATTGAGCTCGGGCCACTGAGTATGCATCCTACATATCCTATTTTGATCATGAATCAATGTTCTCATTGTATAGAAGGTGTATACATTTCAATCATCATAAAACTCTAAGCCCAAATGATTAATACTCATTGTGAGAAACATTAGGATGTGAGAAATCCAACCAACCACATGCTTCTTCTATTGTTAGTGGGAGAGGGAGGGCCTACAGTGGAAGAGTCTAGGGTGACGGTGGGAGAGGGCACAGAGCAGTGAACCTTTTATTGTAAAATGAAATTGAATTCCATGTAGTCTGACCTCAAAATATTAGGGACTTGCCTTATTGGGAGGGCCCCGAAACATGTTCTGGGACGAATACTATTATTTAAAGTCATATATCTTGGACGATGATTAATTAGAGGATAATAATGTTGGGATGTTCTGACATGCCTCAAGCATGAGAGGGAAGGAATGAACAAACCATGACTCTAGAGGATCTAGGACCAGTAGAAATGATGTGAGGAATGGAATCTATTGAGGCATACAAAGGTAGAAAAGGAAATTATAGAGGATGAATTTTACTTTGGTTGAAAAACATTTTTTGTGAAAAACATATGCAGATCCACAGGGGCCTGATGTGCATAGTCAAGTAGAGGAATTGTCAAGACGCTGACCTTCCTCATCTGATGGCCATGGAGGTTGATGACGATCTAAAATTACACGGTATACTATAGTTTGAAGTCATATAGCTTGGACGATGTCAATACAATTTAATGTTGTGTTTCAAGGACTAAAAGCATACCGTTTATTATCATGTGGTCGTGATGATAACTCATCGATTAAGGTGATATAGTTTGGCCATGGGTATTGAATCAATGATTAACTTTAGGATAATCGGGATAGGATGTTCTGACATGCCTCGATCATGAGAGGGAGGGAAAGTGTAAACCATGAATTTAGGGATTTCTCGGATCAGGAGAAATGATATGGGGCATGGAAGACACTGAGGAATACAATGGTTTGACAAGACTATCCAGAGGATGAATTTCTATTGGTTGATGACCATTTGGGGGAAAACTTATGTAAATACACTAGGGAATGATGTGCAAAGTCAATAAAAGGTGTCCGTTGGACAATGGACTTCTACTTTTGATGGTCATCAGGGTTTATGAGGAATCAACATCACTAGGGAGATGAGTTTGATGGATGGAAAGGATGTGTCCGAGCATTTAAGAAACATTCTGGCTGTGATTGTCCATGGAGTTCTGGGTTAACCTGGCATGGGATGCAGGTGATAGTGTTTTCGAGAGGTGTATGAGGAATGTCTCTTCTTTTGGTATTTAAGGGATAGAAATGTTGGGTGACATTAGGGAACAATGGAAAATGTCATTAACCTGACCAAAAATGTTTGAGGTGTGACCCTTTATTGTTCATGGGGGTCAGTGACGATAGTGAAGGGACCGACCCGGAGGGCTGGAATAGCAGGATGGCATTGAAACTATGAAGGGGTGCATGGGCGCAGCCCCGTAGTATGGATTGGTGGGTGCAAATTGTTTTTCTGCATAGATGATGGCCACATAAGGCTGGATGCATAGTATTTGGCCACATTGGATGGTATACAGAGGAATTGGATGTGTCAAATGGTATGTATAGGAGTTGACCATGTAGGATGGTACATGTACTAGGTTCTTCATATGGGAGTATCCATATCATATTTTGTATATGGGTGCCCACGTACTGTCTTTTGCATATGGGCACCCATGTATTGTCTTTCACATATGGACACATAATAACTATATTTATTATATTTTTTATATGATCATTGGTTGGATGTGGTGGGTCATTAGAATATAGTTCACAGGGAGGACATCTACGAACTTCTTTCTGCATATGAATTGAGGGATGGATTACATGGACTATTTCAAATTCATGATGGAGTCATGCTAACTACTTTGGGTGTAGGAGAAATTTCTCCCACACCCTCTACATTCTTTGTCCACTTTTTCCCCATCTGAGATATCTCTCATCCCTTCATCTCCATACTCCCCTTTTTTAGTTCTCCTTGTAGTCCTTTTATATACTATCAGGGCATCTGTATCTACGATTCCTGTAGAACAATTTTCTGAATCCCATGAAGGAAATATTTCCCAAAGATGACTAGATCAACCATAATTTATAGTGGTGTGTTATTCCTCCATCCTATCCTCATCCGTAAACCACATTGTTCACGAGGATGGTATGTGGGGAACACCTCTGACTGATTCTCGCCAGTGAAAATGGTTTGCAGAATCTTTGGTTCGTGGGTGTAAATTCACCACGAACTATTTAATTAATTGTCTAATTCCTCACAGGGTAGCACATCATAGGCCATCCGTGTATTGGTGGATTGTGTTTTATGCCAGCCATTAACCTTTCCCTATAATCAACACAAGACCAGGCCGGATTACTTTTCAAAATTTTATTTTTTTCAAATTTCATCTAATATTTTCAATCTGACATGTATTTATTTGCTTCTCCTAACTTGGGGGGGGGGGGGGGTTCCTCCCTTTTCTGAATTTTTCTGGACCCTACAGTCACCAATAGAAAACTCAAGAAGTCTGTGATAAAGACAATAAGAGGATTTATAACAACTCTATGCCATAAAAATTATTTAATGAATCAATTGAACATTTTCTATTGTATCTTGACCCAATATAATCCCAAAAAATAATGTTACATCAACTTTAATAGGATAAATTCTAATTTCGGACTAGTAACTATTGTTATAAGAAAACTCAACTAGTCCCATGGGGTCATCATAAGATTAACCAAAGTCATGAATGCATTAATTATTCATACCATCAAGAATATGTATAAATCTTTTTCTTTAGCCCTCCATCTGTGTATGGTATTGCATAATCAACCAAACCTGACAGAGTACTAGGAACTAAATAAATGTAAAACTCCACCTCTTTTAATTTGGGATAATAATAGAAATCAAAATGAAAAATGTTAGCATACTTGATGAAAACTAGTGGGGGGTAATCAATCAAAGACACCAACTCTAGATTAAAAGTGATCAATGATATTAATTTCCCCAATTCCAATTAAGAAGTTCAAACTCAACTTGACATGGGATCCCATTTTCTCTGAATGATACGATACAACCCAATGGGCATAGTAAAGGAGATTCATTAGGGATAACATTCAATTAAATTCTTATTCAAAATGATCTATTCTATCTGAAAAATTATATCAATAGGTTTCATGTAGTGATCCCAAAAATCACTATAAAGTGTGATCTCTAATAAAGAGAAGACATAATATGGATAACAAAGACCCTACTCTCTCTTCAATCTGAGGGTCATAATAATATCCATCACATATGAAAAAAGGTATGTAGGATGATTTTTAAGGCCTATAAAATGAGTTATTATAAACAATTAAGATTCAAAAAAAATCAAATAATGCAGTCACTATAGAGGAATAAAAACTTTTGGTACCTCTCACTGTCACTTGGCCCATATTTGGTTCCTCTAGTGACTTTTCCAATGTGCGATGAATATTCATTTTGTAGGCATGTGGAAAGAGAACCTTTTTTCATGTAGAATCTGATAGCATGTTAATACTTTTAGATACTGATGGGATTATGCAACTACATCTATAAGAAATGACATAATATAATTTCTTCAAGTGACCTGAGCATCCACAGGAACCATGGATCATGGATTCCTTCGTGAAAAACTATTTCTAATGTTTAACATTGCTGCATTTGAAGTAAGTTATGGGGCATATTACAGGAATTTCTAGAGGTCTAGAGGATTCATACAATTGAGAACCATCATGTAATGTTTATACCTCTTATTTCTTTTAATGGAGATGAAATAAATTACACTATGGGATGAATTGCCTACTATTAGCCATGAGATACCACCCATGTCATGTTAAACCATGAATACCCTATCCTAGATGTAATCATAAGAATATATATTCTCTAAGAATTATTATAGATGAATGTAGGATCAGAGACCCATATGTAACTATTGTATATTCATATTATTAATAATACAATCTCAGCTGCAAACTACACAATCTTAGCAAATCAATTTACAACCTCCATCACCATCATATCATTCTAATAGAGATTGAGAAACTCTATATTAGTTTCCAACAAAATAGAATATGATAAGAATAGATAACTGAAAAAAATTTAAAGACCTCCTACTATAAACACTCGTTCTTTTCAAATTTACTATCGACTCCCGCTATCTCCTTATAGGTCCCTCCACCTTGATGGTGTCACATTTTACCTTAACTAAATTACTAATTTCCCTGAAATAAAAAATATGATCTATCTTTCTCAACCAATCCTCAACCTATTGAGGACAATTATATCCATATAATTTTGGTGGATTGTGGAAGATGAACTATTTTTAGAACAATTACAAGATTTATAACACTGGGGAACCACATCTAGAGCCTAAATGTGAATGGGTGTAGGTGCCTATCCCAGTTCCTGGACAATATACACAATAATCTCAACAAGATTCTTGTATATGGGAGGATCATCTCACCATGATTCACTAGAAAATTCTTTATAGATACAATTCAAATGGATTCTCAAAATCATGATGCTACAAAAACTCAGAAAACCACACTTAATACATCATAAGATTACTCAGGCCAAAAACATGAAAAAGAGAAATAGGATATTAATCCCATCTGATAAGATATCAAGATTTGGATTTCAACCTATCAAAATCAATAGTTGGGAAAATAATATAATTAGATAAAATTGTTCCGTAATACAATGTTCCCCAATCACCAATGGTGACTTAACAATCGTTACAATGATGTCTAGCATAAAACTCAGTCATAACTACATCTTAGGTCTCAAAAGACATCACAAACCACATAATTAAATATAGTTAAGATTTTAACCTTCCTTGGATAACAATTTCAAATGGACAACCCAAATACCCTAGTACCATGATAGTAGAGTTGGCTCTAACCTAGACCGAAGGGAATTATTGATCACCACAGATTAGAAAATAGCATCTGGAATAAAACAAGACCAAGAGGCAATAATTTTTTTTCAAAATAGAAAAAGATGAATTGACACCCTGTAAAAAAGTCACATTTCACCACATCAAACATAGAAATTTCTTCACGAGTCTGAACGATGAGTTCATCTTAAATATTCAAAATTGGACTTTAAACGCCGTTTTAAATTTTAGGGTCATAGTGTCATATACCATTCATTATTCTGACACCGTATGAGGGAGATATATCAAATACAATATCCCTTAATAATAATATTTTTATTATTATTGGGTTTTTTATTGAATAGAGGTAAAATAATAAAAATATATCCAACATTAGTCTTAAAATTACTGTCTCAAATCCAAGGTCATGGTTCAACTGATGGTATGTCAATCTGATGTTGCATGAAGAAGTTACATCCAATAATGGGTTTGAAAATAATAATAATAATATTATATTATTTTTAATCAATTTTTTCTATCAAAAAGAAATTCCCAAAGGAGATCCTCATTTGGTGTATGTGTTGCACCCCACAATGGCATGTGAATTTTTTTATGCTATTTAATATTACAATTTCTCATTTATTATAATAATATCAAATATATGGGTGGTAAATACCCCACAAGAGGTGGCACCCCACTTGTTCGTCACTCCAAGAAGGAAGCCTCCTTCCCCCCAACATTTTCCAAATTAACTCCATCAATAAACTAAATCCATTTAATTCCCCTATTTCATCAGCATTAATTCCTCCCAATTTATTTCCATTAATTAATCAATTAATTTAAAAGAACCCACCTTATTTTATTACCTCAAAACCATTATTATTACTGACAATAATAATTATTATCGCCCACAACATTGACCACATCCGACCACCTCTTCGAAGAATTGATTCTGACCACTGTCATGTCCACACCAAACAACCTCTTCCAGGAGATCCCATGTATAACCTCTACTAAAAACTGACCCCATCACAAATCATGCCATCATCCCACGCCAACATGGAAAACAATGGTTAATGAACCAATCCTAAACTACCTCCAATCACATACATGCAACCACGATTCTGATCAAATACTCTCATTAAACACCACCCCACTCATTTATTAATCCATCTCAAAACCACTGATTTTCATGTTATTTTTTCCATAACAACAAATCAGGGGGTTCGAGCACGTTCGAGCCTTCCCCGACAAAGTTGAATCGTGACCCCATGGTCCAATGATGAAGAATGAAAAAAATAGTTGGGGGGGAGATCACTATAAAAATTGTGATATGAATCATTGGAAAAGTGTTATTGGCCAATAATTTCATAGTGGGGAAATTAGGGTTATAAACATGGAATAATAAGAAATAAATTGAATGAAGAATTTATTTTGATACATATACTCATGAAAAAGAAAAAATTAACAAATATTAGAGATATAGAGAACTGATCATGCTTAATCTGTTAATTATATGGGTGTAAAACCACATATAATGATTCCTAAATTGATTATGGATCAATCTTTGGTGAAGAACAAATATTCCAGCAATGAATATGATATTCTGCACCCTTTTCCTGTCTATTCACCCTAATATGGTCACTGGTCATCATCTGGTCTCAATTCCCCAATAGTTAAGGGGTGAAAGATCCTTTCCACTATCTCAAGGTTATGCGGCTAACACTAGAAATTTTCCATATCAGCTTATTTATAGAATAAAGGGGTTTATGTCATTTAATTTAAAATAAATAAATAATTTTTTTGTTTAACTAAACACACCTTCCAATAGCATACTCATCCAAATGTTTGACAACATCAAATTTTAGGCTGCGCTTAGGGAGAAAACCACATTAAGAACTCAAATTTGGCATCAAGATTATAGTTCAAGATGATTTATTTCATTTTTTTTGTTTAGTTTTATAAAATAAATAAATTAATTTATCAAATGTACCCAGAAATGGTATCCCCATTAAAACTACCCATGATGGAAAACATTAGATTACGTATAGGGTAAACTCCACATTCCAGCTTCAAATGTGGTCTCATATTCTAAATCTAAGAATCTATTTATTAGATATTCCATTTTTTATGAAAACCATGAAGAAATAATAAAAATATATTGAATATTTTTATAATATTAACTTTGGGATCTACAAGCCTCTGAATTGCGTGTCCTCTTACTGCCTGAATCTAAAAATATTCGTAGGAATATTCCAAAGACTAGCATAGAAAAACCCAAGTCTCTAAAGATCATACAATGGTTGGTGACCATGTAGAGCAAGCCGAAATCATATGATGACCATCCTGGATGAACTTTTGAATTCAAGTTTGGTCATCATCTTTTCCTTCATGTGTCACATAGATTGGGGAAAAAAGGTATGTAGAATGATTTTTAAGGCCTATAAAATGAGTTATTTTAAACAATTAAGATTCAAAAAAAATCAAATAATGCAGTCACTATAGAGGAATAAAAACTTTTGGTACCTCTCACTGTCACTTGGCCCATATTTGGTTCCTCTAGTGACTTTTCCAATGTGCGATGAATATTCATTTTGTAGGCATGTGGAAAGAGCACCTTTTTTCATGTAGAATCTGATAGCATGTTAATACTTTTAGATACTGATGGGATTATGCAACTACATCTATAAGAAATGACATAATATAATTTCTTCAAGTGACCTGAGCATCCACAGGAACCATGGATCATGGATTCCTTCGTGAAAAACTATTTCTAATGTTTAACATTGGTGCATTTGAAGTAAGTTATGGGGCATATTACAGGAATTTCTAGAGGTCTAGAGGATTTATACAATTGAGAACCATCATGGAATGTTTATACCTCTTATTGCTTTTAATGGAGATGAAATAAATTACACTATGGGATGAATTGCCTACTATTAGCCATGAGATACCACCCATGTCATGTTAAACCATGAATACCCTATCCTAGATGTAATCATAAGAATATATATTCTCTAAGAATTATTATAGATGAATGTAGGATCAGAGACCCATATGTAACTATTGTTTATTCATATTATTAATAATACAATCTCAGCTGAAAACTACACAATCTTAGAAAATCAATTTACAACCTCCATCACCATCATATCATTCTAATAGAGATTGAGAAACTCTATATTAGTTTCCAACAAAATAGAATATGATAATAATAGATAACTGAAAAAAATTTAAAGACCTCCTACTGTAAACACTCATTCTTTTCAAATTTACTATCGACTACCGCTATCTCCTTCTAGGTCCCTCCACCTTGATGGTGTCACATTTTACCTTAACTAAATTACTAATTTCCCAGAAATAAAAAATATGATCTATCTTTCTCAACCAATACTCAACCTATTGAGGACAATTATATCCATATAATTTTGGTGGATTGTGGAAGATGAACTATTTTTTTGAACAATTACAAGATTTATAACTTTGGGGAACCACATCTAGAGCCTAAATGTGAATGGGTGTAGGTGCCTATCCCAGTTCCTGGACAATATACACAATAATCTCAACAAGATTCTTGTCTATGGGAGGATCATCTCACCATGATTCACTAGAAAATTCTTTATAGATACAATTCAAATGGATTCTCAAAATCATGATGCTACAAAAACTCAGAAAACCACACTTAATACATCATAAGATTACTCAGCACAAAAACATGAAAAAGAGAAATAGGATATTAATCCCATCTGATAAGATATCAAGATTTGGATTTCAACCTATCCAAATCAATAGTTGGGAAAATAATATAATTAGATAAAATTGTTCCGTAATACAATGTTCCCCAATCACCCATGGTGACTTAACAATCGTTACAAAGATGTCTAGCATAAAACTCGGTCATAACTACATCTTAGGTCCCAAAAGACATCACAAACCACAAAATTAAATATAGTTAAGATTTTAACCTTCCTTGGATAACAATTTCAAATGGACAACCCAAATACCCTAGTACCATGATAATAGAGTTGGCTCTAACCTAGACCAAAGGGAATTATTGATCACCACAGATTAGAAAATAGCATCTGGAATAAAACAAGACCAAGAGGCAATAATTTTTTTTCAAAATAGAAAAAGATGAATTGACACCCTGTAAAAAAGTCACATTTCACCACATCAAACATAGAAATTTCTTCACGGGTCTGAACGATGAGTTCATCTTAAATATTCAAAATTGGACTTTAAACGCCCTTTTAAATTTTAGGGTCATAGTGTTATATACCATTCATTATTCTGACATCGTATGAGGGAGATATATCAAATACAATATCCCTTAATAATAATATTTTTATTATTATTGTGTTTTTTATTGAATAGAGGTAAAATCATAAAAATATATCCAACATTAGTCTTAAAATTACTGTCTCAAATCCAAGGTCATGGTTCAACTGATGGTATGTCAATCTGATGTTGCATGAAGAAGTTACATCCAATAATGGGTTTGAAAATAATAATAATAATATTATATTATTTTTAATCAATTTTTTCTATCAAAAGGAAATTCCCAAAGGAGATCCTCATTTTGTGTATGTGTTTCACCCCACAATGGCATGTGAATTTTTTTATGCTATTTAATATTACAATTTCTCATTTATTATAATAATATCAAATATATGGGTGGTAAATACCCCACAAGAGGTGGCACCCCACTTGTTCATCACTCCAAGAAGGAAGCCTCCTTCACCCCAACATTTTCCAAATTAACTCCATCAATAAACTAAATCCATTTAATTCCCCTATTTCATCAGCATTAATTCCTCCCAATTTATTTCCATTAATTACTCAATTAATTTAAAAGAACCCACCTTATTTTATTACCTCAAAACCATTATTATTACTGACAATAATAATTATTATCGCCCACAACATTGACCACATCCGACCACCTCTTCGAAGAATTGATTCTGACCACTGTCATGTCCACACCAAACAACCTCTTCCAGGAGATCCCATGTATAACCTTTACTAAAAACTGACCCCGTCACAAATCATGCCATCATCCCACACCAACATGGAAAACAATGGTTAATGAACCAATCCTAAACTACCTCCAATCACATACATGCAACCACGATTTTGATCAAATACTCTCATTAAACACCACCCCACTCATTTATTAATCCATCTCAAAACCACTGATTTTCATGTTATTTTTTCCATAACAACAAATCAGGGGGTTCGACCACGTTCGAGCCTGCCCAGACAAAGTTGAATCATGACCCCATGGTCCAATGATGAAGAATGAAAAAAATAGTTGGGGTGGGACCACTATAAAAATTGTGATATGAATCATTGGAAAGGTGTTATTGGCCAATAATTTCATAGTGGGGAAATTAGGGTTATAAACATGGAATAATAAGAAATAAATTGAATGAAGAATTTATTTTGATACATATACTCAAGAAAAAGAACAAATTAACAAAGATTAGAGATATAGAGAACTGATCATGCTTAATCTGTTAAATATATGGGTGTAAAACCACATATAATGATTCCTAAATTGATTATGGATCAATCTTTGGTGAAGAACAAATATTCCAGCAATGAATATGATATGCTGCACCCTTTTCCTGTCTATTCACCCTAATATGGTCACTGGTCATCATCTGGTCTCAATTCCCCAATAGTGAAGGGGTGAAAGATCCTTTCAACTATCTCAAGGTTATGCGGCTAACACTAGAAATTTTCCATATCAGCTTATTTATAGAATAAAGTGGTTTATGTCATTTAATTTAAAATAAATAAATAATTTTTTTTGTTTAACTAAACACACCTTCCAATTGCATACTCATCCAAATGTTTGACAACATCAAATTTTAGGCTGCGCTTAGGGAGAAAACCACATTAAGAACTCAAATTTGGCATCAAGATTATAGTTCAAGATTATTTTTTTCATTTTTTTGATTAGTTTTATAAAATAAATTAATTAATTTATCAAATGTACCCAGAAATGGTATCCCCATTAAAACTACCCATGATGGAAAACATTAGATTAAGTATAGGGTAAACTCCACATTCCAGCTTCAAATGTGGTCTCATATTCTAAATCTAAGAATCTATTTATTAGATATTCCAATTTTTATGAAAACCATGAAGAAATAATAAAAATATATTGAATATTTTTATAATATTAACATTGGGATCTACAAGCCTCTGAATTGCATGTCCTCTTACTGCCTGAATCTAAAAATATTCGTAGGAATATTCCAAAGACTAGCATAGAAAAACCCAAGTCTCTAAAGATCATACAATGGTTGGTGACCATGTAGAGCAAGCCGAAATCATATGATGACCATCCGAGATGAACTTTTGAATTCACGTTTGGTCATCATATTTTCCTTCATGTGTCACATAGATTGGGGAAATGTGATATTACAAAATAGGGAAATCTAGCGCCTAGGCTTATAGGGACATTTGAGATGGTGATAAGGGTCGATCTAGGGGCACATCTTTTATCCCATTCAAAGAACTAAAATTTCATAAAAGATGCGTTCTACATTTTTCGTATATGGAGATATCATCCAGAACCTTCCCATATGATAGATGTAGTAGATGTTGATATTTTTGGAGATGCATCATTTGAGGAGAATCTGATAAGATTTATGGTTCGTAGTGAGAAATATATTCTAGTTAGAACTATACTATTGGTTCATGTTTTGTGTCAATATAGGTGAGTTTAGGAGGATTTCTAGGATAGGAAGTCTGATATGTTAGCATAGTGTTCATATTTGTTCACGGATACATCACATTTATTCTTGGAGAGGCTTAGGTATGAGTTGTTACATGGTGGGGAGGTCGTAATATCCCATCATTTCAAAGTATGTCTCTCTTTGGGTTTTTTGATAAATTTTAATTCAGGTTTGTTTTGTATCATCATTAAACCTTGGTGTTCATGTTTGGTTATAGATACATATATTTTGAATAAATACTATCGTAGGTTGCAAAGAAACCTTATTAAACTAGAGAGAATCTACATGGAGAGATTTTTCAGGGAATATAACTTAAAGTCTAGATATGTTTATTTATATAAATTAATGGAGTCTAGATAAATGGGTTAACTATTTCATGGGTTATTGTTATGTTGATAAGTTTTAAAGGTGTTTTGAGTAATTTATAAGGACAATGGGTTGAAAAACTATATATATAACACTTACACATCATGTAAATGGATTATAAATCGTGTAAATTAATGGTACATCATGTAATGTTCAGATGTTTTAATAAAATTATTTGAGGAGATCGGGTTTTTACAATACTATATCCAAAAATATTTTCATGAATTGAAACTATATTACACAACATTTCATTCCCTGACATGTTGTTTTAAAGTATTCTATGTAGTTTAATATTTATTATAATTCACTAAAACCTTCTCCTCTCCATACTAGGGTGCCTTTCTAGAAATTTTGGAGTGCCAACCTTACTTCCTAATATCATGATAACCCCTTAATGCCATAGTAAGTGGTTTTGGTCCAATTTTTACTTCTATAAATTGGTACTCTAGCTTTTGTGGAGAAATACATTGACTGTGTGAATTTTTTGTTTGGATATTGATTAGTTTTGATCTAGAAACCTCATTACGATCATCCAAACCTTCTTCCTCATGAGAGTTTCCCATTGGAAGCTTGTTTGGATCATCTGTTAAAGGTAGGGGTCTAAATTTTAACACTTGAGCTTGAAAATTTCCAATTATATTCTATATTTTGATAGTAAAAACGTAATGTGCACCAAAAATAGTTAAATAATGACTGGTTTTATTCCTTGGAGTACTTTAATTTTAAATGGATTTTAACTTAACATATGGATACTCATTGGGTGTGTGAACAATGAAGACAATTAAACTGTCTAATGGAATAAAATCTATTTATCATCACATGAGACCATATGTGATTTCATGATAGGGAATCTCTATGTAGTGGATTATTTCTTATTGTTCTGACTATTAGACAAATGTGATATAAATGAAAGTGGTATATGAAAGATAAATAGTTTTTCACATAATTAACCATTGATATTTAGGACCTGATACTATGATATCCATGTTGTATGATAGAACTTGTGTTCTATGCTGAAATGAATATTTATTGTGATTTTCCATAGCATGTAAACACTTATATGTTGTATACTGATGTTGAGAGGGCTTATCCAATTACTATATTGTAATGCTTATAGTGAGTGGGATATGTCCAGTCCCATGCTGTAATGCTTATAGGGCTTTGAATCGGATCTTGTATTGATTATAAGGTTTTGAAATTAATTGTAATGACTATACCATGGTTATATGGTTGTGGTTAGAATTTCTTCAATACATGATCCATTAAATTCTATCATGGTACCATTTTTTCCATGGTTATATGGTTATGGTTTGCATGGTTTTAATACATTATTAGAGATATTCCAGAATAGAGCCGAAGAAGGTTTTCGGAGGATTTTATTAATTGTTGAATTAATTAATACACTTTTTTATCAATTTATTTCATACACTTCTTATCAGAATTGTTTGTTTAGACATAGTTGTGTTTATCTACTATGTTACACTGACACACTTTTTGGTCCACAATTTGGTACCTGAGAAAATTATATGAATTTAGGTTTGGACAAGGTAAAATGACATTGTTTTTTATTGTTTTCCTTCTAGATTGGAATTATTTTGGAGGTGGGACTGACATGGGGTTTAGGACTGAGGACTTTTGAGTCGTTATTGAGTCTACTAGTCTTCTTATTGTATTATTTGTCGCATAACCTTTAGTTACATTCCAACAAATCATTTCATTATTCATATTATTATTTATTTATTATTCAATTTTGTTTTACTTATGATTTTATCTTTGTTAATAAAATGATTTGTTTTATTTTTAAGTATTATTTCTGCTACGAAGACACTTCCTACCAAGGGTTATAATATCTCCACAATACATTTCACAACCACACTACTAGTCAGCATCCTATGGAATATGGTTTGGTGCTCTTCAGGTAATGTAACCAACCCTTTTTTTCCATGTGAGAGAGAGATGGATTGGGGGATGTTACACTTATAGTATCCTCACCATACAAAATCTTATCCTTGAGATACACTCATGAGTATCACAAATCTTCAATTGATAATCCAAACACATGCATCCCACTTGTCATGGTAATGATAACATAACACTCCAGACCCACTCTACCACTTAAACCCTTACCTTTTTGTACACTTTATCACCGAGCTATTTCATCCAAAAAAACCATGAGGCCCCACTCTCTTGGGTGGTAAAAAATCCAAGAATTTTTGGTGGTATACTATTCTGATCACATCCTAAGTACACACAAACTAGTCATCCACCCATCCTGATTATCAAAACACATCGTGTCAATCCTGAGACAATTAAAAAACGGATGCCTTACCTTATCATTAATAACAAAAATCTCTTCAAGAATTAAAATTCTCCTAGGGAAATATACTCCACCATCCTTCTTCCCGACAAACACAACCAATCACCATGAACACTGATTATAATAAATCCACCCATATCCCAACAAATGATACATGAACTTTCGTATCCAACAACTCCCAACCGTATCATGGATTCTAACATCCTAGTAGAATAAAAATTATAAAACCACCCCTAACATGGGTCCATTATGATCTTATCTTCAAATTTATTTTAAAATGCTTAAAAAAGAGTCAAACACTCAACACAACCTTGGTGTACTCCCCACTTCAATATTTACAAATAAAATGCAACCCATTCCTGAAAAAATTAGTTAAAAAACCAAAACAAAATATTATTATCATTTCCAAAATAAGCCTTATGAGTATCCATCATTTTACACATCGGCTTGGACACTCCATCTTTCAAATAGATGCTCCATCCAAAAATTGAAAAAAGTGTGTTCCATCCCCATGGCCATGCCTCGTGTGATTTTGAACCCACTAAATCAAATCCCACCTATAATAGTAATCCATACCTCTTCCGAATAACCTTCCTCAAGAATTATTAGTTTTGTTTGTTGACACTTAATTAAGTAACAAAATTCCTATTTCTTGATCACCAATGACATGCCATGATCATCCAGAAACACAATAAGGTCTATCCCTGGCCCATAATGTGATTCTATGAGTTGAAACAAAATTCTCCAACACAATTCACCATTCCCTCACTTGAGAATTTTCATTTAATAAAATAAAACCAAAAATGGATCACACTATTTCTTCTCACGAATGAAACAACCACTTTGACACCAACCAAAACCTCATATAGATTATCCTCTGAAATTATCAGAGGAAATCTGATTATATTCAATTAAGATTCACACTAAAATTCAGTGTCATCAATATTGTATAAATACTTCTCCTCAACACCAATGAAATTTCTTACCTATGGTTCCCTCATCCATAAGTAACAGTAATCTCACTACGACAATAGTGTCATCATCATTAATCTGGTAGATAGAGTTCCCAAAATAATAACCCATATCTTGTCCTTCACGAAATATAATGACAAGATTTGGTCATCCAACTCATATACAATTGCTATGTGTGAACCATTAAAATCCAGCCAATCTTGATTTTTAGAAATATTATCACCAACATTCACCAATATCCAACCCATAATGGGGGTCATGAAAACCCCTAGATAATGGTTCCATCCCCACCATATGGATTTAACCACAACACTCTTAAATAATAGCCTAATCAAGTTCCATAACTAGAAACAGATATTCCTCCTTCCAAGCATCACTCATCAATAAAACCACTGATAGTTATACTAAGGGAAAATATTGGATCAATTATTCAGTGGTATCCTAATCCATCCACAAACATCGTCCCTCACTGTTGGGACCTTACAAAACCAACACAAAATCTTCATGTTTTCCATCTTGGAATCATATTCCAATTTTATTTCATCTTTTTCCAAGAAGAACTGAAAATAAAAACCTTCTCGGTATCATGACTCACTTCCAAGAAGTCATGACATAATTATCATTATGTAATTACTACCATCACACCACTTGAGTGTTTCCAATACCTAAATAATCTTCAGTTTAACCCCAAAAATCTCATATATCAGTCTAATATAAATAATCTAAATTCATAATAGCTTAATTCCATTGAAAGAAAATTATTTCTCACTCGTTCACCACATGATATTATCAAACCCCAAGGGTAACTTGTAATGATGTAACCATCTTAAAAAACTTGTATCATCGCCCATGAGTTGAGAATTAATAATCTTGGGATCATTCTCTGAAATAATAAATAGAACTTACTCCCAAAATGCCACTTTAACTAACCAGAGGCATACTAGATGCTATCCTATTAAAATTAATGGATGGTTCCTTACACATATCAAGGCTAAGAATATGATCACCCATTACTCATAACACCATTCTATGAAACCAAATCATTTACAACTACAACCATCTTGTAAAAAAATAACATATCCAACTCATAGGGTTAATAATTTGAATGATCCTTTCCTTAAAAACTATCCTAGATACAAGTAAATATAATTATGGGTTCTTAACCATGAATACTCCAAAAATATGCAACACAGAACATGCACTGATCACATAATCCAAAGCATCAACCCATGCCTTACATATCCAAAGGAATTCAAACGAACTAGTTAACCCTCTAATGGGTTACCCTCATTTTCCACTATAAAAAGAAACACTAGAAATCCTAATTCTTGTATGAATGGTTATAGGTTCCTCCCACTATGTCCATCAACAAAGGCTTCAAAAAAGCCTTAACTCATAGAAGGAAACTTGCTTCCATCCCAAGGTAACATGACATCTAGCATGACAAACACCCAAATCAGTGTTCCCATATACAAAACTGAGATTAATATACCCTACCCAGTCTCATGATAGAAAAAAACCACAAGGTCATGACTAGTTTCCAGTTCTCATAAAAACTTCACAAGCCCAAAAATTCGTAGTTAAAATCAAATTCTTAACAAATTCAACATCTATTGTGTTGTACATTTCTCATCATGAAGGTTTTCAAAAACTGGGATCTCTCACTAGACCCATCTACCCTTACCAAGGTCAATACTATATATACCCAGGCTTCACTACCCCCATAGAGGTTTCCTCAACACATATAATTGTAATCTTGAAACATAGGAACTCTTAGTAACCCCACTAACCATTCATAATGTCAATATAATAACAAAAGGCATTTGAGTAACCTCATTCATTTAAGGTTCATCACTTAATAAATTTACATAGTTAAGCCTTATAAATTCACAGGGTTCACATTCCAAAATTATCATCAATTATAAGCTATATGTTTCAAGCCTTTCCATTATTTTTCAAGATTTAAAATTTCAATTGATTTTCATTTCTTTGGATACTCACTATGGGGATAGTTAGATTGAATTCCAGTCACAATTAATGGTGGAAAGTACCTGATAATTAACTTAATAGGAATATATTTAACCAAAACATAATTTCAAATCCATTCAATTATAAATTTATACCGAGGAATATTTTTTCGAATTTTCCAATTAAGATTCCACCATATCCTTATATAGAAGAACACGATATATGAATCTAGTGACAATTTAAATAATTGTCCTCCTTTTTTACTTGTAAATAGTCATAAACTACAGGAATATATAAAATAGATAAATAAAATCATATTCTAATATAAACCTTGAGTAACAAATTTTTTTCCAAATGTAACATACAGATGATATAAAAATCCAATTTAACTATAAAATTTTATTACCCATTTACTAAAAATTCAATTTTAAAATAATGTTTTAGGTAATAACTGCTTTGGTTTTTTAGGAATGTTTTGATTTGGTAGTTTTAAACCTTTTACTTTGATCATGGTTCCAAAGTCACTTGAGTTTTAAACAGGATATAAATATCATATCTATTCATTATATATGTATTTATAGTAATCCATTAAATTTAGAGATATAAAATGGATTATATCATTAATGGAGACAACATACCATATGTATGCATGAGTACAATTTCCGTTTTCTCAACAATAGGAACAAAAGGATGGTAAATTTTATTTCACATTTACAGAGTTATTTTTATTTCCTATATATCACATATTTTTAAAAAATTAATCATTATTACTTTACATGTAAAACTTAAGTTAAAAATGAATCACATTTATTTATGAGGCTATAGTTTTCCATACACACGAGTGATGTTTTCATATTCCCATTTAATGGAATGTAAGAGGGTTCATGCGATATTATAATTATTGAACTATAATTTTTTCATTAATATTATAAAAATATATTAAATCAATCATTATATGCAGATGTTATAGGAGGTGAGAGAAAATTAATTACATCGTTTTGTGAGGAGGTATTTCACTGTACACACGATCGATGGTTTCATTTACCACTTGATAGAATATGTGATTGATGTAGGTCATTACATTAAAATAATAACAACACATTATATTTTATAAAGTTATTTTATCATATCATAATATTTTTATATTATTTTAATGGGTAAGAATAATAAATAAATTGAAAACACATAGTTAAGGATGATACCTCTTCTTTAGAGAACCCCTTTAGGTTAACACATAAAGCCCTTAAAGAAGGGAAACACAATAAAAATAAGGATTTGTGGATCTGAAGATGAAATTAAAAAATATATTATTGTAGTTATTTTCTACACCAGAGGGGTTTTTATATGTGATAACGATAGGAGGGGGGGTTCTATTTTATAAGTGGGGGGATGACACACATGTAATTTTTTAAAAGAAAATGTTTACAACATTTTAAAACTGAAAAGGCCCAAAAAATAGTTTATTATTAAACCTTATATTATATAATTTTTAAATTTGTTTAAAAATTTTATTTTGATACGTATTTAGTTAATTTCAACCCTTATTTTTTTATTTTATCTATTGGTAAACCCGTCTTAACCTAGTCATGATAATTTTTTTTTGTTTTTATAATTCATTTTTACCAAAAAATAATTTAAACATATTATATAATATTAATTATTCTTATTTAAAATATGAATTCCATTATTTATAATTTCGTTTAGATAAGTGGAAAATTTAAATTTAATGTTAAACCAACTGATGAATTAAAAAAATAGTTTTTCTAAGAGAAAATGAAAAATAGTATAATATGTTTTAATATAAAACTTATATATGAATTTTATTTTAATGAAAAAAGTTTGTTTTATAATAAAATAATTGAAATAATTATTCTTTTAAAACGTCATTAAATAATATTTATATTTTCAAATTCATTAAACGAAAGGGATGGTTTTTAATTAAAACCATTATTTTTAGCTATTCACTAAAAACATAATCTTTTCGAGAAATTGACAAAAATTCACCCTATGAAAATTTTAAAATTTTTATTAAAAAATTAATGTTTATATTTCCATATATATTTTCTAAAATTTATAAAAATTAATTTTATCATTTGTTCAAAGAATGAAATATAAATATTTTTTTGATAAAAACATTTCATAAATTTTAAAAGTATTACACAACCTAGATTATTACCATGAATCAAAAGTCCCCCTATCAAACCATCCACAACTGGATTAACCCAAACACCTCTTCAAAAAACAAATCTAAAAAAACTTTTGAAAATGAATTATACAATAAAAATGGATGCAAATTCTAGAAGGATTAAAAGAGGATGACTTAGATTGAACTATATCCCCCAAAATAGAATCACATAAGTGATCTTTTCTTCCAATGATAAGGACCCTTTGCTTCATCCCTTGGCTCATCCTTCCTTTTTTTATAACTCATCGGTTCACCCTTATTCCCATCTGATGAAACCAATTCATGACCCATCATGGGTTTTTAGATTGGTCATATTCCCATTAAATAGACTCTTCGACAACCTTTAAAAAATACACCAGGTTAGTAATAAGTATAACTACCCAAAAATTTGGGAAAAATATTTCTTATGAAGAAATGATCTTTCTCAAAATCACTGATAACCATCTATCGGGAGAAGATAATCAACTAAAAGAAGTATAAGGACCCATTATAAACATAACATAAATTAGAAAATAATAACATTATTTAAATATTATATCTCAAAATAGTTTTTCTATCCAATTATCGAAATGTTTAGTGTCTTAGAGCTTTACTTGAAAACTTTTATACATAATCATGATCATATAGAGCCTTTTAAGACATGTCACATGATGCAATAATATTTATAATATAATGATTGAAAAAATAATAAAGGTTTAAGCCCGGGTTATCATAAAGGGAAAAGGTATATCTTAAAGTATTAGATCATAAAATTGAAATTAAATAATATGAATACAAAAATTTCTTGATAAAAGAGTGTAAACTACATATCATAATCATAAAACATGAAGGATAAACATAATACCAAAAAATATAATTAAGGAATCATGAAATACATTACATGGATTAAACACATATAATTAACAATATAACATGTTATAATCCTATAAAATGGTGTAAGACCTAAAAATTCATTATTTTGGACGAATGTCCTTTCATGGAAATGAAATTCATCTTGTAAAATTGGAATTACTAGATAAAAATCTTCAAAATGTGTTATTAATTTATAATCATACTAATTTGGGACATCCATAAGCATAGGAAAACATGTAAGAGAAACCCCATTCTTCCCATTTGTATGTGAACAATTTTATTATATTCACACATAAAAATGTGAGTAAACCCATCATGACCAGGAATTTATGAACAAAAGCATTTTTACAATTCCTGAAAATCTCATGAGATATAAGCTTATACAAATGCATTTGAGGGTGATATAGGACCACACCCACCATCATCTATACATATTTAATCTATTTAAAATCAATCATCACCATAACTTAAATAACACATGAATAAATAAGGTGTTTATTAAAAATTCTAAAAAATATCACATAACGTGAAATTAAATGATCCTAGATTATGAAAAATCGGATTTTCTAAAAGTAATAATATAATAAAATTATATGGAGAGTGATAAAATATCACTTCATGAAAGAAAAACCATGAAAAAAACAGTAAAAATATAAAACTTTTAAAAAAACATTTAACAATATCAATATACAAATTTTCAAAAAAAATTATTTCAAGGGAAATATAATAATTTTTAAAATATTCATAAATTTTTTCTAAATAAATAATCCTTAAAAATAACCAAATTTTATAAAAACGATAAGTGTAAATCTTTTAGAATCATTTAATTTCAAAAGAGTTTTTAATAACTGAAACTTGATTCGACATAATGTTATAAAAAATAGAAGTGGAAATAAATTTGAAAAAATTTACTTAGAAAATTATTATTTAATAATAGAACATTGAAAAATACATAAAGGTTATGAAAAAAAATATTTAGTGGATAATGCTACTTTTTATTATGAAAGGATGGAAAACCATTTTTACATTTTGGAAAACCACATCATTAAAAAGGATAAAGTCTCCTTTTATTTAAAATTAAATAATCATAATATTAGTATTATTAGAGATAAAAATAGTTAATTTTTCCACATAGTAATATATAACATTTTGGGAACGTAAAAATATGGACATGGAAGAAAAATAAACTAAACAAAATGGGAATTATTCTAAACAAAAATATATTTTAATGAAATATTAAAACCATCAAGGAAGAAGAATTTAGTGTAAAATTATATTTCTCTTAAAATGAATGTAGGAATACATTATAAAATCCTAATAGGTTATAATAAATTAACAATGAAATATAATGGATTAAGAGGAGTGATTATGACCCATGGAAGATAATTACGTCATGAAAACCCCTTATGTCTATAGTGATTTTTGAATAAAAAGTATCTGGAAGCTTGAAAATAACATGTTTTAGTGAATCCCATGTAAAAAATCATTTAGTATTTATAAATATTCAAGTGATTAGTAAAAAAACCATATAAAAAATAAATTGGTTCAAAACATTTAAACATGTCTCATTGAAAATAAGTTGAGATAAAAACCCATACAACCTCTGTATCTTTGGAATAAAAATCCTAAAAGAGAATTAACATGAATAAAATTTTTTCTAATAATGAAATATAATTAAATACTAATAATAATTTTAAATTGGGTGGTATTTAAACCATAAAAATTGAAAATGGTGTTTGATATAAACATGTATCAAGATACTCAAATTTTAGACAAATAATCCCTTACCTTGTTTCCCTGCTCAATTGGATGTGATCTAAAATCTAGTAAAAAAATAACTATATTAATATAATATATTATAACCATATTAATACACTAATATATTTTTAATTTTAATTTATTTTAATTATCTATGTAAATATTAGTTATTTATTTTATACTCTCACACATTCGGTGTTTACAATTTTTATCATTTGTAATTGTTTCATCGAAATAGTGTATGTTTTTATTCATATTACAAAGTTAATCATTCAAATATAATTATTATTTATGTAATTTATGACTAATAATTACTTATGAATTATAAATTTCCATTCATGGGTACTTCAGTCTTATCCTAGAAGGCCAAATCTGAAAAAAATATTTTTTCAGTTATTTTCAACCTACGAAGGGTGTTTCCTTAGTTAATGTGTTAAATATTGATGTCTACTTTATATAATAAAAAAATAATTAAATAAAATTTTAAATCATAATATATAAGAAATTATTTTTTTCATCATCATCTATGGTATAATTTTATAGCATTGTTCAACTAGGTGGTAAAACAAACCCAATCATGAACAAACTTTGACTTGATTGGTGAGTATGGTTAATGAGGTGTTTATTTTGAAATAATATGAGTATAAAAGGAAAATAATTATATTTTTTATTTAATTATCATGGTGAAATATATTTTATGATTTTTGGATAAAAAATTAAAAACTAAAAAAACGATTCATCATGGAGGCGATAGTCCGTACAACATATGATTAGCATTTCCATTATTCAAACAATGATAGGGATGAAGGTGGATAATAAGTGTTTAGTTAAGAGTCATAAATAAATTATATAAATAGTATTTCTTCATAAATACCATAATTAAGACCATCCCTGAGGAGTGGTGACAAAAAACTAAAAGTTTCACATCCTGGAGGTAGTAATCTGCACACACACACAATCAATGAATTTTTTTTCTTAGGGGATGAAAAAGAATAAATAATGGTTTTACCATCATTATAATAAAGTATTAATATAATAAATAAAATAAATATAATAATGATTATAATTTTTTTAATTATACTATTTTTATGTTTTGATTTTAAAGAGTATAGTATGAAATAATTGTTTATAATTATGTGATACCTACGTTGAGACAATGAAATACCTCTTGATGAAGGTATTAGGTTTGAGGGACTTTGGATAATTTATTGAGAACAGGGTAAGAATAACATGTATAAGAATTCAAGGAGAGGAAGTTTGTGCATGATTTCACAGAAATTTTTAAATATTATGGGATTATTGTAATTGTGGAAGTGATCCAACTTTTATATGTGTGGAAGAGAGACTTTTACATGGAAAAGAATGGTAGGTAAGTGGGAAGACTGGAAAGGCATAATTTTTTGGGGAGTTAAGTGAGAGAAGGTTTTTAAGAAATATAGTTAAGAATTTAAAACAAATTTTTTTTCTATATAGTCTAAATTTTATGTTAATTTATGAAATTTTTTATCTGCCTTTTATTAGTTATTTATACATTTATTACTATTAATTAAATTTGATTCATGTTAATTTTTTTATTAGTAAAAAATTAAGTATATATTAATTAAAAACTATATATGTTATAAATCTGAATTTGGGAACCATTTATCCAAATTGAATTCAAAATAGGATGAAAATAAATTTTAAATTAATATATATAATGTTATAAAAAACTAGTTATTATAGAAACAAGTTTATTTATTCATTATGTTTCTTTTAATATTATTTAGTATTGAACACCAATTAAATGATTCATAATATAATTAATTATGTGGTTAAAAATAATATTATATTAATTATATTAATTATTTTTATTTAATTGATTATATAGGAATTCCATGATATTAATAAAATAATAATTTTAGAACAATAGTTTAACCATTATCATAGTAATTAAAATTAGTCATAACAATATATATTTTATTCAAAAAAATTAAATTTTCCATATTAAATAATATTAAAATTTCAATTTTAAGGATATGAAGCATTTTATCCTATTAACATTAAATTTATAGTGTAATTAATTTTAGCATTTGCGTACTAAACATGTAAAAACCCATTTTTGAAGAAGTTTATATGCAAGGAAGAAAATTATGATTTTGAAAGAATTATCAATTCCATTTGTTATAATGAATTTGAATAAATTATTATATTTCAAGGATTATTTATTTAATCATAAATTAAATAAAAAATCATCGTTTCATTATGTTATCATTATTCAAGAAAAATATTTGAAAAACAGTTTTCATTAAAATGCTACATAAATTTTCAAAATTATGAGCATGGGTTTATAAATTCATTATAGTATTTTAAAACGATTTTTTATACTGAATAATACAATATTTTATAGTAAATGTTTTCATAAGTTTTCATGAACTCAAAAAATATTTTCCATTAATAAAATAGTTATTTATTTCCCATTCACCTCAAAATCGATTATTTTAGAAACATATCAAAAATATATCCTAAACTAATTTTTTTATGAGAAATCAAAAACAATTTTTAATTTGTTAAATTAATTTCTAAAATTAATAAATATATTTTTGGTGTTGAAATATGCATGTCATAGGATTATTCGAGAAGGACATGACCGATTCGAAGGAAATCTGAGTAGAAATGCCCCAAAATCAATCTAAATGGTCTTTTTTCGGAATTACAACACCTTCACGAATGGTCAAATCTTGAGAAATTACCTTAGAAAAACATCCCTAGGAGAGGGCATTAAGTTTGGATACTAACTCTCCATGAAACGCCATCTATATTCATAGATCACTTCATGACAACATGAAGTGTCGATAGTGCCTAGGTGAGTCTAAAGAAAATGAGACCATTTTCATACCCCCAAGTCCTTCCTAAAATATCTCCAACATTCAATAAACATTCTACCAATAAATAACCCTTCATTCTGCTATTTTTGGTTGTATTACCCAACCTTTCAGCAATCAAATTTCTCCCAATTCATAAACCTCTTGACCATTGTGAACCAATGCGATATAGATCATCCAAGGCATCCAAGCTTCATGAAACCCACTTCAATGTGTTCTTGGGAGCCTCCACTCCATGTGGATATGCCTTTAATGAAGTTATATGCCATTTATGAAATAATAAGGCCCCATAAGAAAATTGTGCCTTCATGAAGCATTCATCCTTCACGAAGCACTCTCGTCTGAAGACATGAGTTCACTCTTAGGTAGGGGCACACTCATTAGTGAATCATACCCTATCACGAATCCCCTGACCTTAATTATGTAGCGAGCTTCACGAAGCCCCTATATATGAGGCCTTATGATTTAAAACCCCCTCTCATGGGCCTCTCCATTGTTCCTCCCTTCTACTGATCAGGTTTCACAAAGGATTAACTCATTGGACCCCCACACTGATCCAGGACTGGTCCAGCGGCACATCGAGTCCCCGTGTGACCTATACCAGCCATTCTTTTGTTAAACCTCTCCACATTGAGTTTGGATTATAATTACCACCTACATTTTAATTATTATAATAGGTACATTAATTCTTTTTTCTTCTCAATATAGGCACACTAACATAGAACTGGTGATTGGCCACTCCTCCCATTATTTAAACCAAAAAATGCCAAATCAAGGCCCCTCCAATGGGAACATGATCTATGTTCATGTAATACAAATGGTTATGGAGATATCCTACCAACGTCTATGTTGAAAGAAGTCAAAATGATGAGTCCCAAATGATAGTTTTATGACATTAAAATACATGACATCATCCTCATCACATGTTGTTAAACAGTGACCTTACCCTATGTGATTAGCACCAAACACTCTCTATACGAGTGCCTTGAGATGAACTCCAATAAGATTTATTATGTTCCAACCACATGTAATGATATACTCAATGGGAAGCTTCCACGTGTAAGCCCCCCACCCCACCCACATTGTAGAGACCCGAAGCTTAACTTACATGGATATTACATTACATTAGAGAAATACTTAATACATAACAAAAACAGACACACAAGAACTGTAATAGTTTAGTGTCTTTGGAAACATGGAACGTAATCTTCTAATCATGGTGAAAGATCTTCAACATCTCCCATAAAGATCTTCCCCCTTTTTTTTCTTACCTAAAACCTTTCTTTATATCCTGCGGAAAAGAAAATATAAAAAGGGTGAGCTCAAATGCTTAGTAAGGGTAAGAATGGATAAAATAAATGATACCATAAACATTTGAACTTAAAAACATGAACATAATGCTTAAACATAAAAAATTGAGAAATGACATAAAACATGGAAGTACGCAAGGCATAGATCATAATGAAACATTATGAATGATGAAATAGCATGGGAATAAAACATGTAATTGTGGCAACAATTAATCTCATGATATGATTTACATAGTAGACAAGGAATCACTGCCAAGACCATCTTAGTGGACAAAGTCCCTTTCTGATCGAGTTTACTCCTCATTCCAGTCCTGTATTACTGAACCGGTTTAACATGTCGTTCCAGCCATGTCTATCTCATGAGATATAAATCATTACCCAATGCATTGGAGGGAGATATAGGTCCCTCCCATCTCATTGTGAAATCATTCTTACTTGTGCCACAAAATAAACTTAAAACATTCATCATAACCCAAAGAATAAAATGGGTTTCATAAACATCATCCCATCATTTCATAATCCATATAAAAAATGGATATAATTTCATAATAAGAAAAGTGAAACCATGTAAATAAAAGATACATTATACTTAAAACATACACATATGAAATAATTTCATTTTAGATGGAAAATGGTTTTGATAAAATACTTGAAATGAATTCTTGAGGAAAATATCCTTTCTTCTTTAAAATCATTTTCTTTCCACAAAATGTCATGAATTTTTAAAAGAAAATGATTTTCATGAAAATAGTCAGGAAATATTTTTGTGTAATCTTCATGAAAATATAGCTTTATAAAACCGTAAAAATCCTTTCATCCCCTATAAGTTAAAAAAACATTATTCTCATACTTTTGTTGGAAAAGTCAAAAAGTACCTCGTACGAAAAATGACAAAATATTCCTTTCATATCATTTACTAAATACTCAACAAAGGGTAAAATTAGATTTAAACAATTGTAGGTGGATGGAAATAATATTACATATTTAGGAAACATGGATGTAGATGATAGAATACACCCCTGTAATTTTTGAAGTATAAACAATCTCGGATAAAAATGAGATTGTGATATTTTCCCTTACCTTAAGTCCGATATGCTTCGTAAGTGTCCGAACCTCTAGTATATGATTTAAATAATGTCATTTACTAATTCCAGAATCATACTCATTGTTATGATATCATATATAGTTCACTTATGGCTTTATATTACCCGTTCTTTTGTAAATTCCATGATAAAGAGCGTTTTGGGTAAAATCGTTTCATTTGTCGTCCGTGTTTTGACTTATAATTATTCATATGATTACTTAGATCATGATTACTTAATTCCATAATATAAAACATTATTTATATATAATATATATTCAGAATATATATATATATAATAGATCAGTAAATGGAAACAAATACACCGTTCATGGAGATGGTAGACCGTACGTACGCATGAACGATGTTTTCTATTCCTTATTGAGTTGAATGGAATTAAGTAGATGAAATACATACATATACACATAAATACAGTATCATTATCATGTCATATATTTCATTATTACTTATTATATATACTTTATAATCATTCATGAATGGTTAACGTGGAGAATGAATCTCATCGCGTCGTGGAGACGGTAGTCCGTACGTACGCACGAGCGATGATATCGTTCTCATGATCGTGGAATTGTATTGGAGTGTATATATACTATTTCAGAATCAATATCACTTTAAAATAATCATATATAGTTATTATGTACACCATTATACCCATCCATGTAAGGTGGTGGTGGAAAATAGATTACACCATGGCGTGGAGACGGTATTCCGTACGTACGCACGCGCGGTGATTTCATTTTCCGTAGGATGGATAGATGGTGAAATAAGGTTGTTTCATACTTATAATAACATATCAGTATATGAGTGATACTTATGTTATTACTTCATAATGAAACAACCTAATAAGAAGAAGTGGAAGAAGAAATAAAGATGAAAGAATCGGTAACGGACATTACCTCTTCTTTGAAGAGCCTCTTTGAGTCTTCCTCTTAGGGCACTAAAATTGGTCTTTGAAGAAAACCAGGACCTCTAGGATGTTTCTAGAGAAGTTGAGAAGATAATTTTTCAGGGGTTGTCCGAGCTGGAAGGCTAAAAGTGGTGTGAGGAAGAGAGGGAGGAGGTGCCTTTTTATAAGGGAGAAGAGGGGCACCTTGGGAATAACTAAAAATATTATTTTATTATAAAGCCAAATTCGGTTTTAAATAGCTACAAATTGATTTATTTCGAAGCTAAGGTGGGGATGGGTTGAAATACTCTCATCAAATAGAATTTAGACAAGTTTAGGTCATTATGTTAACCTTATCTTTTAGTTTTAACTCTTAGTTAATTAGATTGACATATACCATGTCACTTTGTATTTTTGTATTATATAGATAATAAACTTACCATATACATCCAAGCGACCCCAAAGTGGTCCATTAATGATTCAACTATCATGATATAAGTATCTTGGCCGAACCTTAGATTTTTAAGAATAAAATAACAATCAATAATATAATATGTTTTTAAAAACTGTTTTATGTCAATTTTGACACTATATAGTAATTGATTTTTGTGAAAATCATAACAGAACTATTATTTCGAAAAAAGTTAATTAAATAAATACTAACATGTCCTATTAACCAATAAAATTATTGTAATTAATAAAAAGTTTCAAATTACATTTATTTGGATATTTATAACATCATTTATGTCAATATTTCATTAATAATATAATTACTGCATCATCTTTGTGTCACAAATAAATTAAATTATTTAATGTCTAAAAATTACAAATAAAATATCATTATGTAGGAAATATTTTTATATTTCTAATTAATATTTATAGTCGAATTTATCTTATGTATAACCCTATATTAAAAATGATTTTCTTATAAAATGTTGATTTTAACTATTTTAAGCCTTCTTTAAATAAATTAATAATAAAATTCCTAATCTAATCCAAGTGGGCCTAAATGGTCATATTTTATTCCTAAGGTTGTTTTTGGTCGAATTACACTTATCAAATAGAATTATGACATGTTTTAGGGTAATAATAATATCATTTTTACCCTTAATTACCCTATTTACTTTTAATCGTGGTAAAAAAAGTTAAAAGTTACTATTCACCAAAAATTATTTTCATCTCATTGAACCAAATTTTACTTACTGACATCAACCATGTCTCTGGGATTTTTGAAATCCCACTCACAGAAATGGTAAAATTATGTTTTATGAAAAATTCATTTTTTTAACTGCCACTTAGTGGTTTCACTATTCATCAAAAAATGAAAATTTCCAAAAAATACCAAAAATTAGGCCTAATCTATATTTGATATTATGAATTAAAAAATGATGTCTATTTTACCAAATTCAAAACATATCAGTTGCATTAATTAATTTAAAAATTAAATCCCATCTTCAAAACAAATAGCGTGTTTTTAAGAGATGATAACTATCAAAAGATTGACACTTGTTTATGTTTGGTTTAAATGTGAAATTGAATCCAATGACCAGCATTGTATTAAATTGTAGAAATATATTCTAAATATATTTTAAAACCACTCAAATTAATAATTTATCACTATTAATTATTTCGATTGAAAAAGTTGTTTTTAATTACAATTTAGTATTTTTCACTATTCATCAAAATATGAAAGTTATCCGAAAAGTACCAAAATTTCTCCCTAAGCTAATTTCGATATTCTGAATCCAAAAATGAAGTCCATTTTGAAAAATAAAATTTCAAAAATTTCAAAAAGTGGTTATTACTATTCATAATGGCTAGTTTTAATAATATTTTAATAGCATATCGTTGTTTAGTGAAACTCGGTATTTCGTACTACACACGCTATCGAGGAAGGTCGTTATTACGTGTAATTCAAGGCAAGTCAATGATTCATTTTGTGCAATATCCTTTTGGTGTAGTGTACAACACAAGACATTAATGAAATTAAAAAGAATATTTTTCATAAAATCTCGGGATGTTACATTCTACCCCCCTTAAAATGAATTTCGCCATCAAAATTCATCGGGGTTGTCAATGGTTTACTAATAGAAATTTTCTTTAATAGAAACCCACATCATAAAAAGGAATACCAAAACTTGGCTTTAAAAACAAAAGTATGAAACATAATGGTTACCCAAATTAACTAATCACTGGGTTTCCACATAGGAGAATATAGGTGAAAATATGGATATGGAAGAGAAATCTAACCATTATGTTCTGATAGAGAGTGGTAGAGAACATGGCTATGAAAAATCCAACAATCACAAACCCATAGATTTGTGATGATCTAAGGTACCATCTAATTCATCAGATATAAGAGGAATAGGACAAATTTTTTGGTTTTTAAGATCATTTCTCTAATGTTGATGAAATTGGAATTCAAAGAAATACTTTCGTGATTTTGGTATAGTCTCACTATTGGTCATTCTTTGGAAATTTTCCACTTCATCTCTTAAAGAAATAATGTTGAGTTTTTCATTCGTGATGTGTTAGCAGATCATGTGATAGAATGATGGGTCATTTCATCTGTCTCAAACAAAAGGATCGAAAAGTTATCGAAAATACATAAGTCCATCTATAGTGAGATTAATCATAAATGGTTCCTAAAATGGACTTATACTTCTTATATTATACTGATTAATATAATAAAACTAGTTTCTACTAAACAGGGACTTCATGTAGGCTAGTGGTAGGCGATAAAGGCCAGTCGCACTTCGGTTGTGGGTTCGATTCCCACAGCCTTGTCCGATGCGATGGGTTGTTTCCCGTCCTGCAGGTTGTCCTTTTTCTAAATCTACATTACTATAAAATCCCATCAGTAATATCGAAAAAGTTCTATCCTTAAACAATACTAGCATATGTCCAACATAATCTATTCCAATATTTAGGCTTCTCTAAAATACTTCAGTCCAAGATCATAGTATGAAGAAAATGATTACATGAAATGTTATCAACCAAGAATGTGAATACCATCATTTATCCCCCATATATATATTGTTGGTCACATTCCAATCATGTGAATACCTTAATCATGTATTATCTTGAAAAAATGAATACCCATTGAACCTTAGTGAAAACATGAATGCTGTGAAAAGTTAACTCTTTCCACATACCGAAATCCGAAAATTATATATACTCAAACCATGATATAACATTCTCCTTATATCAGACATGAGCTCATGAATAATATCAACCATTTAATTTTATCCTTATCCCTTCATTATGCGCATATCATATATTTTCCAAAAATATCTGAATAACCTTTCATGCTTACTAATAATGTTAATAATACACTTTCAGAACTTAGGAAAGACAACAATGTATCAATCCTTAGATGTTTCTTTATTCCATAGTACCATGAGATTAATTATACAACATTACACTTGATAAACATGTAATCATTCCACTACCTTCTTAAACCATTGACCGAGCTTCAACAATTCATTCATCTCACATATCATTTGTAGTCTCTTCATCATCATCAACATAAATACTACCCATACGACCGTACTGATTCTCTTCATGAGACTTTACCTTAGGGCATTGGTTTGCATAATTCCCGTACATTCCACATTTAAAACATTTAACCATTGTTGATGTCGTATCAATACCATTATCCTCGTCCATGGTGTTAACTGAACATTTTCCTTTGTACATACTGGATTTGTGTCCTTCTTTTCCACACCCAAACCATCTTCCAGTTCCCTTGAAACAATCTCCTCGATGCCTCTTCCCACATGATTTACATGAGGGAAATTGAACTTTCTTTCCTCTATGATCATCATGAAACTCCATCTTTCTCTTATTACCTGAGTTGGGAAACTTACCAAAGTTGAGATTATTGATCATATTATGAGATTTCTGATTAGGAATAATAACGATGTTTGGACTTCCAAATCCCTTTTCATTTGTTTTCTCATGAATAATATCATTCCATTGTCCTTCATATCCCCCATTATCATGAATCTTCCTGTTTACAACCATTTTCTAAAACCCAAAAAGAATAGCGTGAGAGGCAAAAATAATGCTAGGGAAAGAAACATAGTAAAGGGGGAGTAGCCTCAATATCTAACATCTTAGGTTAAATTCTAAGATCGTTACCGTAGTTCTAGGACCATATCCTATACGTATACTTATCCTTAGGGACATCCCTAGACATACCTTAGAAATATCTCTAGGGATCTCACTAATGTTTTCACATCCTAGTTTCCAAAGGTTGACTAAACCTGTCCTTTGATACCAATTGTAGAGACCCGAATCATAATTTAAATAGACATTACATTAATTTAGAGTAATACTTAATACATAACAAAAACAGACACACAAGGACCATAATAGTTAAGTGTCTTTGGAAACTTGGAACGTAATCTTCTAATCGTGGTGAAAGATCTTCAACGTCTCCCGTAAAGATCTTCCCCATTTTTTTCTTACCTAAAAACTTTCTTTATATCCTGGGGAAAAAAACATAAAAAGGGTGAGCTCAAATGCTCAGTAAGGGTAATCATGGATAAAATAAAACATACCATATACATTTGAACATAAAAACATGAACATAATGTTTAATCATGAAAAGCTTGAGCAATGACATAGAACATGGAAGTATGCAAGGCATATATCATAATGAAGCATTAATAATGATAAAATAGTATGGGAATAAAACATGTAATTATGGCAACCATTAAGCACATGATATGATTTCCATAGTAGCCAAGTCATTGTTGCCAAGACCATCTTAGTGGAAAAATTCCCTTTCTGAATCGAGTTCACTCCTCGTTCCAGTCCTGTATTACTGAACCAGATTAAATTTCTGTTCCAGCCATGTCTATATCATGAGATATAAATCTTTACCCAATGCATTAGAGGGAGATATAGGTCCCACCCATCTCATATTGAAATCATTCTTACTTGTGACACAAAATAAACTTAAAAAATTCATCATAACCCAAAGAATAAAATGGGTTTCATAAATATCATCCCATCATTTCATAATCCATATAAAACAAATGGATTTAATTTCATAATAAGAAAAGTGAAACCTTGTAAATAAAATAGACATTATAATTAAAACATACACATATGAAATAATTTAATTTTATATGGAAAATGGTTTTGATAAAACAAATGAAATGAATTCTTGAGGAAACTACCCTCTCTTCTTTAAAATCATTTTCTTTTCACAAAATGTCATGAATTTTTAAAAGAAAATGATTTTCTTGAAAATAGTCATGAAATATTTTTGAGCAAGCTTCATGAAAATATGTCTTTATAAAACCATAAAAAACCTTTCATGCCGTATAAGTTAAAAAAACATTCTTCTCATACTTTTGTCGGAAAAGTCAAAATGTAGCTCGTACGAAAAACGACAAACGATTCCTTTCATATATTTTACTAAAAAGTCACCAAAGGGTAAAATTGGTTTCAAACAATTTTAGGTGGATGTAAATAATATTACATATTTAGGAAACATGGATGTGGATGATAAAATACACCCCAGTAATTTCAAAAGTATAAAAAATCTCGGATAAAAATGAGATTGTGATATTTCCCGTACCATAAGTCTGATTTGCTTCGTAAGTGTCTGAACCTCCTGTATAATGACATAAATAATGTCATTGACTTATTCCAGAATCACACACATTGTTATGATATCATATATGGTTCACTTATGGATTTATATTACCCGTACTTTTGTAAATTCCATGTTAAAGAGCGTTTTGGGTAAAATCGTTTCATTTGTCATCCGTGTTTTGACTTGTAATTATTAATATGATTACTTAGATCATGATTACTTAATTCCAGAATATAAAACATGATTTATATATAATATATATTCAGAATATATATATATATATATAATAGATCAGTAAATGGAAAGAAATACACCGTTCATGGAGACGGTAGTCCGTACGTACTCATGAACGCTGTTTTCTTTTCCTTATTGAGTTGAATGGAATTAAGTAGATGACATACATATATATACACATAAATACCGTATCATTATTATGTCATATATTTCATGATTACTTATTATATATACTTTATAATCATTCATGAATGGTTAACGTGGAGAATGAATCTCATCGTGTCGTGGAGACGGTAGTCCGTACGTACGCACAAGCGATGATATCATTCTCATGATCATGGAATTGTATTGGAGTGTATGTATTCTATTTTAGAATAAATATCACCTTACAATAATCATTTTTAGTTATTATTTACACCATTATACCCATCCATGTAAGGTGGTGGTTGAAAGTAGATTACACCATGGCGTGGAGGCGGTATTCTGTACGTACGCACGCACGGTGATTTTGTTTTCCATAGGATGGATAGATTGTGAAATAAGGTTGTGTCATAATTATAATAACATATCAGTATATGAGTGACACTGATGTTATTACTTCATAATGAAACAACCTAAGAAGAAGAAGTGGAAGAAGAAATAAAGATGAATGAATCGGTAACGGACATTACCTCTTCTTTGAAGCAACTCTTTGAGTATTCCTCTTAGAGCACTAAAATTGGTCTTTGAAGAAGACCAGGACCTCTATGATGTTTATATGGAAGTGGAGAAGAGAATTTGGAAGGGGTTGGTCGAGCATGAAGGCTAAAAGTGGTGTGAGGAAGAGAGGGAGGAGGTTCCCTTTTATAAGGGAGGAGAGGGGAACCTTTGGAATAACTAAAAATATTATTTTATTATAAATCCAAATTAGGTTTTAAATATAAAAAATTGATTTATTTCGAAGCTAAGGTGGGTATGGGTCTAAATCCTCTCATCCAATAGAATTTAGACATGTTTAGGTCATTATGTTAACCTTATCTTTTAGTTTTAACTCTTAATTAATTAGATTGACATTTACCATGTCACTTTGTATTTTTGTATTATATAGTTAATAAACTAACCATATACATCCAAGAGACCCCCAAGTGGTCCATTAATGATACAAATATCATGATATAAGTATCTTGGACTAACCTTAGATTTTTATGAATAAATTAACAATCAATAATATAATATTTGTTTTATTAACTATTTTATGTCAATTTTGACACTATTTAGTAATTGATTTTTGTGAAAATAATAACAGAATGATTATTTCAAAAAAAGTTAATTAAATCAATAATAACATGTCCTATTAACCTATAAAATTATTTTAATTCATAAAAAGACTCAAATTAAATTTATTTGGGTATTTATAACATCAAATATGTCAATATTTCATTAATAAGATAATTAATGCATCATCTTTGTGTCATAAATAAATTAAATTATTTAATGTCTAAAAATTACAAATAAAATTTTATTATGTAGGAAATATTTTTATATTTCTAATTAATATTTATAGTAAAATTTATCTTATGTATAACCATATATTAAAAATTATTTTCTTAATAAACTTTGATTTTAACTATTTTAAACCTTCTTTAAATAAATTAATAATAAATGTCCTAATCTAATCCATGTGGGCCCAAATGGTCATATTTTATTACTAAGGTTGTTTTTGGTCGAATTAAACTTATCCAATAGAATTAGGACATGTGTTAGGGTAATAATAATATCATTTTTACCCTTAATTACCCTATTTACTTTTAACCGTGGTAAAAAAAGTAAAAAGTTACTATTCACCAAAAATTATTTTCATCTCATTGAACCACATTTTACTTATTGACATCAACCGTGTTTCTCGGATTTTTGAAATTACACTCACAGAAGCGGTAAAATTATGTTTTATGCAAAATTCATTTTTTAACTACCACTTAGTGGTTTCACTATTCATCAAAAAATGAAAATTTCCAGAAAAATACCAAAAATTAGGCCTAAACTATATTTGATATTATGAATTCAAAAATGATGTCTATTTTACCAAATTCAAAACATATCAGTTGAATTAATTAATTTGAAAATTAAATCCCGTCGTTAAAACAAATATCGTGTTTTTAAGAGATAATAACTATCAAAAGATTGACACTTATTTCTGTCTGGATTAAATGTGAAATTACATCCAATGACAAACATTGTATTAAATTGTAGAAATATATTCTAAATATATTTTAAAACCAACCAAATTAATAATTTATCACTATTAATTATTTCGATTGAAAAAGTTGTTTTTAATTACAATTTAGTAATTTTCACTATTCATCAAAATATGAAAGTTATCCGAAAAGTACCAAAATTTATACCTAATCTAATTTCGATATTCCAAATCCAAAAATGAAGTCAATTTTGAAAACTATAATTTACAAAATTTCAAAAAGTGGTTATTACTATTCATAATGGCTAGTTTTAATAATATTTTAATAGCATATCGTTGTTTAGTAAAACTCGGTATTGTGTACTACACACGCTATCGAGGAAGGTCACGATTGCGTGTAATGCAAGGCTAGTCAATGATGCGTGTTGTGCAAGCTCCTTTTGGTGTAGCGTACAAAACAAGGCATTAATGAAATTAAAAAGAATATTTTTCATAAAATCTCAGGGTGTTACACACATCGTTGCTGCTCATAACAACACCCCTGCATCCATCCACCTTTGGATGATGTGGATCATGTGGTCTTAAGATCTAATGCTTCCTCTAAATTTTCACAAGGATTATGAATCATGTGGTATTATTGTTTATTGGAAATTGTGACATCAACATGATCCAAAATATTTAAATGGGCATCCTATCAAGTATAAGATGTAATCCCCACCACAGATGAGACTCTTTCCAAGTGTAACCCCGACCATTTAGAGCCACCACTGATTTGATTCCCAACTAAATTGGATATGTAGTAAGCCTTACTAAGATCAGAACCCAATACCAAGACTCACCCCAATGTTATATAGGCCACAACCTAGTAAGATTGTAACACTCACCTAGGAAATAATGTCTCCTCCATGTCCCTTGGGAAAATTCCATGTGTAATTCCCATACCATCCCTCATTAATTATACTTTCATGAAATGAATTTCTTTACCATATTATATTAAACTTTATGGACTAGTCCCATAAAATGACCATAAATTGTGTCATCGATCTACATGGGTTTTGAAACCTGTCCTCTAAATAGGGAACATTGGATGCCCCCCAAGGGTATATCACTAAAAATAGAAAACCAAGGTCCTCCCTCCAAGGGGTGTTCTGTTTAATACCTTTATGATCCATATGAATGTAATTTCTAATCCATTCATCCTATATTTTCCTAAAAGTGAATTCTGGTTCACATCTCCAAGATCCATATCAAGGGTTCTCTGATCTATCCATTCCAAATTTTCCTCAAGGGGAGTTTTGGTTCATATATGTTGCATCTGTCTCAAGGGGAATTCTGATTTATCTATTATATATTTTACACAAGGGGAATTTTGGTTCACACATTTTGGATCTGTCTCAAAGGGAATTCTGATCCATCCATCCCATATTTTCATGAATGGGAATACTTGTTCACATCTATAAGATCCATATCAAGGGGAATTACGATTCATTCATACAAGATTTTCCTCAAGGGTCATTCTAGTTCATGCCATCTGGATTCATCTCAGGGGTCATTCTAATCCATCCAATCAAGGTATTTTCAAAGGTATGTTCCAGTTCATGTCTTCTTGATGAATCTTAAGTGGAATTCAGATCCATATATCCTATATTTTCCTCAAGGTGAGCTATAGTTTTAACTGACAGATCTGCCTCAAGGGGAACTCTATTTCATCCATCCAAGCTCCATCCCAAGTGAATTTCTGATCCAACTCCTATTTTCTCCTCCATGGGTAATTCCCTTAAAATGGTAAACCTTTCAGGTGTGAAATCATCCCTCCTAGAAACATACCCCTTAGATCCACCTCACGTGATGTTCCGATCATCCAACACAGTTTCATCTGAAGGGACGTTCTAATCTATCTCTTAGGTTTGACTCTATGGGGCGTCTGCATACCTAGGTAAGCCTTACATATATGAAATCATCCATCTTAGGGAAACACCACCCAAATCTTTCCCAATGGATTATATGATCTTACCATCATGTACCCATAAGAATATAACCCTGTACTAGTCTCCAAAAGAAATTAAACTCATGACTTGATCTATTATAAAAGATGTTCTGATTACAATGTGTTGTTTTACCTTATGTGGAAACCTTCTTGATCCCCCTCCATGTGGTATTCTGATCAGACTATTCCCATCACTAAAAGACGTTGAACTTTCATCCTTTCCCTTGGGTCTACTTTATGATACAAATGAGATGCCTGAGGTGAAATCCTTGGATGATATAATCCACAATGTTAGTTACCTCATGATTGACATAATATTCCTTGTGTTCTGCACATAATAATCTACCATGAGATACCCTTCCCATAGGAATGATATAGGTGACCAATGCTACCGTTATCCATATAATCCAGGGATGTCCACTAAGACTACTATCATGACTTAAGGTTGTTTCCCTATCATGATGGAATTAAATTGTCAAGAAACAATTAGTGTAATAAACTAGAATCCACAAGTATATGGCAATAGGAATGAGTTATAACAACATGAAATAACTCTATTTGGGAGAATCAGACTTCGAAACGAGATCCTAGGAAGAATATATGGATGGATGAACTAAAATTCCATCATCCCATTTTTACCAAGGAGAATACATCACAGTTGAATTTGTTAAAATAAACCCACCTTTGGAAAGTTGTAATGTAGGGTATAAAACAAACCAACACATGAATAATTGATCTATGGACACATGATCATGCACTAAGTAAAGTGTTGGAAATATAAATGGATAAAACTATGTGAAATAACATCTCCACAACATGCAGACTATTAGGATTTGAGAAAACATTAGATTAGTATATCCTTAGATCCAGCTATCTAGAACTGTGTACGAATAATAAAATGGTGGTCCTAACATGGAACTCACAAAAAATTGGGTTAGTAAACATTAGGTAATCCTGATACATGACATCAAAATATTTGATCCTTTTCCACTTCAGAAAATTAGACAACACTAGGGAATTGGGTTTCAATTTCCTTATGCATGTAATGATGGAAGAATCCAACTACCTTAAAGGAACCCATATATATGAAGCCAAAAAATCAATGGTCGCAGACACAAGGGTATGAGAAATGTTAATGCAGATTTCCCACATGACACCACATCTTCCACAATGACCGTTGTGACCTCATATACTGGGTTCCTATATGTCATCCCGCCCTATGAAATCATTTAGAGGAGGGTGATGGAAACCCACATACATTAGTATGAACTAGAGGGTGTCATTCTCATAAGGGACATGGATCTCTAAGACCTGAAGTCTTTAACCCCTCACCAACAATACCACCCCAAGGGTCATGCAGAGAGCAATAGTTCCCCACTCCAACAACAAATTTCTTTGGAAGTCTATCCCCAAAGAGATCATATGACTTGTTCCCCAACGCCAAGGAGGTGGTGGATTCATGAGGGACACCAGTTGTAAAAAATACATTGGAGCCAACAAGGAGAGCTCCCACGATACCTTTTAAGTTCTACAAGCGATATGTCCCTTAGTCCAAAGAGTGGGAAGACTTTACCCCTCATCCACCGGTGTCAGTCTGAACCACCTGACACAAACGTTCAGAATAGGATCAGGAGAATGATCGTTGAGGGGAATCAGCATCTACAACTCTAGGGTCTCCTTATAGAACCAATTTATTTATTATGATCTATGACACTGATGAACAAGGATTCATCTTTTTCCAATTGAGATCGAGACCCCACTGACCCCATAGGAAGGATGGGTTGACTTTATCAATAATAGGTACCCCCATTAAGGTCTAACCCATGATGATGAGATATAGTACGGAGGTCTTACCCACTCCATCTCCACGATAATAAGATTCCATACCCACACATTCAACAATAATTATGGAGGTTCCTCCCTCTTTCGTCAATGATTAAAGAGGAGGTATTCCCTAATTGACCACCTATCAGCAAGGAATCCCACCATATGCTCACTTCATCTAGCATGAAGAAAATATGCATGATCTAACCTAAAAATGTGAAGTTACTACCCATGAAGAAGAATTAAATTTACATGAAGAATTGTTGGAAGAAAGAAGGGTGAACAATATCCTCTAAAGGTTAAATCCTAGGAAGCACCACGTTATCATTGACCTCATTGACCTGTACGATTCTGAGGAAATAAATAACTCAATAATGGACTCTCTACCCCTATTTATAGAGATTGGGGAAGGATCTCGATATGTGATGTTATCCATATCATAAGGTGGAATCCACATTATGCCTAGATCCAACTATAGGTAATAGTTTGTTGATGTTCTTTCTCCCTTCCAGGAACTCATGGTGAACCTATATTTCTAATCATGAGTCTCTATCTATACCTATACATAAGATAATTGAGATCTATTCAAGAATAGGATGGATTATGAGTACCCATTTGGGCCACTGAAGAGCCTCATTTCTCTCGAACATGATGAATTAGTGAACACACCATCAAACAGAGATGAAATGATGTGGTTTGTATCACCTCCAAGAGGTGAACCATAGTGTAGAAAACATGTAACTCATGCAATGGACCGTCTATGTGACAACTAACTTTCAAAATGTTTCACCTCAGTGTGACAACCTATCTCTTTCACATCTTCAATTAAAGTATGGTATGACCAAGGGAAGGACCCTGCATCAGAGCAAGAAATTATATGGGATACTTTGGCCTCTAATCCATTATCAATGGTTTTTTTGATTAAATGAAACATAAAAAATAAAAATTATGGAGTCCCTCACCAAGGTTCAAGACAAATATATCCTCCAGACCATTTGGGTGATGTTTCACCACCTCTGTTATTGTTAATTGACCTATTCAAGAATTTTGGGGCACATCAAAGACCTTGATCATCATCTACAAAGGGTTGATTTGGAAACACTCATAGAACATCAGTTCTCTAAGTCACACAGAAACCAATGGAGGGTCGATAAAACACTGGGTATACTCCAATAATGAGTATACTCTAAAGGGGGGTAAACTCTAATAGTGGGTAAACTCCAACAGTGGGTGAACTCTAATAGTGGGTGAACTCAAACAGATGGTGAACTCCAACAATGGTTAAACTCAAATAGTGGGTCAACTCCAATGTTGGGGAAAATCCAATGGTGGGTAAAATCCAACAGTTGTTAAACTCTAATGGTGGATAAATTCCAAAGTGGTTAAAATCTAATGATAGATAAAATTCAAAAGTGGGTCAACTCCAATGGTGGGTAAACTCCAATGGTGGGTAAATTCTAATGGTGGTTAAACTCCAATGGTGGATAAATTCCTAGGTGGTTAAAATAAAATGATGGATAAAATTTAACAGTGGGTCCATGAAAATTTACTCAATGTAAAATAAATCATGCTCAAATAACGTTTTATGCAGTTCATTCTCTAAGAATTCAATGTATTAGTGAAGATATCAGCAAACTAATATATTGTTACAAAATATTCAGGAGTTATATCACCATTTTGAAAATGACCTCTTAATAAGTGATTTATTACATCAATAGAGTTTTTTATAGAGTGAGATACTTTGTTATTAGAAATATTTATAGAACTTGTATTGTCACAATTTATAGGCACATGATAAAATTGATATCTGTATTCTAGTAAAGTGTTTTTCATCAAAAAAAATTTATCCAAACAACTACCTTCATCTATATATATTCATCTTCATGAGTATATAGTGTAATATAATTTTGTTTCTTATTAAACTAAGAAACTAGGGACTTTCCCAAATCGTGACATGTTCTAGAGGTTATTTCCTTTATAAATTTTGACAATAAATATTAGTATCTTCATAACTTACATCAAAAAATTATTTTCCTTTAGGGTAGATAAATCCTAAAATGGTTACATACATTAGGTATTTAAAAATCCTCTTAAAATCAATTAATTATGACCCTTTTGGGTTTTCTTGAAAACGAGAATGCATAATCACATTAAATATAATGTTAGGTCAGATAACAGTTAATTAGAGTATAATTCCAATCATAGATCTATGACTGGTTTGGTCCACTGATTTCACCGATTAATAAAGTTTCAACTTATAGGTTGTACTCATAAGAGTGTCACTAATTTTATTAATATTTAATCTAAAATGTTTTAAAAGTTTTTTAGTAAATTTACTTTTATTTAATAAATTACTTCTTTATTTTAAAATATATAAAAATAATGAATGAATTTCAATTCATCCATTAAACTCATTTCAAATTATTTTTGTAGATTCTTTTAAAAACATTTACATATAGAAATGTTTGAAGTTCCAAAAATAATACCATCTACATTGATTAGAACAACTAAAAAATCATTTGAATATCATTTTAAAAAAAGGTAGTATATCCTATACCTTTTCAAAAACTTTTAGAAATAATAAAATATCTTATCCTATCATGAAAAGATCCAAGAATATGTTTTAAACCATATAATATTTTTTATAATATGTTTTGGAAAATTAGGTTTTTGAAACCAAGGGGGGTTTCAGTAAAAGCATCCTCAATTATATATATGTTCAATAATGCACTTTTGGATTCCATTAGATATAGTTTTAAAACTAGATGTGATTAATAGTGTATAAGTATCTTAATGTATTCAATTATGGATTTAGGTTCAATGGTTTCTTATAGTATATATCCTCTTCATGATTGTACACTTTTATAACTAGTCTAGCCCCTTTCATCACTATTCAACCAGATTCATCAACATTTTTTATAAACACCGATTTAATTCCTGTACTCCAGGTCTATTTGGGTCTATAAAAAATTTCACAGAATTTATTTCATTCATGTTGATTATGTTTTTCTTGTATAGACATTTCATAGAATTCATCATTAATTGCATCATTGATGTTCTTTGATTCAAGACGTGTTATGAAATCTTGATGTTTAACCTATTTTATTATAGAATATCTTGTTTTATATCTATATATAAGTATATAACTAAATAATCTAAAGGGTGGTATATAATATTGCTAATATAACTATAAAAAGAAGGCATGTTCTCTATATAGTTTTCAATAGGTTTTGGTTCATGTTCTAGATGTTCCTAAAAACTGGATGAGTTTTATGCATGCTTTACAATAAAATTAGAATTGTTGGAATTTATGTATGGATTTGAAAAATCATTCTCATGGTTTTCTAAAGGATTATTTGGTTTATGTGGATCTGTCTCATCAAAATTTACATGGACAGACTCTTACACAATATTTTCCCTTTTTTTTAAAAATTATACTGGATTTACTAGAAGTTGAAAAACCATGAAAATCCATTCATCGCTTTTGGAAGAAAAATTTTCAAAATTATCCTTAGTGTTAATAATAAATACTTTTCTAACAAGAACTCAAAATTAATTGAGCATAGGATTTAAATTATTCAAAATTTTATAAAGCAGTTTTATTTAAAATTGTTCATATTTGAACTTTATAATTATGTACAATGTTTTATTTACCACCTTTTCAAAAAAGTAGACAGGTAAGTCATATTAATTATTCATTGTACCATATATCTCTTAACGTGTTTTATTTATTCATTTTATAACTTCATTTTGTAGGGAGTCCTAATAGTTGATATGTTATGATTATATTAATTTTTTGAGTAAAAGGATTCAATGTATTTATTTTCAATCTCATGGACATGGTCACTTATTAAGGTGTTAATTCATTGTCCACTTAGGTTTTTAAAAAATGTCTACTCCTTGGTAATATAATATCAATCTTCTCTTTTTCATAGCTAAAAAGAATAACCATGTATACTGAGAAAACTAATATATATGTACAACAACATATTTTATCCCATTAGAACTATAAACTCTTGATGGAATGAACAAGTCTATGAGAAATAATTATAGTTGTTGAGAAGTTAAAACTTATTTATTTAATTTTAAAGAATTCTTTTTGTTGGTTCCCTTTTTTATAGGGGCTACCAACTTTATCATTTAGGAATTCATGTTTTATTAGATCCCTTGCTAACCATTTAATATTAATCTTCATATATGAGTGAATATTACAATGGACTAGTATCCTATTCTGAGTACAATATTATCTATGAAAGTCACTTTAGAGAGATTTTTTTGGAAATTTAATAATCAATATTAGGGGAATACACCCTTTCATTTATTAAAGTAGTAAATACTAAAACATTTTCTTAATAATTTAGAAATTTCATCTATTATTTCCCAACATTACATGAAAACCATCATCACATAGCTATGAGAGGATAAGTAGATTGTATTTTAAACGATCAATAAAAATTAATTTATAAATAAAAATTGAATTAGTGTCATAGAATTAGAAAATTAAAATGATTATTTATTTAGTGTTGTCACCAAAGGTGACAATACCACCATAAACCTTTATCAAGTTCATGAAGCTTCAATAATATCCTATCATATGTTTGGAACAACAAAATTCAAGGTACCATATATATTTTTAGTTGATCTCTTCAAGATTGTTTCTAACAAAAAAAGTTTTTACCAAGAAGTATTTTGTTACCCATATTTTCTTGGTTCTAGATGTGTTAGTAATTTGGTATTTAGGAACATATATTTTCATGACAGGTTTCCTATAATCTTATTGTAAAATCTTTGAAATAAATTCTTTATTAGGTCTTCATGAATAATAACTAGCATTAAAATTTCCAGAATTTTATTAAGGAATAAAATTTCTATGAAAAATTATTATCTTTCTAGGTTCATATCCTAGACTAGTAATATATTTCGGTGTAATTTTTTCCTAGTATTCTAGTGAGAGTTTACATTACATTTTTGAATATATATTTCAATCTATATCTTCTCATTTTACGACATCAATTATGTATTTTATTTCATTAATTGAGCATTATTTATTTTTTATATAGTAATGTTAGATTTGATATTAGCAGATAAAGAGATTTATTTCTTTATAAATTTGTATTTATCTTTTAGTTAATTAAATTTATCTTCAATCATATTTAAATATAAAAATATTTATTCTTTTGACATATCATCACCTATTTTTTCCTCTTTAGAATGATCATAATTATGTACATGATATAAAATAGGTACCTCAAATATGTTCTTCATGAAGCACATATTTTCTCTGTCAGAATTTTCTTTATGAGTTGAGTCTGAGTCATGGGAGATATCCTAAAAGGTACACCAAGTGGATTTCATGACATTAATACATTTTATAGCCTTATAATCATTCTTTTTTTTACATTAGGTTGGGAAAAACATCATTAAAATTTCATTTTCTATTACACTCCTAATAAATATTTCTAATTTAAGAATCATACCCTATCCAATATTTCTCAAATTCCTTATTTTATTATAAAACCCTCTTATATATTGGATTTATGTAGAATATTTTCTTTTTTATATAACTTCTTAATCCTTTGGGTCAAATGGGTTATCTCCTCATCACAATCGGCTAGTGATTCCTCATCACTTGAGATTTCATCTTGTACGTTCTACTTTTATTTATATTTTGATAAAGTAGTCTTATAGGATACGAATTTACTCTTAGTTTTATAATCATATTCATGATTAACTTTTACTTTTTCCTAATAACTTATCAAATTCCCAAAAAAATCCTTTTTAAGCTGTTTCAAGATTTCACATGAATCACTTATTCAAAATTATGTTCCTCTCCATCTATATAGAAGACATATCAGTAGTCACAAGATTTTCTATTTTTTGTAACTAGATTCCCCAAGGAAATAATTGTGTTCACTATCTCATTGAACTTGAGATACATATTATTAATCAACCCATTAGGTTTAATCTTGAATATATCATATTTAATTGAATTAGTATTCAATATCATTTCTTTAACTTTATTTTTTCATTCAGGATAAATCGCTAATATATCCAAAATTTGATAAGAATATTAAAAAGAATATATAATATTAAATTATTAATCTTCTAAAAAATAGTAAATTATATTTATGGATTTTCATTTATTATTATAATCAATTTTAGTAGAACCATCCCATGTAACTCTAGTAGTTGCAGGTAATTAATATTCATCATCTATAATTGTCCATATTTTAAAACCCATGTTTCCAATGTGAATTTTCATTTTTATTTTCCATTGAGAATATTTATTTCCATTGAATAAAAGAGTTATGTTGGTAGAAGAAACTTCTTTTTTATTATTCATTTAAATAACTAAATATGGAATTGATATAAATTTAAGATCTTCAAAACACAACTAAAATCGCAATTGAAAATATTTTCAAAAACCTATAATAAAAAATATTGGTCGGTGTTATTTTCATTAGAGGGTGGGCGGGGGGGGGGGGAGGGGGGATCAATTGAGTACTAATAAAAAATTATATTAAATCAAGTTTAAATAACCTCCCACTGTTTAATTACAAAAAAACCAATTAATCAAAATAGCAGATCGATATAAGTTTTGATCTATTAAAAGAGTTATAAAAGATCAATTTAACCTTAGTTAAAAAAATATATAGAAACTACATTAAATATTTAAATAAATTTACTTAATGAAAACATTAAATATAAAATAATTATGATTAACTATCATTATTTTTTTTGTATACAATTTATAGACTATTTAGTTCAAATCATTAGAATGGAACAAAACAAATCACATAGTAGAATTATAACAAGAGGTTCAGTCTCAAGACAAGAACTAATACCCTACACTTGAAAATAACACACCCTTAGGAAGATTATATATATTAATATTGAACCAATACCTAAATTAGGGATACACCCCCTAGAATGGCCCGAGGGCCTTCATTTTTTTTATTTTTGATAACCCCCCTTTTAAGGGATAAGGGGGAACCCTTACAAGTCCCGTAGGCTCAGAGATTATGAGGCCCATAGGATAAGGAGATTACATGACTCGAAGGTATTAGGGAATTCTACCAGACTATCTACAAGAAACTACCCCCAGCATCTACGTCATGATATTATGTCTCAATCATTGCATGATCGTCTAGCTAGGCTTTCTCATGCATGCACAGGCTGGTACCGATGGCATAGTCATACCCTCTCATTCTGACAAACCAATTGGCTCTACTCTGGTGAGTGCAGCTACTCTAAATCCTCTTCTTGTGTTTCTCCTTTTTTTAGTGTGTCCGGGTCAACTGCATGTGGCCCGAAAGCCCTGCTGACCCGAAGGCCTGGGTGGCCCGAAAGCCTTAAGGAATCCAATCCCAAACCGGGTGGCCCAAGGTGAATAGTTCCAACTGCTACAGTACCGAACAATACTCGCTATAGTGCCAACACAATGTACAGTGTGCTACAGTGCCTGTATAGTGTACAGATCTGCAATAGTACCAAAACATTGTACAATGCTTCAACAGTGCCTGGTACAGTGCCTGCTATAGTACCCCCAGAAATATGCCTCTACCTGGTTTTGAACCTGGGTCTTGTGGATGAACTTAAGGATACGTCACCAATTGGGCTGAGGCTCATGTGCCAAAATTAGGAATACACAACATCTGACCTACTATCCAGGCAATGCAATGACATCTTCCACAATACTCATGGGAATGGAATAATGACAATCTGAAAAAGGAACTATTCTACAAAATAGTTTAAAAAAATATAAAGAGAGTTAAAAAGATATCATGTATATTACAATTATACTACAAGAGTCAAATTGATTTTAATAAAAAGGTTAAACCACACACTTCTTGAAATGTAAAAGCAACAAACAGAAATAGAAAGTGTAAATATGTATAGAATGTTGTGTTTCTCAATCTGATGTTAAATGAAATATTGAGACTCATAATATGTATCTTTAAGTGTAGCTTGATTGTTTTTCTGAAAAATATAGTAAAATAGAGTGTTTTAATTTCTCTTGTTTTGAATATAAGAAATGTTGTAAATTTTCTATGTCCTTCACTATTCCACAGTCTGGTGTAAGCAAGATGCACCATGTAAATATCTTATTATGTGGCACACATGATCATCTGTTTGCACTAGACCATTATGTATGTATTAATTACATCATAATGGAATATAAGGGTGACATATTTGATTATATATTTATGAAAACAAAGGGACCATTTGAATAAAAATCATTTGGATATCCTACATCGTCATACTCATTTCTAAAACAATTTTTAGTGGTTTCAACAATGGTCTAAGAACAATCATTAAAATAATCCTCATTAATAAAATCAATAATATAGACGTTAGATTAATTTTAATTTAAATATATCATTATCAATGACAATTAATTTTCTAGAGGTGAGAAAACTCTGGAGGTTCATTAAGTTGGTGGTGAGTTAAGCTGTAGGTGAGTGGAGATGGTGATCAGTCATGTTAGAGATAGGTCATGTGGTGGAAGGTCATGATCAGAAGAGACTATTATTAGTGTTGAATCATCTAAATGGTGAATATTCTTTAATGGTGTCTCATTTCAGTGGTGACATGTCTCAGTGGTATTTATTTTCAATACATTTCCTAAATTCTTGTTGGTAGAAAAATGTAGATGGAAGGTCATCTGGGGGTGACTTAATTCTGGTGGTGTTTCATCCTCAATAGTGACTTCTTTCTAATAGTGGGTCTTTTCATTAAAAACCCAAATATATATCCTTACTATGACTCCAATTAAATAATAAGTCATTTCTATTCTTATATATATTTTTTAAAAAAAACTACCTTATGTTATAAAATGATATCATAAAATATAAAACTCATTAAAAACATAATAAACATAATTTTTTGGGGATTAAAACAAGGGTCCCAACAATAATAATTAATCAAATCTAACCATATTCTCTAGAACTTTTTAAACTCCTTCAAAGTAAATATATAGTATAATCCATTTTGATTAGTATATATATCACACTTTTAATCATAAATATATTTCCTCTATATCTTTAATGTAAAAATTATTACAGTTAACTCCAAATCATGAGTTTGTAAATTTCTAAAGAACCATCAATTTTCATGAGGCATAATCTATTACCATGTAAATTTTCAAGAGAACACATCATAATCCCTTCATGGATGTGTCATTATAGATTAAAAACCCAACTCCAATGTAGGGTAAATCATGTAAAAATGTGCAAACTAATCTTCTCTTAAGTTCCTTGAAATTTTCATTACGTTGATCTCCCTAGAGGAACTTCTCTCCCTTCCGAGTGAACTTAGTGAGTGGATTAGATAGTTACTTCATATTCTACACAAACCATAGATAATGTCTCTCCAAACAAAGAAAACATTGAATCTTAGTTACCATGGTTGGTATTGGCCAAAATTCAATAGCCTCTATAATTTATAGATCCACTGATATACCCTCACATGAGTTTATATCCCCAAAAAATGAAACCTTTTGTATAAAAAAATCCTAGTTTGTAATTTTTTTCATAGATTTTCTCCTTCCTTAGTTTGTTAATTACAATTCTTAAGTGATATTCATGATTTTAATTACTCTTTTAAAATATAATAATATCATCTACAAAGACTTCCAAAAACTAATCAACGTAATCTATAGGGTATATTCATTAAATCCACGATAATAGTAGGGGAATTAGTAAAACTAAATGGAATCAGTGTATATTCATAGTGACCATACCTTGTACATAACACTATCTTTGTTATATCCTCTTTCTTGGACCACAATTAATGATATTCAAAATTATGTTCAATCGTGGAAATGTATTGAGCTCCATGACATTTATTAAATAGGTAATAAATACAGGGTACATGATACATGTTATTGATTGTAATTTTGTACATAAAAATAATAAATATATATTTACATCGATCCATATTATTTTTTAACAAAAATAATTGGTACACCCCAAGGTGAAAAACATTTCCAAATGAATCCCTTTCCAATACTCTCCTATTGTTTCTCCAATAATTATTTTAAATCAGTCATGTCCATTCTATAAAGAGTTTCTAAAATTGGTGTAACACTAGGTAGGAGTTTTATTGAGAACACAACATCACATTTAATTATAAGACTATGGAACTCATATGGAAATACATCAACAAACTCAGATTCAATAGACATATAATTGTTTTTGGGTTTTTACCCAACCATATGAGATAAACACCCATTTTGAATGGTAATCAATAATCATATAAACAGTATGGTTTCTATTAGAAGTTTATATTTATCGTTTTACTAATAAATGATCATTGGTTGGTTTGGAAAACAAAATGTGAATTATCTTCCTTAGAAATTAATGATGTATTTATGTGGCTAAATCAAATCCATTCATAAGATCACATAAAATTAAAGTAGATGGAGAATAACTTGTTTTAAAGGAATAAAATTATCATTAACTACAACTAGAGAATAATTACAGGCTTGAGATTCAATCATCATACCATTATGATTTTTTAAGACTAATTCAATATTTAATTTTTTGGAATATTAAATGACCTTCCAAAATACTTCTCATGATATAAGAAAGTTTATACAACTAAAAAATTTAAGATACTTCAATATTTGATCATACATTTCACCACCTGAATATCATTGTTCTATCTTCAATCCCTTCCATAAAACTAAATGTTTATAATAACTGTAAATAACCATTAATTAAAGTTATTAATCAGGAAAAATACATCATATTATGTCTAAATCATGACACCTTTTTCAATCTATGAAACATTAGGTTTAAACTAGGTCATTCATGGTCATAATCTATTCAAATGATTCATGATGGTTAATAAAAGGTTTTTTAATTTCTGAAACATATCCCCATGAAGTGTCCAACCAAGTGTGTACAAGGGAAACTTGTCATGTACCAGGTAATGATTGATTCGAATCCAAATAAATCTTTTTCAATGTTATTACCCATAGGTAAAACTATTCAAAATTCACATCATCTTATAGTAACGATACATGGATGAATTTTCTTATAAATCACTCACTCTATCCTTAACACAAATTCTAAGACATGTTTTTTATACTTTGACTTATACTTAGACATATCCTTAAGATTATCACTAATCATTTTTTCATTATAGTTTATAATGTTTAACTAAAAATTATTCTTATAGAAATTATAAAGACCCAAACTTCTCATACATATATATTACATCTTAATAGATTATTATTAATTGCATAACATAATAATCCATGGAAGAATCATGTAGGTATTGTGACATCAGAAACATGGATACATAAAAAATTAGTTCATAAGAGGAATACATTATTTACCACTAAGTTCATTTTAACTATAAACCTTCCTTGATATTTCATACATAAGACCTTTCTTCACAACACAAGGAAAAAAAAGAAATGGTGAGATCATATTCTTATTAAGGATAAACAGGGGAAAAATCAACATTTTGTGAGAATAAAGGAATGAGAATAATATAATAACATTTAAAAACCATACCCAATATATCATAAATCATAAAAAAACTAATTAATTAAATCTTGGAAGTTTATAATATATTAATAATAATCGAATCAAAGAACATGGGACATGATATCATGACATTTAGATAATACATAGTTTTTTGGAATACACATGAGAATATAATATCCTTTCCTTAGTTTTCATGGTTTACTACCAATTTTTTCACAGGGAAATGTGTTCACTCCCCAAAACATTGCAGTATTTAGTGTTCACTCTTAAGACTTTTATAGTGGACAATGATAATTAATGATATGGGTTCACTCCACATTATAGGATTGTTTGTCTCATGAGTTATCACTCATTACCCAATTCATTATAGGGAGATATAGGTCCCAATCATCCTTGGTTATAACATAACCACCATCCTTGTTTATAACGTAAGAACCATCATATAATGAAAAACATATATAAGTGTTCCACAATATAATAATACATTCATCATGTGAGTACCCATGAAAAAATGTGGTTCATAAAAAAATTATCAAATTATAACCCATGGAAATAAATGGGATTTATAACACATTTATCATATCATAACTCAATAATTTTAAGTAGTTTCATAAGCATTTTATTATAACTTATCATATGGAAAATGAATGGGTTTCATAAATACCTTTCCTTCATAAAAATAAACCATCTAGATAAATAATAAATTTTGTATAATTGGATTCTATCCCTATTAAATCTTATGAAACATTAATTGATATAATCTTATATGGAAAATGGGTTTTAAAATAACATCACATGAAACATTTCTTGATTAAAATAACCTATATTAAAAAATAACCATTTTAAAATAATAAATCAATTAATCATTATAGAAATTATTTTATTTTAAAATAGAATTGAAATATTATAATGTAATATTCATTGAAAATAATGGTAAATATGGTGATACATTCCGTTCAGTCTATACACATTAATACAAATATTTCTTTTACATTTTCAGTTAAAGTTAAGACTACCTCATTTGGAAATTAATATGAATATTCCTTTAAAAACATTTTTAAAATATTTATACAGAGTAAAAAATTACATTACAAAATATTTTTATAATATTAAAAACATTATTTAAATAATTTTTATATAACATGGATGTTGAAAAAAAAGTATTTTCTACTGAAGAGAGAAATAAAGTTGGTTTTCCATAAAAACATTACTCTGATCTATTGAGTACATAAAAAGAAGAAAAATAAATTCAAACATGTATTTACATGAAATATTTGTAGGATAATAAAATTCATGAATTTATTGTGAGGTATGTCATAATATCTCATCTTTGGAAGTATAATCAAAAATAATAATGATAAACAAAGAGATTGTATTATAATGTAATTACCACCTTGGTATGTTTTGAATCCTAAGCCCCATGAAAGAAAAAATAATATTATATTGATACTTATATCTGATATTTTTCAGGATAATAATCCTAAAATATATTAATTTATGGTATATACACCACATAAAATAAATTAGTGTTATATAAGGCATGCTACACATATTAATAAAAGAGAGATGAAAATATTTTACCTTAAGTATGGATTTCCTTCGTACACATTCCAAAATCCAGAATAATAAGTATAATTTTATTATAAATCAATTCTAGATGCATAATTATATATTTCATAGAATATATGATTTTCCTATAAAATTTTATGACCCATTCATTAACAATTCCATGTTAAAATAACGTTTCAAGTAATAATTGCCATGTTTTTTCATGTATGTTTCTATTTTTGTATTTTTTGACCATTTACATTGATCATGGTTAAAAAATAACTAAAATTTTAAGCATTATATAAATATAATATATATATTCATTATATATGTATTTATATTAATTCATTATATTTAAAGACAGAAAATGGATTACATCGTTAATGGAGATGGCATACTGTATGTACACATTAGCGCAACTTCCATTTTCTCAACAGTATGAATAAAAGGAAGGTAAATAACATATCACATTTCCAAAGTTATTTTTATTTCACATATATTACATATTTTCAGAATATTAATCCATGTTACCTTCCATTCTAAATGTAATTGAAAAACGAATCACATCGCTTTGTGAGGTAGCAGTTCACTGCAAACACGTGCAACGTTTTTGGATTCCCATGAAATAGAATATAAGAGGGTGTGTATGATATTATAACTCTTGATTTATTGTTTTTATATTAATTTCATATAAATATATTAAATCCATCATCATATCCAGATATTAAAGGCAGTGATAAAATATTATTTGCATCGGTTTACGAGGATGTAATTCATCATACGCACAATCGATGGTTCCAGTTACAACTTGATGGAAGAGGATATATTTCAGGTCATTAAATTAAAATAATAATATCTCATGATATTTTATATATTTATTTTATTATATAAAAATATTTTAACAATATTTTAATGGTTTAAATGAATTAATAAAATGAAAGCGCATAGTTAAGAACTATACCTCTTCTTTAGAGAACCCATTTTGGTTAACACGTAATGCCCTTATAGAAGGGTAACATAATAAAAAAAAGATTATTTTAATTGAAGATGATATAATAAATATATTTTGGTAGTTATTTTCTAATCTAAATGGTTTTTTATATGAGAAAACGAGAGGAGAAGTGCTGCCATTTTACAAGTCGGGGAGAGGACACAATTCGAATTTTTGAAAAGAAAAATGTTTAGCCACATTTTAAACATGAAAAGGATAAAACATGGTTCATTATTGAATGTATGATTACGTAATTTTTAAATATGTTAAAAAATGTTATTTTTATAAGTTTCTAGTTTATTATGACCCTTATACTTATATTTTATCCCTCGGTAAACTCCTCTTAACATTAATCGAGGTTTTGTTTTCATTTTTTTCTATTCATTTGGAAAAGAAATTAATTTAAAATTATTATATAACAGTAATTAATCTAATTTAATATTTGGAATCTATTATTTCTAATCTCATTTAGATAATTTGAATATTTTTATTTAAAATTAAAGTCATAGATGAGATGATAAAATAGTATTTATAAGAGAAATTGATCATGACTATAATATGTTTTATTATAAAAATTAAATATTATTTTGATTTCAATGAAAAAAATTGGTTTATTAATAAAATAACTGAAATAATTATTCAAAAAAAAATTAAACAATATCTAACTTTGTAAATTCTTTAAATGAAAAGGAAGGATTAAAAAAACTCATATTTTTAGCTATTTACTGAAAAATTACTCTTTTATAAAAATTGTATAAAATTTACCCTACAAAAATTTTAAATTTTAATTAAAATATTTATGTTTAAATTTTCATTTAAATTTTCTAAAATTTATTATAATTAATTTTATCATTTGTTCAAAAGAAGTATTAAAAATAATTTATTTATAAAAATATTTAAAAAAAATTCAGGGTGTTACACAACCTAGATTACCACCATGAAACAAATGTTCTCTAAATAAACCATCCAAAAAAGAACTAAAATAGATAACTCTTAAAAAACCCCATATTTCAAAACTTTTGAAAATATGCACAAAATAAAAATGGATACAAATTCGAGGAGGATTAAAACAAGAGGACAAAAATTGAACTACAGCCCCAAAATGGAATCACATAAGAGATATTTTCTTCCAATGATGAGGACCCTTTGTTTCATGCCTTGGATCATCAATCCCTTTCTCATAACTCACCATTTCACCCTTATTCTCATTTTATGGAACCAAGCCATGATCCCCCATGAGTTTCTTAAATTATTCAGCTTCCCCTAAATGGCCTCATTGACAGCCTTCTAAAAATATATCAACCTAGTAATAAGTATAACTAGACAAAAATTTGGGAAAATATTTATTATGAAGAAATGAACTTTCTCAAAATCACTGATAACCATATATGGGGAGAAGATAATAAACTATGTGATGTATATATTCCTATCCTAAACTTAACATAAATAATAAAATAAGAACATGATTTAAATATTACATCTTAAAATAGTTTCTCTAACCTAGAACCGAAAGGTTTAGTGTCTTGGATCTTCACTTATAAACTTTTATAAATTATCATTCTCATCTAGATCCTTTTAATACATGTCACATGATATAATCACATTTATAATATAGGGATTGAAAAAATAATAAATGTTTAAGATCAAATGATTATTAAGGGAAAATGTATATTTTAAAGTGTTAGATCGTAATAATGAAATGAAATATGAGGAATACATAAATATCTTTATAAAGGACAATAATATATATATCATAATCATAATACATGATGAAGAAACATAATATCAAAATAATATATTTAAGGAGTCATGAATAACATGACATTAATCAAACACATATAATTAAACATAAAAAATTTATAATCATAAAAAATTGTGTAATACCTAAATAATTCATTATTAGGGAAGAATGACCTTTCATAGAAAAAACCCACAAGGACCATGCATTTGTGAAAAAACCCATTATTTCAATGCCTGAAAATCTCATGAGATATAATCTTACACTAATGCATTGGAGGGAGATATTGGACCGCAACCACCATCGTCTATACATAGGTATTCCATTTAAAATCAATCATCACCATAAGTCAAGTAACCCATGAAATTTTTTTAGGTTTCTTTAAATTTCTAAAAAGAAATCACATAAAATAAAATAAAATTATCCTATAATATGAAAAATATCATTTTCTAAAAGTAATCATATAATAAAATTATATTCAGAGTGATAAAAACATCACTTCATGAAAGAAAAAACATGAAAAAAACAACAGTGAAAATATAAAAGTTTTAACAAAACCATTAAAAACATCAATATATAAATTTTCACAAAAATTTCTTTAAATGGAAGTAGAATAATTTTTAAAACCTTAATAATTTTTTTATAAATAATTGTTCCTTGAAAATACATAAATTTTATAAATTTGATAAGTGGAAATTGTTTAAGAAAATTTACTTTAAAAAGAGTATTTAATAATGGAAACATGAATAGAAATAATGTTTCGAAAAAATGAAAGTGTAGATAATTTGAAAAAATTTACTTATAAAATTATTATTTAATATTAGAACATTTAAAAATACATAAATTTCATCAAAATAAAATATGGATTGGATGATACAACCTTTTATTTTGAATGGATGGAAAAACATTTTAACATTCAGGAAAACCACATCATTAAAAAGGATAAAGAAACATTTTCTTTAAAATTAAATAATCAGAAGGTAAAATGACTGAGTAGATATTAGGAGGATCCTCTAAGTGGTATCTCTTCCGCTCCTTCTCTCTACAAGATTTGATGGGTGGTTCCTTGTAGGGGGAACCTGGCGTGCCATATCTGGCCTCATCTCCCCCCTTCCCACTTCCTCCTTCTGGTCTTGGCAACTCATTGTGATTTCCTCTGAAAGGTGGTTTCCCTTTGTTTCTATTTTAGTAGTATTTTTAGTTTGGTGGAATCTTTGTGAGATGGGGTTCGAAGCATCATAATTGTACATCACTATTAATACCCTGACTAGACCCAATCGCTGCTCTGGAATTTGGAACAGGAACCGTTCTTCTAGTTGGTTCATTGCAGTGGATGCTCAGAGGATTTGGAATGTTTGGGTCTTATATTCCTTAGGATTCCATGAGGTGCGTATTTTATTACCCTCAATATGTGATGCAATGGTCTTTGTTAGATGGTTTTTGTGTATGGTGCTTGGAGATCCTAGTGGATCATTCTCCGTTGAAGCTCCAGACAATACCTTTGCTGATTTGTCATCATGCTCCATTCACCACTCTACCATTTAGTTAGCTACAGTAGATGATATCAAGATTTAGGATGTGAATTCGTTTGAAAATGGTGTCACAGAAGGCATCCATAGTTATTGTCCTATGCTGTGGAGGATTTTTGTTTTTAAATATCATCATTGTGGCTGGTTTGGGTTGGTTGGTCTGATTCCCCGATGAGATTTGTGGTTCATTCTATTTTTTTTCAAGTTTTTTTGGATTCTTTAAACATTAAAGAGAAGGTTTTCTCATGAATCTTGGGGATGCGACGATGATGGTGATGTTTAGGGAGGTGTTTAAGACCTTCTAATGTTGGTTCTCGAAGGTTCTAGCGGTAGTGACTATGGTTGCGACAAGTTCGGAACATGATCGATAGTTGTTTGAGGCAGTCATGATTTCATGAGTTTTAATAGGTGTTTGATTGCTTTTTTTTTAATTTTGTGTTTTTGTTTTTCAATGTTGTAGCGATCGAGCCTTTGGTTGATGCATTGGCTGAGGTGGCATCAGGTCCGATGTGTGAATTTTGAATTGGGAGCCTCTTGGCAGCTGTTTCCTTTTTAATTTTGATGATTTTGTAATGAGGGTTTGTGTTTTGAAGTCCTGGATTGAGACACTTGTTGGTTTTTTGATCCTTTTTAGTTTGATTATGGAAGCTACTAGTCACTTTTTATAGTATAGTTCCAGATGAGGTTTTAGAGCAGGAAGAATTCACTATCGCATAGCCATCTGGATTTGGACGATCGAGATGGTATGGATTTTTCTATCAGTACTAGGCCTATTCATTTATACATGGTACATCAATCCAATAAACCATACGAGGGAAGGGACTTGGCATATCAATTTAGATGTTAGGGAGGGGAAGTTCCAATTGTCTTGTGTTGGGATGAATTTTTTTTGGTTTTATTAGGATGAATTTGTTTGGGTTCACACATATCCTTTAAAAGTGTCATTTGAAAATCCGAAAAATAGATTGGTACAATAAGTATAATAGTAGTATTATTAGAGATAAAGAATGTTTTATTTTCAAATTAGTAATGTAGAACAATGTCGTTAAGTTAAAATATGGGCATGAAATAAAAATATACAAAAAGTAATGGGAATTGTTCGAAACAAAAATACCTTTTAACGAAATATTAAAATAATCAAGCAAGAATACTTTAGTGTAAAACAATCCTTTACTACAAATGATTGTGGAAATAAATTACAAAATCTTAATAGGGTATAATATATTAATCATTATTTAAAATGGATAAAGATGAGTGATTATGACCCAAGGAAGATAATTAATTCATGAAAATCCCTTATATCTATAGTGATTTTTGAGTCAAAAGTCTATATAAGCTTGAAAATAACTTGGTTTTGTTATTCCTGTGTAATAAATCATGTAATATTTAAAATTATATAATTTTGTATTATATACACTATATAAATAATATGTTGGTGCCAAACATTAAAACATTTCTCAATAAAGATAAGTTGAGAAGAAAAACACCTATGACCTCGGTATCTTTCAAATAAAAACTCTAAAAGAGAATTAACATGGATAAAAACGTTTTTAAAAATGGAATTTAATGAAATCATAAAAATAAAATGAAAATGGGGTAGTATTTACACCTTCAAAATGAAATCATGTTGTTTTATATAAACATGTCTCAAGAGACTCAAATTTGAGAAAAAGTATCCCTACCTTGTTTCCCTGCTCAGTTGAATGTGATATAAAATTCAAATAAATAAATAAATATATTAATATAGTATATGATAACCATATTAATACATTAATATATTTGTAATTTTCATTTATAATCATTATCTATGTGAATATTAGTTATTTTTTCCCTATTTTCACGTATTGTGTGTTTATAATTTTGATCATTTGTAATAGTTTCATTGGCACAATGTTGGTTTTTCTTCATATTCCAATGTTAATAATTAAAATATCATTAATTTTTCTATAATTTATGACTTATAATTACTTAAAAATTATAAATTTCCTTTCATGGGTACTTCAGCCTTTATCATAGAATGTCAAATTAGCGACAAATATTTTCAGTGATTTTCAATCTACGAAGGGTGTTTTCATAATTAATGAGTTAAATATTGATGTATCCTTTATAGAACCATAAAAATAATTATATAAATTTATAAATCACAATATACAATAAATTAGTTTTTCAACCTCATCCATTTTATTTTTTTATATCATTGTTCAACTATGTGGTAAAACTTACCCAATCATGAACACTATTTAACTTGATTGGTGAGTATGGTTAATGAGGTGTTTATTTTGACATAATATGATTATAATAGAATAATAATGATATTTTTTTGATATTTTTATCATGGTTAAATATATTTTAAGATGATTTTATAAATAATGAAAAACTAAAATAAAAAAATGGATTCTTCATGGAGGCGGTATTCCATACAACATACGATTAGCATTTCCTTTATTCAAATAATGAGAGGTGTGAAGGTGGGTAGTAATTTTTTCTTTAAGAGTCATAAATAAATTTGATAAATAATATTTTTTTATAAATATCATAATTAATACCATCCATGAGTAGTAGTGATAAAAAACTAAACCTTTCACATCTTGGAGTCAGTAATCCGTTGGCACACACAAACAATGATTCTTTTTTTCTTAATAGATGAAAGAGAATAAATAATGGTTGCACCATAATAATAATATAGTATAAATATAATAATGATTATAATGTATTTTTTATACAATATTCATGTTTTTTATGATGAAAATAGTTAGAAATAAATTTCAATAGTGATGTGATGCCTACGATGTGACCATGATCTTTCATTTGGTGAGATATTAGATTTAAGGGACTTAGGATAATTTGTGGTGAATAGGGGAAGTAGGTCATATAGTGGAATTCATGTATATGAAATTTTGGCATGCTTTCATGAAAAATTATAAATATTAGGGAAATATTTGAATGGTGGTAGTGATCAACATTTTATAAGTGAGGAAGAGAGACTTTTCCAAGGAAAAGAAAAATAGGAAAGTGGTAAGAATAGAAAGGCACAATAGTGTGTTGAGTTAAGTGAGAGAAGGTTTTTGAGACCTATATGTATGAATTTAAAATCCAAAATTGTTTTCTATATGGTCTAAATATTAGGTTAATTTATTAAAACTTGATCCACCTTTGATTTTTCATTTAAACATTTATTACTTTTAATTAAATTTTAATCATGTTAATTATTTTATTACTAAATATTTAAGTATATCCTTATTAAAAATATATATGTTTTAAATATTAATTTGGTAACCATTTATCCTAATTAAATTTCATTATAGGATAAAAATATAAATTTAATTTATATATATAATGTTATAAAAAAATTATTTTTATAGAAACAGTAATATTTATTCATTAAGTTTTATTAATATTATTTAGTATTGAGCACCATTTAAATGAGTCATAATATATTTAATTATTTGTTTAAAAATAATAGAATATTAATTAATTAAATTATTTCTATTTCATTCATTATATATAAATTTTATGATATTAATAAAATAATAATTTTAAAATAATTGTTTCACCATTATCATAGTAAATAACATTAATCATATGAATCTATATTTTATACCCAATAATTAAATTTTCCATATTAAATAATATTAAAAAAATTATCTCAATGATAGGAATCATTTAATCTAATTAACATTAAATTTATAAGGAAATTAATCTTAACATTTGTGAACTAAACATGTAAAAACCCATTTTTTTAAAAAGTTTATTTATTGGAAAAAAGATTTATGATTAGGAAAAAAAATTCAATGCCATTTATTCCAATGAATTTGAATGAATTATTATATTTCAATGAGTAATTATTTAAGAACAAATTAAATAAAAAACATCATCTCATTATGTTATCATTATGTAAGAAAAATAGTCCAGAACTATTTTTCATGAAATGTAACATACATTTTCAAAATACTGAGCATGGGTTTATAAATTCAATATAGTATTTTAAAATAATTTATTATACTATATAATATAACAATTTATAAGAAATGGTTCCAATCTTTTTTATGTATTCATAAATGAGATAACATTAATAAAATAGGTATTTATTTTCCATTCACCTCAAAATCGAATATTTTAGAAAAATACCAAAAATATATCCTAAAATAATTTTGTATTGAGAAAGTAAAAAATAATTTTAATTTATTTAATTAAATTCTAAAATTAATTAATATATTTATGGTGGTAAAATTTTCAGGCCATAGTATTGGCTATAAAGGACACGACTGATTAGAAAGAAATCTGAGTGAAAAATCCCTAAAATCCATCTAAACGGTCTGTTTCATGAATTCCAGCCCCTTCATGAATAACCGATGCTTGTGAAGTTACCTTACCACAATTTCCCTAGGAGACCGTGTAAAAGTTTGACACTAACTCTCCATGAAATGACATTTGTATTTGTGGATCACTTCATGAAAACATGAAATGTTGACAGTGCCTTGGTGTGTCTGAAAGAGATACAACCATTTACAAAGCCCACAAGTACTTTAAAAAAATATCCAATAATCTGGAGACCTCCTTCTTATAAATACCCCTTCACTAATATATTTTAGGTAGGATTTCCCAACCTTTTAGCATTCGAAATTAATTGAATTCATAAACCTCTTGAGCATCACGAACTAATATGAAATGGGAAATTTAATGTATCTAGTCTTCATTGAAACCCCGTCCATGTGTTCTTGGGAGCCTCTACCCTATTTTTAAATTACTTTAATGACGTTATATTCCTTTCATGGAGGAAGATGGCCGCATAGGGAACTTGAGCCTTCATGTAGAATCCAACCTTCCTAAATCACCCCCTTTTCAAGACTGGAGTTCACTCGGAGGCACGGGCACACTTATAACGACCCAAAGATTGATGTACATGGAAATTACATTACTTTTGCGGAATACTTAGTAAATAACAAAAACACACACACAAGGATCGTAATAGTTTAGTGTGTTTGGAAACTCTGAATATAATCTTCTAATCGTGGTGAAAGATCTTCAACATCACTCATAAAGATCTTCCATTTTTTTACCTAAAACCTTTCTTTATATCCTGGGGAAAAGAAAACATAAAAGGGTGAGCTCAAATGCTCAGTAAGGGTAAACAAAAGAAATATCTATCACATCATTTTCATAAGAACATAACATTTTGGAAATCTTAACCTGCAAAAGAGAGCATAATTTCCTAACATGGGATAAATCATAGTAGTGAAATGAAATCCCAATAATCATAACTTAAAACATGAAACATTGTGGCATACACACATAATCATAGAGAATAATTTCTTATTAGTCAAGACTCATTTCCAAGACTATCTTAGTGGAAAAAGTGCATTTCTGAACCGAGTCACCCTCGTTTCAGTCCTGTTTCACTGAACCGGTATAACCTACCGTTCCAGCCATGTCTATCTCCTGAGATATAAAATCTTTACCCAATTCATTGTAGGGAGATATAGGTCACACCCATCTCATAATGAAACCATTCTTATGCAAGCCACAAAATCAGAAACCATACATCATAGCATAACCCATGTAATAAAAATGGGAATCTTAAACATCGTGACATCATAAAACAATTCATATAAGATAAAAGAATTCATAAACATAATTCCATCACAACATAATAAAATAAATGTAATAATAGGGATAGAAATATAACCCTTTATTATCTTAGATGGAAAATGATTTTGATCAAACACTTGAACTCCATTCTTGAGGAAAATATTATTTCTACTTCAAAAACACTTTTCCTTTCTTAACATGTCATATAATTCTAAAATAAAAGAATTTGATTAAAAATAAACTTGAACACTTGTAAAGGAAGCTTCTTGGAAATAATGTTTTAAAAATCCATTCATGCCGTATAAGTTAAAAAAACATTCTTCTCGTACTTTTGTCAGAAAAGTCAAAAAAAGTACCTCGTACGAAAAACGACAAAAGATTCCTTTCATATCTTTTACTAAAAACTCACCGAAGGTTAAAATAGGATTTATAAAATTGTAGGTGAATGGAAATAATATTACATATTGAGGAAACATGGATTTTGATGATAAAATACGCCCCAGTAAATGCCAAAGTATAAACAATCTCGGATAAAAATGAGATTGTGATATTTCCCTTACCTTAGGTCCGATTTGCTTTGTAAGTGTCCGAACCTACTGTATAATGATTTAAATAATGTCATTGACTTATTACAAAATCATATAAATTGTTATGATATCATATATGGTTCACTTATGACTTTATATTACCCGTTCTTTTGTAAATTCCATGTTAAAGAGCGTTTTGGGTAAAATTGTTTCATTTGTCGTCCGTGTTTTGACTTGTAATTATTCATATCATTACTTAGATCATGATTACTTAATTCCAGAATATAAAACATGATTTATATATAATATATATTCTGAATATACATATATATAATAAATCAGTAAATGTAAAGAAATACACCGTTCATGGAGACGGTAGGTCGTACGTACGCATGAACGCTGTTTTCGTTTCCTTATTGAGTTGAATGGAATTTAGTAGATGACATACATATATATACACATAAATCCAGTATCAATATTATGTGATATATTTAATTATTACTTAATATATATACTTTATAATCATTCATGAATGGTTAAAGTGGAGAATGAATCTCATCACGTCGTGGAGACGGTAGTCCGTACGTACGCACGAGCGATGATATCATTCTCATGACCGTGGGACTGTATTGGAGTGTATGTATACTATTTTAGAATCAATATCACTTTAAATTAATCATATATAGTTATTATTTACACCATTATACCCATACAAGTAAGGTGGTAGTGGAAAATAGATTATCCCATGGCGTGGAGACGGTATTCCGTACGTACGCACGCGCGGTGATTTCCTTTTTCCGTAAGATGGATAGAATGTTAATTAGAGTTGTTTAATATTTATAATAACATATCAGTATATAATAAATACTGATGTTATTACTTTATCATGAAACAACTATAGAAGAATAAGTTGAAGAAGAAAAGAAATTGAAAAAGATCGGTAATGGATATTACCTCTTTTTGACGCGCCTTCACTTAACCTCCACTTAAAGAACTAAGGATGGTCTTTGAAGAAGACCAGGACCTCTAGGATGATACTAGGGAAGTGGAGAAGATATTTTTTCAGGGTTTGTCCGAGCCTGAATGCTCAAATTGGTGTGAGGAGGAGAGGGAGGAGGTGCCCTTTTATAAGGGAGGAGAGGGGCACCTTAGGAAATTTCAAAATATTATTTTATATTAAGGTCAAATTCGGTTTATAATGGTTCTAAAGGGTCTTATTTCGAAGATAAAGTGGGGATGGGTCGAAATAATCTCATCTAATAGGATTTAGACAAGTTTAGGTTATTATTTTAACCTTATCAATTAGATTTAACTCTAAGTTAAATAATTTAACTTTTACCGTGTCTTTTTGTTTTCTTACACTATATGGTTAATAAACTTACCATAACAAGACAAACGAACCCCAAGTTGTTTATTATTAATATATCTATCTATATATAAGTCATTTGGCCTAACCTTAGATTTTTAGGAAATAAATAACAATTAATAATATAATATTTGTTTTAAAAACTAATTTATGTCAATTTTGACACTATTTGGTACATGATTTTTATGAAATTCATAACAGAATGATAGGTTCGAACCAAGTTACTTATATCAACAATACCATGTCATATTAACCTAGAAAATTAATTTAAGTCATAAAAAGTCTCAAATTACATTTATTTGGGCATTTATAACATCAATTATGTAAATATTTCATTAATAAGACAATTACAGCATCATTTTTGTGTCATAATAAATGATAATTATTTAATCACTAAAAATTATAAATAAATTCCTATGATTTAGATAATTGTATTATATTTCTGGAGAATATTCATGTTCGATGTTTCATGAAGTTTATCACTAAATAAAAATTATTATACTTATAAGATTTAAGAAAGTGACATGTAGTCACATTCTTTGGTTTTAATAAAAATTAAATTATTTTCATAGAAAAATGTTCATAAAATGAATCTAATCTGACCCTTAGGTTATATGGGTCTACTTTTAGCCATACAATAGGTTTTTCAGAAGTTTTATGATAATTTTATAATCTTATATTTACCCTTAATTACCTGATTTACCTTTAACTATAGTAAATAAATTTTACCGTAGTTAATATTCACAATGGCCAAAAATAAAAAGTAGCTTATTAACATAATTTGGACCCACTGATTCCAAATATTGAATCCATTTTTCCAAATTCAATACACAAAAGATGTAGAAATTAAATTAAAATTAATCCCGTTGTCGAAAGAAAACGAGTTTTTCTTTAAAACATTGCAAAAGATTGAATTGATTTAATCTACGAATTCAAGGTAAAAAAAATGCTAATGAAATAAATTATATTAAATGTTAAATATATATTCTATTTATACTTTAAAACCATTCAATATTATAATTTAACCAAATAAGATATTATGATGAAGAAAGTTGTTTTTAATTAAAATAAAGCGTGTTTTTACTATTTATTAAAATATGAAAGTTATCGGAAAAATATCAAAACATTATCTAATGTAAATTTTTATATCCTGATTCAAAATAAGACTTTTATTTTGTCAAATTGAACTTATAAACATGTCAAAAACTAAATTTAATGTGGGTGCGCCATCAAAAGGTGGCAAAACTGCATTTTTTGAAAAATACTTATTTTACCCGAAAAATTTATTTTGTTCTTATACCATGTTCTAGAAATGTGTAAGATGAATAATAAAGTTATAAAATTCAAAATTTAGTTAACACTATTCATAATGGCTAGTTCATAACAATATTATAATAATATATCGTTGTTTAGTAAAACCTGGTATTGCGTACAAGACACGCTATCGAGGAAGGTCGCGATTGCGTATACTGCAAGCTAATACAGTGTTGCGTATAGCGCAAGATAATATTGGTGTGTCATACAATAGAAGATATGAATGAAATTAAAAATAATGTATCTTATAAAATCTCGGGTTGTTACATTCTACCCCCCTTAAAATGAATTTCGCCCTCGAAATTTGTCGGGGTTATAAATGGTTTACTATTCGAAAGTTTCTTTAATAGAAAACCACTTCGAAAAAAGGAATACCTAAACCAATCTTTAAAAACAGAAGTACGAAACGTAACTGTTACCCAAATAAAATAATCACTGGGTTTCCACATAAGTGAAAATATGGATACAGAAGAGAAATCTAACCATCATGTTCTAATAGAGAGTGGTAGAGAACAAAGACATAAATTTGTGACGATCTAAGGTACCATCTGATTCATCAGATATAAGAGCACTAGGACAAAATTTTTGGTTTTCAAGATCATTTCCCTAAAGTTGATGAAATTGGAATTAGAAGAAATACTTTCGTGATTTTGGTATAGTCTCACCGTTTGTCGTTTTTTGGACAATTTCCACTTCATCTCTTAACGAAATGAATTTGAATTTGTCATTCGTGATGTGTTAGCAGATCATGTGATAGAATGATGGGTCATTCCTTCTATCTCAAAAAAAAGGTTAGAAAAGTTATCAAAAAATACATAAGTCCATATATAGTGAGATTAATCATATATAGTTCCTAAAATGGACTTATACATCATATATCATTCTGCTTAATATAATAAAACTAGTTTCTACTAAACAGGGACTTCCTGTAGGCCAGTGGTAGGCGATAAAGGCCAGTCGTACTTCGGTTGTGGGTTCGATTCCCACAGCCTTGTCCGACACGATGGGATGTCGCCCGTCCTGCAGGTTGTCCTTTTTCTAAAACTATATAACTATAACATCCCATCAATAATATCGAAAAATACTAACTTATGTCCAACATAATCCATTCCAATCATTAGGCTTATCTAAAATACTTCGGTCCAAGCTCATAGTATAAAGAAAATGATTACTTGAAATGTCACATAACAATCTCATGAATGCCATAATTTATCCCCATATATCATAAGATATATCTTGTTGGTCAAATTACAAACATGTTAATACCTTAATCATGTATTCTCTTGAATAATGAATACCCATTGAACCTTAGTGAAAACATTAATGCAGTTAAAAGTTAACACTTTCCACATACCAAAATCCTCAAAATTCTATATACTCAAACCATGATATCACTTAGTCCTTATATCAATCATGAGCTCATGAATATTGTTAAACATTTCATTTTCTCGTTTTCCCTTCATTATGCGCATATCATCTTATTTCCAAAAATATCTCAATCACTTTGAATCCCACATTAGACCAATACATAAATATTCCAATACTCCAAGATACAACATTATTTTGGAATCCCATTACATAAACACTTAATCATTCCACCACATCGTTGTCATATTCAACATAGCCAATAGTGATCGCATGTGACTTCCCTTGGTCCTTTTCCTTAAGCGGTTGCTCATGTCGATCATCACTAACCCTTGGATTAGGGCATTTATTAGCATAATGCCCCATTTACTTGCACTTGAAGCGTTTTAGTGTTGGTGGTGATTTCTCTGCAGTCTTTGCTTTATTCAAATCATTAGAAACCCTTTTTCCATTACTTCGACACTCAGCTACTCGATGACCTTCTTTTCCACAATTAAAACATTTTCTAGTCCCTTTAAGACAATCTCCACCATGCTTCTTTCCACACATTGTGCATAAGGAAACATTCATCTTCTTTTCACCATTATTCTGAGATATCTCCTTGAACTCCATATTTCGTTTCTTGTCAAAACCAGGAGATGGATATGTAACACCAACTTCCATTTCTACCTTGATAGAACAACGCACAATTTCTTCATAGCTACTGAAGTCTCTTATAGCTAATTCCCTTCGAAGACTTGGTTTTAAGCCACTGAAAAATCGATCAACTTTACTTTCAGGTTGGATGATAATGCCAGATGCATACCTTGCAAGTCTTGTAAAATTCGCTTCGTATATACCAACAGATTCATCATCCTTCTTCTTCAGCTCAAGAAACTCATTTTCTATCTTTGTTCGAAGAATACGAGGGAAGTACTTACTGAAAAACAAGTTCTTGAACTCGTTCCTTTCCATGGACTCAATTTCATCTCTTGGCCGCGTATTCTTGATAAGATTCCCCCATTGATCAGCTTCACCTTCCAAATGATATACTTCTAAGATGAATTTATCATGTTCAGAACATTGAAGAACTGAAAATATCTTTTCAGTGGTACTGATCCATTGTTCAGCAACAAGTGGATCGGAAGACCCACTGAAAGAAGGTGGACGTTGCCTTATGAAGGACTCAAAAGAATATTGTTCCCTTCTCTGCTCATTTGGAAGTACAGAATGATTCAGAGTTTGTGTAAGTATAGCAATAAGATTTTACACTCCATCTCCCATAACACTTGTTTGTTCAGGAGGACAATCATTTCATTGTCCATTACAGTGATCAACACGGTTCCTTCGGGTTCCAGCCATCGTCTAAAACCCAAAAAGAATAGCGTGAGAGGCAAATATAATGCTAGGGAAAACAACATAGTAAAGGGGAGTAACCTTAATATCTAACATCTTAGGTTAAATTCTAAGATCGTTACTGTAGTTCTAGGACTATATCCTATACATATACTTATCCTTAGGGACATCCCTATACATACCTTAGTAATATCTCTAGGGATCTCACTAACGTTTTCGCATCCTAGTTTCGAAAGGTTGACTAATCCTTTCCTCTGATACCAACTATAACGACCCAAATCATGATGTACATCGACATTACATTACTTTTGCGGAATACTTAGTACATAACAAAAACACACACATAAGGATCGTAATAGTTTAGTGTCTTTGGAAACTCTGAATATAATCTTCTAATCGTGGTGAAAGATCTTCAACATCTCCCATAAAGATCTTCCTTTTTTTTACCTAAAACCTTTTTTTATATCCCGGGGAAATGAAAACATAACAGGGTGAGCTCAAATGCTCAGTAAGGGTAAACAAAAGAAATATCTATCACATCATTTTCATAAGAACATAACATTTTGGAAATCTTAACCTGCAAAAGATAGCATAATTTCATAACATGGGATAAATCATAGTAGTGAAATGAAATCCCAATAATCATAACTTAAAACAAGAAACTTTTTGGCATACACACATAATCATAGAGAATAATTTCTTATTAGTCAAGACTCATTGCCAAGACTATCTTAGTGGACAAAGTCCATTTCTGAACCGAGTCACCCTCGTTTAAGTCCTGTTTCACTAAACCGGTATAACCTACCGTTCCAGCCATGTATATCTCATGAGATCTAAAATCTTTACCCAATGCATTGGAGGGAGATATAGGTCCCACCCATCTCATAATGAAACCATTATTATGCGTTCCACAAAATCAGAAACCATACATCATAGCATAACCCATGTAATAAAAATGGGAATCTTAAACATCGTGACATCATAAAACAATTCATATAAGATAAAGAAATTCATAAACATAATTCTATCACAACATAATAAACGCAATGTAATAATAGGGATAGAAACAGAACCCTTTATTATCTTAGATGGAAAATAATTTTGATCAAACACTTGAACTCCATTCTTGAGGAAAATATCCTTTATACTTCAAAAACACTTTTTCATTCTTAACATGTCATATAATTCTAAACTAAAAGAATTTGATTAAAAATAAACTTGAACACTTGTAAAGGAATATTCTTGGAAATAATGTTTTAAAAATATATTCATGTCGTATAAGTTAGAAAAACATTCTTCTCGTACTTTTTTCGGAAAAGTAAAAAAAAGTACCTCGTACGAAAAACGACAAAAGATTCCTTTCATATCTTTTACTAAAAACTCACCGAATGGTAAAATAGGATTTAAAAAATTGTAGGTGAATGGAAATAATATTACATATTGAGGAAACATGGATGTGGAAGATAAAATACACCCCAGTAAAATCCAAAGTATAAACAATATCAAATAAAAATGAGATTGTGATATTTCCCTTACCTTAGGTCCAATTTGCTTCGTAAGTGTCCGAACCTCCTGTATATTGTTTTAAATAATGTCATTGACTTATTAAAGAACCATATAAATTGTTATGATATCATATATGGTTCACTTTTGACTTTATATTACCCGTTCTTTTGTAAATTCCATGTTAAAGTGCGTTTTGGGTAAAATTGTTTCATTTGTCGTCCGTGTTTTGAATTGTAATTATTCATATGATTACTTAGATCATGATTACTTAATTCCAGAATATAAAACATTATATATATATAATATATATTCATAATATACATATAGATAATAAATCATTAAATGGAATGAAATACACCGTTCATGGAGACGGTAGGCCGTACGTACGCATAAACGTTGTTTTCGTTTCCTTATTGAGTTGAATGGAATTAAGTACATGACATACATATATATACACATAAATACAGTATCATTATTATGTCATATATTTCATGATTACTTATTATATATACTTTATAATCATTCATGAATGGTTAAAGTGGAGAATGAATCTCATCGCGTCGTGGAGACGGTAGTCCGTACGTACGCACGAGCGATGATATCATTCTCATGATCGTGGGACTGTATTTGAGTGTATGTATACTATTTCATAATAAATATCAATTTAAATTAATCATATATAGTTATTATTTACACCATTATACCCATCCAAGTAAGGTGGTGGGGGGAAAATAGATTACACCACGGCGTGGAGACGGTATTCCGTACGTACGCACGCGCGGTGATTTCCTTTTTCCGTAGGATGGATAAGAGGTTAATTAGAGTTGTTTAATATTCATAATAAAAAATAAGTATATAAGAAATACTGATGTTATTACTTTATCATGAATCATCTAAAGAAGAAGAAGTTGAAGAAGAAAGAAATTGAAAAAGATCGGTAATGGATATTACATCTTTTTGACGCGCCTTCACTTAACCTCCACTTAAAGAACTAAGGATGGTCTTTGAAGAAGACCAGGAACTCTAGGATGATACTAGGGAAGTGGAGAAGATATTTTGTCAGGGTTTTTCCGAGCTTTAATGCTCAAATTGGTGTGAGGAAGAGAGGGAGGAGGTGCCCTTTTATAAGGGAGGAGAGGGGAACCTTAGGAAAATCTCAAAATATTATTTTATATTAAGGTCAAATTAGGTTTATAATGGTTCCAAAGGGTCTTATTTCAAAGATAAAGTGGGTATGGGTCGAAAGACTCTCATCCAATAGGATTTAGACAAGTTTAAGTCATTATTGTAACCTTATCAATTAGATTTAACTCTAAGTTAAATAATTTAACTTTTCCCGTGTCTTTTTGTTTTCTTACACTATATGGTAAATACACTTACCATAACAAGCCAAAAAAACCCCAAGTTGTTTATTATTAATATATCTATCCTTATCTATGTCATTTGGATGATCCTTAGATTTTTAGGAATTAAATAACAATTAATAATATAATATTTTTTTAAAAAACTAATTTATGTTAATTTTGACACGATTTGGTACATGATTTTTATGAAATTCATAACAGAATGATACATTCTCAACAAGTTACTTATATCAACAATAACATGTCATATTAACCTTTAAAATTAATTTAAGTCATAAAAAGTCTCAAATTACATTTATTTGGGCATTTATAACATCAATTATGTCAATATTTCATTAATAATACAATTAATGCATCATCTTTGTGTCATAATAAATGATAATTATCTAATCCCTAAAAATTATAAATAAATTCCTATGATGTAGATAATTGTATTATCTTTCTGGATACTATTCATGTTCGAAGTTTCATGAAGTTTATCACTAAATTAAATTATTATACATATAAGATTTAAGAAAGTGACATGTTGTCACATTCTTTGGTTTTAATAATAATTAAAATATTTTCATTGAAAAAAGTCCATAAAATTAATCTAATCCGACCCTTAGGTTATATGAGTCTACTTTTAGCCATGAAATAGGATTTTTCCAAGTGTTAGGGTAATTTTATAATCTTATATTTACCCTTAATTACCCGATTTACCTTTAACTATAGTAAATAAAATTTACCGTAGTTACTATTCACAATGCCCAAAAATAAAAAGTATCTTACTAAAATAATTTGGACCCACTGATTAAAAATATTGAATCCATTTTTCCAAATTCAATACACAAAATATGCATAAATTAAATTAAAATTAATCCCGTTGTCGAAAGGAAATGGGTTTTTCTTTAAAACATTGCAAAATATTGAAATGATTTAACCTACAAATTCAAGGTAAAATAAATGCTAATGACATACATTATATTAAATGGTAAAAATATATTCTATTTATACTTTAAAACCATTCAATATTATAATATAACCACATAAGATATTATGATGAGAAAATTTGTTTTTAATTAAAATATAGCGTGTTTTTACTATTCATTAAAATATAAAAGTTATCGGAAAAATATCAAAACATTATCTAATGTAAATTTTTATATCCTGATTCAAAAGAAAAATTTTATTTTGTCAAATTGAACTTATAAACATGTCAAAAACTAGATTTAATGTGGGTGCACCATCAAAAGGCGGCAAAACTGTATTTTTTTAAAAATACTTATTTTACCCGAAAAATTTATTTTGTTCTTATACCATGTTCCAGAAATCTGTAAGATTAATAATAATGTTATAAAATTAAAATTTTAGTTAACACTATTCATAACGACTAGTTCATAACAATATTATAATAATATATCGTTGTTTAGTAAAACCCAGTATTGCGTACAAGTCACGCTATCGAGGAAGGTCGCTATTACGTATACTGCAAGCTAATACAGTGTTGTGTATAGCGCAAGATAATCTTGGTGTGTCGTACAATAGAAGATATGAATGAAATTAAAAAGAATGTATCTTATAAAATCACGGGTTGTTACAACACTGTTTAGTAAAGCATAATATTTCGGGAAGCCCCTGACCTTATCAACGTATTGAGATTTGGAAAGACCTGATATATGAGGCCGTATGCTTTGAAAAACCACTATCTATGGCCTCTTAATTGTTACAACCTTATACTGACCCTGGTTCGTGAAGGTTTAACTTATAGGACCACCACACCAATCCAAGACTGGTCAAGCTATACATCGAGTCCCCATGCGACCTGTACCAGCCACTCTTGTTCTCTCCCTATCCAGTTTGAGTGTGGATTAGGATAACTTCCTACCTTTTATTTCTTAGAATAGGTACTCTAATTTTTGTTTCTTCTCAACATAGGCACACTAATGTGGAACATGTGACTTTCCACTCCTCCCATAATTAAAACCCGACAGTGCCAAAGCCAGGCCCCTACAAAAGGAACATGATCGATGGTCGTCTAATCCCAATGGTTATAGAGTGAGTAACTCCACTTCTGTGTTGAATGAAGTATAAATTACTAGTCCCACATCCTAGTTGTATGATATTAAAGTACATGACAATATTCTAATCAAATTCTGTTAAACCATGAACTTACCCTATGCGATGAGCATAGGACACATCATGTATGAGTGGAATGCGATGAACTGTTATAGGATTTATTGTGTACCACTCAAATTGAATGAGATCCTCTTTGGACAACTTCTATGTGTATGCCCCACCCACATCATTTCCAACCGTGATGCCAACCACGACTAGTCTCATGACTGTAGGTTTCTTCCCTATGAAGATGGAATCAAAATTCCCAAGAATAATTAGTATAATTAACAAGAATTCAGAATGATATGGCACCAGGAATGTGTTCAAAAAACATGAAATAACTCTATCTGGGAGACTCGAACAAGGCAATGATCTTCTAGGAGGAATACATGGATGGAGGAACTGAAATCCCATCATCCCATTTTTATCAAAGAGTATACAACACTGTTGAATGTGATGAAATAAACCCGCCTTTGGAAAGTGGTAATGTCAGGTAACAAAGAAACCAGCACATGAAGAACTGATCTATGGACACATGATCATGCCCGGAGTAAAGTGTTGGAAACAAAATTGTGAAAATGATGTGAAAATATTATCCTAAACATAAAAAATAATAGGATTAGACACATCATTAGATTATTATGTCACTGGATCCAGATATCTGTCACCATGTACCACTAATAATATAGTGGGCTCGATATGGAACTGACAAAAAACTAGGGTAGTAAACATTTGCTATTCCCAATCCAGGACATTGAAATTATAGATCCTTATCCACTTCAGAAGATTGGAAAATGCTGGGGAATTGGGTTTTAATTTCCTTGTTCATGTACTGATGTTAGAATCCACCTACCTTGCAGGACCCTGGCTATAGTAAATGAAACAATAAATGGTCGTGGACATAGGGTTAGGAGAAATGTTAATACAGAAATACCACATGACACTACCTCTACCACGATGTCCTCTATGACCACGTCTACCGAGTTCTTTCACAGTGTATCACCCTATAAAATCATTCAGATGAGGGTGATGGACACCCTCATATATCAATATGAGATGAATGGGGTCATTATCATAAGGGAAATAGATTTTCAGGACCTGAAGGCTTTTTCCACTCACCAACACTACCACCCCCAAGGGCTATGTAGAGTGCAATTGTTCCTCACTCTAATAAAAACCTGCTTTGGAAGCCTCTAACCAAAGTGATCCAGTTACTCAATATTTTACAACAAGGGGGTGAGGGATTCATGAGTCACCCAGGACATGAAAACTATCTGGGATCCTCCATGGAGGGATCCCACTAGGTCATGTCAGTGCTATAAGCGACTGGTCCCTTTGGTCAAAGAGTGGGATGACATTACCCCTACTCCACCAGTGTAATTCTAAACCACCTGACACAAATGTTGGGACCAAGATCAAGAGATTTAACATTGAGTGCTATCATCTTCAACAAATATAGGGAATCTTTCTAGATCATATGCATTTCTCCTCATCCCTAACAAAAATGAACATTGATTTGTCTTTGTCCAATTGAGATCGAGACCCCACCCACCCCACAGGAAGGCCGAGTTGAATCTATCTATCACTAGTACCACCATTACAGGACAACACATGATGATGAATTATAGTAAGAGGGTCGTACCCACACCATATACATCTTAAGAATAGTCTATACCCACAAATTTAACAATAATTATGGAGGTATCCAACATACTCTTTTTTAGAGTGGAGTTCTTCCCAATTTCATCAATGACTAAAGAGGATGTCTTCAATGAGTGACCACATATCAGCAAAAAATCAAAACCATAAGCTCACTTAATCGAACATGAGGACATTCCTTATGATCTAACCAACCATCTAAAAGTTCTTTCACATGAATAATAATTGCATTACTAAGAAGAACAATTTTAAGGAATAAGGTTGAACAAACTCCTCTGAAGGTGAAATCCTAGGAAGCACCAAGTTATCGTTGAAATCATTAACCTGTCCAATTCTGAGGACATAAATGAACCGATAATGGAATCTCTACCCATATTTTTAGAGTATAGGGATGGATCCAGATAGGTGATGTTATACATATCATAAGGTGAAATCCACAGGATCCCTGGATCCTACTACAGTTAATGTAGGTTGTAGATGTTCTGGCTCCCTTCCACGAACTCATAGTGAAACCATATCTATAATATCCAATCTCCATATCTACCTCTAACTAAGATAATGGAGAGATATTCTAGAATGTTATTGATGATGAGTGTTCTTTTGGACCACCAAAGATCCCCATTTCCCTAAACATGATTCTTTAGTGAACAAACCATCCTACAAGTATGCGATGATGTGGTTGGTACCACCTCGAAGAGATGAACCAAATTGTAGAAAACATGTAAATAATGAAATGTACCATGTACATGAAAACTAAATTTCACATAGTTCCACATAAGTGTGGCCACTTATCTATTTTCAATCTTCAATCAACGTATGGGATGACCGAGAGAAGGACCCTATATTTGAGCAAGAAATCCTATGAGAGATTCTGGACACTCATCAGCTATTAGTGGTGTTTTGGCCAAATGAAACTTTAAAAATAAACATTATAGAGTCCCTCATGAAGGGTAAGGACACATGTCTCCACCAAACCATCAGGGTAATGTTTCACCACCTCTGCTATTATTATCTGTCCTATTCAAAAAGTCAAGGGAACCTCAAAGACATTGATTAGTATCACGAAAGGGTTGATTTCGAAACACTACTAGTAACTCAGTGACCTAAGTCTCACATAATCCATTAGATCCTCAAATGTATATGGGTTAATAGCCTCAGTGTTCTCCATATAATCATGGAATATGAGTCTCTAGATGATAAAATTACGAGATGGGGACAATAAACTGCTCTTCACATCATCCATATCCTTTCATAGATTGACTTAACATAGAAAACAAAAATAATACCCCTGATATAGTCATGATAATCATAGTCATACCCACCCATGAATAAGATAAAGATAACATGGATTTTTATGTAGTAGGTGATAATGAATACCCACCTATAGAGGTAGGTAAATGCTTGAAGGTCCCTCATGTGGCTGTCTGCACCCACCAGAAAAGTAGAAATGTATCCTCAAGGATCCCCTAATGGTAGAATTTCCACTTAGAAGAAAACAAAAAAAAGGTAAAGTGTATGTGTGTCTCTATGATTTGTCCAAGACTGTGTAAAAAATATAGGCTGATCTCACTATTTTCTCCTTGCTCAAGAAGGTTGCAGACCAAAAAAGGGTCACAAATGGGATCCTTTCTGATCAGAACATACATTTATGGACACCTATCAAGATACCATTTTTACTCCATGAGGGAATAGAAAAATCCTCCTCATACAATAGCTCCCATTTTATCTCAAAAATCCCATGAATCCTGATAGAGAAAAGTTGGAGGTGTTTTGAAATCAACCGAGATGTGAATCGTTGAACCCTCACGAGCAACGTGATCACATTACTCGGGACCCAAACCCATCCATTCTAGGAGTCTTAGATCCTATATTACTGATTTGAATATCATGTCAATACATTGGTGGTTAGGGATCATAGTCAAGATGGGAACCCTCACCATGATTATTTGATAGCTTCTCTCACTACTTTCATTAAGGCCTAGAAATGTGAAATATGGAAATCCAACTTGATTCAAAGCTGTAATCTGGATGGGTAGAATACAAGAAAGCACCCTTAGAGTTTAGGAATCCTATATTTTCTCCTTCAATGGGATGGGTGACCCATTTCTGCATTTGGATCACTTCATCTCAAGGCATGTTCCCATGTTTGGAACCCCAAAACAACAACATGCCACTAATATCTATTTTTTTACAGAAAATTGAAGGACCTATGTTTTTATGGTACTATTAGTTACCCATAATGTCCAAAAATTATTGAAAACCCCAATATTTTTTTCTCTACTAGTATAGCACTACCGCATGAAAGACAAGAATTGCAGACCACATCTAGTGTAAGGAAAAGCATGACGAGTGCGTTATAATTTTCATTCTATGTGGAAAGGCCTCATGTATTCACTTAACATGCCATTTAATCAAGATAAGATGTAGCTGTAGTGTGTGGGAAATTTAATGACTGATTTGTCTTGTACCCACACAACTTAGTACTTCTCATATGGGTTTTGAGATTTTGTTGAAAAGGCCCAACACTTGGAGGAAGCCTTGCATGAAGTAGAGCAGGGACATTTTTTGCTATGTAATATCCTGTGAGAAGGTATTCCAAGGTGTATACCACCAACTCTATATAGGTGGGGACCCAAAAGCCATGAAAATTGTTAGCCCCACTTAATGAAGAATCATGACATGTAAAATCACCTCACTATGCTCATCCTCAACATGAATAGATTCATTAGGAACCTCCTTACCATGTGAATCTTCATAGATTGTATAATGTTGATTTATCCCCTCAGTTAAACTATAAGACCTCGTCAATTCCAAGCTCCTATAGAATCCTTTCCAGGTAGGAAACATTAGATCTATTCCTTCAAGGATGAAAAGGTCACTAATTATTTCCTTAGTGATCTTTATCATGGGAGTCCAAATTTTCCAAAATGGAGGGACCCAAGAATCTTAATGCACTGAACAACTCGAAAATTTACATTATCATAGGATCCTTGGATATACTTTCAAAAAATATATATGCGTTAAAGTGCTGGATCCAAGACCAGGTGTACAATAGTTTAGTCAAGTTGGGAAACATCCCGACATAGGTAGAACACTTCTTCATTGATCTGGGCAGAAATAGTGATGGTTCAGGTGAATTTATGTAGGTTTCAAACCATGAGGATCAGATATATGATGACTGGTTGGACCACATAGTAGTCATTGACACCCATGATGTCATATATACAAGTTTAGGTAGACCTGGACCTTCTGAAGTCACCAAACCTTCTCTAATCATTGCTTCTGCATCCACGTTGCAGTCTTCTAAGTCAGAGAAGAGTATAAACTTACAAGGAAATGGAAAACATAGTTTTTTGATCATGCTGAAGCCATATCAAACGCTTGTATAAAATTTGCCTCTAGAGTTTATGATCACTCCTCGGGTCCTCACAGTGCTAGAAGACCCCTCCAATTATGAGAATGATTGTGTATTAATGAAATCCATTGAACCAATAGAATGCTTCACACAACTTTATGATGATGAATACTAGAAAAACTCATAACTTAACTTGAACCGACTACATCAAAAGAGAGTTCAAGGAGATGTGAATTACATTAATTCTCAAGAAAGTTCTTCAAGAAAAGATGTTCATGCTACCAAAACTATAAATTATGTTTATAATAGAGCTTAGTAGAAATAGTCCTCCCAACCCTAGTAGTAAAATAATCCTCCATAGTTGTTGTGTTAACTAATTAAATAGATCATCCATTAATAACCATGTTAACTAAGTTGGTATAAAAGCCTCAACCACACTATGATTAGATACGTACAGCTAAAGTAAAGCCTCAACCAACTAAAAATCATCCAATAGTGGGTTTTGGTGAGATATATGATCAATATACAGATATTCACATCACAAAAAAGAACCCATTAGTTCATATAGAAGTTCCTTTCGTACCTCCCACAAAAGAGTGACCCACTATAGGAAGAAATATGCATCTTTAACAGAAGTGCGATATGCCGAAGCAAGAGGAATTACAATCCGCTATCTCATTCTATAGGGATGAAAAAGGCTCTCTCGTATAGGGAAATATTCATCCACTTTACATTACAAGACAACTCAATGGCATTGAAATATATAATTGCATGGTCAACACAGGTTCTAGGATGAATCTCATCCTACCCTAGATGATCCACATGTTGGAGTAGAACAAAAAAAAATTGATTCTTTATGACATGATGATTCAGGGATATGATCGGACTGAGCAGAGGCTATGTTTGAGAATTTAGGTGAAGACCCAGTTCTATGTCTTGGTAGAAAGTATTGAATTCATGAGAGTATAAAAGGATACTTCCAACAATTCATTATTGGGTAGGCTCTAGATTCATTTGAATGAAAGAGTTCCCTACCCGTATCACTAATGTCTCAAGTGATCCCACAATGGATGAGTTAGTGTACTCTAAGGTGATGTATCCCCCTTTGACTCTTATGGATCCCACTATTTGGATGCTGGATATTACCAGATAGAGGGGAAGAAATTTCAGACCAATGAGGTCATGTTCACAATATTCATATCCAATCCAAGGGAAGACTTGGATGATGCTTTCGTTCTCCTAGTTCATAATTTGGATACGACTATAATTGTCTTGGGATGTTTCCTTTTCATTTTTGATTGGAAGGGGTATCACATCCTTAAGAATAAATAATGTCTAAATATTTCTTCATACTCTTACATAGTATAGGATCGATTGATACCAGAATATCCTACCCTGGTGAAGTACCAATTTGTTCCCCCAAGGGACACCATTCCATAAAACTCCCACTTATTCCACATAACAGGGTCGAATTTCTGGAAGCCAACCCACCACCATTTATTCGACATCAAGTGTGGACTCATTGGTAAAAGACCTAATAAAACCATCTTGACATCTTTTTTTCTATTGTTTCAGTTGATTAGAGGTCCCCTAGTAAGAATTACACCTATAATCAAGTAGGTAATACTACCCCAATATTAGATGTCTTGGATTAACCTCATCCCAAGGATTATCCTTCCTTAAATGATAAAGAGGATTCAGAGGACACTCCTCCCATATTTGAAGATGGTGTCTCTAACACTACAGATGAGCTAGAATAGGTGGACCGTGGTATCAAGGATTATCCAAGGATGATGATGATCAGTGATTCTATTCCCCAAGAGGAGTAGTAGAAGTATGGATCTACAATGAAGAACCATTTTGTTTTATTCACTTGGAGTTATGAAGAGATTCATTGACTAGAGTCTCGGGTAAGAATCTACAATATTGGACTCCCAGTGAGTCACTATGGGTCCAAGTAGACTCCCAAGAAAATGAACCCTATCCATGGTTCTATTGTTGAGGATGAGGTTGATAAGATTATCAAATACAACTTCATTAGGGAATTTTTTAACCCCAAATGGCTAGAAAAAATCTTTCTAATTAAGAATAATAATGATAATATCAAAGCCTATATCACCTTATGGAACCTCAACCACCCTTTTTCGGAGGATGATATTCCCCTTCTAGTGAATTAGTTGTTGATTGATGCTAAGGATGGTTTCAAAGACCTCTCCTTCATGGGTGGATAATCTGGATACAATCAAATCCTGATGGATCTTGAGGATTAGGAGTATACAGTCTTTAGGGCATCGTGAGAGACCTTTTTTTATCAGGTGGTTCCCTCCATCTCAAGGAATTCAGGAGCCACTTATCAGTAGAAAATTAATCACATATTCAAACTAATACTTGGGACACTATTTGAATTCTTTTTGGATGAATTAATGGTAAAATAAAACAAGCATCAGGACCATCTCCAAGACCTTTATAAATTGTTTGGCTTCCTTATATCCCAGTAGTTGAAGATGAAACCCTTGAATATTTCTTTAAGGGTTGCCTCTAGAAAGTTTCATGACTTCATTGTCAGATACAATTAAAAAAAGATGGACCCAAATAATATCAAAGCCCTTATACAGATTCCTCCCACAAGAAACTTATGGGATCTTATAGGACTTCAATTCCACTTGGAATACATACTACGATTAGGTAATAATCTATAAAAAAGTGTAATTTCTGTTCGAGGCACATGAAGAAAGATACCTTATACTAGTGGGACGAAGAGTTCCATACCTCGATTGAGGAAATTAAGTTTTATCTTCTATAAAATTTGAGTCTAATTCCAATAGCCTCTGGGAAAAATTTGGTCCTCTATGTGACTACACTAAATTTTTCCCTTGGTACCCTTCTCACATAGAATGGGAATGAGGGTAGAGAGAATATTTTAGACTATCACAGTAACATGCTCCTCAACGTGGAGGCCATAGACTCCCGTATCTAGAAGATCTCCCTCGCACTGGGTTTTATAGTGATAAAGTTTTAGAATTATCTAAAACATCATTAGATACATCTAGTGTCCCATGTATATCAACTAAAGTATATCCATAATAACCCCATGTTGATGGGATGAATGGATAAATGGGTGGTGATCCTTCAATAGTTTAAATTCGGGTTCATTACATAGAAAATTTCCAAGGTTAGACGTTGGTAGTCTTTCTATCTTCCCATCCAGCCTGTGATGAGTTATCATTTGATGTTTTCTTCCTAGATGAGTACATATTCTCATTGTATCAGGTTATTCTATGCTAGAAGATTCATTTTGATGATGCCTCATAATTTCAAATCATAGAAGTCACAACGATCCCAAGCATAATAATATAGGCATGGGGATTATATTTTTTACCCTAATAGAGGCAATTCTACTATTCTCATTAATTATTTCAAAAGGATACCCCAAAAATAATGAAGAGTATTAGGCTCTCATTACCTTTATTTAAAAAGTAGTCTAGATTCATGTTTCTAACTTTCATGTGATGTGAGACTCTAAATTAGTGTCCAAATACATTAATTGTGACTATATCTACCAAAATATAGAGATTATGCCACTTCTTGAGAATACTCTCTAGAAAATGGACCTATCCCTTCTCAACAAGAGGTCACTGATGTTCCCAATTATAGAATGGTCAAGATGATTCCCCGGAAATCTTAGCCACATCTCTTATAGAGCTAGGTCCGGATGACCTATTCTTTCATGTGGAACATCATTGGGTCATCAATCCCACGACCCCATATGATGAAGAAAACCAATAGGTAAACCAGTTGACTGTATAAACTTCTACATTAGGGCCTCAGGTCCCCCTGTAGAAGAATAATATTCTGATTAGAAAACTTCTTTTATTGAGTATCTTTAGCATGATTCTCTCACATACACTATTCTGAACATGAAATAATCCACTAGATCATAGTGTATTTCTTCCTATAGAGTAGGTATGACGTTGATTAGACTCTCTATATAATAGGGATTGATAGAATTATCCACCATTGCATCTAATGAGGTGATATTTTCCATGTTTTTCAAGTATTTCTTGATTGGTAATGTTGTTCCCATCATGTATAATTGAAGATATCCCACCATATTTGAATGTTTGAATTCTTCTAACCCTCCGTGGTCCATGAATGCATGAAGTTTACAAAAAGGAGTCATGGGTTTCAAATCCTTTCCATCTTTTTATATTGACTTTTGGATTCCCTCCACACCATAATGTATTTTTGTCCCTTTGTAGTGTGGGGATCAATTTTGTTGGACCTTATCCACCATTGATAGCTCTCTAGTGAAGAATCATTTTGACCGTGATGGATTTCTTCTACAAGTATAAAAATGTGATTCGCCTCAAGGAATTCAAGGCACGATCCTTGATCAAATTCACGATATCCCGCATCATCCACAAATTTAGTGTTCCTCATGCCATTATAACCAAAAATGAAACCAACTTCTGGGATGCTAGGATGAAGAAGTTTTATTCCCAGTATAGTATCTGGTCCAACCATACCTTCTGCTATCATGTACATGAGAATTCATAGATGAAGTGCTTCAAAAAAACCTCTCAAACATTTTACAAAATATGGTGGGCCAAAATAAGAAAACCTTTCAAAGAATACTCCCAATTTATCTTTAGGATTATTAGAAAACCACTCCAAATTCAACAATGGTGACTCCATATTCCTTTATGTATGGAATTTTGGCCAACCAACCCATCGAGGATTATTTTCCATCCCTTAAAACAACTATTTATGAATTGTAGATTCCATAAAAAATGGTATAATTTTGTTAATATGATTTAAAATACCCTGAAGAGAACATTCTCTAGGCCTTACATAATATAAAGGGACACCAGAATAGTAAATCTAGAGAATTTAACAATAAGGTTCTCCTCACTAATTTCTCTTATGTGACATGGTACTGGCTCTCAAAACAACAATGCTACCTAGAAGGAAGCTACTAATGATGGTGAAAAAATGGGATGGACCTGACATCATTCAAAAGGTTAGTCACAATTTATCATACTCTCTAATCACCATGGAAGAAGATCACATCACACCTCTTATAAATTCAACATTTCTCAAGAATTATTTCACATAAGGAGCCCATGTACCAAGAACACAATATTAAACTATGAGTTTGGTATAAAATATAATACCTTAAATGAAGAATCTAAGTCCATGCATCATGTATTTAAATTTCTCTCAAGATTCTTCTATGAAATCTATAGTGTTGTGTTAGGCCTCCTAAGACCAAATTCACACAGAGTTTGTTACTCATTCACACTACACATATCTTTTTCAGAAGACGCCTCATCATGGTCCAGAATCTATGACCATAAACTATGATCCTCATTGGTTCTATTTCTATGAACATAAACTAATAGCCTTCCTATGGTCTATACAACATGACATTAAACTATTCACAAGGGTCTGAACTCTATGAACACAAACCAAGTGTCTTAGTCTAAGAACCATGACTTCAAACTATATGCGATTTTTCTATGAGATGTGTTGAGGGGTGTTGGGTTTATGAGGACCTCATTAAGATTGGGTTTATCATGACACCATAATATTCATAAAAATTTGAGGTACTACCCCCATCATGATCCGAACTCTATGAACTTAAACTAGGAGTTAACATCCTCAACACACAATGTTAAATTGGGTTTCTTCCTTAAATGAGTTTGGGATGCCTCATAAACACAAGAGAGATGGTTCTTACCCCAATTTAAATTGGGATTACTTTTATGACTAGTATCAGATGGTCAAAAAATCTTGAATCATGTTCCCAACATTGGATTCCCCATGATAATCAGGGGATAACTCAATTACATCACCAGAGATGATTACCCCCACTATTGTCTATTTTTAACCATGATATGTTTTAATAACTATGCGTGATATGATTCCCATCTTCATGGGATAAATATCAATTCCAATAAATTTTGTCTTCAGACTGAGCCACAAATTCATTAACCCTTCTTCCCATTGACCCTAGTTTTGGTCAAATCATTAAAACTTTAAAATTATGTCCTATGTTATCTCTAGTACTTTTTAGGTGAATGAAACTCATTGTAACCATTCACATCCGATTTTACCTCTTTAATTCCACACATCATGAGCATAAAATAAAATTTCCCTACCATAGTCTAAGAATCATAGGTGTTTCTCCATAAATAAAATCATAAGATGACATTTTTCGCTCTGTATTTTTAGTTTATCTCTTGAATGGGGTGTTGTAGCATAATGAAATGGTCATACAATAATATAACCCGTGGTGTGAGGTTAATTAAATGAAGATAGGGGGAGCACCCAATACCCAATCCATGATTTTTGGGTATTGATCCATGATGTTTGAGGTCACATTATAGTGTTACCACTTATATTTATTTAGGGGTATTTTTTAATTTATAACAGTCACATATTTTAAACCCCTTTGATATCTTGGATTCACTTGATATAAGAAATAAAAAAAATCCTTCATTTGATCTCCATTATTTCATTATAATTTTTTTTGGTACTTGGTGATCCAAGAGGTATTAGTTTGTATGATTTAAGGTAATCTCTTCACCCATTTTCTACTTATCCACACTTTCTTTTATTTCTTATATTGACTGGGGTTGGATTAGTGTTTTATAATGAGATTCCATCATATCATGGTGAAATAACATTAAAAAGAAATGGATTTAAAATATTATTCATAAAAGAGGTTTTATAATGATTTTGTATACGTTTTCTTTATTTTTATGTTGATGTGTGATTCTTGATTATTATTCCTTTGGTTTAAAATTATTTTTGTTTAAATTGTACATCGATTTAATATTGTAATGTAGGGATTTTGTATGTTATATGCCCAAGAGTGTGTTAGGAGAATGTCACACCCCTTGGATTGCTATTTCATCACAATATTGCTTCTTAGTAATTTTCTAATTGGTCATTACCTTATGTTATATTGTTATTAAATAGTTTATTATCAAATACAATTTTATTAATGTATAAATCATCCCCATTTGAAATTATTATTATGTTCATTGGAATGATTGTGTGAAATGGTGTGATCCTGACCCACAAAATGGAATGGTATTTTTTCAACTTAGTAATAAACAAAGACTAGTATCTTTCTAATTGGTTCATTGGTGCTGTCAGGGTTGAATTATTATTTCGACCACATTTAGTGATTTGTCTAATTATGTGAGTTATTTTTAGTAAATTTCAAAATAAAAATGATTTATATTGAGATTATTTTTCAAATGGTATTTAAATATGAAATTAGTTCATTGTGAATGGTTTGAAATAATTTTAAAAAATTAAAGTGAATGGTTAGAATGAGACTTTAAAATGACCTCTTATAATAGCGTGTTGTTTTTGGGTGGTCATCATGAAGACATTTTTTGGAGAAAAGTTTGGATTTTGGTTTTTATTGTTTATGGATGAAAATAAAATATTATCTTAATTTAGTTTTAAATAAAATATATGGGGCATTTTTAATAATTGTTCTGGTTTATTTGACCATTGAAGAGAAATTACATATTTTTCATTTCTTGGATTCTTTTATATATTTTTATTAATTGAGGTTTCATGATTTTATATATAAATATTTATCATGAATAATGATAGAATTTGATCTAGAAGATGAATATTGCATCGGGTGATGTTTTAGTTGGGGAAAGTGTGGCATTTGGTTGAGTTTCCCTATGGAATAGTTCTATATGATCCTTAGGACTACCTTGCGAGTGGTGTGGGTTATATTGATTGACTATTTTATGGATTTGATGTTCACCATTATGATTAGGGAAGTTATTGATCTTACAGTGTGTCTAGTTGTCATCCTTAGTTACCTGTATGAGGGACTGATGTTTGGAATTAGCGGTTAATAGAAGAGACTGTCCATGTGTTCTTTATTGATGGATTCAGCTATGTTTCTTTGTTATGGACCTTGTGACTTGAGGATCCTCAGTTTAGATTGTAGGATTGAATTAGAGATGTGATATTCTTTCTATATACAGTCGAGAGAAATATGGAAAGTTTCCCTTATGTATGAAATTATCTTATGATATTATGTGAAAATGTGAGTGGGTTTCATTGCTAGTGATTTAGTGTTACATTCATGAATTATGTGTGGGTTTTCATGAGACAATTAGTTTTGGTAACATCTAGAAGAACATATGTTCTAATTTTTGGCACTTAGAGTGTGATGATATCACATGAGGGGTTAGATGAAATAATTATAATATTTTTTCTAATGATGTATCTAAAATTAGGTCTCTTACTTATTAGTGACTATACATGTTGCAATTATATATTAGACTCTAGGATATAATGGATTTGACAAGACCAATCTAAGAGGTGGTTCCCTTATATCCTGATACACCAGAGTAAGACTATGTCCATGGAACACACTTATTTAGTTGTTATTTAAAATGGGTTTAGATAAAAAATTCATGTGATCAGGGTGAATCCAAATAAATATACAATCTTGAAGTGGAGATGATCCCATATTAAAACATGTGACATACAAGATAACTCTAGTGGGTTTTTATTTATATGATGTAAATGCTTTTGATGAGGACCAAGAAGATGATTTTGGGTAGTGTGTGAGATCTGGTCTAGGATTTTCAATTAGTGGGTACTAAATTTCTATTTGACTAGCTATTTGATAATAGATTATTATTATATGTTATTTTATAGTTTGGGTGTCTTTTATTTCATATTCATTCATTCTTTATACAATGTTATTTTTTGTCTTTTGTTTTAGGAAAGAAATGTGATGACAGATGGGTTAAGTCGGACATTGATGGGTAATTTTTTGGATATATGGGTAAATCATGGTTATTATTTATGTTTAGGTGATGGAGGAGTGTTATACCTCATTATGTCATAATGTTGTGCTTATTTTAGATAATTGTAAGGAGGGACAGGGCTTGTGTTGAGTTGTATCAATGTGAGTCTTTATGGTGTGTGTCCAATAGATTTGTAGGCATATGTATAACTTACATATGAAAATAATTTATGTTTATGGATGGGTTATTTTCACCAATCATTAGTTTTCACTTTACCAATACCCTCATGCATATCCACTTGATTATAGTAGCACTAAATGTTTTGTGGTTAGTGGGAAAATCTAATAGGGTATGTGGAGTCTCCCCATACCCTTGTATATGGAACAACATTTTATTTACAAAAGAATACCTTGTGTCTTATTTAAGGAATATTTGTTAGAACAGATATGGACACTTTTCATTGGATGATCATGACATTAAGGGCCAATTATTCAGCATGACTAGATCATTAGAGTTAGTCCATAGACCATTTTTTTACTTTTCAATTACCATAATAAATATGCATTGAGAAGAGTTCACATTGCTTATTTAGTATTACAATTCCTATTATGGATTATTCTTATAATACTACTATTCTATAATTTTTAATAATATAAACTATTTTACTACATTTATATTCTATATGGGAAGGGACATATTGGTTCCTATTTCCTTGTCCCCATGTTTTTTGTTTATCACAAACCAACCCAGGTCACCTGTAACAACACAATGTTTTATCAATGAAATTCATATATTTTAATTATGTATTATATTATAATAATAGGATATTACATATAGAAAACAATAAAACCCTTTTAAAATAAGAATGAGTAATGTAAAAGGTGTATCTAGATATTAAGGGATGAATGCCGATGAAACAATAACATGAAATTTCAAATAATAATGTTACCCTTATGACTAGTAAACCAACCAATAGAGTAGTAACCTAAAAAATTAATTTATAATTAAAATATACCCATATTATAAGTAAGAAAATATTTCGAAAATTATTAATTATGTACTGGTCTTTTTGTAATTAATGTATATTTAATTACAATTTTAGGTTTAATTTAATAATTTAAGAGAAAATTTATTTTCATAAAATGTATTCATAAATAATTATTTTCATTACTTATGATTTTAAGATTATTTTTAGAGGCCTTAATTAGTTTTTCAAAGTAATAGAAAAATAGTTTTAAATTTTTAAATTTTAATTTTTCTAGTAAAATATGATTTTAATTTTAAATTAAATTTCTCATATTTATAAAACTATTTTCATAAAATTGAGTCAATTTTTTTATTCTACACATTGAAAAAATGGTTGGGGGAAATTTTGGTATTTTCTAAACTACTTGAATTTTTGGTTAATAGTAAAATATAATAATTTCCAATAAATGCTAAATAATTGTTTTTCTACATCATGATTGGGTCATGGGTTATTTAAATGGACATTGTTTCAAAAAAGATGCTATCTTCACATTTATTGGTCACAAAAATAAATAATATTCATAGTCTTGATAAAAAATATTATACTAATTATTAGAATAATTTGAAACCCTTCTTATCCCCCAGTATAAAACCACCCCTCTTTACCTCTTCTCTTCACTTCTCTAAATAATTTTTTCCTTTTCCAAATTCTGCTAATATATCTCCCTAATTCACTATCCCACATACTTCAGCCCTTTTCCACTTCCAAATTCCAAATCCTCTCCCCTATATTGGATTCCAAGGAAGATATATTCAAGAGGTAAATTCTTCCTTTCATTTCTTTTATTTTATTTCTAATTCATTACTTTCTTTTTCTTTACTCACCTCATTTCATAAAAATGTTATGATAACTCAAGTCCATTAAATTTAGTAAAACTTTGTTATGGTAATGGAATAATTCATCACCATATATCCATTACCCTCTTTTTATTCTAGAAATGAAAACAATATCTGAGATGTGTTGAATTATCACTTTCAAGGACAATGAGTTTTCAATTTCTTTTACAATAATTAATTCTGTTCATAAAACAATTATTTTGGTTGAAAAAGAATATTATTTAATTATTATTTCTAATTTAAGGTTCTATAATCTTTTTTTCACATGATATTAATTTATAAATCAAAATGTGTTTGATGTGATAAAAAATAGCAAATTAACCAAAATGATTATCATTAATTATTTACATAATGATTCATCTTCCCTCCAAATAACCAAATGAACTTTATAAACTTGTGATCCTCTATATGTTCACTAATAAAATAAAACATCAATTTTGGAGAACCATTCTCATCTTACATGTTTATCCGTACATATATATAAGTAAACCAATCATGAAATCCAATGAATAAAACAATGAAATTAAACCTCTTAACCCATCAAAAAGGCCATGAATGAAATTAATAAGGTTATAATAAATATATTACATAAATAATGTTTTTTTAGAAATATTAATTAATGAATTTAATTTGGTTATCCAAGACATTAAGATCAAGTGAAGGACACTATCATACTTAAGGGAAGTGATTCTACCCGAACCTCCTATATTCCGTTAGGTTTATCTGTGATTTTTTTTACCCAAATAAAGTTATATTATTTATTCAACTCTTTAAAATTCAATTTCTATAGTCTAAAATAATGTATAAAGGTCCATAAATCACTATATTTTAGGAATATACATTTTTTAAGTGTTTACCTCCTCAATACTTCCTGCTAAGAAAAACCATTTATGGGATCTTCCTAAATTCGTACCCAATTTCATGTGCGCTCTATCATCTATTTTAAGAAACAATTTTTTTATTAAATCATTATTTTGATTAACAAAACCTTATTGTTCCACTTATGGTTTAAATAAAAATATTATTAACATTTCTTTTTTAAATACTATTTAGTTTTTTATTAAAACCCCACTAAAAAGTTTTAATGATAAAATTTATTTAATACTATTATTACATGTTGTCACATCTATTTGACATCACATTCTATGATATATTACTACTTTAACTTATGAATTTCCATGTATGATTTATGTCCTTTCTTTCATGGACACTTGTATGATACGCCCATTCATTATTCTTTATGATATGATTATGATACCGATTTCTTTCCATGGGTACCCTTATGTTTATGTATGATTGATTATGTATGATTAAACACATGGAACAAATATTTATGAACATGTTAAGATGGGTTTTCCCAGATAGTGCTCCAATTCATTGGGTAAAGTTGAGTCTCATGAGATGTTATGTGCAACTATCTTGGTAGTTAGTCTTGACTCATGATACCATGTGCAAGAGTCTTGGTGGTAAACCATGAATTGTGCTCCTCTATGTGCAACGAGCCTTGACTCATGTAAAGTTATGTTTTATATTTCTTCCACATTAATATGCAATAATTTTTATATGATCCAATGTTTATATGGTATGATTTCACATGTATGATTTCTTTTTATATCATTATGTTATGCCTTCTAACCCATGTGTTAATGCTTTATTATTATTATTTTTTCCCTTTAATGGGATTTTCGTATCATCCCTTTGTTCAAGTTATCCTCAGGTTATCCTATGTAGATGTATGAGAAAAATGGATGTTTGGATGTATTTATGAATATTAAATAAATAAATTTTTTTAGTCACATTTTTTCAGTTTTATGTAACTAGTCTTTAAAGACACTATAATTTATGATCCTTGGATTTTACTATTATGATCTACTATGCTTAAAATCATATAATGAAATGTGTAAAAGGATAGGGTCAATTTTTTTGGTATCATAGGATTTCATAGTTGTTTTTAGAGATTAGGAATAGAGAACTATAGTAAGAACCTTACACATGATACAAAATATAAGAAAACATCCCTAAATTCTGGTAAGTATTGAGTAAGTGGTTTGTCAAAAAAATACATATCTTTGGGGTATGAACAAGTCCATGTGGCTCTAGAAAGAATGTTTCTACATGTAAAACCTGAAAATAACGCTTTGATCTAGAATTGAATGGGAACTAGGGAATGAAAATGAGCCTTGCTGCACTCCTAGTTTGAAACTCCATGGGGGTATGCTTTAAAAAATTCATAATCTTAGTATGATCAATTATTAAGGGAAAAAAGACACCATAAGAATATATGTTATGTAACAGATCAAGGATAACCTATATTGAACCCTAGGGAGTCACAAGTTAGGATTTAATTTTTCTTTTATATTTAATCATTTTATTTTTAGGGTTTCCTTTTTATGATTAATAGCTAAGTATTCAAGCCCTATAATTTTATGTCCTTTTCCTTAGTTACTGATTGTAAATAGAATAACACACACCAACAATAAATGTGATAGGAAATTTGACTATTTCACTAATGATATGCCTGATATGATGAGAATGGGTGCCCAAAACATCATAACAGTATATAATCAGCTGGATCAAGTTGTAAATAATAACATGAATCATGTGGAATAACCTCCTACTATAAGAAAAGATAAATTTGTTTTCAAATACTTTATGTATCAAAGGCCTCCCATTTTTAGTTGATCTTATAGTCCCATCATTGTTAAACAATGGATTAACTCCATTGGAAATATAATCTTTTCCCTCCAATACTTAGTAGAAGAGAAAGTCCTACTGACGATCTATCGTTTTGATGGGGAAGTTGATCAGTAGTGGACAGTGATCAATAATATGATGTCCTAAGGGGAGATTTATTCCCTAGATTTGGTGGAATTCAAAAAAATGTTTTACTATAAATATTTTCCCTGAACCCTTTTTCTCATTATGGAAATAGAGTTCCATAGACATAAGAAGAAGAAAAATGAGTCCATCAGGGTCTATAAATAAAAATTCACAAGGATTGAAATATACACCTCTATCATTCTCATGAACACCGAATGAAAGGTGAATCTCTTTTTTAGCAGACTAAAACCTAGTCTACAAAATGTTTTGGAAATTCAAGACTTCGACAGTTATGAGGAGATTGTTCACTATGCCATCAAAGATGAAATAGAGATCAAAGACTCTCAACTGTCTCATAGTCATATTAAAAAAAGAAGAAAATGGAGACTAATATGGTTGGTTTGGAAAATATATACCTCAATTGAAAAAAGATCAAACATCCCAGGTGTCAAAAAATTTCGAAGAAGCATCATGAGAACCTCTTAAAGGGAACCATGAATTTCTCCAAATGTGGAAATATGGGACATCTAGAAATTAATTGTTGAAGGGGTATGAATAATCCCACTAACGTGGAAGAATAAATTAAGGTTTAAATCAATGCTCATACTTTAGTTTAGTGTTATAACTTCAAGTATCATGGTAATTATGTGAAAAATTTATTTAAGAAAAGCATTGTCTGAGGAAATAAACAACAACCTCCAAGGAAAGATGGATTTTGTTATGTTATCACTACTATTGAGGTGATCCAAATAATGATGTGGTGAAAGGTACACTGGTTATTGATCCAAGAATAGTGAATGTACTATTTGATTTGGGTTCTATGCATTCTTTCATATCATGAAATTTTATAAGATCTATTCAAACACCACCTCCAAATTTATTGGTTGAGAAATCTGTGAGAACAGAAAATGGGGGAGTTACAAAATCCAATGTATATAACTCCTCCCCATTTAACGTTTGTGGACTAAACCTCCTATAAAATCACATCATACTTACTTTAGTGTAGTTAGATGTTATCTTGGGAATGGATTTACCATATTTATACAAATCCGACATCAATATTCGGGAAAGGGATATCAATCATCACCTCCTCGAGCATCCTATAATTCATTAAAAGTGTAAGGAGGAAGATGAATCTATTTCAGAATCACAGTCTCAAGTGTGGATATTACTACCTTATGAGAAAGCATGTCTATCTAAAATTATTGAGACAAAGAAGATGATACTTCTCAAAGATATGAATATCATGCTATATTACAATAATGTATTCCATGAATAGTTTCCTGGTCTTCCTTCTGATTGATAGGTTGATTTATCAATTGATCTTATTCCTGATTCTCTGCCTATATAAAGTATATCTTATTGAATGGCCACAGTAGAGATGGAAGAGCTAAAGACGTAGTTAAAAGAGAATCTATAGAAGGGTTTTATTCCCCTGAGTGCTTCACCATGGGGTGTGTCAATCTTCTTTGTCAAGAAGAAGGATGGACCAATGAACCCCTACATTGATTATCATGTGCTCAATAAAATCATTATAAGGAACAATTATCCCCTTACACTGATTGATGACATGTTCAAACAGATTTGTGGGGGATATTTATTTCTCTAAGGTGGAGCATGAGTCAGGATATCACCAATTAAAGGTGAGGAAGGTTCGTATTACATATATTTCCATTCAAAAAGGTATAGACACTAGGAGTTCATAGTGATTCCCTTAGGACTCACTAATTCTCTAGAAGTATTCATGAATTTAATGAAAATATTATTTAGAGATTATCTTGAAGAATTAGCGGTTTTATTTATCAATGATATTTTGATATACTCCAACAGAAATGAGGAACATGAGGATCATTCTAAAACTATTCTAAAGACATTGAGGAGGGAGAAAAATTATTGAATGTACATTACATGTGATCTCTTGATGGTGGAATTATCATTATTGGGGCATGTTATCGCTCTCAAACGGATATCTATAGACACTTCCAAGATAATGGAAATGAAAGAGTGGCCTAGGACAACATCTGTAATAGAGATCCGTAACTTCCTTGGTCTAGTAGGGTATTACTGATGATTTGTAGAGAACTTTTCAAAATTTTAGAACACAAAGGAAGACCAGACATGGAAGGGTTTAAAAATTTTCAAGATTTAATAATGTAATTAATGTTTTAAGTAGATGAAAAAGAGGCATATAACTACTCCAGTATTCACACTCACAACAAGTGGAGAACTCTTTTTATTGTATAATGATGCTTCATATAAGGTCATATGTTGTGTAGTGATGAAAAATTATAAATTGGTAGACTATGACTCAAGGAATTTGAAAATACCTAAGAAAAACTATCCCACATATTTTTTGGAGTTAGAAGCTGTGATATTTTCATTGAGAATCTTACATCATTATCTCTATGGAAAAAATGATATATATATACTAATCACAAGAGTCTAAAATATAAATTCACATCTAAAAAGATTAATATTAACTAGTGAAGATGGTTAAAGCTTATCAATGATTATGGCTACTCAATCCACTACCATCCTAGTAAGGAAAATAAAGTGGTGGATTCTCTAATAAGAAATGATCTTGCATCTTTATGTATGATGAGAATTGGAAAGGATCCAATATTTTAATAATTTCAAAGGATGCACATGGGAATCATTAATAGAAGAACATAATCAGTCCTTTCTCAAATGATTTCTCAACCATCCCCCATATAGAAAATAAATAAATCTTTATGTAATGATGTGGAAATTATAAAAGGGGTGGAAGCTATTAGAAATAGGAAATCCTCTTAGTTCAATATGGAAAAGGAAGGAGTTGAAATATTTGGTTCAATATTATGTGTACCATACAATCCAGATATAAAGAATGATATTTTTAATGACACACATTTCTCAACCTTCTCAGTTCACATATAGAGCACAAAGATGTATCGTGATCTCTGAGAGAACTATTGGTGGGAAGATATGAAGAATAAGATCACTGAGTATACATCAAAGTGTCTCATATGTCATCAAGTGATGGATGAAAGAAAAACGTCTAAGGGGATGATGTAATCAATGCCCATACCAACATGGAAGTGGGAGAACATCACTATGGAATTTTTCACCGGACGTCCAAGGAAATCCTGAGGAAACAATTCTATATGGGTCATTGGGGATATTCTTACAAATATAGATCAATTTTTCACAATTCGATAGGAATAATAATTAGATCAACTTGAACATATATATATCAACGAGTTGGTAAGGCTGTATAGAGTACCACTATCTAATATATTTGATAAAGATCCAAGATTCACCTTGATGTTCTGGAAAAGTCTCCAACATGCTTAAGCACTGATCTGAACTTTAATACGGCCTATCATCCTCAATCTGATGGAAAATCAGAGAAAACTATTCAGACACTGGAAGACATGTTGAGAGAAATTTTTATGTAATTGAAATGAGGATGATACCAACATATTCCATTGGTTGAATTTTTCTATAAAAATAGTTTCCACTCCATTATCTGAATGGAACCATATGAATTCCTTTATGGGAAAAGGTACAGAAAATAGGCGTGTTGGGGTGAAGTCAGTGAGTGTATGTTTCTAGGGCCTGAAATGGTTGATGAAATGGTGGAGAAGGTGAAAACTATTCAGTAGGACATCAAGGCAGCCCATTGTCGATATAGTAGTTATATATTGAATCATTTATGATACCTTGATTTAAAAGTTGGATACATGGTATTCATCCACATATCTCCATGGAAAATGGTCTTGAGGTTTGGGATGTAAATAAATCTTTTCCTCAAGTACATCATCCACTTAGATATTCTTGATCGTGTTGGATTTGGGGCCTATAGACTTATACTTCCACCTACCATGTCTAAAGTACACGATATCTTCCATGTATCCCTCTTAAATAATTATATACCAGATCTTTCACATATACTCTCTTTAGAGGTGGTACAGTTAGAGAATGATATTTCTTATGAGGAGCTTCCACTAAAGATAATGGATCATAGATATAACATTCTAGACAACAAGACTACTCACCTGGTCAAAATACTATGGAAGAACCATAAGTACTAAGAGGAAACATGGAGACTTGAGGAGGTAATGAATGAAAATTACCCACACCTATTTATGACTAAGAATATAAAATGAAATTTCAAGTGTGAAATTTAATAAGGGGGAAGAATGTAATGACCCAATGGATTATCAATGAAATTATTTTCTTATAATTATTTCTTATAGTATAATCATATTTTATTTCATATAGAACACAATAAAAACCTTATAAATTATGATTGAGTAATGTAAAAGGTATCTCTAGAAGTTAAGGAATGGATACTAATGAAATAGTAACTTGACCTTGGGAATAGTAATTTGACCCTTAGGAATAGTAAACCATCCAATTGAATAGTAACCTCAATAATGAAAGTATAAGTAAAATTCACCCATATTATAAGTGAAAATATGATAGAAATATATGATAGTAAAAGTAATTAAATATTTTAATAATTATTAATTATGTATTGGTATTTTAAAAGCCATGTATATTTAATAAAAAATTAATGAATAATTAATAATTTAAAAGAAAATTTATTTGCATAAAATTTATTCCAAAATATGTATTTTGATGACTTATGATTATAATATAATTTTAAGAGACCTTAATTAATATTTCAATGTTTCAGAAAAATAGTTTTAATTTTAAAATTTTTATTTTTCAAGTAAATTATTATTCTAATTAAAAATTAAATTTATAATATTTAGAAAAATTATTTTCATAAAATGTAGTACATTTTATTTAATTCTAATCATCAAAAAAATGGTTGGGGTTATTTTTTGGGATTTTTCTACAATAATTGAATTTTTGGTGAATAGTAAAATACGATAATTTACAATAAATGATAAATAAATTAATTTTTGCATCATGATTGGGTCAAGGATGATGTAAATAGACATTTCATAGAACATAAATACTATATTTACTATTTTTCGAAACAATAATCAAGAATATTCATATACTTGAGCCAAAATATTAAACTAATGATTAAAATAATAGGAATCCCTCCACTCCTCCACTTTAAAAACCACCCCTCTTTACCTAGTATATTAACTCTTCTCAAGCCTTATTCTTCATATAAATTATGATATAATATCTCCCTATTCCCATATAACACTTAAAATATCCCATAATCTCTTGAAAAGAATAAATCCTCTCCCCTAAAGTGGTTTCTAAGGATGATATATTGAAGAGGTAAATTCCTCTGTTCATTTCATTTTTTCATGTTCCTTTCTTTATTTTTCTTTACTCACCTCCATTAATCCAAATGTTATGATAACTCTATTAAATTACTTGTTATATAATTTTTTTATTATAATGGAATAATTCACCATCATATCTTCTCTCCCCTCTATTATAAAAATGAAAACACCATAAGAGATGAGTTAAATTTACATGTTTTCAATTTCTTTTTCCATATTCAATTCTATTCATGAAACCATTTTTATGGTTGATCTAGAATATAATATATTTATTATGTCTAATTTATGTTTTTTAATCTTTTTTACACATTAAATTAATTTAAAAAGAAAAATGTGTTCGACGTGATCAAAAACCGCTAATTAACCAAAATAATTATTATTAATGTTTTATAAAATGTTTCATCTTCAATAAAAATAACCAAATGAATTTTATAATCATGTAATATTCCAGATGATCAATAATAACATAAAAATTCAATTCTGGATAACCATTCTCATCTTACATGATTATCTATACATGTATATACGTAAACAAATCATGAAACCCAATGAAACAAACAATTAAAATGAACCTCTTAACCCATCAAAAAGGTCATGAATGAACTTAATAAGGTTAAAATAAATAAATTACATAAATAATAGGTTATGTATATATTAATTACTAAATTTAATTTGGTTATACAGGATATTAATCTCAATAAAAGGACACCATCGGACTCAAGGTATAAGATTCTACCTGAACCTCCTTTATTCCATCGAGTTGCTTTACCATTGTTTTTAGCCACATGAAGTTATATTTTTTATTTAAATCTTAAACATTCTGTTTATATGTTAAAAAATAATGTATCAAGCTCCATTAATTATTATATTTTGGACATATACATGTTTCTAAGTGGTTCTCTCCTCAATACTTCCCAATAGGAAAACCCATTTAAGGGAACTTCATGAATTTTTACCCAATTTCAAGTAGAATATATCATCTATTTTAATCCACCATTGTTTTTTATAAAATCAGTATTTTTATTATAAAGAAATTATTGGTTTTATTTTTGTTTTATATAAATGATTCTTCCCTTTGATATTTTAAACACTCTTTAGTATTTCCTTAAAACCTCACTAAAATATTTTAAATTTAAAATTTCTTAAATACACTTCTTACATGTTTCCACTTATGTTTGACATAACATACCAATATATATTCTTAATTTACATTATAAATTTCCTTATAGGTTTTAATTCATTTCATTCATGGACACTTGTATGATATGCCCATTCTTTATTCTTTATGACATGATTATGATACCCATTTGTTTCAATGGGTACAATTATGTTATGTATGATTGATTATGTATGACTAATTATGTAGAAATTTTATTCATGAACATGTTAATATTGGTGTTCTAAAATATAAATACAATTAATTGGGTAAATTTGAGTCTTATGAGATGTTATGTGCAATGGTCTTGGCGGTTAGCATTGAATTGTGCTACCCTGTGCAACGGTCTTGGTGGTTAACATTGACCTTTTCTCCTCTATGTGCAAAGATCCTTGACTCATGGTAAATTCATGTTTTATGTTACTCCATAGTTAATATGAATTCATGTTTATATGATCCCATGTTTATATTTTATGATTACATATGTTCCATGCCTTTTTATATCATTATGTTATGCCTTCTAACCCATGTGCTAAAGCGTTATTCTTATATTTATTCCCTTATTGGGATTTTATATATTTCATATGTTCATGTTATCCCCTAATTATCCTATTAAGATGTATGATCACAATGTATGTTAGGATCACTTTATGAACATTTAATAAATAAACATTTTTTTAGTCCCATGTTTTTTGTGTTATGTACCTAGTCTTCCAAAACACTATACTTTACAATCCATGGATTGTAATATGATGTTTTACTATGCTTAAAATCATGTAATAAAATGTGTAAAAGGATAGGGTAACTATATCACCCTTCATTTGGGAACCCGAGATAGCTTGTGGTTTATCCTAAAGGGCATTACCAATCTCCATGGGTTATAAAACAATGCTTAGAAATCAAGAAAATACTCTTAGTAATAGTTTCCCCCCCAATAAGTCAGTAAATGAAAAAAACAATTCTACTAAAAAATGTGAAATGACCCATCCATAAGTCAGATATCCATGCACCAAATCCATATATAGAAAAAATTAGCATCCAATTAGGGTATAATAATTCAAAAATAATAATGGAACTCATAACATAAACATTCACATAATATAAAAAATAAATGAATAACTTCACAACATTAAAAGGTAAAACATCTAAAGGAGTATCTGAACAGACATAATTGATACATAAACATCCAAAAATAGAACAAAATCCAAGAAAATAGTACCTATCATCATGTTACATAGATTAAACCACAACATCACATTGTACAACCAACAAACCAACCCAAACAAAGTCCAATAATATGGTTGAAATATATAAAAAGGATTGGGATTATAAATCAAAAACCACTAGAGATTAATATACCGGTTAGTATATAGAGGGTGTGAGTTGAACAATCCCACTAAGATCTCACCAATGATTTTGAGAAATTATTTTAACAGAATATATTTTATACTAGTTTAAATTACTTATGAAAATAGTTTTTCATGAATATACATAATAAAAATAATTTTATTTTTCCCTTTTTATAATACCAATATTTAATTTTTTTTAAACCAAGATGAAACAATCTATTTAAAATATCACATCAAAAAATTTCATTGAAATATTAAAAAACCCTTGAAACAAAATCATTCATTGAAAACACCTTTTAAAAATATTTTGAGAAATAATTTTTATAAAAATAAGTTTCATGAAATAATGAGGAACACTATGTAAAAGAAACACACTATAAAAATAAATCATGTTAATGAATAAATGAAATTATGAAAACTAGTGATCAACCAATGATTCAATACATACTGATTGAAATAGAGGATACCAAAAAAAAGGTATAAGAAATACCATATCTAATGTTAAAGGCAAAACTATGTATCATGGGAAAAAAACTAGGTCCTAAGGTGAGATAGTCATAAACATCATCAAATACAAAAGTATATCCTCTAGAATATGTTTCACCCAAAATAATAGAATCCATCCAAATATCCATCATTAATATCATCAAAATATCACCTACCCTCTATCCATGGCTAATTTATTAACTGGGGGGTTCTATAAGCATGTGTAAAAACCAGTGTATCAAAAATATAGTCACTTGTATTATCCTGGGGATTCTAATGAATTAAATATTATGAGTACTAAAATAAATAAAATCACAAAATCATCAAATAAAATTATATATTATAGAAAACATTCCTCACCACTAACAACCTCATAAGAAACAACCCCTTATGAATTTATGCCACATCACACTAATAAATAATACCCCATTGGGGGAACAATAAATAAAAATCAATGGGACCAAAATGGGATCATACACACATGCACACATGAAAACCATTTAAAAGTGCCAAATGATCCTTCTTGAAAATCAACTCAGTATGATGACCCCTTTACCAATATTTAAATCTATATTAAAAAACATTTATAAAAACCAATGTAAAACCAAATCATTTAAAATATCAATTTCATTTTTTCTTCAAGACAATTGAAAATCCATCACAGAACCCCATTATTTAAAAACCACACTTTACCCATTTTAAGACCCACATAGGGTCAAATAAATTTAGTTATAATAATTCAATCAAATCAAACCATATAAAAAATGAAAAAAAATCTTGTCACCCAAAAAACACTTGATGATTTGGGGAAAAAATTTAACCATCCATTAAGGACTAAAAAACCATTAAATATCATTTATTCCAACAAGTAAATAACTTCATAAAATTTATAAAACCCACCATAACTACCACATAAAGATATAATTTTACAAAAAATAATTTCCAAATTAATATGAATATAATGAAATTTAAATTAAAGGAAGATATCAAAATCACCTACCTCATTACTTTAACAATCCTCTCACATCAAGTCACAATAATATACTATTAATGAAGAAGTATCAAACACCAAAAAATAAGTCCTCTATAACCCCAAATTAGAACCACCTCATACAATAATCTCATCTAAATAACTCATATGGTATATAGAAGAATGTGAGACTAAAGTGAAATGGATGAAAAGTGATGGATAATTGAAGTATACGAGGAGAGGGGGGATTTAAATAAATAAATAAAATTTAATTCCATACAAAGGAGGCTTAAAAATAAATAATAAGGATGGAATAAATCGCTATACATTCATGGTGTTCAGCTGATCAAGAGGGAGGAGGAAATAGAATTTTGAAACTTTTAATTTGTAGAGGAATCATTATCATTTCACTTTAAAATGAAAATTGGGTAACTCACACAGTTCGGAAACACATTTTAATAAATCATGTACTAAATATAAAAATTATATTCTAGATGAGTTGGGAATCCATATTGTTTGGGTGAATTATAAGGTAAATATAAACAAATCATGGGAGTTTCTTCGAATTTCATTGTACTCATTACTTGGGCTGGCTGCATGATTTTTTCAAACAATGAAAAAATTGTGCTTCCTATACTAAAACGAAAAAAAATTAAAAATTTAATGAAAATTGACACAAATATAAAAGTAAATATAATTAATAAATTCATAAATAAAATATTAACTAGAAAAAAGATTGGGGAGATAATTCTCCCCACCATAACAAATTATAACCCTAGAAAGTCTTCGATCAAATAAAAGATAATAGGATAAGAGAAAAAATGACACACCACAATGGGAGGTGTGTCTAACTATGATATTTCTAAGTAGTGATTTAATAAGAAAGGAAATAATTCTCATCAAAGAAAATATAAAACCACAAACAGATGAAAAACACCCAAGTATAATAGAAAATATCCACAACATCTACCAGAAGTCTCAAAAAATGTCACCACCTAAACCAATATGACGTTTCTTAATGGAAATAGAAACTTTCATAAGCCAACACCCAATTTTAAATTTATATTTAATGGTGAAATAAAAAATCAACACACTTATAAATAGGATAAATCTCTATAATACCTATGTAAATGATACATATCCTCCATGTACAAATAATTATATAAAAAACATAAGAAACCAAAAATGAATATTGATCCATAGATGCATCACACATATGATAATAAAATATAGATAATACAATTCACCAGGATACCTCATCATAAAAAAATGAGTTCTTGAAATATTTCATGATATTCCCATATGGTAAACTAGATCCTCGAACCAAAACATCATCACATGATCACCCCATCAAATTAGAGTCAACATCATTGAGTGCTCAATCCAACTAGAATTAAACTACTCCTATTTACCCACGAATTGACCCAAGGGTCACCCATGTTCCTTCCATTAGGAATAAAACCACAAAATATCCAACCTATAATAATAAACAAATAAATTAGGATAATATAACACAAATTGACCATGAACACACCCATATTAAAAATTCACCTCCGAAAATAAAAAATCACCAAAATCAAAGAAGTTCAACCCATTATCGATCCACTAAATATATTCCCCAAAAGAAAAGACCCATTTAAAAAGATAATTATGGCTGGAACTTCTTTTTCTGATAATTCAACATATAAACCCATTATAAATTGTTAAGGAAGTGACATTGAGGATAAAATCATTTATTGTTTAAATAGAAAACTTAGAATATCCAAGTGATCCACAAAATAAGAACACAGGATGTCTCCTCATTGTCTATGAAAAATAATTGCATTAAAACCTCACTTTGAGCTCAGTATCAACCAATAAGTTTTTATCATATATTAAATAAATTCAATCAAATCATCCAGAGTTTTGGTATCACTCGCTATGGGTTTCACTGCCTACTTAACATCATCTGAAATGGTCTTTTAAACCACTTTCTAATAATATGTTAGTCCAAATTCAACTATAATAAATCCACAGTTTAGAGAAAGAACTCTTTCAATGAAATTACCACTTAATAAGTAATCATAGGTTATATCAGGGGAAAAATTATTCCAACATAATGAAATGGTTGACCTAATCCTTCACTAACCACTAACCTTGATGAAGGTTCATAAAGTCAATGACCTTATAAATATACACATCTTTTGTAGAGTTCCATTGAATAGATCCAATTTTTGAAAATTTCCAAGAAAATATCTTTTACAATAGGGAGGGAACCATAGTCTCCCACTAATCTTAGTATGTTTCTTCAAATAAAGTGACAACAACTTTTACCATTGAATCATTGTAGATTCCAAGAGAAATGAATATTCCCTAAACATTCTTTGGCCACCTCAATTCCTAAATATGTCCTAAATATACATTTAATGAAGGTAGATATAGATTCATAAAGTCTTAAATGGTGCACAAGATCATGGAAGATTATACTTCTAACACTTATTCTATAGATTGGGTTGAGGGGATAGATATAGAACCCAACCCCAATTGGCTATAAGTTTGTACAAAATATTACCCTAATGAATGTACATCCTAATATTGTTTGAAGAATATATAGGATTAATACCTTAAATATGATAAAAAATATATTAAGAAAACTCATGCCTGAAAAATAAATCCACAAAAAATAAATTTAAATCATTGTTCAAAAAATGAATTTACAACACCTTATAAAAATTTCAATTTAAATCATAAGAATTTATCAAAAATACAAACCATTTTTTTTAAAGAAAGATCAATTTAATATATGTCATATCCATTAAATAATTTTAACCAATATTAAAAATCAGTGAATTCTATATTTCAATCCACCAAAAATTGAATTCCATTTTATTCATAGAATTTTTTTTTATTTTCAAAAACCCATCAAAGTATAATGAAAAAGTCACCCCTTAAAAACACAAAGTAACAATTTTAATAAATCACCATTCCAATCCAAAACAATCTTTCAAAAAATAAAAAACAACTTTAAAAAGATAATTTTAAACAATAAATAATATATATATATATATCAAAATAGAATCCAATAAAATCAATCCTAAATTAAAATATCCCTTAAACAGACACACATTAATGCTAAAAACCATTGGATTAAATAAAGGGGGAAAAGATACAAAAATATTATTTTATAGAATAAATTGTGTTGTGCATGGTTTAGATGTATGGTTTAAAAAACTATATGATAATCATAAAATATGATAAATAAATCTTGGAGACCCAAAACATATGGTATCAACATGGTTTTATAGATATTGGAGGATAAACATTAATCATTGGCTCACTCTTCATCTCTACCCTCTAAACAAAGGGAAATCCCCTAATCATTGGTATTGTCAATGGGGATCAATATGTATTCATATGAGTTAAAAATAAGAAATAAAATGAAACTTAAAATATATATTAAAACCCTAAAATCCCATGGAGTCTAAAATTTCTTCCATGAAGGTTGGTGATCATGCACCCATCTATGATATACCTCTCAAGTCATGATGATAGTTTTTATCTTACTTCTGTAAACACACACCCTATATAACAGTATATAAAATCTAGAACCTAGTAATTTATATTAAAAATTGATCTTATACCATTTTTTCATGAACCAACCAGATTCACCTCCTAACTGGGAACCCGATACTACCCATGGTAAGGTTGAAATGTAACACCCAAATTTTCCACAATATGCTTCCTTTTAAATAATTCAATTGCGTGTGTTGTACACAACACTGATTTTGAACTCACCAAGACCTATCAAACTAGCCATATAAAAACGAGGATATGAATAGTATTAAACAAATTTTAAAATTTTATATAAACCATATAATTTCAACATTCATATTATGTTTTTCTTAGACATAATAAAAGGACAAAAGAAATTTTCATATAAAAGAGGTATTTTAAAAATGCAGTTTTTCTACCTTTTAATGGAGAACATTTTTTAAATCCATTATTCGACAATTTTATATATTCAATTATATGAAATGAAATTATTCTATATAATTGAGATATAAAATTTTATTTTGCATAAATTTTTGGTGTTTTTCTGTAAACCTTCACATTTTAATGAATAATGAAAAATATTTCATTTTAAATCAAAACTACTTTTTCATCTTAATTATTTATATAGTTAGACTATATTTGTAATTAGTTTTATAGTTCAATTGGATTAGGTTTTTATCATTTAAAATAATTTTGGTTATTTTTAAAAAAATCAAATTGAAATTGGACAAAAACACATGTCAATCCTTTCAAAGGGTTTACTTCTTAAAACCCGCTTTCTGGTTTTGACAACAGAAATTAATTTTAAATTAATTTTTGAAAATTATTTGTTTTGAATTTTGAAAAAACGAATAAATATCTTGAATCATAAGTTCCAAATTGTAAAAATAATAACCTTTTATTTTTAGACACTATGAAGAGTTACTTCAGTAATTATTTTTATTTACTCTGGTTAAAAGATAAATCTGATAAATAAGGGTAAAAAATAATAATATAGTAATATAAAACTACCTAAAACGTGTCCTAATACTATTGTAAGATATATTTACAACCATTAGCATCTTAGGTCGATTTTAGGACCTCATGGAGGTACTTGGGTGTGAAATTTAAATGTTATAATAATTAATTTTAGGTAAAGGGAAATATAACATAAATATGTATCATATTACTAAAACAATTTTAATTAGACTTATATGTGTAAAGGGAAATATAACATAAATGAGTTTTTAAAAAATATACTACATTATTAAATGATATAAATCCTAAAAATATTTGATTCAGTGAACTGAATTAGATAAGGTTAAAAATATTATTAATAATACACCTGAGTTTCTCTTGGAAATTTACATTATCTATATTAACCATATACTATAAAAATAATTGAAGACACAGTAAGAGTTAAACTGTTTAACTATTGGTTAATCCTAAAATAAAAGGTTAAATTCATGACCTAACCTTGAATATAAATAATTTCCGGAGATTATTTAGACCCTTAATCATATTATACTTTCCAAGAATCACTTTTGATTTATTAAAAACAAAAAATAAATTTATAATAAATTAATATTTGAGGCATTTCCTTTAGTGCACGTCACCTCTCTTATAAAAGGGATCTTCTCAATCTATATAATTCACACCAAAAAACTTTTTGTTCAAAAAAAACCATCCTGAATCTCCTAAAAACTTATCTAAATTTATCCTAGAGGACACCCTTTTGGAATAAAAGTATCTTAAGGAGTCCTTTTGTGCAAATAAATTGGAGACACATGAAGAAGATGTAATCGTTTTATCCCTTCTTTCAAAGTTATTTCCTTCTCATACAACCTCTTAATATGTTGATACCATAAAAAAATAATAACTCAAGAATCTAATATATGATGATATTTTTTTATGATTATGGGACAACGATATTACTACTTTAACCCATCTTATGATGAACAATACCACCATGCGTGTGTACATACGTCTTACCGTCTCCACGCCGTGGTGTAAACTATTTTTCATTTATAATTTATTTCAACGAGTATAATGATGAATATAAATGACATAAATAATAGATATAACTTGATATTATTTATTTAAAATTTATATTCTATCCATTTACATCACATTAATCTATTAAGGAAATGATATCGTCATTTGTGCGTGCATACGACTTACCTTCTCCACAATGTGATGAGACTCATCTTCCACATTCACCATCCATGAATCATTATAAAAAATAGACATTATGAATAATTATGAAATATATGAAATATTTAGGTTACTATAATATATATATATATATGTACATGTATGGAATTCACTTACTTCCATTCGATATAGCAATGAAACCGAAAAAACGATCATGGGTACATACGACCTACCTTCTCCATGAATGTTGTATCCCATTTCATATATATATATATATTATATTATAAATATATATTATATATAAATCATATTATACCATCGATAATTAATTAAATCATGATCTATGTAATACAATTAAAAATAACATGTCAAAACACGTATGATAAAGAAAGTGATTTTTACCAGAAACGTTGATTTAACATTGAAATTGTTAATAAATATGTAATATAAAGTCATAAATGAATCAAATAAGATATAATAAATATTTATATAGTCCTGGTATAATTTAATATTATTTTTTAACCACTATATAGGAGGATACATCACCCTCGACTAAAGGAAAGTATAATGTTAGGGTTATTTTCACAATATTCTTATTATCCGAGATTTCTTATACCTCGGTATCTAATGGGATATCCTTATCATAAATGTCCATGTTTATTAAAATGTAATTGAAAATTTTATAGAAAATTATTTAAATTCTTTTTTACCCATTTTTTAATGTTTACAAAATGTTTTCAAAGGAATCATTCCATCATTTTTTAAATGAGGTACTTGATAACATTTTAGAAAAAGTAAGTGGAGAATGTTTTTTTAACTTATGCAGTGTGATCTACTATTTTCGTAAGTTATGTCACCTTACCAATTTTAATCATACTATATAATATTATAAAGTTATTTTAAAATAAATTTTTTATTTAAAATTTTATAGGACTTTTAAATGATTTAATGTAAAATGGGGTACATCCTTCAAAGTGTTTTAATGAATTTATTAAAATATTTTCATCTATGTCAATATCCTTTGTTCGATTTTATGCTTATTTGAGGTTGATTTAGTATGATACAACATTCCCTTTTGTATTGAAGGTTTTGTGATATGTTTGACTATGGATGTGCTATTTTTATACCATTCATGATTTATGGTTAAATTGTTAACATTTACTATGCTAGTTTTAATATGAATGTTATGTTTCAACCTTTTCATATGAGGAATGAATTGGACATAGTATGTGACAGGTAGGGCTTATATTTCCCCTCAATGCATCGGTAGGTCTCATGAGACAAACATGGGTCATGGCACAAGGACTTGACAGAATATTTGTGTATAGTCTTGGAATGAGGGATTGATTTAGAGGTTATGAAGAATTAAATTATGCATTACCTCATTATAAGATTAGTTATTAATGTTACATTTGATTACTAGACTAGTAGAATATCCTTATTAATTTTTTATTGGAATTATTTGATTTATTTTTTTCAATATTACGATGAATATAAAATTTTAAAAGGATTTTGTTTTAGTTTTGTATAGTGCCTTAAGAGTTTATGCTTATTTGTGTTAGCTTCTTCTATATTGTTTATCCTTACGGAGCATATGAGCTCACCCCTTTCTTACGTTTTATTTTCCCAGGATGTCAAGAAGTCTTTTATGATTGATATGAATGGTTAAAAAAGGTTAATTATGTCATTCTAAAAGTACTATCTATGTTGTATTTTATATTGGAAACTGTAACATAATGTTCATGTATGTAATCTATTTTCCAAGACTACTAAACTGATTGGTCATTCAGGACTCGTTTACTTAAAATCATTCCAATGCATTAAAATAATGCACCAAATCTGGGTAACTAGGTTTCGGTCTATAAAGTTGGTATTAGAGTATGTTTATCAACAAACTTGGAAAAAGATTTAGGAAAATTAGATTAGGGATCATAACCCTAAGATAGAATTTGAGGATAAGTATAGAAGAACCCCCTATAATTTTGGTAAAGTAGAGACTGTATGGATATTCCATGAAATACATCCTTTTCTAGATACTAAAAGTGGATGTGGTTCTGGTACAAATGTACCTAGGGGTGAAAACTACAACAAGGTGTTCTGGGCTTGACTCGGGGTAACCTGGTACACGACAATAGGCCTTACTGTGCACCTGATTTGACACACTTGGGGTATATGATTAGGAAAATTAATATTTTATTTATAAACCATTATGAATGATTTAGGAGTAAAAATTTTCTCAAAGTAACCATATCTATTATTATGGACTAGATATGCATAATTTTTTAATTAGTGTTAAATATTTTAGAAGTTTGGAATTATGCATTATGATTCATAACCAAATCTAGTGTATGCCATTTTTTAAAAATGGAACCTGGTGGAAGAAATGAAAATCATATCAAAAAATGTAATCCATTTAGGTATTTATCTTTTATTAGAGATAATGATATTGGATATGGTGATACAATTCACGCTAAACAGCTTATAACCATTCTGGGACAACTGACACGGGTTATGAAAAATAACCTTACCCGTATAGAGCTACTTAATCCACAATGTAGAGGGTAAATGTTTGACCACTTCATAAGACAAAAATCTCCAACATTCAATTGGAATAAAAATAATTTTGTATCTTATTAGTGGATACGTTCCTTAGAGAAAATATTACTTTATTTGGGGAGTAAAAAAAGGGAAAAAGTAGTTATGGTAGTCTATTATCCTTTAGGAGATGCAGATCAATGGTGGTCATTGATTGAAAACATAAAATAGTATCAAAAGGTTTAAAATAATAAATGGATGTAATTTAAAGAACACTTCCTCCTAAAATACATTCCTCGTGAACTATGAGTTGATATAGAAATTTAATTTTTGAGTCTGAGGAAAAAGGTCGATGAGAATGTTGGAAAGAATGAGGTTAACATCACGAGGATAGTTGGGCATAATGAAAACAACTTATGTAACCCAATAAGTAATATTGATGAATTATTTGATGTTTTAAAACCATTTATCTAATGGGAATCGGTCTCAAAATCATTATCATTGTACGAAGATATAGTATTTTTTGCTATCAAGATGGAAAAGAAACTCTCTAAACATTATGACATAAATGTAAAGAAATAGAATATGATAACGGGGGAGAAATATACTGGTAAAGGGAAAAGGGAATGAAATATTTTCCATTATGTGATAATTGTGGTAAGAAACACCCTTGTACATGCCTAAACTAAATGGGAGTTTGTTGCAAATGTGGAGAAAAATGTCACCAGGAATGTGATTGTACGGGAAAGAAAAAAGTTGTGAAATGTTATAATTGTAAAGATATGGGATATTATGAAAATTATTGTCCAAATAATCAATGAAATATAACTCATAAGAAGAAAATGGATCGTGGTAAATAATATATTGTTACTATGATCGAAGTGGATTAATTAATGTTTTTTTGTTTTTGGATTCAAAAATTATATTTTTGTTATAAGAAGAATGTGATATATATAAGGATTATACCACAATAATTTAATTTTTCATAAATATTTTAATATGATGAAGGTAATCATATATTTGGTATGTGACAATGATATTAAAATTACATTGTGTGGGGAATTTTATGTTTCAATTGATTTTGGAAATTTAGAGTCTTTTTAGAGATAGTTTGACCAATAGTATTTTGGATAACTCTAAAGGTTTTAATGGATTATTTTTAACATTGGAAACCATTTCCTGGGGTTAAAAAATTTCATAATATTATGTTTTGAATGTTATAATACTATAGTTTTAGAGAAAGGACAACCCACATGTCAGGTGACAACCCACCACATCGAACATGGCTATGGGAATCGAACCCACAACTACAGTGAAATAAGGCTTTATCACCTACCACTATCCAACAGAAAGTCCCTAGTTATTATAACATAGTTTTATTTGTTTAAATGGTATATTATTATATTTCGAGCCTTATAAAATTATGATAAATATAATATTTATGAATTTTTTTATCTTTTGAAAAGAATGTTCAGTTTGTTAGGAATCAGATGAAGGATGAAACTCTAAATGTCAATTAAGCATGATTTTTTTGTGTTCTTAGTCTATGTTGTAAATTAATTCTTAAACACTAATAAAATGATCTTGAAAACAGAAAATTCTATCATAGTCCTATTTCCGATGAATCAAATGGTCCCTTAGTTAATCATAGATTTATAGTTTTGTGATTGTTAACTTTATCCTGATAATGTTCTCCATCACTCTCCATCATAAATTTATGGTTAAATATTCCTTTCGTATCTATGTTTTTCTACATGGAACTCTTGTATGTGTTATTTCTAGTAACCTTCAAACTTCCATTTCATTATTTTAAAATAGAGTTCTCATTAATCCATTTTTCGATATGGATTTGAACAAAGATTTTTTGAAATGTTAAACCCATAGTTTTCATTCCTAGGTTTAAATTTAGAGGAAAAAATTTATTGAAGTAGGTGATAATGTAACACCCCAATCTTCCACAATAGGTTTCCTTTTAATAATTCAATAGCGTTCACTGTATGCAACACCAAGTTCAAGTGCACCACGACCTATCAAACTATCCATTTAGAAAGAGGTTAGGAATAATATTAACAATATTTCAATGTTTTATATATCCCATATATTTTTAACATTCACATTTTGTGTTATTTTAGAGTCAATATAATGAGAAATTTTATTTTTTAGATAAAAAAGGTTTTTTTTCAAAATATGTTGTTTTCCACTTTTTAATAGAGAAACCTTTTTAAATCCAATATGTAAAAAAAATTAAATTAAAATTTGAAAAAATGAAATTATAATTTATAATCGGGACATAAAAATTTAGTTTTGATTAATTTTGGTGTTTTTTGTTAACTTTCATATTTTAATGAATATTGAAAAATACTGCATTTTAATTCAAAACAACTTATCATCTAAATTATTTATAATTCTAAATTATATTTGTAATTGGTTTTAAAGCATAATTTGATTATTTTATTATTATATAATCCAATTATTTTCATTGGAAGTAATTTCACATAGAAATTGTACATAAACACATGTCAATATTTTGATAGTTTTTACTTCTTCAAAACTCGCTTTCTAGTTTTGAAAATGGGAAATAAATTTAAATTAATTTCTATAAATTCTCGGTTTTGAATTGGGAAAAATAGATTCCATATTTGGAATTAGAATTTCTGAATTGTGTAAATAGTCACCTTTTATTTTTTTCCATTATGAATATTAACTTTAGTAATAATTTTTATTTACCATAAGGGTAAATAAAGTTAATAAGGGTAAAAATAATATTATAATAAAATAAAACTTCCCAAAAACGTTTCTGAATCCTATTTTAGGATATATGGACGACAATAATAATAATTAGGTCTAATTTAGGACCCATAGTGTAACAACCCAAGCTTCTACAGTACGCTTCTCTTTGAATAATGTCATAGCGTGTGTTGTACGCAACACCGAGTTCTAACACACCATAACCAATCAAACTAGCCGTTATGAATAGTAATACCTACTTTTTGAAATTATATATATTTTATATTTCAAAATGGACTTCATTTTTGGATTCGGAATATCAAATTTAGCCTAAGGTGAAATTTTGGTACTTTTCGGATAACTTTAATATTTTGATGAATAGTGAAAATTACTAAAAACAACTTTTTTAATCAAAATAATTAATAGTGATAAATTATTAATTTGAGAGGTTTTAAAGTATATTTAGAATATATTTTTACCACTTAATATAATTTTGGTCATTGGACATAATTTTACAATTAAACCGGACATAAACAAGTGTAAATATATTTATAGTTATTGTCTCTTAAAAACACGCTTTTTGTTTTAACAACGGGAATTAATTTTAAATTAATTTCTTCCACTTCTGTGTTTTGAATTTTGAAAAATGGATTACATATTTGGAATCAGTATGTTCAAATTGGGTAAATAGGTAACATTTATTTTAAGGCATTTTGAATAATTACTGCAGTAAATATTTTATTTACCATGGTTAAGGCTAAATCCGGTAAATAATTGTTAAAAATAATATTATAATAATTGTAAATTACCCTAAAACGTGACTTAACCTTATTGGTTGATACATGTTCTACCATGGGCATCTTTGGGTCAATTTTGGGACCTCATGGAGCCACTTGTAGGTGATAGGGACACATTATTTTAATTAAGTTAAAATGAATACAAAAATGACACAAGCATATATCTTTTAGAAAAACAATTTTTACATAGTGTTATATATGTTGGATTTTAGATTATAAATATTAATTAGAAATATAAAATGATTTCCTACACAATGATATTTTATTTATAATTTTTAGACATTAAATCATTTAATTTAGTTATGACATAATGATGATGCAGTAATTACTATGATAGTGAAAAATTACAATAATTAATATTATAAATACCCAAATAAATATAATATGAAACTTTTAATGAATTAAACTAATTTTATAGGATAATATGATATATTAGGATTGATTCAATTGACTTTTTTCTAAGTAATCAATCTGTTATGAGTTTTACAAAAATCAACTATTGAATAGTGTCAAAATTGACATAAAAGAGTTTTTAAAACAAATATTATATTATTAATTGATATTAAATTTCTAAAAATCTAAGGTTCGGCCAAGAGACTTATCTCATGATAGCTTCATCATTAATGGACCACTTGGGGGTCTCTTGGATGTATATGGTATGTTTATTAACCATATAATATAAAAATAAAAAGAGACATTGTAAAAGTGAAACTAATTAACTTAGAGTTAATACTTAAAGATAAGGTTAATATTAGTACCCAAACCTGTCTAAATTCTATTTGTTGAGTGTTTTTCGACCAATAACCACATTAAACTTTGAATAATCCACTTTGGAGCCATTATAAACCGAATATAAATTTATTATAAATTAATATTTCTAGCTTTTCCAAAGGTGCCCCTCACCCCTCTTATAAAAGGGCACTCCTCCTTCTCATTTTTCACACCTTCAAAGCCTTTTGGATTAGCCAAAATCTGCCCGAATACTCTCCCAACTTCCCTCAATACAACCTAGAGGCCTTATTTTGATCAGAAAGCCAACCTATGGAGCCCTTTTGATCAAATCAAAAGGAAGAAACCGAAGAAGAGGTAATGATTTCACCACCCTTTTCCAAGTTCTATCTTCTTCCACTTCGTCTACCTTTGTTGTTACCATTCTAAAATAATAACTCCAGTATCATATATATACTGTGATGTTATTATAAATATTGTAAAACCATATTCAGTATTCTATCCACCCTTTTAATAACATGTCACTATACGTGCGTACGTACGGCTTACCGTCACCACGTCGTGGTGTAATTGTTATTCAATATATTATTATTTGGATGGGTATAATAATGATGTGTAACTAATGTAAATAATAAATATAACATTTTAATGATTATGTATATATGATATACCATCCATTTATATATTATTTTAATATCAAAAGAATGATATTGTCGCTCGTGCGTACGTATGGACTACCGTCTCCATGAATGCAATGAGATTCATTCTCCATCATATCCATTCAAGTATAATTATCATTTGATGATTTAAAAATTATGTTTAAGGACTTGATATCATTATGAATATGAATAATATACAACCTATCCTTTACAAACATGGCTTACGTAACAAAACATATAAAAGAAAACGAGTAAGTTAACACCCAAAACAACGATAATACTAAGATATTATTAACAAAGCAATGTTAAAAGATCATATATGATATCATATGCAAGCATAAGATTCATGTATAATTTAATAACAATTATTTCACTATAATACAGGAGGTTAACCTACCCCAAGCAAGGAAAAGTACAAGGTATGGGTTATTTCACAATCTCTTCATTATCCGAGGTTGTTTACACGTAATAATCTACTGGGATCTCTTTATCATCCACATCCATGTTTCTTAAAAATGTATTTCAAAACATTCTTACTATTTAAAAGAATATGGGTTAAATTCATTTATACCCTTGTTTGACTTTTATAAGAGTTTTGTAAAGGCATCTTTCCGTCGTTTTCCAAACAAGGTGTTTTTTAACCTTTTCGACAGAATTAAGGTAAGAATGTTTTTTTTAACTTATATGGCGGGTGCGGTTATTTTACACCGTTATAAAATATTCGAAGCTTACCTTACAATATTATAAGATAATTTTCAAAGAAAATGTCTTATTTTATAAATATTTGATTCTTAAATGATTTCAAAAATAGAAAGAGATATTTCTCTATAAAAAGTTTTGATTTCATCTATGTCAAAATCCTTTGATGGATTTTACGCTTATTTGAAGCTGATTTATTATGATACAGAACATCTATATTGTATTGAAGGTTTTGTGATATGTTTGACTGTGGATGTGCTATTTTTTACCATTCATAGTTTATGGTGAAGGTATTGACATTTCGTATGCTATTTTTAATACAAATGTTTATGTTATGTTTAAACCTTTTCATATGGGAATGCAATGGACTTAATATGTGACGGGTGGAGCCCGCTATAGCTCCTCGATGCATCGATAGTTCTCATGAGACAAACTAGTGTCTTGGCACAAGGCCTTGATAAAATCTTATTTGTAGTCTTGGCACAAGGCCTTGGTTATGTGGTTATGATAGTCTGGCATTATGCATTCCATCATTATGAAAGTGGTTATTGATTTTGCATGTGATGATTCGATTAGTAGAATATCCATGTGAATAATTAAATGGAATTATTTCATTTTATTTAGGCCATACTATGTTGAAATTTCAAGTTTAAAAGGATTTTGTTTTAGTTATTCATTACCTTAAATGTTTATTCTTATTTATGAAAATTTCCGCAATATTGTTATCCTTACTGGGCATTTGAGCTCACCCCTTTTCTATGTTTTATTTTTCCCAGGAAGTGAAAAAGTAAATTATGAATGACCTGCAGAGATATTATGAGGGGTTAATAGTGTGGACTATGGAGACAATATGTTGTTGTAGTAGTTTTTCACTTTATGATGTAATGTAAAACTTTATTAATATATCTAGTGTTTCCAAGGCTACTAAACCAATCGGTCTTTCGAGATTTGATCTTTCTTTGATCATGCCAATGTTATGTAATAGTGCACCGACTCTGGGTAACTGGGGTCGGGGTGTTATAGTTGGTATCAAAGGAAGTTTAGTACAAACCTTCGAAGCTAGATTTAGATAAACTCTAATTAGAGCACGCAGACCTAAGATGAACTTTGAGGATTAGTATAGAAGAACTTTCTAGAATTTTGGTATTGTAGAAATTTTGTGATTTTTCCGAGCAATACATCCATGTCTGGATACGAGCAGGTAGAGGCAGCTCTAGCACAGATGTACCTAGGGGTAAAACCCAAAAACACCGCTTTGAGCTAGACTCGAACATGAACTGGTGCACGACAACGGGCCTTGCTGCACTCTTGGTTACGACACTCCCGGGGGATATGCTTAGGATAACTCTCATTTTCTTTACAAATCATTATGAAGGGTTTATGAGTATATACTTCCTCAAAGAAAAAATTCTTATGATTATGGATTATATCCACAAATTGTTCAATTTATGTTAAGTGTTTTATAAGTATGGGATTATGTATTTTGATTTATAAACTGATCTAGTTTATGACATTGTTTAGAAATGGCGCCTAGTGGAAGAAATGGAAACTGTATCAATGCACGCACTCCATGTAGGGATTGCCCTCCTGCTCAAGATAATTATAGTGGAGCTGGTGATGCAACTGGTGCCGATCAGCTAATCACCATACTGGGACAACTTACTCAGGTTATGAATAATAAACTTACCTATATAGAGAACCCTGATCCGCAACTTGGAGGATCAATGTTGGATCGATTTATGAGGCAACAACCACCAACGTTCAATGGGAGTACAAATCCCTTAGTAGCAGAGCAATGGATAAATTTCCTAGAGAAAATATTTCAGGCTTTGGGGAGTAGTGAAAGGGAAAAAGTTATCATGGCAGTTTACCGCCTCACTGGAGATGCTGATCAATGGTGGTCATTGATTCAAAACATGAAGGAAGATGATGAAGTATCAAATATGGAATGGAGGGAGTTCAAAGATCTGTTTTTAGAAAAATACTTTCCTTCGCGACCATCGAGTAGATATGGAAAGGCAATTTCTGAGTTTGAGACAGAAGGACGATGAGAATGTCGTAATGTCTGAGGCTAACTTTACAAGGTTAGAAAGGTATGCTGGAGATTATATACATAACCCAAGAAGTAAGATTGATCATTTCTTTGATGGGTTAAAACCATTTCTCTGTCGAGCATTAGTCTCACAATCCTTCTCGTCGTACGAAGACATTGTCCCATGTGCTATTAAGACTGAAAAGGAATTCTCTAAGTCTTATGACTTTAATGCAAAGAAAGAGACGAAGAGACCTGCTGATCAATCTGGGAATGGAAATAAGGGGAAGAAGGGAAATGTTGAATATCCATTCTGTGGTAAATGCGGGAAGAAACACCCTAGTACTTGCTTGAAGGGAACGAGAGTCTATTACAAGTGTGGTGAAAAAGGCCACCAAGCTCGTGATTGACAGGGGAAGAAAGAAGCTACCAATGTTCAGTGCTACAATTGCAGGGAGATGAGACATTATGCAAATGAATGTCCTAAACGTCAGGAGAACTTACCGTAGAAAAGGCCAATGGATCAAGGCCAAGCTTATGCTATCACTACTACTGAGGTAAAAGCTTCGAAAGACATGGTGATAGGTAATTTAATGGATTCCTCAAGTTTAGAAAATGCATTATTTGATTCTGGATCATCGCATTGTTTCATATCTTCCCAGTTTTCTAAGAAAATTAGATATTTCCAATTTTATTTAACAAGGGAGTTGTCAGTTAAAACTCCTAAGGGAAGTATCATTGCCGCAATGTTTTGTGAATCAGTCCCCATTAGAGCACATAAATGTTCTTTATCTGCTGATCTCATCGTCATACCTATGATTGAGTTTGATATAATCCTCAGAATGGACTGGCATTCGGACTATGATGTGAAGATTTATTTTAAGAATAAAGAGGCTATGATTCTTGATGATAATGATAAGGAACACCTTATCGTTAGAGCAGAATCGTTACCACCAAATTCTTATTTAGATCCACCCCCAGTAGCTCAACTAAATTCAATTATTGGGGAGGAAGAGAATGAAATGACTGTGGGTGAGGAAAGGAATGTTTTAATAGAGTATGTACTTGTTGTGAAAGAATTTGTAGATGTATTTCCGGAAAATTTACCTGGACATACTCCAGAATGAGAAGTTGAGTTTTCCATTGATTTAATTCCTAGAACAAGGCCTATATCAAAGACCTCTTATAGAATGGCCACTGTAGAATTAGTTGAACTAAAGAAACAACTAGAGGAATTGAGTAATAAGGGATTTATTCGCCCTAGTGTTTCTCCATGGGGAGCCCCTGTTCTTTTTGTTAAAAAGAAAGACGGATCTATGAGGTTATGTATCGACTACAGGGAGATCAATGCTGTAATGATAAAGAACAAGTATCCCCTACCTCGCATTGATGATTTATTTGACCAACTGCATGGAGCTCAATACTTTTCAAAGATTGAGCTTCGATCTGGATACCATCAGTTGTGTGTAAAGAAGGAAGACATTCTGAAGACAGCATTTCGAACCAGGTACAAGCATTACGAGTTTACTGTAATGCCTTTTGGATTGACTAATGCACCCTCTATATTCATGGATCTGATGAATAGAGTTTTCAAGGAGTATCTCGATGAATTTGTGGTGGTATTTATTGATGATATCTTGGTATACTCCAAAACCTACGAAGATCATGAAAATCACTTGCGTATTATCTTGAAGACTCTGAGGAGGCATGAATTATATGGGAAGTTTAGCAAGTGTGAATTCTGGCTTCAGGAGATTTCTTTTCTTGGCCATATTGTCTCTAAAGATGGAATCTCTGTTGATCTTTCTAAGACCAAGGCAATCCATGAATGGCCAGCACCTACAAGTATAACTGAGGTACGCAGTTTTATTGGTTTGGCAGGTTATTATCGATGTTTCGTCGAGAATTTTGCCCGATTGGCTAACCCATTAACGAAGCTCAGACGTAAATGGGTTAAATTTGTTTGGACAAAAGAGTGTGAAGAATGTTTCGAAGAACTGAAGAAAATATTAGTTAATGCTCCTATATTGACTCTACCATCGGGGAATGATGGGTTTGTTATTTATAGTGATGCATCAAAGAAAGGACTTGGTTGTGTCCTTATGCAGAATGATATGGTTATTGCCTATGCATCACGACAGTTGAAAATTCATGAACAAAACTATCCTACTCATGATCTCGAGTTAGCAGCTGTGATCTTTGATTTGAAGATATGGCGGCACTACCTCTATGGTGAAAAATGTGAGATTTATACTGATCACAAGAGTTTGAAGTATATTTTCTCACAAAATGAACTCAACATGAGGAAGAGGATATGGCTTGAATTAATCAAGGATTATGATTGCACGATACACTACCACCTAGGGAAGGAAAACAGGGTGGCAGATGCTTTGAGCATAAAAGACCATGGAGTTTTGAACAATATGAGAATTGAAAGGGATCAAATCTTCATAGATCTAGTGAAGATGGACATGGGAATAACCAGGGCAGGTGAAACATCAATTCTTTTTCAAATGGCTGCCAAACCATCTTTACTAGAAATGATTAAGAGTTCTCAGACCGATGATGAAGAATTTCAAAAGAAGATTAAAGCTGTGAATGATGGGAGATTGAGAGACTTTGTGTATGAATATGGAATTTTGAAATTCGGGAAGAGACTTTGTGTTCTTGATATACCTGATCTAAAAAGGGAATTGCTGGATGATGCTCATAGTTCCAATTTCTCTATACACCCTAGGAGCCCCAAAATGTATAGAGATTTGAAGGAACATTTTTGGTGGGACAACATGAAGAGGGAGATTGCTGATTTTCTGTCAAGATGTATGGTTTGTCAACAAGTGAAAGCTGGAAGGCAATAGCCTGGAGGAGTCATGCAACCTCTTCCCATACCGGAGTGGAAATGGGACAATATTACAATGGACTATGTCAAGGGACTACCAAAGACTCCTAGAAGGAACGATGCAATATGGGTTATTGTTGATCGTCTTAACAAGTCAGCACATTTTCTTGCTATAAGAGAAGATCTACCCCTGGAACGTCTAGCAAGACTATATATTAATGAAGTTGTGAGACTTCATGGAGTACCCCTATCGATTGTTTCTGATCGTGATCCCCGTTTTACATCAAGATTTTGGAAAATTCTTCAGAAATCCCGGGATACTGAACTTCATTTGAGCACTGCTTACCACCCTCAGACAGATGGACAATCAGAACGGACTATTCAAACCTTAGAAGACATGTTGAGATCTTGCTCAGTTGACTTTCAGGGTATGTGGGATCAGTATTTACCTCTGGTATAATTTTCCTATAACAATAGCTTTCATTCGAGTATTCAGATGGCACCATATGAAGCGTTATACGGAAAGAGATGTCGCACACCAACCTGTTTGGATGACGTTGGTGAAAGAAAACTTGTAGGCCCAGAACTGGTGGAGGAAACGATGGAAAAGGTGAAGGTAATCCAAAATCACATCAAAACAGCTCAAAGTAGGCAGAAGAGCTATGCCGATAATCGAAGGAAGGATTTGGAATTTCAAGTCGAAGATCAAGTTTTCCTGAAGTTATCTCCATGGAAGGGAGTCATACATTTTGGTAAGAAAGGTAAATTGAGTCCCAGGTACATCGGTCCTTTCGAAATTCTAGAACGAATTGGGACTGTAGATTACCGATTGGAAATGCCACCAAGTCTCTCCAAAGTTCACGATGTGTTCCACATATCTCTGTTGAGGAAATACATGCCTGAACCAATGCATGTACTCACCTATGAAGAATTAGAACTGGAACCCGATCTGTCCTATTGCAAAGAGCCCATCGGGATTCTTGATACGACAGAACAAGTACTGAGAAACTGGACGACGCGCCTGGTAAAAGTCTTGTGGAGAAACCATAAGATGGAAGAGGCAACGTGGGAACCCGAGGAACTTATGATGAAGAACCACCCGAGTCTTTTCATGTGATAAGTAATCTAGAAATTTCTAGGATGAAATTATTTGAAGGAGTGGAGAATGTAACACCCCGAGGTTCTACGGTACGCTTCTCTTTGAATAATGTGATTGCGTGTGTTGTACGCAACACCGAGTTCTAACACAACATAACCAATCAAACTAGCCGTTATGAATAGTAATACCTACTTTTTGAAATTTTATATATTTTATATATCAAAATGTACTTCATTTTTGGATTCGGAATATCGAATTTAGCCTAAGGTGAAATTTTGGTACTTTTCGGATAACTTTAATATTTTGATGAATAGTGAAAATTACTAAAAACAACTTTTTTAATCAAAATATTTAAGAGTGATAAATTATTAATTTGAGAGGTTTTAAAGTAAATTTATAATATATTTTTACCATTTAATATAATTTTGGTAATTGGACATAATTTTACAATTAAACCGGACATAAACAAGTGTAAATCTTTTGATAGTTATTGTGTCTTAAAAACACGCTTTTTGTTTTAACAATGGGAATTAATTTTAAATTAATTTCTTCCACTTATGTGTTTTGAATTTTGAAAAATGGATTCCATATTTGGAATCAGGATGTTCAAATTGTGTAAATAGGTAACATTTATTTTTAGGCATTTGGAATAATTACTACGGTAAATATTTTATTTACTATGGTTAAGGGTAAATCCGGTAAATAAGGGTCAAAAAATAATATTATAATAATACTAAATTACTCTAAAACGTGTCCTAACCTTATTGGTTGATACATGTTCGACCATGGGAATCTTTGGGTCAATTTTGGGACCTCATGAAGCCACTTGTAGGTGATAGGGACACTTTATTTTAATTAAGTTAAAATGAATACAAAAATGACACAAGCATATATATTTTAGAAAAAATTTTAACATAGGGTTATATATGTTGGATTTTAGATTAGAAATATTCATTAAAAAGATAAAAAGATTTCATACATAATTATATTTTATTTATAATTTTTAGAGATTAAATATTTTAATTTATTTATGACACAATGATGATGCAGTAATTACTATAATAGTGAAAAATTAAAATAATTAATATTATAAATACCCAAATAAATATAATATGAAACTCTTAATGAATTAAACTAATTTTATAAGATACTATGATATATTAGTATTGATTAAATTGACTTTTTTTGATGTAATCAATCTATTATGAGTTTCACAAAAATCAACTATTGAATAGCCTCAAAATTGACATAAAAGAGTTTTTAAAACAAATATTATATTATTAATTGATATTAAATTTATAAAAATCTATGGTTCGGCAAAGAGACTTATATCATGATAGGTTCATCATTAATGGACTACTTGGGGGTCTCTTGGATGTGTATGGTATGTTTATTAACCATATAATATAAAAATACAAAGAGACATTGTAAAAGTGAAACTAATTAACTTAGAGTTAATACTTAAATATAAGGTTAATATAAGTACCCAAACCTGTCTAAATTCTATTTGTTGAGTGGTTTTCGACCCATCCCCACCTTAACCTATTAATAATACACTTTGGAGCCATTAGAAACCGAATATAAATTTATTATAAATTAATATTTCTAGCTTTTCCAAAGGTGCCCCTCACCCCTCTTATAAAAGGGTACTTCTCATTTCTTCACACCTTAAAAGCCTTTTGGTTCGGCCAAACTCTGCCCAAATACTCTCCCAACTTCCCTCACTACAACCGAGAGTCCTTAGTTTGATCTGGAAGCCAACCTAAGGAGCCCTTTTGATCAAATCAAAAGGAAGAAACCGAAGAAGAGGTAATGATTTCACCACACTTTTCCAAGTTCCTTCTTCTTCCACTTCTTCTTCCATTGTTGTTACCATTCTAAAATAATAACTCCAGTATCATATATATACTGTGATGTTATTATAAATATGGTACAACCATATTCAGTATTCTATCCACCCTTTTAATAACATTTCACCATACGTGTGTACGTACGGCTTACCGTCTCCACGTCGTGGTGTAATTGTTATTCAATATATTATTATTTGGATGGGTATAATAATGATGTGTAACTCATGTAAATAATAAATATAACATGTTAATGATTCTGTATATATTATATAACATCCATTTATATATTATTTTAATATCAAAACAATGATATTGTCCCTCGTGTGTACGTACGGACTATCGTCTCAACGAATGCGATGAGATTCATTCTCCATCGTATCCATTCAAGTATAATTATCATTTGATGATTTAAAAATGATGTTTAAGGACTTGATATCATTATGGATATGAATAATATACAACCTATCCTTTACAAACATGGCTTACATAACAAAACATATAAAAGAAAACGAGTAAGTTAACACCCGAAACAACGATAATACTAAGATATTATTAACAAAGCAATGTTAAAAGATCATATATGATATCATATGAATGCATATTATTATTGTATAATTTAATAAAAATTATTTAACTATTATACAAGAGGTTAACCTACCCCAACCAAGGAAAAGTACAAGGCAAGGGTTATTTCACAATCTCTTCATAATCCGAGGTTGTTTATACGTAATAATCTACGGGAATCTCTTTATCATCCACATCCATGTTTCTTAAAAATGTATTTCAAAACATTATTACTATTTAAAAGAATATGGGTTAAAGTCATTTATACCCTTGTTTGACTTTTATAAGAGTTTTGTAAAGGAATCCTTCCGTCGTTTTCCAAACAAGGTTCTTTTTAACCTTTTCGACTGAATTAAGGTAAGAATGTTTTTTTAACTTATACGACGGGTGCGGTTATTTTCCGCTGTTATAAAATCGTCGAAGCTTCCCTTACAAGCTTATAAAAATATTTTCAAAGAAAATGTCTTATTTTATAAATATTTTATTCTTAAATGATTTCAAAAATAGAAAGAGATATTTCTCTAAAAAGAGTTTTGATTTCATCTATGTCAACATCCTTTGATGGATTTTACGCTTATTTGAAGTTGATTTATTATGATACAAAACTTATATATTGTATTGAAGGTTTTGTGATATGTTTGACTGTGGATTTTCTATTTTTTTTACCATTCATGGTTTATGGTGAAAGTATTGACATTTCGTATGCTAGTTTTAATACGAATGTTTATGTTATGTTTAAATCTTTTCATATGGGAATGCATTGGACTTAATATGTGACGGGTGGAGCCCACTATAGCTCCTCGATGCATCGGTAGGTCTCATGAGACAAACTAGTGTCTTGGCACAAGGCCTTGACAAAATCTTATTTGTAGTCTTGGCACGAGGCCTTGGCTATGTGCTTATGATAGTCTGGCATTATGCATTCCATCATTATGAAAGTGGTTATTGATTTTGCATGTGATTATTCGATTAGTAGAATATCCATGTGAATAAGTAAATGGAATTATTTCATTTTATTTATAACATACTATGTTGAAAGTTCAAGTTTAAAAGGATTTTGTTTTAGTTATTCATTGCCTTAAATGTTTATTATTATTTATGAAAATTTCTGCTATATTGTTATCCTTACTGGGCATTTGAGCTCACCCCTTTTCTATGTTTTATTTTTCCTAGGAAGTGAAGAAGTAAATTATGAATGACCTGCAGGGATATTATGAGAGGTTAATAGTGTGTACTATGGAGACAATATGTTGTTGTAGTAGTTTTTCTCTTTATGATGTAATGTAAAACTTTTTGAATATATCTAGTGTTTCCAAGGCTACTAAACCAATCGGTCTTTTGAGATTTGATCTTTATTTGTGATCATGCCAATGTTATGTAATAATGCACCGACTCTGGTTAACTGGGGTCAAGGTGTTACACATAGATCCACATGGGTGTGAAAAATACATTTTATAATTATTAATTTAAAGTTAAGGAAAATATAACAAAAACATTTATCTTATTACTAAAAAAATTATAATTTGAGATATATAATTGATAAATTCAATTATAAATAGTAATTAAAAAGATAAAAAAATTTCCTAAATCATGGTATTTTATTGGTAATTTATATAATATAAATAATTAAAATTATGTATGACACAATAATGATATTGTATTTTCCTAATTAATAGAAGAATCAAATAAATGATATTATAAATATTAAAATAAATGTAATTTGAAATTATTTATAAAATAAAATAATTTAAAGGATGATTACGCAATTTTATATTTTATTTAATGAATTTTTTTATGTAATCAATTTCTTATTACTTTAAAAAAATCAATTACTAAATATTGTCCAAATTGAAATAAATGTGTTTTTAAAACGAATGTTATTTTATTATGAGATATAAAAATCCTAAAAATATGAGATTCTTCCAAATGACTTATATAATGTTACAAGTGTTATTAATTATCCAATTTAGGTTCTCTTTTAATTTTATTGTAACTATATTAACCCTATAGTATAAAAATACAAAAAGACACAGTGAGAGTTAAAATGTTTAACTAAGGGTTAATCTCAAAAGACGTGGTTAATTTCAAGACCAAATATTGTATAAAAATTATTTCATGAGAGGATTTATACTCAAAATTATCTTAACTTATAAATAAATAACTTTTTTTCAATTAGAAACCGAAAATAAATTTATAATAAATTAATATTTTAGGCTCTTCTAAAAGTTCCCCTGACCTCTGTTATAAAAGGGCATTTCTCCTTGCCTTTAATTAACTCTTCAAAAGCTCTTTTACTCATCCAAACCCTTCCAAAATCTCCTCCCAATATTCATAACGTCAGATTATAGGCCACTATTTGGGTACATAACAAATTAAAGAGTCATTTTGTGCAAATCAAAAGGAGACACTCAAAGAATGGGTAATTGTTTTATCTATTCTCCGAAAGTTATTTTCTTCTTTAACTTCCTATTCTCAATTAGTTACCACTATAAAATAATAATTCGGGAATATAATATATGATGATATGTTTTTATGATCATGGGACAACCATATTCTTATTTTTACCTACCCTATGAAAAACAATACCACCATGCGTGCATACGTACAGCTTACCATCTTTTCACTGTGATGTAAACTATTTTTCAGCTATACTTTATTTTAACGGGTATAATGAAGAATATAAATGGATTAAATAATAAATATAAAATTATATTATTTCGTTAAAATAAATATTACATCCAATTACATAATATTAATTCATTAATGAAATGATATCAGCGCTCGTTAGTACGTACGACTTACCATCTCTATGACGCGATAAGACTCATCTTCCACGTTCACCATCCAAGAATGATTTAAAAAATATATATATTATGAATAATTATGAAATATATGACATAATAAGGATAATGAAATAATATATATATATATATACATATATTCCATTCACTTACCTACATTCAATACAATAAGAAAACAGAAAATGTGTTAATGTGTACGTATGATCTACCATCTCTATGAACGGTGTATCCCATTTCATATATATATATATTATATACATTTTTATTATGAATATATATGATATATAAATCATATTATATCTTATATAAGTAATTAAATCATTGTCAAAGTAATACAATCAAAAATAACATGTCAAAACATGTATGATAAAGAAAGCGATTATTAACTGAAACATTGCTTTATCATGGAATTCATTAATAAATGGGTAATATAATGCCATAAATAAATCATATATGAAATCATAAATATTAATATAGTCCTGGTATAATTTATTAATAATTTTTATCCATTATTGATAGGTATAATTTACCCTCTACTAAAGGAAAGTATAATGTAAAGGTTATTTTCACAATCTCTTTATTATTCAAGATTACTTATATGTAAGTATATACTGGGACATCCTTATTATCCATGTAATTGTTTTTAAAATATAAATCAAAATATTATATATGACTATTTAATTTCATTTTTTCCCATTTTTTAATTCTTACAAAATGTTTTTAAAGGAATATTTCTATCATTTTCCAAATGAGGTACTTTATTACCTGTTCGAAAATTTAAAGAAAGAATGTTTTTTTAACTTATACGATGTAAGCAGATATTTTTCCCTTTTATGTATCCTTACCAACTTTAATTTTCCATTACAATATGAAAATATTATTTTTAAAAGAAATGTTTTATTTTAAAAAATTCCTGATATACAAATGATTTAAACTAAAAAATGGATCTTTTCCTCAAAGTGGATTAATTAATTTATTAAATTATTTTCATCTATGTCAACATCCTTTGTTATATTTTATGCTTGTTTGAGTTTGATTTATAATGATAAAATAGTATATATTGTATTGAATTTTTTGTGATATGTGTGACTATAGATGTTCTATTTTTATATAATTCGTGTATTATGGTTAAAGTGTTAACATTTCGTATGTATGTTTTAATACAAATGCGTATGCTATGTTTCAACATTTTCATATGAGGAATGAATTGGACTTATTAAGTGACAGGTGTGGCCTGCTATAGCTCGTCTATGCATCAGTAGGTCTCATGAGACAAATTAGTGTCTCTGAACATGGACTTGATAGAATATTTGTGTATGGTATTGGCATGAGGCCTTGATGTAGTGGTAATGAAGTCCAGCATAATGCATTCCCTCATTATAAGATTAGTTGTTGATTTTACATGTGATTATTCGACTACTAAAAAATCCATGTGAATGTTTAAATGAAATTATTTGATTTATTCATTCCATATTATAATAAATATAATATTTTAAAAGGATTTTGTTTTAGTTTTGTACCTTACCTTAAAAGTTTATACTTATTTGTGATATCTTCTTCTATATTGTTTATCCATATTGAGCATTTGAGCTCACCCCGTTTTTTGTTTTATTTTTCCATGATTCCAAGAAGTGTTTTATGATAGATATATAGTGTTAAGCTCGGGGAATAATGGAGTTCTCAAAGGATTATCTATGTTGTATTTTATGTAAGAAATTATAATGTAATGTTCATGGAAGTAATATATTTTCCAAGACATCTAAATTTATCAGTTCTTCAGCACTTGATTCCATGAAATCATTCATATGTATTTAAATAATGCACCTGCTCTAGGTAATTGGGGTCGGGGAATTACATGAAATTTTATTATTGACCCCATTGGTTTGGAAACTAGTTTTTAGGGAACAAGGAAACACTCTTATTATTGGTTTCTCACAATCAATCAATAAAAGAATAGCTAAATTTCACCAAACAATCCAAGATGATTCATCCATATATTGTACATCCACACACCAAATCAATAAATTAAATTAAATATAATGTATAAATGGATTATAATTCAAAAAAATTATAAATAAACTCACAAAGTAAAACATCACCTATAAATACAACAGGATTCACTGCCTACACTGAGCCAACCCACATACCTGATCTCTAGGATGCTTGACCATAACCTTACCGATCATGAGATTCCACACATGTGGATCCACAAAATCAATAAACAATGGGACTCAGCCCCATCCATCAAGAAAATTGTGCTCTAATATGAATTTTGACATCAGTTCTACACACATATTGATGTGCATGTACATGGGGTGGGAAATAAATCATAGTAGGAAAACCCAAATTGAGAACCTATAATCAAATATCACAACGTCTGCAATAGAATATGATATTCACATCCTATATAAACATTATTTTTCATAAAAGAGACAAATAGATAAAACGGTGGGGGATAAATAACATAAAGAAACTATCCAAACATGGGTTCTAACTTTACACCAATGGTTAATATACCCCCTCTCTTGCACATTCCATAGTATTTATAGCACATGGATGATTTATCCACATGAAAACTAGAAAATAGAGCTAATCTACCCATAAGGTATAATAATTCTACGAAAATGAATGAATATCAGACCTAGGGAATAACCATTGGAATCCACAACCATAACACACATGTACTGGGCACTAGGGTTCCAATGAACTGATCACAACTAAAAATAAGAACATCTTGGTTGACACAACTTGAGAAATTGATAGTTTCGAAGGCAATACATAATGAATTGGGCATGAGCTAAGGACCCAAAAATGAGGGATCCATAAAAAATACTAAAATTTTACATCATCCATATTCATGGGAGTGAAATATCATTTTCTGTAACAACCCAATATTTTTAATAAACATTTGTCTGTAAATAATTTTAATTCCTCATAATATTTCACGCATCTATTATTTTCGACAAACCACAAGACACTATTATTATGTAATGACTATTATTAACATTCCTTTAAATTCATTGGAATAAAAATTAACATCGAATATATGTAATAAAAATTAATCTTCAACTCAATATGAATGTATCAGTATGTGATCAGAATATAATAAAATAATTTTTAGAAAAATCGCCTTATTTTTCAAAAACATGTTTTCTTCAAAAATGATATTATTTTCAAATTATGAGCGAAGTTTAATTTTTAAAATTTCTAGAAAATGGATTTGAAAAAATTAATTTCCTCATGTAAAAATTATTTTAATAAAAAAATTTATATAATTTTCTGAAAACATTTATTTTCTTGTGAAAATACAATATTTATAGAGAACAATATTTTCTTTTAAAGTATTTTAAATGTGAAATTATTTTTATATTGGTTTTAAATTTTAATTATTTTATATTGATCCAACTATGGACATTGAAAATAATTTTACGCACAAATTTACTATAAAATCATTTTATATTTAGAAATGGAATTTAAAAAAATACAATTTTCATGTTGTTTTACTAGTTTAAATTTAAATCAAATTCTGAAACTTATATGTTTGGATTTTTTGAAATGGAGGATAAAATTGGATTCAGAAGGTCTAAATTTAGTAAATATTTCCCTTTTTATAATAGAAAATTTGAATAGTATCCTTAGTAATATTTATACTCACAATAAAGGGTAAATTGGGTGATTTAGGTTAAAAACAATTTAAAAATATTATAAAATGAACTGAAAATATACATAAATTTTATTAGAAGAATATAAATTTTCCTATTAAAACCTATGGGTCAATATTATGTTTTTAAATGAAACTTTTCCAAGACAATGACTTATTTAAAATTTAAATCAAATAAAGTCACAAAATATCACTTTCTTTATCTTAAATATCTTATATTTATTGATATAATGAAAATTTTATATTATGAGTGTATATAAATATATATTTTTAAAATAATTGACATAATTTCATGAAAAAAAATTATTTTTGACATTTTGGGCCAAATAGATGATATTATGATATTTATAATATATTTTTTTAATAAAAATTAAAATACCTCACATTAATTTTTTAAATAATATTTCATTTTTAATATGATATTGAACAAAATATATATTGAACTATAAATATTATTTTAAAAGCTATATTATTTATCTTTATCATTAGATTTTATTTTTATTTCTTAGTAAAAAAATATGTATATTAAATAAGTACCCAACACTGATGAGGTAATTATTTTATTATTGGAAATATCAAATAAATGTTACTAAAAATATTAAAATAAATGTAATTTGAAATAACTAATGTGATAAAAAAACATATGTACGTCAGTTACTTCAAAGGGATATAATAAAATATTTATTTTTAAGTTAACTTTATATCTTCATATTTCTAGAAGTACATGTATTGAAGAGTGTCAAAATTTAAGGTATTGAAATTTTATCAATGGTAAGGGATAATTTTCCAATCTTATTATTATCTAGGATTGTTTATACATAATTATTTATATGGGAATGTTTATCCTCCATGTATAAGATATTTAAAAATGTATTTCAAAATATTTATAATTTTATTAAACAAAATTTAAAGTCATTTTTACCCATTTGTGAATTTTTATAAGAATGTTTAAAAGGGATCTTTTTTTCATTTTCCAAATGAACTTACTTTTGAATTTTTCAAAAAATGTATGGGAGGAATGTTTTTTAGAATTTATAGCATGAACATATTTTTCTTCTTTATTGGTTCCTTAACAAATTTAATTCTTTCTTACAATCTTACTAGGTTATTTTGAATTAAAATTTTTTCTTTTAAAATTCGGTGGAATTTTATAAAAAGAAAACATTTTCAGGAAGAAAGGATATTTTCATCAAAAATAATTTTTAAATGATCTATCAAAACTATTATCCATAAATGATAAAATTATTTAATATTATTTATGTTCTAATATAAATATTTTCTAATGATATTATCCTTATTTTTTCTATAGTTGTTTTATTTTTATTATGAAAGGATATTTATGGAACCTTTTTCTTTTATAGATGTTATGTTATGATTGAATGGCCTTTATTAATACCATTTATTTTTATGGGTTCTATGAATGAATTATTTCCTTGTAAAAAAATATATTTCATTTTCATTCTTTGATGGGTGGGACCTATATCTCCCTCCAATGTATTGGGTAATTATTTATATCCAATGATATTACAGGACTGGAATGATTAGTTAACAAAAATCAGTAATAGAAAGCTAGAACATGGAGTGAACTCGGTTCAGTAGAGTAACTTGTCCACTATGATGGTCTTGAATATGAGCCTTGATTAATAAGAAAATGGTTTATTTTAATTTGGGTATTCCATAAATTCCATATATTATGTTATAATCAAATTTTATACATTTTTAGATAATTTATGTAAATATATGATTTATTCAATGACATGATATCATGATCTTTGATATGGAGGATATGGTTTTTAAATGTTTTTTATGTTTTATGACTTATGATTATGATATGATTGATATCACCGGTTTTTACCCTTACTAAACCTATGATCTCATCATATTATTATTTTTTCCCTTGTATATTGATAAATGTATTAAGAAATATGTTACAAAAGTGTTCTAGTAAGAAATAAATAAGGAAGATTTGATGAAAATGTTTTTGAATCAGTTTTTTATCTTTCCCAGTTTTTAAAAACTCAAAACCTATATAGTCATTGCATTATTTTTATGTTATATAATAAATATGATTCTATTTAGATGAAATATCTATGAATAAAATGTATGGGTTGTTATAGTTTGTATAAGATCATGATTTAGTTATCATTTGGAAACTAAGGTGAGAAAATCATAATAAGAAATGTAATGACTTGTCTATGTATAGCATAAAATTATAGTGTTTTGGTAACAATCATGAATAACCTATGATAGAAACTAAGTATTCCTGAATTAATATTTTATAATTAATATCCCTTCATTTTGTGGTTTTCTCATGATTATTATTGCTATAGAAACTATATTATTTGGTTTTAGTCTATGGATGGAAGATTAAGAAACCATGTTACTGCTAAATGCATTGAACAATGAAACCATTGTCCTCCTGATTAGAAAAATGTCATAAGAGATGGATTGAAAAATGGTTTTTCTATGATCACACAAATTTATCAAATTATGAATCATTCTTGAATTCCAATAGAGTAAATAAGGGACCAATATTCTATTGAGTTCATCACGAGGCAGTGTCCACATTAATTTATTGGCTCTTCTATTCCACTAGTGGAGGAACAATGGATCAATACCACAAAAATGGGTTCTTCACTTCTCTAATTTCCAAACATGATAAATTCAAATTGTTTGTTTATTATTTAGAATAAGAAGATGATCAATGGTGGAACCTTATCAAAAAAATACAAGATAATGAGTTTAAATTGACTCCTTGGAATGTGAAGAGTTCAAGAACTTATTTTTCAATAAATACTTTCCTCGTATTATTATAATGAGAATAGAGAAGGAGTTCCTCAAATATTAATAAGAATGAAGATTATTCTATTGGTTTCTACAAAGAAAATTCTATAATACATTCAAGATACGCTTCTAGAATTATCATCCAGCTTGAGAGTTAGGTTGATCGATTCATCCATGGCATAAAACCAAGCCTCTGAAGGGTGTTATCTATAAGGGACTTCAGTAGCTATGAGGGAATTTTTGGATTTTCTCTCATGGTCGATATGATTATTAGAGTTAGCTATCATTCTTATATGTTTGATAAGTAGAGAAAAATGAAATTTAAGGTAATGTCATGACCCGTCCTCGGGGCCCATGCCGTGACTACCCCAAGCCCGCCTTCTATAGGCCAGGGGCAGGCGACTAGCACCAAAGGCGTAAATACCGATAACTGGGAAGGCATTCCCTTTATAAATTAAACAAAACACCACAGAGTACAAGCGGAAGTAAAACACTAAGAACAAAGAGAATTGTTGAAAAGTAAATGGGCCAGAATACAAACCCAAAAGTAAGTACAACTACAAATGAACAAGTATAACAGAAAAAAAAAGACAACAGCTGGAAGAACAGAAGCGGCTCCTGGGACGTCCTCCTCAGATCCTACCTGAAGGGTAGGTACAGATGGCGGAGCTCCTGGATCGTCCACCATGGATCCTACCTGAAGGGTAGGTACAGATAGCCTCCACGACGCTCTCGCCCGTCAACCTCCTCCAAATGTCGTCTCACCATGAAGTACACCTCCAGATACTGACTCGTCATGTAGTCCACCTCCAGGTACTGTCTTGTTGTGTATTCCACCTCCGGGTATCGTCCAGTCCTCGAACACTCGGCCTCCGTCAGCACTGCCCGTCATCTGCAACCAACACAACGAGGTGCGGGAATATCCCGTGCAGGGGTGAGTATAACGATACTCAGTAGGGACCCTGAGACCCTCAAGGTCTCATTTAAACCAACAAGGATAACCACAAGGAAGATCTCAACAGATAACCTCTACTTAGGTATATGCCCATACATATACCTAAGTTATCAAGTCTGCCATCTCAATCGTGAGGAAACACAAAGATTATGAAATCAACGGATAACCACTACCTAGGTATATTCCCATACATATACCTATGTTATCAAGTGACCCATCTCAATCATGAGGAAATACCAAGATCATAAACTTAGCTCAAACCAGGATTTTCTTTATTGAAACCGTAACTGCTGAAGAGATCCGTCTCTGGAGTGTACAGTGGTCCTATCACGACTCCGAGGTACTGCTCACTAACCTAAGACTGCTAAGGTACTCCTCCTGTCGAGTACTGTGGGCCTGCTGCTACAACCAAGCGCTTCCCACCATTGGTCTGCCGCTACAACCAAGCGCTCCCCCTCATAGCCTCAACAGGTACTCCTTCTGTTGAGTACCGCGGGTCTGCCACTATAACCAAGCGCTCCTCCACCGTGGGTCTGCCGCTATAACCAAGCGCTCCCCCTCAAAGCCTCCATAGGTACTCCTTCTGTTGAGTACTGTGGGTCTGCTGCTACAACCAAGCGCTCCTCTGCGGTGGGTCTTCTGCTACAACCAAGCACTCCCCACTGGGCTATCCGAAACACACCGAGTCGATCGGTCAAGCAGTCGTTAGATCTCAGCCGGCTATACGGTCTCTGTACTCTGCACGCTCGTCTCCAGGAGGGTCTGCTCCCTGAGCTGCTGGTCGATACTCCAAGTATCTCAAAGTCCCACGAAGAAGTATCTCAAAGGACCACCTCGTCATAAGGGTCTCAACGCAACATATGGCGCGTCAATCAGACGCTCGGTTTGTGAGTTACTAGCCTTTTCGTCCCAGGGGCCCAGTTGGTTTCGTGAGTGAACCAACCCGGCCGTATCTCAACTGTACCCCGAACTCTCATAGGGTATACTCATAGGGACCATTTCTCAACTTGATCATCAACGCCGCTGACAGTTCGTCAAACGGACGCCCGGTCTGAAAGATATCAGCTTTTCCGTTCCAGGGGCCCGGTTGGATTTCAGGTACAATCCAACCCGGCCACTATCCAATAGCAACCAAAACTCAAGCGAAGCATGCCAGAAATTCCGTCTCATCAAGAGGAATTCAACGAGACAGACGACGCATCAATCGGACGCCCGGTCTGTGAGTTATTGGCGTTTTCGTTCCAGGGGCCCGGTTGGCTTCATGAGTGAACCAACCTGACCACACTCCGATGGCATCCAAACCTCGAGCGGAGTAAGAAAAAATATCCTTCTCCCTTAGAGGAAAGCATCAAAGTCGACGTCACATCAATTGGACGTCCGGAGCTCAAGATATGAGCATTTACGCTCCGAGGGCCCGGTTGGTTTCGTGTACGAACCAACCCGACCGAACCTTAATTATTCCGAAACCTTGGCTGTAGTATACCGAAACGACCGTCTCTATCCAAGGATCGCATAGCCGCTGACGGCGTGTCATTCGAAGGCCAGTATCTCAAGTTATGAGCGAAAGACCGTGTGGGGTCCGAAAACGGGGGGGCTTGGCCAGGACCGACCCGGCCCGCCCCCCCTGGGTCCGCCCGAACCGGGTCGACCCGACCCGGGTCCGACCCGCCTGGGCCAGGCCCGGCCCGGACGGCTCGGTCAGGCCCGACCGGCCCGCCGCGGCTCGGCCAGCGCGGCCGAGCGGAAGCCGCGGGTGGGGTGCTCAACTCCCCCACCCTTGCTGCTAATTGAAGCCGGCGACAACCGCCGCCGCCGGTCACCGGCGCCGCCACGCCGGCGTGGCGTGCCACCCCCGCCTTCCGCGGACCACCGGACGCACTCCGGTGGTCCGTTTCTCCTGTCGTCTTCGCCAACGGTCCTCCTGGGACCCGACCTTCACTGCGAAGGGATTCAAACGCCATAGCGGCCTGCTTCGTCGTCGTCCGTTGATCCGCACGTTAATTAACAAAATGTGCCATCTTCGTGGTTCTCTGGCGCAACGCGATGGCGCCGCGCCCCCTTCTTCATGGCCCGACTCCGTTCACGGATGTCTTCGGGTTTCTCCGACGCGGCGTGACGGCGTTGTGCCCTTGTTCGTTTTCACGACGCGGCGCGACGGCGCCACGCATTCCTTGCCGCATGTTTCTGCGCGGTGCGACGACACCGTGCCATCCCCATTTCAATCCACAAAAGAAACCCACAAGGATAAGGAGGAGGGTCGGCCGTGTTTGTGCGGTCTGGCCCCCTCTCGTTAGTTGATAGAAAATGGTCATATTTCATGAAGATCGTCAAGGTAAAAATCACGAACAAATTAAATAATAATCCTCAATATCAATCCACATGAACGAACGATCCGCGGATCAACCTGGAATTGGTTGGTCCGCGCACGTCATTCTTTTCTCAAAAGATAATAGAACACAAAAATAAATTCCCCTACCTCAAGCGTCATCGAGCGAGGGTTCGTCGCAGATTTTCTCGTCGTGGAAGAAAGCATCACGGGAAGGGGATCATCGATGTCGCATCGCGGGTCCGTGTCTCGGAAGAGGATTCGTAGACGAAGACGGAGGTTTTTCGAGGTGGAACGACGTCTCCATTCCTTTGACATGGAATGAAGAACGAGTGATGGTGCGTCATCGTTCTTCGAAAGAAGGACGTGATGATGTTCTTCATCAGAGACCAATTCATTCTTCACGTTCTTCGTCGTTGAAGAAGATGTTCTTCAAGCCTACCAAATCCTCCCAACATGACAAGACTCTAACCAAAAATAAAATAAGCCCAAGTCTTATTTTATTAACACAAGAAAGAAATTGAATTTCAAAAGAAAAGAAACGAACAATTAATTCAACTAATTAATTGTAACGATCTAACCGCCCAATTAATGAGGCGTTTCTTAACCAGAAAAACACACGGTTGACTTTCATTAAAGAGGGGGGTTGCGGGTGAGTTACGTAGAGGAAAGAAATGGTGGGGCTCGTGCGGGCCCCACCTCAAAAATATCCTACCAAGTGGTTAGGATATTTTGGGTTCCACCATATCCGCTTAACTTAGCTTAAGTGGCTTTTATGTGGCTTTAGGTGAAATAAAATAAAGTTGTTGCACGACTTTATTTTATTTCTTAACATAACCCCAAAAATTAAAAACCACACCCGAGAAAACACAACTCCGGAAAAGTCATTTCTAAGCAAATACAAGTGATGCGATTCCATCAGTGCCCTCCGAATTCGATTCCGAGCACCCGTTCAAAAGTTTGAAAAACCCACTCGTTCGTTCACTGAACGTACCCGAGCTAAACTTCGGAAAATGATTCTGGGCACACCGGGCCTCGGAATCAGGCGCCATCAGAAAATGCATTCTTGTAAAATCCCAAAGAATATTAGAAAAAAAAAATTTCCCTTGAATTTTACGGGTCTTTACATTACTCCCACCTCATGGATTTACATCCTCGTAAAGCTTTAAACACAAACTAGGGATACAAAAGTGGTACTGAGCATGCATCTGAGCCTTCCGCTACCATGTTCTCACCTAGAGGTTCTCGTGCTACCCAAGAAAGTGCACCTGAGGAATCGACCGTCCTCGTAGGATCTGCTCCTGTCGATCCTCAATCCCTACAGGAACCTCCGTGGAAGTAACCCCATCGCCATCGTTCTGCTCCTCATGGTCGATGTCATGAGAAGGGTCAAGTGCGTATCTCCTCAGTTGAGATACCTGGAAAACGTCAGGCATCTGGTGCAACTGAGGTGAATGGGTCAAGCGGTAAACAACCTTGCCTACCCAGCTGAGGACCTAGAAAGGTCCGTTGAACCTCGGAGATAACTTGCTGCCTTGGTCACATCTCCGTAAACCTCGTCGTGGTGAGACCCGTATAAGGACGTGATCGTCATCCTCAAACTCCAGAGGTCTCCAACTCCTATTAGAACTGGAACTAAAAATGACTGCTACCACGAGGGTAAGGTTGACCGACTCAAGAGTGTTCAGTCGCACCCCCCCCCTGTGCATGAGTTTATCCTATGCTGCCTAGGGTTTCCTTTTTGCCAACCAAGGAAAACCCATCCCGACTTCATAGTTAAACCCCAACCTTCTTGCCTAATACCGTCAATTTGTGTATGAACTGTGATTTCCTAGTCCATACTCAAACCAACGTCGTAAGGCCTGGACGCTGCCACTAAGAGATTCCAACTGAAACTCTCGCCTCGAGGGTCTGACCACACCGTCGGCGTAAGTGCGATTATCGAGTCCTCTCCCAAGGTATCTCCAGATGTGAGGGTCAAGTCCACGGCTTACCGGAAAATCTAGGTCTAGAACAAGATTTGTGAAAGCAAGGAATGATTCATATCAACGTTCGTTACTACAGCAGCTAGTAGTGGACACAGACTGTCACTTGAATCATTCATAGAGCCATCGGGTCACTCTCCTTGACCGCATGCAGCCTCACTCTTCCTCCTCCCTCTAGCTCACTGAGCCTGGCGGGGATAACTAAGGAAGGTGGTTGTAGAATGTTAAGATGTACACCACCTCATTTTTCTCTCCTAGCTCTGCCTCCATGTCTGCTGCTTCGTAGACTCACCTCTCTTTAAAGCTTCCTCTTCTTGAAACATTTAACACACCCGAGTCTCTAAGACTGGCACAAGTTTCCTATTTCTTACTGCACTGTGCAGTCTTCATCCTCTCCTGGATGATCTGCACCTTCTTTTCCTACGATCTAGAAGAGCTGCTAAAATTTATCCCTTGTCAAAAAGAGAAACTCGGTCTCATCCCCGGGATGAACCACACCCATTGCCTAATACAGTCAATCCTAACATGAAGGATGCATTCATGCCATGGATGACGCCGCAAGGCCTCTATGTAACTACTAAGAGATCCAACTGTCACTCTCACCTCCAAGGGTTGAGTCACACTGTCAGCATTAGTGTGAGGTTATTGGGTCTCCTACAGTATAAATCTCGAATGTGAGGGTCAAGTCAACAGTTTCAACTGGGACCACTCAGTATGAACCAAACAAAAAGGACAAGAAATAAAACAACACAAAGATAAGTGGCTTTTTATTATTGCAGCTCAAAGTACAAAGACACGAATACAACAACAACATGGAAATAGAAGTACAAGGGACGTATCCACTAGTTTCTCTCTTGTCCACCTGCTCCCAGAGCTCTACTGCATTGTCCACTGCTCGGCTGTTGCTCAGGCACCCGCTGCTGCTTCTGCCTCGGTGGCTCCTCCAAAGCCTGCGGATCATCTGTACGAGGAGTCGGACAGTCACGTTCTAGGTGAACCTTTCCGACACATTCATAACACTTCCTACTCCTCATACGGCTAGATCTAGTCCTCTTGGACATTTTAATCATCTGTCTACTGCCCACAGATGACTCAGCTACTGATAGAAAACCCTGCGGCAAAGGCAGAAGCTCTTGTACACGCTCGGGGTGTAGAGATAATGGAAAAAACTCCACCCTGAAGAAGGTCTCGAAGTCTTCCCATGTGAAGGCCATCCCATAGAAAAACTGGAACACGTGGCTCCACCACTTGCCTGCTGCTGCCTGAAGAAGGCTGGCAGCAAAGATCACCATGAAGTCTTCCGGCGTCCCCACTAGCCTGAAGACTCTCACCACAGCCTCCAGCCAATCCTCAGCCGCCTGCGGGTCCGTCTCTCCCCGGAACCTGGGTGGCCTCTGGCACTGGAACTCATGCAGCGCACTCAAGTGGCGTGCATCACCTACTACTGGGGCTGGTGGCATCGGTGGCCCAATGTATGGTAGTACCGCTGGTGCCTCCGCTGTTGCCTCAACTGCAAGAGGGCCCTATAACAAAGCCTCGTCGCTCAGAAAGCTGTCAGTACGCACATCCCTCTGGGCTCTAGCTGGTCATCCATGAAAAGGCATCCTGAAAGAAACAACGTGACACGGTCAAACGTTTATACATGGTGAGCTGACCTGGTTTGAGCTGACATTTAAAAACTTCTGGATACACACACGCAATCAGTGTTTTCGTGCACAAAGTTGGAAATCAGTTGTCAGGGTCCTGGTGTATGGATACGTCGGCCGCCCGCACCAACACTGGACTCCCTGAACTGAAGACCACACTCGGTACTCTTAACACTATTTCTTCACAGAAAGAAATATCAGAGTTATAAGTTCTACGGTAGAACCGACACCTCTGATACCAATTTTTCACGACCCGTCCTCGGGGCCCGTGTTGTGACTACCCCAAGCCCGCCTTCCATAGGCCAGGGGCTGGCGACTAGCACCAAAGGAATAAATCCTGATAACTGGGAAGGCATTGCCTTTATAAAGTAAACAAAACACCACAGAGTACAAGCAGAAGTGACACACTAAGTACAAGGAGAAGTGCTGAAAAGTAAATGGGCCAGAATACAAACCCAAAAGTAAGTACAACTACAAATGAACAAGTACAACAGAAAGAAAAAAAGACAACAGCTGGAAGAACGGATGCGGCTCCTGGGATGTCTTCCTCGGATCCTACCTGAAGGGTAGGTACAGATGGCATTGCTCCTGGATCGTCCACCACAGATCCTACCTGAAGTGTAGGTACAGATAGCCTCCACGACGCTCTCGCCTGTCAACCTCCTCCAAATGTTGTCTCACCATGAATTCCACCTCCAGATACTAACTCGTCATGTAGTCCACCTCCGGGTACTGTCTCGTCGTGTAGTCCACCTCTGGGTACCGTCCTGTACTCGAACACTCGGCCTCCGTCAGCACTTCCCATCGTCTGCAACCAACACAACGAGGTGCGGGCATATCCCGTGTAGGGGTGAGTATAACGATACCCAGTAGGGACCCCGAGACCCTCAAGGTCTCACTAAAACCAACAAGGATAACCACAAGGAAGATCTCAACAGATAACCTCTACTTAGGTATATACCCATACATATACTTAAGTTATCAAGTAACCCATCTCAATCATGAGGAAACACAAAGATTATGAAATCAATGGATAACCACTACCCAGGTATATGACCATACATATACCTAAGATATCAAGTGACCCATCTCAATCATGAGGAAATACCCAGATCATAAACTCATCTCAAACCAGGATTTTTCATTATCGAAACCGTAACTGCTGAAGAGCTCCGTCTCTAGAGTGTACAGTGGTCAGGTCACCACTCCGAGGTACTGATCACTAACCTAAGACTGCTGAGGTACTCATCCTGTCGAGTACTGTTGGCCTGCTGCTACAAACAAGCGCTTCCCTCCATGGGTCTGCCGCTACATCCAAGCGCTCCCCCTCATAGCCTCATGAGGTACACCTTCTGTTGAGTACCGCGGGTCTGCCGCTACAACCAAGCGCTCCTCTGCCATAGGTCTGCCGCTACAACCAAGCACTCTCCCTCATAGCCTCCAGAGGTACTCCTTCTATTGAGTACCGCGGGTCTGCCGCTACAACCAAGCGCTCCTCCACCGTGGGTCTGCCGCTACAACCAAGCGCTCCCCACTGGGCTATCCGAAACACACCGAGTCGATCGGTCAAGCAGTCGTCAGGTCTCAGCCGGCTATACGGTCTACGTACTCCGCACGCTCATCTACGATAGGGTCTTCTCCCAGAGCTTCTGATCGATAGTCCATGTATCTAAAAGTCCCACGAAGAAGTACTTCAAAGGACCACCTCGTCATAGGGGTCTCAACGCAACAGACGACGCATCAATCGGACACCCGGTCTGTGAGTTACTATCCTTTTCGTCCCAGGGGCCCGGTTGGTTTCGTGAGTGAACCAACCCGGCCGTATCTAAACTGTACCCCGAACTCTCATAGGTTATACTCATAGGCACCGTTTCTCAACGTGATCACCTACACCGCTGACGGTTCGTCAAACGGACGCCCGGTATGAAAGATATCAGCTTTTCCGTTCTAGGGACCCGGTTGGATTTCGGGTACAATCCAACCCGGCCACTATCCAACAGAAACCAAAACTTAGGTGAAGCATGCCAGAAGTTCCGTATCATCAAGAAGAATTCAACAAGACAGATGGCGCGTCAATCGGACGCCCGGTCTGTGAGTTATTGGCTTTTTCGTTCTAGGGGCCCGGTTGGCTTCGTGAGCGAACCAACCCGACCGCACTCCGATGGCATCCAAACCATGAGCGGAGTCAGCCAAGAGATCCTTCTCACATAGAGGAAATCATCAAAGTCGACGGCATGTCAATCGGACATCCGGAGCTCAAGATATGAGCGTTTCCGCTCCAAGGGCCCGGTTGGTTTCGTGTACGAACCAACCCGGACGAACCCTAAGTATTCCAAAACCTTGGGTGTAGTATACCAAAACGACCGTCTCGGTCCACGGATAGCATCACCACTGACGGCGCATCGTTTGGAGGCCCTTAGCTCATGTTATGAGCGAAATACCGTGAGGGGTCCGAAAACGGGGGGGGCTGGGCCCGGACCGACCCGGCCCGACCCCCCTGGGTCGGCCCGAACCGGGTCCGACTCGGCTGGTCCCGGACCAGCCCGGCCGGCTCGGTCCGGCCCGACCGTCCAGTCGCGGCTCGGACTGCGCGGCCGAGCGGAAGCCGAGGGTAGGGTGCACGGCTCCCCCACCCTCGCCGTTAAGTGAAGCCGGCGGCAACCGTCGTCGCCAGGCCTCCGGCGGCGCACCGCCGCCACCGGTCGCCGAAGCCGCCGTGGTGCGCCTCCCCCGCCTTCCGCGGACCACCGGACGCACTCCGGTGGTCCATTTCTCCTTCCTTCTTTGCCAACGGTCCTCCCGAGACCCGACCTTCACTGCGAAGGGATTCAAACGCCATAGCGGCCTTCTTCATCGTCATCCGTTGATCCGAACGTTAATTAACAAAATGCGCCATCTTCGTGGTTCTCTGGTGCGACGCGATGGCGCCGCGCCCCCTTCCCGTGGCCTGACTCTGTCCGCAGATGTCTTCGGGTTTCTCCAATGCGGCGCGACGGCGTCGCGCCCATGTTCGTTTTCACGACGCGGCGCGACGGCATCGCGCATTCATTGCCGCACGTTTTCGCGTGGTGCGATGGCACCACGCCATCCCCGTTTCAATCCACAAAAGAAACCCACAAGGATAAAGAGGAGGGTTGGCCATGTTTGTGCGGTCTGACCCCCTCTCGTTAGTTGATAGCAAATGGTCATATTTCACGATGATCGTCAAGGTAATAATCACGAACAAATTAAATAATAATCCTCAACATCAATCCGCATGAACGAACGATCCGCGGATCAACCTGGAATTGGTTGGTCCGCGCTCGTTGTTCTTTTCTCAAAAGATAATAGAACACCAAAATAAATTCCCCTATTTCAAGCGTCGTCGAGCAAGGGTTCGTCACAGATTTTCTCTTCGCGGAAGAAAGCGTCGCGGGAAGGGGATCATCGATGTCACGTCGCGGGTCGGTGTCGCGGAAGAGGATTCGTAGACGAAGACGGAGGCTGTCCTAGGTGGAACGGCATCTCCCTTCCTTTTACGTGGAATGAAGAATGAGGGATGGTGCATCTTCGTTCTTCGGATGAAGGACGTGATGACGTTCTTCGTCGGAGACCGATTCGTTCTTCACGTTCTTCGTCGTTGAAGAAGATGTTCTTCAAGCCTCCCAAATCCTCCCAATGCGACAAGACTCTAACCAAAAATAAAATAATCCCAAGTCTTATTTTATTAACACAAGAAATAAATTGAATTTCAAAAGAAAAGAAACAAACAATTAATTCAATGAATTAATTGTAACGATCTAACCGCCCAATTAATGAGGCATTTCTTAACTAGAAAAATGCACGGTTGATTTTCATTAAAGAGGGGGGTTGCAGGTGTGTTACTTAGAAGAAAAGAAACAGTGGGGCTCATGCGGGCCCCACCTCACAAATATCCTACCAAGTGGGTAGGATATTTTGGGTTCCACCCTATCAGCTTAACATAGCTTAAGTGGATTTTAAGTGGCTTTAAGTGAAATAAAATAAAGTTGTCGCACCGCTTTATTTTATTTCTTAACTTAACCCAAAAAATTAAAAACCACACCCGAGCAAACGCAACTCCGAAAAAGGCATTTCTAAGAAAATACCAGCGCTGCGATTCCATCGGTGCCCTCAGAATTCGATTCCGAGGACCGGTTCAAAACATAGAAAAACCCGCTGGTTCGTTCACTGAACGTACCCGAGCTAAACTTCAGAAAATGATTCTGGGAACACCAGGCCTCGGAATCAGGCGCCGTCAAAAACTAAGTTCTTGTAAAATCCCAATGAAAATAAGGAAAAAAAATTCCCTTGAATTTTACGGGTCTTTACAGGTAAACTAAAAAATTCATAGTTAAAAGAAGAGGAGTTTTCCAATATTCACAAAGTGTTGAATGAAATATGAAGGGAAGTTTTTGAAAGGGTCTATAAAATTTTTTATGTATGGGAAATAAGGTAATTGGGAAAATTGGCTAATGAAGTGATGAGAAAAATATATCTAGTGATTTGCGTAGATAAAAGGATACACATAAGAAACATGACACATTTCAAGGCTTCAAGTTCAAGGAAATGGCAATTATGCTACACAATTCAAAAATATGATTGATATTGTTGATGATCAACTTCAGAAACCTCTTCAAGACAAAAAAAGGAACATAACATGTGATCACAACTAGGGATATAGTTTATGATAATGAAGTGGTGAATGATACACTTAACATCCACTCTAAAACATATAAATTTTTATTTGATTCTAGATATGACCACCATTTTATTTAAAAATAATCTTATAAGGGCATCTCAATATAAAACCAATAATTAGTTTTTTATTTAGTTTTGAAAACTGCAAATTGAATAATAGTAGCCTCAAAAGTCTACAATTCATCTCTTATTGATGTTTATGAGAAAGTGATTCCTATAAATCTTATGATACTTTTTTTAGTTTAATTATATGTGATTATTGGAATAAAATAACTTTATCTATATATATCTCTTATAAATTGTAATCGAAGGGAAGTCGCATTTCATATTTTGAATGAATCCATGATGATATATCAATGATAGGATGAATTTGATCATCTAGTGGAAATTAAATCCATCTCATGGGTCTTAATACTTATAAATTAAGGCTATATCTCTCATGTGGTTTGGAAGAAACTCTCTAGTAAGGATAAACCTATTGTATAAGAGTTTTTTATGTCTTTCCAGAATAATCTTTCAGTCTTCCACCAAATCACAAAGTTGAGTTTTCAACAAAACATGTACCAACTGTCATGACTATTTAAAATATCTTTTTATAAAAAGGCACCAATTGAGTTGTTGGGATTAAATAACTAACTCAAAGACAATCTTAATAAGGGAATAATACATCCTAGCACATCTCCTTAGAGTGAACCTGTCCTATATGTTAAAAAGAGAGATAGATCAATGAGACTCTGTAATTATTATCAATAACTTAATAAGATCACTATGTAGAAAAAGTATCATGTCACCATTATTGATTACATATTTTACAAACTACACTAAGCTCAATATTTTTTAACATTGATCTTCATTATGGATATCATCAATTATGGGTAAAGAAGGAGGATATACCCATGATGACATTCTATAAAAGGTATGAACAATATCAATTTTTAGTGAATCCGTATGGTCTATCAAATTCCCCCAAAATATTCATGGATATAATGAATAGAGTCTTTTGATACTATCTTGATTAGTTTAAGGTATTATTTATAGATGATATTCTTGTATACTAAATGATCATGGAGTAACATGATGATTAATTTAATATTATACTAAATACCCTGATAAATGACAAGTTTTATGAAAAAATTACGAGGTGTGAATTTTGTCTTCTGAATGTTTCATTTAGGGGTCATATAATCTCAAGAGAGGTGATACATATAGATCTGACAAAGATCATTGTTATTAAACATTAGTCTAGACCAATAAATGTAACTTATTTGTGATTTTCTCTTGGTTTGGTAGGGTATTAATGAAATTTCTTGAAATTTTTCTCATGATTATCGAATCAACTCACAAATTTAACTCAGAAAGGAGTTATGTTCATATGGATAGAGGAATGTGAACATAATTTCAATTATCTCAAAAAAATGTTTATCTCAGTGATCCTATGATCAAACTACCTTTTATTAGAGAATGGTTTGTGATTTGTAATGATGTATCCAAGTAGGGGAAGTGATTTGTTTTCATGAAAAATGATATGGTGATAGCTAATGCCTCATACCAATTGGAAATCCATGAGAAAATTTACCCAACTCATGATTTAGAGTTATATGTGGTAATCTTTTCATCAATGATACATATGAATTATCTTTATGGAGAAAGGTGTCATATATATTATTATCAAAAAAAATTAAAGAATATTTTCATTGAAAAGGAGATGAATATGTACCATATGAGGTGGTTGGAGTTGATTAAGGATTTTGAAATCTCAATATATTAACACCATGGGAAAGAGAACATGGTTGAAGATCCTTTTAGTTGAATGGATCATGCTAGACTATAAATGATAAAGATCATAAAATATTCAATATTTATGGATTTATAAAGGAAGGATCTAGAGATCCTAAAGGAAACGTATAAACCATATATGGTTCAAATTAATGTTCAAACATCTATGAAACTGATGATTAAAGAGGTGTATATGGAAGACATAGATCTTAAAAAGAAGAGGTTAAATGTTCTTGAGTTCAAAATTGATTATAACATAATAATAAGGTTTAAGAATGGGGTTTGTTTCCCCCCATACCAAAATTAATGGAGTTGTTGGATGAGGCTCACAATTCATCATTCTCTATTTATCCTGGAGGAACAGAGATGCATAGGGAACTAAAAGACTATTTTTGGTGGGATGACATGAAGAATGATTTTTTAGTGTATGATTCTCAGTTCCTGTTTTTTAGCTAGTTAATTCAATGAGATAGGTGTATAAGGGGTTTTTACAACCATTACCAATATTACAATGGAAATGGGAGAGCATAACCATTTACATTGTCATCAGACATCCAAAACATCTAAAGTCTATAATGAAATATGTGTTATAGTTTATCACCTTATAAACTAGACACACTTCATTTATATCAAAGAAGAGTTATCTCTTAATGTAATTTCTGTAATATATATTAAATAAGTGGTGAAATTGCATGGAGTACCACTTTTCATTATATCTGATCAGGTCCCATGTTTTAAATCGAAGTTCTAGAAAAGTATTCAATAGGACCTGGATACATAGTTATGTTTCAACTCTTCATATAATCATCATATATATGGTCAGTCCGAGAGGAAAATTAAAACGCTATAAGATATGTTGAGATCCTTGTAAATGTATTTCAAAGGTGTTTGGGATCAACACCTACCTTTGGAAAAAATTTCTTATAGTAACAACTTTCACTTCGGTATTCATATTGATCCTTATGAATACCTCTATAGAAAGAAGTGTGGAAATAAAACAAGATATATTGTAGTTGGGGAAAGAAAACTGTTGGGACATAATCTAGTTAAAGAGGTGGAAGATAAGTTTATCTCAATTTAATAATACAAAATATAATATTAGTGTTAACAAAAATGTCATTTCGACAATCGATGAAAAGACAAAGAGATTGAAGTTAGTGACCAGTTATTCTTATGAATATCTCCATAGAAGAGAGTTATGAGATTTGGAATGAAGGTAATGCCAAGCCCTATATACATTAACTATTTTTATATTCTTGATCATGTTGGGAAGGTATCATATAAATTGGAACTTCCAATAATTCTCTCTCAAGTTCATGATTTGTTCCATATATCTATCCTAAGAAAGTAAATACCTGATACATCACATGTACAAAACATAGAAGCCATACCATTATAATAATATCTTTATTATAAATAACTATAGGTAGAAATCCTAGATCATAGAGAGAAATTTTTGTGAAACAAGACTTCTCTCTTTGTTAATGTTTTATGGTAGAACCACCAATTTGAGGAAGCTACGTGGGAACCAAAGGATGTGTTGTGGTAGAGGTATCCTCATATATTTCTATACAAGTAATGAATTATAAGGTTGAAATTCATTTTAAATGGGGTATAATGTTACAACCCATTATTTTTAATAAATATTTCTCTTTAAATAATTTTATTTTTTTCAATATTATGTGTTTCATGAAACTGTGTGTTTAAATGAATTGTGAGATATTATTAGTATAAAATGAGAATTTTGACCTGGAAATTAAATTTTTGGGAATATAAGTTAATAACTATTTAATGAAATAAAAATAAATGTCAAAATTAATTTGAATTTATTTGTAAGTGATTATAAAATAATTACAAAATTTTATGTAAAGTAAATTATTTTTTAAAAAATAATTTTCCATTAAAAATTGGGATTATTTTATTTTTATGAGTGAATATTTCTTTTAATTTCTTGAAAATTTATTTGAAATAAATATTTTCATCATCTCAAAATAATCTAATTTTTTTTATAAAAAATATTTTGAAAACACTTATTTTTTGTGAAAATTATGATTTTTAATGAAAAAATTATTTCATTAAATTTGTTTCATGGTTAAATTATGTTTTTTTAGTTTTATATATTAATTAATTCATTTTGATCTAATTATAATTTCTGAAAATTATTTTATTCGATTTTTTACTATAAAAATATTTATGTTTTAAAATAGATTTTTTTATAAAGAATTAATTTTCATGGCATTTTACCAGTTTAAATTCAAATTAAATTCTACAACATCAATGTCTTTAATTTAAAAAAAACGATGCCAAATTTTGGATTCATAATTTTAGAAACTTATTTAATAGATACCTTTTGATTTTTCCTAATATGAAAAACATCCTCTGTAATTATTTTTACCACGATAAATTTTAAATTGGGCGATTTAGGTTAAAAAAATTATAAAGATTATAAAATGACCCTACTATATGGCCAAATTTTATTGTATGATTAAAATTATACCATCACATCCAAAGTATATAATTTATGTTTTTTAATGGACACTAATCCAAGAAAATGAGTTATGTAATATTTAAATAAAGGAAAGTCAAAAAAATTAGTTTCTTTGTCTTAAATATCGCTTTTGTGTCTACATGGGGAAAAAGGCATTTCATGAACGAATCTAAATTTTAAATTTTAAATTAATAATCATAATTTCTTGATATAAATATATTTTTTTCATTTTGGTAAACTCATATAATATTGTGATATTTATAATATATTATTTAATAAAAATTCAATGATGCCACATTACTTTTATAAATACTATATCATTTTTAATATATGATTCCCTGAAATATATATTCGATATAAATATTATTAGGAAAGATATAATGTTCCCCCTTTAGCTGAAACAACCTATAATTATACCTCTTTTTGTGGAATTTCAACATTCACAAGAAGTAAGACTCCCCAATTATGGTGATTTGGGTGAGCTTCCCAAAATATCCATTGCTATATCAAAACCCTACAACTATGTTTATGATAGGAAATCTCATAGGAAGGTATTTTTGTTTAGAAAGAGAAATCCATTCTTTTTTCCACCCTGTTGCTCCATGAATATGTGTGGATGTTGACGTCTAAACACATCGAACCAATTATGTTTGGATTTCTATTATTGAACAGCTCTGATGAAAACATATTGTGGTGTTTGTATCGTGCTTTGATTTCTGTTCTTTATCGAAGAAAATAGGACACACAAAGAAATCATGTAGGCATGGAGTCAAGAAAATTGAATATTATATGGAAGTGGATTTATAATATAGTAGAAAGGGACAAGGTCCTATTGAATGTTCGACTATGAAGAGTGATCTGGTCATAGCATCAAATTAGTCTTTGGAAAAAAAATGTGCAACACAATTCTCAAGAAGAACCCTTTGGAATCTGGTATATTTAGTCGACTGAGGGAGTAGCTAGGTATTACTAACCCTACTATTAAAGGTCTTATATGACAATTTGGAATGGTTCAAATATTGAGGATACTGGAGGTGGTCTGAATTCTATACCTTTTGAGGATTCAAAAGGTGAGGCTATTAGTGGCATTAATCAGGATGTGGAAACATGAAAGGTAGACAAGGATGGTGTAAAAGTACCTCAAGGCTTTTTACTATGCGGAATTAGTGATTACAAGGAGTATTAACACTTTAAAAGAGGGATCTCAGGAGAATTATCCTATTCGAGTGATTAGGTAAAGTGTGAGGAGGGAGTTGCCTTCTATTAAGTTGGGTCACTGCTTTAAGGGATTGGAGAAGGAAGGGCCTATCTAGAAGGTAGATTGGATAGAGAACTCTGGTGGGGAGTATGAAATATCATTTTATGAGTACAACGATGAGTCTTTGGATCATTCCTTTAGAGACAATTCGTAAGGATTTCAAGGTAGAGACCTCCTCAGTATGAGGAGGAGGATGGGTCAGTGAGGTAGTAAGAAATGCTAAAAGAATTATTTTTATTTACCATTAACAATAGAGACATGATCTTACAAAATTTTTAAATTCAATTAAATGGAAGGTGATGTCATGAATATTGGAAATACTGATTGAGTTGAGAATGTGAACTGCATGGGAGTTTCTCATAGGTTTAATTAATAAGATACAGTTATAGAAGCTGTACAAATGATGGAGCTCCTCATTTATTCTGGAGAATAAATAGAAAAAAATTTCTTCTAATAAATGGATCAATAATTTATTCTGATAGGATGATGGGAAGTTCTATTCTTATGGATACTAACAGTGAATAGTGTGCTTGTATTAATAATAAGGACCACAATCTAGTAATAGGATTTCATGATGGAAAGATCAACTGAGAGGAGTACATGAAAATGTGGGAAACGTGGGTGAACCAATTTGAAAACCAAATATAGGATGATCTAGAAACATTAGTAACCTCTATTTTATATATTTTTTGGGGATAATAATTCCAATAGGGTCAAGTTATCTTTTGATAACTACATATTATCCTTTAGTGCATGTTCCGGGTGAAACATTTAGTTTATTAATTTTACCTTAAATTTTTATATGATAATTTTTTTAATAATCACTCTATAAAAGATAGAAGATTTATATTAATCATGGTATTTTATTATTACCTTTTAGTTAAAAAATAAATATATTATATAACTACACAAAGATTGTGCTGTAATTATTTTATTAATGGAAATATCAAATACATGATAGAAAAAATATTAAAGTAAATATAATATAAATTGTTAAGGAGATTAGTAAAATTTATAGATTAACTTAACATCCTTGGGATATAATAAAATATTTCCTTCAAATTTATCTCTTTATCTTGATATTTTTAAAATACCATGCAATGAATAGTGTGAAAATTGAAAATAATGATATTTTATCAGAATAATATTATATTATATTATTTAAACTTCATGAAACATCGTTAAAAATAACGAAAAAGTACATTATAGTCTATAATGTTATAAATTGGTAATTTATTATTTAATTTACGTAACATAATTAAAAATTTAAACCTTTGGTATTGAAAATTTTGTTACCTATGTTAAAATAAAAATAGGATAACTAATGGTCAATAAAAATGACAATGTTTAAAGTAATATCAAATCATGTCTAAAATATATTAGTTTATGAAATAACAACCTTATATAATATTCTATTATAATAAATTTCATTTTGGTGGTATTTGTATCGATATTGAATTTATTATAAATTAATATTTTTCAGAATTCCAAAAGTTCCCCTCACCTCAACTATAACAGGGAACATCTTCACTCACATTTTCTCATCACATTGAGCCATATAACTCAACCATACACTGCTAATTTCCCTTATCAACTTATCTAGTAACATTCTAGAGAAACTTGTATTCACAAAATACCAACAGTATTTTCCTAATAGGATATATAATGAAATTTTTCCAAAGAAGAGATAATCATCATTACTGACTTCTTCAAAATTATTTATTCTTCTACTTATCTTTATGTGTTGTTTCCTTTATAAATTAGTAAGCACAGTATCTAATATATTTAGATATTTTATTATTATTATGTAATAATCATATTATACCATTTATTCATCCTATGAAAAATAGTCACCACGCTTGCAAATATACGACTTACCATCTCCACGACGTGGTGTAATCTGCTTTTCATCATCACATTATTTGGATGGGTATAATGATGGATATATATTTATTATAATTATTAAATTATGTTTATTTTTGAAATATACTTTTGATACTATCATCTTCCTTACCATTTCATCATTACAGTAATGTTACCATCGCTCGGGTTTACATATGGCCTACCGGGTCCATGACGCGATGCGATTCATTTTCCATATTCACTGCTCATAAATTACTATAAAAATTTATATAATGAATAAATATGATATTTATTACATTAATATAATTATTTAAATGGTGTAACAATATTATATACCCACGAACTGTGTCTCATATGATAAAACAAACCATGGAAATGAAGTAGTTAACACCGGAAAATAAGGATAATAATGAAATTTTACAAAAAATTGATGATAAGATGATATAACAAGATTATATATGATATCATAAATATTAATATGGTTATTTTCTAAAATAAAAAAATAATTAATCCATTATACAATAGTTTTATATGTTCATGAAGGAAATCAGATATAAGGTAAGGGTTAATTTTGCAGTCTCATTGCTATAAGATATTTTTTATACGTAATTGTTTAATGGGGAATATTTATCTTATATTTCCATGTTTTCTAAAAATGAATTGTTTTTATTATGTAAATTTTTAGACCTATATCTACCTTAAATGAATTTGGTAATTAATTTTATCTAATGACATCGACATGACTAAAACAAGGAGTGAACTCGGCTTAGTAATAGAGGGATGGAATGGAGAGTGAACCCAATTCAGTAAAGGAATTTTTTCCCTATGATGATCATAGAAATGAGCCTTTAATAAAAATAAAATTATTGTCCCTTCTTATGTGTATACAAAAAGTTCCATCTCTTGTTTTATTATCTCACATAATAGGTTCGTTTATTATTTATGAACTTTTATGATTTATTCCACGACATGATCTCATGATCATTGATATATAGGATACAATTTCTAAATTTTTGGTTTATGTCCTTATTTCTTATGATTATGATATAATTGATATCCCCCTTTTTCCATTACTGATCATATAATATCACCATTTTATTATTTTTATATTCCCTAGGATATGAATAAAGTTATTAAGTAAGATGTGTCAAAAAGGGTTCTTGTAAAGAATGAATAAATGGGAGATCATGTAGATGTTTTATGAATCAGTTGTTTATGTTTCTCAGTTTTCAACAACACTAAACCTATATGATTATAGTGTGTTTTTATGTTATGTAATGAATATTATACTATTAAATATAATATATTTGTATAAAAAGTTTGTTATATTATATTTATGATATATATAACCCACCCAATGAGTGCCTCAGGATCGTATGACCCCAAAGCCACACTAGTGATGAATAACACTCAACTGGATGGGGGTTTCACTCATTCAGATCATCCATCACCTATCTAACCTCATATAACAGTATCCAACCAATAGATGATATAATCAAATCCTAATAAAGGGACAACTCACAATATAATATATCCCAAGGGATCCTCCTCAATCTATAATCTTGAGCAGAAACATCCTCAAACATTTCTCCGTATGATAACTGAACATGTGATGATTAAACATAAAATCCAAAATCTAAACAATGAAAACAGAATTTCTAATCAATCATCATCCAATAAAGTAAGGGGGATATTTTAAAACCCCAGATATAATCATGTGAAAAAATATCTAGTGTCTCAACAACAGACTTTAGGGCCAAAGAAAAACTCCAGGCTCACATGGCCCTTGTGGCTACAACATAAAGTGATGCCTAAATAGGGGATCCCCTACTACACCCAATCTACTAGAACAAACACATAAAATAATATTCAAATGGAAAATAGTCCATATAAAGAGTAGTACACCCAAAAGGGGTTCCTTTATGTGATCCAAAATCATGGGACATGCCTTGTGTGGAAACATCCCAATTAGACCCCAGTGGCCTCCACCTAATCCTTGACCAACAATGAACCAAAAGGGAATCCAAAAGCACAAGAATACCAATAGGGGAATTATAAATGGTCATCATTACAACCTCAAAAGAAGGAACCTATAAGGCATTCTCATCATATAACAATCGCTAGGGTAATTTCCAATTTACAAAAAATCTTAGACGTCCACCCCATAATCTAACCCAAACACGGGAACCAAATCACCCACAAGGGTTTCCAAAGAATTCAATGCCAAAAGATAATTTTCAATAGCGGACTATGGATACCCATTATCATTAGATTATAAAAATTACCATAAGTTAATCCTCAAGACTCCCTTAGACACCTCTTAGTAGCATAATAGGACCTCTCTGTAAACACCATCCAATAGTTCCAAAATAGATCAACATCTATTTCAACTCTGATCCTCAGTGACATAATACAAAACATAACTACTATAACCTCAATCACCAGATCCAAAAACATAGGGATAAAAAATATCTCCCTAGAGATACTACTCGATAATTCCTTTTGGGATAAAAAAAACCTCAAACAACACTGGGTGACATCCACAATCTAGACCCATGAATGATCCCACAACACACATTTGGACATCGCATCTAAATACAAACCCAATGGAGTATTAAAAAACCAATTTTTATTGAAATAATAATATGGAATTATAAGTTTCCAAAAAACCATCCATATGGCCTCAAAATTCTAAAATTACTTCACCATTATAATCTTCATGTAAAAATATTTAGAATTGACAACTCAGAAGTCTAACTCTCACTCCATGTTTAAGAACATAAAAAAACCAGTGTAGAAGAAATACAAGGAGTATACTCAGGGTACACATTGTGTAAAATCAAAGGTTCTCTATAGCCGAGTGATGTAGGATACTAGCATGTTCATTCCCAAAGTACACAACGTGTTCCCCTTGGTACACGGTGTGTAACCCACATGGGTATGTTCCAATGTACCTCATCCCCCATGAGGAATATACTACACTCATTTACATGGAATGTACCACCATAATGTTTCATGTACCCCAAAATGGGGTCCCCATCCATGTACCTAGACATGTACACCACTTGGGAATGTATATCCACATAATATGTACCCAACATTGGGATTGGATGTGTTCCCTACATAGCCATTCACAATTTCTTTGGGTGTACATGTGATTACTTTACCACACCTCAACCCCACTATATGGAATGTACTCGCAAGTACATAGTGTTTAGTACAAAGAAACTTCTTCTTTCCCAAATTAGAAGAAAACACGATGTGTTTTTTGAAAACCATAGACCATGTACATGGGCTTCCCTAAATGAGAATCCACCTAAAATCAGAAAACCCCTAATTTCTTTGAAATACCCATAGATAGACCCTCAAGGGGACCCCAACAACCAAAAAATAGTATTAAAACTTAGAAAAACTATTATGTTGGGATTTTGGGATTAAAATAGAAAACTACCCTACCTCTAGGTACAAACTAATAAAGCATTCATCTCGAATCTGAGCATCATGAATAGTGATACCTCATCTACCTCTATAATGGATCCCCAATGAAATACATTTCACATCTCCCATTATTATATCCCAAAAATTATCATCGATAAATACCCCATAGGGAGGGGAATTTTCACAAAGAAAATAGTAAGGAAGGAAAATAATAGGGGAGAAAGAAAAATATAGAAAATATAAGAAAAAAGGGGTTTGAGCCCTACCACAATGACCAAGAGAATGTTATGAATCTACATGGAAATCCCCCCCCCCCAATTTTGGGAACAATGGAAGATATGGAATCTCAATCCAACACTCCATATAAGAGATATAACTACATGAGAACACACAAAAAATTAATATTTAATTAATTAAATATACAATATTTTTCTAAAATTTGAATGGGTAAATTTCAACAAAAAAATGTCTTAGGGGTAAATAACTTATTTCAGGAATAATAGAGAGGTCAATAAAAATATCTAAAATCATATTATTGGTGAAATCACTATTTTCCCCCAAACAAACTTGGATAAAAAATGGTCAAAATCTCCCTTGATTTTGACAAACCGTGATTATGTGGGTCACTAAAAACACATCGCAAAAAATGCTTCTCTCACCTAAGAAGCCTCATTGGACACCTAATAGCCATGATATCACCCAAAAAACTGATGAAACTGATGAAAGATAGAGCTACAATGACATGTATAAAAACATATCTAATTCTATTCCAATATAAGATACACTCCACAATGATAGATCAGATCCTCCTCACCATAGGAGTATCTTATCATTGACCCTCAGCCCAATAGAAAAGTTCCTAGACCAAATTATAACCATTATCCAATGAAATTTATTGACATGACCAAACTGATCAATCCTAAGAACCACTATGAATAAAAAACCTCTCTTTCCTGGTTCACTAGGAATGTAAAAATCTATGATAAAAAACCACTTAATCATGGATTATGACTTACAACAGGCTACAGTGTACTACCAACCACAAGGGTTTCTTTAACATCTATGAAACCATCATTATAAATCATAGTCATATGGGAAAGGACCTAAAAAAACTAGGATAATTCCCCTAAAATCACAGACAATACTCCTCACACAAGACATTTTCAACAAAAGAATGAACTGTCGACACTCCTATTAAAAAACTGAGGCCCTCGTTCCCTGATCAACAACATGAAATTCCTCCACCCATGTATCTATCCCAAACCACAAGAGTCTAACCAAACTTTAACTATGCAACCCAAAGTACAAAAAATGACTAGTTCATGGAAAAAAATAAAACCTTCCCTGTCAATCCAGCAAAGATAAATAAGGAAATCCTATAACTCCTCTACTTAATCAATAATAATACTTATTCTTAATCACTTATCAGTGATATAATACCATAGCGTACATACCATGGAAGTACATCCCTGACCACCCAAGCCATCAGTGATAGTAGGAACATGGATGAGACCAATAGACTCGACAGATAACCCATTGAAATAACAACTCCACACCAAGGAAAATAAAAATGAGAATTCATGGGAACCACCATATCTGTGAAACTCAATCACAATTCAAATATTTCCCAGGAATCATATCCCTCATCAATTCACCAACATGGAACTCAGATCCCATTTCCAACACAAATGGGTCTCAATACATCTTTTATCTAAGGTAATACATCTCCATTACTAAAAACCATATCTCTACTTGATCCACGTGACTTGTTATCAGAAGAAAATATATAAATTATTAGACAAAACATATGGTAATATATCATTTGAATCTTATATACCTTGATAGATGTAAGAAAACTATCCACTTTCTTATGGTCCAAGATCAAAAAACATAAATAAACCCAAAATGCACAATATCAATTGAATCACACTACATGAAAAAACACAACAATATATATCAAATACTTGAGAAAAACTATTCCCTAGTAACATGTAATTTCTACAAGTCAATTTTTTCTTGAAACCCCGTTATGAAATCCATTTGTAGTTCCAAAACATTTCTTGTCCAATTTTCTACCAAATCGCAAAATTATAAAACCAGAATCCCTATGATATTTTTTAATAACAAAGTAGCTTGGTTCAATCTAATATGTAACATGATCTGGTTCACCACAAGCCCTCAAGAATTATTCCATGAATTCTATAGTCTTACAACCTATAGAGAGGGGTTAAAAGTTATGGTCGGGATACTATAACCTATGGAAAGTGTGGAATAATTGTATAAAGTAACCAAACACAATGAAATGTATGAGAATCATAGTATGAATAATAGATAACAAAAATAGAATCATGTGATAATAAAGAAAATAATGTATATGTTCATACAGACTCGTATCATTCAAAAGATATAATAATGGATCTCTCATTGGGACTACCACATATAAAAAATAAATAAATGGAATAAATAAAATAGGCTTTGCTTCTAACAATAACGAAACCCACATACATGGTCTATATGATGCTTGAGATGAAGTAGCAGAATCTTGAGACCCCACATGAGAAGCTCTGCTATATTAATAAACATTGTGCCTCATCCCCATCCTCTAACCAATATGTGCTCCTACCTGAACATAAAAATCATCTATGAATTCACACAAAGGCTCACCGACATGGGGTGATAATCAAATTTAGTAGTAAAATCCTAATGGTAAACCTATAATATTCTATTATAATAAGTTCATACATAATTGATATTCAAATACAGGATGAATACTAATAACTTCAGTAATAAAACATACAACTATATTAAATGGGGTGGAAGAAAGAAAAGGAAAATAGAAAATTGAGGGTTCTTGATTTATAGACAAGGTAAATCTACCCCCTATTTGTTCTTTTTTAGAGGATTTATGGTACATGGATCACCCAACCACATGAAAACTGTTGCATAATCTAGTTCAATATAGGATCTCATAGATGAATTGATGAAATTTTTGAATGTTAGACCCCATGGGGTAACAATAGGAACCCACAATCACATACACATCTTCTAAGGCACTAGGTCTCTAACAGCAAGAACCAACATGGTGGCAATAATATCTAGGTTGAAATAACTTGAGAACCTATCAATACTGAATATATTATAGAACAATTTTGGAATGATCTATAGAACCTATAAGGATACATCCTTAAAAAAACTAGGATATAAAAATATCGATAGATATAGGTGAGTAACATCATCCATGACATGTATAACCCACTCCACGAGTTCCTCAACAATTATTGATCCTAATGTCACACTAGTTCGGGATACCACTAAACTAGATGGGGGTCCCACTCATCCATATCATCCACCATATCCCTAAAACATTCTAAAAATATATATACAACAATTAAAAGAACTAGATCATAACTCTGGTTCAATTCCCAATTAATGATTTTTGAAGGGTCTCCTTCTCAAACCACAGTCCTAAGAAGAATATACGACAAATATCACATATAAATTCCAACCGAATGTGATATGATTTATCCTCAAACCAACCATCAAAATATAGGAATTTTAATATAGATACACTATCATCCAACAAAGCATATGGCCTCTTTTAACACTCTATATCTCTCTATCCAAAGAAAATGGAAACATAGACCCTCCATGACCCATATAAATGCAATACCAAATATTCAGGCTTACACGATCCACAGAGATTCAACATTAATAATATTCTATATTGGGACTCCCCTTGTTTAACCCAATTTCTCAGACCATGCCCTAAAAAACATCATCAAATGGACAAAAGACCACCGAAAGAGAAGGACACCATATGAGGGGTTCCACTAGCTCATCCAAAATCATGGGATGTGTATATAGAGGAACATAAAAAATGTCCCTGAGTTCCTTCCAAGTGATCCTTGATCAACATGGAACCCCAAGGGAATAAAAAAGCCAATGCCTTCCAATAGTGTCACTCAAAATGGTCCTCATAAACAAATAAAAAGAAGGTACTTACAGGGTCTCCTCAGCCCTAGAAAAATGACAAGTCAAACCAAGATAATAATATATACAACAATCAACCCCAACATCTATCCAAAACATGGTCCCTAACTCTCCCACAAGGGTATCAATGAAATTCCAGGCCGCAAGGAAATTATCAACAACTGAATATATATACCCATTAATAATTAATCACAAACTAATCTAGAAGGTAATCATAAATAGTCCCTTAGACTCATTATAATATCATAATTTAACTTATTCATAATCAATATACAAAGGAATCATCCCTTCCTAATTTATCTAGCAGTTGTGATCCTCAAATATGGGAGCTACACCTAAAATACTCTAGCCTCGGGCAACCAGTCCCATCATGTCAGTGAAAACCAATATCTCATCCTAGATAGTAGTCAATCATTTCCTTGTGGATCTTTATTAAATAACCTCAAACAACACTTGAAGGCATCTATAATACATTCCCACAAATGAGATCACTACCCCCAATCAGGACTGGAAACTCTCATCCAAACCACAAAAGGAATATAAAACCAGACCTAATGAAAAAAAACTTCTATTTAAGTCTCATAGTCTAGAAAACAATTCAAATAGTCTCCAAATAATAAAAGTATTCCACCATCACAATCCTCATATAAAATGAAAAAAATGGACTAATCAAAAGTCCAATTATGACTCCAAGGTGAAAAATGAAAAAATAGACCCTGGTTGAAAAAGTACATGACATATACTCATGGTACACAGTGTGTAGACCCTAAGTTCCTCCAATTTTGTTTGCCTCAGGAGAATCGATTTGGACATTACCAAAGTAGAAGACATGTGAATCTTGGTACATTGTGTGTGTCCCACATGGGTACATTCCCATGTACCTCAACCCCACTCAGTGTGTACAATGATTTAGTACACAAAATGTTCTTCTAGTACATGATGTGTACCCCCACATGGGGTCCCTATAAATGTACATTGATATGTAAACCAGTTGGAAATATATGCCTACATGCTGTACACATCACATTAGGTCTCGAATTGGGCCCTACAAGGCCATGTACGCCCGCACGTGGTGTCTGGAAGAGTACTATACTCATCCCCAAGCCCACTAGATTTCATGTACTCCCACGTACATAATTTATAGAATCAAAAAAATTATATTACGTGAACAGTAAGAACATATAGTGTATGTTCTTTATACAATATGTCGTATACACATGTTTCCCTGAACGTCAATCCCCTAAAACACACCAAAACCAATGATTCCTCCATAAAATACACAGATTAGCCCCTAAGGATTCCCCATAAACCCAAAAGCGTAATAACATTTAAAAATTATGTTATAGGAATTTTATGAATAAAACATTAAAATGTACCTAAAAGAGGAAAGTGTTGACGCATTGATCTTGGATCTACCCCAGGTGACTACTGAGCTCGAATATATCATCATAATGCTTCCCTACCATAATCTATTTACCCACTATCAAAACTATCACCCTATCCATACCTCAGTTGAAGACCCCTAATAGATGGGTGTATAAAATAATCCAAAGGGTTGGAAGAAAAATTAAAGAGTAAAAATAAAAATAAATATATAAAAATAAATTGAAATGAAAAATAAAATGGGATTGGGTATACTCGTGAAACCCCATGTAAGGTTATGAATATCTTAGGAAACCCCACCATTCAAAAATGAATTCCAAAGATAGAATCCAAATCATAAAATACATTTAAAAGAAACTAATAAATGAAAATAGGAAAATAAAATGATACTAAATTAATTTAATATGACATATTCCTCAAAAACTAAAATGACTCGAATTTACAGAAAACATTTTCCATGGTAAAAACCCTTTTTCATGAACAACTGAATGATTAGATAATTTATAAGATATCATATAAAGGGATAATTTACCACTTCCCTTGACAAAAACATTGAATAATAGGGTTCAAATTTCACAGGATTTATATTACTTGGGATGAGGTAGGTTGTCATATAATTATTCCGATATGAAAATTCAAGTTAATACAGAATACTTGTGAAGTATTAAAAGGGTTGGTCTAGATAAAATAGTTTATTTTTGTTCCTATAAAATTTCAAAATAAATATATATTTACTCCAATTATTGATAATATTGAGAGTGTGTCAGTTTAGAAGTAATTATAAAGTTCTTTTGTTAACATGAAGGAGTTTATACACAACTTCTAAGGGAGAGACACTCTATGATAAATGAAATTTGAAGTCAAATATATTAATGAAATTCCATGATGGTTCTATAACCAAAACATTTTTTAATTGGGAAGGTAATGTTTCAAAGGATATTATTGGTGTTGTGGAGAATATAGTCACAGAGAATATAAGTTTTAGGATAACATGTCTCTTTTAGGATGAATTTATGAGTTGATGGGGAGGAAATATTTAAGGAACGAAATTTTTTATTGAAATATGATAGATAATATCACATAGAAGGTGGAACTATAGGTTAATTACCCTTTAATAAAAAATAATTTTTACTTACTAAAATAAAACCGAGGTTGATGTGATTTTATTGGTCAGGTATTGAATTAACTCAATGGAAAATCCTCCTGGATAAGCTCTATACAAAAAAGAGAAAATTGGAGGTACAATAGAAGGAAGATGAAAATAAATTGTTAATTGAAATAACCATGAATTTTTTCGGAATGTAAAGTCATGTATTATTGATTAAATATTGTCTTTACATATTACTAGAGGCTCTAAATTTTTTAGGAACATCAGAGAACATAATAAATGATTAATTATAATTGGAAATGATAACATATTAACAAAAAATAAGTATAAAGGTTTTCTATATATGACAAAATTTTATAGTAAAAGTTTGACTTACTTTTTAATATACTAAATTATATCCTATTATTTATAATAATATTCTATGATATTGGTAATGATGATATTTTTTGGAGATAAGTTTGTTTTATCTATTTCTTAATAAATAGAAGGACCATTTACAGTGGAGTAAGAACTAGAGGAAATATTAATCACATAGAATATTTGTTCATTGTGGTTAATAAAGAATATAAAAAATTTCCCTGGAATAAACTGTGAGAGATTTACCTTCACTAAAAAAGAAAAAACCATAAATTGTAATGTTTCTTCGAATGGGAATATGGCTGGTGGAAAACAGCATGGTTGAAATATTGTACACCAATACTATTTAACGTGTACATTTAGAAGTATATGGACTGATTATGATTCAATTAAGAAGGGTGATTTATATATTATCACATTCGTTAAATTTATCACTCGGATTAATATTGTTGTGTTTATAAATAATAAATTTGATATAAGAGAAATATTTATATTTTACAAAAGGGAATTTTAAAAGAACAATACTATTAATATCTATAAGATAAAAAATAAAGATGATAATGAGTATAAAATAAACTCATAGAAAACATATCTTTTAAATCACCAAATAAAACACCAATAGTGTCATATCGACACCCTTATGAAAAATGTGGTAATATAAAGGAAAAAAAATTTTTGTTCTAATTGATGAGAATATTATTTTTAGTAAAAACTCTCCAATTTCTTCAAAATTGAACCTATATGTACTTTGGTGAATGATCATAGTAAATATTTAAAAAAAATTGAAATTACCCATGATGGGGTTTTGAAGAAGAATAAACCCAGGGTGAAATATTTCAAATTGGTTAGAAGTTATTTCCTAATGAAGACCATACATCGAAAAATAAGAAAATTTTATCAAAATGATAAAGTGGTAAGTTTACTTGGTTACACAACCAAAAAAATAATCTAATGGTGTTTGAAAAAATAATTACACAAAATTGTAGAATAATGTAATTTATAAGTGATTTATAATTAGTTCAATATAAAATGATAAGAAAAAGGTGAATTCAAATAACAAATATGAGATGCTATAATAAATTCTAGAATAACTTTTGAATAGTAACAATTTCTTGAGTCTAATACGTAAAAAACATATTTCAATGAATCATGTGATGATTAAGGTTTCACTAAAAATAAAAAAAATATCATAACATTTATAAAGTATATAGAACAAAAATAATATTAACAAAAATTATAAATCATATGAAGAGAATATTAAGAATATAGAATAAAAAACATATCTCTTAGGTTGAACCCCATCCAGTATAATAATTACTTGGAAACATTGAATGGTTAAAATTCATGATGGTGAAATTATATCAAATTGATAATAATGACACATAGAATATGTTTCGAGTATAAAAAAATTATTATTTCAAAATTAAATTGGTTCTCAATAAAAATATGAATTATAAGTTGTATTATTTAATAAATTAATCAAGGTTGGTTTTCAAGATATATTCACAGATGGTAGGTACTGATTTTGTAGAAATGTTTTCACTAGTTTCAAGGATTGAAACTAAATAAATGTTTCTCGATATTGTCACTCATAAAAAATATATTGTTTATTATAATTATGTAAATTCAGCATTATTGAATAGTGAATTTAGTGAATATTTTTATATTAAGAAACTAAAAGGACTTATAAATGATAACGATAATAGTATTATTTGTATGATCAAGAAAACTTTATATGGGCTGAAATAGTCCCCTCATTCCTGAAACATTAAACATTATTATGGCTTGAATATATTGATCATATCTAAAATAACTTTTGATAGAAATTTCACACAAATGAGAAAATATCCAAAACATTTATTTTCATTAATTATGAAAATGATATAATAATTTTTTGTGATAATGATCCTTCATTTAAGAAGATATTATATAAAATAATAGATTTAATATAAATGTCTATGCATGAAAATATGATGTTATTTCTCATGGTACATTTTGAATAATACAGATTTTATATCTTCCATTCATAGGAAAATCATGTCAATGAGATATTGAATGTTTGTCAAGGAATATTAAAAAAAATTCTACTCTAATTTTTTCTGGGTAAAAGCTAAGGACATGTGTATGTAATTAAATTATTAATCTATGGGACTTCCAAATTTTAATAAAAAATTAATTATATCTTATTATATCCCGATTAGAAACTATGTATGTAGTCACTTTGTGTGAATAATATCAATGTTATCAAAAATAATCACACATTATTTTTGATAAAATATTCCTTACGAATTTTAAATTAACATTGATTTTGAATTGAGGTAACATTGATACAGTATGTTTAATTTATTTTGTAACAAATTAAAATTTTAAAATATAAACATCATATTAAATAGCATATATAACAAACACAAAAAATCATAAAAGGGAATATAACACATCTATACTTAAAGATACATTTTTTAATAAGTTAATCCTGTTAAATATAGTTAATTACACACAACATTGAGTTTATATTTCATTACATGCAATACTAATTTTATATTTCATTGCACACAATACTCATTTTAGCCTGTATTACATGAAACACTGATTTTAAATGAATTGTGAAGTATTATTACAATATTTTTGGTTAATATAATAGTTATCACCTATCCATTGGAAATTTGGTTATGAATAATAATAACTAAAAATTAAAGTGACTGTTATCTACAAATTACAATTAAGATAAGGATCATTAAAAAGAAAAAAATATGTTTTCTGAAAATTGTATTTTTTTAAAGGAATGATTAGTCATTCTTTTCACACATAATTTGGAACTATCTTTTACCACTTCTATAATAAATATTTTAAAAAATAAACTCCATTTTTTGAATTTAAATACCAATAATATCATTTAGTGATTGTTTGGGATTTTTATAAAAAGTTTCATTTTTTGATAAATTGTAGAAAATGATGAATTTTAATTGAGTACTGCCTTTTTATTTAAATAATTAGTAAAGTTAAATTGTATTTTGAGATGTTTTTTAAAGTAATAGTAGTAAAATAATATGTCAATTAATCCAAATAAGTTAATTTCTATCATTTTCATATTTATTTTTGATATAATACATTGCAAACATTTGAACAGTTTCCCTTTAAACCCCCTCATTTTAATCACATCTTCATGATTAATTTTAAATAAAAAATTTCCAAATTCTATGAAATTAATTTTCAAAACTGAATTAAATATTTTAATATGAATTATATATAATTTTTAATATGTTTAACTCTATTTTTACCAAAATTAATACCTAATAAATTGAAAATTAATTATTGTAGTTAAGGTAAAAATAGATTTATTAGGTGTTAAACAAAACAAGTTATGGTTTAAAATGGCCCTAATATTTTCCCAAAACCATGTTAATGGAAATATTTAGACCTTATCCCAATTTGTTTTTTTTAATTTCTCATTTTGGAATGCTTTTTTATGATTAAAAACTTGGTAGTATTGAATCCTTTTAAAAAATTATATGTGTTCCATTTAACTCACTTATAAAAGGTCATCCCTATCCTATCTTATTCACACAATCAAAAATAAATGGATAAAAAAATATTTCCAAATAAAGTACCCAAATACCTCCCCTCATCCTAAAAACCTTATTTTTGGAATCAATATGAACTAGGTAGGGTTTAGTGCAAACCTAAGAAGGATGTCTGATGAAGAGGTAATGTACTTCAATGAGAAACTATATTTTATTTCTTTATCCACCTACGTCAATTATTTGTAAAACATTAAGAAATAATAAACTCATAATATGAAATATAATTTTGTTTTTTTATAATATAATAATGATCTAAATCTATATCCACTTCCATAAAATGGGTTATGAAATCATTGTTATTATGTACGACTAGATATCGCCTCATGAACAAATTTCCTTCATTCTTTAATTACAACCTTTCATGGTTGGGTATGATTATTGATATAAATTATATATATAAATATATATTATATTTATTATATATATACCTATTGAATCATTATATCATATAAATCCTTTTTATCTTCCATTTAATATGACAAACTCTAACGTCGCTTGTGTGTACAATGGACTACAACCTCATGAAATAATGCGATTAATTGTTCAATAACCCTTTTCAAGTAATTTAATATGGTAAAATAGAGTGAAAATTTGTGATATATATGAAATATTTTTGATATTATGGGAATATTAATATTTCTATAATGATAACACATATAATTTTCATTCTTATCTTTTCACTCAAATAAAGATGATAACATCGTTAGTTTACATGCGGACTACCACATTCAAAAATCAATGTGGCTATCTTTTCATTACCACACCATATGAATGATACATATAATTATGTAATATAATATATATATATATATAATATTATTATAATTCATGAAATATGATACATTACTTACTTTTTTCCATAATGATCTTTGAAAAATAGTAGTTTACTCATGAATACGCATGACCTACCATCTTCATGATTATAGCATCCTTAATTTTTCATAACCATCATTAATGATTTTTTATAAAAGAATAATTGATTCATAAATATGGTAATTATTTAATGATAATTAGTTTGAAGATAATATAAATATATAATATTTTCAATAACCATATATTTCATGATGAAAAATGCATGAGAAAACTAGGAAGTTAATTCCCTAAATAATGAAAAAAAGAAATATTTTTTCAAACAGTGGATAAGATGTTGTAAAAGGACAGTATATGATATTATAAATATTTGTATGGTTCTTTTTTATGATAATAAATTTTTAAAAACCACTATATATGAGGTAAAATAATGTTCACTAAAAATGAAGTGCAAGGTAAGGGATTTCTTAACTCAATTTCTATTTATTTGTATAATCTTCTACTTCTTGGATTATGTAATTCCAATATTTTGTGTATAATGAATTTTTGTTTCCATATTATCTACATACACATGTATTATTCATATTTATAGATGAAACACATAACTTAGTCATTTATTAATTCTCACTTCAATGGCATAATCATTATAAAGGTTTATTTCGTAATCTCATTCTAATCAGGATTGTTTACCATTGAATTTAATTTGAATGAAATTATTTGAGAATTTTCTAATAAATAATTTTTATTGTATTCTCACATATTAATTCATTAAATTTTCATGTAATAATTCTGTTTTACACTCTTTAGTACTTAAATTGAATGATTGATTTTAACTAAATATGAATTTCTTTCCCTCTTCAGTAAGAAATTGTTTTGCATCAAAAGCCATGTTAAGTTAAAAATTATTTCAATAAAACATTTACATTTTAAAAATTATTTACTAATGTAATTTTTACCCACTTGTACTCATTAAAGTTTCTTCATTGGAATCTTATGTTGTTTTCAAAATAATGGCCATTTGGATTTTACTACAAATATGAGATAAATATTATTTTCAATTTCTGAACAAGAAACATTACTACCAATTTCATGGTGATAAATGAATGTTCTTTTTAAAATTTTTGAAATTAATGAAATTACCATCCTTCCGGATCATTTTTTTATTGAATCTTTATTTTATTTTTCATTAGGATATTTATATAGAATATGTTTTTAATTTTGGTTTTAAAAAAAGCATTTGAAAATTATTTTTCAAAATGAAAAGTATAGTTTCTTATTGAAGTATTTCAATGATATTTTATGGTATTTATATTCATAAATTACAAAAAATTATTATTTATACTATTATAGGTATATTTTTTATTAATATCTTCTTTATTATTTTTATTGATGTTTTCTGATCATTTTGACCAAGGAAGGTATTGACATCCACATTAATAATTCATTTTTATAGTCATTAACTATACCATAAAATGGCCACATTAATATGATAATTGAACATTAAATAACCAATAAATATAAAAATTATATATCACATATATTTATATTTTTTAAAATAATAATAATTTCTATTTATGTTTCCCTAAATTGAATGTAAATTGTTTATTTAGGGAAATATTGATAAACCTATAATCTTTACTCAATACATATATTTGATGATAATACACATTGTTTATGAATTAAATATATTATTCAATATACAAGGAATGCTTTGGACCGAATGTGATGGGTGGGGCTCAGTATAATTGAGTCCCTTAATTCATTGGTATGTCATAGAGACAATCATGTTTAGCTTGCTTAAATGAGTTTCTACCTATAGATTAAAATGTTTCATGAATGATATTAAAATTTGTGGTATCATGATGTTTGATATTATATCCTCGAATAAATAAGAGTTTCCTTAATTAATATTTTAGTTATTATTATCCATGATATTTTTACAATGATATTATCTCTAGATATATTTTATTTTTAGTTATTTATTAAATGGAATGAGTTTGTGGTCATTTAAATTTCAATATTTATTATTCCTTATATAGTTATAATATTAAGGTTATTAATTTAATCGAAAACATATTTAGTTTTTTACCATGCCATTGATTTTGATAGTTAGTCATTTAATGGAATGTGTGTTCGGATATATAATTTTCCATATTTTTCACTGTATATTTATTATTCATTATTTATTTATGATAGATTCTTCTAGGCTAAACCGTTACTCAGTATTGGTGCTCACCCTTATTTGGTTTCCTTTCACGAGGAATACTCATACTTTACAATATCTATTATGCAATGATATAATATATGGAATACTATTATTATCAAAAAATTATATTTTAATTTCAATATAAAAATATAATGTAAGACTAATGTATATATCTATTTTACCAATAATAATAAATAATTTGAACCTTTAAAATGTGATTCCTTGTATCTTGAACTATTATAATTTATCTGGAATTTTATTTTTGGCTACTAAGGTCAGTTTGAGGTTCGGTACATACTCGGATTCATGATTATTGATTGTGTTAGGGATTTGGATGGAAAAAAATCCATGCAAGTATGAACCTTACTTTTAAGTGAATGTTTTTTTAAGATAGAATGAATAAAAACATAGAAAATTCGATTAAAGTTCTATATTTCCACTACCCCTTCATTTATTGCTCTGGATTTTCCATTTGTTTGGAAAAAATTTCGTAAATTTGGATTCTATTTTAAAAATTATTTCAAAAATTGTAAATATATTTGAAATGGTTTTTAAAATTATGCATTTAATTTTATGTCTTAAAAGTTTATTTTGTAAATTAATTTGGAAGTATTTAATGTGATTCTTACCTTTTAAAATCATTTTTTTGATTTTAGAGAGTAGTAATAAATCCTTTTCTTAATTGTTTGTAAGATTTTTCAAATTATAATTTAATATTTTAAGGTTATTCTACCCTTATCTATATCCATGATTATTCATAATGGTTAGGGTAATTTTACAAATCCTTCATAAATGTAATAAATCCTTTTAATAGATTTGGTAATGGTAAAGGTAGGGTAATAATTCCTAAGTAAGTGAAAGATATGATTTAAATTGGTTGTGTAAGGGTATCTTCCAGGACATGAAAAAATCATCTAAATTCCCCAACATCATGTAAAGGTAGATTCGATCTACATAATGGTGCGAAATTGTTTCCTATAATCATTTAAGGGTTATCTAAGTCTCACATAAGGGTATTATCATTATTCTAATACTTATTTAATGGTGTTGATTCATGTAAGGGTGATCTTATTTTACTATTGGATGCATAAGGTTCTTGAAGATTTATAAAGATCACATAATGGTAATTATTTGTGACATAAGGGTAAATAGAGTTTCCTTTATTTAGTTCATGTCTTCCACATTATATTAACTATGAATAAAATATTCTATGTAAAGATAAATTATTTAACCATTAAAAATGACGTCTAATTGCGTATGGGTATCACAAAATTCTATAATCTCCATTTTCCTTTTTCAAACCATCTGTAATGCATTCAAAATATAAATTAAGGAATATAAAGATGGAAATCGATGGCTTTAAACTATTAGGATTTTTAAATGTAATTTTTAACTTACATTAATATTAATAGATCCCAAACAACCGTGTAATGAATATTAAATTGAAAAAAATGTATTATAAATTGATTTAAAATAAAATATAGAATGTTTTATGGAGTTTATGAATTATCCATTGGGGGATATTAGTTAATATTAATAATCAGTTTCGTCCCCTCATTTGAGCCACTCTTCATTCATCTCATGATACAGTGGTCCAATATTTACCTTTTCAGATCTAAAAGCCAATTATATACTAGTCTAGGGATTCGCTTAAATTTTTTATGATGCTATTATATTCTATTATACTTTGATTTCTATAGTGTGGAAATATTATTATTCAATGTAGGGGATCTGTGACTTATCCAAATATTTTACTATGAATGTGTGGAATTATCATACTTTATAATCCACTATTTAAATTGTTATGATTAACCATAATCAATTAATAGTCTAAAAATATAATATCATGAGGAATAAATATGTAATAATATGAAAATCACAAAAAAGGAAGTTGAATTATATGTAACATAATTATATCGATGAAATATTATTAATTTCTAAATTTAGAATGGTTTTTTATTTGTACAGTGTAATTTTTTTCACATAATACAAGAATTTCTTGAAATAGAATTAATGTTTCATTTAGAGAAATGATATATTTGTTTACTATATAAAAAAATTGGATGAGAAATTTATATTTAATTTATAGAATAAAATTAATGATAATATTTCTTGGTGTGGATAAATAATGTTATCCTAGAATATGGAAATTTCCATTTGAAATTGATGCATATTGAATATTGTTCACAATATTTTCAAAAGGGAAATTAGTTATATGCCTCGTGCAGTTGGTAACCTTATCTGATAATTAGTATGACTACCACGAGGAAAGAGAAATAAATTGTTTCATGTCATAAAATAATTTTGATTATTCGAAAAATTATTTAAGAGAGAGAAATAAATGGCATCATTCCATTAGTTTAAAATTATTAGCTAATAATACGGAGAATTAATTGATAATTATATGTATTAGAATGTTTAAATGAAAAATATCATATGTTATATTAATATTATTAGATAGATAAATATTACTATTACATGTATAAAAGTGTATTCATCATTAAACAACATTTTCACTTGATTATAATAAAATATTTAAAGGAAAATATTATCACATGTGTGAATTATTGTATTCATGTAGAAATATTTTGGTTGTGGGATAACATGATTTTGAATTATATATTTTTCCAAATAGATTTAATATATTATGTGTAATATATTATTATTGTTTCTCATCATGTTTATTGTACATTAAACTATTATAAATACACAAATTTGTTAATGATTTGAAAACATTAAAAGTTCTATGTTAATATAATTATCATCATTTTTTTTGAAAAAGTTCCTAAAGAGTAACACCAAATTAAATAAATATTATTTATCTATGAAAATTTCATCTATAGTGTACTTGAAATTTATGTTTTTCAAGTTGATTAATTAAAGAGGGTGATGATAATTTAATGATGATCAAACCACTGATTTGGGGTTGGGTGAGTCTGATTTTGTTGATGAAGCCTGTAATGTCTTCTTTTTTTCCATAGTTTCCTATGATTTTTTAATAATAAATTGAATATGTATTTATGATTTATGGATTTAGATACTTTATATTGTTTAATATTAACCTTTTATGCTCAGAATAATGGATAGAGATGCCTGAGGTTGTACTGGTTTAGTGGGGTTCCTATTATGATGATACCAATGGGTGGGAATTCTTGAGGTTTTGATCATGGTATAGGGGGGACATATGGTGATGATACAGGTGGGGATGCCTGAGTTTGTGATGGTGCCATGGGTTTCAAGTTATGTTGATAATACTTCCATGGGATGCTGAATATGATATTATGTGAAGTGTTTTTGGAGATGGAACTCAGACTGATAGAATGAGTTGATTCTAGGTTTTCTTGTTGTTTATATACTGGAATCTTAGATACTTCCATGATATTAAATAATATTATTTACTATTTAATTCTATTTGACATTTATACTTTTAGTTTCCAACTGTGGGACATAGTTTTATACTACACATTGTGGGTCAATCAATTACGTGACATGTTGGGATGGGTCATAGAGTACATGGATGTTTATTAGTGATAAATAATTAATGAAATAATGTTATTGGTTGTTGGTTCTTTTTTATAATAATTACATACTTGAGAATATATGAAAACAATTAATACTTCCATATATACTTATATTAAATGATTAGAATGTTAATAATAGAAAAGAAAATATAATGATATTATTCATGGATAATTAATTAATTAAATATATTCTTAATTCTCATATGCATTTAATAAAAAGGGATTAACATTGGAAGTTGGGAGTCTTATGTGACATTAGAGGAAATCTTGTTTAAGGATTGGTGGTTTTCAATTGTGTGGTGGTGAGGGTTATATATATCATATTTTTTTTATTTTAGACATTACTCAACCCGTGTCAGTTTGGTGATTGAATCATAATTGTCACTTTGAGGGTGTTTTCCCTTACATCTAGAATGGATTAGAATGGATAGATTACTATCCCCTCTAACCCCTAACATATAATTGCAGTATTATGTTATAGTGTACCTGATGATTATCTTTTCACATATATTTTAGCGTCGAGATGTAATGGATTGTGGTTACGTCACACACACATATATCTAAATATAGTACCATATGACAAATATTTTCATTTTATATATAGAATGTGATAGATTAAGGTATACCACCTGATATACCGGATGTGGTGGATCCTAAAAATGACTATATTATTTTATGGAGATGTGGTTGTGTTGAGGGGATGATGTGATTCATGAAGTGTAATATATTTATTCCTATGTATCATTAGGTAGGATTTTTAAGAGAGATGGATCAGGATGTGTAATGTTGTGTAAAAGAAGAAAAATAGTGGGGAAGTTGTAGTGGCATACCTTTTGGGTTATTATAATATATGATCACTTGCATGAGATAGTTTTTTAGATATTGAAATTAATATTATGATAAAATAATATAAATACTATTTAGGTGATGAGGTAGTTTCATTTTTTTACTCAATGGACATTTTTATTCTTATTTCTCATTTTTAAGACATTTTACAAGGGGGTTCAAACATATTATATTTTTTATTCTCACTAAATAGATATATAAACTATTTTTTGGTCCAACAGGTGCTGGTTGGTGATCAAGCCTGAATTCTCTTTTTTGAGGAGTTGTTTAGGATCTGTTGAAGCTTCTTGGTAACTTATGAGTAACTATTTTTGTGTTTTTCGTATTCTATGTTGTATTTCTATACATTAATAACATGTATTGGTAATTATTTAATTCCCAAGATTATTTTGTTTATTGTTCTAATATTACCTCTTACTTTTCAAATCATTGAGGGTAATTCCACTAATATTTTTAAATGTTACACCAATGGTGCTTGTCACCAACCCATGGCCTATTGGAGGAAGGATTCATGAATCATTACCTACTTTCAAACATTTTCGGACCATGGAGGGGTACCTTTCATGGGAGGGGTCATTAATGAGTGTTTTGAAATGTGATTTTGATATATATGAGATATTTTTAAGATATTTATTACATAGGGAACATGGGCTAGTTGGGAAACAGTGTAAATTTGTTTTACCATGTGCTATGAAACAAGGAAACTAACTAGAATATAGTATTTTATTCAAAACTAGAATATAACTGAATGAAAATACTGTTTACTAAATATTCAATATAAATCGATGTTATTGGTATGGTAGAGGCATAGGAAAGTATAATGTGTCATGCTTTTATGCATCTATGTTTGATGTAGTTAGACAATTGAAAAAAGATAAAAATGAAGTTACTAATAATACATAAATAATATAAGTCTCGATTTATAATTATCTTATGTTTTTTCTTTTTTATGAGTAACTCTAGGTAAACATCCCTAATAGGTTCATGTTGATGATCCATAGCTATACATTTCAGTAAATATCCACATAATGGAGGATAGACACAAAAAATCATGGGGGGTGAATTTTTTTTGAGTTTATGTTTTAGAATTCATAGTAGCATGGGGACTCTATTTCAGATCATGGTATAGAGGTTTATATAGATAATTCAGTGATAATATTCAGTCGAATTATACATAAAGAATGAACTCGATTTCTTTTACTACGGTGATATCTTGTGGGTCATCTATGTAGTGGTCATTCTTATTACATGGATTTTATTAGGATTTGGATATTTTTTGGGGTTTTTTTGAGATCATTTATCAATATGTTTTCTCTCCATCCAAAAAGGAGACACTTAAGATGGTGATTTTTTTCTTATATTATCAAATTTATAATCCCCCCACTTGATGTGTGGTGATACCTTTGAAATTCATTATTGATCCTGAAACCCTTTGATTGCCATCCAGATGATGTGAATGAACTTTTTTTTATCATTTTTCCTTGATTATTATCCCATCAAAAAATATGTAGGGAATACTTCTCATTCGTTTGATTAAAAAACCTAAAAAATCCTTGATCCATTATTATTTAAAACACTTCAACCTTTTAGTTTCAAAACACCTCATAATTTCCTTTAAAGATGATAAGTATAACTCATTCATTGAGCCTCGTGTTGAGATGGATATGTTTTATTGGGAATGGGTTTCCCTAATGTAGTTCATATCATTTTGTTACTATCTCCTTGACCCCTTGTTTGGTTTAGGGGAGGGCTCACTATTCAGTCTCTCTTCAGCATTTTGATGGTCTATGGGAAGGGGTTTTTATCACCACGTTTATCTTGTACTACTCTATTAAGATATGTGTAATTTATTTTTGTTCCAAAAAAAGGTTCCTTATACATCTACCATTGTTTTAATCAATTAATTATTCAATCATTCCAAGTGACATGTTCACGATTTCGGGAAAATGAGAACATCATATCTTTCCATTTAATTTATTTCTACTCATTAATAGATTAATTACTCTATCTGTTGTGAATAAAATTATTTTATGGTGTTAGTTATGTATATGGTGTTTTATAATAATGTTTATGGCCTTATGTTCTTACATAATCATAAGGTATTTCCCATGTACTGGAAATGTGTGTCTTATGGCCTTGATTATATGAAGAGATAGGACACATCACCAATAAATACACATTATTTTACATAAAGTTTTAAAACCATGTAGGTGAGTCAATTCAACTAAATGTGGATAATATCATGGTATGGTGGATGGGTTATTTTGTTGGATTGATTTTGGAAGCTATTTAGATCTTAGGGCATGTACAAATCAAGAAATATTATGTTAAATTGATATAGAAATATTGAATGAATTTTTTTACCAATGAAAATTGCATTATTATATCTTTATATTTTTCATGAGTATTCCCCTGATGAATAATGTTTTTTTAATAAACCTGGAAAAAAATTCTCATGCTAGATAATGTGGGTAGTTTAAAACTCATTCTTTGTTTTTGATTAATGTTAGAGGTTAAATTTTAGTTCTGCATGTTTTTGATGTTATGTGTATTAATTTAAATTTTACAAATATCATGGTAGGTCCATGTTAGGTGAATAAAAATAATTTTTTGAAAGAATATGAACATTATATAAAAATGATTTATTATAGAAATCATGTTAAATATGAAATGCTTTTGGAAAAGGAAAATATACATCATGAATTTCATCCTTCAATGTTTTCTTTATATTGTATAATAAATTTTGTGAGACCCTATTAGAAATAATTTTTCCCAAAAAGTTTTATCAAATAAAAAATTTCAATTCTTCCAAGAAATATGAATTTATTTTAAATTTATTTTTTTTAATATATTAAAAGTATTTTCTAAAACAATTACATACAATGTCATAAAAAAGGATTTGAAAGTGTTTTCATTTGATGATTTATTACCATACTAGATTGTATATTTAATAGAGTTTTTAAAAATCAGTAACATTATTATTTTTATATTTAAATAATTTAATGTGAAAGGTTTGGATTTATGTCTATAAATAAATGGAATATTTTGGTAAACGTGTTTAGCAATTAATCCCATCATCCAACATGACTTAATGAACTGTTTTAAGTATCATATCTAATTATTTAAATAAATTTTAATGGGATCATGAAAATATAATTTTACTTGACACATGTTATGTATGTATAGATTTTAATTTTATAAAATACTTAAGTAATATTTTTGAAATAATGGGGATAAAGGAGTTTCCTCCCAAATAGCATTCAGTTCCATTTTTCTAATCAGTGTAAAGTGTTTATTTTTTACAGTATTACTTTTAATGATTAGTTTTCATATTATATTTATTTGATTTGATATAGAAGGATTGGTAGTTTTTTTGTTATCTTTGTGGCCTCTATATGATTATGTAGTCTAACATGGGAATGTGATATACAAACATATAATTAAAATTCTAATGTTATTTGATGCTTGATAATTTTTGGATGAAGTTTATGATCTCATATTGATATATTAGATTGATTCTTGTTTTTAAGAAATGTATTATTATTGGAATTTCACTTATTTTTCATGTATCTCCCCCATGATTTCGTTTTAAAGGGTTATGTTTCTTTAAACTTCGATCCTATAGAGTTTTTGTTGTGTTCTAAGTATTGTTATATCATTGAGAGGTATGTCATGGAGTAATTTAATTACTCTTTATACCTTTACTCAATTTATTTGATTTTTTAATTATCAAGGGAAATAATTGTTAAAGATGTATCTCATGTAAGGGTATGAATATTCTAGAGCCTTTATATTTTTTCTCTAGGTGTCTAGTAGTTTGGGAGAAATTTTATAAATTTAGAGGTTGTTTTAAAAATTATTTTGTAATTCATAAATAGTATTTTATATAGATTTTAAAATTAAGAAAGTAATTGGAATATTTAAAAGTTAGTTTGAAAAAATAATTTTGATGTATTTAGAGTGATTCTAAAATATTCAAATGTTTTTTGTTATTTTGGAAATTTATAACAATGGGTTTTCTTAATTATTTATATATTTTTTAAAATGAATACTTAATATTAATATAGTTATTAACACCCTTACACATTAACATTCTTCCAATTATGTGTAAGGTTAATTTCATAAAGTATTTATAAAGGGAAGAGAGCATTTTATTACATTTGTAAAGGTGAAAGTAAGATTACACTTCCTATACAATGGTACGATTAAATTTAAACTGGTTGTGTAAGGGAAGATTTTGGAATACCTAAAGTTCCATTCAACTCCCTTAACTCATGTAATGGTAGATTCAATATCTGTAAAGATACCATCATGTTTTTTATTATCGTATAAGGGTCATCCATGTCTTACATAAATGTAATAAAAAGTTTATTATACCAATGTAAGAGTAATTATTATCATAAGGGTGAGCCAGTTTCACTATTGGCTCTGTGAAATTCTTGAAGAGTATAAAAGATCACATGAAGGTAAATGTTAACTACATAAATTAAAACATAGTTACTTATACACTGGTCATGGCTATCATGTTAGGGTAACCTACGATAAGACCTACTAGGTAAAGGTAAATTATTTTTCCATTTTTTAGTTTTATACTCTCATATATGGGTAATAAAAAATTCTTAAAACCTCATTTTTTCGGAGAGACATTATTTGTGCATTTTCAGTGTAAATGCATAAATTTATATGTGGAAATTTGTGTTTCCAAACTATTAATAATTTTAAATGTGATCATTGAGATCCTACAATATTAAGTGTTCTTAAATTATGATTTAATGAAAATTAAATTAAAATTAATTACAAATGAATTAATGTGAAATAATATATGGAATTTTTTATAGAGTTTCTGAAGTTTCAATAGATGGATATCTACTAATATTAAAAATCATTTTATTCCCCTCATTTGAGTCACACTTTGTTCATATCAAGATTGGGTGTTCCAAACCTCACCAAACTGGATCTATAATTCATATGTAAATTTTTTCTAGGATTCTCATACTTTTCTAAAGATACTATTATCTTCCTCTATCATCTATTTTTTAAAGTTTTAAGACATCATTCTTCTAGGTTGGGAATATGTGACTTCTCTTTATTTTGTACTATATATGTATGAAATTATAACACTTTAGGACCTATATATAGATTAATTTGGTTAACGATAATCAAATAATAACATGGAAAATAATCACATGATGAATAAATATGTGGAACTCTAAAAATTGTAAAATTTAATAATGAATTTCATGTTATTTAATTCAATCAATGATATATTATTAAATATAGAAATTTGAATGTTTGTTTAAATTATATTGTTAAATATTTCTTCTGATAATATAGTAATTTCAAGAAATTGAATTACTACTTTATTTCTTAAAATTATATAGATGTTTCTACTTTGATAAAATCGTCATCCTTTTTTGTTTAATTTACATAATTAAATTAAAGATAATATTTTCTGTCATGCAATAATAATCTTATCATAGAATCTGAAAATTTATTATTGAAATTTTCATATATTAAATATTATTGATAATAAATGAAATTATACTATAGAATAATGATTAATATTCTAGATTTTTTTTCACGAGAGAGAAATAAATGATATCATTTCATAATGTGAAAATACTTAACTAATATTGATTATAATTATTTTTATTAGAAAAATGAAATTGAAAATGTCTGATGCACTATTCATGTTATTAATATTTTTAGGAATATTATTGATTATTTATTACAATAAACAAGCTTATGGATGATTATCATAAGATTGTAACAAATTATTAAAATGAAAATATTTTCACATTTAAGAATATTAATATTTATGGACAAATATTAGGTGTTTGTGATCACATGATTTTTAAATATATTTTTCTGATCTCTGATTTTATAGATTATGTACTATCTATTAGTATGGTTGTTAATAATGGTTTATATTCTTGGAAATTTGATAAAAATATAATTCTTATAATTCTTCAATTATATTAAATGAGGTATTTGGATATAATTATCATCAAGATTATTGTTATGTGAAAAATGAATCACTAGAGGAGAATTACAAATTAAATAAATATTAATTAGAAATTGAAATTTCACGTGTATATCTTTTTTAATTTAATAATTATAAATCTATAAATTAAAATTGGTAATGAAAATTTTATCATTTTTTAAAAAAGTTATTTGGGGCTAAGTTTTCCAAACAATTATCGATAATGTCTATAAATTTGTGCTTGTTTGGCCATAGTTTCCTTTTATGTTTTTTTGTAGAAAAATAAATTAAATAGGTATTTATGGTTTATTGATTTATAGCCTTGATGTGGTTGAATATTAAACTTTTTTTTGGATTAATCGGTGGGGATTTCGAGACTGTGATGATGTTATAGGGTTCCAGCTATGGTGATGATAATGGGAGGGGATTATTGAGGTTGTGATGGTGGTATTAGGTTTTGGGTATGGTGATGATATGGGCGGGGATTCTTGAGGTTGTTATGGTGTCACATGGTACTAGGGATGAAGATGATATTGTCATGGGATGTCATATATGATATTATGTGTCATGGGATCAGATATGTCACTGAGACTAATATAACTTGTTGGAGATAGGATTCATCATCATTGCTGTCATAAAAGCTAGGATTAATTCTTGATAATGAATCTATTTTTTCAATGGAAGGTGTTTGGTTGACATTTATACATTTAGATTCCTATAATGGGAATTAGTTTCGTACTATACCCAATGATTAAATCATTGATCTGGTTTCTTTGGATGTGTCCTAGAGTGTATAGATGTTTATGAGTTGTAACAAATTAATATAATAATAGGTTTTATTATTATTGATTTTTTTTACCATGAAATACTCGAGAATATAATAAAATAATCAATAGTTTCGTTAAGCCTTGGATCATTAGATCAATATTTTATTTTTGTAAAATAAAAGGAAATAATATCTATTAATAGATAATTAATCATTTAATATTGTTCCTGATTATTTTATTATTTTCATACCAAGGAATTATCAGTGAAATATAGGTGTCCTATTCAATAATAGATGAAAATAAATCTAAGTATTTGTGGTTTCATATAGTATGGTTATCAATTATAAGTATATCATGTGTGTTTTTCGATTTCATATAATACCCCATTAGTGTCTGTAAAGATAATGATACCCAATGAACATTGGTAGGGTTCCTTCCCTAATTTCTTGGTCGGTGAGGAATAAATGGATGAAAACCCCCTCTAAACATTATCTCTTCTCCAGGAAGTATTATTTTTTAGTATGCATGGTGGTTATCTTTTCATAATTATGTGTTTAGATGGATGTATTTTCATTTGTTTATTTCAGAAAATATATCTTTAGATATAGTACCCCTAATGGTTATTATATGTATTTTGTATATGGTGTGTGTTTACTTGATGTATAATACATGATTTATAGGATGTGGTGGCCCCTATAAACTACTCAGTTACTATGTAGAGATGTGGGTGGGATGATGTAATGATGTGATACATGAACGAAATTATATTTTTCCCAAGTGACATTAGGTTGGATTATTTTAACCCCTGTGTCTTTGGGATGGCTATTAGAGAATTATGGATCATGATGTACGATTTCGGGGAAGAGTGGAAAAATAGTATAGAAGTAGTAATGGGTAGCATTTTTTTTATATTATAAGATTCATTATATGTGATAAATGGTTATAGGTATTGGTGGAGTAGATGAGAAGATAATTCTAGTCCTCTTCAGAGGAGGTGTAAGTTTCATTTTTTATTCATTGGGCTTTAGTATGCTTATTCCACATTTTTTAAGAGAGGTTGATGGGAGGATCTTACAATTTATACATGTAGTTATCACTACAAATATATATAAACTATTTTTCAGGATAGTAAGAGATTTGTGGTGATCATTATGGACTTTACTAGATTAAGGAGTTTGTGAAGAGATATTGGAGTTTATTGTCACTTCCTAGGATCTATTTTTGTTTTTTATATTTTTAGTTGCATTCCATAATAGTCATATCATGTATTGGTATTTATTATTGTTATTTTTTATAAGGTGTTGTTTTTTTTGTTCTCATATTATCACTTATTGTTTAAATCATAGAGTGTAATGCCTCCCATTTGTGTTTATGGTATTCCCTCAGTGTTATTCTCCAACCATTGGCCTATTGGAGGAAGGATTAGAGTGTTATTATCTCTCTTATTTCATTACTAGGCCATGTAGGGGGTAACTTTTGTATGATTGGGTAATGAAACTTTGAGTTTCATTTAATGAAAACATTTATTTCCACCCTTGACTTGACTTAAATGATGTGGATGAATGTTCAGTTGGAAAACTAGAATGTGAATGTTGAAAATCCATTGAAAATTTTCTATGATAATCAAAGAGAATTTTATCATTCAACAAACCTGGTGGAATTATCTAGATTAAACTATTGTAACATAAAATTAAATTTTATCATAGATAAATTTTATTTTGAAGAATTAATTTTGGCATATATTTCAAAAAGGGGTCTACTAGGTGATACTTTCACCAAATACAATCTATATGAAATATTTAGGTATGGATTGTGAAAATTCATTCTCATATTTCCTATCTTAATTAATATAAATTATAGGTTGTTCCCACACTATTCATTAGATAACATTATATAATGGTGGAATGGTGTAACTATTTACCAAACAAAGGAATATAAATTTTATTATCATCTATTATTCTTAGGTTATAGTTCTTAAATGAAGGGCGAGGAAAAAGACAAATAAGTGAATTAATTAAGGTGAAGTAAATAAATAATCAATTGGCCAAAATTTTTATCATCGAGAGATGAAATTATCTGAAAAAATTTATTTATCTAAAAGTGTGGTTTTAGGATTCTTCACCTTGATAAGGACATGATTTTTATAGAAAATGAAAAATATTAAATATTTAAAAGTGTTCTGTTACCAATAAATCCAAAGGTATTGAAGATCCCATTGGAATATGAAGATGTTTTATTTATTTTTTGAAAACTAACTAAAATAATGTTTTTGAGTTTAAAAATAAATTAGTGCATTACCCATATACTATTACTATAAGAATTTTTATGTCATATTGAAGATTGGTTTTTGAGTGAACTAATAAGTCAAGAGGATGATGTGTTTATTCTTGTAGAGGATTGTATGGTTGTCTAGAGAAACTCATAAGAGAATTCTCTAATTCAAGGTAACTAGATTATGATTGGGGAATGTAGAGTTTATTGATATACATATGGGTAATCCAAAATCAATTCTTGTGATTCATGTGTTACTCTTCACAGTCAGAGGAATAAATTTATTTTAAAACCAATGATGTTTCAATATGAGTTGATTAGAACATATGATGATTAAGAGTTGACCTGATTGGTAGTGGATACTAAAAGCAGGATTTCAAATATAGTATATGTGAGATGTATTTAGAACACTTGAAACAAAATATTCATGTCATACTTTTCCAAATTATCGAGGGTTGTAGTGTTTTTAGTTGAGCTATAGTTGACGAAGAACTAAAAAAATAACAAAGTGATGTTTATAGAATTATATTCAGAAGATGATGCCATAAGTATTTCTATTGATTTGAAGTAAAAATAATTTTAAAATCTTTAATATGGATGTTCAAAAATTTTAAGGGAATTTTCATGATCCATGTTGAGTTTTTCATATTTTTGAAGTCTATTAACACAAATATTTACTAGATATTTTCATAACTACAATTCCAACAAACATGGGAGATATTAATAGTTTTTCAATAAAGAATTAAATTTTACTTAATTTAAAATAAAAAATAACGATCTTAAAATTTATTATAATAAATAAAACAATATAAAGGGGAGGACATAATTTAAAAAGGGGTAGTTGACTTAGTTGTGTTTCTGAGTAAAGTTGATTATCGACAATCCAACCATTATTTTCCAAAGGTTACACTAGGTCAATGAAAGAGATCACTAAGTTGATGAGGTGAAAATTTTTAGAATTAGGCGAATAAATTTATAAAAATGTAATTATTTAATATTTAATTCTGTTAGTAGAAGATTTTTTTCAATTTATAAGTCTTAAAGGCAAGTCATGTTCTTCTAACTAGTGGGAACAAATACAATCATCTTGTCATGAGGCACAATTTTGGGGTGTACATTTGGGTGAAGTCCGATTCATTCCAAAACCATTGTAATTTTTTATATGCTAGTGTAAAAAATATAAGAATCATGTATCTCTTGTATATTAAGGATTAGGTTCCGTCATTTCTTCCAAAATATTTTAAAATCTATGGAATTTTAATTTTTTCTTACTTTTCTGCATACAACAGAGAGTATGATTTGGTATACAAGTGGTTAGAGACATTACCAACTCATTAATGTTAATCTAAAGTAAAATATACTTATTATAAGGAAATACAAATTCTACCCCTCCCCTCCCATATTGTAATTCCCATTACAAGGTGTCACACTATTATATCGATTATTAAAAATAATAATCACCTTACATAAGAAAATAAATTTATCTAAAAGTAGTTTTCATGAATTATAGGGTCTTATATTAAAATTAATTTTTAACACTTCATGGAATTGATATTTTATAAAATGGGTATACTTTTATTGAATTTTTCATATCTAAATTATTTTATAGACAATTTGTTATGTTTTTTCTAAAAGATTCTATTTCTAGTGAATAGTAGAAAATGATGTTTTTATGAATGTTGTTACTTATAATACATAACCATGATAATAATGTGACATAACAATTTATAAACCCTTTTTTTATAAAATATATATATTTAAGGAGTAAAATAATGAATTTAATAATATTATGTCAAATTTATAAAACTATATTTTTCATTTTAAAAACGAAGTGATATTTTATTCTAATAAAAAACTCTTTTTGGTACACTTCAAAAAATTAATTAATTATTATGTTAATTTCAGCTTTTATTTTTTTTTTGATGTAGAAAATCCATTTATTTATAATAAACTAATGAATTTCATGGGAATCCATTCTATAATTAATTTTTATTTAAATTCTACTTTATTCCTAATATAATTTTTTTGTTTTATTAAATTTACTTATATTAATACTAATATTTATGAAATATAGAAAAAAAACTCGTGTAAAATAGATTTAATTTTTTTAATCTTTATGTTATAATATTGAAATAATTTCCATGTCATGATTTCATGAAAATAAGTGACCATAGTAAATGCTAGTCGCCACAAAAATGGATTAAACGTGCTAACATGTTTAAATTAGGGGATAAAGACAAAAAACTATCAAAGAAACTATCTTTAATTGAGTTCATAGAATATTTATTAAGCTCCCCCTTATCCATTTCAATATTTTATCTATTTTCGGTTACAATTTTCATGAATATGACATCAATTATTTATATTAAGACACAAATATTTTCAAAAAAGGCATTCCTATCATCTATAAATGGACTCCTTCACCACCCCAATTATTCTCACATAATCAAATTATAATATCAACCAAAATATAAACAAAAGATTTCGCAAAACCACTTTATTAGTAAATAGAGTTTTTTTTCAATAATGATCAATATATGAATTATTAAGGTGTGGTCTAATGGAGGATATCATTTGAAGTAGTCATTATCCTAACCAATTGCTTTCAATTTTATTTCTTCATAAATATTCATAAAATATATTACAAAAATATTAATATAATTATTTTAGTATAATTATTACACTTAAATGTTATTATGTTGATATAAAAATATTATTTATTTTTATCTCATCCATTGGACTATGAAAACATTTCTTGAGTTATGTGTGGACTACTGAATCCATAAATGACATTTTTCATTTTTAATCACTCCCTTACATTGATCATTATAAAAATAGATTTAATTTTTAAACATTATTTCAAGATTATTTATCAATTTAATTAATTATATTAAAAATAAATAATCATCATAATATTTAACCACCTAAAATCCGAATACCCAGACACTTCATATTATTGGAATATTTTTTTTGAAAACCATTTTAACAATATAAATTATGATCTTGTAGTAAGATATTATTTTAATATTTAAATAACTTTGTTTTCTTGGTTTTGGAATCGCAGTATTAATGTTTATCTCCTTATTATTAATCCATTTTTAGTTTGTAAAAAATTAGAGAAAACAAGCCTATAGTTGTTTTCACCTTTAATAATTAAACCTAGAATTTCAATGGAATGAATATGTAAATTCATAAATAATTAGAAAAAATACATTATATTAAATTTAAAAATACTTATATAATGAAATGGAGTCTATATATTGATAACTATAAAATTTTTAATGAATGATATATATAGAAATATTAAATCTAATAACACTAACAATGAATATTAACAAAAAATATGTAATAAATATGTTAAGAATGAATAAAAAATATTTGGGCAGAGGGTTATAAAAATTAATCATTTTATGAGATAAATGATTATGAGTCTTAGTATATTTTAAATGAATTTATATTTCACCTAAAAATAAGTTATATAAGGTAATAGTTTTCATTAAACTAAATTAATATTCATTGAGTTATGGTCGTTATTCCTAAATATCCACCACCTCTATGTGGTGATTTCACTTTTCTCTAACTTGGAATAAAAAAACATTATAAATAAAAAATGGTAGGGTGTTTGTTATAAAGGCTAATAAGGTATCACAGTGGGTTCTAAAATATATTCAACAAAAATAAACCAAAACTATCTTTTAAATTAAATAAAATAGGTCATAACATGAAAAATTATTTTCATATTTAAAAAACATGATTTCATTTAAAAGGATGAATAAAATTTTAAACATGTATTAAATAAACATTATCATATAAAATAAATTAAAAAATCATTTTTCATGAATAAAAAGTCCAATGATCAATAGAATATAAAAATTAAAATGTATAAAACAAGAACCATGATCAAATACACAAAAGTAACTTTGTTTTAGTTCAAAGTATCATCACACTTATCAAATAAAAGATAATGAAAAAACATGTGTTCAGACATCCCTCATTCTCTTGATGAATATTAATTAACAATATCTAGTAAGGGATAATCAAGCCAAACAATTTTTTTGTAAGATTTCTCATTGTCAATCCATTATTATGGGATCTAGATCCTAGATTTAGTACCCAAAATAACACACTAACTAACCAAGATTTCATTTATTAAATCAATAAATAAATATTTCACAAATAATCACATTTCAAAAAAATCATTATTTAAAATTCAATTTCCCAATTATTAGTTTCAGTATTGCAATTCAATTTCAAAACCAATACAAGGGGTTTTCATCATTTCAAACCATAATAATTAAAGACCAACTATAGGTTTTCATCATTTCAATTAATCCATTTTATAAAATCAATAGTCGAATCATTTCATCAAATCGTTCGATTATTTTCAATATTCACTCCACAGTTCCAATTCCATTTGAATTGGGTGTTTTTTTCCCAAATCCATGGCATTACAAATTCTAATTTAAAATCATATCAATTTGGGGTTTTATAAATAAATTGAATGCTATTACCAAAAAATCAGAAAAATAAATGTTTCAATTACATATAAAATATCATCAAGAATCCCTACCATTAAATCATATAAAATAATTATAAACGTACAAAATGAAAACACTAAGGGTGATTGAACGTAAGGAAGATCTAAAAATCATATCTACAATCAAGATTAATCATGAAATGTATTGGATCCAATAAAATAAATAAATTCATCAAGAACATAATGATCTAAAATTATATATGGAGGAGATAACAATAGATTAGAAGAGGTAAAATGATAGTAGATGCACTTTTCTAGAGAAGATCAAACGAGATAAACACTACTTTAGTCCACCAAGTAAAGGGTTTGGAGGTGCCAAAATCAGATCTAGAGGACCTCTAAGGATGTAGAAATTGAGTTAGTTCTTAATTGTGAAAATACCAAAATTAAATGGGTTGTTTGGAAATTTAAAATTATAATATTTTTTAATTAATATCCATAAAATTTGTTTCATGGGGATGGATACACGGTTATAAAAAATCTGCTCCATAATCATTCACCCTTATAGACTCACTATCCATGGTTGAAAGGTTCCACCAAGGCGGGAACATGATTTATAAAATTCTATGTCAAACAAGAGGATTACCACTTCCAAAGTCCAAACAGTTTCCAGGATCCATCTTCATGGTTCGAAAAAATGATGTTCCCCACTCTAGATCACCATCAATGTGTTCATTGTTTTCTATGGAAAACTGAATGTATTTCCCTAACCATGTTTCAAACTAGAAAATATAAATTTTCTTTAGAAATTTAAAAATTTACATCTAAATATACGTAAAACAAGACAAAAACAAATTGATTTCAATCTAGTGTCATGTAGTACCTAAAAGAAAGTATTTGTATATTAATGTCTCCATACCATAAAAAGTTTTATCCCCAAAATACCTATTATGAATTTCTATATTGAGTAGATGTTGCCACTTATCTCTCACCAGTACCACCCTCTCCTATGTATCATGAGAGTAATATTTGAGAGGCCACAAAATATGGACCAAAGTTATCTTTCTCCCATGATGAACATTTTTTCCAGAATCAATAATCTTGAATGGATGCTTAGTGATTGATAAATCGGGCTAAACATCAAGATCCCCTAGCTTAAAACATGATATGGGTAAGAAAGAAACTTATGAAGCTATGCTAGATGGAAAAAAATTATGTATTGACGTAAAATGTAATGGATGTTCTAAATGGTAAGCCACTTTTCTCACCTTACCACAACCACAAATAGTACTAGAAACTAGGGTTCAATACTTCCTTGTCTCCGAAAATGTTGGTGAGACAACTTAGGTGAATATATCAAAAAAATTAGGTCACCAATAGAAAACTCTTAATGTCAATGAAAAAGATAAGAAGAGGATTTATACCAAATTTATGACACTGACATTATTTGATGAATAAGCCGAACATTTTTTATTGTATCTTGTGCCAATGTTATCACAACATTGGAAGTTTCATCAATCTTTGATGAAAAAATGGAGATTTACATTGAATTTTGTAAAAGGCCTAAATGGGAACAATTCTAATTGTATACAAGTAATTACTTCTATAAAAAAACTCAACTAGTCCCAATTGGTCATCATATGCTTCACCCAAATCAAGACAGTAAAAAATGAATTATATCCTCAAGAATATGAATAACACTCTCTATTTATCCCTCCATCTGTCGACGGTATAGCATAATCAACCAAACATGAGGTCCCAATTCCTTATGAAGTCCTCTAAAAGAAATTTGAGATAAAAAAGAATCTTTATCAAAGATAATAGAAGATATATCTATATGAATATGAAAAATATTGTTCATGTAGTTATTTACCAACGTCTCAACTTTAGATTTGTCACTTATGGGTATAATGTGAGCTGATTTGGTCTATTGATAAATCACAAACCATATAACATTATTCTTTTAAGTGTTATGTTTCAAAAGAATAACAAAGCTAATAAATATATGATCCCACATCCATGTTGACACTATAAGTGACCGAAGTAAACCCAAAGGTATACGGTGCTAAACCATTTACCATTGGTAAGTACAATAATGAGAAGAAAAATAAAAATTTCATATCTTATAACTTACCCCCAGAATCATTATCATATATCATAAAACATATTATTGGTTCCTAGGTGTGTAACTAATTAATAAATATGTAAACCCCTATTACAAATTTAATCAATGTAAAAATTTATAACAACCTAATTATAAAAACATAGAATTCCCTCCAGTGATAATGACCATCAAAAATGGTTCCCCATTATATTGGGAGTCCTTAATGATATAGACTTTGTCATCAATATGATTCTTCTAATGAATCATCCAGAGAAAAGATGAGGTCAACTAAACACATCCTAAAAAAACATTAGCATACTCATCTAAGACTTCTAAATTCAACTTTTCATAAATATCCCTCAAGTACCACTCTTTTGATTATTATTTTATGGCCTAGGTTGGATGTCTCCATCTCAAAGCATCAGTAATGAATTTTCCCTTCCTAAGGATATACGAAATTTTAAAATCAACAAAATGTAGGTATTTCACATAATCCCTCTAGTTATGATTCAAATATTTATGAAATAAGATATTACTTAGGTTTTGTGGTCATAAAAAATGGTAAACCATTCAATGGAATGGATATTCTTTCAAACATTAAGAATATGAATCCCAATTCTGTGTTCATGATATTTTTTTGGATAATTTTTATCATGAGATCTAATATTTCAAGATCCATAGCTTGTGATGTGATCACCCTGTATAAGAACATATCTCTAACCCAATCTCGATGTATCAAAGAAGACCACATATACCTACTTGATATCTGGAAGTGTCAACCTCGACAAATAAGTCAAAATGCATTTTATATCAATAAAATAACTCTTAATTTTTCATCCAAAATTATATTTACTCCATTATTCGTGAGAGTGTCTATCATAGAATCCAAATTTGATAAATCCTTTACATACATATGATAATACCCCACTAGACCCAAGAAGATATGAATCTTGGAAAAGTCACAAGTTTTCTACCATGTCATAACATATTTTACCTTCTTACGATCAACTGGGGTACCATGTTATCGGCCCATGTGTCCTAAGAACATCATCATCATGATTTCCATGAATAACATTTCAATGGCCAGGCATAGATTCAATTATTTCTAAATAATTCCAGATCTTGTCTTAGATGATTCGAATAATCCTTCTCAGATAGAGATAAAACCAATATATCATCTACAAGGACCACCGTGAACATATCAACTTACTCATGGAAGATATATTTTATAAAATCCATAAATACTTCATGGTAATTTTTTAGACACAATGGAATGAAAAGATACTCTTAATTTCTATAATTGTTCTACATGGATGTTTTTTTGAATGTTAGATTATATCATTCTCAACTGTTGATAACAAGATCTAAGATTAATATTTGAGAAAACCATACCCCCTTTAATCTAAAAAATATATATTATCTATCCATGTTAATTAATAATTTTTATTTACTATAACTCAGTTGAGTTTCTGGTATTCAAAACAGAGGATAACGGTTCTATCATCTTCATTGGAAAAAAGAATAGGCACTGCCCAAGGTGACAGAATTAGGCGTATAAATCATTCCCCTAATATTTCATCCAAATTATTCTTAAACTCTTCCAATTCAACTTGTTATAAATGGTAATAATGTATAAATACTAGATGAATACTAGGAACTAAATCAATGAAAACTCCTCTTATTTTAATTAGGGAAAACTATAGAAATAAAAAGGAGAAATGTTAGGATACACGATGAAAACTGGTTGGAGGTAATCAATCAAAGAAACCAACTCTAGAATAAATATGATCACTGATATTAATTCCCCAAATTTAGATAATAAGGTTAAACTCAACTTGACCTGAGATCCCATTTTCCCTGAATGATACGATGCACCCCATTGGGAATTGTAAAGGAGATTTTTTAGGGATAACCGCCAATTAAATTATTATTTAAAATGATCCATTCCATCCAAAAAATTATATCATGAGGTTTCATGTAGTGATCCAAATAAATCATAATAAATATTGATCTCTAATAAAGAGAAGACATAATAGGGACAAAAAATACCCTACTCTCTCTTCATTCCAAGGATCATAGTAATATACATCACATATGAAAAAATATCTATAGGATGATTTACAAGGTCTATAAAACGAGTCGATATAAACAAGTGAGATTTAAAAATATAAAATAAATAAGTCACTAAAGATGACGAAACACTTGTGGTACCTCTCAAGGTCACATGGCCCATATTTGGTTCCTCTAGAGACTCATCTAATGTGTGATGAATATTCATTTTGGATGCATGTGGATAGAAAATCTTTGTTCATGTAGAATCTGATATCACCTCAGTAAATTTAGATAATGAGAATCACATGCCACAACATATTTAAGAAAAAATATAAAATAATCTCTTCATGTTACCTAACCATCCACATGATCAATTGATCATGGGTTCCTCAGTGAAAACCTAATTGAAATACCAAGCCATGCTACATTAGAAGTAAGTTCAGGGGCCTCTTCAAGGAATTACTGGTGGTATAGAAGATATATACTATTGAGAACCATCATGAGAATGTTCTTTCTTCTTATTTCCTTTAATGGAACTAAAATAAATTTTAATGGGAGAAGAATTGCCTTCTATTAACCCTCACATACCACCCATGTCATGTTGATGCATGAATTACCTATCCTAGATGTCATCATAAGAGTAGAGATTTTAAATCAAGTATTATGAATGGATATAAGATCAAGGATACTTATTTAACAATTGAGTATTAATATTACTAATAAAAACAATCTCTGCTACAAACTACACAATCTTAGAAAAATGATTTACAAGCTCTATCACCATCCTATCATTTTGATAGAGACTGAAAAACTATATTTTTTTCCATAAAAAATAGATTAGAGAAATAATTGATCAGTGAAAATAACATTAAAGTCATTCTACTATAGACTCTCATTCTTTTCAAATTAACATTATAATCCCACTATCTCTTTCTAGGTCATTCTAGATTAATCGTATCATATTTTACCAAAACTAAATTAGTAATTTCCACAAAATAAAAAATAAGATATATATTTCTCAACCAATTCTCAACCTCTTTAGGACCATTAGACCCATTTAGTTTTGGTGGATTATGGAAAATGAACTATTTTTATAATGATTCTGAGATTCATAACATTGAGGAACCATATCTAGAGCCTAAATGGGAATGAGTGTTGGTGCCTATCCTAGAGCCTAGATAATATACAGTGTAATCTCAAAAATATTATGGTCCGTGGGAGGCTCCTCTAACCAGGGTTCACTAGAAAATTACTAGTAGATATAATTAAAATGGATTCGAAAAATTGTTATGCTAAAAAACATAAAAACAACTACACTTGATAAATCATAATATTAATCTGAAAAAAACATTAACAAGAGAAACAGGAATATCAATCCCACCTGATAAGATATCATGATTTGGATTTCAACATATCCAAATCAATAGTTGAGAATACAAAAAATTAGATCAGATTAGTCCTTAAGAAACCATTTACCAATCACTTATGGTGACTTAACAATCATTATGATGAGTTATAGCATCAAATTCACTCATAACTACCTATTATGTCCAGAAAAGATATCCCAAACCACATAATTAAATCATGTTATGATTCTAAACCTACCTTGGATACAACATTGTCAAGGAAAACTCAGATACCCTGGTACCCTGATAATATATTTGGCTCTAACATATCGCAGAGAGAATTCTCAATCCTTGTAGATTGGAGAATAACACCTTGAGTTATACTAGATAAGGAGGTAATGAGTTTCCTTAAAAACATGAAGAGGTGAATAGACCCCCTATGAAAAATTAAAATTTTAACACATCAAACAAAAACATTTATTCATGGACCTAAATGATGAGTTCAAATTAAATACCAAAAAAAGGTCTGTAAATAATATTATAAATTTTAGGGTCACATTGCCGTATACGGTTCATTATTCTGACATCGTATGAGGGAGATATATCATATAAAAGATCCCATAATAATAATAATTTTATTATTATTGTGTTTTTCATTGACCTGATGAAAATGAACAAAGATGTATCCAATATAAGTCTTAAAATGATCTTCTTAATTCCAAGGATGATGATTCCACTGATGGTATGTCAAAGTGATACCACCTGAATAAGTTACATCCAATAACATGTTTGAAAAAACAACAACAATAATATTATATTATTTATTTTTTAACCCATTATTTTCTATCATAAGGGAATGCTCAAAGGGGAGCCTCCTTTGGTGTATGCACTCCACCCCACCAAAGCACATAAAATTGTGTTTATTTTGTTTAATATTACAATTTATCATTTATTATTATAATATCAAATACATGGGTAGTAAATAACCCACAAGTAGTGGTGCCCCACTTATTCTTCTCTCGTAGTAGGAAGCCTCCTTCACCCTGATATTTTCCAAATTAACACCATCAATAAATTAAATCCATTTAATTCCCCCATGTTATCAATATTAATTGCACCTAATTCATTTCCATTAATTACTCAATTAATTTAAAACAAACCCATTTATTTTATTAACTCATAAACATTCTTTTTTCTAATAATAATAATTATTAATTCCACCACATTGAGCACATCCGACCACCCCATCGATGATTTGAGTTTGTACATCATCATGTACACACCAAAAAGCCTCTGCTAGAATATCTCATGCATAAAATCTACTTAAAAACAACCAAGTCATAGTTCACACCATCATTTCGTACCAACAGGGAAAGAATGGGTTATTGAACAGATTATTAACAGCCTCTAATCACAAACACAAAATCACAGTGCTGATAAAATCCACTCATTGAACACCACCCCACTCATTTATCAGTCAATAAATAAACCATTTATTTTCATTTCATTATTTCCATTATAATATATCAGGGGGTTCAACTGTGTTTGAACCTACCCCGGTGAAGTTGAATCGTGACCCCATGGTCTAATGAGCAAGAATGAAAAAAATAGTGGGGGGGGAAGAATCACCATAACAAAGGTGAAAAGAATCAGAATTCCTGGCCAATGATTTCTTAGTGGGGAAATCAGAGTGAGGAACATGGAATAATAAGAAACAAATTGGATGGATAATTTATTTTGATACATAGATTGATGCAAAGGCCCAAATTAACACAGATCAGAGAGAAAGAATTTATCTTGCTTAATCTTTTAATTATATCGGTTTAAAACCACATATAACTATTCCTATATTGATTATGGATCATGATTTGGTGATGAACACATATTCTAGTGATTAAGATGATATGATTCATCCTCTAATTATCGATTCACCTCGATATGATCACTAGTCATCGTCTAGTGTCAATCTGCAAATAGAGAAGGGGTGGAAGAACCTCTCAACGATCCCAGGGTTATACGGATAGCCATAGAAATATTCCATATCATTGTATTTATAAAAGAATGTTGTTTATGTCATTTAAATTAAAAAAATTATTTTAACTAGACACATCTTCCAATAGCATACTCATCAAAATGTTTCACTATTACCAACTTTAGGCTGCACATTGGGAAAACAAAACATTAATAACTCAAAGGTGGTATCATATTTAAGATTCTTGTTTTCGTCAATGTGTTATTTGTGTCAAGGCTTATTAAATAAATTAATTATTTTTTGGAATGCACCCACAAATAATATCCACATCCAAACATCCCAAGATAAAAAACATTATATTATGCCAAGGGTTAACACCAAATTCTATAATCAACTGTGGTCTTGTATTTCAAATTTGAGAATCATTTTATTAGATATTCCACTTTTTTAGGAAATCCATGAGTGCATTATAAAAATATATTTAATATTTTTATAATATTAATTCTAGGCTCACTAAGCATTAAAATCACTTGTCATCTTAGTTCTTGACTTTGAAAATATTCTAAGGAATATTCTAAGGCCATAAGTGAAAAAATCCATGTCTCTACAGATCATACAATGGTTGGTGACCATGCAGAACACGTCAAAATTATATAATGACCATCAAATATGAACTCTGGAATTAGATTTTGGTCATCATATTTTCTTTCAGGTCTCACCTAGATTGGGGAAATTTCATATTACGAAATTGGGAAAGATTTCACCTAGATTTATGGGGAGTTTTAAGATAGTGGCAAGGGTCGATCCTAGGGCATATCGTTTAACCCTTAGAAAGCACTACAATTTCATACACGATGTGTTCGATGTGTCATATATATAATGTTATCAACCATAACCTTCCCATATGATAGACTTAATAGATGTTGAGATTTATGAATTGCATCCTTTGAAAAGAATATGATACGGGTTGTGGTTCATAGTGATATATATAATCAAGGTAGGATTATACTATTTGTTCAAGTTTTATGGCAACTAAGGTGAGTTCAAGATAATTACTAAGTGAGGGAGTCTGGTATGTTAACATAGTGGCCAGATTTGTTAACTAAGACCTCAAAGTGATGCTTGGAGAGTCTTAAAGATAAGATTTTATATGGTGGGGAGGTTGTAAGATCCCATTATTTTTCAAGTAGGTCTCTGTTTGATTTTTTTGATAAATTTTCTTTCGGGCATGTTTTGTCTCATTATTAAACCTTGGTATTCATTTTTGGTTTTGGATGACTAAATTTTGAATAAATATTAGGTTAGATTGAAAAAAAAAACTAGAGAAAAATGGATAGGATCCACTTGGAGAGCTTTTTTTGGGAAAATAAATTAATGTCTAGATATGTAAATTTATATAAATTTAGGGAATGTTGTTAAATGGGTTAAGTGTTTCATGGGTTCTTGGTATGTTGAGAATTCATAAATATGGTTAATGTTTCTTATAAGGAATATGGGCTACAAAACCATCTGCATAACATTTACATATCTTTTTAATGGAGTACACATCATGTAATGTTAAGATTTTTTAATAAAATAATATGAGGATATGGGTTTTTGGGCTTACAACTTGAAAAATATTTACACAATATGTAACTATATTTCATAACATTTAATTCCCTGACCTATTGTTTTAATTTATGTTCTGCAGTTGGATTTTCATTTTAATTCACTACAACCTTCTCTTATCAATACTAGGGTACCTTCAAAGAAATTTTGGAGAGCCAACCATCCTTATAGATGTCCCGGTAACACCTTTATGCCCTGGTTCATGGTTTTGGTCCAATTTTCCACTTCTATCCATTATTTCTCTAGCTGTTGCAGTGAAATCCTTTGACCATGTGCATTTTGGGATTTTATCTTTATTAGTTTTGATATAGAAAACTCATTGAGATCATCCACACCTTCTTCCTTGTGGGCGTTTTCCGTTGGAATAATTTTTGGATCATCTGTTAAAGGTAAGGGACTAAATATTAACCCTTTGGGTTGATTATTTCCAATTATATGCAATATTTTGATTGTGAAAACGTTACGTGCACCCAAATCTGTTAAATGATGAATATTTTTATTCCTTTGAGTCCTTAAGTTTCAATTGGATTTTAACTTGGATGATGCATACAAGTTGGGTGGGTGAACAATGAAGATAATCGAATTTTATAATGGAATAAAGTGTATTTATCATGATACGAGACCATATGTGATTTCAAGATAGATATCCCCTAAGAAGTGTATTATTTCTTATTTTTCTAATTGTTAATCAAGTTTGATATAAAAGGATGTTCTATTTGAAATAAAATGGTAATTATCATAACTAACCATTGATATATAGGATATGATATTGTGATATCCATATTGTATGATAGGACTAGCATTCCATGCTAAAATGATTATATATCAGGATTTTTCCTAGTACATTCACACATAAATTATATAATACTGATATTGACTGTGATTAGCTCTTTCCTATATTGTAATGATTATATTTAGTGGGATGTATCCACTCCCATGGTGTAATTATTATACGTCATTCAATCAGATATTATAATGTTTATAAATCTTTAAGCTCAATTTTTGTGACTATACCATGGATATGTTGTTGTGGTTATCATGAATTTAATACATGCTTCATTATATTCGTGAATGGTATGAATGTAGGTTATTTTACTGTCGTAATATGGTTGTGTTTTGAATAGTTATAAGACGTGCATAGAGATATTCTAAAATGGAGCTGAAGTGGGTTGTTGGTGTATTTTATTAATTATTGAATTAATTAATGCACTTGTTTATCAATTTATATCATACACTTGTTATCAGAATGGTTTGTGTAGACATAGTGTTTTCAACCTACTAAGTTACACTCACACCCTTTTTGGTCCATCATTTGGTACCTGAGAAAATTATGTGGATTTAGGTCTGGATAAGGGAAAAGGACCTTGTTGTTTATTGTCTTCTTTCTTGATTGGCTAGAGTTTAGAGGTGGGACTGATATGGGGTTTGGGACTGGGGACTGGTCATTCATTGTTGAGTCTTCTAGTCTTTCACTTGTTTTGTTTCTCGCATAAGATTTAGTTACATTCCAGCACATCATTTCATTATTCCTAATATTATTTATTGACGATTCAGTTGGGTTTCATTGTTGGTTTCCTCTATGTGTATACTTTGATTTATTTTGTTTTTATGGATTACTTCTACTGCGATGATAGTTTTTACCAGGGGTATAGTCTCCCCACTATAAATTTTAAACCCCCGTTGCTAATTGGTAGCATCTGGAATATCGATAGGTGCTATTGAGGTAACATGACCAAGATTTTTTGTCCATGTGAGAGAGAGTTGGATTGGGGGATGTTACACTTATAGTATCCTCACCATACAAAATCTCATCTCTGAGCTACACTCCCAAGTATCACCATGACTTGATTGATAAACCAAACACATGCATCCACTTTTCATCGTAATTATAACATGATAGTCTATACCCACTCTACCACCTAAACCCTTATCAACATGTACACTATATCACCGAGATATTTCAACCAAATGAATAATGAGGTTCTACTACCTATGGTGTTATAAAAATCCAATCATTTTTTATGGTACACCATTCCAATCACATCCTAGGTCTACACCAACTTTTCCTCCACCCAACTGGGATTATCAAGAAACATATTCTCACTCTTTAGTCTTTTCACAAACCAAGTCTTACCTTAACATTCATGGAAACAATCCATTCCAAAATTCCAAAGCTCCCCAAGCCAAGCTAGTCAACCATCCATCTTCCTAACCGACACAAAAAATCACCATGAACCCTGATTACAAGAAATCCACCCATATCCCCACAACGGATACATGCACATTATTATCCACCGACTCTCCAATTTTTCATGGATTTAAACATTTATATGGAATCAAATTATAAAAAACCCCTAATAAGGGTCTATTACTAAGTTCCCTTCAAATTTCAATTAAACTGCTTAAAAAAGAGAAAAACACTCTACACAACCTTGGTGTACACCCCACTTTAGTGCTTCCTAATCATATGCCACCAATTCCCAAGAAAATTAGTTAAAACACCACAACAAACAATCATTATAAATTCAAAAGTAAACCAGATGAGAACTCATCATTCTCGAAATAGGCGTGGACACTCCATCTTTCAAATAGAAGCTCCAGCAACAACCTAAATAGCGTGTGTTCTATCCCCATGAAAGTGGCTAGTGTGATTTTGAACCCACTACATCAAATCCCACATATAATAGTTGGAAATACCTTCTCTGAATAACCTGATACATGAATTCTCATTTTGTATTGGTGATGCATAATTATGTAACTAAAGTACTATTACCTGATCAATAATGACATACCATGATCATCCAGACACACACTGAGGTCTATCCCTAGCCCGTGATGTGATTCTATGAGTTAAAACACAATTCTCCAATATTATTCACCATCATCTCCCTTAAGTACTACCATGTAATAAAATCAAACAACATTTGGATCACCCCATTTCATCCCATGAATAAAACAACCACTTAGACACCAACCAAAACCTCATAGAGATTAACCTCTGGAATTATCAGAGGAAATCAGATGGTATTCAATTCACATTCACACTGACATTCAATGTCATCAAGATTTTACAAATAATACTCTCGAACACCAATGAAATTTATAACATAGGGTTCCCACACCGATAACTAATATTAATCTCCCCACCAAAATAGTTTCATCATCATCAATCTACTGGATTATATTCCCAATAAAACAACCCATGTCTTGTTCAACACAAAACATAATGACCAGATATGGTCATCCAACTCATATAAAAGTGTTGTGTAAACCATTAAAATCCACCGAATCATTATTTTTAGGAATATTATCACCATAATTCACCAATATCCAACCCATAATGGTGTTCATGCCATCACCAGGATAATAGTTCTCTCCCCCCATATGAATTTACCCATACCACTATTAAATAATAGCTTGAACAAGTTCCATAACGAGAAGCACATATGAAACCTTTCAAGTGTCACTCATCAATAAAACTAATAACACTTATACCAGGGGGGAAATCTTGGATCATTCATTCAATGGTATCCTGATCCATCCATAACCATCATAACTAACTATAGGGACCATAAAAACCAGCTAGAAGCTTCAGGTTATCCATCTTGGAAGCGTATACCAATTTCATGTCAACTTATTCCAAGAGGAACTGGAAATCAAAAGCCTCTATGGTATCATGACTCCCTTACAATAATACATGACCCAAATCTCATTATGTAATTACTACCATCACATCCCTCGAATGTTTCCAAGACCCAAATAATATGTAGTGTAACCACCCAAAACTCATTTATCAGCCTAATATAAAAATTCCAAATGTATAATATCATAATTCCATTTCCACAAAATTATTTCTCACTCTTACACTACCTGTTATTATCACACCCCAAGGGTCACTTGTTATGATTAAACCATCTTAAATAACCTGTATTATCACCGATGATTTCAGAATAAAAAATCCTAGTATCTTTATCTAAAAAAAGTAGTAGAACTTATTAATAGAATTCCACTTTAACTAACCCTAGGCATACTAGAAGCTCTATTATTAAAATAAAGGCCTAGTGCGTTACATATATCAAGGATAAGCATACTATCACCCTTCACTCAGAACAAAATTATAAGAACCCAAATCATTTACAACTACCACCAACTTATATCAAAAGAAAATCTACAACTCATAGGGTTAGGAATTTGAATGATCCTTCCCTTAAACAATGTCCAAGATATAAGTCACTATCATTATGGGTTCTCAACGGTGAATACTCCAAAAATATGCAACACCAACCATGAACTAATCACACAAGCCAAAACATCTACCCATTCCTTACATATCCAATGGTATTCACAAGAAATAGTTAACCCTTTAATGGGATACCCTCGTATTCTGGTATAAAAATAAACACTAACAATCCTAATTCAAGTCTAAATGGTTATAGGGCCTCCCACATAATCCATCATCCAAGGCTTCACCAAAGCCATAACTCATAGAAGGAAACACTCTCCCATTACAAGGTCAGATGACATCTAGCAAGACAAACACCCAAGTCAGTGTTCCCATATACAACAATGATTCTAATATACCCCACCCACTCATAGGAGAGATTTAAACCATAAGGCCATGATAGGTTTACAATTATCATAAAAACATACCGTGCCCAAAAATCCATATTTAAAACCAAATTATTAACAACTGCAACATCTATTGTTTAGTACATTTCTCATGAAGAAGATTTTTAAAAATTGGAATTTATCACTAGACCCATATTTCCTTATAATGGTAAACACTATATATACTCAAGGACCAATACCCTGATAGGGCCTTCCTCAATAAATATAATTAGAAAATAAATTCTCAGGCACTATTAGTAACCCCACTACCTATTGATAAGGTCAATATAATCATATAAAGCCTTTGAATCAGCTCATTCATTTTTATTTCATCACACTATAAATTCTCACAGTTAAGAATTATAAATCCACTTGATTCACATTCCAAACTTTTCATAAATTTTATGGTATGTTCTTGAATCCTTTCCATTATTTTTCATGATTTTAAATTTGAATTGCTTGTAATTTATTGGGATACACATTATAGGTCTAGTTAGATTGAATTAAAATCACAATTAATGGTGGAAAGTATATAATAATTCACTTACTATGATTTTATAGAACCAAAAAATAATTTAAAAATCCATTTATATCTATCATTATATCACATAATCCTTCTAGTAATTGGACAATTAAGATGCCACCATAGACTAATATGGAATAACACCATATATGATTCTACTAAAACATTAATTAATAGACCTCCTTTTTTACTTTTAAATAGTCGTAAACTATAAGAATATATAATATAGATAAATAAAATCACAAGCTAAGATAAATCTAGAGAAATAAAAATATTATTCAAAGGTAATATAAGGAAGATATAAAAATCATATATGTTAATCATGATGCATGAAATCACACTCCCTCTCTTTACATATTATTACAAGACAAAAAATACCATAAATTATAACTTCATAAATCAATTGTATCACAAAAAGTGAAAATAAAATAAAACTATAACAAATTAATTCCAAGAACAACATGTCTCATCCCTAAAAATAGGGGTTTTACACTATGCATGGGTTGATCACTCCCAGGAACATGATCATTATAGAAAACCATACATTTAATAAATAAACATTAAATATTATTATATGAATCTTAAATACATAACATCATGATCAATTCGATAACTATAATGGTTTAGTGTCTTCAAAAATTTGGATTCATAAAAAAATAGTTCATAATAGATCAGTATAATCTCCTACATAGTTCTTCAGAACTATCACCCCTCATAGACACATCATACTTATAAAATTTCTTCATGTAATGGGGAAAAGAAAACATAATAATTATTGAGCTCAAATAATTAGTAATTGTGAACTTGGGAGATATTAATGACTCTGTAAACATGTTAGAGTATAAATGGATATGAGAACTTGAGTTTTACGTTTGAAATTCATACCCAACAATTATTAGATCATATAAATTATTTATTACATAAATCATTTAATTTAACTATTAAATAATCATAATTGAATCAAAGAAAATGATCCATGAGAACATAACAATGAATTATTATTATTTTTTATATTATGAAACACTCATTCGGGATTTGGATATCCCCCCATGTACCCTATTTTTTGGGTTGGGATAACCTCCCATGTACCATCTTTTTTTTCAGACATAGGATATCCACCGATGTACCCTATTTTTTATGCATAAGATAACCTCATTTGTATCCTTCGATAACATAATAAATAATAATTTCACAATAAAATATATAGATATATATTTATGGACCAACTTATAAGATAATCTTAAATCCATTCATATATATTCTACATGATCTTGAAAACATTTATCCTAACTTAAAAAAAGACAATAAAGCTCGTTTCATTGATATTTCATCATTATAACCATAAAACATTTAGATAAAGGATAAAAATTTAATAACTGAATCATATCCCTGTAAAATCAAAAGTAAAATCAAATGATGTAATCATAGAAGGAAAAATATTCAAAAGATCAATGAAATATTTCTAGAGGAAAATACAATTATTAATTTTTGAATCACATATTAAAATATAAAAAATTCACAAATATTAAGGAACTTGTCTATTTGAAATTAACCTTGAAAAAATGAAAATGAAGAATCAAATCAATGAGAAATCATGATAGGAGAAGATTTATTCCATGTTATGAAAGTTAAAACAAAGTCCACTTTCACATTTTAGTTAAAAAGACAAAAGTACCAAATTTTGAAAATGAAAAAAATATTTCATTTAAAAAAATAAAAAATTAAAAAAATGATATAATTGACATTAAATAATAAATGGATAATATTAAAAACATTTTTGAAAATATTTTTATAAAACATGTCAATGAAAAAATATGTTTTCCGATGGAAGAGTGAAATAAAGTTGGTTTTCCTTAAAAAACTATTTCAGAATATCATGTTCTTAAGGACATGAAAATAAAATTAAAACATTTAATCTACAAAAATTACTATATGATAAGAAAATTAATGTGATTAATGATAGATAGGTCTAAAAAATTCATTATCAACAAATTCATCATAAACAATCCAAAAATTATAATGAGATTATAACATAAATCCTTTACCAATTTGGTATCTTTTGAATCATATTCCACTTGAAAGATATAACATTATATATATATTTATATCCCATAATATTTTTATTATAATAATAAAATAAATTCATGGAAAATATATATACCACATAAAATAGATAAGTGATGAATATTTCATTTTTCTCTTAGAAATAGTAGGGAGATGAAAATCCAATACCTCGAATTTGAATTGCTTCCAAAGTGATTTAACCTCCTCCATAATAAATTGAAATTTATTTTAATTAAATTTAATAGTAATTTAAAACAATATAATTTACAATGTGATCTAGTTAATATATTTCAATACTATTTATTGATAACTCCTTATTAAAATCATTGTATATAGGTGTTCACTCTTTTTTTCCTGAGAATTTCAGTTCAATAAATCTAGTCCTTGTAATTGGATAATAGTTCCATGATATCCATAATTTTAACCATTATATAAATATATTATATATTCATTATATATGAATTCATATATAAAAGGTTGATATAGAAAAAAATTGCACTGTTCATGGAGACGGTAGGTCGTACCTACTCATGAACACTATTTCCAATTTTCGATGGATGGAATGAAAGAAAGATAAATAAAAATTTAAATTTAAATAATAATAATAATAATTTTCTATATATAATATTAATTTATTAAATATATATTTATTACCATACATGTATGGTTGAAATGAAAAATGAATCATATATCTTTATGGAAGTGGTAGTCTAGACATATGCACGAGCGAAATTATCATTTTCCAACAGAATGAATTGAATGAAAGTAGATATGATATTATAATTAGAGAAGTATAATTATGTCATAAATATTATATATAAACATTATATTCATGATAATAATCATCTATTAAATAAGGTTTTGGAAATTTAATTGTATCACTACGCGGAGGCAATAGTCCACAAGTATGAACAAGTGATACTTTTACTTCCCATTTAGTGGAATAAATGGTAGGCATTAGTAGTTGAATAATAATAATAATAAAATTTTAGTATATTAAATATAATTAATTAATTATTTTATGATTAATCCCATATATTTAAAGATGATAGAAGAAGAAACAAATTGACTGAGGATTGGTAAGATGGTTTCCTCCTCTTTAGTTGGCCTCCTTTAGATCAATTTTTAAAGAACATTATAATGGTAGTTTAACAAGGAAAAAATTATAATTAATTTATAGATAATTTTAGGATACCAATTTTTAGGGTTTTTCCATGATATATCTCTAAAATTGGTGTACATAAAAGAGATAAGGGGTGTCCTTTTATACGGGAGGGAAAAGACAGAATTGGAATTACTAAAAATTTTAAAATATAATTAAGTCATTCTCACGACAAATTACTCCAACATGCCAAATACTTGAAAAAATATTTTAAGGTAAATATATCCTTATACAAGTAAATTTATAAATGTTTTAGTGTCGTTTTAAACCTTATATTTTTTTTCAACCCCTTTGTTAATCAATTTTAACCTTAACTACTGCATTGGGTTTTTTAATCTAAAGTGTTAAAATTTTACTTATAATATAAAAAATTAGATAATAAATAAAAAATTAATGAAATATTAGAATGTTTAAATTCATAATTATCACATTTCAATATTTTTATGTTTTTTAAATAATTTATTATTATATAATTTTTCATAAAATACCAATAATGTCAGTTGTGAAACTATTCATTTAATTTTACTTTAAAGTCATCACGATAGTTATGGGATTTGAATATAAACATTTAAAAAATATTTAAATGTAATATTTATCTAAAAATTACAAGTAAAAAAATAATTAATTCAAATTCTATTAATTTTAATATTTTAAAATATATTATTTTATTTTTATATTAATTTAATAAATCATTCATTGAAATTTGTAATAATTTTAAATTATTATAAAATCACTAAAAAATACAAATAAACTACCATTATAACAATAATTAGTTTTTATTTCAAATAAAAATTTATAACCAGAATTATATTATTTTTATCCTAATGAAAAGAATTTAGAGACATTAATGTTAAGAGAGTTAAATTTTATAATTTTATGTACATAAAATAATATAAATTTCATTATTTAGGTAAAAGGGTACCAAAATTCCATATAATATAATTTTAGAATTATATTGTAAAATTTCCATCCAATGAAATAAGGGATTTTTTTGGGTTGATTTTGAGACCTTGGCTCATGGTATTAACCATGTTTTACCAATTTCACCTTTCCTAATGTGATAAATATTTATCAATGTTACTCATCATAATAATAAAAAAATAAAAGATACTTATTTAAAAAAAAAATTAACATTATGATTCCAAATATTCTATCAGTTTATCAACATTTAATCTGTAGATTTGTTAGAAATCAACCTTAACATAAATGCATAAAACAAAACGAAAAATTGTTTGTGGAAAATAGTATTTTTAAGCATAAAAAATAACTTAAAGAAAAAATGAATATTTATGATTTAGATGGAATTTTTATGAATAAAATGCATATCTTTTTAAATTTAATATAAAATATAAATATAATGTTACTTTTAAATTACTTTATATAATGAAAAAAGATAGTTTTTGAAAAATCATTATTTTTCACTTTTTTCTTAATAATCAATCATTTTAGAGAATTCCAACAAATTTAATCCTATGATAAATATAATATACTAATTTTAAAATTATTTTTTATTTTATAAATCATAATTAATTATAGTGGTATAAATTTATTATAATTTCCACCCACAAAAAGGTAATAAAAATCATTGTTGAAAAAATTCCTTTCTAATGAATAAAATTTATATACTAAAAATTGAGTGCATATTTCCTAAGAGTTTTTTAATAAATTTTTGTTGAGTATAACTATTATATATATATATCATAATTATGTCACTCATATTCATACATTCAAATTAAACAATTATATTATAGTTTCCACATTAAAGTTATAATATTTTTATAATATTTCTCTATTTTCTTATGCTTAGTGTTTCATGTTAATAAAACTGTCGAGGTTATTATTCATTTAAACCAATTATTTGGGTTTTTACATTCTCCCACATTAAATAAATTTCACCCAAAAAATTTTATCTCTGACATCAAAGGTCTAATATTTGAAAAAATATTTATTTAAAACCAACATTATACAAAGGGATAATAAAATTTATTTTAAAAAGGGAATGTGGGAAACATAATGTTAACCTGAAATAACACATAATTGTGTTCCTAGATAAGAAGAACATTGTTGGTAAGTTAAATTATAAAAATGGATGTGAAAAACAATGCACAAGGTCTAGCAGGGAGTGATATAGAACACAGTCATGAGATAGTTAACGACCACAAAACCATAAATATGTGATTGGTGAAAAGACTATCAATATATCAGAAAGAAAGGTAAAAGAATAGCATTTTTGTATCAAGATCCTTTTTTCTAAATTTGAGATATTGTTTAATGTAAATATTGTAGAAATTATAGAATTTAATTTATATATTTCTATTTAATTATTTGAAATTCATCCTTTGGTTGTGCTTTCATGAATTTAAATTTCCATTATTACTCCATCAAATAAATATTCAAGATGAAATTTATTTATTCTTGAAGCACTAAAATTAACATTTATCATTTCACAAGATCCATAAAAGAATGATAAGTCATTTCTTCTATCTCTAGATATAATCAAAACCAAAATGGTTAGCAGAAGTTATCCAATATAGATAAATACAATATATTTGTCTCTAAAAATTCATAAATCAAATCCAAAATTCAGCTTAATCCATTCCATAATTAGTTAACCTTAATACTCCTATAAAATATGTTTCATAAAATTAAAGACCTATAACTATTAAAAAATTAACATATAGTTTTGTCAAGATCAAATTTAACATATATCCCCAGAAAACTTGATGTAGCTTATAATTTCACATTCCAAACAAGTGAATACCTTAATTCTCTTAAAATATTATAGTAAATTAAATCTCCATAAATTATTTATAAATACATATTTGATTAGAAAAAGTAAAATTATCATTATTCGTTAAATAAAATTACAAATTTTTTGATTATATTACATAAGTCCAAAAAATACAATAAATTTCATCAATGATGACCTAACTCAAATTGTCATCAAATCACAAACCAATTTCAAGGTTTCCAATGCTATCCTATTTACTACATCAATTTTAATAGTCACTTTATCCCAATTTTAAATTATTAAATCAATATAAGACATATACTATGTTTTTTATTTCCCCTAAACATGTGTTCTCCAAAAATATCATCTTACCACTAAATCAATCTTCTTGGTTATTAGTACCATTAAACACATGTTTTCATATACATAAAAAAAACCACTGAAGAAAAATACTTATATTGTTCATTATAATTAAAACTAGAATATCATTGATATAACACTTATTAAGCATAATAATTGAACCCAAATACATACACACTTCAATAGATTTTAATTAATTATTGAAAAAACATAGGTCCTTCCTTGGTCTAGGATGTAACCCTTGGATTAAGGCATTGACTCAGATAATTACCAATTTCCCCAAATATAATACAGTGAATTACATGAAAATTAATTTTTCTATTAACTTAATTTAAACATAGAAAACATATTCACCTTCATTTGAGACTTTCTCGAAATTGTTCCTTATCATATTCTTGACATGAAGAATATCAAACGTTCTTTCCTTTATAATCATCACCACATGAACATTAATACAATTTAATCTTTCTCTTATTTTATACATTAAGAAACTGGCCAAAGTTTACATTGTTAATAATATATCATGACATTTGATTAGTAATAATCACAATTTTCTCATTCTAGTTCCTATTTCAATTAGCTACTCGTGAGGACAACCATTAAACTCTTTCACATTCACTATTAACAAGAATGCACCTAGTTCAACCCATTTCCTAAAACAAAAAACCATTGTGTGAGTAACAACAATCAAAGTTAATGATATTTAAAAATAATTAATAGAATATCTAAATCATGAAACATTATTTATATTCTAAGAAAACATATGTTAATCTTAGGCCATCCTTGGTTATTATCTATTCAAATCATTCATGATGTTTTATAAATAGAATGTTTATTAACCCAAGATTATCCCATGGGAGTGTAAAACTAGCATCGTATAAGGGAAAACTTACTAAACTAGATTTATGGTTAAGATACACTACAACAAATATTTTTTAGGTTTATTACACCTATACTTATTAGTTCTAAAATCAGGTCAACTTGTAGTATCGAGACATCAATTTATTTCTATAAAAACCACACTTATTTTGTTACCATGACATAGGATGTTCTCTTATAAATTGAATTATCCTAAGGGTTCTCAGTAAATATTTCTCATCCTTGTTTCCAAAGGTAACTAAAAAATTCTATGATACCAAATATAGTTACCCACACCATTCATACATTAATATTACATCTTATTAGATGAATATTCATTATATAACATTGTGATACATTACAAAACCAAATTGTTTAGCATCTTTAGAAAATTGGATACATAAGAACTAATTAATAAGGGATATGCATCACCTCACACATAGTTATTCCTAACTAGCACCCTTCTTCAACACATCATACATAAAAAACCATTATTAATATCCAGGGGAAAAGAAAACATAATAAAGGGTGAGATCAAAGGCTAATTAAGTGTGAAAAATGGATATAGAAATGACCATTAAAACATAACATGAGCATAATGTTGTATGAGATCATGCTATTAACCTGTGAAAGTCATACCCAACAACTCTTAGATCATAAAAATTAGTCATGGTAAAAATATTTATAGCTCATTAGACTTTAATCTTAAAGGATTAAAATAACATGATCTTTGAGAAAATAACAATGATATTAGACTATGTCATAAAATATTTTCATAGTGTGGAATAATAATAATCATAGAAATATTATATCAAGGTTACCCACAATGGAATTCATAATATATTTTGATTTGGATAACTACATGTGTTCTTACATTGGTTATCGATTAATATACCGTGTACCCTCTTTTAGTATTAGGAAAACCTCTCGTGTACCCTCTTTTTCGACATTAGGATAACCTCACATGTACCCTCTTATTTTGGGTGTCGGATAACATAATATATACCCATTTTTATTATTAGGATAACCTCCATTATACCCTTTGAGTTCAGAGACTATATATAGTTATCTAATATATTATAGGGAAATATAATTCTATAATCACCTATTATATAAGCATAAATACATTCTTATGTATTCCATAAAATCATAAAAAAAATCATTATAACATAACCGACAGAAAGAAAATTGTCTTCATTAGTGTTTCATCAACGTTACGATAAACCATATATAGAGAGATTAAACATGGTATCATTGGATAATATCACCATTAAAAAATAAGTTTAATAAAAGGATTTTATCTTATATTAGAATATTTTTGAAAATATTACTAGAATATTTCTTGAAGAAACAACCATGTTCATTTTATAACACATTTTAAAAATTAAAAATATCACAAATATTAAAGAAAAAAATTTCTTTGAAAATTATCTTTGTAAATTTTAAAGGAATCTTTAATGTGTTTATTGGTCATTATGGTGGGAAATCCTATTCAAGTCGTGTATGTAAAAATAAATATTCCCTTATCATTTTTGGTAACACACATAAATTACCTCATTTATAAAATGAAAAGAATATTCATTTTAAACTATTTTTTAAAAATTAAAACAAGGGTAAAATGAATTCAAAAAATTATAGTATAATAGTATAAACATTATTTATAATATTTTTTGATAACATGGTTATGAAAAAAAATGGGTTTTCGATCGAAGGGAGAAATAATGTTAGGTTTCCTTCAAAACAATATTTTAGTATATGAGTTATTAAAGAATTTAAAATGAAAGGAAAACAAGTAATCACCCAAAAAACAAAAGGTATAATTCTAAAATAGGTCAAAAAATTTCATCACAAAAAACATGATCGTAAACAATCCTGATAAACAATGAGATTGTAAATAATTCAATTATAATTTTAGTAAATATTGAATCATAATATCCATGAAATAAAGAACCTTCTATAGATAATTATATCTCATAATTATAATTATAGTCATTATAAAAGAAATTCATGGGAATTATATAAACCAAAATAAGATACAAGTGGTGAATCTAGCATCTGTCTCAAGAAAATAAAATTGAGACAAAAATCCATGACCTTGAGTATGAATTTATTTTAAATAAATTTAACATCTTGTATAATAAATATAAATTTATTATCATTATATTCTATAGTCATTTAAAAACTTATAATATCATATACGATCCACTTATATCATTTTAACACCCATTTATTAATAACTACTTATTAAATACATCGTTTCTAGGTTTTTATTGTTTTTTTCATGAGAATTTCAGTTATGTAGTTTTAGAAATTGTACATGGATCATCTTTACATAATCTAATGAATTTTAAATATGATATAAATATCATATATATTAATTATATATATATACATATTCATCCATATAAGGTTGAGATAGAAAAATGAATTACATCATTGCTAGAGATGATAGTTTGTAAGTAAGCATTAACAATCTTTTCTCTTTCATTGATGGAATTATTGAAATGTAAATTATAATTAATTTTTATAGAATAATTAAAATATAAAATATTTCATATTTATTCATTAAAAACATAATTATTATCACCCCGGAAAATCATAAATGAAAAACTAATCACATCGCTTCATTGAGGTTGTAGTCCACACATATTCACGAGAAAAATTATAATTTTCCAATCAGTTGGAAGATAATAAATAAGATATGATATTATATTCATTGAATAATAATTATTTCACAAATATAATGTATAAAATTACTACAAATCATAATATAAATCCTTAAAATATTGTTATGGAAAATGAATTTTATCACTACATGGTGGTGGTAGTCCATATGTAGACACTACCAATACATTCACATTCAATTTTATAGAAAATAGGGTGGATATTGGGGATTATATAATAATGAATACATTTTAGAATATTTGTGACACTTAACTTATTATTTTATGATGAATACCATATATTTATATTAGGTTGAAGAATAATTAAATTGATTGTGGTTGGGTAATAATATTACCACTTCTTCGGTATGCCTCTTTTAGATTCTTTCTTAAGGACCCTTAGAATGGTATTTTAAGAATAAAAAAATATGTAACTCATAAATATTTATGTTTATAAGATAATGTATAGGGTTTTTTTGAGATATATGGCTCAAATTGATATAAAGAAACTAGGGAAGGGGTGTCCTTTTGTAAAAGAGAAAAAGCGACGCTTTGAATTACAAAAAAGATCAAAATATAATAAAGTCATTATCAAGAAAAAAGACTCAAAATGGAAATATATTTGAATAAAAATATTTAAAGGCAGATATATACATGGAAAAATTAATTTTGATAGGATTTTGTGTCATTTTAAACCTTATGTTTTTGTTGAATCCTGGTATTAGTCGATTTTAATCTTGATTGTGGTAATAAATTTTTCAATCTTAAAGGGTTATAATTTTTATTATAATTTAAAAATTCTACAATAAAATAAAAAGGAAATATTTTAGACCACTCTGCGTCCTATTTTTTTTCTTCTAATATTTGTATGACTTTTAAATAATTTATGAACATATTATTTTTCATAAAATATAATTAAGGTCATTTTTGGCACTATTCATTTAAATTGACAATAAATTCTTTAAGATAGTTATAAAATTCAAATATAAATCATTTAAAAATCTATAAATGTTATATTTATATTTAAAAAAAATCATAGAACCCAATAAATCTCCCAAATTGTGTTACTTTTAGTAGTTTTAAAATCAGTTATTTTATTTCTGTATTTATTGAATAAATTCAGTGTTAGTGTTGTGTAAGAAATTAATGTAATTATTCAATCACTAAAAATTATAAATTAATTAAATTTAAGAAAATAAAATTATTTTTTAAAATAAATATTTATAACTAAACTTATACTATTTTTTCCATCTGAAGAAAGTTAGAGACATTAATGTCAAGAGAGTGACATTTTGGATTTTTCTGCAATTAAAATATATATTTCATTATAAAGGAAAAATGTGACCAAAATTCAATATATTGTTATTTGGGATGTTTATGGTGAAATTTATCCAATTAAATGAAACAATGGTAAGTTTTGGGTTGACATTGAGCACATATCTCATGATTTTATCTACATTTTAACCATTTTACCCTCACCGAGTTTATTAATATTTATCATTATTACTATTCATAATAACCAAAAATAAAAGGAACATATTTAAAAAAAATTAACCTCCTAATTAAAAATATGGTATCTATTTTTAAATATTAAAACAACATAAGGGGAAGAAATTAATTTTAATATAAATTCATAAAATGCAATGAAATAGTTTTCTAAATGCATTTTTTGGAAAAAGTTAAATTTTCTCAAAATCATAAATATTACTGATTTTAATAAAATTATTATGAAAAAAATGAATCATATTTTAAATTAATACTAAATAAAAATTATAATGGTACCTTTAGATTAATTTATTAAATTAAAATAAAGGATAGTATTTGAAAAATAAGTATTTTCACTATTCACTAATAAAATTAAATCATTTAAGAAAAATCCCAAAATTTCACCATAAGAATATTATGATAGCCAGATTATAAAAATTATTATTATTTTATAAAATAAAATTTCTAAAATTGGTAGAAGTTTATTTTAATTTCTACAAAAATAAATGAAATAAAAATTATTCTTGAATAAAATTTCTTTATGAAGCATAAAATGACTTTACATAAAATTGGGTATTTATTTTCTAAGAGTTAATCAATAAATTTTTATTATGTAGGGTCATTATATATATAATGAAATTAATCATATTCATACCATCCAATTCAATGGATATGTTATAATGGTCACATTTATATAAGAATATTTCTAAAATATATCACAACTCGCTTAAACCCTCGTGTTGCGACTCAAGAAATAAATCAATATTATTGTTATTTTAAACTAAATTTTCATAATGTTAAACTCATTACCAAGTTCAAAAAAAACTCTTAAAATCTTATATATCACACCATAAATATTGATACAAAGGAAAATTAATTAGGTACTCTATTTTAATGCCCCATCCTGACTCATTATAAGTAGTAACTTGACCTGTGGTGTCACAAAGAAATCCTGAATTCCATACAATATGAAACCCAAACCAGCCAGAGACTAGTACCGAAGGGTGTTCCCGATCCCCATGAGCTGGAAACTAGTTTTGGGGATCAATAGAGTAAACAATGGAATGATTTTCCATAATTAAATAAATAAACTGAACTGCAAGAGTAAATAGAGACACCCAATATAATTACAATTTCCAAACTAAAAATCCTTTACAAAAAAACTAGAAAAAAAACTGGACAACAAAACTATATAGAAATCCCCAAACTAAACCTGACACCCATAACATCTCCATGTGACCTCGAGGGTAACTCTCCAATCTATAACCAACCATCGTCAATGGCGACCGAACCCATTTTGAAATCTGTAGCATTAGAGAAATACAAGAAAGGACTATAGGCATGAGTATTAAAATAAAGTAGGCATGCTTCAAAAAACTATTACAATTAACTTAATTTGAATAAAATAAATATCAACATTAGGGTTGAAATAAAACATACAGAAATATGATTTTCAAACACCCTTTTCAACCTGAAAACCAAACATAGTCTATATCCCTTTTCATTTAAAACCAATATTTTTCTAAGGAGGAACCATCAGTAATTTATATGAGAAGTATATTTTGTTCATTGAAATTGAAACAAATTGTAAAAGAACTTTAAAAACATTTTCCTCAAACCATGGAAAACCAACTCATCACTTTATAAAATGAGTACACCACACATGAGAGAAACAATAATGATAACATAACAAGGGAAACATAAGTAAGAACAAAAGAGTAACGGACTAACTATCATCTCAAACATCCTCATTAGAAAACTAAATGACAAAGAATATGGGAGAACCAAATATCTTATGAATAGTCTAGAACATACTATACATGTTACTCATCCTAAAGGCATGACTTACCCAATGACACCACAATGCTCAAACGCTCGATTGCACCCTAGCTAGCCTAACCAGGGGGTACAATCCCAAAGTATATAGTCTATACTAAGGGCCACAAACTAGTGCGTAATCTAAACTAGTGAAATAAAAATTCACTAAAAATTCACTCACTATGTCAGGTTCCCAAGTCATGAATAAAAATTGGGTGATACAACTAATTCCATCCTAGAATCCAACCATAATATATATATATATATATGTGTGTGTGTGTGTATATGTATATCACACACACACACACACTCACACACACTCACACACACTCACACACACACATATATATATATATATCATAGATAATAAGATCACACAACAAGTCACCCCATGAGTCACCCCATAGGAACAACTTATTGATTTTCAACCATTCGAGAACAGTGTAGCCTATCAGTGTGGGCCTCAAAAATATTCAATCATAAATAGGTAAGAGAATTATCTAAGGATATTTTACACCACAACCATTTTCACAGAAGTTCTAATTGGGCATGAAACACACATTAAGAAATCACCTTTTCTTAAAAGAAACCAAAACATTTTCATCACAAACAAACCATTTTCAAAGAACCAAATTCACACAAGTTTCAAGTTCAAAAAAATTTATAAATCCATTTTAGAAACATTGAACACCATTTTACATGTCACAAATGAATTTAAAAAACCAAACCATGATTTTAATAACCCCAAATGACTAGAACTATCAAACCTGGTATTTTATCAAATAGAACATGTAGAAAACTCAAAAAGACACACTATATAGTAAAAAACAATAGTCCAACCACCTTATTTCACATCAAAGAGTTGTTCTAGAAATCAGGAATCACTATTTAACATCCACCAAAGGTGAAAAATCATGAATCTAATAAACTTAAATTTAGAGGATAAGTGGAAGGTAAACCAACATCAAATCACCTGTTCTTCAAAGATGCTCAACTAAAACAACTCAACAACTGTTTTGAGAAGTAATAATAACAAAGGAAACTCTAAGAAGAAAGAACGCCCATTTTTTTCACCACCCAAGGTATGAAAATATATCAAACATGCCCACTAGGGTTAGAAGAGAAACTGAAAATGGAAGAAAATAAAAGGATAAATAGAAAGGATCCTTAACCATTCGATCTGGTTGAAGAATCACAGTGAAACCACCTTGATTCCCACTTAGAGTGGATTTGAGGAGCCAAAAACCACTATGTGAGGCCTTTTGCTCATAGGGTTCGAATGGGGGTGGATAAGGGATGAAACCCCACATAAAAAGAAGGAGAAAATCCCCAAATTCAATTTTTCAAGTGGGTTTCAGGGTTAGCTCGTAGAGTTTAACCAACTGTGCACAAACCATACTATTCACCACTGTCTAAAGCTACAAGAGATGCACACTTAGTCTATATTCTTTAACTAACCAAGTCCTTTAAATGTGTGACCTAGTTAAAGGAAACCAAAATTCACCCGTTTCACCCCAAAACACTTATAAATCAAGGGAATAAACAATCCATTAAAGACATCCCATAGAGAAGTGACACTAGGGGTTCCAAAAACATTCCACCAAATCGGTTACCCCTCATACCTTCAAAATAACAATGAATAAAGACAAATACTACCTAAAACATCCCAAACTAAAAATTTAAATCAAGAACACCTAAAAAACCAATTTTAAATCTGGAAAACATGGAAGATGAGAGAAAAAACAAGAATTAAAAGATAATTCAAACTAATATATTAAATTAAAATATGTGTGTATAAATTATCCACACCATTGATATTTCTACCCCCAAAAGACACAATATCATCTAGTTGATCAATCAAATACAAATGATTTCCACATCCACATAATCCCAACTATTGAAACCTTAACATCTCAACCACAGTCAAATATAAATTATAAATCTATCCAAAAGCAACATAAAAAACCAAAACTATTTTATACTGGACAAGCATAAAAAATTAAGGTACATTCTAAACATGGGAGGCCAGAACGGATACCCCACCTTTAGGAAGCCACTATCACTGGTCAGATTCAAAAGAAACTTCAATGGGACCTATAGTTGTTCGTCCCACCATTAAAAACCATATATCTTGAACTGGTAACATGGGCTAGAATGGAAATCCCATCATGATCCAACATAAGAACTCTCCCTCATGGTCCAAAACCCCCACCGTAAGGGGAGAAGGCGGAGGTAAACAAAAGAAACACCAATCCAAAAAGAAACCAAAACCCAAATTATACATATTGATGAAATATTTATTATTTGATAAACTATAACAATAATAGTTAGACTATCAACTCCCCAATGGATAAGATAATTACTAATCCAAATCAACCCACACCGTCAACAATTTCTTGACTCTGTGAAAAGGTTCACTCTGAGACCAATGGTTGGAGCCGTGATGTTTGAAGCATTTTATTACCCATATTCAAAAACAAACAATATTTTATCACCAAAATAATAATTTAAAAGATACACATGGAAGACACATCCCTTTATAATATAATAAATTTATAGTTTCCAAAATAAAACATTCTTCCATTAAAGTATGCATTTTCAAATGAGTCACAACATCCATGTTCACAATTCAAAGATAACACAACACCAAAAAACACTACTGGGAACAAATCATACAACCAAATTAAACACTAAAACATACGTAACATCAAACTAAACCAAATCTGACACGTTACTCCCTCAAACAGTCATGGGTTTTTTTCTAATGGGTGGACATAGTTCCACACTGCTTCCAGGGAACAATCTAGAAGAACAACTAAAAATGACCATAGAGACCACATGCATGGAAGTTCATAAAAGAACTCAGGGACAGTTAATTTTTATGAACAGGCTTACCACACTGATTATAAATTAGTATATTACACATAGAAGTGCCTGATGAATGATCTGAAGGCCTATTAATTATCCAACCTACCCAAAGATATTTATACAGCTTCTCGTTATTCTTACTAGAATTATTTTCACCACTTACAGATACTATAGTAAGGTTACCTTTCTCATATACTCCTACTATCATAGATTCAACAAGAATAAATTCCCCCACCACATCAGTGAAATAGGTTAAGTGGAACTATGGAACATTTTATTTTTAATCAAGTTGAAGAACAAGCTCAGAATGTGAATCCTTCGATGGATCTTTCACAACACATCGGTGATTATATGGAACTATATATACAAAATGACAATACAACTACAAAAATGACCCATCACGATACTGCAAACCTCACATATCCATCCCCTTCATCACCTTCATGACCTCAAAGAAATTTTTCAATATAAATGAAGCTTTGATGAGCTCCCATGAAAGATCATCCCACGAAGTGGTTGGAGAGACCAACTTCTACCACTTCTAGGGTGGAACTTCAAGAAAAAAAGTGTCAAAATTTACCTTTAATAACTTAGAAAACATAAATAAACTAATGTTTCCGTCATGTTTCTTCATCCACTATTTTGCTTCAAGAGGATCTACTTAAATATAAAAGAAATAAGGATTCACCTTCAAAAATGCAGAAACATAGTCTATGTGTTGATGAACTATAAAGTATACAAATGGCGCACCACCTGTAGATCCACATTAAATAAACATTAAATATTACTGGGCGTATACACTAAAAATTAGAAAAACATGAACACAATAAAACCCGATTAATCAAAGAGAATTATCAATCTCAAAACACAGGGTAAGAAACATCATTCCAAAGACACAATAAAATAAACCACAAGACCATTGATCAAAAAAATATCCCAATTTATTTTTATATTAAAAACACTTTTAGAAAAGAAAGGAAATTTTAAAAGGTTGCACATTCCCAAATGGTATTTCTTAGATCCTCACACATGAACATTTTTGTACCAATATGGGCACTCATCTTCTCATGTGGGTGATCACAAGAATACCAAAGGCTAATCACAACTTATTTTCTACTTTCCAAATATAAAAATCTACTTATGTTTTCAATTTTTTTGGACACTTGGGAACTATGGATGGTTAGTCTACATGGTTTACCGAACTGTTCACTAATAGTGTTCCCCTTCCTAGATAACCTATGCACTCACACATTATGATGAAACGATTTAAAAACCATACAACAATCATTTGGAATGGTTCTGTCCCAATTCAGTGGTTTCCTGTATTCTTTAAACATGGTTTGACTAACCATGAAAGGTCCATATATCCTTAACCAATATCACAACATTGATCAGATGGTTACCTAGAGAAAGCATAATGGTTTTCCCAAACTGTGTACTGACCATGTGACACGAGAAAACACCCTAAAACTAAATATTTTAATCTGAGTCACACGAATCTCAAAATGTAAACAGAGAACAATGCCATAAATAATAATAATACCAATTCATCTCATTTAAAAAAATCACCAATTATATAAATATAATTCCATCATGAATTGTTTGATTAGAAAATAATTTCTTCAAAATTGTTTGATTATGACTCATATTATAAAAAAATTTATTCCCAATTAAAACAAATTGACAAAACCCTTTCTAAAATGAATATGAAAATTCTATTTCCATCTTCTAAAAATTTAATCCATGACCAAAAAAAATATAATTTTTCACTATTTCATTTCAAGGGATTTTTAAAAAGTTTCAGAATTAAGAGGTACCGAAAACATTCACAAGAGGAAACTAGTGTTAATGGGTGACTTAGCCATATCATTGGTAGCCATACGCCAATCATGACACCATAATAGGGAGTCTTTTTGGATCATTTCCTCATATTCACATGGCTTTCAAGGCCCTACGAGCTCACTGATAACTTTAACCAAGCCCCATTTTTTCCCAATCACCAATCAGACCATAATAACCAAAAAACCCCAATATAACTTGAATTTCCATGTATAAATAATGTTGGACATTAAAATTTTTAGCTAAACACTCCCTCATACCTACACTATAGGTTCTAATAGCCCCACCCTATCTAACATGACATCATAAATAACAAAGGGTTCTTTAAAAGCAAGGCCTTGAGGAATTCACCTCCTTGGGAACTATTTTATCTTAAATCATGCAAGGATTCCATACAATCTGAAACCTGGACCGACTAGAAATAAGGACCAAATGGAATTACCAATCCCCATGGGATAACAACTAGTGTTGGGCATCAATATAGTAATCAGGGGAAATATTTCACCCATTAAAAGAAATAAACAGAACAGAATAAGTAAATAGATAAAACCAATATAAATATAATTACCATAAAGAAAATAATTTATACATAACCTGAACAAACAAAAATCTAGGCAAAAAAACTATACATACGAACATAAACAGAACCTGAAAACCTTAAAATCCCTATGTGACCCCATGGGTCACTCTCCAATCCATAACCCAACAGCACCCTCGACAATCAAACCTGAGCTATAATTTGTGGAAAAAGATAAAACAAGAAATAAATATAGTTCTTAGTATTAAAACATAGTAGCAATTCTTGAATAAATCTATTCCCTTTGAATTTACTTTAAATGAAAGAAATATAAACTTTTGGATTGAGGTACAATATAGAAAACATAGTTTTCAAACATGTTTTCTACATTGAAACCAAAAATGGTCCATTTACATTTTCATTCAAAACCCAATGTTTTTCAAGGAATATCCATTAGTATTTTAGATGAGGAGAATAATTTTTTCACTTAAAAAGAAAGAAAAAATGTAAAATAACTTTCAAAAGATTTTTTATAAACCTATCAAAACTAGATCATCCCATAACAATAGGAGTACACCACTCAAGAGAGCAGAACCAATAATCATGTAATATGGGAAATGGAAGTAAGAACAGAATAGTAACCAACAAACTGTAATCTAAATTATCCACAATAGTAAAATAAGTTCCAAAGAACATGGGAGAACCAATGATCTTGTAAATAATCTAGAACATACTATACATGTGACTCATCCTGAAGGCATGCCTTACATGATGACATCATAATTCCCAAATGATCGATCACACCCTACCTATAATGACTCGTGTGAAAAATCCCAAATATAATAGTCCATTCTAAGGGCCACTATCCAATGCATAATCTAAACCGGTGCATTAGTCATTCATTGAAAATTATCTTTCTATTATAGGCTCCCATGTCACGAATGAAAAGTGATGAGACAAATAATTCCAACTGATCATCCAATCACACACACAAATATATATATATATATATATATATATGTTTATATATATATATATCACACATAAGAATCTCACACATCAATTCACCTCCGAGTCACACTAAGGAACAACCTATTTCTTTTCAACCACTGAAAAACAAGGGATCCTCTCAGCGTGGTCCCCCCAAAACATTTAATCATAACCATGGAAATAGAATTATCCGAGGAGAGTTTTCACCACAACCATTTAAAAAAGTTTCTACCAATACTCAAACACCCTTTCAGAAATCACCCTATTAAAAAAACCAACACATTTTCATCAAATTCTAAACAATTTTAGAAAGAATAAAACACTTACCAATTTCAAGTCCAAAAACATTTAGAAACCCATTTTAGAAACACCAACCACAATTTTTTATACAACAAATGTATTTATAAAACCAAACCATTACTTTTGAAAATCACAAACCAATTGTAGATTAAAAATAAAAAATCTATAAAACACATGATGTGCACAACTCAACAATGACAAACAATATATCCAAAAACATTAGGAAAACCATCTCTTCTCACATCAAAAAATTATTCCAAAAACTATTCATCACTATTTAAAATCAACGAAAGGTGTGAAAATCATGAATCAAAGGAATCTTAAATTTAAAGGACATGTTCAAAATAAACCTACCTCAAATTACATGCACATCCACAATGCTACACCAAAACAACTCCATAGTGGTTACATGAAACAAGAACAACCATAAGAACTATAATATAGTAAAACCCCCAATTTATCACCTCCCTAGGATTGAAAACAATCCAAACATTTCCAATAGGGTCAGAGGATAAATGGAAATAGATGAAAATAAAAGGAGGAAGGGGAAGGAGTCATAATGATCCACGTTCAAATTTACCCATGATATTAAGGTAGAATGGTCCTTGTTGTCTAGCTTGGGTTGTCGAATCTTCTGAGACATAAGAAGATACCTAAGACACACAACCCATGAGTTAGATTTTTGGATATGAAGTGGCCAAAATGGTTTTGATTTTGGATGGTTCTAGAGAACACTAATAAACCTAAGTGAATTAAATTAAATGAAAATTGGTTGATCTTAGGATTATTCTTGGGTGGATTGAATAAATTTTACTTCTTTAGACAATTTTGGTTTTATTAATTCTTGATGAATCCATTCTTCAAAAAAACACTACCTTCATCATTTTATGGTTTGGTGCTTACTAAACACAATTACTAATCCCCTAAACACATAGAGAACCAAATCCATGATCTCTATAAGTTATATGTTCATTTAGTAATTTAATTTAGCTTGCTCAAACACAGTGAAGATGAAGAGTAGAAACAACTCAAGAATGGAAGTCTTAAATTAAATATCCAATTAACAAACATTTGTTCATAAAATAACATTCAATCCATACTTTTCATCCTCTTACGATCAAACCATTAAAGGGTTAGCCCTCCATTTATTGTATACTCTCAATGGTTGGTGGAATATGGATTACATGAATTTGAATGAAGAAGTTAAAACTGCGGAAATAATGAGAACTTCTTCGTGTGTGTGAATAAAATTCACACCTACGTGTGAACTAATTCACCACAACATAGAGATATCACTGTGCTTGGTGAAAATATAGTTTTAATAAATGAAATGGAAAATATAGAAGAGAAATATTTTGATTAAGAACATAGATATACAAAAAGAAATAGACATAAAAATCGAAAACATTGCAAAGGAACATTGGCAGCATAACCTTTCAATGAAACAAGAAACCAAAGATAAATATTCAATTCAAAGAAAAATATTAGATGATAATTCCCTTCACCACCATATACTTATATAGTCAGCTTATGAGGCTTATAAACATCCCACTATAATAAATTTCATCCCCATTAATTTAGAGAGTCAATAAGAGGGTGCTAAAATCAAGGGATTTGGACGTTTCAAAGTTGACCCAGAAATTCATCCAGATTCTTCTTTCATTTTTAAGTGTGAATTTGTAATTGAATAAGGCCTAATCCATAGGGATTGTAGGAGCATGATATGATGGTCCATCTTTCTTCTAGTATCTATAAAAATTTCAGTTAATTTGGCACATCTGTTTGGATGTTATGGTGGAAATTATGGCAAACCTTTATGTGCATTCATACCGGGACCACCATTTAAATCTCAACTTCAGATACCTTTATCATCATGAAAACTACATAATTAACTCCAGAAACAATTGAATAAATTTATCCCCATATTTTTACCTTTCTTAGGTAAAAATTTGATCTTCATTGGTATTGGTGTGTGGGCCTCCTTTTGTTTGATGGGCCTAAGGCCCATTATGCTTTCTCCAGAAAAGTTCTGCTTTCATCCCCAATAATCTCCTTCCATTGGGATTAATCCATCAATCCAAAAAGAAAAAATGTTCCAAATAATGTGATAAATCATATACCAAAATATCAAATTCAGAAAATGAATATAATGTTGTCCACAAATAGATGAATGATTGGGCCCAAATTTTCATTTTAAACATGAATTGCATTTAAGATGAGAAATGAAGTTCTATTTATATAATGCACTAAAAACAATGTTTATGGACTTTGAAAAAATGAATATAAAGATATTAACAATGAATATTAACCAATTTTAGTGACTAATCACACCCCCAACTTGGGTTTTTCTAGTCATAAGAAAAATATATTACAAATATGAAATTCAAATCCCCTTTTCCATAAATATTTTAATTCACATTGCTCACCTAAAGAACTCATAACAAATGAAATTATGAAACCCATCAAAATAATTTAAAAAATGATAGGTCCATAATCATATCCCAAGCCCATGCCCATTCCTTTGTACAAATTCATCGCCACATTGCATCCAATTTTAATTAATCATGATAAAGTGTTGTGCATCACAAAAGACATGGGGCCCATTTTATGTTCATGGGGGGGGAATGGAAGCGCTGGGTGGGAATCACATTAATCCTTAAGATGAGTATCCACTTTTTTTAACCACAATAGATATGAAAATACTAACTCGGGGCAAGACAACTATGGAGTCACGATCCCCAAGTGTCGTACTCCCCACATATTGTCAATTACATACTCTAAAATAGAGATATAAAGCCTAACTCTGTGCAAGAAAACTATGGAGTCATGATGCCCAAGTGTCGGACACCACACATTTTGACAAAACATTTCTCTATGCGGTCGTTAGTTTTTTTCATTTTTTTCATTTTTTTCATTTTTCTTGGATACTCAATTTAAACTAAAAGTGGCCCCAGAAACCTATGCTATAATGAAAGGGACCCAAGAACTCAAATTTACACCCAAGATCTAGTAGACGTGCATTGTCGCATTTTTATTAAGAGGTTGAAAATGTAAACATTGAAAAATCACATCGGTCAACCGAACATTCCAAAAACTATGCTCATGAACATAAACATGCATTAAAATAAGAATTAAGGGATACAAAATTATTTGATATCCAATTTCATATTATGCAATGTGTGTTATCATGTTCAAGGTTAATGGAGTTTTTTCATTCCGTGCATGTTCTTTTTAAAAAAAATCTTTTTTTATTTTATCTCTCCTCAACATAGAATAACATTGTCCCCAATGTTTAAAGAAAACATATATGGGGGTATGAGAGAGGTGTTCAAAGAAAAAATTTAAAATGATAATAACTGAATGAATTCACCTGGTGGTTGATGATGAAAGTGCATGCCACAGTCTCCCTTTAATCATGTGTTCAAGTATCAGCGGCTTGGATGGTGGTGAATGTATTTTCCTTACAACACAAGGCGTGTCCTTTTAATTTTTTTAATATATTAATATATATATATATATATTAACCTTCAAAAAAATAAACAAAAATAAATAGATGATACATTGTCTTCTTTTTAAATTTTTGGGTAAGGTATTACTCAGAGATCACGCCACGTGACACAGATGAATATTGCTCTCCCCTTTCATACCCATACTTACTCATAAAAGAACATGTCAACAGTCTATGCTAATTTATTATATGAAAAATGAAAAAAAATAAAAAAAAATAAATATGATTCACAATGATTGGAAACATAAAAACCAAGGGTTTCCTCTCATGCAGCGCTTTTTTAACATCGTTAGCTCGACTTGTACCCCCCAACTTATCCAATACCAACTTTCAACATTTTTAGGACACCATTATTGTCCACTTACACATGACTGAGATTGATTCTTTTTTTAGAATTTTTTTCTTGTGCAATCCTTTGTTCTACAATGAGTGGGAACATCCATTTAATATCAGAAATGGTTGATTAGGTTGAATTTATAGTCATTCCTAAGACATCAATGCCCATTCGTACATTATTGGTTTCTTGAGAAGAATGAACAAAAACTAAAAGGTCTTTCTTATCTTCTATGGTGGTATTTTTGAGTAGGGAAGAATGTAAAATAATTTTGATCTCAGGTTCATTGAAATTTCATAAAGGAAATTGAAAAATTAAATCAAAATTAGTTTCTTCTCCAAAACAATAAGAAAGAATTGGTACATTTTGAAAATATGATTCATCTCCAAAATTGTCCAGTTGAATATCAAGAATGGGTATGGACTCAATGTATATGATCTCTCTTAATGGTTCAATTATTGGAACTTCTAAAAATTTATCAATGGATTCATATTAAGGGAACTCAATAAATGATGTCAAATTTTCTTCTTTTGAGTCCAAAAAATCAATTTCCTTATAATTTAATGACCCTTATACATTTTTTTGATCTTCTTCAGTGATCCAATATCTAAAGGATAGTTCTTTTTTAAATTCATGTGTGGTTTTTGGGATAAAATATTCTTCTATCAGTGATGGGGAAAGGACATACTAAGTGGGAATTGGTTCCTCATAAGTCTCAATGCTTTGTATTTCTAATCTCAGTGATGAAACTTCTGAATTAATTTTAACCATTTTTTCACACAAATGTTCATGGATTTTCTCATAATTTGGATTGATAGATGTTTGGAAAACATGAACTTAATTATGTTCGATCTCTTCAATCATCCTCGAGAGGAATGGAAATTGATCCTTTAAACAATCAGCATCCCATTGATTTTACATCTCATCTAGTGTGGTGTATTCAATCATGGATTAGTCAATGAAATTCCCTAAGTGAGGTGATTCCAAATATTGATTTTTCTAGTTTATTATATCCTTGGTCAATCAATGGGTATTGTGGAATATTATTCATTGGAGTTGATTGAAAATTAGTTTTGGGATTCTTTGGACACACAGAAAAACAAAGGGGAATAGAGAAGAGAAAATAGGGTGAGAATAGAGAATTTGGAGTGAGAAAAGAAGATGAGTGTCTAAGGTAACTTATTTAGTCCCTGGAAACGAAAAAAAAAATTATTCACACTCAAATTTACCAAGATATTAAGGTAGAATCGTACTTGTATTCTACCTTAGGTTGTCAAATCCACTGAGACCTAAGAAGATACCTAAGACACACAACCTATGAGGTAGATTTTTGGTTATGAAGTGGCCAACATGGTTTTGATTTTGAATGGTTTTAAAGAACACTAAGAAACCTAAACGAATTAAATTAAATGATAATGGGTTGTTCTTAGGATTATGCTTCATGTGTATTGAATGAATTTTACTTCTTTAGACAATTTTGGTTTTATAAATTCTCGATGAATCCATTCTTCAAAAATAAAATTGCCTTCATTATTTTCTGTTTTGGTGCTTACTAAACACAATTACAAATCCGCTAAACACTTAGAGAACCAAATTAATGATCTATTAAAGGTATATGGTCATTTAGTACTTTAATTTAGCTTTCTCAAACATAGTGAAGATGAAGAGTAGAAATAATTGAAGAATGGAAGTCTTAAATTAATTACCAATTAACAACAATTCGTTCATAAATTAACATTCAATCCAGCCTTTCCATCCTCCTACAATAAACCCATTAAATGTATATCCCTCCATTTATGGTATACTCTCAATGGTGGGTGGAAGATGGCTTATAATAATGGGATTGATGAAATTAAAACCATGGAAATAAAGAACACTCCTCTGTGTGTGTGAATGAAATTCACACCTATGTGTGAACTAATTCACCACAACATGGATATGCCACTATGCTTTGTGAAAATATAGTTTAAATAAATGAAATGGAAAATAACGAAGTTAAATATATTGATTAATAACATAGAGATATAAAAATAAACTTACATGGAAATTGAAAACATTACAAAGGAGATTTGGAAGCATAACCTTACAATGAAACAAGCAACACAAGATAAATATTTGATTCAAAGGAAAATATTAGATGATAATTTCCTTTACCAACAGATTCTTATATAAGAATATTAGGAGCCTTAGAGACATTCCACCAAAATAAATTCTATCCCCACTAATTTATAGATTCAAAAGGAAGGTGAGAATATCAATGGATTTGGACATTTCAAAGTTGACCTGAAAATTCATCCAGAATCATCCACCGTTGTGAAATGTGAATTTTTAATTGAATAAGGCCGAATATGGAGAGGTTGTAGAAGAAAAATATTCTTTTTCATATGTTCTATAGTATCTGTAAAAATTTGACGAAATTTGGAGCATCTGTTTGGAAGTTATGGTGGAAATGGTGGGAAAACTTTATGTGCATTCATATCGGGGCCACCATTTAAATCTCAAATTCAGATCCCTTTATCATCATGAAAAATTCAGAATTATCTCTAGACACAGTTTAATAAAATTATCCCCATACTTTTTTCTTTATTTTATAAAAAATTGAGATTCATTGGGCTTGGTGTGTGGGCCCCACTTCTGTTTGATGGTCCTTAGGCCCATTATTCTTTCTCCAGAAAAGTTCTTCATTAATCCCCAATAATATCTATCTTCCATTGGGATTCATCCATTGATCCTAAAAGAAAAAATGTTCCAAATTTTTTTTCAATCATATCCCAAAATTTCAATTTCAAAAAATGAATATAATTTTTTCCCCAAACTGATGAATGATTGGGACCAAATTTTCATTCTAAACATGAATTGCATTTATGATGAAAAGCGATGTTCTATTTATGTAATGCAATAAAAACAATGTTTATAGAATTTGGAACAATGAATATAAAGATATTAACAATGAATATTATCCACTTTCAGTGACTAATCACCTAACCATATGATCCAGGTAAAGAATCGTGATAAAACCACCTTGAATACCATTTAAAGGGACTTTAGGATTTAAAACCACCCTAGGATGCGTTTGTATCATATTTTTATAATGGAGGAGGCTAAGGGAAGTGAACACAGTAAAAATTTGTATAAAAGACCAAAATACCCTTTATTTAGTGGGTTTCATGGTTATCTCACATGGTTTAACAAACCGTGTGGAAAATATGAAATTCTAAACTTTCTTGAGCTACATGGACTACACACTTAGGATTCATGGTTAAACTAACCATGTTCCTTAACCATGAAACCTAGATAAATACACCCAAACCTTAATTTTCACAGTAGAAATCTTCTAACACAAGGGGATAAACCATCCATTAAACACGCCCAATAGAGAACTGACACTAGGTGTTCCACAAACTCTCCACCAAGACGTTTATTCCTCATACCATCACAATAACAATGAAAAAGTCCAAATACTACCCAAATCTTCCGTAACTCAAAATTTAAATCAACAAAAACCAAAAAGCCAAACTTAAATATGGAACACCCATAATATGAGAGAAAAAACCAAGAACCATAAGATATTTTTAAACAAAGAATGAAAATGAAAATCAGGGTGTGACAGGTGGTGTCATATAGCCTCAAACAGGCATCCCTCTATTCTAGAGGGTTTGGAATAATAGGGAGAGTCTATTAGGATAATATGGGGATACTATAACCTCAAATAAAAATAGAAACAATAATATAAATATTATTTATTTGTATAATCCATGCTATACAATAAACATAGATAAACTGGGAAATTAAAAATATCTCTATATTATCAAAATTCGATAACAATGGGATAGTCTATAAATATAAAAATATATTTATACTAAACCATAATTTTTATACACATATGTTACATATTTTTATATGAATTATCAATTTAATTAAGAAATACATGCCTGGTGACCGTAAATGTTTAGTTCCTTTTCGAAACATGAATACATAAACAACTGGTTCATAGAAAATCTACATTATTTCCCACTTAGTTATTCATAACATGGAAAATTCTTAGAAAACTAATTCTTAAAAAATTTCTTCATAACATGAGGAAAGAAAACATAATATAAGGAGATATTAGATTCTCATTAACGGTAAATAAGGGAGATAATAATGATCACTTGATCATAACATGTGTCTAAGTGTTTAAAAACATGAGATTAAAATTTGAAATTTATACCCTGTATATCATAGATCATAATATTTAGTCATAGACTAAATATTATTAGTTCATAATACATGAATAAAAAATTAATCAAAGTGCATTATCCATTTGATACTAACATTGACATGAGACATAAGTTTTCTGCACACACATAGGAATAGAATATTATATATATAGTAGTAAATGATAAGTAAAATACAATAATTTTGGATTGGGTTAACTCCCCAAACCATATTAGAAGTCAAGCCTCACTCCCAAGACTATCAAAGTAGATAGAGTACCTTATTGAACTAACCACTCAAGTCTTATTTATCTCATGGGATATTTACCTTTACACAATGCATTTGAGAGAAATATAATTATGGTCCCACCAATCAAATCATGAAAAATAAAAAATATTTGTTACAGAAGATCATTAAACATCTATAATATCATAACCCATAAAAAATAAATTGGATTAATAAATATTTTATTAAAGAATAACACATTGAAAATAAATGAATTTCATAATTATTTTATCAATTCAATATAACATAACTAAAGGAAAAATGAATGATTTTCATAAACATATTTATATTATAATCAAAAAACATACCAATAAGAAATAATTTTATTATTATTGAATCATATCCCCAATAAAGATTTATAAAAACATCAAAGGATGTCATCTTAGATAGAAAATTATTTTAAATGTTCCCTAGAAAAAATTTACTAAGAAAAATATACTTTTCAAATTGAATTAAATTATTTAGAATATAACTAATTTAAACATATTAAAGTAAAAATTTTATTAATAATATCATGGTAATATTTTAAATAATTATCAAATCACTGAGTGTTCATGATTGTGGGAAATTCTACTCATTCTGTATATTTTAAAATAAATATTCTTTTCATATTTTTGGTAAAAAGTAACAAGTACCTTATTTATAAAATGACAAGAAACTTAAATTTAGGAATATTTATAAAAAAATATAACATGTGTGAAAATAATTTAAATACTCGTAGAAGAATATTAAAAACATTATTTATTTTAAAAAAACGTTGATGTGGATGAAAAAAATATTTTCGACCGAAGAGAGAAATAAAGTCGATTTTCTTTAAAACATTATTTCTATATCTTAAGTATTTTAAGAGAGTAAAATGAAAGGAAATGATTTATTCTTAATAAATAGTCATAGTATAATAAAATTCATGAGTTTATTTAATGTTATTTCATAATATTTCATCATTGAATGAATTCTCATAAATAACCTCAAAAAACAATGAGATTGTAACATAAAACCATTACCACTTTAGAAACATTTGAAAAATAAGACGAATTAAATAAGTAAACATAAATGGATATATTAATACCGTAATTTTCATGATAATTATAATAAAATAAATTCAATAAAATTATATAAACCACATAAAAGAAATAAGGGGTTAATATGGCAGAAGTCCCATAAAAGTGATATGGATATCCCTTACCTCGAGTTCCACTTGATTACAAATAATTATAAACTCTTTTATAATAATTATAAATTTATTATATTTTGATAAAATAATAATTTAAATTAATATAATACCATATATTATTAGTTCATATAATTTAAACACCAATATCTAAAAATTTATTTATTAAAATAATTATTTTTGGATGTTTCCTATTTCATTTATCACGAGTATTTCATTTTTGGAGTTATGGTCCTTGTATTTTTATCACGGTTCCATAATAGCTAGAATTTTTATAAATATATAAATATCATATATATTCAATATATATATATATATATATTGAGTCATCTATAAATGTTAAGGGCATAAAAAACGAATTACACAATTTATGGAGATAGTAGGTCATAGGTAAGAAAAAACATTTTTTAACTTTTGGAAAGATGAAAATAAATAATTTTAAATAAAAATTCACCATCAAAAATTAATTATTATATCATATAAATCATTTAATTAATTAAATCTATCTTTATTACCTTCTATTTAAAATTTAAATGAAAAAATCACTTCACTTCGGGGAGGTGGTAGTCCATACGTACGCACGAGCGACATCATTATTTTCCAACAGATCAGAAGGTAAGAAAGTAGTTTTGATAAAATAATTTTAAATGAATAATTATGTATAAATATCATATATATACATTGAATCTACACCAATAACAATCCATAAAATCCATTGAACAAAATTGAATATTACCTCTATGTGGATGTGGTAAGTTGTATGTATATACAAGCGATAATTTTATATATTATTTGACTGGAAGGAGGGTGGATAATGGTGATCATTATAAAAGTTCAGTATATTGTGTATAAAAATTTAATTATTTTTTGATAAATTATATATTTTTTGAGGTGGTAATGAAGAGTTACAAAAGAACGATACCGGTTAAGGATATTACCTCTTATTTGAAAAAGTCTTTTAGATATCATTCTTCAGGATAGTTGGTTGGGTATATTGGGAAGAAAAAACCCAATATTATGTGTCTAAGGAATTTTTGAATGAATTTTTAAGGGTATACTTGAGATATGTGGCTCAATGTGTTATAAGGAAGCGGATGGGTGGGTGTTCTTTTATAATTTAGGTGATGGGATCTTTTGGAATTTATTAAAAGATTAAGATATAATAGATTCATTATCAAACCAAATGCTTCTAAATGGGAATATATTTGAATATAAGGTATTATGTGGTTGTAATACCATCAAAAAATAAAAATGTTACCGGTTTATGTTGTTTTCTAAACCTTATCTTTTTGGTTGAACCCCTTAGTTAACCAATTTTATGTAATGTCCCGGATCCGGGTGCCACTCAACAGGTGCCCCGAACATGGTTGGTCACATGACCTTAAGGGAATTTTCCCAAACGTCAGATGATGTTTACTAGTAGTGAGGGACTAGGTATGATAGTGGGGAAACTATTCCCTCATTTGTTAAAGTGTAATGTAGCGGAACAAAATACAAGCATACAAAAGCAGAAGCAGTAAACAATAACAAGATGAAATGGACTACAATACTGAAATAAATAAATGACCAAAAATCATATATAATTATTTAATATGTACCAATTTCTAGGATGGAAACCAAAACAAGATACACTACAATCTAGAATAATCCATTACAAAGTACAAGTACAACAAAGGGAAACAAAACAGTGCAGTGGGAATTCAGCAGCATCACAAGCCTAAGCTTGGTCCCATGCTCTCCTACTCCTCTGCAACAATCAAGTACATGTATAGGGATCTTTCCCTTATTAACACCTATATTAATATAATTTTTTTGGGCCCAAGACATGACCCAAACAAGGTGTGAGAATTTAATACTATTAGGCATCCACCAAAGGCCCGTGCCCAACTGTCAGTGAAAATGTGAAATAACAGTTTGCAATAATAAGATGCAGTAAACTAGGTAGTACTCAAAAGTAACTATCTCTACTAGTTACATTTCCATTTTAATAAATATTTATTACGTCCAAGCTTGTTCTTTATCTTGGAATGTACAACAAGTGAAATCCCCACAATGAATATTCAAGGTGAACATTGTCCTCATACATGCATATCCCTACACTCACCTAATCACAATCGAAACCCATAGGCGACTGCCCCTTGGCATAAAAAATAGTGCACAGAGGCATATGATATATTGCCCACATGCACGGAAGCTACTGCCCAAAGGCCTAAGAAAAGTTTCCCTCAGGTTAAACAGAACATTACCCACAAGCTAAACACAACACTGCCCTCGGGAAAAGAAATAAATCGGGATAAGCCCAACACACAGCAAGAAATACATATAAGTTCCTCTCAAAGAAACATAAAACATGTTATAGATATGGCATACCCTTAGGTATCCTGGCCAAATGGCTATACAGGGGGAACACACCCATGGGGTGGCCCTAGATCCAAGCAATGATCCCAAATAGCAGTTCACATTTAATCATTAGACAACCAACGCAATTCTTGGTATCTAAATAGACAAAACCTCATCTATAAAACACCCCGAACATGGGAGAGTGTCACAGTGTTACAAAAATTCTACTCGACAATTGTAATAAAACACAAGACCACCTACCTTGATCTCCTCCGATCAATATATGTAAATAGCGCCTCCTGAAACACCCGATAATGGCATAGATATGTGCGGTTCAAACAAGATCGATGATGGAAGAATTGGACTCCCTGTGTGCAGTAATGAGCTTCTCTTAGATTCTACCTTCTCTCCCGAGCTCCAATTGAGCGTTCTACCTCCTCTCCAAATGAGGAGGCTACTGCCTGTTTTATGCGAAATTTCAAGACAACACGACATGTATATGGAAGTACACGACATGTAGTTTGTTTTTACTAACCAACCTGCATGCCCTGTCTTCTCATCTCCCGCTACTTAAGTACATGGCATGTGTACAAAATTACATGGCGTGTACCCATAAATTTGGGGTTTTTCCCCAAATTTCCCTTGTTTTCTCAAAAAAACTTATGGAAAAAAGGAAAAGAAGAAACATGTACATCAAGAATAAGAACTGGTTTCTTACAAAAATCCCCCCTTAAAGAAATTCATCCCCAAATATCCCTTCCAAGGGTGGTGAAGATAAAACTGTGAATAATTCTGGCCACTGGGCATGTATGTCGGTCTCCCGCTCCCAGGTTTCATCCAAAACTCAGCCATGATGCCTAGCACCCATACGAGAGGAATTGACTGACCTAAGAGAACCTTCATTCTCCTTTAAATAATACAAATCGGATGCTACTCAAAGTTTGAATCGACCTAAAGGTCAGCCTCCTTGGTTTGAACAATGTGAGATGGTTTTGATTGATAACAGCGTAGATGAGATATATGGAATACATCGTGCATGGACATGTATATCTGTGGTAACTGCAACCAATAGGAAACCAGTCCAACTCTCTCCAAAATCTCAAATGGCCCCACATACCTCGGTGAAATTTTAACCTATCTCCTGATCTTCTGGTGTCCCAACCTCGGTTAAAAACGTAAGAAAACCTCATCCCCGACCACAAACTCCATGGGTCATCTATGCCGATCAGGATAAGATTTCTGATGACACTGTGCGGTAGCCATCCGCTTTTGTATCAACTGGACCTGCTCTATGGTCTTCTTCTAGAGATGTGGTCCCAGTAAAGCTGCCTCACCTGCCTCCAACCAGCATAGGCATGATCAACATGACCTACTATATAAAGCCTCATAAGGTTCCATATCCATAGTTTCCTGAAAACAGTAATTATAGGAAAACTACACTAGGGGTATGTGCTTCTACCAAGAGCCCACATTGTCTAAGACACATGCACACATCATGTCCTCTAGCACCTTTATCGTATGGTCTAACTGGCCTTCATTCTGAAGGTGGAAAGTTGTTCTCAGGAGCACCAATTTACCAAGTTCCCTTTGAAAACATTTACAGAAAAAAAGATGTAAAATAGGCATCCCAATCTGAAATGATAGAATGAGGGACCTAATTAAGACATACGATCACTCAGATATACAACTTCCTGAGATCGTCAACACTGGAGGTCTCCATGATTGGAAAAAAGTGAGCTACCTTCATAAGTTTGTCCACAACAACCCACACGACAACACTTCCTCGAGTTGACCTTGTCAACCCAGTCAAGAAGTCCATCGCAACATCATCCCATTTCCACTCCAGAATGGGTAACTGTTGTAACATTCTGGTTGGTCTCTGATGCTCCACCTTCACCTGGTGACAGGTGGAACATCTCGTAACAAAACCAGCTACTTCTCTTTCCATACATGGCCACCAATACTGATCTCTCAAGTCATGAAACATTTTGGTAACTCTTGGATGCACTTCCCAAGCTGAAGCATGAAATTACCACATCAACTCCTTGCATATATCCCCTGAAACCCACACTCGTCCATGGAAATGAAGCACCTCATCATCGCCTATCGTCTAAATGGGAGGACGGTCCTCACTTTCCATCGACTCCCGTAGAACTAGGCCTTCTAAATACGATAGATATCTCATCCTCATTCTATCCAGGAGGGTAGAAGTCACGGCTAGGGAAGAAATATAGGCTCTCCCTTGACTATCGTGCACCTCCAAATGCATCTCAAAGAACAAGGCCATAAGTTTCCTCTAACCACTTGCCTCTTGCTCTGCCTCTAACTAATTCCTCCTACTCAGTGCATCAGCAACTGTGTTACCCTTACCAGGAGTATTGGCAAGCTTGAAGTCAAAGGACTGAAGGTATTCAACCCACCTTCGCTATCTCAGATTCAAGTCATACTAAGTAAAGATGTACTGAAGGATTTTGTGGTCTGTAAACACAAAAAAAATGTTCTCCCAAGAGGTAATGTCTCCAACAGCGTAACACATGTACAACTGCAGCCAACTCGAGATCATGCATCAGGTAATTCCTCTCACATGGCCTCAACTACCAAGACTCGTATGCAACTACTCGATCGCCCTGCATCATCACTTCTCTTAGCCCAATACCTGATGTGTCATATTAAACTGTATATCTTTTACCTTTCTTTGGAAGTATCAGGACTGGTGTTGATGTCAAACTTCCCTTCAACTCCTAAAAGGATGTCTCGCAAGCTTCTGACCAATTGAAATTCACACTCTTCTTAGTCAAACCCATCAATGATGCTGCTAAGTGGGTGAATTCATGCATAAAGAACCTGTAGTAACCATCCAACCCCAAGAAACATCATATTTAAAACGTGTTCTTAGGATTCTCCTAGGAAACTACTCTTTTCACTTTCTTTAGATCCACTGCAACTCCTACCTCTGAGAAAATATGACCAAGGAAGTGTATTTGGTCCATCCAAAAGGAGAGCTTTGAGAGCTTAGCATATAACTGAATCTCTCTCAGTGTACTCAAAACGATCTCAATATGGGTAGCATGGTCATGTCGAGTGTAAGAGTACACTAAGATATAATCCAAGAAGACTACCAAAAAAGAATCTAGATATGGGTGGAACATACGATTCATTAAATCCATAAAAACTTCTGGTGCATTCGTGAGTCCGAACTGCATGACCAAGTACTCGTATAGACCATATCTACTCCAAAAAGTTGTAAGCGGTATATCTGATGGTCTAACCTGAAACTGATGATATCTGAATCCTAATTAAATCTTCATGAACACTCTTGATCCTCGAATTTGATCAAAAATATCATCAATCCTCAGCAAGGGATATCAGTTCTTGACCGTCAACTGGTTTAGCTTCTGATAATACATGCAGAGTTGGAGGGTACCTTCCGCATTCTAAGAAAATAGGATAGGCAAACCCCAAGGGGATGTATTGGGTCAGATGAAATGATTTTTCTTCAACTCATCTAACTGCATATTGAGCTCATACAATTCTGGCGTAGCCGTCCTATAAGGAGGAATGTGCACTGGTGCTTCTCCTGGAAAAAGCTCAATAGAGAAGTCCACCTCTTGCTCCGGAGGAAGACTTGAAAAGTCATTCATGAAGATAGCCCTAAAATGATTAAATACTTGAGGGAAATTCATCTGAAATGTTCCCTTGTCATCTAGATATAAACTCGCAATCTGGGCTGTCAGACCACCTCACCCAGGATGCTCGGGTCCAGATCGGTTCGCCTGGACATCCCATTTACCCATGTATAGAAACTCTCCACCCTCTGGTGACGTGAAACTCATCCTACGACGATAGTATTCTACAAAGGATCAGAAGGGTACCAACCATTCCATATTGATAATGACATCATATCTCATCATCTTTAAGACATAGATGCCCCATAGAAAGTGACACCCACTAACCTCTAGGGGGCACTCCATGCACTGAGGCACACCAGCCGTTCTGATCCACAACGGAGTGTCTAGCGTCATAACATCGGAAGAATAAGAAACACATAGCCCAAGTATCTCTAAAACAGGCACATATATAAAGCTATGCATAGAACCAGTATCAAAAAGTACGGAAGAAAAAACAGAAGAAACTAGAATAGTACCTCTGATAGTGGAAGGTCTGGGATCCTACTCCTTTTGGGTCTGTTGCACTGCATATGCCTGCCCAGTGTCGCTGCCCTACGACATAGCCTGGCTACCCTGAGCTGACCCTTCCTACTGTCTCTGACATTATGGTCTCTGGATACTGTGTCCATGACCACAACCTCTTCATAAATGTTCTAACGTATTCCAATTTTCTGACTGGAATGAAGTTGCTGGCCCTACTCTCGCATGCGGAGTCTTCAGAGATCCCCTCTCACTAGCCACTGGTGGAAACACCCTGCAAAAGCACTGCATATGACCCATCATGTCACAAGATCGACACTCTACTTGGTCACATGGACACTGCAGTATTTTATGCCACTCATTACCACAATTGTAGCACATGACCAAGCCACCAGAAGAACTCTTCCAGGTAATACTGCCACTATAAGAGAAATACATCTACCTCTTCCTTTTACTGGTAGAAATAGTACCATAAACTACTGTTTTACCACCCTGTCCTACACCACTAACTTCCTACAGGTTCTACTCAGTAATCAGTTCCTGGTTCACAATAGTGTACACTGTAGGAAACCTGAAAACATTCACTAGCTCTCGGATGTCATATCGAAGACCATCCTCAAAGCGTTGATCCCTGAACATCTCGTCACCCACCAGAATAGGTAAAAACATTGTAGCTCAGTCAAGAGAGCATAATATTTTATCACTAACATGGAGTCCTGGTAAAAATTCATGATATCTCAAGCTCTATATGCCCTCAGCGTCTCTGGAAAGAAAAATTCATAGAAGACTGCCTCAAAATCTTCCTCTGTCATGTCTCGGTGATGCTCGGTCTAGGTGGTAACATACCTCCATATCTTGACAGAATCACACAAAATGAATGTAGTGAGTTGACCCTCCACCCTGGAGGCATCTCTAGATGCTCAAAGATAGTCTTCATAGAACCTATCCAAGACTTCACAGCCTATAGTCCGCCATCCCCTGAAAACATAGGCAGATGTTTCTACTGGAATGTACGTGTCAGCTCTTCCATAGATGTGGTAGCCGGCGGTGCTCTCTGGAAGGTCTGCATAAACTGCATAAAGCCTTCATGGAACTAAGCCACAGTGTATGTGTTTGGTATAACAGCTGGCGCTGCATCTGGCATTGCTAGAGGGTCCATTGGTATCCCATAACCCACTATCTATGGGTTATAATCATTGTCGGTCTCTTGTAGAAAAACCCTTGGTCATCTCAGTGGCATGAATCTACAAGGTCAAACACAAATTTTAGCTTAATTTACTATCGAGGTTCTTTTTTCCATTTAAAAGTTCCCACACAAAAAGGGAAAGAAAACACCAGAACTAGCAAAAAAGAGACTACATGGCGTGTATAAAGCACACATGGCGTGTACCCTTAAGCCCTTACATGGTCATTTTCTGATGCCAATCTGAGCGTGTCTCAACCCTAAATACACGGCATTTGACACCCACACATGGCATGTACACCACTTTTTTGCACCCGGCCACACGAAAAAATCCACACGATCTCTCCCTCTTCAAAACTACACAACGTGTCCCACTTGTACCCAGCGCATACTAGTCAGACTTCACCGGCCCGTGTTTGTTAGTGACATGGCCTGTATACCTAGGTTACAATACACGACGTGTTCTAGATGGGCACGGTGTGTACTATGAATCCCCAAATGACACGAGTTTATAGAAACACGACCGGATACTCGGCTGACACTATTTGACGTGTTCAGAAGTGACACAATGTTTTTAAGAGAAGATTTCCTCCATCCGTGTTTTTATTCACACGCTGGACACAGGGTCAACAGGACACGGCATGTTCAACTGGTACATGGCATGTTCCCCCTAGTTTTTTCCCATCCTGTATTTCTTCCTACATAGACTATGACAGGGTAATCAACTACATGGTGTGTAATTACTATACACGATGTTTACTTATGTTCTTTTCCATTTCTTCCCAAACAGAAGAGTACATGGTGTGTGTTCATAGAACCACATTCTGTGTTGTCTGGGTTTCTGGACAGTACAACTTAGAAACTACTCTGGAGCACCTTTTTTTAATTTCAAGCGTTAGAATGCCACATTCTGATCCGTGGGGACACATACTCCCTACGAATCAAAGTTTAACACCCGACCTTTCCCTTATAGTAAAAAACAGAACAAAAGTCTGGATCATGATCCGCTAAATTCTGGTCCAACAGAGCCTATACTTCTCAGGAACCAAACTTTAGCATCCATAAATCCAACCGTAACATGTACCAATACCCTATCAATAGTAGAAATATCTAACAAGGTACCTATCACAACAACATGAATTTTCGAGCACAACATCTATCAAAAAACATGCAATTTTTAATGCTCATACATGGTATGAAAACAATGCATAGGATGTGATTCTAACATGTTCCTAAATGATACATGAAATGGAATACCCTCACCACATCGGGTTGCAACTAAAATACAACCTAATTATAAAAACATAAACGGCACAAAACAAATGTGTCACCCAATGTTGAAATAAAATCAATTGTAATAATCAAAAATAGAAAATCACAATTGAAATCAAGGCAATCATACCTTTACCTGTACAAAGGGTAGCTACTCTCAGGCATAGTTATTACTGAATCCCTTAACAGTCTATCTCTTTCTGTCATTGCCAAATAATAAAATAACTCAGAGAAAAGAAACCCTCTAATACCACTTTGTAACATCCTGGATCCAGGTGCCACTCAATGGGTACCCCAAACCCGGTTAGTCACATGACCTCAAGCAAATTTCCCCAAATTCCAGAGGCTGCCGACTAGCAGCAAAGGCCTATGTCTGATAGTGGGGAAACAATGCCCTCATTTGTAAAAGTGTAATGGAGCGGAACAAAATACAAGCACAAAAAAGCAGAAGCAGTAAACAATACCAATCTGAAATAGTAAAGAATACTGAAATAAAAAAATTACTAACAGTTATATATAACGATGCAATATATCCCTATGTTTAGGAAAGAAAAAATAAAAGGATACAATACAATCTAAAATAATCCATTACAAAGTACAAGTACAAAAAAGGGAAACAAAATAGTGCAGAAGGAACTCAGCAGCATTGCAAGCCTATGCTCGGTCCCATGCTCTCCAAGTCCTCTGGAACAATCAAGTACCTATATAGGGAATCCTTACCTTATCAACACATGCAGTAATATAATCTATTTGGGCCCAAGAAATGACCCAAATAGGTTGTGAGGAATAAATCCCAATAGGCAACCACAAAAGTCCCATGCCCAACTATCAGTGAAAATGCACAACAGCAGTTTGCAATAATAAGATGCAGTAAACTAGGCAGTACTCAAAAGTAACAATCTCTACCAGTTCCATTTCCATTTTAATAATTATTTATTACTTCCAAGCCTATGCTTTAGCTTGGAAAGTACAACAAGTGAAATCACCACAATAAATATTCAAGGTGAACATTGCCTCAGAGATGCATATCCTTACCCTCAGGTAATCTTAATCGAAAACCACAGATGAGTGCCCCCAGGCATAAAGAATAGTGCCCACAGGCATACGAGATATTTCTTATAGGCATGAAAGCTACAGCGCACAGGCATAAGAAATGTTACCCTCAGGCTAAATGGAACACTGCCCACAGGCTAAACACAACACTGCCCTCAGGCTAAGAGAAAACCGGGATGAGCCCAATGCATAGTAAGAAATACATATAAGTTCCTCTCAAGGAAACTTAATACATGTTATAGATATGGCATACCCTTGGGTATCCTGTAAAAATGGATAAACAGGGGGAACGCACCAATGGGGTGGCCATGGATCCAAGAAATGATCCCAAGAAATAGTTCGTATTTAATATTTAGACTACCTAAGAAATTCTAGGTATCTAAATAGACAAAGCCTCAGCTATAGAACACCCCGAACATGGGAGAGTGGCACAAAAATACACAAATTCTACTCGACAGTTGTAATAAAACACAAGACCACCTACCTTGATCTCATATGATCAATATAAATGAACGACACCTCCTGAAACACCCGAGAATGGCGTAGATCAGCCTGGTTCAAAGATGATTGACGGTGGAAGAATCTGATTCACAATGTGCGGTCAGGAGCTCCTCCAAGCTTTGACCATCTCTCCTGAGCTCCAAATGAGCGTTCTTCCTACTCTCCGAATGAGGAGGCTACTACCTGTATTAAGGGAAATTTCATGACTACACAGAGTGTACTATGAAATTACATGGCGTGTACTTTCCCTTTTAACTGTTCATATGGCGGCAACTTTTCACCACCACCCTATTCATCTGCCGACTGATTACACGGCGTGTAATACTAAGTTCACGACTTGTAGATAGTTATTACAACCTGAATCACCGACAAGTCTACATGCCCTATGTTTCGTACCACATGACTAAAGTACACGGTGTGTATATGTAAGTACACGGCGTGTAGTTTGTTTTTACAGACAAACCTACGCGCCCTGCCTTCTCATCTCCCACAGCCAAAGTACATGGCATGTGTACAAAAGTACATGACGTGTACCCATAAATTTGGGGGGTTTTCCCACATTTCCCTTGTTTTCTCAAAAACAGTTAAGGAAAAAGGAAAAGAAGAAACTCATACCTCAAGAATAAGAACCGGGTTCTTACATTTTAACCTTAACCATAGTAACAACCTTTTCACTTTTAAAGGGTTATAATTTTTTATATACGGTAACTATTAACTCATAAATGAAAAAAAGATGAAATATTAGACCGTATATTATCCAAAATTTCCTCTTGAAATATTTATTATTATTTTTACATAATTTAATAAAATAAAATTTTTATAAAATATTATTAATCCCATTTTGACACTATTCATGTATTTTGACTTTAATGACTTCAGTTAAAATATGAAATTCAAATATAGCTCTATTAAAAATCACTAAATAGAAATTATTATCTAAAAATTTTGTGCGACATAATAATTTGACAAATTACACTACTTTTAATATTTTTATAATCATTTATTTTATTTTTTCTATTTATTGAATAAAAACTATATTGTAATTGTGTAAGAATTTAAGGTCATTATTTAATATCAAAATATTTGAATAAATTATAATGATTAAAAGTATTATTTATCATTATAATACCAATTTTTAATAAAAAAATTAATCTTTTTTCCTTAAGAAATTTTTTAAGAGATATTAATGTCATGATAATTACATTTTAAACATTATCTTTTACTAAAACATTATAAATTTCTTTATCTAGGGATACTAACAAAAATATTCTATATATTGGATAATTAGATTGTATTTGAATAAATAAACTCATTAAATATGATAAAGTGATGTTTTGAGTAGATTTTGAGACCTTATTATATTAGTTTTAACCCTAATTAACCCACTTTATCATTAACATAATAATGAAAATTTATTATGGTCACTTTTCATTTTGACTAAAAGTAAAATTGATGAGTTTTCCAAATTTGTAAATCCTAATTTAAAATGTAGAATAATTTTTTTTTCATGATCAAATTAATATAATTTTTAGTCATTAATTTACTAAAAAAACATAAAACTCAATGATAAAAGTTTCATTAAGAAAATTGCCTTTTTTATAATTTTTTTTATTTAAAATTAATAAAAATAATTCAAAATGATATAATTATATTTTTTAAAAATCAAATGGAACTAATTATTTTTTAAAAAATAATTAAAAATATAATTTTATATAATAAATACTTTAAGGTAAAATTCATTTTTCAATAAAAATAGTATTTTCACTCTTTATTAAAATGTAAACTTATCAAAAAAATCATGAAATTTCATTAAAAGATAATTTTGATATGATGATTTAAAAAATTATACTATTTTTATAAGATAAAATTTCCAAAATTTATATAAAATAAGTATAATATTTTCTCACAAAAAATAATAAGAACCATTTTTTAATAAAAACGTATTTTTTAAGAATATACTAACTTTATTAAAAACTATATGATTATTCCTTGAAAATTGATAAATAAATTTGTTTTTATTAATAAATTTATATATTTATTCCTATAATTTAGTTTATCCTATCCATACCAAATAATTCAATAGCTAGTTTATAATGGTCACATTTTAATAATAGTATTTAGTGTTTTGTTCAATCTTGGTGTTATGCATCACATACGCTATCAGACATATTTTTCTTATTTAAAAATATTAGGGTTTTAAATTCTCCCCACATTAATAAATTGTGTCATTAAATTTTGAAGATGACCATGATAATAAATTTCTTTCCATTTTAAAATACCTTTGTTTAAATCCCATTTCATAGTAAAGGTAATCAAAACCTCAACATGAAAATAGGGAAAGGAAAAAATTAAGTTCATATGGAATAACACATATCTAGGTCACCAAATTGGAAAATATTTACGAGAAGTAAAATATAGACATAGAAGAAAAATTTATAGTCCATATAATAATGGAGAGTGATGAGGAACATTTTTCGTAAAAATTGAATGATCATGAGAAAGTAAACAACTGTTAAACCATAAATAAATGAGTTGTTAACCAGACTATAAATTAAAATAAAATTAAGTTAATTAGATAACATATTTATTTCTAGTTCATTTTCCTAGATTCCATGAATTACTCTAACAAATAGAGAAAGAACATAATGAATTATACATACTTGATAAGAAAAAAATTTATCCTTTAAATAAATTCTACAAAAATCTAATATCATAAACCAAACGATGAGTATTAAAGACGCTTTTTATGACCAAAGCACTAAAATAATTTTCTTAAGAGTCACATAATTCCACAAAAGGATAACAATATATTACACATATCTTTAGACGTTAACCAAAATCATAATAGTTAGAATATGGTAAGATAATTCCTAAAATTAATAAATCTTAATATAATGATATAAAAAATTAACCACCAAATATCTAATAATATCACCAAAATTTCAGCTTAGATCATTCGATAAATAACTAACCTTAAAAATATTTTATATTAATATTGAATCCCAAATATTAGAATGATTTGATCAAATATTCTTCCAAGGTAAATTCAATATATATTTCTAAATAATATTAGTAACTCTTAATGTCCTTACCTAAATTTATTTGTACATATTATATAATATCTAAAGTAGGATAAAAATTTCCATAAATTACATGAATCACAAAAAAATGACATTAAAATATTCCATGCCTCCAAAATATGATTTAACATGATTCCTAAAATAAAATCACATAATATCACATAATGTTCCTCAAAATTATAATGATTTTACTATGAAATATCATTAATAACTTAATCACTAAATCTATTTTCAATCCCACGGTTATATATATGATAAAATATTTGTTTACAAATTTTAATAACCCAGAATTACCCAAAGTCAAGAGAATATAAACCATAAAGGTTCTCAATAACAATAAAATTATGTCCACAAAATGTAACCAAATTTATCCTCAAATAACCATCAAGAATTAAAAAGTTTATTTTAATGGTTACATATACCTCATACATCTATTAAGACTCGATTAATTTCTCCCAAAAAATTATCACCTTTCTACTGCTCCACTTTTCAAATGTATTGTTTTCATCTAACATATGTTATAAATTTTAAATAAAAATACTACATTAAAATAATCCTTAGGTGTTTCATTATTATACTAATATTTAGAATATATCAAAATATCATTCACAATATACAACTATATCATAATTCCAAAAACTATATATATAAATTCATCCTTCATTTAACTTACTTCTAAAAATTTTAATCGTGCATAATTTTCTTGTTGCTTAATAATTCATTCCTACAATATAAAATATGAATTATGTCATTATATTCAACAACATCAACCAAATCAGGTTTCATACTGTGAATAAAATAATTTAATTCTAACCTTAAATATAGATATCAGTTTATTCTTTTATGATATTGATATCCACTTTATCTATCATCATGAAGTCCATTTATCCATATAAGAATAAGTCACATCTTTGGTGTTACATCCCTTTTAGAATAATATGAATGTGTTGAGAGTTTAATGTCTAATAAAATAGATTCCATGATCTATAGTAAATTTTTATAAGTCAAAATGAGTTGGATAGATCAAATAGTTTTTTGTAGGTTTTTTGGATTTTAACAAATTATTCAAAATCAATTGAAAAATTGTTTGACATGATAATGTTGATTAAATCATATGAAAAAGAAAATAAGGTTGTGTAAGATCCTTTTACTTTCATCTTGATAATCAATATTTAATCTACATAAAATAACATCATTAAAAAATGAAATGATATTTTAAATGTTAAAATGAAAATAATCCTTATAAAGTCAATACCTATAGGTACTCTATAATACTCTAACCTTAAATTACTAAAAATAACTCAATGAAATTAAAAATTAATGAATGTTTTAACCTCAATGGTTATCTCATACCTTTTCTCTTACATCCCCATAAATGAAACAATATTCTTCTGAAATAATTCATCATGTTAAAAATAAGGGTTATATATACCTCAACCCAATAATATGTCTCAAAAAACATCATTCATTACCTTAAAAGACATTCACAAAAAACATTTTAAGGGGTTTATATACATATTAACTTATGATCAACCTCAAACTTGTAAACCCATGATGATATCCACAACACTTAATTTATTCTTTAAGTGAGGACATATATTTTCTCACAATCCTTATATGTTTTAATATTATTATAACTAACATATCTTTGGTAAAATTACTTTTATAACACAATTCATTAATCCCAAAAGATAAATACATCAACCATTTAATATGATCTTTATCAGTCAAATAGTTTTACTTTTAACGTGGTCATTTACTAGGATAGTGACAAGCTTCCCTAATTTAATGAAAATTAACTATTGTCTAACCATTATGATGAAATTTAATTCTCTCAATTGAACTCATCACATTTATTTGAAATTCATTAATCTATTCTCATGTTTGTCACACATAAAACATTTTTTGTACCTCTTAGATATTATATTTTCTGTAACATTCCACATTTTCTATATTAAGTAAATTGATCCATCATTCCTCTATGGTCTCCACCACCATAACTCTTAGGGGACTCCATTATTATATTCCTTGGTGAGTTTTAGAGTTGGTTACTGTATAAGTTGATAATCAAATATCATGATAAATTATTATGAATAATCACAATATATATCAATTAAATAATTATTCTATTTGGTTTCATAGAATCACCAAATTTTTCATCACATTTAGTGTTAACATCATCCATCCTGGTTTAAACCATTGACTAAAACCAAAATCATGGTGTCCAAAACAATATTCATAATTATGAAAAGTAATCTAAAGGTTGTATAAATCATTGAACGTTATTTTCAATATATTATACCTTAGGTTTAACATAGGTCATCCATGATTATCATATATTAAAATCCTTCATGATGGTTCATAGAAAAAATGTGAATTAACCAAAGAATATCCCATGGGTGTGACCAACTAGGTGTTTTGTCTGTGCACTGGAATGATGGAAGAGATATAATCAACCAACTTTTTTCAGGGTTGTATCATCTAGATACAACTGTTCCAAGACAATGTAAACTTAATGTATCATTACAAGTATGTATTGTAAAGAAACCCCCATAATCTATTTAAAAAAAGAGAAGAATTTATCCTATACATAGGCTTATATCCAAGTTTTTAACAAAGTTTTGTAGTCTTAATCTCCTAAAGTTTAAAAAACAAATCCTTTAATTCCAAATATAGTTATATACATCACTGATAATCATATATCACATATTTTTAGAGAATATACAATGTAATTTATATGTACATGAATAAGGATCATAAAGGTTTAGTGCCTTTATAAACTCGTTTACATAAACAACTAGTTCCTAATTTATTTATATTATATTGCACATAGTTCTTCATAACTAGAACCCTTTTTAGACACATAATACATAAAAAATTTCTTCATAAAACAGATAAAGTAAACAAAGTATAGGTGATCTCAGATGCTGATTGAGGGTAAAAAATAATGATATCAATGATCACTTGAGCATAACAGGAGGATAAGTGTATCAGAACTTGAGTATTACATTTTAAAATCATAGAATAAATATCATAGATTATAATGGAAAGTCATGGAATAAATATTAGTAGTTCATAAGACATGAATCAAAAATGAATCAATGTACATGATCCATGATATCATAACATTGACATAAAATATAAGTTTGGGGAATACATATAAGAAAAGAAAATCATTTCAATAGTTTTCAAGTCTCACTACCAAGAAAATCATGGTGGCTTTGTTTCACTTCCCAAACTATTATAGTATTCATGGTTCACTACCAAGACTATCATATTTTACAGATTACAATAATGAAATTGGTTCACTCCCCAATCTAGCCTGATTTATGTCATGAGATATCTACCATTACCAATTGGATTGGAGAGGTATTTAATTTTGTGCCCACACATCACATTATGAAAACCATACATATGTGTGTCACAATATCCAAAAAAAAATATTCATATCATAACCTATAAAAATGAATTGGGTTTAATAATCATTTTATCTTGTTATAAAGAGTGGAAAAGAAATGAATTTCATAACAATTTTTTCAATTAATCATAGCATATCCCATAGAAAAAACGGGGTTTGACAAAATCTTTTCATCATAATAAAAAACTTCTTAACAAAGAATAAGGATGGTATCATTGAATCATATACCTAGTAAAGAATTAAAAAAACATCAATTTATGTCATCTAATATAGAAACTTATTTTAAAAAGATCACTTCAAACAATTTTTTAGGAAAATAAATTTTTCACTTTGAAATAACACATTTGAAATATAAAACATTCCTAATATTAAAGATAAAAATTATCTATTAAAAGAACCATGAAAAACATTAAATGAATCTTAAATCACATAGAGATCTTGATGATTGAAAATTATTTTCATGTAATATACTTTTAAATATAGATTATTTTCATATTTCATGTAGAAAGGTAAAAGTACCTCAATTGAGAAATGATAAAAACATTCATTTTAGGTTTTTTTGTAAAAAAACATGGGTAAAAATTAGATTAAAAAATTTAGATTAATATTGATAAAAATATTGAATACATATTTTATAAAACTTGTATGTGGAAGAAAACATATTTTTAATTGAAGAGGTAAATAAAGTCAATTTTCCATAAAAAACACTCGGTATGTTGAGTATTTAAATAGAGTAAAATAAACTGGAAAAAATTATTTTAATTAAATAATTAGAGTATAATAAAATTAATGAGTTTATTGATATATATATATATATCATAATATTTCATCATTTGAAACATAATCATAAACAATCTTAATAAACATTGAGATTGCAACATTAAACCCTTACTACTTGGGTTACATTTGAATTATAAGACCCATGGAAGAAATAACCTTATATGGATATGTGTATCAACTTATTTTCATGATAATAATTATAAAATAAATTCATTTGTAGTATATACACCACATAAAATATAAAAGTGTTAAATATGGACTATGACCCACAAAAATAAAATTGAGATGAAAATCCATTACATCGAGTTACACTTTCTTCATAAGAACTATAACTTGTTTTATAATAAATTTAACTTCATTATATTTCTATACCATACTAATTTATATAATTAAAATATAATATATTATCACTTTATAACATTCAAACCAAATTTTTTTAATAATTATTTAATAGAATCATTGTTTTTAGGTGTTAACTGTTTCATTTATCATGAGTATTTTAAGTTCGCAATTTGATCCTTATACTTCAATCACGGTTCCATCATCTCAATAATATTAATAATTATGTTATTATAATATTTATTTATTGTATATATATATATATATTTAAATTAATATGTAATATTAAGTTATTGAAAGAATTAAATTATACCATTTATGCATATGGTAGGTCGTATGTAAGCATGAATGATGTTTTCACTTTTTGATAAATGAAATGAAAGAATTTTAAATAAATTCCCCCATTAAAAAATATATATTATATAATATAAATAATTTGTATTGATTAAATATATCAATATTATCATCCATGTAAAATGGAAATGAAAAAAATTACAACGGTTCGTGGATGTGGTAGTCCACACCAATATAAGAGAGGCATTATTGTTTTCCAATGGATTGGAATTTAATAATATAAAAGTGATATTAAAAATTAAAAATTATAATTTTGTTATAAATATAATATATATACATTAAACCCATTAGAATACCCATCCATAAAATATAGCTGTGAAAATTGAATAGTATCGCTACGTAGGGACAGTAAGTGATACATATGCATGAGAGATACATCCACCTCCCATTTTATCGTTAATTTGGTGGATTATGGTGATAATAATAAAATCTCAGTATATTCAGTATACTTAAGTTATTATTTTATTATAAAAAATATAGATTTATATGTGTTAAAGAAGAATTAAAAATAAAGTGATTAGTTAAGGAGATTACCTCTCCTTTTAAAGAAGTACTCTAGTTCTCATTCCTAAGGATCCTAGGGTAGGAATTTTGGGAAGACCAAATCCTTTCTAATGTGTATAAGGAATTTTATAATGGATTTAGGATGGGTATAGTTCCTACTGATTTCTCAACATATTATAGGGAAGATGAAAGAGAGGTGTACATTTATAATTGATGTGAGGGTTATTTTATTAATTTGATAAAATATTAAATTTTAATAAAGATACTATAAGGATAAATCATTCAAAATAGAAATATATTTGAATATAAGGTAGTATGTGGTTGTTATAACATAAAATAATATAGTTTTTTCCTATTTAAGTGGTGTTTTAAACATTTTCTTTCGGTTTAACCACACGGTTAACCCATTTTAACCTTAACTAGAGAAACAAATGTTTCACTCTTAAATAGTTATAATTTTACATTTAAGCTATCAATTGAATCATAAATGGAAAATGATTAAATTTTAAAACCATGTATTTTTCTAATTGTTATATTTAAAGTTTCTTTTTACAATTTTTAAATAATTTACTAAAATATGATTTTCTGAAAATATCAATAATTCCATTTTAGACACTATTCAATTATTTTTACTTTAATGAAACCAAAGTAATGATGATATTATACGATAATATTTTTTTAAAAAATATTAACTAATATTCAAAAAAAATTATGGTACAGACTTATTAATCTAAATTACATTACTTTTGATATTTTTAATATCATTTAATATAATTTTATATTCATTGAATAAATATTTATTAGAAATGTGTAAGAATTTAAGTTAATTATTTCATTCATAAAAATAAGAAATAAATTAACATGATAAAATAAAATTTTTTATCTTTAAAATACCTATTTATAAGTGAAATTTTATTATTTTTTTCTTACGTAATAATTTTAGAGCTATTAATGTCAACTGAATAACATTTTTGACTTTATCATTCACATAAATAATATAAATGTCACCATAAAGAGAAAGTGGCTCCAAAATTTCATATATTTGATAATTCTATGGGATTGGTAGAAATAAACTCATAAAATTTGGTAAATGTATGTTATGGGATGATTTTGAGACCTTTTAATATTAGTTTTAACCACAATTAACCCATTTTACATTTACTATGATAATAAAATATTTTTAATGTTTACTATTCATTATGACTAAAATAAAATAAAACTGTTTTCAAATTTGTACCACTTAATAAGAAATATGGAATGTAGTTTTTAATATTAAATTCCTAGAAGTGAATGATATTAATTTATCATAAAAATCCAAAATAGAATAAAAAATATGTTATTTCTAAAAAATTATCTTTTAAATATAAAAATGATTTAATATCAAATTAATTAAAAATACAGTAATTAATTTTTTTAATGAAAACTAAAAATTTATAGTTTATAACTAATTCAAAATTAAATTTTAATTTATAAATATATAAAAAATAAAATTCATTATTCATTTAAAATAATACTTTTCACGATTTATTGAAAAATCATACATTTCAAAAAAATAATGAAATTTCACATTAAGTTTATTTTGATACGACTATTTAAAAAATTATAAACTATTTGTAAATTTTTTTATAAATGTTAAAAACAATTAATTATAACATTTTCTTGAAAATAAATAATTCATTTTTGAGGAAAACAAATTTTTGAAGCATAAAATGAATTTTCTTAAAATTGTGTGATTATTACTAACAAATTGATCAATGCATTTTTATTGACAATAAATTTATGTTTAATTTTCATAATGTGGTTACTCCCATTAATACCCTCAAATTAAAAAACTGGGTTATAATGGTCACATTTAAATAATAATATTTCTTGTTTTTTTTAGGTTTAGTTTTGCATGTCATATGTGCTATTAAACATAATATCATACTTTAAAATCCATGGGATGTTACAGTCTCCCGCTTTAATAAATTTTATTCTCACAATATGAATTTGAACTCAATAATCAAATGTTTTACACTTGAAAACAAATTTTTTGGACTACCATATCATAAAAAGATTTAATAAAACTTTTTATTGAAAGTGGGAAATTAAAATATGAAGGTCGTATCAAATAACACATAAAGGTGTCTCCCAATTGGAAAATTTTAGTGGGAAGTGAAAATATGGACATGGAAGAAAAATTCAATGTTTATATAGTGTTGAAGAGAAATAAAAAATATTGATCCCAAGAAATATAATGATTATAAAAAATTTAATGAAAAAAAACAAAAATAGATTATGTTTAAATAGTTACATTTATTCATTAGAAATGAAGGTAATATGATAATTTTTTTAATATTTTTTTCCTTGAGGTGAGGAATTATTTTAACTTTTAGAGGAATAACATAAGGAAATATAGTTACTTGATACATATAATTTAATCATTTAATCAATTTCTAACAAAATATAATCTCCTGATTAAAATGATAAATATTAAAGAATATTCTTCATACCTAAAGAAATAAAATCATCTTTTAACAGATCACATAATTACATGAAATGACCAAAATCCAGTCCACTTGTATTTAGACATTAACCAAAACTATAATGATAATCATAAGTTAACATAATTACAAAAATGAATAAACATTCATATGATGAAATAAAAAATTAATCACCAAACCATCAACAATAACACCCAAACATCAACATAGATCAATTGATAAATCAATATCCATAAAAATATTCCATGCATATATTGACACAAAAAATATTAAAATTAAAGGATAAATATTTTTCTAAAATAAATTAAAAATTTATTTCCAAATTACATCAACAACTATTAATGAATCATACCAAAATTATGTATTCCTTAATAATGTAACAACCAATGTATTAAAATCATTTTCACAAATGATATTAATCACCATAAATCCATATTAAAATCATATATACCACTAAATATGATTCAACTTGGATTCCAAAAATAAAATCCCATAGTATCATATAATGTTTCCCAAAATTATAGTTTTCTTATTCAGAAATAAAATTAATTATTTAATCTTGAAATCAATTTTCAATCACATGGTTGTCTATATGATAAAATATACATTCCCAAATTGTAATTACTAATTATTACTGCACCTTCAAAGATCATGTAAACCCTAAAGGTTCTCAATACCTTTAAACTTATGTCCAAAAAATATAAAGGTAATATTCCTCAAATATAATTTAATTAAACAAAAGTTAATATTAAAGGTCACAAATACCTAAAAATTTTATTTGTACGCAATAAATTTTGTCCAAAAATTGTCACCTTCTTGGCATTTCACTTTTAAAACGTTTCAATTCCATTTAACATATATTCGAAATCTTGAATACAAATCCAAATATAAAATATTCAATAGGTGTTTCATAATTATCATAATATTTATAATATATCATATTATCATTGATAAAATACCATTACATAATAATTCTAAAAAATCAATAAATAAACACATCCTTTATTCAACAACTTTATAAAATCATTTACCATTATTTGTTATTTTATTATTTATTAAATCATTACTACAATCAAATATATAATTTATTTCCTTATGATTCATAAAAATAAACCCCATAATTATTTATAATTAAAACATAAGAAAATAATTCATTCATTAAATATAGACATTAGGTCTTTCATTTATGCTATTGATATACACTTTATATTTTAGCAAGAAGTCCATTTCCCTAGAAAAGAAAAAATCATGTCCTTAATCGAATTTAACATACTAATTAAGATGAATGAGTTGATATTTCGAATTCAAATAATATATATTTCATTATCCATATTATTTTTGGACAAATTAAATGATTTTTGATAGATTAAATAGTTTTCCATAGGTTATTTAAATTTCCCAAAACCTTCTAGAGTCATTTGAATAAGACTTGTCCATTATATTGAGGATTAATTCATTAATAAGGTATACAATGGTGTTGTGAGATAAGTTTCATTTTATATTGACAAATGACCTATAATTTGTAAAATATAATTTCATCAAACATGAAATTAATTATTGAATATTACAATGAAAATTGTCTTTGTATAGTCTATACCCAGAGAAAGTTTGTAACACATTAACTTTGAAATCCATAAATATAACCTAAATAAAAAAATTATATAATTTTTTACATTAAGGGTCATCTCACACCTTTAAACATACATACATAACAATGTAAAAAAATTCTTCTGAAATAATCCTTCACATTAAACCTAAGGTTTACATATACCATAACCCAATAAAATGTCTACAAAAATATCTTTAATTGCCTTAAATTTCGAACACTTATAATATAAAAGCGTGTTTTATGAATTGGAACATATGATCAACCTTAATCTTAAAAACCCATGATGGTATCTATAATAATTAATTTAATCTTACATGAAGAAATATATACTTATACAATCCTTAAGAAGTTTCATGATTCATTCAACCAAAACACAACTGGTAAAATTACATTTATAATATTATTCTTGAATCCCAACACATAATTACATAAATAATTTAAAAGGTCCTTATGTATTCTAGTATTTGACCATTAAAAAAGTTAATTGAGTCAAAAATTTCATAGGGTCTCTATTTTTAAGACAATGAACTATGAATGGATATTTAGGATGAGATTCATTTCCCTCCATTGAACTCCTTATTTTTCTAGAGAAATTATTTTCTCTATGATGTTATTTTCCACCAGTAAATTTTTCCCTATTTCATTGAGACATTATATTGGGTGTATCTTTCCACATTTCTAACTTGAATGAAATTGTTCCTTCTTTCCTCCATGGTATCCACCATCTGAGTTCTTAGTGGACTCGAAACATCTATTAATCAGTGAATATAAGACTTGGTTAATGTATAAGTTATGAATAATATTTCGTGATAAATTAATAGAAATAATAAAAATATATTTCACTATAGTCATCATTAAATTTGGATACTCGTAATCATACAATTTTACATAGTAGGTAGTGTTAACATCATTCATTAGTTCCATCCATTGAATAAAAAAAGTCACGATTTGACTAACATTAACCACAAATATGAAAAATACATTATAATATGTATTAATAGTGACACATTATATTCAATCTATGATATCATATGTTTATACTAAGTCATAAAAGATCATAGTTTATTCAAATCCATTATAAATGTTTATAATGAAAATGTGAATTAACCCAAGAATATATCCCAAGTGTGTCAAAGCAGGTGCATAATAAGGCAACACTCATCATGAACTAGAATGATGGTCAAGATATACTTGACCAACTAATATGTGGTTATAACCCTATATTAATATTTTATAAGACCAAATCCACATGTAGTATCAATAGATAGATATATTTGAAGGAAAAAAATATAACCTCTTCCATTCCATTTGTTTTATTTTATCATATAATTAGAATTATACCCATGGTTTTCAAAAAATATCTATAATTTTAATATCCATATGATGAATTGAACAATCTGATGATAATAAGTATAGATACCCATAGTTTTATAACATATATATTAATTTTTATTAGATTATTATTCATTGTAATTTACAAAAAAAACCTATGGACTAAAAGGCTTAGTGTATTTGGAAACATTGATACTTAAACAACTAGTTTATAAAAGATCTACATCATCTCCAACTTAGTTCTCCAAAAATTGTACCCTTATTTGACACACCATACATAAAATATTTCTTCATAACCTATGAAAAAACATAAAAGGGTGATCTCAGATTCTTAGTAAGTGTAAATATGGGAGATATCAATGATCACTTGACAATAACATAAGAATAAGGTTATGTGAAAATGATAATAACATTTGAAAATCATACCCTACATATCATAGATCATAATCATTAGTCAGGGAATAAATCTGGGTAGTTTATAAGATAAGAATCATAAAGGAATAAAATAACATGATCTATGAGAGCATAACATTGGCATAAGATATATTTTTTTTGCATACACATAAGCATAAAAATCCATTTTCATAATAGTCAAGGCTCACTTCCAATATTATCATACTGGATTGGGTTCACTCCCAAAACAATATTAGTAGTCATGGTTGACTCACAAGACTATCATAGTTGATAGAGTTCCTTATGAAAAAGGGTCACTTCTCATTTTATACCTATTTATATCATGATGTATTAATCTTCTTCAAATTCACTACAGATTTATATAATTTCGATCCCACCAGTCACATATTGAAAATCATTCATATTTTTTAAGAAAAATCATAAACAATTAATCATATCATAACCCATTAAAAATAAATGGGTTTCATAAAAATTTCATCCTAAGATAAAATGTTAAAAAATAAATGGGTTTCATAATAGTTTTATCAATTCATCATAGTATAACCCATGGAAAAAAAAGAAAAACAATTTATAATAATATTTTTACGATAATAAAAAACCATAAAAATTAATAATAATGATTATATAATTGAATAAAATCCCTAGTAAATAATAGTAAACATCAAAGGATGCCATCTTCTATTGAAAATTACTTCAAAATACAACTTGAACAATATCTTAAGGAAAATACACTTTTTATTTTGAAATCACTTATTTGAAAAACAAAAAATTTCCCAAATATTAAAGAATTTTTTTGAAAATAAAATTTGAAATTAATTTTAATAGAATTGAGTGATCATGATCGAGGAAAATATAGTTCATGCATTATAATTTAAAATAAATATGATTTTCACATTTCTATTAAAAAGTTAATAGTACCTCAGTTGTAAAATAACAAGTTGATTCCTTTTAAAAAATATTTAAAAAATAAAAATTAGGTAAAAACGACATTAGAAACAAAAATAAGAATATTAAAAAATTTATCGAGAATATTTTTTTAGAAAACATGTATATGTAATAAAAAGTATTTTTGATCGAAGAGAGAAATAAAGTCAATTTTCTGTAATAAATTATTCCATTTTTTATGTATTTAAAAGATTAAAATTTAAAGAAAACATGTATTATAAGAAAATAATCATCTTATAAGAAAATTAATGAGTTTCATGAGAGTTATATAATGATATTTAATAACTATAAACTTAATCATAAACAACGTTGATGAAAAAAGAGATTTGACCTAAAAACCCTTACCACTTTGTTAAATTTGGAATTATAAGACCCATGAAAGAAATAAAAATTTATTTATATTTATATCACATTATCTTCATGATAATAATCATAATATACATTATTGGAATGTATATACACCACAAAAAAATTGTGAATATGGCATGTGTCACATGGAAATAAAAGTGAGATGAGAATCCATTACCACGAGTTCCACTTATTTCAAAATATCCATAAACACTTGTATAATAAATTTTATTTTATTATATTATTATACCATATTAATTTTAATTCTTATAATATCATATATTTTCCCGTTATAACATATTAACACCCATTTTTAGTTATTAGTTATAATAATCATTGTTTATGGGTGTAAACTATTTTGTTTATCAGAAGTTTTTTGGTTCAGTAGTTCCGATCTATATACTTTGGTCATGGTTACACCATAAATATAATGTTAATATTGTTTCATATATAATTATATATATATATATATATATATATATATATTTATATTCATCCATAAAATTTAAATAATGAAAAAATGAATTGCTCCATTCATAGAGACAGTATACCATAGGTACACATGTATGGTGTTTTCACTTTTTGATAGATTGATCAAAAGAAATTTTAATAACAATTAAACATTAAAAAATCAATATTATATCATATAAATAATTTATATTAATTAAATATATACTTATTACCATCCCAGTAAAATGAATATGAAGAAAATCACATCCCTTCATGGAGGCGGTAGTCCACATGTGTGCATGAGTAATGTTATTGTCTTCTAACGGATTCCAAGGAAAGAAGTTTGATATGATATTATAATTTAATAAGTATAATTAATTTATAAATATAATTTATATACATTAAAACTCCCATAAGACCCATCCATAAAATATGGTTATAAAAATTGATGAATATCGCTATGGGGAGATGATAGGGTGTACACAAAGAAATACTTTCACTTCGCATTTGATGAGACAGAGTGCGAATAATGATGATAATAATAAAATTTTAGTATATTTAGAATAATAAATTAATTATTTTATGATAAATAACTTAGAATTTTATGATTTAATGTACAATTAAAATAGAAAGTGATTGGATAAAGTGATTACATTTCATTGAAAGAACTCCCTTAGATATCCTCTTAATAATCCCAGGGTTTGTATTTTGGCAATACTAGAACATTAAAAATGTGGATAAATAATTTTATAAGAAATTATAATAGATTATATACAATATAAATGGCTCAATGTTTTGTAAGTAAGAGGAATGAGGGGTGTCCTTTTATAATTGAGGTGAGGGGAACTTTTTGAATTTCATAAAAGACCAAATTATAATAAATTAATTCTTAAGAAAAATGATTCCAAATGGAAATACATTGTAATATAAGTTATTATTTGTTAGTAATACCATCATAATTTTATATTTTTATATGTTTTTTTAACATTATTTATTGGTTGAACCCCTTAGATAACCCTTTTTTATCTTATCCATTGTAACAACTTTTTCACTATTAAAGGGTTATAATTCTAATTAAACAGAAACTATAGAATCATAAATGGACACAATATTAATTTTTAGACCATATATTTTCCTAATTTTATTATTAAAATAGTTTTATAAATTTTAAATAATTTATTAAAATATTATATTTCTAAAATACAAATAATGTCATTTTTTACACTCTTCATTTTTTTATTTTAATGAAACCAAGACAAATATTAAATTAGAATATAATAGTTTTAAATATAACTAATATTTAATATGTTTTTGAAAAATTTATGTGACACACTAATTTATCCAAATTAAATTACTTTTAGTATTTTTAAAATCAATTATTTTAATTTTACTTAGTTGAATAAATACTGTATTAGCATTGGATAAGAATTAAAGGTAATTATTTAACTGGAAAAAATTAAAAATTAATTAACATTATAATGAAAATAATTTATTTTTAAAAAACGATATTATATCCTAATTTCTAATTTTTTTTCCTCATATAATAATTTAAGAGATATTAAAGTCAACAGAATGACTATTTTGAATTTATCTTTTATATAAATGTTAAAAATTTCATTATCAAGGTAAAATGACATAAGAATGAAATATATTCTATTTTTATGGAATTATACAAAAAAATCATTAAATCGGACAATATAGGGTTTCAGATAGATTTTGAGACCTTATTATATCATTTTTAACCCTAATTAACCCATTTTACCTTTACTCTGATTGCTAAAATTTATTTAGATTAATATTCATTATGACTAAATGTAGAAGTGAAATATTTATAAAATTAGGACCTCTTAATTCGAAATATATTTTAAACATTTCAATAGTCAATTCCATTAAGTGTAAAAAAATAATTTTACATAAAAATTAAAAATGCAATGAAAAAAGTTTTTTTAAGAAAAAATATCATTTCAGTATAAACATGTATTTATATAAAATAAAAGAATAAAATTAATTAAAAAATACCATAAGTAGATTTATTTTAATAAAAATTCCATAATTTTATTTTAGAAGTGATTAAAAAAAAATTTACTGTGTAAATACATTTAAAGAAAAAGGGTTTTTAATAAAAATAGTTGTTTTCACAATTGATTGAAAATTTTTTTTAGAAAAATATAAACATTTCTCCGAAAGATAATTTTGATATGATTATTTCAAAAATAATATACTTATTATCATGTAATGTTTATAAAATTTCTCTAAAAGTAAATATAATGTTCTCTCATAAAAATAAATAAAAAACATTATTCAAGAAAATGTATTTTTGGAGCATAAAATAACGTTGAAAAAAATATAGTGATTATTACATAAGTATTAATCAATACATTTTCATTAATTAGGGCCTTTATATATATATTTAATGTGTTTAATTATATTTATACATCCCAATTCAATGGATAGGTTATGATAGTCACATTTAAATAATAATATTTTTTTGTTCGTTTAAGCTCGGTGGTGTATGTCGTTTACTACATCAAACTTAATGTAATTATTTAAAAATATCAGTGTGTTATAAGATAAATTTTTGGTGGACCACATAGACCTATAAAAATAAAATTACAAAAAAAACCCAAACTAAACTCCACCTCAAGATGGTTTGGAGACCTATCTAGTCTCGTCATCCATATACCACTCTTAAAAATCCATGTGAAACTGAAAAACTAAAAATATTCGGTGATTTCACACACCTGAACCAGTAAATTGATAATCTTATACTCAGATACCCATGTTCCATGGAGACTTTACTTGTGTGTGAGTACGACTAAATAAAGCACTAAAAAATGCATTCATAGAATAACCAGTCCATATAAAAAGTGCATATTGAAGATCCATTGATAAAAGTTCATTTAAAAGAAATAAATAAATAACACAACCTCTGATCTCAGGGATTATAGTAAAATCATATGGAAAAACCTACCAAATGTGGATAGTGATAATGTGTCTCTGGTTAAGGTATTGTATCTTACAACTCATGTTAGTTTCATGGTAAATACCCATGTCATCCACATCCTTGAAATCAAAATGGAATCCATGTGGTATCAACCAGGAATTCTCTCTAATTATTTCATCAAGAATACAAGGATAAAGTACATGGAATTATCCTTTTTATAAACCACAAAAATACATGGACTAGTACCCTATCTTTTTCTAAACAGAATCCAATGAACCATGTTTCTATGAAATTCAATGTAATAAACCCGTCCATAATCCGAGACCATACCCATTACATTTATATCATATAATCAACCTAAATCTGAGGTGATTATCCTATGACATTTACAGGGGTACCATGAGGGAATCCGTGACATTATTATATGGAATTAAATACATATGAAATCACCTAAATCTAAGGAGTGACCTCTCTAAAGAATTGAAAATGAAGAATTGATGAAAAATCCAAGGAATTTTGTAGAATTAATTGTGTTTAGAAATCCTTTAATATAGGGAGGAATCATATCATATAATCCAAGAGATTACCCTAATGAAATATGTAATGGCCCAGACCACTCCGGTCCATTAATTTGTGAAAATGTGGTGTTGGAGGTGTTCCGGGAGGTCAAGGTGACTTATCCCCAACACTTTTCCAAATTTCTAGTTCTGTGAACAGTGTTTCCAGTTTTATAAACAGTATCGGTATGTGAACAGTAGTTCTATCGGTGAGGTTCAGTGAACAGTGTTCCTATCAGTGAGGTTCTATCGGTGGACTTCAATCGGTAGGCTTGAACAGTGTTTCCAGAACGGTAACCTTCTAACGGTGACCTTCTATCGGTAGGCTTGAATAGTGTTTCCAGAATGGTAACCTTCTAACGGTGACCTTCTATCGGTAGGCTTGAACAGTGTTTCCAGAATAGTAATCTTTTAACTGTGACCTTCTATCGGTAGGGTTGAACAATGTTTCCAGAACGGTAACCTTCTAAAGGTGACCTTCTATCGGTTGTCTTGAACAGTGTTTCCATAATTGTAACCTTCGAAAGGTGACCATTTATCGGTAGGCTTGAATAGTGTTTCTAGAACGGTAACCTTCTAATGGTGACCTTCTATCGGTAGGATTGAACAGTGTTTCCAGAACGGTGAGGCCTAACAGTGACCTTTTCCTTCTTTTGCCTAATTTTGAGTATGTGAACAGTGTTTCCAGATTCCTACAGTTTTTCCCCATTTGACGTTTCCTTTGATGTAAAATAAATTTAAATCCTTGTTTTAAGGACTCTTAAGGCCCATTAAAATGCCATAAATCCAATGTTAATTATTCCTAAGGTTAGGATGTATTTACATGGTCAAACCACGTGGGTTAATGCGATCCGTTTTTAATGGAGAAATAACCGGATCTTAAACCGTTGCCCCATTGAATCTTCAAAAAGGGATGAGATATCATTCTCCCTTGTTCTTTCCCTTTTTTCTCAGCTAAGAGACACTAGAACCTTTCAATCATTCCCGTAGGAGTTGCACAATCAATCATTACTCCTAGGATTGGTTCTGCTCTGTTTTGAATGCAACCGAACTATGTTGGTCAATCTTCCCAATAAGGTATGTTTTATCGTCGTTCCTTTGGAGATCATCTTCTCTTGTTTCTCCCTTCCATATTATACAATTTAATTTCCCAGATTCTAATGGGTTTTCTCTTAGGGTGGGTTGGTACTGTCGTACCGTGGCATCCTCTGGTGGATGCAGTTGTCGTGAGAGGAGGATTGTGACCCGTTGTGTGGATAAAGGGCATCAAGAACTCTTCGAGGTAGTGGATTCATGGCTTCTCTAATTATATATTTTCAATCGTAGAATTATCATGATTTAGTCCTTTGGATCACAATGAAATTGACCCAATTAAATACTTGAACCAGATTAAAAGAATTGGTTGATTGCATGTTGTTTCATTATACTGTGATAACGATTTGCCTCATGTTTTGCTAGATAGAGTGATATCTATGTCTTCTTTGATTTTTGTTGTTCGTTCATGATAGAAATTGATAATGAACAAAAATCCAGAATTAATTGTTAATTATTTGGCTAAATATAAAGAGGCATGTAAATGAATCTTGTTGATGTCGTAGTTGTTCTAATTTGATGTTAATCAAGTTAGGTAAGTAAGAATGGTTGTTTAATTGTGATATCTTACTGATTAGGTCTCCCGTAATTGGAACCTGTGAAAAACTAATCTTCTAATTCAATATGGATTAAAGAACAGATTGTGTGGGAATTTCTAAAAGGGTTCTGAGTTACCCTCTTGATTGTTAAAGGGTCGAGATCCCTTGGTTGTGATTGTTGTTTTCCTGCTACTTGTGCTGTGATGTGATCCTGGATTGCTGTTGTGATATGTGGAGGTATAGAGGCCTTGTGGTTGTGGCAGCAGATGATGCCTAGAGTGGCGAGATACATCAGTTTATGCATGTCGGTGTCAGGGAGGAAACCAGGGGTGATGGAATGGGATGGATGTGGTTGTTGGATGCTTTTGGATTCTTTGAATGTTTATCTGCTTTTCTTTTCCCCACTGCTCAAGGTAGCTGGTCTTGCTACCCTTCATCTAAAGGAGGCGAAGACGCACGAGGTATGCCACGTGCATTCCGTGTTTAGCCTCTCGAGGGAGAATGGGTTTATGATCTTTCTATAGGCGGCAAAGACTCAACGGGCAGTATATCTACTCATCATGTTGAGCCTCCTTTGTGTTTAGAAGCATAGGATGATTTTCTAGAATGCCTGTGAATATTGAAAAGTAATTCTGTAATGAATGTTTGATTAATTGATGAAAATCCATGGGGATGGAGATACTGAAATTTAAAGGTGATGTGAATCTTAAAATGAGTAGTTGTTTTTTTTATGTGATTCCATTTCAGTTTAATGTGGAATTGTTCATGGTTAATTAATGTTTAATGAATTAATTAACGTACAGTGGAACTGATAAAATGATAATGGAGTAATCTAATAAATCTCTTCAAATGTTTGTGTGCTTATAGGATACCTAGTCTTAGAAGTAGCAGCCTGGAGTCTGAGAGACGTTAGCTGCAGTTGTATCTATGACTAGGTAATGACCATAGTGTGGGTGTGAGTTATATATATATTCTGTACTTTTGTGTTTCTATATGCTACTCCACCCTGTCGGTAAGGGAAACTAACACCCCGAGGATTCTGAGCCCTGGGGGGTGTTTTCCCCAACATTCTGATGGGAGGTCGAATGGCTGACTACCCCCTTTGGCCCCGCTCTCTTCTCTTGGTATATACATGTTCCAATAGGAACAATGGTTAGTTTCCCATATATGTGTGTAGAGGGTTGTAATGTCTTGTGGTTATTTCACACACATATATTCTGGATATAGTATCCTATGGACTACTATAGGTGTAACATGTATAGGCTATGATGTCTTGAGGATCCCTACTCAGTGTATGGGCTATAATGGCTTGAGGTATAATACCTGATGTATGATACACGTTATCCGGGTTGTGGTGGCTCCCGAAACTTACCCGGTTACTTATGGTTGTGAGGATGGTGTGGTGCTTCACCCAGGTGTCTGTGGGAAAGCCTTTTTGGTGAACGAGGTGCAGATTGTGGAGCTTAGCCCATGTGTCTGCGGGAAAGCCTTTGGAGAGAGATGCACACGACGTATGTCATTGGGACAAAGCGGCAAACCAGTGGGGAAGTTGTAGTGGGGTACCCTTGATATTCATTACTATATGCTATATTCTTGTATGAGTTACTTGGTGAGAGTATCCAAGGATAGGTTGTGAACTTAGTATACCTATTTAGCTGACGAGTCAGTTTCACTTGTTGTTCACTGGGCTTTAGCATGTTTTCTTTACTTTTTCACGAGAGGCTTGGGGAGGATCCTACTGAGTATACTGTTATACTCACCCTATGTATATAAACTATTTTTCAGGTCACTTGGAGATGGTTCGAGATCAAGTAGGTTACTACTAGCTTGTGGTTGGAGGAGGATCTGTCCGGGCTTGTGGTCGCTGTCGTTTTACTTTTGTTTGGGTACTTTTAGTTTCCCCTTTCGGTTTTAGTACTTTTGCATGACATTTCATATATGTACTTGGATTTCTTTTATATTTCAGTTCTAAGTTGGAGTTGATTGGAGTCTATTCTATCTTTCTCTTCTCTATGTGTTCTCTTAGAGGGTAATTCCTCCCATTTGTATGTTTATTATACCCTCGGTGCTAGTCGACAACCCGGGGCCTACTGGAGACGGGACTCGGGTGTAACACCCCGAGATTTTATGAAAAATATTCTTTTTAATTTCAATAAAGTCTTGTGTTGTACGCTACAACAAAAGGAGCTTGCACAACACGCATCCTTGACTTTCCTTGCATTACACGCAATCGCGACCTTCCTCGATTGCGTGTGTAGTACGCAACACCGAGTTTCACTAAACAACGATATGCTATTAAAATATTATTAAAACTATCCGTTATGAATTGTAATAACCATTTTTTGAAATTTTGAAAATTTTATTTTTCAAAATGGGCTTCATTTCTGGATTCAGAATATCGAAATTAGCATAGGGTGAAATTTTGGCACTTTTCGGATAACATTCATTTTCTGATGAATAGTGAAAATTACTAAATTTTATTTAAAAACAACCTTTTTAATAGAAATAATAAATAGTGATAAATTATTAATTTTATTGGTTTTAAAGTATATATAGAATATATTTTTACAATTTAATACAATGTTGGTTATTGGATGTAATTTCACATTTAAACCAGACATAAACATCTGTCAATCTTTTGATAGTTATTATCTCTTAAGAACACGCTATTTGTTTTGACGATGGGAATTAATTTTTAAATTAATTAATGCAACTGATATGTTTTGAATTTGGTAAAATAGAAATCATTTTTTAATTCATAATATCAAATATAGCTTAGGCCTAAATTTTGGTATTTTTCTGGAAACTATCATTTTTTGATGAATAGTGAAACCACTAAGTGGTAGTTAAAAAAATGAATTTTTCATAAAACTTAATTTTACCGCTTCTGTGAGTGGAATTTCAAAAATCCGAGAGACACGGTTGATGTCAGTATGTAAAATTTGGTTCAATGAGATGAAAATAAATTTTGGTGAATAGTAACTTCTAACTTTTTTTACCACGGTTAAAAGTAAATAGGGTAATTAAGGGTAAAAATGATATTAATAATACCCTAACACATGTCCTAATTCTATTGGACAAGTGTAATTCGACCAAAAACAAACTTAGGAATAAAATATGACCATTTAGGACCACTTGGATTAGATTAGGACATTTATTATTAATTTATTTAAAGAAGGGTTAAAATAGTTAAAATCAAAGTTTAATAAGTAAATAATTTTTAATATGGGGTTATACATAATATAAATTAGACTATAAATATTCATTAGAAATATAAAAATATTTCCTACATAATGGTATTTTATTTGTAATTTTTAGAGATTAAATAATCTAATTTATTTATGACACAACGATGATGCAGTAATTATCTTATTAATGAAATATTGACATAATTGATGTTATAAATACCCAAATAAATGTAATTTGAGACTTTTTATGAATTACACTAATTTTATAGGTTAATATGACATGTTATTATTTAATTAATTAACTTGGTTTGAGCTAATAATTCTGTTATGATTTTCACAAAAATCAATTACTAAAAAGTGTCAAAATTGACATAAAATAGTTTTTAAAACAAATATTATATTATTAATTGTTATTTTATTCCTAAAAATCTAAGGTTCGGCCAAATGACATAGATAAGGTTATATATATTAATAATAAACATATTTGGGTTCGTGTGGCTTGATATAGTACGTTTATTAACCATATAGTGTAAGAAAACAAGAATACACGGTGAAAGTTAAATTATCTAACTTAAAGTTAAATCTAAATGATAAGGTTAAAATTGATACCTAAATTTGTCTAAATTCTATTGGATGAGAGGATTTCGACCCCTACCCACCTTATCTTTGAGATATATCAATTTGGAGCTATTAAAAACCAAATTTGACTTTATAATAAAATAATATTTTTAGTTATTCCAAAGGTGCCCCTCTCCTCCCTTATAGAAGGGCACCTCCTCCCCATCTTCCTCAAACCCCATTGAGTCTTCAAACTCGGCCAACCCCTGCCAATTTCTCCTCTCCACTTCCCTAGAAACATTTTAGAGGTTCTGGTCTTCTTCAAAGACCTATTTTAGTGCCCTAAAAGGAGGTCTCAAAGAATCACTTCAAAGAAGAGGAGGTTCGAACACTTACGAAGCAAATCGGACCTAAGGTAAGGGAAATATCACAATCTCATTTTTATCTGAGATTGTTTATACTTTGGAATTTACTGGGGTGTATTTTATCATCTGCATCCATGTTTCCTCAATATTTAATATTTATATCCTTATACAATAGTTTATATCCAATTTTACCCTTTGGTGAGTTTTTAGTAAAAGATATGAAAGGAATCTTTTGTCGTTTTTTATATGAGGTACTTTTTGACTTTTCCGAAAAAAGTACGAAAAATGTTTTTTTAACTTATACGTCATGAATGGATTTTTAAAACATTATTTCCAATAAGCTTCCTTTACAAGTTTTCAAGTTTATTTTTAATCAACTTCTTTTAGTTTATAATTGTAGACATGTTAAGAAAGGAAAAGTGTTTTTGAAGCAGAAAGGATATTTTCCTCAAGAATAGAGTTCAAGTGTTTTTTCAAAATTATTTTCCATCTAAGATAATATAGGGTTCTGTTTCTATCCATATTATTACATGGATTTGATTATGTTGTTATGGAAATATTTTTATGAATTCCTTTATCTTATATGAATTGTTTTATGATGTCATGTTGTTTAAGAATCCCATTTTTTTTATTACATGGGTTATGCAATAATGTATGATTTATGATTTTTTGGCACACATAAGAATGGTATCATTATGATATGGGTGGGACCTATATCTCCCTCCAATGCATTGGGTAAATATTTTATATCTCATTAGATAGACATGGCTGGAATGGTAGGTTATGCCAGTTCAGTGAAACAGGACTGAAATGAGGAGTGAACTCGGTTCAGAAAGGGAATTTTTCCTCTAAGATAGTCTTGGAAATGAGTCTTGACTAATAAGAAATGATTCTCTATTATTATGTGTGTATTCCACAAAGTTTCATGTTTTAAGTTATGATTATTGGGATTACATTTCACTACTATGATTTATCCCATGTTATGAAATTATGATCTCTTTTGCATGTTAGGATTTCCAAAAGATATGTTCTTATGAATATGACGTGATTGATATTTCTTTTGTTTACCCTTATTGAGAATTTGAGCTCACCCTTTTATGTTTTCTTTTCCCCAGGACATAAATAAAGGATTTAGGTTTAGAAAAAAAAGAAGATCTTTATGGGAGATGTTGAAGATCTTTCACCACGATTAGAAGATTATATTCCGAGTTTCCAATGACACTAAACTATTACGGTCCTTGTGTGTGTGTTTTTGTTATGTACTATGTATTCCGCAAAAGTAATGTAATGTCAATGTACGTCAAGCTTCGGGTCACTACAGTTTGTATCAGAGGAAAATTTTATTCAACCTTTGGAAACTAGGATGCGAAAACGTTAGTGAGATCCCTAGAGACATTTCTATGGTATGTCTAGGGATGTCCCTAAGGATAAGTATACGTATAAGATATAGTCCTAGAACTATGGTAACGATATTAGATTAAACCAATGATGTTAGATATTGAAGTTACTCCCCCTTTACTATGATTTTTTCCTCTCACACTATTCGTTTTGGGTTTTAGAAAATGGCTGGAAACAATATGATTCACGATAATGGAGGATATGATAGACAATGGAATGATATTCTTCATGAGAAACCAAATGTAATGGGATTTGGAAGTCCAAACATTATTATTATGCCGAATCAGAAATCTCATAATATGATCAATAAAGTAAAATTTGGTAAGTTTCCTGACTCGGCTAATAAGAGAAAGATGGAGTTTCATGATGATCATAGAGGAAAGAAAGTTCATTTTCCCCTATGTAAATCATGTGGGAAGAGGAATCAAGGAGAATTCTTCAAAGGAACTGGAAGATGCTTTGGGTGTGGAAAAGAAGGACACAAAGCCAGTAAGTGCAAAGGAAAAGGATCAGTTAACACCAGAGATTAGGATAATGGTATTGCTACGACATCAACAATGGTTAAATGTTTTAAATGTGGAATGTACAGGCATTATGCAAACCAATGCCCTAAGGGAAAGTCTCATGAAGAAAATCAGTATGGTCGTATGGGTAGTATTTATATGGATGATGATGAAGAGACTACAAATGATATGTGAGATGAAAGAATTGTTGAAGCTCGGTCAATGGTTTATGAATGTAGTGGAATGATTACATGTTTATCATGTGTAATGTTGTATAAGTAATCTCATGCTATTATGGAATAAAGATACATATAAGGATTGTTACACTGTTGTCTTTCCTTGAGTTTTGAAAGTGTATGATTAATGTTTCCAGTATCCATGAAAGGTTATTCATATATTTTTGGAATGTAGATGATATGCGCATAATGAAGGGATAATGAGAAAATTAAATATTTGGGAGTATTCATGAGCTCATGAGTGATATAAAGAGAAGGTTATATCATGGTTCGAGTATATAGAATTTTTGGATTTTGGTATGTTGAAAGAGTTAACTTTTGATAGCATTCATGTTTTCACTAAGGTTTAATGGGTATTCATTTTTCAAGAGAATACATCATTAAGGTATTCACATGATTGGAATGTGACCAACAAGATATATGGGGGATAAATGATGGTATTCACATGTTTGGTTGACGACATTTCAAGTAATTGTTTTCTTTATACTATGAGCTTGCACCGAAGTATTTTAGATAAGCCTAAAGATTGTAATGGATTATGTTAACCATAAGTTAGTATTGTTTAGGGATAGAACATTTTTTGATATTATTTATGTGATGTTATAGTAATGTAGTTTTAGAAAAAGGACAACCTGCAGGACGGGCGACAGCCCACAGCGTCAGACAAGGCTGTGGGAATCGAACCCACAACCGAAGTGCGACTGGCCTTTATCGCCTACCACTGGCCTAGAGGAAGTCCCTGTTTAGTAGAAACTAGTTTTATTATATTAAGCAGTGTGATATATGAAATATAAGTCCATTTTAGGAACTATATATGATTAATATCACTATAGATGGACTTATTTATTGTTTGATAACTTTTCTAACCTTTTGTTTGGGACAGATGGAATGACCCATCATTCTATCACATGATTTTCTAACACATCACGAATGACAAATTCAACTTCATTTCATTAAGAGATGAAGTGGAAATTGTCCAAAGAACAAAAAATGGTGAGACTATACCAAAATCACGAAAGTATTTCTTCTAATTCCAATTTCATCAACTTTAGGGAAATTATCATGAAAACCAAAAATGTTGTCCTAGTGCTCTTATATCTGATGAATCAGACGGTACCTTAAATCATCACAAATTTATGGCTTTGTGATTTCTGGATTTTCCATAGCCATGTTCTCTACCACTCTCCATCAGAACATGATGGTTAGATTTTTCTTCCTTATCCATATTTTCACCAATGTAGAAACCTAGTGATTAGTTTATTTGGGTAACCGTTACGTTTCATACTTTTGTTTTAAAAGATTGGTTTTGGTATTCCTTTTTATAATGTGGGTTTCCATTAAAGAAACTTTCGAATAGTAAACCATTTATAACCCCAATGAATTTCGAGGGCGAAATTCATTTTAAGGGGGGTAGAATGTTACAGACCGAGATTTTATGAAAAATATTCTTTTTAATTTCATTAATGTCTTGTGTTGTATGCTACACCAAAAGGAGCTTGCACAACAAGCATCCTTTACTTTCCTTACATTACACGCAATCATGACCTTCCTCGATAGCGTGTGTAGTACGCGATACCGAGTTTCACTAAACAACGATATGCTATTAAAATATTATTAAAACTAGCCGTTATGAATAGTAATAACCATTTTTTAAAATTTTGTAAATTTTATTTTTCAAAATGGACTTCATTTCTGGATTAGGAATATCGAATTTAGCTTCGGGTGAAATTTTGGTACTTTTCGGATAACTTTCATTTTCTGATGAATAGTGAAAATTACTAAATTTTAATTAAAAACAACTTTTTTAATAGAAATAATTAATAGTGATAAATTATTAATTTGATTGTTTTTATAGTATATATAGAATATATTTGTACAATTTAATACAATTTTGGTTATTGGATGTAATTTCACATTTAAACCAGACATAAACAACTGTCAATCTTTAGATAGTTATTATCTCTTAAGAACACGCTATTTGTTTTGACAACGGGAATTAATTTTTAAATTAATTAATGCAACTTATATGTTTTGAATTTTGTAAAATAGACATCATTTTTGAATTCATAATATCAAATATAGCTTAGGCCTAATTTTTGGTATTTTTCTGGAAACTTTCATTTTTTGATGAATAGTGAAACCACTAAGTGGTAGTTAAAAAAATGAATTTTTAATAAAACTTAATTTTACCGCTTCTGTGAGTGGAATTTAAAAACTCTGAGAGACACGGTTGATGTCAGTATGTAAAATGTGGTTCAATGAGATGAAAACAATTTTTCTTGAATAGTAACTTTTTACTTTTTTTACCACGGTTAAAAGTAAATAGGGTAATTAAGGGTAAAAATGATATTACTATTACCCTAACACATGTCCAAATTCTATTGGACAAGTTTAATTCGGCCAAAAACAACCTTAGGAATAAAATATGACCATTTAGGCCAACTTGGATTATATTAGGACATTTATTATTAATTTATTTAAAGAAGGGTTAAAATAGTTAAAATCAAAGTTTAATAAGTAAATCATTTTTAATATGGGGTTATACATAATATAAATTAGACTATAAATATTCGTAGAAAGATAAAACTATTTCCTACATAATGGTATTTTATTTGTAATTTTTAGACATTAAATAATTTAATTTATTTATGACACAACTATGATGTAGTAATTATCTTATTAATGAAATATTGACATAATTGATGTTATAAATACCCAAATAAATGTAATTTGAGACTTTTTATGAATTACACTAATTTTATAGGTTAATATGACATGTTAGTATTGATTTAATTAACTTGTTTCGAGCTAATCATTCTGTTATGATTTTCACAAAAATCAATTACTAAATAGTTTCAAAATTGACATAAATTAGGTTTTAAAACAAATATTATATTATTAATTGTTATTTTATTCCTAAAAATATAAGGTTCGGCCAAATTACTTAGATAAGGTTATATATATTAATAATAAACAACTTGTGGTTCGTTTGGCTTGATATAGTAAGTTTATTAACCATATAGTGTAAGAAAACAAGAAGACGCGGTGAAAGTTAAATTATCTAACTTAGAGTTAAATCTAAATGATAAGGTTAAAATTGATACCTAAACTTGTATAAATTCTATTGGATGAGAGGATTTCGACCCCTACCCACCTTATCTTCAAGATATATCAATTTGGAGCTATTAAAAACCGAATTTGACTTTATAATAAAATAATATTTTTAGTTATTCCAAAGGTGCCCCTCTACTCCCTTATAAAAGGGCACCTCCTCCCCCTCTTCCTCACACCACGTTGAGCCTTCATGGTCGGCCAACCCCTGCCAATTTCTCCTCTCCACTTCCCTAGAAACATCTTATAGGTTCCGGTATTCTTCAATGACCTATTTTATTGCCCTAAAATGAGGTCTCAAAGAATCACTTCAAAGAAGAGGAGGTTCAGACACTTACGAAGCAAATCAGACCTAAGGTAAGGGAAATATAACAATCTCATTTTTATCTGAGATTGTTTATACATTGGAATTTAATGGGGTGTATTTTATCATCCACATCCCTGTTTTCTCAATATTTAATATTTATATCCTTATACAATTGTTTATATCCAATTTTACCCTTCGGTGAGTTTTTAGTAAAAGATATGAAAGGAATCTTTTGTCGTTTTTCGTACGCGGTACTTTTTGACTTTTCCGAAAAAATTACGAAGAATGTTTTTTTAACTTATATGGCATGAATGGATTTTTAAAACATTATTTCCAAGAAGCTTCCTTTACAAGTTTTCAAGTTTATTTTTAATCAACTTCTTTTAGTTTATAATTGTACAACATGTTTAGAAAGGAAAAGTGTTTTTGAAGCAGAAATGATATTTTCCTCAAGAATAGAGTTCAAGTGTTTTATCAAAATTATTTTCCATCTAAGATAATATAGAGTTCTGTTTCTATCCCTATTATTACATGGATTTGATTATGTTGTGATGGAAATATTTTTTTTAATTCCTTTATCTTATATGAATTGTTTTATGATGTATTTTTGTTTAAGAATCCCATTTTTTTATTACATGGGTTATGCAATGATGTATGATTTATGATTTTGTGACACACATAAGAATGGTATCATTTTTAGATGGGTGGGAACTATATCTCCATCCAATGCATTGGGTAAAGATTTTATATCTCATGAGATAGACATGGCTGGATCGGTAGGTTAAACCGGTTCAGTGAAACAGGACTGAAACGAGGAGTGAACTCGGTTCGGAAAGGAACTTTGTCCACTAAGATAGTCTTGGAAATGAGTCTAGACTAATAAGAAATAATTCTCTATGATTATGTGTGTATGCCACAAAGTTTCATGTTTTAAGTTATGATTATTGGGGTTACATTTCACTACTATTATTTATCCCATGTTATGAAATTATGATCTCTTTTGCAGGTTAAGATTTCCAAAAGATATGTTCTTATGTATATGAAGTGACTGATATTTCTTTTGTTTACCCTTACTGAGAATTTGAGCTCACCCTTTTATGTTTTCTTTTCCCCAAGACAAAAAGAAAGGATTTAGGTTTAGAAAAAAAAGAATATCTTTATGGGATATGTTGAAGATCTTTCACCACGATTAGAAGATTATATTCTGAGTTTCCAAAGACACTAAACTATTACGGTCTTTGTGTGTGTGTTTTTGTTATGTACTAAGTATTTTGCAAAAGTAATGTAATGTCCATGTACGTCAAGCTTATGGTCTCTACATCGGGGGTCATTATCTCTCTTCTCACGTTGTCAGCCCAGGAGGGGTGCACTTTGTAGGGAGGGGGTCGTGATAGAGTGGTATCAGAGGGAGGTTGAGGGATAGGATGGAGTTTGGAGTTAGGCACAGGTGAGGATGCATGGGATGGTAGGGCAACAATGTCATTCATGTTTAGAAAATGGGGTAAACATTGGAGATCGGAAGAGACATAGGCGTTTAGGGCCCCCTATGACCTATTGTATGGACCTTTAAGTTTACGATGGCTAATAAACAAAGTGATACTAGTTACAGGGTAGAGACCAAGGAAAGGATCATGAATCATTCTTTTTCGTGCCTGTGATTGAATGGGTAGACCTTGGGGTAGGTAACCTAAAATTAATAAAACAAAACAATTAATTAATTAATGTTGAGTCTTTCATATTCCAGGATTAGGAGCTCTAACAGTTGTTATTTTACAGGTATGGCTCCTAGTCGACGTCCTCGTCAAGTTTGCACAGAAGATGCCCAACAGGTTGTTCCAGCAGATCACCGCCGAGTAGAGGATGACGGCGATGACACTTGGAGGAAGACACTTCGAGAGTTTCAGTGCCAGAGTCTACAGAAGTATGAGGTCTCCCTTTCAGATGCAGTCATAGATGACTAGTAGGAGGAGGTCGAGATAGGCTTCAGTTCGATTCGTGCTTGGACGGAACACTGGGTGTCCTTGGTTGTGATGATGTTGCATAGAGCAGCGAGGAAGTGGTGGTTCTTGTTCCTCGGGGATCTTGAGGAGTCAGCGATCTCATGGGAGGAGTTTCTAGACAGGTTTAGAGTCGAGTTTTTTTTCTTCGACTACGAAGGCGTCCATCCGCCAAGAGCTTCTTACACTTCGACAGGGGAGATCTAGTGTTTGAGAGTTTGGAATCTGTTTCAGGATCCTTCTACGATATGCTTCAGACCTATTGCCAGATGAGGAGGCCAGGGCGAGGCATTTCGAGGAGGCTCTACATCCAGAGATCCAACTCTAGGTTACCCCATTTATGCTAAAGACATATCTTGAGGTGCTGGCTAGGGAAGAGGTTGTTGAGAGGACTTTGGCTAGGACCGGATCGTCACGAGAGGGGAATCGTCATGATTCATCACGAAGAAAAGTTGTGGTCTGGGGATCCCAATTTTTAGGGCAGAAGAGTTTCAGTTCACCTGGGGGTAGGTCCCAGCCCTTCCCATCTCGTTTCTCCAGAGGTAGCAACTCTCAGGCCTATGCCAAGGGATCAGGTGCTTGTTTTTCTTGTGGTGGTCGTGGTCATCAGCAGCGGGAGTGCCCGACCTTTCAGAGCAGTCATCGTGCCCCGGGCGCTCCACTCCAGGTTCCTCCGTTGAGGCAGTTCCTGCCGAGGCAGCAGCAGCAGGTAGCACCAGCTTTAGATCACCATAGGGTGGATGGAGGAGGTAGAGGACAACCCCATGATGCTCCCCATCCTCAGAGAGAAGAGCGTGGCCATGGTGGTGGTCGTCATCAGGGTCAGAGAGGCCATGGAGGAGTTCGTGGTCATCTTCGTGCTCTAGCGTTTCCAGCCCCAGGCGAGATAGATGTTTTTCGAGGTACCCTTTGCTTCTTTTCTACCTTGGTGGATGCCTTGTTTGATTCAGGAGCAACACACTCCTTCATATCACCTACCCTTGTCCATGCTTTGGGACTTGTGGTAGAGAGGCTTCTAGTGCCCTTGGTGTTGACTACGCTAGTTGGAGGTCAATATGACTTGTTTGAATTATGTAGAGACTGTGAGCTAGTGTTGGTGAAACACTGCTCTTGGGGAGATTTCCTATGTTTAAGCATACAACCATATGATGTCATACTCGGCATCGATTGGTTGTATTCGATGTAGGCTATTGTGGATTTCTACAGGAAGAAGGTTGTTTTCTTTGATGCAAATGGAGATAAAGTGGTGTTTGTTGGTGAGAGAGATCCTCAGATAGGTCATAGACGTGTTCTATCCTTATCATCCACGATGGCTGAGATGATGCTTAGTTCATCAGATGTTCAGCAGTTGGCGTTTCCTAGGGTTGTAGAGGAGTACCCTGACATCTTCCCAGAAGAGGTTGTAGCCTTACCCCCTCGACGAGAGAGCGAGTTTGGGATTGAGCTACAGCCAGGAGCGTCTCATATCTCTATGTCTTCGTACAGGATGGCCCCTTCTGAGTTACGAGAGCTACGTATTCAGCTTGAGGGTCTGTTGCAGTGTTTTTTTGTTCGGCCAAGTGTGTCACCATGGGGTTCACCAGTTTTGTTTGTGAAAAAGGCTGACGGTAGTTTGCGGTTGTGTGTTGATTATTGTCGATTAAACAAAGTGACAATAAAGAACCGCTATCCTCTCCCATGGATTTATGACTTATTCGATCAACTTAAGGGTGAAAGTTGGTTCTCAAAGAACGACTTGCGGTCAGGATATCATTAGATGCGTGAAAAGGATGAGGATATCCCGAAGACTGCTTTTCGTTGTCATCATGGACATTATGAGTTTGTTGTAATGCCATTCAGCGTGACGAATGCTCCAGCTATTTTCATGGGGTTGATGAATGCTTTGTTCTGTGAATTCCTGGACAAGTTTGTAGTGGTTTTCATCGACGACATCCTTGTGTACTCCACATCTGAAGAAGAGCATGCAGAGCATCTACGAGTCGTTTTGGGAGTTCTTCGCCAACATCAGTTGTTTGGGAAGTTGTAAAAGTGTGAGTTTTGGGCTCGAGAAGTTTGTTTCTTGGGGAATTTTGTGTCCCAATAGGGAGTAGATGTGAATCCGTCGAAGATAGAAGCAGTGGTGTCTTGGGAATCCCCCAAGACCGTGTCAAAGGTGCGAAGATTCCTTGGTCTCACTGGCTATTATAGGAGGTTTATAGCCAATTTATCCCGAGTTGTGACTCCTCTGACAGCTTTGACCAGGAAGGATCAAGCATTCATATGGACTGATCAGTTTCAGGCATCTTTTGAGTATCTAAAAGAGAAGTTGGTAAGTTCTCCCGTCCTTTGTCTTCCTGCGGAGGGAGTCTAGTTTGATGTTTTCTATGATGCTACACATCTAGGGCTAGGCTGTGTTCTCGTGTAGCATAGGTCAGTTGTTTCTTATGGATCTCGGCATTTTCATCCCCATGAACGCAACTATGGAACCCATGATCTTGAGTTGGCATCCGTGGTGTTTTCTCTAAAATTATGGAGACATTACCTCATTAGTGAGCACTTTGTGGTTTTCACCGATCATAAGAGTTTGAGGTATGTTTTCTCTAACGTGACTTGAACTTGAGACAGCGTCGATGGATGGAGTTATTGCAAGAATAAGACTTTGAAATATCGTATACACCTGGAAAATGGAATGTTGTAAATGATGCACTGATCCAAAAGTCACGTAATGATGTTGTGCGTTAATCTGGTGATTCCAGGAGATTAATGGAGGAACTATCATATTTTCATCTTGATATGGGAGAAGTTGGGGGTAGAGGTTGTCTTTTCCAGATGACAGTGCAGTCATCCCTGATGCAGAAGGTGGAAGAGTCTCACTTGGGTGATCTAGAGGTGGATGTTTGGAGAGACATAGTTATTTGTGGTGAGGCCCCTGATGGACGGTCGAAGGATGAACAACACCGAGTTTTTTATCATGGTAGGCTTTTTGTTCCCTTGGCGATGCGCGAGATGGTTCTCCGAGAGTTCCATAGTTCTCCCTTGGCAGTACATCATGGTTTGAAAAATATGTACCGATCCTTGAGGCGTCAGTTTTGGTGGCCTGGGCTGAAGCGTGCGGTTGCAGAGTGTGTGTCTCGATGTTTAGTCTGCCAGAAAGTGAAGGACGAACACTGTGTTCCTAGTGGTCTTCTCCAGCAATTAAATATTTCTCAGTGGAAGTGGGAGGACATTTCAATGGACTTTGTTACAGGTTTGCCTTGAGCTCTGGGAAGACATGATGCTATATGGGTGGTAGTGGATCGTTTAACAAAATCATCCCACTTTATAGTGATCAAGGAGTCGAGCTCAGTGGAAGTTTTGTCGAGGCAGTATCTAGAGGAGGAGGTTAGACTTCATGGAGTACCTAGGAAGATCATTTCTGATCGAGATCCTTGTTTTACCTCCAGGGTGTGGAGAGGTCTCCAGCATGCTTTTGGCTCTCAACTATGCCTTAGCACAACTTTTCATCATCAAACGGATGGTCAGACAGAGCGAACTATCCAGACTCTTGTATACATGTTGCGCTCCTGTTTTCTTGATTTTGGAGGTTCATGGATGAAGCACTTACCCTTGGTAGAGTTCGATTACAATAATAGTTTTCACTCTACCATTGATATGGCGTTGTTTGAAGCCTTGTGTGGTCGGCCATGCCATTCTCCGTTGTGCTGGACTGGGGTCGGAGGGTCAGCAATTCTCAGACCAGAACTAGTGTAGAATACAACAGAGATGGTTCAGGTGATTCGTGATAGGATGAAGACAGCGCAAGATCATCAGAAATCATATGCTGATCAAAGAAGGAGACCCTTAGAGTTTAATGTTGGGGATCATGTGTTAATGAAGGTGACTCCCCGTCGTGGGCAGCGATGGTTTGGTCGTGGAAGAAAGCTTTCTCCCTTGTTTGTTGGGCCTTTCGAGGTTTTAGCTCGTGTTGGAGCTGTGGTGTATCAAGTAGCACTTCCCCCTCAGATGAGTCGGATACATGATGTTTTCCATGTATCACAGCTCCGTAATTATCTTCATGATGAATCTCATGTTATCGATTGGGGAGAGATCGATATTAATGATGATGCAACCTTCGAGGAGTGACCTGTGGAGATCCAAGACCACAAGGAGAAGGTGTTGTGTGGGCGTTCTATCCCCTTAGTTCGTGTCTTGTGCTGACACAGTGGCATGGAGGAGAGTACATGGGAGTGTGAGTCACAGATATGTGCTCAGTACCCAGAGTTGTTTAATGTTTAACTCCTTTCATGTAATGATGTTTTATTTGTAGTTAGACCTTTCATGTTTTATTTATATACCTTTGATGTGATGTTATGATTGAATTTTTTGGATACGGATTGTTTGTTCCCATACTCACAGATTTCGTAGTTTTGTTCTAGCTTTCGAACAACTCATGGTGGTTTTCCCCTGAGAGGTATCTTATGGGGTGGTTGTTCGGACCCCTCTTTTTTCTGGGTTGGTTTTTAATTCTCATGGAAGAGAATATTTTGAGAGGTATCTAATGTAATGGTTCGGACCTCTTCGGTCCATTACTTTGTGAAAATGTGGTGTTGGAGGTGTTCCGGGAGGTCAAGGTGACTTATCCCCAACACTTTGCCAAATTTCCAGTTATGTGAATAGTGTTTCTAGTTTTATGAACAGTATCCGTAGGTGAACAGTGTTTCTATTGGTGAGGTTCAGTGAACAGTGTTTCTATCGGTGAGGTTCTATCGGTGGACTTCTATCAGTAGGCTTGAACAGTGTTTCCAGAACAATAATCTTCTAATGGTGAGCTTCTATCGGTAGGCTTGAACAGTGTTTCCAGAACGGTAACCTTCTAACAGTGACCTTCTATCGGTAGGCTTGAACAGTCTTTCCAGAACGGTAACCTTCTAACAGTGACCTTCTATCAATAGGCTTGAACAGTGTTTCCAGAACGGTAACCTTCTAACAATGTCCTTCTATCGGTAGGCTTGAACAGTGTTTCCAGAACGGTAACCTTCTAACGGTGACCTTCTATCGGTAGGCTTGAACAGTGTCTCCAGAAAGGTGACCTTCTATCGGTAGGCTTGAATAGTGTTTCCAGAACGGTAACCTTCTAATGGTGACCTTCTAAGGTAGGCTTGAAAAACGTTTCCAGAACGGTAACCTTCTAACGATGACCTTCTATCGGTAGTCTTGAACAGTGTTTCCATAACGGTGATGTGTAATGGTGACCTTTTCCTTCCTTTGACAAATTTTGAGTATGTGAACAATGTTTCCATATTCCTACAGTTTTTCCCTATTTGACGTTTCTTTGAAGTAAAATACATTTAAAGCCTTGTTTTAAGGACTCTTAAGGCCGATTCAAATGCCATAAATCCTATATTAATTATTCCTAAGGTCAGGATGTATTTACTTGGTCAAACCGCGTGGGTTAATGTGATCCGTTTTTAATGGAGAAATAACCGAATCATAAACTGTCTCCCCATTAAATCTTCAAAAAGGGACGAGATATAATTCTCCCTTGTTCATTACCTTTGATCTCAGATAAGAGATGCTAGAACCTTTCAATCATTCCCGTAGGAGTTGCACAATCAATATTTACTTCTAGGATTGGTTCTGCTTTGTCTTGGATGCAACTGAACTGTGTCAGTCAATCTTCCCAATAAGGTATGTTTTATCTTTGTTCATTTGGGGATCATCTTCTCTTGTTTCACTCTTCCATATTATACCATGTAATTTCCACGATTCTAATGGGTTTTTTCTTGGGGATGGTTGGTACTGTCGTACCGTGGCATCCTTTGGTGGGTGCAGTTGTCGTGAGAGGAGGATTGTGACCCGTTGTGTAGATAAAGAGTGTCAAGAACTCTTCGAGGTAGGGGATTCATGGATTCTCTAATTGTATATGTGCAATCATAGAATTAGTATGAATTATTCCTTTGGATCACAATGAAATTGACCCAATTAAATACTTGAACCGGATTAAACGAATTGGTTGATCCCATGTTGTTTCTTTATACTATGATAACGGGTTGCCTCATGTTTTTCTAGATAGAGTGATATCTATGTTTTCATTGATTTTTTTTGTTCCATAATGATGTAAATTGATAATGAACGAAAAGCTGGAATTAATTGTTAATTAATTTGCTAAAGTTAAAGAGGCATGTCAATGAATCTGGTTGATGTCGTAGTTGTTCTAATTTGATGTTAATCAAGTTAGGGAAGTAAGCATGGTTTTTTAATTACGATAGCATATTGATTAGGTCTCCCATAATTGGAACACACGAATAGCTAATCTTCTAATTCAATATGGATTAAAGAACAGATTGTGTGGGAATATCTAAAAGGGTTCTGAGTTACCCTCTTGTTTGTTAAACGTTCAAGAGCCCATGGTTGTGATTGTTTTTTTTTCCTACTGCTTGTGCTATGATGTGATCCTGGATGGCTATTGTGATATGTGGAGGCATGGAGGCCTTGTGGTTGTGGCAGAAGATGATGCCTAGAGTGGAGAGATGCATCAGTTTATGCATGTGGGTGTCGGGGAGGACACCAGGGGTGATGGAATGGGATGGATGTGGTTGCTGGATGCTTGTGGATTCTTTGAATGTTTATCTGCTTTGCTTTTCCCCACTGCTCAAGACAGCTGGTCTGGCTACCCTTCTTCCGAAGGAGGCGAAGACACACGGGGTATGTCATGTGCTTTCCGTGTTTAGCCTCTCGAGGTAGAATGGGTCTATTCTCTTTCTATAGGCGGAAAAGACTCGACGGGTAGTATATCTACTCCCCGTGTTGAGCCTCATTTGTGTTTAGAAGCATAGGATGATTTTCTATAATGCCTGGGAATATGGAAAAGTAATTCTGTAATGAATGTTTGATTAAATGGTGAAAATCCACGGGGATGGAGATACTGGAATTTAAAGGTGATGTGAATCATAAAAGGAGCAGTTGTTTTTTATGTGATGCCATTTCAGTTTAATGTGGAATTGTTCATGGTTAATTAATGTTTAATGAATTAATTAATGTACAGTGGAACTGATAAAATGAGAATGGAGTAATCTAATAAAGTTCTTAAAATGTTTGTTTGCTTATTGAATACCTATTCTTAGAAGTATCAGCCTGGAGTCTGAGAGACATTAGCTGTAGTTGTATCTAAGACCAGGTAATTCCCATAGTGTGGATGTGAGTTATATAAATATTCTGTACTTTTTGTGTTTCTATACGCTACTCCACCCTGTCGGTAAGGGAAACTGACACCCCGGGGATTCTGAGACCTGGCAGGGTGTTTTCCCCAACATTCTGATGGGAGGTTGAATGGCTGACTATCCCCTTTGGCCCCGCTCTCTTCTCTTGGTAGATACATGTGCCAACAGGCACAACAGTTTGTTTCCAATATATGTGTGTAGAGGGATGTAATGGCTTGTGGTTATTTCACACACATATATTATGGATATAGTATCCTATGGACTACTATAGGGGTAACGTGTATAGGTTGTGATGGCTTGACGATCCCTACTCGGTGTATGGGCTATAATGTCTTGAGTTATAACACCCGATGTATGATACACGTTATACGGGCTGTGGTGGCTCCCGGAACATACCTAGTTACTTTTGGTTGTGAGGATGGTGTGGTGCTTCGCCCAAGTGTCTGCGGGCAAGCCTTTGTGGTGAATGAGGTGCAGATTGTGGATCTTAGCCCAGGTGTCTGCGGGAAAACCTTTGGAGAGAGATGCACAGGACGTATGTCATTGGGGAAAAGCGGCAAACCAGTGGGGAAGTAGTAGTGGGGTACCCTTGATAATCTTTAATATATGCTATATTCTTGTATGAGTTACTTGGTGAGAGTAGCCATGGAGAGGTTGGGAACCTAGTATACCTGTTTAGGTGACGAGTCAGTTTCACTTGTTGTTTAATGGGATTTAGCATGTGTTATTTACTTTTTCACGAGAGTCTTGGGGAGGATCCTACATAGTATACTGTTATACTCACCTTATGTATATAAACTATTTTTCAGGTCAGTTGGAATATATTGGAGATCAAGCTGGTTACTACTAGCTTGTGGTTGGAGGAGGAGCTGATCGGGCTTGTGGTCGCTGTCGTTTTACTTTCTTTTTGGTACTTTTAGTTTCCCCATTCAGCTGTAGTACTTTTAAATGACATTTCATATATGTACTTGGATTTATTTTATATTTCAGTTCTGAGTTGGAATTGATTGGAGTCTATTCTATCTCTCTCTTCTGCATGTGTTCTCTTAGAGGGTAATGCCTCCCATTTGTATATTTATTATACCCTTGGTGCTAGTCGCCAACCCAGGGCCTACTGGAGGTGGGACTCGGGGGTCATTATCTCTCTTCTCACATTTTCGGGCCCGAAGGGGTACACTTTGTGGGGAGGGGGTTATGAAAAAATCCATGATCAATCAAGGCATTAAACCCACATTACATCCATAACCTAATCTAGGGGTGGAAACCCAATTCAGTCCACGTATCATAATCATTTACACCAGAAAAACTGAATAAAAGCATTCAATATTTAACGAACAATAATCTTGAATAAAAAATCATTTAAAGGAAAATCACATAGGGTTTTATTCATGGAACTTTTCTACACAAAATCAAATCCATGTTCAGAATATTAAAAACATAATATTCTATTCCATAAAATCTTTATCATTATTTATGAAAAAAACTTTATGTACATGAAACCTCATTTCAAGGGTCACATTTACCCTTTCTATAATTTATCAATTATTCCACCTTCCCAAGGATTGATTAAATAGGATGTCATTAACAATATATAATGAAAAAATCTTTTAAGTTTCTTAATAGAAACCTATTTAATTAAAACCATAATTTAACAATGTGTTTCAAATCACAAGTTAATAACTCACATTATAGAATTAGACACTGATTTTGTAACGACATTGTTGGAAACAATATCTCAGGATATCATTGAAGCATTTTTGGGGTCGTTGTGTTTTTTGACAAAGCAGACCATGATGTTTAATTTTTTGAAAAAAGAGGGTTTTCATGGTGAGTTATTGAGTTCAAGAGATGTTTTTTACAATCCATTATTGAAAAAAAGAACCTCAACAAGGTAATATACTTGGAAAGTTGCACGCCATATGTTTTTCAATATCATGCCATCAAAATATTTCAAAGTAAATAGTAGTTCCCAAGTTTTGTTTTGGGCACGCATGGTGACTAGGGTGACATAGACTACAATGGATGGACTTGCGCACCTAGAGGAGACTTGTGTGTGGATATTAGGGTGCCCAAAATGCTTATAAATAGAGGGATATCCCTCCTCATTTTGTACAGGGTTCCACAGTTATATAAAATTCAAGCTCTAGTCATGCTTGTAGGTTTAGGCACACAAGTGGTGGTTTGGGTGACCAGGTATAAAGATATTCCAAAGTTGTGCAACAGTTGATAGTTGTTCTCCAATATTCATTTTGGCGTAAAAGGTGGTGATTCGTCCAAATTGATCATCATGGTCTATTTTCCCAACAAAAACAACCACCTCAAAAATAATTCAATGATATCATGATAGTTTTTTGTCCCAAAATCTCCCCCTTTGAGTTTCTTGACAACTATTTCATAAGAATACACCTCATTAATACTTTAGCCACTATTCGCCTCTTGTGATTCAAATAACAATCAAGGATTCACTAAACAAATACTTTAAGACAACATTAGCAATGCATGGAATGAGAAACACAAGTAAATGAAATATTAATCAATGAATCACTTCATTTATAAGACCATTTGTTGGTACAAAACTGACACCATTTACCGATTGCTGGAAACTTTCTAACACCATTCCAAAACCACTTTTTTTCTTTTATCATGATCCTTTTCTATTGTGATATCTATTCATTGATTGATCACTTCTAGCAACATTATATTTATAACTCTCCCCCTATCTTATTTCTACCCTATCTCACTGATCCAGCTATAAGATTCTCCTCGTGTATTTGACTAAGACAATTTCTCCCTTCCGTGGCCACATTTTCTCCCCCTTTAGGAGTCAATAAACCCCCCCCCCCCCTTGCCAATGAACCCAACAGTCACTCCTTTATGGTCTAAAACATTATAAAGAACACAAATTAGAATATTATAGAAAAACATACCATTCCTTCGGGAAAGGGAGTGCCCACAACCACACTTTTTGAAGTACGGGTTGGCAACTGAACTCCTAGAGTCAATCGATTCCTCAGAAAAGCATCCTTGGGTAAGACCTTTGTCAGGATTATTGGAACTTATAGATTTATAGGCACATAATCTAACTTCACAATTCCCTTCTCAACCTTCTCCGTGATAAAATGATACTTTATCTCAACATTCTCTGTCCATAAGGGTTGATGCAATTTTTTATAGGATTTATAGCACTTGAGTTATCACATTGAATTTCGATTAGAGACATCTCTTCAACTCCCAGATCATCAAGATTCTACGTCATCCATAGTAACAATTTTCATTGTTGAGCTATTTTTATATACTAAGCATCCATGATTCTTAATGAAATGAAATATTTCTTCTTTATTATCTATGAAATACCAAATTCACCAAGATTGAAATCACATTTTGACATTGATTTCCTGTTGTCCGCTGAACTGGCCAAATATGCATCTATATATCCTAAAATCTCTGGTTGAGATTTATCATTATACATGAAACTAAAATCTATAGTTCCCTTAATATAACAAATTATTAATTTCCCTACAAGAATGTGGATTTTCTAGGGATTGCATAGATATCTCCTGGCTTGGCATGTAGTGAATACAATGTTTATCCTTGTCATGGTCAAGTATAGTAATCAACCAATAATTTTCCTTTATTCTATGATATTAACCACCTTGCCTTCATCATATTTTGACAGTGTCATCTGGGTAGGAAATGGAGTCTTCATTTCCTTGTAATTTTCCATCCCAAATCTCCTCAAAACCTCCTTGGAAAATTTGTAATGAGAGATAAAAGTGTCATTCCTTCTTCATGTTACCTGTAAACCATGAAAAAATGTCTTCTCACCAATCATAGACATTTCAAACTCACATTTCATGAATTCAAATAAATTTGTACACTGAGATTCATCTGATTTTCCAAATATTATGTCATCGACATAGAACACCACCATCATCCATTGATTATTGTAATTGTTGAAATAGAGTTTTTAATCCTCACCACCATTCTAGAAACCAAGATTCTTCATATATTGATCAATCCTTGAGTACCATGCTATTGGTGCTTGTTTTAGCCCATATAATGCCTTCTTAAGAAGAAAATCATGTTCTCATCCTCATGAATGAGAAAACCATTTGGATGGTAGATATACAATTCTTCCTCCAGAACCCCATTTAAGAATGTAGATTTGACATCCGTCTAGAACACATTGAACATTTATTGCACTACAGTGGCTTTGAATAGTTTAATTTTCTCCAGCCTTGAATCCAGTGAAAATATCTCATCAACATATATTCCCTATATCTAGGGTTATCATTTGCACACTAGTAATGATTTGTTTCTAATAACTATTCCATATTCATACATATTTTTGTGATATATCAATTTAGTTCGGATGAAATTCTTACTTGCTAGCCTCGAAACAATCTCTCATGTCTTATTTTTTCAGAAAATGATCTAGCTCTTCATTTATTGCTTGAAGCTAGTTTTAATCTTCAGTTGAACCAGGAAAGCATTTAGGCTCTACCTGAGATAACAATGATGTATGTCACATTGATTTCATTCTTCTTGTCCGAACTAGTGATGTCTAATCACAAATGATATTCTACTTGTAAATTTTAGGTCGACTATTTGGCTTCTTTGCAGACACATTGTTGACTTCTTCTTGTTCATCATCAGTATCTTCTTCTCTGTCAACACTCATTACATAAACACCCCCTACGTTACTTTTCTATTCACCACATTCATCAAGAAACTATTCACTATGTTTTTGAGTATTCTCTTTATTTTCGACAATAGTGAAATCAGTTTTATCAACTTCTTTTCCCATCCTCTTGTTAATTTTTTCTTAATCTTTTATTTTCCTTATGTAGCCGAAGAATATCCCCTCATCTACACATGACTAAAATTTCCTATGATTTTTTTGTTGAGAATGAAGAAATTAATTCCAAAGATTAGAAATTATTTCACTCTTGTATTCTTTCCAAATCAAATATCATAGGGAGACTTTCCTTCCTTAAGACACAATAGTGCCCTAATAGAAATGTAGAAAGATGTCAATATTACTTTCTTCCAAAATTTCTCTGATTGTTCTTTTTCAATAACCATTTTTCTAGAAATGTTGATGATGATTTGAATTTTCATTTAAACCACTCTTTTCTATTGGGGAGTTCTTACTAAAGAATCCTGAAGCCCTATCCCATGTTTCTTGATATAGTCTTCCACTAGACTGTTTGTGAATTGTGTACCATTGTCAATACGAAACATCAGAATTTTCTGGCCAAGCATCCTTTTAGATGTACTATGATATTTTTTAGGAAAATGAACACATCAGACTTATGGGAAACCATGAATACCCATTCCATTATACTATAGTCATCAATGAAAAGAAAATAATACCTTTTTCTGTCAATGGTTCTTAGTGAAATAGGTCCACAGTCATCAGCATGAACCAATTCAATCACTCTTGTTTACATATTTTCTTTTACTTTGTACATATTTTTAATGATCTTCCCTTGTTGAAAGTAATCACACATATGTGTACAATCTCGTGATAGCTTAGGTAGGTCTCTTACTACTTCATAATTTACTAGATCTTCTAAAGAAGTTTTACATAGATGACCAAGTCGTTTATTACATAATTTGTTTTCTTCCTCTCGGGATAAAAGGCACATATCTTCTTCTCCACATACCAGGTAGATATTCCCCTTCTCTCTTTTTCCATGTAAGATCATTGTACCTTATCTTCCCTTGATGACTACATTATCTTGTTAAACAATACATAATGCCATGAGTCACAAAGTTGACTAACCTTAAGAAAATTGTGACATATATATTCTTCAACCAAGTCATTACACGTCTTATTTCTTTTCTCCAAAATGTAGCCTTTCCCGATCTAATTATATTCAGGCCTTCATCTTTTCCAAACATGAAAACTCATTCCTTATCATTTTTTATACCAGTAACCAGATCCTTATTTCCTATCATGTGATATGTGTAACTATTTTTAAGGATCCATTCACAAGAACGGTCTGATGCTTTAATGGAAATTTCAGCAACCAATGTCTTCTCTGCCCACTTTTTCTTTGTCCATGTTTTTTTCTTCCCACTTGGCATAGATTGAGTATTCTATTATTCTCAGAGTATGATAGACCTACTTAATATTTCAAAGTTGAATACATATTTTTCATTTTCAAATCACTTTTTGGTTCATTTATCTACTACTTGAGAACAATTTGATTCTGCTTTGTCACATTCCTCTCTATGGTCTATGTATAGTATCTATCCATGTTCCCAAATACTCCATACCAAAAATAGTTTCCTTTAAAATATGTTCTAGAGAATCATTCTCCGTTTATCTCGCACCTCTTTTCTTGTGCCCTTCGGTATCTTCTGTCTATAGAATACACATTTTTTGAGTGTCCCATATTTTCATAGAAATAACACCTAATAATAGTGCATTTTTATATCCACTTTTTTACTGCCATTTGTCCCTTGTGATCTTTGAGTTTTCTGATTTTTCTTTGTACCAAAATTGATTTCCATCCATAGAATGATTTATTGCAGTTAAACATCAACCATAACTGCTTTTTGTTTTTTATCAAGCTCCAAATCAGCCTTAACATCTTAGCTCGATTCCTGATTGTTTCCTACTGAGCTACTAGGTTCCTATTTCATATTTTTAGTCTTTTTAATGATATTCATTCCCAATAATGTACTAAGAATCAAAAGTTTTTATTATTCCTTAACTTTTTGTAATTGATAGACAACTTCCTCTTCAATATATTCAATATGCCTGGCGTGATCTTTATCTTTGATATTCAATCTATCAATCTCCCTTTTCTTGTCTTCAACCTTGATTTTATACACAATTAATGATTTTGAGTTCTCTGGTGTTAATGACTTGAGTTTCTCAATTTCATCCCTTTTCTTAGACTTTTATTCTTCATGATTTTTCATGCAGAGTTTGGCATTATAGACAAATTTTTTGGGATTCTATTATTTTTGGCTCTCCAAAAATCTATTTCATCATGTGAGGCTTCTGATTGAGCTTGCATAATGATTCTTTCTTCCACTTTTTATTCTTCATCAATGTCAGTTTCTTTTTTTTTTCTTGAGAACTACCAACAACAACCACCCTAGAATTTTCACAATGATCTTTGCCGTTTTCAATGTTTTTAACCTCTTTAACCCCATACTCATCTAAACTGTCAAATTATTGTGAAAGAAGATTCTTCTTCTTGAATAAATTATTCTTGAACTGTTTCTTCCCTTTCAAAAATGCTTAAGACTTCTTCTTGGGAATTTTAAATTTATCATCATCATTATCATTATCTTCAAAGTTTTTGGGGTACCTTACCATATGATGACCATTATTTCCACTTCTAAATCTTGATAGTGGAATATTCCCTTCAAACATTTTGGTTTCTCTTTATAGATTTTAATAAAGGAATGACATCACCTCATCTACCTCTTCTTCATTCTGAGTATCTTCAATATTGAGCTTCTTTATGGGCTTGAATTCTACCTCTTTGGACTTCCACCTTTTCACAACATTATTATCATCATTTCGCATTTCATATGCTACAAGGGTAATATACAAATTATCGAGTGTTAGAACTTTCAGATCCTTATCTTCCAATACCAAAACCATTGGATTTAAGTGAGGTGGAAGTTTTCTTAGGATCCACTTCACAATCGTTACATCTTCAATGAATTCACCCAAACCTCACATTTCTTCAACTACATCATTTACCATATCAAAAAACGCATCAACAGACTCATTCTATTTTATTCTAAGTTCATTATAATTATTCCAAAACACTTTCATATTTGCTTTTCTATCCTTTTTATCTCTTTCACATATGTTCAAAAGTTTTTCCCACATGGCATGCGATGTTTTTTCAGACATCACATTCATATAGATCGCATTTGATTGGGCCCCTCCTAAAGCATTGACTCCCTTAGTGTCGGAATCCAATTATATTTTCTCAAATTCTGATAATGTACCACTATTAATATCGATTGTTATACCACATATTGTTAATGTGAACACATCCATTCCCAAAGATTCGATGTAGTGTTGTATCTTATTCTTCAATAGATCAGAATTGTTCTTGTTGAATATCAAAATCCCTTTATGATAATTCTAGTGCTATAAATATTATAAAAAATCTTGTAAATCACTCAAGGACAAAGTACATTGAGATAAAATATAATTTTATTAAGGATAAGCATTCCAGGGTTGGGGAATCATACCAATCATTATAGGGTCGCATGAATGTTGGATGATTTCCCAGTACACTCGTGATAAAGTTGTATTCATCAGTGGAGGAAAATGGAAATTCACCAGAGAATCTATAAACAGAGGAAGATGGATTCATTTGGGATAATTAAGGGACATAAAATTATTTAAATTGTGGGTGGATCTTCGGAAGAAGCAGTGAGAACACTTCATTTAAGAGAGAAGTTAGCTTTCATATTGTGAGTGGTTGTAAACCAGGAGGGACAGAGGGTCCACTTCAAACTTTTTAAACATCAGTGCTCTGATAGTGGATTTGGTACATCAGCATATCACCAGTGTATTCTCCTTGGATGTGTCTCAGTGAGGGTGAACTAAGTAAAAATTAGTGTGTCCTATGCATGATTTAATTTATTTTTATACTTTTCTATGGGAAATATGGAGAAGAGAGTTTTTTAAGTGAAATAATATCCAAAGGGGCGGAGGTTTAAATATTTCATACCCTAATTCACCCCCTCTCAGGGTATTTGGCCTTGTGGGACAAACACACATCAAACCATTTTACTCTTTGTTTGGACCATACAAGATTCTTGGATTCCCTTTATTCTTTAAAATACATTTCAAAATATAATTAATAATTTTAATAATCATACTTTCTATTTTATTAGATAGAATTAAATGTTCAAATCTATATAAAAACATCTATGATCTTGAAATATCATTTTAGAACCACCTATTAAAAACCATAAATTCATCTTAAACAGCATTAAACATAATTATTAATATAAGGATGTCAATCCCTTTTAAGGTTTATTCCACCACTAAATATTCCAATTATAATTTCTACTTTCAAAAGTTATTGACAATAAAAATAGGACAATTAACTATAAAAAATAAATTTTAGAAATTTAACATAAGTAAGGTAAAATAATTACATTTCATAGTTTATTTAATCATGTATACACTCATGATATATTAGAGAGAATATTGTTTAGAATTAACGACCACCTACCATATGTCAACAGATGTATACTTGTTGATTATTTGAAATCTATTTTTCCTGAATTGGTAGAAAATGAGAAATAATATAAATACCTTGAAAATGGGGAATATTATATAAAATAAGTGGAACAAAACTTTATTGAATAAAAAATTATAAAAGAGGGAAGATGATTGTTAGACTTATATTAGGTTCTTGAAAGCATCTAGATGACGTGAAATTAAACCAATGGTGAAGGAGATTTACCCTTTGGATAAGAAGAAGAGGAGGCTAGTGTTTGTGTTTCTCCTGGTCATGTGATAGAGGAAAATCATAAGTGAGGGGATAAAAGGGTGACCCTAGTAAATATTTTGGTCCTCTCCTAGTAAAACCCCATTACAAGGGGCCATCAGGAAGCTGGTGTGTCTGTACCAATTAGCCAGTGCTCTGCAACAACATTTAGCAAACTTGGATCCATGTCACAAACCTCAAGAACTCTCCTAGAATCCTCCTACCCTTGAAAAAACATTGATCCGGGGTTGATTCATTAGGATTTTAATGTTTTAAATGGGTAAAAACATTAGTGAAACGTATATTATTATATAAATAATGATTTAGTTAGAATTATATAGATAACTAATAATTTTAGAAACCCCTTAAAAGTGTAGAAAATATAAATTTGTTCTATAATTTTGTCATATATGATATGTTAGACATGTAATTATGTATGGTTGTTAAAATACTATTAATTATTTTAATAATATTAAATTTTTCATTCAATATAAATTCAAATCTAAAGATTACCAATATTTCATATTGGTAGCATATATATAATGATATACATTACATGAATTGTAATGAAAAAATCATTAATTTTTTTTATTAAAATAAGGGAAGTGGCCAGCATCACACACACAAAACACAGATGACCCTTAAGGAGGGTAGAAGTAGATCAAGTCAAGGAAATCCCCCTGGAAAAATCCATAAATCAATGGGAATTGACCCCAATCTTTTTTAAACAATGGATGACTCTTCTGGTCTCCCCAAGCATGCGAGAGCAACTACAACAAAATTGCCTTTCCTCTAAATGTGGTTGAAAAAATAAACCTATCTTGTCTCCAAATATCATCTTATAAAAAAGTAACTCATGTTCCAAGAAGGTATATAATATGCCCTGGAGGCACGAAATGTGTTTTTTGCACTGGATGACCCACATAGTATAGCAGATAGAGCGTTACACACTCTGAGTTTGTTATAATATGGATTATTGGTTTATATTTACATTCCCCACCACTTGAGGTTGCTGTGAGACATAACATAAGAACATACATAATTTTATACATTTATTAAGAAATATTTTAGTATTAGATAACCAGGGTGGTTGGGTTTGTTACAGATCATGTCATCAGCTAGATCTCAACCAATATAAGACTTATCCTCTTGTATGAAACGTATGACATTTGGAACCTCAATTGTGATTTATAAAGGAAATTTATAGAAAAATTAAGAAGGATCTTGTTATTTAATCATATATTACATGAATGATATGTGATGAATTTATAATCCTCATCAGTCAACACATAGATACTCAAGAACATATGAGGTGGGTATAGGGAATTGAAAAAATCCACATCCCACAGCCACTCAATATAATAGAAAATTTGATTAAATGAAAATAAAGTATTTATTATGATATAGTAGGTGGATATATGTATAGAGATATAGTTTTTTGATGGAGTTCAAACCATTTATTTTTGTATCTTGAGTAATATTGATGATTTTAGAGAGGCTAAACTTTCCATAAATTTATAAATCGCATCATTCATAGTATTTCTATAATTACCAAGGCCCATGGGATAATAATTTTTGGTTGACTGAATTGATATTTCCTTTGACTCAAATAAATTATCTAAAATTGTTTCATTATTTTATCCAAAAATAACTATTGGATGTGGGTTTCACATTTTATTTCATACAATGTAATATAATGTAGAGTTAATGGTATATTCCCAAAAGATTATTTGAATGATATACAAAAGTATTTTTTGATATGATTTCATAATTTATTAGATATGATACAACATAGGTTAAAATTTCATGATAATATTTTAGTATTTAGTGTGAGTTGGAGATAGAAAGAAATATTCCCTAAGGTCATGTAATATTTCATTGTATGATATGGTGTATGGTAGAGAATGATATACATATGTAAATAGTAAAATGCCTATGATTATTGGTAAATCATATTATATGATATAGGTATATCATATGGCTACTAGTTGGGAATTTCACATTGTATGATATTGTTTTCCGTAGTTCCATGATTCAATTGTTTCGATTTTTTTTGGACTTCCACCACTCAATAATTCATATGAACATTAATGTGTTTACATTAAAATCACTTATACGTTGGCTATAATTTATTATCTATTTTATAAGAAGAATCAACGTTTAGAGTTAATGGACTAGGGTTAAATGAGGTATAATGATAGCCATTAATCTCATATTTTAGAAACATACAAGTTAATTTATGTGATTTCTGATAGGTTGTCTAACCTATACATAGGATTTCATTCCATGAGACAACATGATTTTTTTATATGATCCACTAATTAACCTATAATTGATACACCCTCCCACCAGAATCTCTATTCTTATATCATAGAACCATGTGGTACCAGTATATCATGGAGGTTCTTAGGGTCCTTCCCAAAGTGTATGGGTGAGTTTGTTCAACCCATTAATATCAATCATAGGGTAGATCATTTTTATTTTTACTTAGTTATATTCTATAAATCCCTTAATGAAGTAAACAACACAAGTGTACTTTTGTGTAAGGTAATAATTCTTTATTTAAAGATTCATGCAGTTTTAATTGAAATGGTTTGTTGGTCTTGGGTTTTATGATTTCTAAATGTTTTTAATGATTTTATTAATCATTAATCAATACATAGAAACCCATAACCTCCAATATAGAAAATATTATGAATAAATTATCAAGATAATGTTACCCATAATAACAATAAGTATTTTATAAGAATTTTTTTTATATAATAGTAATTGAAATTGAAATTTCTATTTGTTTTAGTGAAATAAGTTCAATGGAAACCATCTTTCAAAAGGGTCACTGACAAGCAACTCTTAATCCCTTCTATATATTATATATTTTTCATTCTTTTGTTATTATATGGACTTAGTTAATAGGTTGAAAACATTTTTCTATATTGGTACATTTATGAATTTGAATTTACCTATTTGAGTAAAATCACTCAAGATGTGATAATTTCAAAGTATATTCTTAATATATTTTTTGAAATATTGATTATTTATTATAAAAACTATTTTAGTATAATCACTATACAATTGAAATGTATATGTACTTTTAGGCACTACACCAAAATCTTGGATGAGTTTTTGTGTCCATGTTCATTCATTATCAACACCAGAATCTAAAATATACTTAGAATATTATATAAAATTGGAGGCCTCTAGATGTCTTTAACGGAAAAATCCCCAATTTAGGTAAAATAAGATATGATAATTGTGATACCAGATTAATATAATCTATTTGTAAACTATCATGTATGTATACCCACACATATAGTTCATTTTTTCTTCTAGGAACCATGGTCACATACTTTGTATGCCTATGGTACTTTAGGATAGTCTTTATTGTCAAAAAATGTGTCTCTCCTTGGTTTTCCAGATATCTAACAACCCTGATCAAAGAAATATACAACATAAATCCTAGTACATGGTATGAAATTTATTATATATTCATCCACTTGAATGAAACATATCTTTTGAATACTTTCACTCTCTTTTTGAATTTGAGGAAACATTTTCTTGGAGTGATTAATATCATATGGCATAAGAAAATACAATATCTTGTATTTTCTTTATCATATATATTTTCAATCCCTTATTAATAAATATACATTACATTAGTACAAGTATCCACTTAGATAAATATATATGGATCTTGGTCTAGAGAAAATATACTACTTCAACTAAATCATTGATAGAGACATAATAGTTCAACCATGACTTAACTTAATATTATATTAGTATCCCATTTCCATCAGTAATTTATGATCAGTATATATCACTTGGAAAATAATAGTACTCTCACCAAACCCATTGTAGAAACATGGCACCTATAAAATTTTAACAATACTAAAATCTAGTATGTATTAAAAAAATTATTATGACATGATATTGATGTTTTTTATAAAACATAAATGCATCTCTGAAAGTTAAATAACTTATTTGAATCATTTGTTGTCATTTTTTTAAATTTGGACTTATATACATCTACTATAGGACCTCTATTAAAGTAATATGTCTTAACATCCATTTTCCAAATTTCATAATCATGGAAGACTATTATAGAAAGTATAATTATAATATATTTTATCATAATTATTAGTGAAATGGTTTTATCATAGTATATTCGTCGACATTTTTGGAAACCTCTAGAAACCATCATGATTTATAGATATTGACTTTAGTATATATGTATTGTTTTTTCTTGAATATCCATTTTCACCTAATGAGATTTACATTTACAATATAATTTACCAAAACCCAATCATTATTTTCATACATGAAACTAATTTTCAAATCCATTTATTATTTAAAAATTTCAAATTTATCGTTATTTATCGCTTCCATGTAAGAATGAGGTTCATTATTTTAAACCTACATTGTATTAACCTCCTTAGTGATAAGAAAACCATATATCTTTAGTTTTATAACCTTAATAGTACTCAAACAAAAAACCATTGTCTCTAAAATAACATCTTTCACTTTATATTTTTGAATTTATCCTTATGTTAACTCTTGTATATCCTGATCTTAAATGTCATATAAATATATATTCTACCAACTATCGCCTTAGGAGATGTGATCCATTTCCAAAACCATGGAATTTCTCACCATGAATACATTTCTATCGAATGTATAGAATAGATAATAAACTCTTCTATTTTTGGATATCTTAAAATTTTCACTTCATACCTTAGGATGTAATATTGTTTATATAATTAGCCTTAACAGACACATTTCATCCCCATACATATATATACGAAAAATGGGTTTTTTTCATTCTATACCTTATATGGGATTTTTATTTCAACATTTATTATAAATTAGTTAGGTTTTTATATCGTTTATTAGGATTAATATTCCCAAAATGATAGTGTATGATTTTCATTACTCATCGCTGATCTAACTTTTTCTATCAAGGTGTGATTACTCCTTTCATTAACAACATTCCACTATGGTGTATAAAGAGGATTAAATTTGAATATTTTCCTAAAATAATTATTATAGTTTTTGAATTATTATATAATATATTCAATAACATTATATAAGAATAATTTATTTTCCCTCTTGTCAATATAATTATATACCATATTCTTGTATTCCTTAAATCTCTCAATGGAATTATACTTACACAACATCAAGAAAATAAATACATGTATATTAAAATGATTAGTAAATGTAATTGTTTATGAGTATCAACCTATATATTCTATTTTATAATGTCCACATACATCTCTCTGAACTAATTATAGTATCCATATGGATGTATCAAACTTTAAACTAAAATGAGATTTGGTTAAATTTTCATATAAACAAGAATGAAATATATATATGGGTTCCAACTCCAAAGAATCTAAATACCCTTATTGATATAATCTCATCACGTGCCTCTATTTTACATAAATGATTTAATGATGCTACAATTGGGAGTAAAATTAGTCATGTAATATTGATTCATTATCACATTCAGTGAAATTATTTTTATATTATAGAATGTAAAGACCATTATTTATATGTTTCATACCATGAAATATTCCCTCTTTATATACTAATACTATTTTTTCAAAATATAACTCTATATATATATATACAATTTATTATTTAAATTAAATAAAAATGATTAATCTAACCAATTACATATAATGTGCGTTTTTGGTTTTACAATATTTACATGGTTTATGATTCTTTATGATCTCTTTTTTTACCAATTCAAGGGATTTATAGATCAATATTTTTCTCTTTGTATGTCCCCTAGATATCCTATAAGGATAATAATCTAGGAAGATGAATATAATCTAATTATTAATAGGAAAATAAAAGAGGTTTTATTTTATATTTAACATCATGTATTTTGAAAATAATCCTTCAAAGAGTATTTAGCTCTAGATTTATAGTTTCCTTCAGATATTTTTGTAAGAAATTAGTGTAAGAATATGTGAATGGATGGGAGTAATTATATTCGGTATCAAGTAAATATCTAAAAACTCTTAGGGGTTATTTTAGTGAACTTCAATGGAAATATAGAAGCTATAATTAAAGTGTTTATATGTATTATAATTATTCATAATCCCTTTAATATACCCCTTATTGGGATTTACATATTAACATTTTATTTTTTGAATGTGCTCAGGATATCATATGTAGTGATAAAATCATTATGAGATGCAGAATCGTGTTAGGAAAATGGATATAAAAGGGGATATAGTTTATTTTTAAAATAATATATTATTAATCTAATCTCAAGAATACAAATAAATCTATATTTATATGTTTCTTATATATATTATAATTAAAAATTTGTGTAATAATATGTTTTTATGAAAAAATAATTATAGTTGGTATCAAATATAGGTCTAATTATTTTTGGGGATTAAGTTGGTGAACATTATAGGAAATAACCCAAAAGCTTAGCTAGAGACAAAGTCACTGGCCATTTATTAAAATAAAAGAAAAGTACAGCAGGCAAGTATCACAAAAAACACCTACATGTCATAAAATCCATACATGTCACCATTTCTATAATCAAGTGCTTCATCTGAAGTGGCCGACTCCCAGTCTCAGCTTTCATACTACTTCATAGTCTTAACATTATTTCTTCAAAGATTTATCTTTTCCAGATATAAAAACTCATCAGAAGGTTGCGTGCCTTTTCCATTGCTGATAGAGGACCTAGTGGGCATTGACTTTGACATGGATGAGTAATCCTTACAATTCCTTCTTCTTATTGGAGTGGTCATAGCTTCTTCCATCTCTGACGTTGTCTTTTTTCCACCCTTAAAAATATCACTATAATAAGTCCTAAACAACCTTCCCGCATTCTCCTTTTCACTTTCAGATATATCCCCCCAATTTCTAGAAATATTCACCCTCTAGAAACCATCATTCACACATTTCCAATTTTCAAATATATTGTTAGAATTGACCATTACTAAGAATTGTGGATGTTCCACAATACCAAGATCACCCTGTGTCTCTTCCTGGAGAGTGTCTTCACCAAAAAACAATGGGAAAGTAAATCTGTTGTGTACCCATGTGAAAGTAAATATAGTGATTACCAATGTGAGATGCCTAATATGATTGGTGGAGGATCCTATAACCTCAATTAAGTATATTTTCACTTGAAACAAGTTTAAAATAATTAGTTGATTCTTTTTTAAAACAATACATTTCCCAAGAGAGAACAAGTTTCATTTGAGTTGTTTATGAGAAAAATATACCTCTTTTAGTGGGTATTTTTATCCCCTAATCATAGAGAAGTTGTTTCATTTCATTTATAAGATATTATATATTTTCTAATTCTCTAAGTAAGATAAAATGATATTAATCTCATATTACCTTGAATGATAAGCTAGTTATTGGTGGACATTTATCAAGAATTCTAACCCTAAGGTTTAAATAACTCTATGGAATTGAAGGAATTCAATAAATTATTATTCAATATATATTTTAAAAACACTATCAATATTAAAATGGATATGGTGTTTTTTAGAATCAGTTAAAGGTATGATAAATCAATTATTTTGAAAAAAATAAAACATAATAATTCATTCACTGTATACCTATATCATTTTCATTGACCAAGAATAAACATTTGGACACTTATTTATTGTTAACTGAGTATTCAAAAAAGTATTAATCTAGTACTTTTATAATTATAAGGAAATAGTATTAAGTTACCTTAAATTTTAGCGAGAGTTTTTTATTTCCCAATGGTATCTTGAGAATATATATAAAAATTAAATAATCAAGTTTAATTTCAGAGATAAATTTCAAGGAGGAAAGAAAATGTTACTAGAACGTGTCAATATTGTAGAAAGAAGCACAAAAAAATCAATAAAAAAAATAATGTGTTTCAATTATGGGAAATAATGGTATAAAGTTTATAAATTTTGACGTAATATGAACAATACAATCAATATTATTGAATAAAAAATGGTTCAATTCATTCATCGCGTAGTCCAGTGTTTCAACTACAAAGAACATGGATACAATGAAAATAAAATCACTAAGACAAGGGTCTTGTAGATAACTTATCAACACAACCTCTAAATCCATCATATTAAGGATGTTCCTATTTATCACTATTGATTTACTGGATTTAGAAAATAATGTGGAGACATATACATTGGATATTCATTCAAGATTAAAAACAATTCTTATTTGATTCATGTTTTATCAATTATTTTATATCATGAATGATTAGTAGTAATATTAAAAAACATCCATATTACATGGTGGTTTAGTTATCAATGAAAACAAAAATTGTTGTAATTACTAAATATCATGTATATAACTCTTCCCCAGGAAACAATTATGGCATGAACACGATACAAATATTTTTATAATTACTTTAGTAAAATTCAATGTTATATTGACATGGATTAGTTATCTCTATATTCATCCAATATCAACTTATAGAAATGGAAATCATATTTTATATCCCCTGGAATTTTTCAATTCTACGCATGGTAAAGAAGCATCATGGATCTACATTGGATAATCCTTCTCAAATATGGAAATTATTTACTTATGGTCAAGAATACCTAGGTCAAATGGTTGAGATAAATTAAAGGATTATTCAAAAAGTTATTAACATGATGAGGGAATATACTGATTTATATCATTAATGGTTCTCTATTATTCCTTATATTAAAGATATTGAGTTCTCTATAAAACTTATTCTCTATGGTTTTTCCATATCTAATAGCTTATATAGAATGTCCCCTTTTAAAATATATTAGTTGAAGAAGGCCCAAATGTGTAGTAGAAGCATTTGGTTGGAAACCAATTTTTTCGTTCAATCATAACAAAATAAATACATTCAATAAAATAAAACAAATATTAAATTTAAAATACTTATGAATAAATATTTATTTTAATATTCACACATAATTAATAATTTTTTTACACTATTATTAAATTGGTGAATAAATATATATTATATTCACTCTCTTTTGAATAACTAAAAAAAGATCAAATTTAACTCAAATGTTCTAAACTCGTATATCTTGTGATTAAAATTCTATGTTAAAACATTATGTGAATAAATACTGTAACAAAAATTCAACTATAGATTTAGTCTTGAACATATATTCAAAAAAGTTAATGAGATTCTAAATACACCTAATGTGAAAACCTCAGTGACCCTTTCTTAATTTAAATAGGTGAAACTCACCTATTATAAAAGATTAGTGTATATAAACAAATCATGGAACCCATATAAAACCATATAAAAAATGTTTTTTTAATATAATCCATTTTTCATTCAATATCTCACCAAGAATAATGCATGATTATGTCATCACCAGTTATATTTGATTTATATTCATTTATTTCTTAAAAAACCAGTTTGTAAATCACAATGGCCATTGATCTTTTTAGACATTACAATTTCAATGAACTGGTGGCAGTTATATTTTTCAATTAATATTGTATGAAAAAAAATCCATTCATGACCACTAAATTAATGAAATATCACATATGTTGAAGCTAATTTATGTTACATTTTTGTGAGTATATATCACTACTATTTTCATCCATTATTCAACATATGAAACAGGCGATACAAATTAATGATGACAAAAAGTATGAGTAAAAATAATCACATTCATTGACAAAAATATGCAATTAGTCATAAAAAACTTGTGGAGTTCCTATTGGTGGTTTTGTACTCATGAAATATCTTCATAGATATCACCGAGAGATCATAAGAAAAAGTCTCAATTATTATAATCACCCCATAAATAATATTAAAACATTATATGTGTACATTTATATAGATGTATTTTGATCATAAATGTACTTATTTATGAATATTATCCTCTCATTTTTAGGTTCTCATTATAACAGATATTTTTTCTAAATCATTTTTATGAAATATTCCCTAAAACCATGTGATATCATATAATATGATATGATGTGTCTTAGATTATGGAATATATATATTTAAAACACTGTATATATGTATCTGTGTATTTCAAATTCTATAATATAGGTAAATCATCGATCAAATACTTGAAAATTTTTTATTATATAATATGGTTGAGTTGTAGTGGAATGAATGAAATGGTTTGGTCAATCTGACACTTTCACAATTCATTTATCCATAAAAACATTAAAGATTTAGTATTTAAATATCATACACATTGGATGATATTTATTATCCATTTCATAAGATTAAATGGATGTAATATTTAATGGTCAAGGGTTACATTTAATGTAACCATAAACGTTACTCAAACATTTATGAAATGTATGAGTAAATCTATGGGCCCATAAGTAATTCATTTATCTTATATAATTGAGTCCATGACATAGGTCCAAGTGAGATTTTTGTGTGATCTAATTATATATCTCTAGATAGTAATCCATACCACCCAAATCTCTCTTTTTAAAACTACCCAATTTCCAGGAGATAATAGCATATTACAGAGGTTTGGAAGGTCCTACCCATTTTTTAAGTTATTTGGTGAAAACCATGGATGCACATTATAGGAAATATCCTTTCATTTATTCCTTATAAATCCTCATTAATCATGAGAGGAAGGTAATGAAAAAAGTTTCCTATGGTTTAAGTTATATACTCTTTATTTATAGTTTCATGCATTTTTAGTTTCAAATGAAAGGTTGTCTTGGGTTTTATGATTTATCAATGATTCCAATACTGTGATTAATTGTTAATAACTCCATAGAAATACCTCAATTGTGTCAAATTAAAGGTTATAGTGTTAGTCAATTCCTATGAAGTCTCACACATGAACAATGATGAAGTTTTAATTTCCATGCTAGAGATCCATTATTGATGGAAATTGTTTCATATACCAATGAATTAGAAAATGTTCTAAATTGATAGATTTATAAATAAGTTACACTATAGTGTTTTATAAAATTCATAGTGATTATGCAATCATAAATGGTATTAGATAATTACCTTGTGTTTTTTATTTATGAAATAAATTTTTAAAATTAAGGTTTTTGAAATCCTAAAGACTAACCCACACTCTATCATGAAATATGGTTGAGTGGTGTATTATTTCAAATTGAACCATGGATTATGATAGATGATATATTATCCAAGAACTCAATATAAATACCTCATTTTTGTTTTAGTTATATTATACAGCATTTGGATATTGTATTTTATTATAACATTGTTCTATGGGGTAAAAACAAATAAATGTTTCAAAATGATGATATAATGTATATAGTCAAATTTGAGTGGAACATTAAAACATATTCATAAGGGGTATGAGTGGATATGTAAGGAACACACCACTTGTAACCTTTAAGTACGCATAACATGTTACCTCTATGGATGCACAACCTAATATGTAATGGTTACCACCTTTGCACAAGTCGCCATGTGTAAGGGTTACAATATAAGAATTATTTTAATGTAATGTTCATGTACATAATGGTTACATATATATGGGTTACTCCATGAGTAGGGGTTATACCTGATGAAATTTTTGTTATGCAAAGGATACATATATAAGGATTCCAAGAAAAAGAGTTTCTCAATGAATAAGTATTTTGGATCTTAGAATCCAATTTTTTTATGGAAATGATACGTAAGGATACTTACTAATAACAACCCATTCTATTGTAAAATATGATTGAAAAAGAATTGCATAAATTTAATACTTTAGTATAAAATTATTATAATTTATTATTTTTTTAGGAATAAAAAATTTTAGGAATTATAACAAATATTTATTCGTTATTAAAAGAAATATTAAATTTTCATATACATATATTGAGTTTGAAAAATTATTAAAATATTTATTTATTATTAATAATTCAAAAAATAAATGTTTATAAATTTTTTATGAAATATGAATACTGTGTATGCATTATTATTTTTGAAAAATTAATTCTTATAAAATTTTCAATTCATGCATTACATTATAGGTATAACAATTTAAGATTTAGTTTTCATATAAATTGACCCAGGTTTATGATTAAAGCGAATATTAATGTTTTTTATTGATTAATGTTTCTATATATGAGGTATTAGAATTATGATGAATTAAAATATCTCAAATGTATTGTATCCCTGGGTATAGGGACTTTGGGCCATATATCCCAGTACCCTAGAGTCTTCGGCCATATTAAATAGGGGTTGAGTTTTTCTATCTATGGCTCTAGAATTTTTTATGTAGGGATTTGAACTTTTATATAACATTAAAGGGTTATAATAAAAGTTTATATACATTATTCATTGGATAAATTTAGATATTTTTATAGATATTTTTTAATTCTATTTTTTGGTGAGTAACTAAAATTTTTGGTCCAATGAAGAGTTTCACTTTAATAGAGTTTTAATATATTAATTTGGTGGATAGAATAGAGATTCAAAAGATAAATTGTTAGAATAATGCATTAAAAATGAATAAAACATGTGATTACAATGTTTTCATGGATGAAATATTTATGAATTTAATATGAACATGATGTATATTAATTTGGTGATACTTTAAAAGAAATCACTATAAAAAACATGTTCTAGATTCTTTCTGAAGTGTCAATTATCAAGGCCTTGATTATCAAACTGGGTATGTCATGCTAGAGTTGGGATCCCCTCAATTATCTTGTGTATGGAAAGTATGTAAAGGGTGACCATAAAAGGAGAAAGATCATGTTCATGGTATTTTATTTGGGTAAAAATTATATAATATACCATAATAATATTTTATTACAAGTGTAATTTATCTTTATTTATTCAAATGATTAATTTGAAAAAGAGTTCCCTACCAAACTATCCAATAGTCTTTTAGGATATGATTGAGATGATTCTTTAACTCAATAAATAATTAATGGAAAATATGATATATATATATCCAATGTTTTTTGAAATATATTTCATGTAAAACTAATGGTTATAATGAGTTTAAAAGGGTTCATCATTTTAATGGGATACCAATTATTAAAAATACTAATTAAATGAATATATAACATGATAATCATGTGAAAAAATTTTATTTTAAATAATAAAAACCTAATATTTGATATTTAACTTTAGATCTATATTGAATAGGGAAAAACATAATGATTATATTTTCATCAAATGGTTCCAAAACATCAGAATAGTTCATAAGAAATTAGTAACAATTATATTTGTTAAAGGATCTCCTACCTTAGAAACCAACTAGTAAAGTTGATCAACAAAGAGATATAGTGGCATATGATAAACATATAAAATATTCACTAAATTTATCTAATCTCATATTTTATATCATGGAACCAAAGTTTAAAAATCTATATTATTCCATTAATTTTTATAAGATTTTATAAAATCTAAAAAAGAATCTACTAAAATTAATAAAGGTATGAAATGTATAAGGTTTCAAAAGGTATATTTTGATTATAATGTTAGAAGGAACATTTATCTCAACTCATGAATTCAATATGATTGGATATGTTAATGACTATGAGATATATTTTTTAACATTCATTTATGATACGTCCATGAACATAATTCTAAAATCACTTCTAGAATTTCATAGAAAGATCATTATGATCTACAACATGAATAAATTCAATAATTTTTTTTCGTAATATCCCTAATATTTTTTGGATAACAAAGTAGTACATGAGATGTCTAGAATAAATTACTATAATGATGGTTCAAAATTATAACTGTAAATGTTTTGGTTAAAGAGATAAAAAATGAGGCCTTGGAGTGTCCTCAATACAAACTAAACTAATGTAAAGGAAGAACGAGTAGTTTTTTTCATTATGAAAAACATTCCCATTAGATGAAGAATTTTCTCGAATACTTCATGGGTTGTAAGAATCCTCGTGGATAGACTACCTTAGGTAATAATGTTATAGATTTTAATTCATTTCTTAAAACGTTTATATGATACGAACTAAATGTTTTAAATGTATTGTAAACATACAAGAGCTTATAGGTGATGAAAAAGTTGAGAGGACGTTGAATTTTTATTTCAATAAATTAACAATTGTGTTTATATGTTAAATATTTTAATTTGTGAAATATATTAATCTTGGATAAATTTTAGATCAAAGATGTCCTCTTTTTACTCATTTTTCTTCCTCTCTCTATATTAAAAGAATCTTGTAAAAATGGGTATTTTAAATAAATTAGATTAATGTTTTAATACACATGGTTTATAATTTATCTAACTCTATAACCTGATTAAAAAAGGAGATATAGAAAAAATAGTTTTATTTGGAATAAAGTGTTTATCCAATAATACGATGGAATATGATTTCACCACCAACAATATATTTTTTATTATATATTCAATTAAAATTTTAATATTATTTATCATACGAAAATAAGAGTTCATTTGTTAAGTTCCCCCACTAAAATTAAATAAGCTTTATTTACAAACACAGGGGTGCTTTTGTTACTTATCATGAAATTATGAAAAAAATATATTTTCTAAGAGTCTAGTGGGAGTATGTTATAGACTTATAGAATTTTAAAGTTAAAATATAAAATACTATATTAGTGAATTTCACTTGATATCGTAAATGATTTTAGGGTATAATGCTAAAAAATTTAAAGAACTACATTTAGTTACCCGAAAAAGTTAATTACTCTTAATATCCTAAATGAGACTGGGATATATTGGTAATGATATAATGTAAACAGTTACATTAGTTAAAAAAAATATTTCAATGAGATTTTTTTATGGAAATTATTTAAATAATAATAATGATTAACATAGAAATAATTCAATGTAGAAAAAATAATTTTCTAACATTATTACATTGGATGTTGTGGGGTTTAAGAGTTTGGATATGTTAATATAGTTAATAATTAATAATATTATTCATAAGTCTCTCTATTTTAAAGAATTTATTACTTTATAAACGTTTCTCACTAAAAGGTTTTCTGGAATTGTTTTATTTTTTGATTAGATAGGGATGTGGCATGAATTACAGGAAGATTAAAAACATTAAACAAAAAATCTCAAAATTATAGTAAATATAAGGATAATCTGGATGTCTATCATATAAAATATGTTTGAAATGGAGTTATGTATGGTTTTGTTAAAATATTTTTAGATATTTTTTAAATATTAAATATGTATCAAATACAAAATACAATCAACACATTACCAATATTTCACACTAGTTTCAATATGTATATATTGATATTCATTTCATGTAGTCTAATGATAATTGACCTTTCAAAGTATGACTTTGATTAATCCATAAAAAATGTTTTCCATTGAATATTATATATTTTAATGATATTATGAAGTAATCATGAGTATAAATATTGTATCGAGATGCTGAATATAAACCAGATGAATAAATCATTTCTTTATGCTTGATGAACCAAAAATTATACAACAGTGATTGTCATAAACTATGACTTCGAAATATGGGGGTTGTTTAGTTAATATTTGGATTCTTCACTACCTTATATTGGTTAAATATATAGCATGAGAACCATCATATTTTAATACCTTTTATATGAAATTATTGAGTATTAACTTACTAGGGGTGGTTGGGTATGTTTCTGATCATGTGATTAGTTAGAACTCAACCAGTATGGTATTTTCACTCTCTTATGATCATTAAAAAATTTATCCCCTTGATTTATATAGGATGAATAAATGTATATACACATTTAGAAGGTACATGGGATGTTCAGATCTATTTGATGAATGATATGTGAGGTATTTATTGACCTCATCAGTCTAAACACATATAGTTGAGAACATATGAGGTGAAAATTTGGTATTGAAATAATCCATGCCTCTTTGTCACTCAATGTATTATCCATTGGGATCATATGAAAATAAATTCTAGTATATGATTTATTAGGTTTATATTGGTATGGAGATACATGTTTTTTATGGAGATCATGTGAGTTCCCTTTACAGCTTGAGTAATATTGATGATTTTTTAGAGAATTTTTTTTTTAAATTTATTGAGAAAGTGATTTATAATTTTTTAAACACTGAATGTCCAATGGGGTTACACTTTGTTATCAAATGAATGGGTAATTATTCTTACTAATATAAAATCATTAAAAGTGTTCTATTTGTTGTCTAGAAAGATGTTTTAGATAGGGTTTTCACAAGGTATTTTATATAATGTAATATAACTTAGATTTAGTGAAATATATATTTTTTGGAATATATTCAAATAATTTTCAGATATGATTTCATAATTTATTATATATGATACCACATTGGGTGAAATAACATGACATTATACTATGCTTTAGTGAAATTGGTATATTGAAAATTATATTCTCAAAATACTGATGATATAAAATAGTTTGATATGGGGAGTCTTAGAGGATGATACGCATTTGGAAATTGTATAATACACAATATTATTGGAATAAAATATTATGAAATATAGAAAAATGGCATGCTGGATGCTTGAGCATATTGTACTGCCTGGTATGGTTGAGTCAAAATACCATGAATCGAGTGGTTTAATTCATTTAGAACTATCACAATTCATTTTTTTCATATCAAAATTAAGGAGATAATGATTAAATATCATATAGTTATCCATTAGTGATTATCTATTTCATAAGACGAAATGTATGGGAGAGTTAATGGACAAGTGTTACAACAACTGAAATCATGGAAATTATGCGTACATTTTTTAGACATACAGGTGAATTTAAGGGAACAGGGAGTGGAGTAGTAGACTATATAAAAGAGGATAAGGCATGGGTCAGAGTGAGATATTTGTGTGATCCTCTTTCAAACCTATGTTTCATACTACATATCTCTCTCTCAGTAATATATCTTCTTCCATCCTCTATAGCACCATGATATAATAGTATATCATAGAAGTTTGGAGTGTCCCACCCCAAGTGTTTTAGAAATTTAGTGAAACCCACTGACATACCTCAGATGGAATATCCATGTAACACCTGAGACTTTTATTTTATCATCAATGGAATCTTTCACTACACACAACACTTGATTCGCTTGCTTTACACGCATTCACGACCTTCCTCGATAGCTTGCGTCGTACGCAATACCGAGTTTCACTAAACAACGATATGCTATTAAAATATTATTAAAACTAGCCGTTATGAATAGTAATAACCACTTTTTGAAATTTTGTCAATTTTATTTTTCAAAATTGACTTCATTTTTGGATTCAGAATATCGAAATTAGCCTAGGGTGAAAGTTTGGTATTTTTCTGAAAACATTCAGTTTTTGATGAATAGTGAAACCACTAAGTGGTAGTTAAAAAAACTGAATTTTTCAGAAAACTTAATTTTACCGCTTTTGTGAGTAGAATCTCAAAAATCTGAGAGACACGGTTGATGTCAGTAAGTAAAATGTGGTTCAATGAGATGAAAATAATTTTTGGTGAAAAGTAACTTTTTACTTTTATTTACCACGGATAAAAGTAAATACGGTAATTAAGGGTTAAAATGATATTATTATTACCCTAACACATGTCCTAATTCTATTAGATAAGTGTAATTCTACCAAAAACAACCTTAGGAATAAAATATGACCATTTAGGCCCACTTGGATTAGATTAGGACATTTATTATTAATTTATTTAAAGAAGGGTTAAAATAGATAAAATCAATGTTTAATAAGAAAATCATTTTTAATATTGGGTTATACATAAGATAAATTCAACTATAAATATTTATTAGAAATCTAAAAGGATTTCCTACATAATGATATTTTATTTGTAATTTTTATACTTTAAATAAGTTAATTTATTTATGACACAAATATGATGCATTAATTATCTTATTAATGAAATATTGACATAATTGATGTTATAAATACCCAAATAAAAGTAATTTGAGAATTTTTATGAAATCAACTAATTTTATATTTTAATATGACATTTTAGTATTGATTTAATTATCTTTTTTCGAACTAATCATTCTGTTATTATTTTCACAACAATTAATTACTAAATAGTGTCAAAATTGACATAAAATAGTTTTTAAAACAAATATTATAATAATAATTGTTATTTTATTCCTAAAAATATAAGGTAAGGCCAAATGACTTAGATAAGGTTATATATATTAATAATAGACAACTTGGGGTTCGTTTGGCTTGTTATTGTAAGTTTATTAACCTTATAGTATAAGAACACAAGAAGACACGATAAAAGTAAAATTATTTTACTCAATGTTAAATCTAAATGATAAGGTTAAAATAGGAACCTAAACTTGTCTATATTCTATTGGATAAGAGTATTTAGACCCATATCCACCTTATATTCTAAATAAATCAATTTGGAGCTATTTAAAACCGAATTTGACATTATAATAAAATAATAGTTTTAGTTATTCCAAATGTGCCCCTCTCCTCCCTTATAAAAGGGCACCTCCTCCCCCTCTTCCTCACACCACATTGAGCCTTCATTCTCGGCCAATCCCTGCCAATTTCTCCTCTCCACTTCCATAGAGACATCCTAGAGGTCCTGGTCGTCTTCAAAGACCAATTTTAGTTCCCTAAAAGGAGATCTCAAAGAGGCGCTTCAAAGAAGAGGTAATGTACGATTACCAATTATTTCAACTTTATTTCTTCTTCCACTTCTTCTTATTTAGTTGTTTCATTATGAATTAATAACATCAGTTTCACTCATATACTGAGATGTTATTATAAGTATGAAACAACCCGATTTCACCATCTATCCATCCGACGGAAAATGAAATCACTGCACGTGCGTACCTACGGAATACCGTCTCCACGCCGTAGTGTAATCTATTTTCCACCGCCACCTTACTTGGATGGTAATAATGGTGTAAATAATGACTATATATGACTTTTATAAAGTGATATTGATTCTGAAATAGTATACATACACTCCAATACAATTCCACGATCATGGGAACGATTTCATCGCTCGTGCGTACGTACGGAATACTGTCTCCATGATGTGATGTGACTCGTTCTACATGATCTTCATTGAATAATGATTATATAAATGAATTGAGTGAATAAATATGATATATATTACACTAATACCATTATGTAAATGATTTATCTACAACCTAAAAATAAGTATAATAATTTATTCGACAAAACACGCATAAGAACAAAAAGTAATAAACACCTGAATAAACAAGTAGTAATGAAATATTACGAATAAGAAGCTAATAATATGACCATATATGATATCATAAAAATAAGTATGATTCTGGAATACGTCAATAACATTATTTAAATCATTATATAAGAGGTTCGGACACTTACAAAGCAAATCGGACCTAAGGTAAGGGAAAATATCACAATCTCATTTTTATCCGAGATTGTTTATACTTTGGTATTTACTGGGGTGTATTTTATCATCCAAATCCATGTTTCCTCAATATGTAATATTTATATCCTTTTATAGTAGTTTAAATACAATTTTACCCTTCGGTGAGTATTTAGTAAAATATATGAAAGGAATCTTTTTTCGTTTTTCGTATGAGGTACTTTTTTACTTTTCCGACAAAAGTACGAGAAGAATGTTTTTTTAACTTATATGGCATGAATGGATTTTTAAAAAATTATTTCCAGGAAGCTTCCTTTACATGTTTTCAAGTCTATTTTTAATTAACTTCTTTGAGTTTAGAATTGTATGACATTTTAAGAAAGGAAAAGTGTTTTTGAAGTAGAAAGGATACTTTCCTCAAGAATGGAGTTCAAGTGTTTTATCAAAATTATTTTCCATCTAAGATAATAAAGTGTTCTGTTTCTATACCTATTATTACATTGATTTGATTATGTTGTGATGGAATTATTTTTATGAATTCCTTTATCTTTTATGAATTGTTTTATGATGTCACGATGTTTAAGATTCCCATTTTTATTACATGGGTTATGCTATGATGTATGGTTTCTGATTTTGTGGCACACATAAGAATGGTGTCATTATGAGATGGGTGGGACCTATATCTCCTTCCAATGCATTGGGTAAAGCTTTTATATCTCATGATATAGACATGGCTATAACGACAGGTTAAACCAGTTCAGTGAAACAGGACTGAAACGAGGAGTGAACTCGGTTCAAAAATGGACTTTGTCCACTAAGATAGTCTTGGCAATGAGTGTTGACTAATAAGAAATGATTCTCTATGATTATGTGTGTATGCCACAATGTTTCATGTTTTAAGTTATAATTATTGGGATTACATTTCACTACTATGATTTATCCCATGTTATGAGATTATGATTTCTTTTGTAGTTTAAGATTTCCAAAAGTTATGTTCTTATATATATGATGTGATTGATATTTTTTTGTTTGCCCTTACTGAGCATTTGAGCTCACCCTTTTGTATGTTTTCTTTCCCTAGTTCAGGATGAAGGTTATTAAGTAAGATATCCCAAAAGGGACTATAGGTATGATGAAATAAATGGGAGACAGTGTAGACGCTTTATGAACCAGTTGTTTATGTTTCCAAGTTTCTAAAGACACTATACCTATACGGTCCTTTCCGGGTTTTGTGATATGTTGTACTAAGTGTGCTTCAATTCTGAAGTAATAACAATGCATGTAAAGTATGGGTCGTTATAGTTGGTATCAGAGTAAAGGTATAGTCAACCTTTAGAAACTAGGATGTGAAAGCGTCAGTAAGAACCCTAAGGATAAGTCTAAGCATAGAACACAATCTTAGTGTTTTAGAAATGGCCATGAATAACCTAGTATAAGACCTGAAGTGTGAAATTTTATTCTTGATTATGTGTTTTTTCTATTATAATTAGTGTTTCTCACACTATTATTCTTGGTTTTAGTCAATGGCTGGAACCCGAAGGAACCGTGTTAATGCGGAATGTGATGGGAAATGAAATGATTGTCCCCATGAGCAACCAAACGTTATGGGAGCTGGAATGAAAAATCTTATAGCCATGATCACACAACTTTCTCAAGCTATGAATAATGCAGGACTTCCAAACGAGCAAAGGAAGGAGCAAAATTCTGTTGAATCCTTCATGAGGCAGCGTCCACCTTCATTAAGCGGGTCTACTGATCCATTTGTTGTTGAACAATGGATTAGTACTACTGAAAAGATATTTTCAGTTCTTCAATGTTTTGAACATGATAAAGTCATCTTAGCAGTGTATCGTTTGGAAGGTGATGCTGATCAATGGTGGAATCTCATCAAGAATACGAGGCAAAGAGATTAAATTGAGTCCATGGAATGGGATGAGTTGAATAACTTATTTTTCAATAAGTAAATCCCTCGTATTCTACGAAAAAATATGGAGAAGGAGTTTCTTGAACTAAAGCAAAAGGACGATGAATCTGTTGGTACCTGTGAAGAAAATTTTACAAGACTTGCAAGGTATGCTTCTGGTATTATTATCCAACCTGAGAGTATGATTGATCGATTCTTTAGTGGCTTAAAACCAAGTCTTCTAAGGGCGTTAGCCATAAGGGACTTCAATAGCTACGAGGAAATCGTTCGATGTGCTCTCATAGTCAAGATGGAGATTGGAGTAACCCATCCGTCATATGGGTTTGATAAGAAGAGAAAAATGGAATTCAAAGGAAAATCTAAAGATCAAACTGAAAAGAAGATGAGCTTTCCCTTATGCTCAAAGTGTGGAAAGAAACATGGAGGGAGTTATCTTAAAGGGACAAGTAAATGTTTCAAATGTGGAAAGGAAGGTCATAGGGCATTTGAATACCGCAATGATGGGAAGAAGATGTCTAATGATGCAAAAAAAAGTAAGGGATACACAAAATGAACCTAATACACTACAATGTTTCAAGTGAAAGGAGATGTGGTATTATGCCAATCAATGCCCAAATCCAAGGGTTGATGATGATGGTCGACATCAACAAACTCTTAAGGCTAAAGAAAAAGGAAAGTCACATGCAATTTCTATCAACGATGTGGAGTACGATAACGATGTGGTGAAAGGTACACTTACCATCCACTCTAAAGTAGAAAATGTTTTATTTGATTCTGGATCCACCCACTCCTTTATTTCTGAAGAATTTTCTAAGGGTATCACCGTATTACCTCAACAATTAGATGTTAGTTAGATGTGACAAACCCTAATGGCACAACAGTCGCATCAAAAGTTTATAATTATTCTCCGATTGAAGTTTGTGGGAAAGTGCTTCCTGAAAATCTTTTGATCCTTCCTATAGTAGAATTTTATGTGATTCTTGGCATGGATTGGATTTCACTACATGGTGCTCATATCAATTGCCAAAGAAGGGAAGTCACATTTCATATTCCAGATCAATCTACGATCGTCTATCGATGCAAGGATGAACATAACCTTCCAGTGGAAATTTATTCCATCTTATGGGTCTTGATTCCACTAAATGAAGGTTATTTATCTCAAATGGTTGGTGAGAAACTCATGATTAAGAATATGCCCATTGTACGGGAGTTTGACGATGTCTTTCCGGAGGAATTATCGGGTCTTCCACCAAATCGTGAAGTTTAGTTTTCAATAGAACTCGTACCGGGTGCTTTGCCTATTTCAAAGACGCCTTATAGAATGGCCCAATTGAGTTGCAGGAATTGAAGAAGCAACTCCAAGAGAATCTTGATAAGGGGTTCATACGCCCTAGTGCGTCACCTTGGGGAGTACCTATTCAGTTTGTTAATAAGAAAGATGGATCAATGAGACTCTACATTGATTATCGTGAACTTAAAAAGATCACTATCAAGAACAAATTTCCTCTCCCACACATTGATTACTTATTTGACCAACTACGTGGAGCTCAATACTTTTCCAAGATTGATCTTTTTTCAGGGTATCATCAATTAAGGTTCAAAAGGGAGGATATACCAAAGACGGCTTTCCGTACAAGGTATGGACACTATGAATTTATAGTGATTCCATTTGGTCTTACTAATGCCCTTGATATCTTTATAGATATGATGAATAGATTCTTTAGATACTATCTTGTTTAGTTTGTGGTAGTCTTTATAGATGATATTCTTGTATATTCAAAGTGCAAGGAAGAACATGAATATCACTTGAGAATTATATTGAAGACCCTGAGAAAGGATAATCTTTATGCCAAATTTACCAAGTGTAAATTTTGGCTTCAAAAAGTTTCATTTTTTGGTCACATAATCTCAAAAGAGGGGATATCTGTGGATCCAGCAAAAACAGAGGTCATCGAAAGATGGTCGAGACCAACAACAGTAATTGAGATCCGAATTTTTATTGGTTTGGCTGGATATTATTGACGTTTTGTGAAAGATTTTTCACGATTATCTAATCCACTCACTAAGTTGACTCGTAAAGGAGTTAAGTTTGTCTAGACGAAGGAATGTGAAGAGAATTTCAAGGAGTTGAAAAGAAGGTTATCTAGTGCACCTGTTCTCACACTGCCTTGTAGTGGAGAAAGGTTTGTGATCTACAGTGATGCATCCAAGAAGGGATTGGGGTGTGTTCTTATGAAAAATGATATGGTGATAGCTTATGCCTCACTACAGTTGAAAATACATGAGCAAAGTTACCTAACTCATGATTTAGAGTTAGCTGCGGTATTTTTTACATTAAAGCTTTGGAGGCATTATCTTTTTGGAGAAAGGTGTGACATTTATACTGATCATAAAAGTTTAAAGTATATTTTCACACAAAAGGAGCTGAATATGCGCCAAAGAAGCTGGTTGGAGCTGATTAAGGATTACGACTGCTCAATTCATCACCACCCTGGGAAAGAAAACAAGGTGGCAGATGCATTAAGTCGACAAGACTATGCCAGTTTATCCCTGATGAGGGTCAGAAAAGATCCAATATTTATGGATTTATAAAATATGGATCTTAGAATTATAATGAAAGGGTAAAATTGTATCTTTCTCAAATGAATGTTCAACCATATATACATGTGATGGTTAAAGAGGCACAAAAAGAAGATGTCAAGTTACAAAATAAGGTGAGAAATGTTCCTGAATTCAACCTTGATTGTGATGGGATAATAATGTTCAGGAATCAGTTTTGTGTTCCTCCCATCCCCGAATTAAAGAAGGAGCTGCTGGATGAGGCTCATAGTTCTTCATTCTCTATTCATCCTAGAAGCACGAAGATGTATAGGGACCTGAAAGAGTACTTCTTGTGGGATGGGATAAAAAGAGATGTTGCTGAATATGTCTCTCGATGCTTGGTTTGTCAGCAAGTTAATGCTGAGAGACAGAAGTATAAGGGGATATTACAACCATTACCCATACCGGAATGGAAATGGGAAAACATCACTATGGAATTTGTCACCGGACTTCCTAAAACATCCAAAGGCAATAATGTTATCTGGGTCATAGTTTATCGTCTTACAAAGTCTGCACACTTCATTGCTATTAGAGAGGATTTATCTCTGGATCAGCTTTCCAGGATATATGTAACGGAAGTGGTAAAATTGCATGGAGTACCACTTTCTATTATATCTGATCGGGATCTGAGGATTACCTCAAAGTTCTGGCGATGTCTTCAGCATACTCTAGATATAGAGTTGAGTTTCAGCACTACTTATCATCCTCAGACAGATGGTCAGTCTGAGAGAACAATTAAAACTCTAGAATATATGTTGAGAGCTTGCTCTATGGATTTCGAAGGTGGTTGGGATCAACACCTACCTTTGGAGGAATTTTCTTATAATAATAGCTTTCACTCTAGTATTCATATGGCTCCTTATGAATCTCTCTATGGAAAGAAATGCAGGACTCCAACTTGCTGGGATGAAGTTGGGGAATGAAATCTATTAGGACCTGATCTTGTTGATGAGATGGTAGAAAAGGTCAGATCTATTCAACAACACAAAAGAGCATCTCAGAGTCGACAGAAAATTTATGCCGACAACCGAAGAAAAGACTTAGAGTTTGAACTGGGTGATAAAGTGTTCTTACGAATATCCCCTTGGAAGAGAGTAATGAGATTTGGAAAGAAGGGAAAGTTGAGCCCTAGGTATATCGGTCCTTTCGAAATACTGGATCATGTTTGGAAGGTAGCCTACCGATTGGCGCTTCCTCCGAATCTCTTTCAATTTCACAATGTCTTCCATGTATCTCTCCTGAGAAAGTATATACCTAATCCTTCACATGTACTCAGCTCAGAAGTTGTACCACTGGAGTAAGATATTTCTTATGAAGAATAGCCGATAGGGATTCTAGATCGTAGCGAAAAAGTCCTACGAAACAAGGCCACTCTCTTGGTGAAACTTTTATGGAGGAAACACCAATTAGAAGAAGCTACATGGGAGCTTGAGGATATGATGAGGGAGAGGTATCCACATCTGTTTGTTACAAAGTGACGAATTTCGAGGGAAAAATTCATTTTAAGGGGGGTAGAATGTAACACCCAAGACTCTTATGTTATCATCAAAGGAATATTTCACTAAACACAACACTTGATTCACTTTCTTTACACGCAATCGCGACCTTCCTCGATAGCTTGCGTCGTACGCAATACCGAGTTTCACTAAACAACGATATGCTATTAAAATATTATTAAAACTAGCCGTTATTAATAGTAATAACCACTTTTTGAAATTTTGTAAATTTTATTTTTCAAAGTTGACTTCATATTTGGATTCGGAATATCGAAATTAGCCTAGGGTGAAATTTTGGTTTTTTCTGAAAACTTTCAATTTTTGATTAATAGTGAAACCACTGAGTGGTAGTTAAAAAAACTGATTTTTTCATAAAACATAATTTTACCGCTTCTGTGAGTGGAATCTCAAAACTTTGAGACACACGGTTGATGTCAATAAGTAAAATGTTGTTCAATGCCATGAAAATAAGTTTTGGTGAATAGTAACTTTTTACTTTTATTTACCACGGTTAAAAGTAAATAGGGTAATTAAGGGTAAAAATGATATTATTATTACCCTAACACATGTCATAAATCTATTTGATAAGTTTAATTCGACCAAAAAAACCTTAGGAATAAAATATGACCATTTAGGCCCAATTGTATTAGATTAGGACATTTATTATTAATTTATTTATAGAATGGTTAAAATAGTTAAAATCACATTTTAATAAGAAAATCATTTTTAATATAAGGTTATACATAAGATAAATTAGAATATAAATATTCATTAGAAAGATAAAAATATTTCCTACATAATTATATTTTATTTGAAATTTTTAGACTTTAAATAAGTTGATTTATTTATGACACAATGATGATACAGTAATTATCTTATTAATGAAATATTGACATAATTGATGTTATAAATACCAAAATAAATGTAATTTGAGACTTTTTATGAAATAAACTAATTTCATAGGTTACTATGACATGTTAGTATTTATTTAATTAACTTTTTTCTAACTAATAATTCTTTTATGATTTTTTAAAAAACTAAATACTAAATAGTGTCAAAATTAATATAAAATAGTTTTTAAAACAAATATTATATTATTAATAGTTATTTTTTTCCTAAAAATCTATGGTTCGTCAAAATGACTTAGATAAGGTTATATATATTAATAATAGACAACTTGGGGTTCTTTTGGCTTGTTATAGTATGTTTATTAAACTTATATTATAAGAACACCTGAAGACACGGTAAAAGTAAAATTATTTTACTTAATGTTAAATCTAAATGATAAGGTTAAAATAGGAACCTAAACTTGTCTAAATTCTATTTGATGAGAGGATTTAGACTCATCCCCACCTTATCTTAGAAATAAATCAATTTGTATCTATTTAAAACCAAATATGACGTTATAATAAAATAATAGTTTTAGTTATTCCAAAGGTGCCCCTCTCCTCCCTTATAAAAGGGCACCTCCTCCCCCTCTTCCTCACACCACTTTGAGCCTTAATGATCGTCCAACCCCGGACACTTTCTCCTCTCCACTTACATAGAGACATCCTAGAGTTCCTGGTCTTCTTCAAAGACCAAGTTTAGTGCCCTAAAAGGAGATCTCAATGAGGCACTTCAAAGAAGAGGTAATGTCCGATTACCAATTCTTTCAACTTTATTTCTTCTTCCACTTCTTCTTCTTTAGTTGTTTCATTATGAAGTAATAACATCAGTATCACTAATATACTGATATGTTATTATATGTTTGAAACAACCCTATTTCACCATCTATCCATCCTACGGAAAACGAAATCACCGCGCGTGCGTACGTACGGAATACCGTCTCCATGCCGTGGTGTAATCTATTTTCCACCACCACCTTACTTGGATGGGTATAATGGTGTAAATAATGACTATATATGACTATTATAAAGTTATATTGATTCTGAAATCGTATACATACACTCCAATAGAATTCCACGATCATGGGAATGATATCATCGCTCATGCGTACGTACGGAATACCGTCTCCACGATGTGATGCGACTCGTTCTACATGATCTTCATTGCATAATGATTATATAAATGAATTGATTGAATCAATATGATATATATTACACTAATAACATTCTGTAAATGAGTAATATATAACCTAAAAATAAGTATAAGAATTAATTCGACAAAACACGCATAAGAACAAAAAGTAATAAACACCTGAATAAACAAGTAGTAATGAAATATTACTAATAAGAAGCTAAGAATATGACCATATATGATATCATAAAAATATGTATGATTCTGGAATAAGTAAATAACAATATTTAAATCATTATACAGGATGTTTGGAGACTTACAAAGAAAATCGGACCTAAGGTAAGGGAAAATATCACTATCTCATTTTTATCCGATATTGTTTATACTTTGGTATTTACTAGGGGTGTATTTTATCATCCACATACATGTTTCCTCAATATGTAATATTTATATCCTTATACAGTAGTTTATATCCAATTTTACCCTTTGGTGAGTTTTTAGTAAAATATATGAAAGGAACCTTTTGTCATTTTTCGTACGAGGTACTTTTTGAATTTTCCAACAAAAGTACGAGAAGAATGATTTTTTTAACTTATACGGCATTAATGGATTTTTAAAACATTATTTCCAAGAAGCTTCCCTTACAAGTTTTCAAGTATAATTTTAATCAAATTCTTTTAGATTATAATTGTATGACATTTTGAGAAAGGAAAAGTTTTTTTGAAGTAGAAAGGATATTTTCCTCAAGAATGAAGTTCAAGTGTTTTATCAAAATTATTTTCCATCTAAGATAATAAAGTGTTATGTTTCTATACCTATTATTACATTGATTTGATTATGTTGTGATGGAATTAATTTTATGAATTCCTTTATCTTTTATGAATTGTTTTATGATGTCACGATGTTTAAGATTCCCATTATTATTACATGGGTTATGCTATGATGTATGGTTTCTGATTTTGTGGGACACATAAGGATGGTATCATTATGAGATGGGTGGGACCTATATCTCCCTCCAATGCATTGGGTACAGATTTTATATCTCATGAGATAGAAATGGCTGTAATGGTAGGTTAAACCGGTTCAGTGAAACAGGACTGAAACGAGGAGTGAACTTGGTTCAGAAATGGACTTTGTCTGCTAAGATAGTCTTGGAAATGAGTCTTGACTAATAAGAAATGATTCTCTATGATTATATGTGTATGCCACAATGTTTCATTTTTATGTTATGATTATTGGGATTACAGTTGACTACTATGATTTATCTCATGTTATGAGATTATGATTTCATTTGCAGGTTAAGATTTCCAAAAGTTATGTTCTTATGTATATGATGTGATTGATATTTCTTTTGTTTACCCTTATTGAGCATTTGAGCTCACACTTTTGTATGTTTTCCTTCCCCAGGTCAGGAAGAAGGTAATTAAGTAAGATATTCCAAAAGGGACTATAGATATGATGAAATAAATGGGAGATAGTGTAGACGCTTTATGAACGAATTGTTTATGTTTCCCATTTTCTAAAGACACTATACCTATACGCTCCTTTCCTAGTTTTGTTATATGTTGTAATAAGTGTGCTTCAATTCTGAAGTAATAACAATGTATGTAAAGTATGGGTCATTATAATCCTTTTCAATTTTCCATGGTGAAATTAATCATTACCAAAATGAAGGAATAATAGTGTACTATTGTGTATGGTACAAATTATTTATTTAAAGTTTCACATGATTTTAATTTAAAATGAATAGTGATTTTTAGTTTTATTGATAATAAATGTTTATGTTTCATTGATTAATCCTTAATATCTACATTGAAACCCATAACCTTCAATAAAAAAATACTATAAGTACATTATCACATTAATGTTACACTGAAGAACAATTAGTTATAAGAATGAAGGTATTTAAATTTTGGTAATTTAAAGTATAATTACTATTAATTTTGTGGAACCAACTCTAACAGACACCCATTTTCACTATAGTTGGAAAATCAAAACTCTTATTTCTATAGATCTCACATTATTTTCATGATTATATTAAGATCTGGATTTTTTAAATAGGTCTACAATATTTTTAAATTTTTTCACTCTTTTAACATTAACTTTATCACTTTGAGTAAAATATATCAAGAGGTGATACTTTCTTTGAATATTATTCATATGTTTATATGAAGTGGGATACATTGAAAAAATATATATAATATTATCACCATATGAATTAATGGGATATATAATTAAAAAAACTACACCATGATCCATGATGATTTTTAGTATCTATATTTCTTTGTTAGCTATATCTGATGTTGTAATATGATCATATTCTATTATAGAATCAATGAACATTGAATTATACCAACTCAGAAATAATTTATTTAGTCCAAACTCATATAAAAATAGTGATTTCAAATCCTCATATTCTATTTCTAAACTATAATATCTGTATAACCTCCCAACTAGTTCTTCTTGTCCTTTAAAAACTAAGGTCATATCCTTTTACACCCACAATACTTTGAGATAGTTTGTACAATAAACCAATGTGGATATCCTATGTTTACTTCATATCTTACTTCCAGGATAATTTTATAATAAATATTAACTATAGTTTATAGTATGTACTTCATGATATAATTGACAATTGAAACATAATGGATCGTACAAATCGTGTCTCTCTCTCATGGTGTTTGAGGAAACTTTTTATTGGATAGATGTATATATTGTGTTGTAGGAAAAACCCCTCTATTTGATTATTTCATCTTATATCGTTGCAATGATTTTTTAATAAATATAAATTTATTTTTCCTAAGTATACATTTAGAAAACCCTAGATGTATTTTGAAACCTAAAATAAATAATTATTGTAAATTCCTAAACCCCATTAACACAGAGACAGTGGTTACTTTTTTACATTTGCATATTATACAAGTAATTTCATCTTGAAGGATAGAACAGTTTAGTAGTTTTGGAAAAATGGATATATACATGAAACATACATTATAATTGATAATATAAAATACAAAATAATTATTCCTTTAAGTACACAATTATTCTACAAGATTATTCCTATATGTCAATCATAATATTAATATTAAAATATTAGGAAAAATAAAACAAAACAAAGGGATGATCTCAGATGTTTAGTATGGGTAAGCATACATCATAAGCTACCATGAATAAGGGATCATAAAAATTAAGGTAAGGTGAATAAATAAAACACAATCCATTTAAACATAATATTTAGCATAATATGTAAATAATAAGGATAAAAAAAATTCCATTTAAATTATCACATGTATATTATTTTAATTGAATAATCCCATTAAATATCAACAAATAATATAAAAATCATGGAATGCATAATGGAAGACATCATAAATATACTCTCAAGGCTTCGGCAAAGACTCTATACATAAACGGGTAAGGCCTTAGCCAATACCCAAACTAGTTTGTCTCATGAGACCTATCTATGAATTGGGGGGTAATTAAAGGACCCATCAATAACTTACTGAGTCCAATATATTTTTCAAATTAAAGAGGTGAAACATAAACAACATAAACATTCATGTTTAAATACTTCCATTTGAAATCTGAATACTTTAACTATAAACCATGAATGGTAATGACATAGTATATCCACAATTAAATTGAATCATAAAATGTTCTATAAAATATGGTAAATGATATGAAAATTGACCAACCTCAATTTATCATGAGGTTAAACAATGGTTGTTTACCAAGATAAAAATACAATAACAGATTATTTCAATTTTTGTGAGGAAGAACTCTTACTAATCCCATATAAAAAACACTTATGTATAAAAATTCTCTTTTCCTTGAAAAACGTTTTCAATATCAAATATCCCTAAAATTAGGGAAGAGGGTTTTTAAATTTATAAAATATTCTCACTTTTAAAAGAAATTAGAATTTATATAATAGTTATAGTGGTGTATAATTTATTATTTCAATGTACATTAAGAATAGAACATTCATTTTTCATTTTTTTAAAAATTTCCATATAGAACATGTGAATAGATTCCATTTTAAACCTTTTAATGAAATTAAAAATAGACATAAAATTTCATTTATAAACCTTTTATATCCATATATGTAAATTTGTAAAATAATATCTAAAATATTGACATAGAGAAAAATATGTGATAAATAAATCATTAAACATCCACGGTCTCCCATACAATGTTGAATCTTTAAATCATAATTCCCATGATATAATAACATTTAAAAACATTAAATGGCATTTTTTTAAAACAATTAATGACATGAAAAGTCAAATGGGATATATATACATCTCATAAAATAATGTGGGTGAATAACATCAAACTATGCACCAATGAAAGGAGATTGAGATGAAGTCTCTTACCATGCAATTTCCTTGTGAACGTTATTTAACATCCTATATAATAGTTTAAAGATGGTTTTTAATTTCTTCTAGAACCATATCCATATTTATTATATCATATATGATCACCTAGTATTTTTTACTAATATTTCTTTATTACCCTTATGTTGGGTGTTAACTGCTAGATCTTTCTTTTCATGTTTTTTCATGAATGTATAGTTTATTATGAATAAGACCTAATTTTTTCATATCTAGATTTATAGAAAGTTCATAGATATCATATTTACTCATTATATAAAATATAATAGTTATTTAATGGTTAATATATAAAATTAATCACATTGTGTCATGGAGATGGTAGGTTGTATGTACACATGAGCGATGATATCATTCCATTAATGGTGAAAGGGTAAATAAGTGAAAAATATATTAATTATTATAGAATCATTATCATGTAATAATTATCATATATATAAATTATTTCCATTATTATTCCCATCCATGTAAATTGGTGGTTAAAAAAATATTACAAAACGATATGGAGATGGTAAGAGGTATGCTCACACATGTGGTGCTTTCATTTTTCATAGGATGGATATAAGTATTAAAATGGTTTTCCCATAATAATAATAATAAATTATAATATATATGATACTGGTTAAATTAATTTATAATTTAAATGACACATGAAGTGTATGTAGAAGAATAAATGAACTTGGATGATTTGGTAAAAATGATTACTTCTTCTTCAGTGGATTTACTTTTGATCTTTTCTTATGGGATATAGGGTTTTTATTTTTTGGAAGAAAAGTAAATAAATAACATGGATAATGATGAATTTAGGATAAATTATTAGGGTTTCCTCAATATATAAGGCCCAAAGTGGTGTGAAAAAGTGAGGTAGGAGGTCCCCATTTATAATTGAACTGAGGGTAACTTTTGGAAACTCTCAAAATATTAAATTAATATCAAATTAATTTTCATTACAAAATGTCTCCAAAGTGAGTTATTTTAAATAAAATATTATTATGATTTGAAATATTATCATCCAATAACTTTTATATAGGTTTATAAAACATTCATACCCTTATCATTAGGAATTAACCCTTATTTAATCTCTTTAACTATTACCATGACAACATGTGTTTTTACTTCTTAAGGGTTAATATAGTTTCTATAAAATTACACAAGAACCCTAAATGAGTCATGTATGAAATTTAGTACTTTATAACAAAAATTTTATTGAATTTAAGAGTTTAATTAAAATAATATTATATTATATTATATTATTAATTTAAAAATATCATTAATGTCAATTTTGAATCTATTCATTACATGAAATATTTAAAATATCATAAAAAGAAGATATTATCTAAAAAACATTCAAATCACCACTAACATGTCAATGTAATCAATAAAATTTTTGTGCAACATTAATTATAACACATTATATTTATTTTTATATTTTAATATGACTTATTTGTTATTTCCATTAATTAAAAAATTATTCCTTCATCATTGTGTAAGGCTCTAATGTAATAATTTATTTCCTAAAAATTAAAAATAAATTACTATAATGAAGATAATAATTTTATATTTCAAATTAATGTTCATATTTTAATATATTTTCTGAATAAAAACATTAAATAATGCAATACTTATTAAAAACAAGAGTATGACATATTTGACTTTCCTTAAAATAAAATAATGTAAAAGACCTAAAGTCATACAAATGAATCTAAGAGGTCATAAAATCGACAAAAGTATGATTATATTTAAAAATAACTCATCTAATAAAAGTAAAAAAAGTGTTATGGTAATTTTATAATATTTATAATATTATTTTTACCCTTAATGACCTAATTTACCCATAACCGGGGTAATAACAATTACTAATGTTAATATTCAAAATGTCAAAAAATAATAAGTTCCTATTTTAAATTTTTTAACTCATTATTATAAATATTAAAATAATTTTCCAAAATTCAATTCACATAATTGGGTAAAATTAATATACAATTAATCTAGTTGACGGAATGAAATAATGGGTTATTACTGTTAAAACGTTCGAATGTTTGGAATGTTTTATATCCATATTCAATGTGAAACTAATTCCAATGACCTTAATTTTATTAAATTATATAAAATATATCTAATAATACATTAAAACCATTAAAATATATAATTTAACACCATAAATATTTCGATGAAAAAATTGTTTTAAATTTAAATTATGCATTTTCCACTATTAATAAAAATATGAAACTTATCAAAAAAAAATACAAAATACTAAAACAAATAAAATTTTAATATTAAAAAATAAAATATAATTTTATTTTCTTTAATATAATTTACAAAGTTTTAAAAATTTAATTTTAAAAACATGTGGATAATTTAAAGGTGAAAAAATAACATTAGATATATATAGATTTTATGTGTAACAATATATTTATTCTTATCTTATTCCTATAAAGTAAATTGGATAAATAGAAAAAAGTTTGAATATATATAAAATTCATAATGTGAATAATAATATTCATTCCTAGAAATTTTACATTTATTTTATATAAATATTTCATTTTCAATTAAGCTAGGTGTTGAACACAACGTAAGTTATCCAATTGATTTACTTTAAAAAAATACCATAAAATCTTGCGGTGTTACATTATCCTCTCATTAAAAAAATAGAATAATTAGAATTTAAAATATCACTTCAAAAATAAAAGGTTGATACTTTAAAATTCTTTTGTTGGAAACCCACATATGAAATAGGTTTAATAAAACATTATCTTAATTTTTGGGAAAGGAAAATTTGAAGCTCATAAAAAATAGGATTTTAAATAGGATAACATTAGTGGGATATAAAATCACGTTCATGGAATAGAAATCCTACAATAATATTATATAATGAGTGATATAGAATATGTTAATTATAATGTTAACGAGAAAAACAATTACTATATGATTGGTTAAATGACCATTGATTTATATGAATGAAAAGTAAATGGATAACATTTTTGTTCCCAAATAGTTTCCCTAGAGTTTACGTCCTTCTTTAGATAATCACTTGATATAACAAATTTACATCATTCCTTCCATTTCAAAAGCATAATCTCATCATTTGGTTGAGCTTAGATATATTTTCACTTCATTTTTTACACTTGGATATGGGTATTCATGATAAATTTTTATACCTAAATCACTTTTAATGAATCATATGGTCCTCAATTCATTCCATCAACCTTTTAAATTGTAATTTAAATGAAAAATCTTATCACATGTTATCAATAAAAAATAATTTTCAGTGTTTATCATAATCAATTCCACATTTATTTAATCTTAAGACTCATCCAAAACATATATTTTTATAATAAAGAAAAAAACATAGATGGATGTTCACTAAATTTCCAAAATCATCTTAACATTATATTCTCTAAACATAATGTATATGTACATCCCCTATAATAAATATATGAATAACTTGATCACCTTAAAATAATAATGAAAACATGAATTGTTCCAAATATAAAAAGAATAAATACTAAAATACAATCCTTATATATCTCATGATTATTATAACTAGAATATCATAAAATAAATCTTGAATCAAAAAACAAAAATAATTTAATTATTCCACTTCGAATATAGTAACACCATAAGCTTGACATTGATCATTTTTTCCTTTTCAGAACTATAATTCCTTGATACTTGTGACATTCATTTGTCTAGTGCCCCATCATCTTATAGTTGATACATTTTACATTTATATATTCTTTATTTCCATTAAAAACAAAATCTATGTGAACATTCTCTCTATATTTATAAAAAATCCACATTCCCTTCAGGAATGTACTAGGGTGTTTCTTCCTACAATCATCACATGTGGGAATATCCTACTTTCTTTTATTACCTTTACCCAACTCTTGATCCACTATTCTCTAATTATATTTATTTCCCTCAAAGTGACAAGACATAGATAATTGTATATCTATCTTGATAACATATAAAACTCAATCTTCATATGATGAGAAATTTATGGATATCGATTCCATATGGTGGAATCAATTTAACCCATCAATGAAATGATCAGTATTACTCCTTAGGTTACATATGTATCCCACAACATTCCTCGATAATCTTATATAGTATAGTTTATATTTAGCAACATTTTCATCTTCCTTTTTCCTTATACATAGAAATTTACTCTAAATATCCACTCACTATTTGTGAGGAAAATATATTTCTAAGAATATTTCCTTAAAATACATCCATTACATGTTTTATATTTCTTCATCCTCCATTTTTTTTTGAATTAATGACCACCATTAATCAAAATATCTTGAGAGATGATAAAATGAAATGATAACCTTTTACCGTTGGTTAGTTCATAGGTAGAGAAATATCTTATCTAAGGTAATTATCCATTTCTCATCTAAACATATTGTTTAGTCCCATTTATTGATGGAGGTTATCATATCATGATGTAGTCTAACATTATTTATCCACATTGTAGATCTATCTCTTCTATACAAGTAACTTTTTTGTTCATAAACTATGTTAGTTTTCCCAATATAGTTATATGTTTTTCATCACAAGTTGATTTTCCATATGCAACATCAATATCTTTCAATGGAGGGAAATTCCTTCTTGGATTAAGATCATTGATATGGTTTACATTCATTCCCATAAGAATAATTTCTAAACAATTTTGTACACTATATTAGGCTGTGAATCCTAATAAACAATTAAAAACAAGAAAAACACATTAAAAATTTATAATTTATGTATAAATTATCTCAAAATCATATGTTTAGTTTATTCGGAAAATTTTTTGAATTCATTTACAGGTTTACATTTCTCTAATCTATATTTTTCAAAATCTAGTATCCAATGTTTCCTCTAAACATCCTCTAAGACAAATTATAAAGACACCAACCCTAGTATACCAAAGTCAATGGTTACTTTATTAAATTTATATACAAGTAATAATATCCTTAAGTAAAAAAAATATTTTATTTTTAAAAAAATAGACACATACTTGAATTATAAATTATAATTGAAACTATATAATAAAAAATAATGATTAATTTCAGAATACCATTATTGTCCTATATTATCTGTACCATTCAAACAAAATATACATTATGGGATCCTAGAAAAATAAACATAAGAAATGGGTAAGATATGATACTCAGTAAGGTTAAGAAAATAATTGAAGCTATCATGAATAAATAATTATAAACAATAATTCAAGGAAAAAAACTAAAATAGAATCCATTTAAATATAATCTTGATAATAATGTGTCAAGAATAAATAAGATTCAAGTAATTCTATACAAATAATCACATAGATATTATAATAATCTAATAATCTCATTGAATATGAATAACTAATCTCATAATTAGGTAATTCATAATGCATAATATCATAAAAACATAATCAAACCTTCAACTAAGACACTATATATAAATGGGTAAGGCCTCAGCTGAAAACCAAACCTATTTTATATCATGATACCTATTGATGCATCGAGGGAATATATCAAGACCCACCCATAACATACTATGTACAATACATTCCTCATATGAAAGGGGTAAAACCTAATCAATATAAATATTCATATTGAAAAAATATCATATGAAATGTTATTACATTAACCATAAACCATTAATAGTATCAAAGTAGCACATCTACTATCATTCTGTATCATAAACCATTCAATAAAATATGGTAAACGATGTCATAATATATCCACCACAATTAATCATAATATTCAACAAAGGTTATATATATATAAATACTATAATAAAAATAATGAAATGTTAGTGAGGAAAAAATCATATGAAACCCATATAAAAAAATATTTGTATAAAAATAAATCTTTCTTTTAATAATAACCATTTAAAACTCAAATTATCCAAAAAATAATGGAATGGTGATTTCATATAATAAAATATGTATGATTAAAAGGGATTAATGAAATTGAATAATAGTTATGGCAGCATGAAATTCATTTTCACTGAGTATTTTAAGAATAGAACAATACTTTTATCATTTGTCAAATAATTCTGTATAAAACACACACAAAAACTCTTATTGAAAACTATTTAATTAAATTTAAAAAAGAAATAAAATTTCGTTTATATACATTTATATCCATATAACTAATTAGGTAAAATAATATCAAGAATATTTACATGGAGAAAAATATTTTATAATTAAATCATTAAACATTCAAGGTGTCACATACCACATTGACCATTTAAATAATAATACCCACAAAAAATAAAATTTAAATACATTAAATAAAATTTTAATAAATAATTTCCTGACATTAAAATCCAAATAGGTTTTACACACACCTCATAAAATAATGTGGGTGTATAATATCAAACTATGCCTCAAAGAAAGGAGATTGAGACGAATTCCCTTACCTTCTATTATACATTAGTTGAATGTGATTTACCCTTATGTATAATGGTCTAAAGAATTATATTAATTTATACCAAAACCAGAACCATATGTATGATGTCATATAAGATTATCTTATATATTTTTAATAATATTTCATTATTAACCTTGTTTCGAGTGTTACCTGCTTCATTTTCCTAGGTATTTTTGTCATGTTGGTCATGTTTCTTGTGCATAGTATATTGTTACATCATCTATTGAATTATATTAAGGTCATATATATCATATTAATTCATTATAAAAAAATTATAATTATTTTTTAATGGTCAACATGGAAAATGAATCACATCACCTTATGAAGATTGTAGGTGATACGTACACATGAGAAACAATATCATTCCTTTAATGGTGAAAGGGAAAAGAAGAGGAAGGTATTTTAATTTTTCCAATATTAGTATCATTTAATAATTATCTCATATATCAATTATTTCTATCATTATACCCATCCAAGTGTGAAAAATATGTTATAACATGGCGTGGAGATGGTAAGTCATAAGCATGCACGCGCAACGCTTTCATTTTTCATAGTATGGATGAAAGAAGGAATATGGTTGTCCCATAAAAACTATAAAATAGAAAAATATATATGATACTGATTTTATTATTATATAATGAAAACAAAACTTTAATAGCAAGTAGAAAAATAAATTAACTTGGATGAGATAGAAAAATGATTACTTCTTTTTCGATGGAAAACCTTTAAATATCTTATTAAGGGATATATGATTTGTATATTTGAAAGAAAAGGACCTCTACAACATGGATGTGTATGTTTAGAGGAGAACATTTTAGGGTTTTTTTCGATCTAGAAGGCTCATAGTGGTGTGAAGATGTTAGGGAGGAGGTTCCCTTTTATAATTGAGGTCAGGGGAACTTTAGGAAACTCTCAAAATATAAAAATAATATAAATTAATTTTCAATTAGAAATGTCTCCAAACTGATTTATTTAGAATATAAAGAGAGTAACAGTCTAAATACTCTTAACCAATGACTTTTAGATATGTTTAACTCACATTCTTACAATTATTTTTGGTTTTAAACCTTATTTAATCTCTTTAAATCTTACCATGACAACATGTGTTTTTACTATTCAAGGGTTAATATAGTTACTATAAAATTAAAAAAGAACAATAAATGTTCCAATTATAAAATTTAAAACTTTATCCCAACCATTTGGCTGGATTTTTTATTTTTATCAATTTAATACCATTTAATAAAATATTATTTATTCTAAAATATCATTAATGTCATTCTTCACACAATTCATTATGTGACTTTTTAAAAATATCATAACAAGATATATTCAAAACAACTCATTTAACACATAAATAACATGTAAAATACTTCTATAAAATTATTTCATGAGATTAATTATATAAAATTACTTTTATTTTAATATTTTCGAAATCATTTATTTAATATTTCCATTAATTAAATAATTATTGTATCATTATTATGTAAGGATTTAAGATAATTATTTATTTGATAAAAATTAAAAGTAAATAACCAAGATGAATATAAAAACTGTATTTTTAAAATGAATATTTATATTGGAATATATCTTCTAAATAACCAAATATATAAAATGTAATACTTATTAAAAACATTAGTATGCTATATTTGACATTGCATAAAATAAAATACTTTAAAAGGATTAAAGTCATCCATGTGGCTTTAAGAGGCCATAAAATCATCACAATAATTATTTTCAATGAGAATCACTTGTCCAATAAAATTATAACATTGTTTGGAGTAATTTTGTAATATTTATCATATTATTTTTACCCTTAATTACCTAATTATCCTTTAATTATGGTAATAAAAATTATAGAAGCTATTATTCATATCGTCCAAAAATAAAATTTTACTATTTAATATTTTTGGGCCTTATTATTATAAACATTGAAACCATTTTTAAAAATAAAAAACACATAATTGGGAAAAATTAATATAAAATTAACCCCACTGGCAAAATAGAAAAATGGGTGATGAGAAAAAAGTTTCGAAAGGTACTATTATTATCAACTCTAGAATTAAAAATATATTATTTATCCAAGATATACCCACTATTTTATATAAAATTAATTTTTTATGGTGTGACACCACCAACTAAATTATTATATATTAAGTTGGCTAAAAAACTCATAATGGTATGATGATTACATATCATGTTTATAGCTTCTATATAATAGAAATTTATTCAAATAGTCTTCATATATATATTGAAATTTTACATCTACTTAAATATTAGGTTGTTTTGATAATTCACTGGATTTTTTATATATATCTAATATTTATTTACAAGGAAAATATATCACATATTATATTTCCAAAAAACTTATGATCACATTCCTGTGCGAGGACTAATATAAACTTCCAGTGGAAATTACTTCCATTTTATAAGTCCTAATACCTATTAATTTGGGATATTGATCAAAAATGGTTTTGGAGAAACTAAAAATTTATGATATTACTGTTGATTAGGAATAGAAATAAGTATTTTATAAATAATTTTATAGTCTTCCCCCGAATCATGAAGTTGTGTTTTCAGTATAATTCATACCTATTGCAATATCTATTTAAAGAATCCATATAATATGTTGTCACGACCCGTCCTCGGGGCCAGTACCGTGACTACCCCAAGCCCGCCTTCCATAGGCCAGGGGCTGGCGACTAGCACCAAGGCGTAATTCCCAGTAAAAAGGGAAGGCATTGCCTTTGTAAAGTAAACAAGCACCACAGAGTAAGCAAGAGGAAAAGTAAACACTAAGTAAAAACAGAGTACAACTATCAGTGCGGAAAAGTAAATGGTCCAGTATACAAACCCAAACTGAAAGTAAAGTAAAACTCGAAAGGGAAAACATCAACTGTAAAGTAAAAGCCGCTACACCGAGCTGTCCATTGGAGATCCCACCTGAAGGGTGGGTAGAGATAGCTCCACTGCTCCACGGGTCCCGCCGTCTGCTCCGAGTACGTCCCGCCCAGTGGTCCACCTCTAGGTACCGTCCTGCTCTGCACTCCTCAACCACGATCAACATTGTCTGTCGTCTGCAACCAACACAACGTAGTGCTGGCATAGCCTATGTAGGGGTGAGTATAAGCTACTCAGTAGGGACCCCGAGACCCCCGAAGGTCTCTGAAAATCCACAAAGGATAACCAAAAAGGAAAGATACAATCACAAAGTAACAACTGACACTGCTTAGGTATATGCCCATACATATACCTAAGTCATCATTTCAATACGCTCCAACCTCCGAGCCCAAGTACAACTCAGTCCACACAAGAGAGTATACGTATTCCACACAGAAAAGCAAAACATAATCCACACAGGATAGCACAACACAATCCACACAGGAAGATAAACAGGATTTAGCTCACACAGGTATACTTCTTCTAAAGACGATAGAGATGATCACTGATCCATCTAAGTCATCGGACCCACAAAGGATTGATAGGTACTAACCCCCGCAAAGACCCACACAGGATCGGACCCACACAGGATCTGTAGGCGCTGGTTCACACAGGACCGCTGAGCACTGACCCACACAGGATCGGACCCACACAGGATCGGTAGTACTGATCCACACAGGACCGCTGAGTGCTGTAGTCGTCGTCGTCGAATCCACTAAGGATCTTTGTACTGTCGTCGTCGTCATCGTCGCTGTCACAGTAGCAATCGCAACCATCTCTAGGGTTCCCGCACACAGCAAGTTCGTTCAGGAGGGTCCGCTCCACAAGCCGAGAGGCTGATACATCAACTGTCAAAAAGTCCAGAGTTGATGTATCCAAAAGTTCTGTATCGTCAACAGGAACTCAACGCAATAGACGCCGCGTCAATCGGACGCCCGGTCTGAGAGTTATTGGTTTTTTCGTCCCAGGGGCCCGGTTGATTTTGAAGGCAAAACCAACCAGAACGTACTCTACCTGCATCCAAACCTTGGGCGGAGTATGCCAAATGATCCGTCTCATCAATAGGAACTCAACAAAGCTGACGGCACGTCAATCGGACGTCCGTAGCTCAAGATATGAGTGTTTCCGCTCCGAGGGCCTGGTTGGTTTCGTGTATGAACCAACCCGGCCGAACTCAAAGTATTCCCAAACTTTGAGTGCGATATACTGAAATGACCGTCTCGATCCAAGGATCGCATCGCCGCTGACGGCGCATCGTTTGGAGGTCCGTAGCCCGAGTTATGGGCATTTGAATCCAAACCGCTGGGTAACGGGGGTTTCGGGCTCGGGCCGTCCCGGCCCGCGACCCCCCGGTTGGCCCGAACAGGGTCGACCGGCCCCGGACAGGGTCGACCCGGCCCGGCCCACCTGGCAGACTGGCCAGGCGCACCGGTTCGGCGCAAGGCAGCGCGTTGGGCGTGCTTCCAGCTCGGCCGAAGGCCGAGCTGATTGGAAACGGGGGGCGCCAGCCCCCCTTTGTGAAACCGCGGCCCCCCTCATAATGGGGGGGCCGTTATTCTGGCAGGGGGAATTAATTCCCCCCGGTTTTTTTCCCTTCCGGCCGGCCCGACGTGGCCGGCTGGTTCTTCCTCAACGGGACCGGCAAAGGTCGGTCCCCTTCCGGCTTCCGAAACCGGCCGCCCGGCTGGCCGCCGGTCATCTTGTTTTGCTGCGGCTCGGAAAGGGCCGCAGCCTTCGTCGTCTGGCGCGGTGCGATGGCACCGCGCCCCTCTGTCGTGGACCCTCTCCGGTCGCGGCAGCTTCGATTTCTTTTGACGCAGCTCGACGGCGTCGCGTTCTTGAATTTCATTCCACGGCGCGGCACGACGGCGCCGCATAATAATTACCGTGCGATTCTCGCGTGGTGCGACGGCACCACGCCATCCCGTTCCATCCGCAAGGAAACAAATATGAACATAGGAGGGGGGTTCGGCCATGTTTGTGTGGTCCGACCCCCCTCTCGTTAAACAATAACATTTATTCGTTATCCTCGATGTTCGACATTCTAGAATGAAGAATGGAAATAATTAAATAAAACAACAACAATCCACTACCTTGGCTTCAAGAGCGGTGTTCGTCAACGACCCGCGGAAGACGAGCATCGCCGTAGTCGGGCGTTGCGGAAAAAGTATGTCGACGTCGTGAAGTGAGGAGTCGAAGTTCTTTGATGGCGATTTCATCGCGGAAAACCGTCGCAGAAGAGACGACGCGGAAGAAGTACGTCGCGTCGCAGATACGGCGTCGCAGAAGGACAGTGTTCTTCGGCGGAGAAGTTGTTCGTTGAAGAACGGCGTTCATCGCGTTCTTCGTTGAGTTTGAAGAAGATGAAGAAGACTTCCTAACTCTCTCAAGGAGACAAAAACTCTAACAAAATAAAATAGGCATAAAGCTTATTTTATTTACAGAACTAAACCACTTGAATTTCAAAAGTTTGAAATTAAAATAACTCTTCTCAATTAATAACCCAAGTTGTCAAGATTAATTAGAGAGGAGTTATTGGGAGTTTAAAGGGGAGATGAAGTGTTAGGGTTCGTGTGGGCCCCACCACACTTAATCCTCCCAAGAGAGGTTACGTGGACGTGGGTCCCACCACTAACTCCTTTTGGGAGGTTATAACCAACATGGTTAAAAATAAAATGTGTTTCCACATTTTATTTAACTTCTTTTTAATTCCCCCAAAACTAACTCTCAACCAGCATAAAACGCAACCTCGGAAAAGGTCTCCTTAAGCAAATATCGGCGCTGCGAGTTCATCGGTGCCCTCGGAATTCGATTCCAGGCACCGGTTCAAAAGTTAGAAATTCCCTCTCATTCGTTTACTGAACGTACCTGAGCCAAACTTCGGAAATTGATTCCGGGCACACTGGGCCTCAGAATCATGTGCCGTCAGAAACCGCGCTCTTTTCAAATTCCAAAGAAAATTAAGAAAAAATTCCCCTTGAATTTTACGGGTCTTTACATTACTCCCACCTCAGGGATTTACGTCCCCGTAAAGATACATCAAAACTAGGGAAACAAATGTGGGTACTGAGCACGCATCTGAGCCTCCCGCTCCCAAGTGCTCTCCCGGATATTCCCGTGCTTCCATCTGATGCACACTAGAGGAATCGACCGTCCACGTAGGACCCGCTCCTGTAGATCCTCGATCTCCACCGGGATCTCCGTAAAAGTCGCCCCATCGTCAACGTCAAGCACCCCATGGTCAATGATGTGCATCGGGTCGTGCACGTATCTCCTCAATTGAGATACGTGGAAGACGTCGTGCACCTGGTGCAACTGAAGTGGTAGATCCAGACGATAAGCCACCTCGGCAATCCTGCTGAGGACCTGGAAGGGTCCGATGAAGCGCGGAGATAACTTGCCGCCTCGGCCAAATCTCTGTATACCACGACGAGGTGAGACCCGCAAGAAGACGTGGTCTCCATCCTCAAACTCCAGTGGCCTCCGCCTCCTGTCAGCATATGACTTCTGCCAGCTCTAAGCTGTCCTCATCCGCTCCTGGATGACCTGGACCTTCTCTGTCATGGCCTGGACCATCACTGGTCCCACAAGTGCTGACTCCCCAGGGTTTGTCCAGCACAAAGGAGATCTGCATGGTCGTCCATACAACGCCTCGTACGGTGCCATCCCGATGGTGGAGTAGTTGTTTTTGTTGTACGCAAACTCCACGAAGGTTAGGTGGTCCTCCCAGCTACGACCAAAGTCGAGGACACATGCACGTAGCATGTCCTCGAGAGTCTGAATGGTCCTCTCCGTCTGACCATCCGTATGAGGGTGAAAGGCTGTGCTCAAACGTAGCTGCGTCCCGAACGCCTCCTGCAACCCCTTCCAAAGTCGGGAAGTAAAGCGAGCATCTCGATCGGAGATGATAGAATATGGTACACCGTGAAGCCGCACAATCTCCTGAACGTAGAGACATCCAAAGCTCTCCATTGAGCCCTGCTCTAGGATGGGTATGAAGTGAGCCGACTTGTTGAGTCGTTCGACAATCACCCAGATGGAGTCACGAACTCTGGAAGTGCGTGGAAGTCTAGTCACGAAGTCCATAGATATCATGTCCAACTTCCACTCCGGGACCTCCAAGGGTTGTACCAAGCCTGCTGGTACCTGGTTCTCAGCCTTCACCTGCTGGAAGGTGAGGCATCGAGAAACGAACTCTGCCACAACCTTCTTCATGCCGGGCCAACAGTGCTGTCGTCTGAGATCCTGGTACATCTTCGCCACTCCAGGATGTACCGCTAAAGGAGAACTGTGAAACTCTCTCAGCACCTCCTCTCGCAAAACGACTGGTACCATGGAACGTCCTCTGAAAAGAATGTTGTGCTCTGCTCCACGGGAGAAACCATCAGGTGCATGTCCCGAGGATATCTGTGCAGGCCGCATCTCACAGTCAGCGTCCCCACGCTGTGCCTCTCTGACCCGCTGCAGAAGTGGAGGAGGGACAGTGAGATACTGAAGGAAGGCTGCTCCGTCCCTATCCATGAAGGATATCTGCAAAGTGGCTAGCTGCTCTGTTGCCTCCTCAAGTAGCTGAATGCTTGTCCTCCTGCTGAGGGCATCGACTACCACGTTCCGCTTTCTAGGAGTATAGACTATCTCAAAGTCATAGTCCTGGAGGAACTCGAGCCATCGCCGCTATCTCAGGTTCAGGTCCTTCTGTGAGAAGATATACCTGAGACTCTGCTGATCAGAAAAGACTATAAAGTGCTCACCCATCAGGTAGTGTCGCCATGTCTTTAGAGGGAAGACCACTGATTCTAACTCCAGGTCATGGGTAGCGTAGTTCTGCTCATGCGGCCTCAACTGTTGTGATCCATAGGCGATCACTGCCCGCTCCTGCATCAGAACACATCCGAGTCCAGTCCCTGATGCATCGCAGTAGACTACGTACCCTACTCCCTCCTCAGGTAACCTCAAGATAGGTGCGTTGGTCAATCTCTGTCTCAGCTCCTGGAAGCTCTGCTGACATCTGTCTGACCACACAAAGGGTTTCCCCTTCTTCGTCAAAGCTGAGAGTGGTGCCGCAACTCTAGAGAAGTATGGCATGAATCTCCGATAGTATCCAGCTAGTCCCAAGAAACTTCGCTCCTCCGTCACACTCCTGGGTGGATCCCAAGCTAACACAGCCTCGATCTTCACAGGATCCACTGCAACTCCCGCCTCAGAGATAACGTGTCCCAAGAAGTGGATCTCACGTATCCAGAGCTGGCACTTCAAGAGCTTACCATAAAGCTGGTGCTCTCGGAGTGTGTCTAGTACAACCCGCAAGTGGTAGGCGTGCTCCTCCTCAGTCGTCGAGTAGATCAAAATGTCGTCGATGAAGACCACGACAAATCGATCGAGGTATTGCTGAAAGATCCTATTCATGAGGGCCATGAACACTGCTGGAGCATTGGTTACACCGAAAGGCATAATCCAAAACTCATAGTGGCCATACCGACATCTGAAGGTCGTCTTCTGCACGTCCTCGTCTCTGACTCTGAGATAATGATAGCCTGACCTGAGGTCTATCTTCGAGAACCACCGTGCTCCCTTGAGCTGATCAAAGAGGTCATCAATCCTCGGTAGTGGATACTTGTTCCTCACTATCACCTGGTTCAGGCGACGATAATCGACACACAGTCGCAAGCTCTCGTCTGCCTTCTTGGCGAACAAAAACGGGGAAGCCCAGGGTGAAACACTGGGTCGGATGAACCCCTTGCCCTGCAAGTCCTCCAATTGTACCCGTAGATCTTGAAGCTCGGCGGGGGCCATTCGATATTCTGGAGTCGATATCAGAGTTTTCCCGGGGTACAGATCAATATAAAAGTCTACCATTATGCGAGGAGGTAGGCCTGGAACATCGTCGGGAAAAACGTCCGCAAACTGATCCACCATTGCAGGAAAACCAGGACTTTTCACGTCAACTGCTCCTAGGATGAGACTAGCCAACTGATGAGTGATGGTCTGTCCTCTCCTCTGCGGAAGTCCATCCTGTGTTGCGAAGGCTCCCTTCTCTCCGGTGAAGGTGAACCTGCTCCCGTCGGTGCGTACGCATCACACCTTGCGCCTAAAACAGTCAATCTGGTCATGGACCATAGGTAACCAATCCATGCCCCAGATGACATCGTAAGGCCTCGATGATGCTACAAGAAGATCCCAGTCGAAGCTCTCACTTCCTAGAGTATGCTCACTCTGCCGGCACCAGTGTGTAATCGTCGAGTCTGCTCCCATATGAGTCTCTAGCCGTAAGGATTGAGCCAACGGCTCTGTCGGAATCTCCGAGCTCCGAACAAGGGCAGCAGCTATGAAAGAGTGACTCACTCCTGTGTCTATAAGTACTGCAGCAACGGTGAAATAGACACAAATAGTACCTCTAATCATCTCGGGCGCACCGTGGCCGTAGGCCTCTGCTGCCTGAAGTTGTGCATGTCTCTGCCCACTAGCTCTCTGTGGTCGGGGTGGACCTCCTGGTGGTGGTGGTGGTAGAGTCTCAAAGCGTCGCCCACCACCTGCTGCTCGGCCAGCTCCTCTGCCTCACCCGCCTCCTCCCTGAGGACCGCCACGGTCGACCCTCTGCCTCTGCCTCGGTGGTCCCTCAACCATCTACTGCTCCGCGGCACGGCGGGTCGGGCAGTCACGAGCCATGTGGCCCTGCCCGCTGCACGAGTAGCACTGTCTTCCTCTCGAAAGACTGGCTCCGCGCTGTGTGCCCCGCACTGCTGAGCCAGTGTCATGAGGTCGTCTGCCTGAAGGTATGGTCTGCCTGGAGCCCTGAGTCATCCATTGACTACCAGCTGCAGAAGACTCTGCCACGTGCCGCCCTGCGGTGGGTCTCGACGCTGGTGTAGACTCAGCAAGAAAGCTCTCGATCAAAAGGGCTCGCTCTAGTACTCCCGTCTGAGTCGGAATACTGAGGGAGATCAGCGATTCCCTGATCTCGTGTCTCAATCCCTGCTCGAAGGTCCGGCCCCGGAAGAATGGGTCCCGTACCATGTCAGTCGAGTAGCGTGAGAGATCAGTAAATCTCACCGAGTACTGAGCGACCGTTATGCTGCCCTATCGCAGCTGAAGAAGCTCCTGAATACGCACCGCATGAAGGGTGGCTGGGACGAACTCCGAGCGGAATAGGCTCTCAAAGTCCGTCCATAGTAGAGATGCCTCATCGTGCACCTGGAGCATCAAGCTCCACCATCGTCCTGCTGCTGCGTGCAGTAGGCTCGCAGCGAGGATCACCATGAGGTGTGAAGGTGTCCTCACTAGCCTAAAAACTCGTACCACTTCCTCCATCCAGTCCTCTACTGCCTGGGGGTCCATCTCCCCACGAAACCTGGGCGGCCACTGGCGCTGAAACTCATGCAGTGCGCTAAGGCGATGTGCATCGTCAGCAGCTGGTGCTGGAAGCATCGGTGGCTCGGCGTGTAGAGCTACCGCCGGTGCCAATGCTGACAAAGGGCCATGCACTGAGGCCTCGTCGCTCGGTGGGCTGTCGTTACGCTCGACTCTCGGAACCCTAGCTGGCTGCCGTCATGGGGCCATCCTGAAAAGGAAACAGGTGCACCACGGTCATAACATTATACCTGGTGAGCTGATACAAAGTAATCACAAAGAAAACTTGAAACACACACGCAATCAATGTTTTCGTGCATTTTGTCGGGAATCAGAAGTCAGGGTCCTGGTGTACGGATACGTCGGTCGCCGCACCAACACTGGACTCCCTGGACTGATAACCACACCCAATACGCTAAACATTATTTCTTCACATAGAAAAGATTAGAGTTCATGGTAGAACCGAACCTCCCTTTGATACCAATTTGTCACGACCCGTCCTCGGGGCCCGTGCCGTGACTACCCCAAGCACGCCTTCCATAGGCCAGGGGCTGTCGACTAGCACCAAGGCGTAATTCCCAGCAAAAAGGGAAGGCATTTCCTTTGTAATGTAAACAAGCACCATAGAGTAAGCAAGCGGAAAATTAAACACTAAGTAAAAACAGAGTACAACTATAAGTGCGGAAAAGTAAATGGGCCAGTATACAAACCCAAACTGAAATTAAAGTACAACTCGAAAGGAAAAATGGCAACTGTAAAGTAAAAGCCGCTACACTGAGCTGTCCACTGGAGATCTCACCTGAAGGGTGGGTACAGATAGCTCCACTTCTCCATGGGTCCCGCCGTCCGCTCCAAGTACGTCCCGCCCAGTGGTCCACCTCTAGGTACCGTCCTGCTCTACACCCCTCAACCACGATCAACGTTGTTCGTCGTCTGCAACCAACAAAACGTAGTGCGGGCATATCCCGTGGAGGGGTGAGTATAAGCTACTCAGTAGGGACCCCGAGACCCCCGAAGGTCTCCCAAAATCCACAAAGGATAACCACAAAGGAAAGATACAATCAGGAAGTAACGACCGACACTTCTTAGGTATATGCCCATACATAAACCTAAGTCATCATTTCAATACGGTCCAACCTCTGAGCCTAAGTACAACTCAGTCCACCCAGGAAAGTATACGTATTCCACACAGGAAAGCAAAACGTAATCCACACAGGATAGCACAACACAATCCACACAGGAAGTTAAACAGGATTCAGCTCACACAGGTATACTTCTTCGAAAGATGATAGAGAAGATCACTGATCCATCTAAGTCGTTAGACCCACAAAGGATCGATAGGTTCTAAACCCCGCAAAGACCCACACAGGATCGGACCCACACAGGATCTGTAGGCGCTGGTTCACACAGGACCGCTGAGCGCGGACCCACACAGGATCAGTAGCATTGATCCACACAGGATTGCTGAGTGTTGTAGTCGTCGTCGTCGAATCCACTAAAGATCTATGTATTGTCGTCATCGTCGTCGTCGCTGTCACAGTAGCAGTCGCAACCAGTTCTAAGGTTCCCGCACACAACAAGCTCATTCGGGAGGGTCCGTTCCACGAGCCGAGAGGCTGATACATCAACTATCACAAAGTCCAGAGTTGATGTATCCAAAATTTCCGTATCGTCAACAGGAACTAAACGCAACAGACGGCGCGTCAATCGGATGCCCGGTCTGAGAGTTATTGGCTTTTTCGTTCCAGGGGCCTGGTTGGTTTTTAAGGAAAAACCAACCCGACCGTACTCCACCTGCGTCCCAACCTCGGGCGGAGTATGCCAAAAGATCCGTCTCACTAAGAGGAACTCATCAAAGCTGACGGAACGTCAATCGGACGTCCGTAGCTCAAGATATAAGCGTTTCCGCTCCGAGGGCCCGGTTGGTTTCGTGTACGAACCAACCCGGCCGAACTCAAAGTATTCCGAAACATTGAGTGCGATATACCGAAACGACCGCCTCGATCCAAGGATCGCATCGCCACTGACGACGCGTCGTTTGGAGGTCCGTAGCCCGAGTTATGGGCATTTGAATCCAAACCCCTAGCTAACGGGGGTTTTGGGCCCGGGCCGTCCCGGCCCGCGACCCCCCGGTTGGGCCGAACCGGGTCGACCCGGCCCGGCACGAACCGGCCCGGTGCGCCGGTTCGGCACAAGGCTGCGCGCTGGGCGCGCTGCCAGCTCGGCCGAAGGCCGAGCTGATTGGAAACGGGGTGCGCCAGCCCCCCTTTGTGAAACGGCGGCCCCCCTCATAATGGGGGGGGGGGTATGCTGGCCGGGGGAATTAATTACCCCTGGTATTTCTCCCTTCCGGCCGGCCCGACCTGGCCGGCCGGTTCTTCCTCAACGGGACCGACAAAGGTCGGTCCCCTTCCGGCTTCCGACACCGGCGGCCCGGCTGGCCGCCGGTCATCTTGTTCCGCCGTGGCCCGGAACCGGCCGCAGCCTTCATCGTCCGGCGCGGTGCAATGGCACCGCGCTCCTCCGCCGCGACCCCTCTCCGGCCGCGGCGCCTTCGATTTCTATTGACGCGGTGCGACGGCGTCACGTTCTTGATTTTCATCCCACGGCGCGGCGCGACGGCGCCGTGTAATAATTACTGTGCGATTCCCGCGTGGTGCGACGGCACCACGCCATCCCGTTCCATCCGCAAGGAAACAAATATGAACATAGGAGGGGGGTTCGTCCGTGTTTGTGCGGTTCGGCCCCCCTCTCTTTAAACGATAACATTTATTCGTTATCCTCGAAGTTCGACATTCTAGAATCATGAATTGAAATAATTAAATAAAACAACAACAATCCCCAACCTCGGCTTCAAGAGAGGTGTTCGTCAACGAACCGCGGAAGACGAGCGTCGCGGTAGTCATGCGTCGCGGAAAAAGGACGTCGACATCGTGAAGTGAGGATTCGAAGTTCTTTGACGGCTATTTCGTCGCGGAAAACCATCGCGGAAGAGACGACGCGGAATAAGTACGTCTCGTCGTGGATACGGCGTCGCGGAAGGACCGTGTTCTTCGGTGGAGAAGTTCTTCGTTGAAGAACGACGTTCTTCGCGTTCTTCGTTCAGTTTGAAGAAGATGAAGAAGACTTCCCAACTCTATCAAGGAGACAAAAACTCTAACAAAATAAAATAATCTTTAAGCTTATTTTATTTACACAACTAAACCACTTGAATATCAAAAGATTGAAATTAAAATAACTCTTCTCAATTAATAACCCAAGTTGTCAAGATTAATTAGAGAGGAGTTATTGGGAGTTTAAAGGGGAGATGAAGTGTTAGGGTTCCTGTGGGCCCCACCACCCTTAATCCTCCCAAGGGAGGTTAAGTGGATGTGGGTCCCACCCTAACTCCATTTGGGAGGATATAACCAACATGGTTAAAAATAAAATGTGTTTCCACATTTTATTTAACTTCTTTTTAATTCCCCCAAAACTAACTCTCAACCCGCATAAAACGCAACCTCGGAAAAGGTCTCCTTAAGCGAATATCGGCGCTGCAAGTTCATCGGTGCCCTCGGAATTCGATTCCAGGCAACGGTTCAAAATATAGAAATTCCCGCTCGTTCGTTTACTGAACGTACCCAAGCCAAACTTCGGAAATTGATTCCGGGAACACCGGGCCTCGGAATCTGGTGCCGTCAGAAACCGCGCTCTTGTAAAATTCCAAAAAAAATTAAAAAAAATTTCCCTTGAATTTTACAGGCCTTACATATGTACCTAATTATGTTTTAGGAATTGGAGAAAAAAACTCTAAGAGAATGATGGTAAGGGATTCACACACCATATTACATCACCATGGTGTGAACCTATTATTTTTTTCAAAAATAAAGACAATGAAATGTATACTTTTATTGATTACTGAGAAGTTAACAAGATCACTATCAAGAACATGTATGATCTACCCCACACTGAGGACTTGTTTGATTAAGTACATGGTGCTAAATAATTTTCCAAGACTAACCTCCATTATTGATATCATTAATTTGGGGTTAAGGAGTATATACCCAATAAGACCATCCAAATGAAGTAAGGTCATTATAAATTTATAGTGATTGCATTTGGACAACCCAATACCTACTCTATATTCAGGTATATAATGAATAGTGTCTTAGTGATTATGTTTATTTATTTATTATAGTCTTTGTAGATGATATTGTTATAAATTTTTAGGGAAATAGATATAATTAATATCATTCAAATTTTGTGTTGATGACCCTAGAGAAGAATAATTTATATTCCAAATTCAGAAAGTGTGAATTCCAAAGTTGAAAGTTTCATTCTTGGGTCATATAATATCCAGAAAGTAAATGTCAGTAGATCCTTCAAAGATGATTTTTTTTTGAAAAATGGCATGAAATGACCATGGAGAATGAGATCTATAGTATTATTAGGCTTGTGGGATTCTACCAATTCATTATGAGATATTTTTGAAGGATTTAGAATCTAGTAACCAAGATGATGTGGAAGGGATCAATGTTCTTATAGAAAGATGAATATGAGGAAAATTTTAAGGATCTAGAAAAATATTCGTTCAAAACACATGTTCCAAAACTAAAATATATTATATAATTGTTTTTTATTTACATTGATGAAACAATTACGTTACTATGATATATCCTTTTAAATAATGACTAGGTGATCGATTATATCTCAGGACAATTAATAATTCCTGAGAAAACAATGTCTGACTCATGATTTCAAGTTTGCAGTGGTATATTTTTCATTGAAAATAATGAGGTATTATCTTTATTGTTAAAGGAGTGATGCATATATATACATATCATTAAATTAGTAATAATATATTAACACAAAAATAGTTAAATTTGAACTAATGGAGATTGTTATAATTGATTAAAAATTTGGAATTCTCAATACACTACCACCTTAGGAAGGTAAACAAGGTGGATTTTACTCCAGTTTAGAATAAAAAATCTAGTTTTTTAATGATGAGGATTTAAAGAGAACAAAAAAATTATATTTATGGAATATAGATATCGAAATAATGATGATTGTGAATAAATCATTTATTTCTTAGATGAATGTTCAACCATCCATCTATGTGAGAATTAAAGATGTTCAAAAGGATGATGTGGAACTATAAAATATGGTAAAGAATGTTTCTGAGTTCAACCATGATTGTGATGTAATGATTCAAGAATAAAGTATGTATACCACTAATATAAGAATTGAAAAAAGAGATATTAGATTATTCATATAGTTTACCATTCACTATCCATCCAAGATTATAAATATATATATAGATCTAAAAGAATATTTTTGGTTAAATAGAATGAAAAGGGATAGTGAAAATTTTGATCCATGATTCATAGTGTGTTAGAAAGTTGAGGATAACATATATAAATCTAAATACATATTTACACTATTACCCCTACTATAATGAATATAGAAAAACATTACCATGTATTTATTCATCAGACTTCCCCAAACAACTAAAGGGTACACGGATATTTTTTAGTGACCCTTGATTTTAGACCATTAACATTATGTTACATTTAAGGAATAACTAAACAATATACAAGTAGATTCCCAAAGACTATAATTGGTATAGTAAGTTTGGAAACATGTAAACATAAACCCTAGTACATAAATTATATACACCATTTCCCACTAGGATCATCTTGACTAACACCCCTCTTATACACATCAAACATAATACATATCATCCTAACATGGGAGAAAGTAAACATAAAAATGGGTGAGATTTGATTCTTAGTAAGGTTAAACAAGTGAGATGTTTAAGCATAATCACGAGAGTTGGGGTATGAGAACATGACAATAAAATTAGAAGATCATTCCCTATATATCAAATAGCACAACTTGAATCATTTATTAAAAATATTGTTAGTTTATAATACATAAATCATAATGAAATAAATACCATTATACATGAATTCATAATAGAGGAATAAAAATGGAATTTGTGGCATGAATTTGTTTTATAAAGTTCTGATCATGTATAAGTAGAAAAAAAATCACTCATTAATTTAAGGACATTAAATCAGGCCCACAAATAAACTAATATATATGAAAAAAGTCCATGAATAACATTGTGAATGTGTAATTAGGTTCACACACAACCTTATGAATATGAAACCTAGTCCATGTATAACTTTTTGAACATGTAATCAGGTTCATGCATAACATTGTGTACATGTAATCAGGTTCATGCATAAACATATGGATATGAAACCAAGTCCAAACATAAAATTTTTAGTATGTAATCAGGTTCATGCATAATATTTATATTCATGATCACATGTCCATACCCAATGCATTAGAGGCAGATATAGGTCTCACACATCTCATAATAAAAAAATTCTTACATGTTCCACAAGATAATTAAAAGTTTCATCATATCATGACCTCTAAAAGAAGATGAGTTTTATAAACAATAAATCATAATCCACAAAACTAAATTGGTATTAATAAAATTCCATCACATCATAACTTATGGAAAATAGATAGGTTCTATAATAATTTCATCGATGAATAACTCATGAATAGAAGTTGGTTTCAAAAGGATAAAACATATAAAATAGAAATGCATATAAAAAATGTATCATCCATGAAAGAGAAATGGATTTCATAAATTTATAACCTGTGAAAGAAAGACGAATTTCATAAACATATAACCAATGAAAGAGAAATGGGTTCTATAAAGACTATGACAGTAAGAATAACTCATTCTTAGAAAAGATATTAATGGAACCTTAATATCATTTTCTAAATGGACATGAGTTACATCAATAGTTTTCATCTTAGATGGAAAATAATTTTTAAATATCTTTCAAAAAAATTTGGAGGAAAATATATTTTCTTCTTTGAAATATGATTTTTAATACATAAAACCCTTTGAAAATGATTTTCTTAGAAAATAAATTGAAATCTTATAAAGAAGACTTGAAATCATTTTGAAGACCCTTTTCCTCAAAAACATATTATATAAGATTCAAAACACTCAAAAAACTTTATTATTTGAAAACACATTGAAAACATATAATAAATGATTTAAAACGTTTTGAAAATAATTTCTGTGAAAATACTTTAAAAACTACAAAATAAGGATCAAAAACATTTTTATTTTATTACATAAATACGTATAAAAGAAATATGAAAAAAATTGAAAAAAAATTACTTGAAATTTACTTCTACAAATATTTTATAAAAGACTAAACTTTTACAAATGAAAAGGAAGAATCAATGAAATGACAGCAAATAAATCTAAACATGTTGTATGAGGTAAAAAGAATATTCCTTTTTCATGGTTATAAAGTCAGAAAAATGTATTTTTTGAAAAGAATAAAAATTATTCATTTTAAGAGATTGGTAAAATAAAAAAATGTTAAAATATTATTTTAACGATTATAGGACAATGGTATAATATTCTAGGAAACCCTTTTTAGAAAATATGTTTTGAAGGAATATATATTTCCAAATGAAGAAAGGGTAATGTTGGGCTTTATTAAAAACACTTTCTTAACTATCTTATGTACCAAATAAAAAAAATATGTTACCCATACTTGATTATAGTATGAATAAACATAGGGGAATAAAATTCATGAACATATCAAGGTATGGGTTGTAATATTTAATCAAAGGAACCCTAAACATAAGTAATCATGAAAAGTTATCAGAATGTTCTAAAATAATCTTATCACTTTGTAACTTGAGATCATTCTTTCAATGTAAGAAAATGAAATTAAATGAATATTATAATATCATGAAAATATGTAGATTAATTAAATATAATTTAAAATGGAGTTATACACACCTCAAAATAGAATTTAGGTGCATAACAGGACAATAGTCTCATTGAATGTAAATTACGACAAAACTATTTTACGGATTTAGTATCTTTTGAAACATAAAACCCTAAAAATAATTATCATAAAATTTACATGTGAATACCCATAAAATTAGGTATAATATAAATATAATAATTTCATTGTAAGTACATACATCACAAAAATGAAAGAGTGGACAACATAGCGTGTATCTCATGGAAATATAAAGTGAGATGAAATCCCCTTACCTTGTGTCATTAATCTATTTGTACTCATAAAAGATTCCAGTATAATAATTAAAAGATCGATATATATATATTTTAATGTATAATATTCTTATATGTAATATATTATACAGTTTTATTATGACCTCATATTTCTCTCTCATTAAATATCTTATGTTAAGGTTTCACTTCGGGTAATATTCGCTTGTTCTTCACAAGTGTCTTAATTTTTTATATCTTTGTGTTTATAAATATATCATGATTTACAGAATTTAAAACATGATATAAATATCAGGTATACCCAGTATATTTATATTATAATAATCTATATCAAAATGATGTACGAAATGGAATACACCATGCATGTTGATAGTAAGTCGTACGCATGCATGAACATTGTTTTTATTTTCATCGTTGTATTAAAATAAAGAAAGAAAATTACTTACAAGTGTATATGAATATAATATTATTAAATTAAAATTAAAATTATATATATTATATAATTTCATTATACCCATCCATAATACATTCCATGTAGTTTGTGAAAGAAACACATCACTTTGAGGAGGAAGTAGTCCACACTTCCTCAAACAAAATTATCGCATTTTCACTAAATGGAGAGTAAAAATATATGTGTTGTAAGAGGAATAAATGTGATTGAATAAATAATAAATATAATATATTACACATATAAAAACTTTTTCCATCATAATTCCTACCATGTGAGGTGTTAAATGGTAAATTAACAATCATCATTCAGTGAGACGGTAGTTCACCCTACAGGTAAACGGTATGTTCATTACATATTAGATGGAGGTGTGTGTAAATTTAAATATGAACCTTATAAAAAAACATTCTATTAAATTGGGGATACTATTTTTTATACAATAATGTAATAAAGAGAGTGGAGGGGTGGAGAATGAAAAAAGAAAGGATCTTGAGAGAATATAATACTTCTTAATCAGGTAACTCCTTCTTTATTATTCTCAATGGCTTCCTTTAGATTCCATTTTCTTAATATAAGGCTTATAGTAGTAATGGAGGAAATTTGGGAGAATAATTTTACAGATTTTAGTAGATCCAAAGTGTTTGAGATGTCTGAGGAAGTGTGGGGAAGGATCCCTTTTATAGTGGAGGAGCACTGGCACACTTGTAAATATTTGAAGATAAAATTCCACCCAATTTTTTATGTTTAAAGGGGGACCAATAATGTTCTAATGTAGATACAACAGATTATAGGGTATAAATATGGCTATAAAATGTGTGTTAGAAAAGTTTCTAGGAAATTTGGGTCTTAAATTTATGGTTTAGACATTAGTTAAGCTTAATTTTATCTTAATCAGTGTAATTAATATTAATTACATTCACTAATATTTTTCGTAAAAAAAATTAATTTTACATTAATATAACTTAATAATTATACTTATTCCAAATATAAAATTCATTTTACCAAATACTAATAACATAAGTTGTAGAAATTAATTTAAAATTAATCCCACTAACGGGACAACACTGGGGGTTTTAAAAGAAAAAGTGTTCAAAACATTGATAATTTTATATATTCAATTTAAATGTCAAATTGTATATAATGACTGAAATATGATTTATTGATAATTTTTTTTCTCGAAATAATCTATTAAAATAGTTAAAAATACAATTTAACCTTATAAATAAATTAGATGAAAATTTAGTTTTGAATTAAAGTCCAGTATCTTTAACTATTCATTAAAAGAAGAAACCATACATAAATAAACTAAAAAATTATCCAAACCTAGTTTTTATGTTTCAAAACCAACGATAAATTTCATTTTGACATATTAAATGTATAAAACGTATAAAATGTTATTAAAAATGTGTTCTCTTTTATAAGGCGGTAAAAATGCCTGAAGAAAAATATTGGGTTTTAATCCTAAAATTGGGTTTGTTCTTATCTTATGTATTTAGAATCTATTGAATGAACATGAAAAATAATTTATTGAATATATGTAATATATATTACATTAATATAATTCACAAATTTTAATTAATTTAATTTATTAGGTTAAAATAGCTTTATAACCACAATAATAATATTTTCATTTATATTTCATTAGTTATCATATTCATTTCTAATTAATTCGTAACCTATGAATTCATATTATATTTGTGTAAAACAAATATTTTCAAAATTTAGTAAATAATATTCATATCAATTAACATAAAATATCTATTATATTTCAATATAATAATATTCTTGATAATATATTATAGTTATGTAACACTCGGTATAGTGTGTTACGCAAGCCATCAAGGAATGTAAATATTGTGTGTAATGTATGATAACATTGTGGTTAGGTGTAATGTATGTCAATCCAGTTCCATATGAAAGGATTTATTGAATTGGTGAAAAAATATTTATAATATTTTATGAAATAAAAATATCATAATATTAAACTAATTAGAAAAATATATTTCATACAATATTATGGTGTTACATTTTACCCCCCATAAAATGAATTCAACCCTTGAAATTAATATGGGTTATCAATGGTTTATTACTTGAATATTTTATTCATTAAAACCCACATCGTAAAAATGAATACTAAAACATCCCTTAAAATTGAAACATTGGAACCATAATAGTTACCAATATAACATGTAATCGGGATCCCACATAGAAGAACATTGGTTGGGAGTTAAGATTGGTAATAGAGGAAAAGAGTTAACATTTATAGGGAGTGATTGAGGTCATCAATCACAAACAGGTGAATAATTAATCAAAAGATGAGGTTCTAAAATTCATAAATTTTTTATAATTTATAAGGCCATTACTTAAACACAATTTAAGGTATTAGGTCAACACATTTTTTTGATCATTATCCTATCTTTGATTAATTATTCTATTGAACAACAATATAAGAAGATATACTTACATGATATGTTTCCATAAAAAATTCATTCTTTGGTTATGCTTTTATTTATTTCAAATTTATCAATTACTTAAATAAATGGATGTTAAAAAATTAACATTGATACCTGAGTCAATAAAATACACATTTAATAGATCATAAGGGCTGTAAAAGAATAAAAAAAATCAATACGGATAATACATTAGTCTCTAAATATAAAGTGTAACATGAATCTTTCATAATAAATATTTCTTGATAAAAAAATGAATATACATTAACCAGGACATTGTGTAGGCCAGTGGTAGGAATGAAACCCTTATCATTCTTCAGTCATTGGTTTAAGACCAGTAACCTTACCGGACATGATTTGTTGTCACCCAACATACATGATGTCATTTTCTAAAACCACACTAATATAATTTCTAAAATATATAAGATGTATATACTTGAAAAATGTGTAATCACTGAATAGAAATTGACCATGGTCTTCAATAAAAACTCAGTGCCTAAATACTTCCTCCAATGTTTAACTTAAATTTTTTCTGAATTGTAAACCTTATAAACCTTCTCAATGATGAAAATCCCAAAATTTCACAAGAGTTTCATGAAATAAACTTAACATTAATTCCCTTATGTATCACAATGTTTCTCTTCGTTTTCACATTCCTAACATCTAAATACCATCATCATATATTCCCCTGAAACATCATAATAACCTGAATTACCATAAATACCTTTGAAAAACATGAATTCTTCCATTTCCCCAAGTATACTGGACCTATTCATTAAATCCAAAAATGATGTAAACATTATCAATGATAACATCATCCATCTATCAACAAGTCCTTACTTAGTTCCAAGGTAATAAGTACCATCAAATTAACTTATCTATATCCCACATATCTATATCCATAAAACATTATCTTAACAAATAGAACATATTAAGGTTTACCTTCCCTTAGTTTCATTAAATCACTTCACCAGTCCATCATGAACATTCAACATAAACATGTAAATACTTAGAGGAAAACATATGTAACACAATATTTATATATTTCATCATTCATATAACATAATTTCTGAATCCAAATACATAAAAACTTCAAATAATTCATCCTTAATCCATTAATAAGGCTACCGCATCCTATTACATGACACCTCATTCCTTTCACATTTCATCTATAGTCTTGTCATTATCCACAATGTAACCATTAATGGCATCACCTTTTTGATTCTATTTACTATCATTTATTTTGGGAGATTGAGCTTCATAATGACTGTTTAGACTACACATAAAACACTTAACCTTCAATGATGCCTTAGAGAGTCCAGTATTTTCATCCGTTTTTAAATATACTCTTCATTTTTTCTTTATAATTACATTTTTTATGTCTTTCTTTCTCACAATAAAAATTCCTTCTTGTTCCTCTAAGACATTCACTATGGTGATTATTTCCACATTTTTACATAAAGGTAATTGAATCTTATTTTCTCGATGGTCTCTATTACCCAAATTCTAAGTTAACTCTTCCATTATCTTCCTTGGTGAGTTAGAGAGTTACTTAAGGTACACATTATTGATCACTTTCCATGAAAATTGGTTAGTAATGATCAAAACATCTTTTACTCTAGTGATCATCCAACATGAATGCTAATTATTATATCTTACAACACATTCAACATTTATCATGTTTTTTATGGTTTCCACATTTAACTAAGATAAGAATCATAGTGTGGGAAATACTCATTATAGCAGATAACTAAATAGTCATGAAAAGATTTACTTATTGGATTTCTCAGTCATGTAACCTTTTTTAATCTATGAAATCCTTGGTTCCACATAGGTTATTCATAGGAAAATTCTATTTAAATACATCATGATGGTTCTTTATGAGTTTTGGAGTTACCAAAGCATATTCCCCGGGAGTGTCAAACTAGGGTTGAATCATGGCCCATTGTTATATACCCGATTACCCCGAGTCAGGCCTGAAACATCTTTTCAGGTTTGTTACCCTAAGGTACATTTTTTCCAGATCTATATCCACTTTTAGTATATATATAGAGTTGTTTTTCTAGGAAACCACCTACTATATACTTTACCAAAATTCCAAGACATTTTCGTAAAAGTTAACTCATACTTTGAGGTATCTCAAGACATATATTTATAAATATGCCTAGGGATCTCGCTAATGATTCCTTATCCTAGAATATAAAGGTTAACTAAACCATTTCTTTGATACCAAATATAGTTACCCTTGATTTTAAAACATTAACATTATATAACATTTTTTAAATAATTAATCATTATAGATGGAGTCTCCCAAAGACTGTAATTTTTATAGTGCCTTTTGAAACATGGAAACATAAACATTGGTATATAAATGAGATACATCAACTCCCTCTAGGAAATTTTTTACTATGACCCTTCTTAAAAACATCAGAAATAATACATATCATCATAACCTGGGTGAATGGAAACAAAAATGGGATGATCTCAGATTCTCAGTAAGCATAAAAAAGGGAGATGTGTAACCATAAACATGAGAATAGTTATATGAGAACTTGGCAATGGAAATAAAATATCACACCCTACATATCAAGTATTATAATATGAATCATGTCATAAAGAATGGTAGTTTATAAGAGTTGAATTATAATGAATTAAAGACAATAATACATGAAATCATAATATAGGAATAAAACATAGAATTAGTCGCACAAATATTTTTTTTATAATGTTTCTAACATGAATAAGTTGAAATATGCTCACTCATTATGTTAAGGACATGAAATCTGATCACCGTATCAACTTATGGACATGAATCCGGGTCCATGCATAACATTTTGAACATGTAATCAGGTTCACACACATCATTATGGATATTAAACTAGGTCAATTCATAATTTTATAAACATGTAATAAGGTTTATGTATATCATTGTGAACATGTAATCAGGTTCACACGAAAACTTATAGACATATATCCAGGACCATGAATAACATTCTGAACAAGTAATCAGGTTCATCAATAACATGAACAATACCCATGATTCACTTATATTTACCCAATGCATTGAAGGGAGATATATCTCCCACCCATATCATAATAAAACACTGCATACGTTGTCCATAAGATAATTAAAACTATCATCATATCATGACCCATAAAAAGATATGGGTTTTATAAACATCAAATAATATCCTATGAAATTAAATTTGTACCAATAAAATATAATCACATAATAACCAATGGAAAAGACATAGGTTGCATATAATTTCATCAACAAATAACCTTTTAAAATAATATTGTTTTAAAATACTATAACTTGGGGAAGAGAAACAGATTTCATAGATTTTTAAAGCATGAAAAAGAAATGAATTTCATAAACATATAACCAAGGAAATAGAGATATATTTCTAAAATGTATAACCCATTAAAAAAATGGGGTCTGTAAATACCATAACATTAAGCACAACTAATTCATAAAAAGGATGTAAATAGAACCATTATATAATTTTCTTTAAGGGAATGAGTAACAAAAATAGATGTAATATTAGAGATAAAATAATTTGGAAAAATCATTCAAAATCAATTCCTGAGAAGAATGTCATTTCTTTTATGAAAAATTATTTTTAATACATTAAATCATTTAAAATTCATTTTCTTAGAAAATACCTTTGGATCTTATAATGATGACTTGAAATCAATTTCAAAACCTTTTTACTCAAAAACATATAAAATAAGAATCAAACCATTTAAAAACATTTTTCTTTTATAAAAATTGAATGCTTATAAATAAATCATGAAATGGTTTTCATAAAAATTTATTTGAAAATAATTTGAAAACATAAAAATAAGGCTCGAAAACATTTTGAAAACAAATTTCAATGAAAAATTATAAAAGAATGTTGGAAAAAATTTTGGAAAAAAAATTATTTGAAATTTACTTTTAAAAAAAAAATTCCAAAAATTAACCTTTTTAAAAACAAAAAGGAATCATGAAAGAAATGATAGAAGATAAATCCAGACACGATGTATGTGGTGAAAAGAACATTCCTTTTTATGGTGAAATTGATAAATAATGCCTTTTTTGAAAGGAGACAAGAATATTCTAATGAAGAGTTTAGTAAAATATAAAAAGGTTACAAATATATTTTAAAAATTATAGGATAATAGTATAATAATTTTAGAAACCCTTTTTAGAGAACATTTTTTAAAATAACACAAATTTATGACTGAATAGAGGGTATAATCGGGATTTCTTGAAAACACTTTCTTAACAATCCTATGTACCAATGATTAAATATATGGTAAAAATATGTGAGTATATCATGAATAACCATATCGGAAGAAAATCCATGAATGTCTTAAGATGTGGGTTGTAATATTTCCTTAATGGAATTATATAAACAAATAATCTTGAAAAGAAATTAGATTCTTCCAATAAACTCTTATGAATTGGTAACTTAGGACCATAAAATAAATGTAATAAAATGAAATTATATGACGATTAGAATATTTTAAAAATATATAGATTCAGGATATATATTGTAAAATGGATTTATACACACCAAAAAAAGAATTTAGGTGCATAATAGGACATGAGTCTCAAACAAGGAAAATTTAGACAAAACTACTTTTCTGATTTGGTAACATTTGAAACTCAAACCCATGACAAAATGATCATAAAATATAAATTTTAATACCCATAAATTTATGTTTAATATACATATAATAAAACCAAGGGTACTATATACACCACACAAAAGTAAATAGTGGTGGATATAGCATGTATCTCATGGAAATAAGAAGTGAGATGAAATACCCTTACCCTCTGTCTTAACTCCCTTCATACTCATACAAGCTTCCTGTATAATAAATAAAATTTTATTATACATATTTAATATAATATTAATACTAAATATAATATCATATAATGTTTTATTATGACTCTATATTACCATCTGGTTAATGATCATATGTTATGGTTTAACTTTGGGTAATATTCTCATTGTTCTTCAAATGTATCTTAATTTGTTATATCTTTGGTCCTTATACTTGTATCATGATTTATGGAATTTAAATATGGATATAAATATCATTTATATACATTTTATTTATATTATAATAATCTATAACATAATTATGTATGAAATTTAATACACTGTTCATGGATATGTTACGTTATACATACTCATGAACATTGTTTCTGTTTTTATTTTAATATTGAAAGAAAGAAAGAAAATGAAATATGAGTGTATTTTTAAATAATATCATTAATTTATAATTATAATGTTATATATATAATATAATTTCTCTAGAAACATTCTTAATAAATTCCATTAAGTGTGTGACTGAATCACATCACTTTGAGGGGGCGACAATCCACACTTCTTCAAAAAAAATAATCACATTTATACCAAATAAAGAGTAAAAAGATATGTGTTTCAAATACAGTAGCTTAAAAACATAATGAATCTATTATATAAAATATATAAATTTATTTTACATCATAATTTCTACCATGATAGCTGGTAATGGAGAAATTAACAATCATCATTTGGTGAGGAGGTAGCTCACCGTACACAAAAATGGTATGTTCATTACCCATTAGATGGAGGCATGTGTATGTGTAGGTAAAACCCATAAAATAAAAAATACTAGTATATTTCGGATACTATTTTTGTCATACAACAACATAATAAAGTTGTTGAATGTGGTGGAGAAAGAAAATAAAAATGAAAGGATCTTGAGAGAAGATGTTACCTCTTAATCGGGTAACTCCTTTTGGTTTGTGCCTAAAGGATTTTTTGAGTTTCTTCATGCCCAATGGAAGGATTATAGGAGGAATGGAGGGAAGTTGAGATATTATTTTATATGATTTTGGAGATCCATGGGGCATGATATTTTTTAGGAATTGGTTGGAAAAGATCCCTTTTTGTAATTGATGAGGAGTGGCACTCTTGTAAATATTTTATGAGAGACTTCCACTCATTTTTTTCAAGTTGAAAATGCATCTAATAATGGTAAAACATAGATAAAATTGATTATATGTTTCAAATATTTCTAAACAATTGGTGTTGGAAAAGATTATAAGTCATTTAAGGTCTTAAAATTAAGGATTAGGCATTAGTTAAGCCTAATTTTACCGTAATTGATGTAATTAATTTTAATTTCATTCAGTAATATTTTTGGTTAACAATTAACTTGAAATTATTTGAAATTATAAATTATTATTAATCTAAATATTTAATCAATTTTCTCAAATTATAATCCCATATGTGTTGGAAATTAATTTAAAATTAATCCGAGTGACGATATGACATAATGGGTTTTAAACGTAAAATGTTCAAATGTTTCCTAAGATTTTATATTCAATTTCAATGATCAATGAGTTCTAATTATTTAAATAGGATTAATTGATAAAAATATTATGTAAATAATATATTAAACCAATTAAAAATATAGTTTATCATTATAAATTATATATATTAATAGGGAATTTCGTATTAAAATACAATATTTTAAACTATTCATTAAAAGATTAAACCGTACATTGAAATACCGAAAATTTAACCCAACCTAATTTTAATGTTTCAATTTAAAATATTATGATTATTTTTAACATATTAAAAATATAAAAGTTACAAAAATTTATTTTAAAAATTTTTCTCCATTAAAAGGCGTTATATAAATCTTAATAAAAATATACGGTTTTAAGCATAAAATTGGGTTTGTTCATATATTATGTCATTAAAATATATCAGATGAATATAAAAAAATATTTTATTGAATATATATCATATGTGTTACATTAATATCACTCAAAAATATTAATTAATTTATTTTATTAGTTTCAGACATCTTTGTTTCCATAATAATAATATTTTCTTTTATATTCAATCGGTTTTCATATTCATTTATCATTAATTGGTAATCAATTAATTCATATTATATTTGTTTAAAACATAATTTTTAATAATTTAGTTAATAATATTCAAATAAATAAACTTAACACCTAGGTTTTATCTTTTTATGATACTATTTTTAATAATATATTATAGTTAGGTAACACTAGGTCTTGCGTGTTACGCAAGATATCATGAAACGTAAATATTGAATGTAATATGCACAAATCCTGTAGTTTCTTGTAATGTACATCAAGAAATTTCCATGTGAACGGAATTTATTAATTAGTGGAAACTATTTTTTTTGTTGTATGAAATGAAAATATCAAAACATTAAATTAATTCAAAAATTTATTTCATAAAATATATGGGTGTCACATATTTGGGAATATTCAAACACCTTATAAAATCGACACAATTTATTAACATCAGATAAGATTTAAATCTTTTTAAAATTTCAGGGATATATAATAAAGAATTATTTAGGTTTTATGAAGTAACACATTCTATTTCATCAAATTATGATTTTAGGTTTACCTTGATGTTGTAGAAAAGTATTTAGTAGGAATTTAATATATGATTGATCTTCAGTATTTCATTTAATCCTTAGAAATATATCTAGAGTATGATGACCATTCAAAACCAAGATAATAAGCTAAGAGTATGTTGTATGGATTTCAAAGGTGGTGGGAGTTAACAACATTATCGGTTTGAGTTTTCTTACAACAATATCATTCAATCATTTATTTAGATGAGTCCTCATGAAACCTTCTATAGAAGGATGTATAAAACACCAGTGTGATGGATTAAATTAGAGAAATAAATCTATTAGAACCTGATATAGTAGAGGAAATATCAGATAACATTATATCTATTTAGTATTACATTATGGAATCTCATAGATGATAAAAAATTTATATTGACAATAATCCTTGAGATATAGAGTTTGAAGTTAGTGATAAGGTATTCAGAATAATATCTCTTTATAATAAGGTTATGAGATATAGAGAGAATGGACAGGTGATCCCAAGATATCTAATTCCCTTATAAATTCGTGATTGTATCAAGATGGTTTCTTTTCTCTTACTTCTTCCACTAAATATATCTAAAGTTCATGTTGTGCTTAATGTATTACTCTAGATGAGTTCTTACTTGATCTATCACATTTACTAAACATAGAGTTTATTTCATTGGATAATGTTCTTTTTATTGAAGAATAGGTAGTCGATATTCTTAATCAAATAGATAATGTGTTTTGTAATAATACTAGTCACCTCATCAATGTTTTGTACTGAAACCATAAATTTGAGGAAGCTACACAAGAACCAAACGATGTGATGCGGTAGTAGTATCCTCATTTTTTATTAGTGTGAAAAACTTTTAGGTGTGAAATTATTATCACTAGGTATAATATACCACATTAATATTTTATGATATATTTATCTTTATATAAATTTCTTTTCCTTAATTGCTTACTTTTCATGCAATAATGTGTTAAAACAAACAGTGAAATACTATAAATATTTGATTATTTAATGTGAAAATTATCACCTACATATTGTTTTGGTGGGTATGAATATAATTAAAAAAAATAGTAAAAATTATTGTTTACACATGTATAAATTCAATTATTTATTTATTAATTGGTTTTAAATGGAAAAAAATATTTGAAAGTAACAAGGGATGATTTTTTTTGAAAAATAACTTCTATGCACCCAATTTATTTTTATATTAAAAAAGTGACAAAATCACTATTTATGAATGATTTTTATAAAATTTATTTATTATATATTAAATAAAATATTTTAGAATTCATCTAATTTTTTTACTTGGAATAGAATAATAATAAATCATGTTTTTTCACTAAAAACTCATTTTTCTAAAAACAATTTTAGTTTCATTTTGAATACATATTATTAAATTGACTTATAAAATTATAAAAAATTACTTTTATAAAATGAATTTTTTATTTTTAGTAATAATTTCTATATTTTTTAATTGTACCACTATCATTTATTTCACAACAAATTATAAAAATAGTAAAAAATAATTAACATGATTAGGATTTGAAAAATATTATCATATAGGGGGTGGTTAAACTAAAAGGTAAGGGTAAAAAATCTATATAAACTTGAATAAAATTTAATTTTAAGGAAATTTATACCATATATTATATTACCTTTCATCTATTCTAATGTTTGTGCCACATTCACAAAAAACATGCTTTATATTATTTAAATCCTTTATTTAATTCCATGTGTGTCCAACCCCTAACATATAAAAGGGAACATGTTATATTTTCTTATTCACACAGTTTGTGCTCCCTATATTAGTTATGTACTATCCAAAAAAATTAGATTCATTAGATTTTTATCTATTAGTATTACCCTATGACCATCCTAAGTAGTTTTAAGGTGTATTTAATATATAATTTTTATAAATATTTGTTATAAATAAAAAAACAAATATAATATCATAAATATATTTTAATTTTAATATTACTATGGGATGACCAATTTTTATCGCCTTCTCATTCATTAAAAAATGATAACGATACTCATGTGTGCAAGTGGACTACCACCTTAATGAAGTAATATGATATGTTTTTCATTTAGTACTTACATGGATAGTCATATGTATAGATTTAATTATTATATGTATGATATAATTAGGATACTAAAATGGTGAATTTTTATATAATTTTCTTTTGTTCCAATCATCAAAAAGAGAATACATCACCAGTGTGTAGGCATGAACTACCATCTTCATGAAGTGTTGTAATTAATTTTTAATGACTCCTTTATATGAATTGTTATGAGTGTTTATGTAGTTATTAGATATGATAATTAATTCTGGATTACTATTATATATATGATAAAACAATTACCAATGATCAACCACCACAACCATCAAACCAAAACATACATGGAAAATGTTGATTTTTTCAAATGAATATTCATTTTAATGAATAAATTATTAATTAATGGATAACTATAAATTATATTGTAATTATAAAAAGTAATTTATGTTGGAATATGGTTATATAATATAATCATAATTAGTATATATTTATTTTACTGTATTTTTCAATTCATATGAATAAATACGGGACTTGATTTAAGAGATTTATGTTTCAATCACATTTATTTTGGAGATTGTATATATCTAAAATCCATTTGAAAGAAATTATATTATACTTATCCTTTAAATCCCCAAAACTATCTTTTCATCTGGTTATTTTTTGGTTTTCCATGTCTTTATTTCATTCTCATATCTTTGTTAGATAAAATTAGTGAGAAAATATTTTTAGCGAATGTCGAACTAATTGCCTCTTTGGTTGAAGAACCTATTATTCCATGTCTATACTATTGAAAAAAATTAATATATTTATTTACATGTACTAGAAATGTTTTAAAATGGTTATTTTCACTAAATTTGTATTAATATATAAATAATTTATAAATAATTTTTTTAAAAATAGAAATATTAATTTTATACTTTTTAAAAAATTGGGGAAAAATGTTCTCTTTTAACGTATATAACAAGAATGGATTTCCATATTGTCATATCCATTAATGTTTAATTCTTATTTTTAGGTTTCAGAAGGTATTTTCATGGTATTTTGTATATATTAGTAATTTTTAGTTACAATATTAACCAAAAAGAAGGATATTTTTCAACTATTTTTATAGAACGGTTTGATAAATCTTTTAAAGGTATCTTTTCGTCTATGTCAAGAAAATTTAAAGATAATTTTGTTTCACTCAGAATATGAACATATGATTCCATCAACTTTTCTAGATGAATTACGATGATGATGATATTAGGATGATTACATGAAACTCATTTCATTCTCATGATTTAATTAATTAAAGACAAGATAATGAATGATTTTATTAAACTATCTACTTCCATCCTTTGTATGGATTATGATTATATAATGGTGAGGTTTTTCAGAAAACTGCTTACTTCCCTGGGTTTATAAAATGATAATATGATGAATTATTTATGATATTTTGTCCCACATATGGATGGCTTTCATTATGTTGTGGGTGGGGTTGAAATTATATATCCCTTAAATTCAATGGGAGAAGAATTATATCACATGAGATAATATAGAATATTATAGAGTAAACCCAATTTATTAAGGTATCCTAGCTAATATGATAGTATTGGGAGTGAACCCTAACTAAGTAGATCAAGGAAAGGGTATTGAACCCAATCCACTATGAAAATATTGATAGTGATCATTGACTGAGGAGATTATTTTCTATTCTTATGTGTAAAAAACACTCGTAAGTATTATGATTATAATATTTTACATTGATCATGATTGATTTTATATGATTCTGCAATCTTATGAATTATATATTTTTTATGAAACCATGTATGCCATTATTCATGATTATATATCTTTGACTGATTGGGTATTATTTTATTAAGTTATGATCATGATCTCATACCCTTATAATTGTGCTCACTTATGATCATTGATTGATATTTACTATGGTAACCATTTTTGAGCATCTAATCAGACCTTTTTTGATGTTTCTATTTTACTTATTTTATTAATGAAAGGTATTAAGTCCAAAATGTTTAATAAAGGTTATATGTGAGAAGAACATTGAAGGATATATTGGAAATATTTTATGAAATAATTTTTTTGTATCTAGTATCCAAAGACTCTAAACCATTATTATTCTCAAGCGCGTGTCATTGAAAAATATAATTAATATTCAGATTAAAATATAAAATATATATGCTTCTTATACTTTATTTTCCTCAAAGCTACATGATAAATTACAGTACCATGATGGGGAATAAACCAATATTTCGAACTATGGTTGTTTTCTAATTCAGGTGATGAAATTAATTTTATGACTTATTATTTTACATTGAGGGATTTTGATAACATATATATAAATTTATATTATTTTATTTAACTAATGATTGTTAAATTTATATGAAACTTAAATAAATAATTAACAATGTTTTCTTAAATAATTAACACATATTAATTTCCCTTGTATAATATATCTTATTTAATCCTTTATCTCGTTAAAAATTATTATTTTTAGGATCATATATAAGTAATTAACTACATTCAATAAAATATACCACTCCTAGGAAAAAGGATATCTTAATAGTAAATGGTGGTGTTAATATCCCTAATGAAATTGTTATAGGTTATATCCACATGCATAGAGATTGTGGGTGATATAGTCATAATAATAGTATGAGGGAATATGTCTACTAAAATAGCCCATGGAAATAAAAATCATGTCCATATATTGGGGGATATAGCCATGTGTCTCACCCAAGGACACAACAGTCCCGGATAATGACAAAGATTATAACCACAAGAATGTCTTATGAATATATTCTTGAGGTTTTTTCCATGATAATAAACCATGGGATAAATATTTTTTTCCAATGTAATTACCTAGTGAAGTGATGGGAAATTCCCATTGGTATTCCTTGTGCATTTTCTTCGAGTAGTTTCCATATCAACAAGATTAAACACATCATCGTAGAGCTTACATTCCCTGATATTCTTCCCGTGACATCACAATTATATTATATCTAATCACACCACTCTAACGTAATGTATATATATATATATGTATATATTAACTATTAAATATATCAATGATATATACACCTATAAAGGTATATTGTTCACATGGAAACCCATAACCACTGGTATCGATTCTTGTGGCTATAAATGGGTCCACATTGGACTTAAATCCGTGTGAATTAATTCTTATAGTTGTACATGGGTCAATATGAGTCCAAATTATATGAGAATTGATGGTTGTGCTAATATGTGGGCCCATGTGGGGTCTATATCCATGGTAACAGAGTCTCGTGGCTATACATGAGTCCACATGGGTCTTATATCCATGGGTGTGGATGTATATGGATATATGTGGGTCCACATGAAATATATAGCCATGGTCCCTAATTTCTGTGGTTATAATTGGGTTCACATGTGATATATATCCATAGAAAAAAACGCTCACTAGAACATATTTATCCATGTGAGATATATATCCATAGTCACTAATGCTAATGGATATACATGGATATAATTCATATCACCGGCCAAGGTAATTGGTTCCCTGGCTGTAGTCCCAACCATTTATGATCTATTTGTATGGGATAATGTTCTTTTGTAATTAGTTTCATCCAGAATTATTCCCATACTAAAAAAATGTTTCCCATGCTAGCATATGATCATGATTGAATATTCACGTCGTTGTATTTCATTCCTACCTTTTTATTGGAATGTTCATATAATTCATGGGTTTTCCAACAACACACTAGGGAAATTGGATTTAATAATCATAATATTATATAACTATAGTCTTAGGATTCCCTTATTTTTATGTTAAAATATGGCCATGGGTTGGCTACCCATGTTTATAGCATTGTGGACATTGGTCATTTATGTAGTAGTGTATATTACACATTTTATTTTATTTTAGCTAATTTTTTTTGATAATTTGATGATAATATTTGATAATAATAAATGATATAATTTAAACATTAATTATATAAATAACTAAATAATGATGCACTAATAAAATAAAGGTGTATAATTACTACAAGAATAATATATTGGTCAGTTTATTAAGAAGCAATAAAAATACCTTTACTTAAGGGGAAATAACTCCTTGAGGCTATCTTAGATATAGTTAGAACATCCACTATTCTTCTATGTATCTATTTGTATAGATTCATCTTGTCTTAAAAATTAAGCAGTCACATTCCGCTAGAAATTTCATAAGTTAATAATGTATACTCAGATACAAGTGAGGAGATCAAGGGGTATAGGGTTTCAAAAAATAAACATTTGACATTTATGCCCAAACATTATAAAAAAGGGATAAATGTTTCATATATCAACATATTTATGTTATTAATAGATTTCATATAACAACCATTAAATTATTAATTTAATTAAATAAATAAACTAACAAATTTATAGGTTGGCCAAAGCTCATATTCATTTAAAACAAGAAAATCAACTATATTTCGTATTTTGTGCATTTATTTCCAATATTTCAATTTATGATAAATTCAACGAATTTAAGAAATAAATTAAAAAATCAACCAGATTTTTCATTATCATATATTATTTCTATGTTATATTCCTTGATGGGTTTTAATAATCTCATACAATACTTTCTTATTAAATTTAATAGATTTATATTTTAATTTAAAATAAGTTAATACATGGAATGTGATTTATAGGACACATGGAGTGTTCTTCTGGAATGATATTATATCATATTTCTATATATTTAATATAGGACACTATTTCAGCATCATTTACCACATATTACATGGAATATAACATCACACAACATTCCACTACATACACAATGTGTTTTTTCATTCACTTTTTTACAATATTTATGATCTCATAACATTCCACTAATTCATGTTGAATGTCCCACTAGATAATGTGTAAAATAAGTGGAGTGAAAACATCAGTTACAAATATTTTTCTAGAAGTTAATATGAGATAATTAATTACACTGCAAGTTTACCCACATGACAAATAAAAAATTACACAGTGTGTACCATCTGTAGAGGAACACATGCCACACAATTTTTTTGTTAGCTACATGTCATATAGTGCATGTAATGGTGTGTTATAGGATGGTATTAAATACATGTAATTTAATAACATTGTTTGTTTACCCATATGACATTCCCCAAAATGAATAAAATGTAAATTTTTTGGAAGTTACATGGAAGGTACTTTTTTTCACTTGTCTTGTACTCCTTTAAAAACCACATACATGGTGGTAGTAAATACATGAAGTGTAATGACTCCATGAATTGAACCACATGATGCACCATGGAAAATGTGGTGTGTTCATTTTATGTATTTAAATGACATGTATTGACTTGCTATACTCTATTTAATAGTGTCGACCAGTCAGCAACCTTGGCACTATTGGAGGGGTTCTTCAAGTGTTATTTACACATTATTTTCCCTTTTATAGCCATACGTTGTTTTATTAGCATATAGTCTCAATTTATGGAATCATAATGATAATTGGGACATGAGTACTATTAAACCAATGAATGAAATTGAACAAATAAGTTGTAAATAATTATAAATTAAAATATTAACACTCTGATAATATATGAAGGTCTAGGTTTAGCTGAAGCGTTATGTGGGGACCCAATTTTGGGGTTTAATAAAAATATATGGATAAAATTAAAGAACTAGCATCACAAATAAACATCATAAATAGGATCCTGAAAATTTAACTTCAATTTATTGTAATTATTAAATTATCACATATGCATTATTCACCTGGATAAAATTTCCATTACCTCTATTATTATATTCTCATTATTATAGAGAATTCCAAAAAGGATTCCTCTATATATATCCTCACCTAGTCCATGGATCTCTAGACAATATATTGATATATATAGTACTAGAATGAAGATGATCCAGTGATTAATGTTTTTTTCCATTTATTTCTACAATGATCTCTTATTTTACTCCTCGATGCCTAAGAGGGGTAAATGGGAGATTTTTTTTTTACAAAATTGAGAATAATATTATCAACATTTTCAATTTATATTATAGAAAAATTTATATATTTTACATTATATATGTAGGTTTAAATAAATAAAATTTCAAAAAATTAGTTATAATATTATTTAATTTATGTTACTACTCATGTCCAAATAATAATATTATTATTTTTATTATATTCCATACAAGAATTTACTCTGTTAAAAATTCATAAATAAAATAAATAATATTTATTTAAATGATATTAAATATATAATTTATATTCAATCATAAATGATGAACCATATCCTCCCAAAGAATTTATATAATCTCAAATAATAAAATCATTTCATTCAATAAAATGAAATAAATACTATATTCACTAAAATTGTGAATAAATAACTATTTTAGTATTTACATAAGTTTAATTAAAATTTATTTTACTCTATTCACTAAACTCAGGAATAAATAATTGATATATTCATTAAATTATGAATAATTAAACAAGAAATAAAATTAAGCTCAAATATTCTAAACTTATATCTTGTGATTACATTTTTGTGATAAAATTTTACTTGAATAAATACTATTACACAACAACAAAAATAAATTTATTCTTAAAATTAAATTCAATAAAATTTTATTATATTCTGGATAAACATGGAATTTGACCCCCTTGGCTCCTTTCTCAATGTAAATGGATGGAACATACCAAAATTCCAAGATAGATTTTTAGAAACACGTTAAAGAACCCAAATAGTAAAGAGTATGTATATAATATAAAAAAACTTTACTATAAATAATATAATCACTTTTTTAATAGATATATCAACAAATAATATTCATACTTATTTCACTACCCATTATTCTTGATTTATCATTCTTGAACTTTCCAAATAAAACTACTCTGTAAACTTCCATGACTATGGATTTTTTTCAAAAAGATTCATTCCTATCAAAGATATGAAGATAAATTATATCTCTTGTATTGAATGGAAAAATATTTTCTTGTACATTAAATTAATTTCATATAATTTATAGAAAACCCAAAATGCGTTACCTTACCATGATCATATATCATCACAATTTTTGTTTCATCCATAAATCAAATTATGTGACTTTTGATACAAATTAAGGATTTTTTCAATTATGAGTATGAATATACATATTCGTAGATAATATTATTCAATATGTTGAATTTTTGTTTTTGGGTAAGAACTCATGATCTACCTATTGAAGATTACTATATGTAAAATTTATAAGAAGAAGTCTCAATATTTTGATCCCCCTGCACCAGATAGTCATATATCATCTTTTTCCCATTAGAGAGATGTATCTAAGCTATAATTCATATTTTTTACGAATATTATCATATCTTATAGAGAGTAACTAGCATGAACCTTCAATATGAAAAATATTATAAGGAAAATAGGACACTAAATATACTTATAAGAACAATCACTACGAGAATAGAAAAAGTATTTATATTACTGTAATACAAAGTATAAATTCAATTGTTTCTAGGATACCAAATATATTTGAATCAACTACTATAAAACATGTAAATTTTTTTATATGACCCAAATAAATTTATGGAGTGAACCAATCCTATTTTTCGTTAAGAATGATGGTTTAATGTATCAATGAATTGATAATATCAAGACATTAAAAAAATCATGATAACAAAAATATCAATTTCCACAGATAGATTAATGGATTTATTAACAATCCAAGGAATAATAATTATAAAATTTGGATCACTAATTATGAGATCATCAACTATATTCAAAGAAGTATAATATTATAATGAATACCCTTTATACAAGACGTATACACTACGAAGATAAATTACATAGAGAGTAAAATTTATTTGGGTTTTTGATGGATAAAGTTACCATTTTGGGAATATAATAATAAAAAACTGAATATTTGTTAATAATTTAATGAAAAAGGAGAATGAAGAATATTACATACCAATATATGAGATGGATATCTATATTTTCCTTTGACTAGTTGAGTAGTATTAATGGTTTTTCTAAAATTTATATTTATTGTTTAACCAGTTAATGGAGCTATCTAGAAGAGCAATATAATATTTGAGGATAGTTTAATTTGAGAAAATATTAAATGAGTTGAAGAAGAGGATGACCACTATTACTGTACTCATATGTCCCTCAATTATGTAATTTTTATATATAATGATTCTTTATATAAGGATTGAATTTTTTACTCATAAAAAATGATAATGTGATGGTTAATTCGTCAAGATAGGTGAAAAAAATTACATAGAAAATGATCTGAAGTTGGATGATATAATATTTGGATTAATAATTTAGAGTAATTATCTATATAGAGAGAAGTGTGACCCACATATAGACCATAAGATCATAAAATATCCATTCAGACAACTGAATCCTAGCTTGTATAAATGAATATGATTAGAGAAGATCAAGGATTGTGACTTCTCAACCTATTACCTTCCCCAAAATATAAATAAGGTAGGATATTAAATATGTATTAAAAATCCTACATGATTATATTTAATGAGGATTTAAAATGATCTATTCTACATTGAAATTAAAAATATGTAAATGTGAATTATAAATAAAAGTGGAATATCCTACCATACTAAAAAAGAATTATTCAACCATATATCATAGAGAAGAATAATGATGCTCAAAGTAATGCCATATAGAGTAATAAAGGTGGATAACATGGTCCAAACCACTATTCACCCATTTAGACAAACAATACTGTGATTGTAGCACCCCAATCCTAATTCCTATAAGATATGGGTAGTTGAATATCCCTTACAAGGAACAGAACACAATATGGATGGCTATAGCCTAATTTACCGAGATAAAACCACCAATCTCCACATAAGATAACAATAATTAAATATTAGATAAATAAAAAACTAGAATATATCAAAAAATTACATGTTGCACACTAATATACACAAAATATTATCAAGGATATAACCATAAGGTAAAAAAGGGTAAAATACATTCCCAACATCCTCAAGAGAAAACTAACATAAATAAACAAAGGAAAGGGGATCTCTTTAATGAATAGATCTAAACACACGTATTTTATTATTATAATAAAATCTAGGAAACACTAATCTCCCACAACAATAATAAAATATACACCAAAATATCTAGAAAACTATCTATCATTTAGATAATAGAAAACACATGTGATTGAAATTTCTATATAGGGCTGAGTATATAAATACCCAGCAAGACACCCCAAAAACCACAAAGCCTATATTCTCATGACCTTAAATGTAGATGATAACCCACTTAGTAAAAAATAATATGATGACAATAGTGAACATATATATTATTTCAATTCATAGAATAGGGGACACCACATCCCACCCATCAATAACCCATATTTATAAGGAAATATATCACCCTATGATACCTATAAATCCAAGATACCCAACTAAAAAAATACCAACATAATATCACCAACTACACTAGGGTACTTGTTCATCACCATGATTAGTGTTGGTTAAGGGATAACTAAACCCCTGGTGGTATAGAGACTCTCCATTTAATAAGGTCATTGAACAATGGATTACCCTACTAGATATATTAGGGACCCATCAATTAGGAGAGTACTAATATTTATTGACCCTATGGATTACCTATTCCTTATTTGCTATGAGGGGATACATAATCTATGGCAAAAATATGATGTAAATGTACTCTATGACCAAGAGGGAGTTCCAAACTATAAAATCATATGAGCGACCCACGATATGACATAAAAACATATCCTAAGGTGTACCAAACCATATAGAATGGTTCAATCATCATAACTAAGACATCTCATTGTGCCTATAGAGATAAAGTATGATTCTATAAAAATATCAATACGAATAACCACATTTGACCAAAATATTTCATTATCAGGCTATGCATACACTAATACAAAAAAGGACTTTAACTGTGCTAGAATATGACTTTATTAATGATAAAAAATCAAAAAGAATTTAATTTGTTTAAAGAAATAAAACTTTTATAAGCCCTAAAATATTACTCTTAAAGGCCCATTTTATCAGTGTTTTTTAGTTTTGTTAAATAGGGTCTTTAACAGTGCTAAAAAGTGCTGATAATGGCCCCTCTTTTAAAGGGTAAATATTTTTTTTCACACATCCCACAAACCCCCTTCATCATTTCTCCCCCACCCCCTTTTTAGTGCTTCCCCACCCCTTTATTAGTGCTTTAGATAATCCTAGCCTCCCACACACTCCCCTCCCTCCAAAGAGTTTCAAACCCTAGACAACCAGCATATACATCAAAGTCTTTTCCAGTCCATTATACTATTTTGTTTCATAGTTTATGATATATCTATATATTTATATATATATTGTAAAATTTTTTATCAATATATTAAAAAAAATATTTTATATGTAAATATGTTTAATTATTTATTTATAAAATTAAAATTTTATGTGTGATATAAAAAATTATTGGATTGTAATATAATTTATAAGTATATGAGAAGGAATAATACAAGAGGGCAGGTAGTTTTAGGTTTATAAAAAATTATATTTAAACAGAGAAAGAATATAGTTTAAGAGTTCTTCAACTAAAAAAATTCACAATCAATACAAATGACCATTCAAGTCTTGAAATTGATGTGTATAACAATATTATACAATAAGTTGTTAAAATAGTTGTAATTGAAAATGGTGTAATGATCAGAGTAATACAAATGTAATTGATCATACCATATAGTGTATATAATATCTTAATACAATATGTAATGAATGTATCATAATTGAAACAATTTCAATAGAAAATATTTTTAATAGAAAGAAGAATAAAATTTATTCCCTTTCTATTACAAAAGTAAATGGAAATACAATAATTAAAATTATTTTATCCTGACGAGTAGGGTATCGTTTCACCTAGGATAAGAGGTCTATCTTACCACCATCCTGGTAAACCCATGATACGATGATCAGTGTGACTGTCTTCTTATCCCTGAAATCCCTCGATTATAAAGGTAATCGGCACCTCCTTCTTTCAAATCCTTTAAAGACCTCTATAGAATGATCGGAAACACATCTTCATATCCCTAAAATCCCTCAATCTTTATCACAATGATCATACACACAATGAAAAAAAATCAGTTAATGGAAGACATGAACTATGAACACACCATTCACATCGTGTATCTTTAAGGCTTTCGCTTGAAGGAAGACAGAAGTAACAGTGCCTCTCTCCAGAACATGTAAGATCCAAAATTTGTATTCTCTGGCTAAAATGACCTTCTATTTATAGGCCTCAAGTTCCAACGATCATATTTCCTCCAATGGTCATATTTATCTGAAAAATTCAGAGGAACTTGAACACCAGGCATTACAATGGTCAAAACAAATAGAATACATGACATCATTTTGATTAGTATATATCTAACTATATGACATAATTTTGGTTAGAATAGTGTAGGTAGAAAATTATGAAACAATGAGTATGAGATACATGTGTACGGTATTGGATTAGAATAAGAGTACAATTATTTTCATGACTATGATTAATAATATGGCTATGATGCTTAGCATTATTACAATGCATATCATGGTTACAATACGGATATAATTCTTTACATGGTTACCACGCATATAGTGGTTACGATTCGTATCATGGTTACGATGCATAAAAAAATGAATAATGTGATTACAATGTATGATCTAGTTAAAATTCTTGGTTACATAACCTGGTTATGTTTCATGGTTACCATATATAATATGAATACAATACATAACATAGTAATGATACTTGGTTACGATTCATAATATGAATATGATACATAATCTGGTTACGGTGTAAATCATTATGAAAACATCATATGTAGTTATAAATGTAAAAAAATTATGTGGTTATAATGAGAAATAATATATGTGATTATGATTGAAAAAAACAACATATTATTATGATGTAGAAGAAGATCATGTTTGGTTACGATGGAAACAAATATGTTATTACGATTGTAAAATAATAGTATATGATTACTATGTAGAACAACATCATGTATGATTACAATATATGTGATTACTATGTGACTATAACATATATGAAATTGGTATATGTGATTACAATGAGAATACAACATATAAGAAAATGATATGTGTGATATGTGATTTCCAAAACAAAAGATCACTGGGAAAGTCGAAACATGTTTTGACTCAACAATCTCCCCTTTTTGGAAAACAAAAATTAAAAAAGAATTATCTCCCCCTCTGTTTAGTAACTCTTATGAAATTAATAGTGAATATGACTAATTCAACCATAGGTTTAATCAAATCACTAGGGATCTTATTCTCTTTACTTTTATTTGTGATTTATCTCCCTCAATATGGAATTCATAAATTTATTCTTTACCAAACTATTCTCCCCATTTTTTATTTTCAAAAAGAATAAGGGAAAACATTCATTTCCTGTAAAGGGTTAGATAAATAGAATATGAAATAATAGACATTAATTGGAATGAAACAAAATTTTATTACAACAAGAGTTCAAAAAAATCATTCTTCCCTATTTTGTTTTTATAAGAGTTTGAATATCTAAAGATTCGTTTTCTTGACCTATTTTCTGTCCTCAATCAATTTTTCAGGGGATTCTTGATGAGCCTTCAACTTCTCATCATATTTCACAATATTTTTTATTTCTTCCAGATCCGTTATTCTAGAAGTTGAATAATTGATTCATGAGCTTTAAGCTTTTCTTCCTAAGAATTGAAATTCTCTAATCTAAATATGTAGGTATTATCAAAAATTAAAACTCTATATGATAAAAAAACAACCTCATTACATTCATTATCCAATTTTCACTAAATATTTTTAGTCTCTTCTAATTCTATTCCTTTTTATCTACCCGATATTTGAAATACTTCAATTTTTTCATTCAAATAAAGAACTAACTTTTGATAGATTGAATTGATAACATTTAACTAATTATCCAATTCATCCTACTTGTCCAGAGGATTAATGAGACTACCATAAACATTTTACATCCACTTGAAAACTCTATTACAAGCCTTTATATTCTTAGTATCATGTTCCTTTAATATCTTGAAATCGACTTCAATATTCAAAAACATGTCCATCAGAATCTTGATAGAGTTTGTTCATTAATTATGGCTATTTGAAATGATTTATAGCATGGCTTCAATTTATTGAATTAATGGTATCATCTTTTCCAATCTTTTAATGGCCTGTTCTATGTAATGAATTCCCCGAAATGTGATTTTCCTTTCAGAATCTGTATCATTAGTTTATTTTGGGAGATCAGAAAAATGAGTTTCTTTGTCGATCAATTGAGCTAGATGATTCCAATTCCCATTGGATTATTCTTCTTCTCTATCTGATATTTGAATAAAATTCTTCAAAGAAACCTTTTTAGAGGATTTCTTAGAGGGTTAAGGATCAGGTGATGGAAAATTAAAATATGGAACTTTAGAGGATTTTGTAGAGTTATTTCTATTATTTTCAACTTCTTTCTCTTCCACTTCATCTTCTTCTTGACCATGTTATTGTTATCTTTTTTCTTCTTCCTATAGTTCTTCTTTTTTATCATCAGATTCTTGAATGGGACTCTGTGAATCCGATTGTTCAAATGCCTTTTTTTCACTATCTCTGCTGGATCTGATTGAGTTTGAATAGGTTTCTCCCTTATTACAATACTATTTTTTTCTTGCACATCTATTTTTAGAAGAATAAAAATGTCAATAGCTTGGACCTTTCACTTATTCATTTTATTCTTCCTCTATTCTTTTTTTAATGATTCTTCTGATCTAATTTTTAGAGCTAGAGCTTCAAATGAATCCAAAAAAAATTATGGATCCCCTTCTTTTCTTTCCTCCTTCTTCTTTCTACACTCATCCACAACCTCATCTGAAAGATCCATTTCATTCTTTTATTTTTTGGGGTTTGTATTCTTAACTAAATTTCTTTTACTTGAATAATACATGAATGGATTATAAGGTTTATCGCTAACTTTGGATATTTATTTTATTTTCTCATCTTCTAGATCTTTATCAAACTTATTGGATTCAGGATTAAATTATAACTTGAGTCCTCTTATCGCATCCTTTCTAATTAGAGGCTATTTAAAAGTTGTCAGTTCTGATTTGATTGAAACATTACACAAGCATATATATTCTTTCAAAAACATACTGATAATGGTGGGTAAGATGATCAAATGTGACTTTATGGAGTCATATTTGAGCTTTTTAATTGTCAAGAAATTGAATCCCATTATATTCAACTTCCTCTTATTTACCAAATAATCAAGCGTCTAAACATAAAAAACATTCATAGTTTCCTTGTACCCTTTCTCGGTAATAAAAAAACCTTGCATCTAGATGTCTATGAGATGATTATCTCCTGATATGTGACTTACCATTCTATTGTCCTCGTTAATATCAAAATGGGATTCTTTATCTTTTCCCTGATCAAAAGCCTCATCTGATTCATGTAATTTACGGGAAGGATATAAGGCATCGCCATCATATGGAACACATAGAAATGTATATACCTATTTTAAATTGGTTTTAAACTTATTATCATACGTCATAAAAGAAATCATGAGTCTATTTTCTATGTCCATTGATTTATAAAACTATAAATCCTCATCATAATAAAAAAATCCTGATCTGAATCTGGTCTTTCAACACATATGGATTCCCACCCTTGGAAACTTGTTATCCTTTTCAATGATGAATCAAAAGTCTCATAAAATTCTCGAGAGAATATCTTAAACTCAAAAGTTCATGGAAAATAAATATTTTGGAGACATTTTATTTGCAGATGATGAAGTTGACTCTGATATGAAATATTATCTCGAACCCTAATTGTTTTCTCATTACGATAGCTGAGTTCTTATCTAATTATGAAAATTGGGGTGAAATCTAATTACAAACCATGTTGAGTATTTATTAAAATTCTATACTTGGGAGAAAACAGAATATTTCAGTGTTGGATGGGATGGGAGGGGTACTTTTAAAAAAAATATTGGTTAGGATTAGATATAAAATTTACAATGGTTGAGAATGACTTTAAAATATTGAGGTTTTACTTAAAATAAAATCATATTCTCAATGAATCTGATTAGGAGTTAAAAAGAATAATTGAAAAACATCTGTTTGATATATAATGAAAAAAGTAATGTTTTAGAAGTTTTCCTTGTCAAAGTATCATGATATATATATTGGATTCAATATATTCTTCTTATGAAAAAAATATAAACAATACCGAAAAACACGTGAGAATGATTAGAATTCTAAAATAAAAAAACTAGTACTGAAAAAATATTCCAATACAGATAATCTAGTACTGATAGAATAATCCAATACCGATAATCTAGTACCGATTACATCAAATTGGTAAGCATGAAACCAATTAAAATGTAATACCAATAAAAGTAAAACCAATTAAATTAAAATAGATTAAAATGTAAAATAGATTAAAATGTAAAATTAATGAAACAATGAAACTGATAAAAGATTGAAACCAATAAAAAAAGTGAAACCAATAAAAGTGAGATAAATAAATTTAAAGTAATATTGATTAAATAAAAGTGAAATAGATAAATGAAAAGTGAAGCTTATAAAAGTGAAACTAATAAAAGAAAATTGAAATTGATAAAATAAAATTGAAACTGATAAAATGAATGTGAAACTGGTAAATAAAAAGTGAAATCGATAAAATAAAAGTGAAACTAATATAATAAATTTGAAACCGATAAAATAAAATTGAAGCCGATAAAATTTATGTGTATTCCCCCTTTGAGAAAGAGTAACCTAATGTAAGGATATGGATTAAACTAGAAATATATGAATATTATTACCTTACAGTGCTTATTCCTTATTTCTGTTTAATGTATTCAACTTTATGGAAGATAATGGTTGTGTGAAAATATCATGAAGTAGTTCTTGAATTCTGAAAAATTATAATATAATATATACTTTTATTGCATGATCTCTAAAAAAATGATGCATAATATCTATATGTTTTTCATGTGACTGATGTTAAGGGTTTTTACTAATATTAATGGCACTAGTATTTTCATATAGTATTTGAGTTTTGGAAAAAATCATGCCATAGTCAGTGAGTGTGTGTTGAATCCACAACACACGAGCGCAACAACTTCAAACTGCTACATATCAAGCTTCAATAGTTGAAAGGTATACTGAGTTTTTACTTTTTCATGATCAAGAAACTAATGAATATCCTAATAAATTACATGTTCATAATGTATTTTTTCTATCCATTATAAAACCGCAAAATTCAGCATCTAAAAAAATTAAAACAAAATCACATCCAGAAGAATAAAATAGTCATAAATCCAAGGTTCAATTTAGGTAACAAATTATTTTCACTGATTTTAACTAAGATTCCTTTGGATTAGATTTATATCTAGTAAAGACACATATAGAAAACATTAATTCTGGATGACTATATTTTAAGGATAACAATATTCATATCATACCTCTAAAAGATGTTTGATCTACTAGTTTCCCAGCTTTAACAAGATCAAGTGCATTTGAGGTACCTATTGGAGTGCTTATACTATTAGTGTTCTCCAATCCACACTTTTTAAGTAAATATTTGATATACTTATGTTGAGAATTATAGGTTCCTTATGGTTTTTAAGAGATTCAAAAACCTAAAAGAATGTTAACTCACCCATCATACTCATTTAAAACTCAAATTTCAAGAGATTCACAAATGAATCAGTAATGTATTGTTGGGTTGATCTGAATATAATGTCATCAACATAGATTTAAAAGTCTAAATGTTTCTGTTTTCAATTGTTATAAAAATAGTTGGATTTGTAGAACCTTTTTACTCTTTTTTTGTAAAATAAATCCTATAAGTATATCATACCAAGATTCAAGAGCTTCTTTAAGGCCATACAAAGCTTTGGTAATTTTAAAAACTTTATCAGGATATTTTGGATCTACCAAAGAAGGAGGTCATTACCAAAAACTTCTTCTTGTACAAAACCATTAATAAAGTCACATTTTACTTCCATTTGAAAAATAATAATGATAAATAATGTTGAAAAGGATAATTGAATACATATAGAATCATATATATCACCTGAGGAATAAGTTTCTTCATAGTTTATTCCCTCTTTTTGATTATATACTTTAGTGAAAATCCATACTTTATTTATTATAATGACTCTATTTTCATCACGTTTTTTTGAAAACCCATTTTACAATAATTAAACTCGTTTATTTTGGTCTTTTAACCATTGTCCATACATAATTCCTTTCAAATTAATTTAGTTAATTATTTATTTATTTAAGACAATATTTATCACCTAAGTCTTCATTCGATGTTTTAACATCAAATTGACATAGAAAAACAAGATGTATTATTTCATTTTCAAAGAATTTATGCTCCTTACGGGTTGATTTAGATCACCAATTATATTATCACTGGGATGATTCTTATGCAACAATTGATTTTGGTTTTGTAAAACCTATTCATCAATATAATATATAACATCTTCTAGGTAAAATATTTCAGAAACAATTTCTTGAGCATTTACCTTTTCAGAAGATTTGTCAATCAATAGTTGTAAATATGTTTGTGAAAACACATCAGTTTATGTAGGTAGGGGTTTTTAAAAAATAAAATGATCTGTTTCATCAAATTTGACATACATAATTTCCTTAATAGTAAATGAGTTTTTGTTAAAGAATCTATTATCCTTTTAAGTAGTGGAATAACATAGAAATATTCCTTCATCAGATTTGGGTGTGAATTAATGTAAATTTTATTTAGTATTCAATAATATTTATTTGAATCCAAATACTTTAAAGTTAGAAACTTTAGGTCTACATAAATTCCATAGTTCATAAGGTGTTTTATAATGAAATTATCTACTTAAAACTAGATTTATAGTTTAACATATAGTACTTACAACATCATCCCAGAAATGATTAGAAATTGAGTATTAACTCAACATGGATCTTTTCATTTTCTAAAGAATACAATTTCTTCTTTCAACAAAACCATTTTCTTGAGCAGTTCTTGAAGCAAAAAATATTTTATTAATCACTTTCTTATTACAAAAGGTTTCAAAATATGAATTATTAAATTCTTCACTATGATCACTTTGAATAGTTATCAGTGGTAGTTTTCACACATTTTTAATATAGGCTCTAAAATTTTGAAATATAAAAAGTATTCATATTTCATTGTTAGAAAATAGACACATGTGAATGAAGTGTAGTCATCAACTAAAGTAAATACATAGTAGATTCCTCCAACGCTTCCCATTTGTGTAGGACCGAAAAGATCCATGTTCACTAATTGTATTGCATTATATGTTGAGACTTTATTTATTTATTTAAATATAGTTTTGTGTTGCTTTCTATATTGACAAGGGTTACAAACTATCGAAGAATCATACTTATGATTTGGTAGATCCTTAACATGTATTTTCTTGGAGGGTTTACAAAGTTTCCTAAGGTTACAGTGTCCTAACCTTCTATGAAAAAACCAAGATTGGTCTTCCATTGCACTTAAGCAAGGTAAGTCATGGCTCCTATGGTCTTTTAAGTTACGTTTGTATATATTCTCATTCCAATGGGAATAAAGACTCAATTAATTATTGTAATATTGAACAAAACATTTATCATTCATTAAATTCACAAGGTATCCATCATCCCATAATAGAATTATGCTTATTAGGATGGGCTTATGACCTTTAACAAATAATAAAATTTAAAATAAAACAATTCCTAAAAGAACAATATTACATATACCAATGATATTTCCTTGAGAATTATCTCTAAAGGTCACTATTCCACCTTTCATTTCATTGATCTTTAAAAAAAATTTATTTCCAGTCATATGTCAATAAAAAACACCATCCATGTACCAAATATTCTTGTTGTTAGTACATTTTTTTATCTTGAAAAAGAAAAAATTAGTTTTTCTGAATCCAAAAATGTTAGGATCAACAAATATTAGATAAAATAACTTTCGGAATCCAATTTTTCTTCTCAAAATTTATATTAATGAAATCTTAAAGATTGGGTATTATTAAGTGAAAAATGTTGTTCCCAATGTCCATCATTCTGGAACTTAGTGCAAAATGGGGAACGTTGGGGAAAATAGATATGAATAAAAATCGGGTTTGAATGAGTATAACCAATTCCAGAACTATTCCTTAGAGAATTAATTTGAGAATACATTTTTTAAAAGTCATTACTTCTTGTAGAGATGTTTTCTAAAATATTCTTTAGAGAATTTTTTTTCATATTTTAGTCTATTGACTAAATTATCATTCTCATAAGAAATTTTTATGTAATTTTTTTTGTTTCAAAACCATTTTTATTTCAAATAAGTTGTTCAATGTCTATATAAAGTTTATTATTCTTAGAATTTAATTCCATAGGGTTTCATGAAATATTTTCAAAATATAGATTTTTCTTATCATGATATTTTGAAATATCTGATACTTATTTTATAAGAATAGATATTCTAGAATTTTCCTTATAATGATTTTTTGGAGTTTGGAATTCTCAATTTCAAGTAATTTGAAAAATCTGGATACTTCTTCAAAAGAGTGTAAATTGTACTCTATTGAGGAATATTCTTATTCTGAAGATTGAAAATATTTCGCATCGTGGTAATTGTTATTTAAATATTCCTTTGTAATAGATTATTCATTGTGTACCTTGTCCATGAGATAATGATTTTCAATAGGTAGTCTAGATATGAGTCTTATATGCTTCTTATTAGAAGATTCATATTTCAAAGATTCATCTGAAGAATCACCACCAGTTGAAATCCAAGTATCATTTTCTTTCAAGATATTCTTTTTATTAGACTTGTAATTCTCATTATTGTATCTTTCATAATGTTTATACTTCTTATATTTTATTTTATGCAACAGAAATTCTGGTCTAATATGACCTACACTTTTACATTCATAACAATTTAATTCAATGTATTTCTTGTAATTTCTTTATTTCTTTTTTAATATATACTGAAAGTATTTCTCTTCAACAATCCTTTTTATCCTTGGAGAACTATTGGCTAATTCATTATCTGAATGATCACTTTCATTAGATTCTTATATAATAACTTCTTTCTCAGCTTTGTATTTTGTTACCCTTTCTGGTGTCTTGGCTTTAGATGTAGTAGTAAATGCCACACTTCCATTATAATTCTTCTTCTTATTAAAATATGCATCTCTTTGAATTATTATCTTGTGGTGTAAGAGAGTTCTAAATAACTCATCATGTGTAATTTTAGTAACTTTCATGTTTTCATCAATAAGTGTACTTTTTTATTCACAATAAATTGGCATTATATCGATTATATTCTTCACAAGAACACCATCATCAAGACCCTTTTCACCCATGGATTGCAAACTTTTGAAAATGTTCATAAATATTTATTGAATCTTACATTCAATTTCTCCATAGAGAAAATAAAAACCATGATATTCATCTCATAGAATAGATATTCTTATTTCTATACCTTTAGATTTACCAAAACGCAAGACTTCCAATTTCTTCCATATTTAATTAGCTACTTCAAATGATGATATTTAATTATATATAATTTTGGTCATAAAAATAACAATATATTGTGCACCATGTAATTCAGTTGATATTCTAGTTTCTCTTGATTGGTGAAGGTTCTCACATTCTTGTCTAGAATTTTGTAATCTCTATTGAGCATCACAAAATTATCTACTCCAGTATTAATAACTAAAGTCTTCATGTGATATCTCTTGTACTCATAATCTTTCCCATCAAAAATAGGTGGTCTAGTTGGGTTCATGTTGTCAATTTATCAAATATTCATTAACACCATCTTATTAATAAATACTTTTCCACTCCACACGTTAGTTTAGTAAGTGATTATAAACAAAGGATTTATAAGAAGAATACAATTTTATTACAGAACAAAACAAATAAAGAAAAACAAATTAGTGGAAACCTTATCTAATACCAATTTTTGGATAATAATATAGTTGTATAGGTATAAAATATGGAGCAATATAAGAGGGGGGTGAATTATAGGATTAAAAAACATTATATTTAAAATCATAATAAATAACATAGTTTAAGAGGTCATAAACTAATACAATTCACAATCAATACAAATGACAATTCAGGTCTTGAAACCAATGGGTATAACAAGATGATACGATAGGTTGTTAAAATAATTTTATTTGAAAATATTACAATGATCAAAGTAATTAAAACTTAATTGATTCTACCATAGGACCTTTTGAATCTCTTAATATAATATGTAATGAAAGTATCAAAATTTAAATAATTACATAAGAAAATAGTTCGAATAGAAAGAATAAACAAATTGATTCTTGTTCTATTACAAAAGGCATAGGAAATATATTGAATTACAATTCGTTTTTCCCAAATTGTATGTTATCATTTAAAATAGGATAAAAGGCCTATCTTAATACCACCCTGGAAATCCCTTTGATATGATGATCGGTATGACTGTATTTTTATCCCTATAAGCCATATTTTAATAATTTTATCGGCACCACTGTGTTACAAATCATTGAAATCCCTCGATACGATGATCTCTAACATGTCTTGCTATCCTCGAAAGCCCTCGATCATTATCACAATGATCAAATTCAAGCACTTATTACAATACAAAAACTCATAACAAGACGTTCACATCATGTTTCTTCAAGGATTTTACACAAAGAAAGGTAGAAGACACATAATCTCTCAATAGAACATGTAATGTCCAAAAGTTTTAAGCTATGTTTTGAATGACCTCCTATTTATAGGCCTTAGGTTTTAATGGTAAAATTCCTTATAATGGTAATATTTCTTAAAAAATTCAGACGGTCTTGAACACCTAGCATTACAGCAGCCAAAACAAACAAAACACATGACATATTTTTGATTAGTGAATAACTAACTCAATGACATTGTTTTGGTTTGAGTATTGTGTGTACAAAAGTATGAAACAATGAGTATTAGAAACATGTATATGGTACTGAAGTAAAATAAGAGTACAATGAATTTCATGAGTACGATTAATAATATGGTTATGATTCTTATCCTGATTACAATGCATATCATGGTTAAGATATGGTTAGAGTGCTTTACATGGTAACAATGCATATAGTGGTTGTGATTCATATCGTGGTTACGATGCATAAGAGGATGCATAATTTGATTACAATGTATGATATGGTTATCATGATTTGATGCAATATATAATATGAATACAATACATAAATTGGTAACGATGCATGGTTATAAAATATAATATGGAAATAGTACATAACCTGGTGATGATGCATGGTTACTATTCATAATATGAATACGATACATAACATAGTTATGATACATGGTTATGATTCATAATACGACATATCAACTAGTTATGATATACATGGTTATGAAAAAATCATATGTGGTTACGATTGAAAAACAATGCATGTCGTTTCATTGAGAAACAATATATGTGATAATGATTAAAAAAAACAGCAAATTATTATGATGTAAAACAACAGCATGTTTGGTTACGATGGAAAATAAAATATGTATTTACGATTTTAAAAAATAGTGTATGATTACAATGTAGAACAACAACATGTATGATTATGATAAATGTGATTACTATGAGAATTAACCATATATGAAAAAAAATTGACTACGATGAGAATCCAACATATTTGAAAATGATATATGTGATTTTGTATTTCCAAAAAAAAGATCAATGGGAAATTTGAAACACATTTTGAATCAACAAAAATAATATATATTGTTTTTGATTATACATAACAATAAATTATAAAAAATGAAAAAATTTCAAAACCATGATAAGAATATGAATGTAAGACATTATAATAAATTTATTCCCCAACAAAAAATGGAAAAATACACCCATAAAAGAACCTAAAAATCCGTAAAACGTTAAAACAAATCAGGGTATGATGACTAAAACTCAGTTTTGGAGGACTTATGGTACTTTTTCAGCCATATAAAATGTGACAATGGTTTACCTCAATCACTATGGGAGTGGATCTTGTCAAATGATTTGATTTGATATGTGGTAGAGCCGAAATGGAACCCCAAATCAAAAGTTTTGACCGTTTGAATTTTGAGGTACATTTTCAACTTATTTTAGATATTTTATTAATATTTTTTTTATTTTCAAATAGATATTAAATTAATATTACATGGTAATGATAATAAAATTTTAAATTAAAATATTTTTTAATTCTTTTATAATTTATTTCCACTAAATATCTTATATATTTAGTGTAAAGGGAAATTTACCTTATCTAAAACATATTTTAAAAAATGAATATTATGTTTATATAAAAATTAATATATCAATATATTTATAAATTATTTTTAATTAAATATAATTTATTTTTCAAGTATAATTTTATTAGTGATTGTAAATAAGTACTGATAAAAGACATAATTTACCAATGCTTTTTTAACAGCACTAATAAAGGGTTGCCCTCTATCTGCACTTATCAAAAATCACAACAAAGGCTCCTTTTAACAACAATTTTTTCACTATGAAAGACCCCTTTTAACAGTTCTTTTTTATCTTTGTTAATGGGGGTATTTAATAGCATTTTTAGCTAGCATTATTATATCCCTACAACTTGATAAAAGTAGATTTGTAGTAGTGATGGAAAAAAATTCTCAAGATAGGTGGTCTCCCTACCCTAATATTAAGAAAAGATAAAAAGGTACATATATTCCAACAAATGGGTAATTTTAAGTATACTACTCCAGATTTCAATGTTATCACAAAATTGCCTACACTATCATCCCACAACAATTGAACCATTAGTTTCACATCATAATCGAAACACCTCATACTATAGGTGACTACTGTTATCATCCTATCTATTATAAATTCAAAAAATTCATGCCCTAGGTTCCTCTTTCATGTCATATCTAGAATAACTACACAGTAACCCACCTCATGTAGGATTATCTCATAGTATCATGGACTATATATATGTTTAACTCCCAACACATCGACCAATGATGAAAAACGGGATGATCAAGTTGCATCATGGAGTGTTATGAAGTGATACTTTCTATTGGATACTAGTGGAGTTTCCTGAGTCCCATGTGTCATGGGGTGATGATACTTGTAATTCTACCATGAGACACCCCACAATAATGAATCTCTACTTCAATTATTTCAATCCCACCCGACCATCTTCTCATTGTGCCTCTACTGTCGAGAAACAACACTAAAATATATCATTTTATTATCTAATGGTTTCCATAGAATATATATTTGATAAGAGATAAGAATTTTAGATGAGTATTTTGTAATATTACATTAGATAAAATAAAAAAACCCAAACAATTTTAATCCCGAAGAGTAATTTTAAAAATTATCAATAGGGATTTATAGGAGAGGAAACATATGGAATTAATGAAGCAACAACAGATAGGTTTGAAATTATTTCATATAATAATATACCATTAACTATTAAAAAATAATACATTTAATTTAAGTTATTTTTCTATTTTAACATTGGTTAAAAGGATATTTTAATAATGTTGACATTAAAAGTATAGTTTGGATATTTGTTATTAAAAACTGACCTTGAAAATGACTTTTAACATCAGTTCTTATAAAAACCATGTTGAAATCTCAATTGAATAGATATATAAAGACACATTGAATGTTATAAATAAAAAAAAGTATGTTAAAAAATATTTTTCATGTCGGTGTTTATATTAACAAATTCCTAATGCCACTTTTTATATTGGGTAGTATAAAAATTTATATCAAAATTATGACTATGTATAGACTTATAGAAAATGTCAAGATAAGTTTTTTTTTTTAAAAACTAACATTGAGATCCTAACTTAATATAGATATTGAGACATTTTAAAATTTTTATATTGAAAATATATGATGATGGACACTTTTAATTTCATTTTTTATAATAATTGATCTTAAAGTCCACCTTCAACATGTATTTCCTAAATAACAAATTTTAAAACCTAATGATTTTTTTAAAATAAAATTAATTTAAAATACAATACCCTACTCAATAAAAATAAAAATCTAATATCTATAAAAAATTGAAAACAATAGAAAACAGTATCATAGAAACCCAATGAAAACATTACTATTATGTATTTTTCAAAGATACTACACATACATTTATCTTTTATAAATAACTATATAATGTAATTAAGCCTATAAGATAATATAGAATTTATAGTTAAAGGTGGATAATTTATTCTATAAAATATGATGAATAGTAAAAAAATCAATTAAAATAATAAATGTTATAAAATTAAGAATACAACATATTTGTTTAAAATATAAGCGTTATAATGGAACTATCCATATAGAAATATTCTATCAATGCAATCATGAAAATATAAAAACTGAATTGCAAAACATAATGACCACATTAAAAAATTAGAATTTGATGATGAAAATTCATTTATGCAAAAAACTAAAATGAGAAACACACACACACACACATATATATATATATGAAAAAAACAAGCATTAAATAATATAAAAGTTATCTAAATGTGCTACCACTTAAAAAAAATATTTAGCTTCTTTATCAATAAGTCAACTCTATGAAAAACATTACCTGGCCTATTAGGTTTTCATATATCTATAACCATAACATATTTAATATGAAAATGTTGAAATTTATAATCTAATGGAGTAAAATAAACCACAAAAATCCTCAAATATTAGAAACTTTAAAGAACAACACACTATAAAGTGCATAGAAAATATGATATGCATTCATGTGAGATGAATATAAATAACATATGATATTAACTAAAATATAAATTTTGTTACAATTAATTAAATTACTATGAATACTGATTCATTTAAATATATTTATTTTCATATGTCAATGAATGGGAGAAACTGACTCTTAATCTCTATGTTTGAAAATATTTCAGATATTTATTTTACTATAGAAAAAATGTTCATGTAATTCATAATCAATGAAATGTATTCATGAATAATAAAACCATAAATTTTTGGTCCCTAATATTTCATGTAAAGTGTGTGGATATACGTAATTAGATTATTTGTAAATTAAATCAGTCTAATTTAAAATAACATAATTATATGAAATTTTAATATAATATTTATGTACATGGAAAACAACTATATAAGAAGTATAAAGATCTATTCTCCATTAAAAATATCCATGTTATATTTTTTAAATATTAATAATGGATTTTCTCTCCCAAATATGACATTATTAATCAAAAATTAACAAAAACCCTCTAATATAAAAGAATTCACTATAAATTTCTTATCCTTTGGGAAACTGATAAGAATATGAGAGTGTTGGTATTTTGTAGAAATTTAGATATATTATATATCTATAAATCTATAATTGGAGGTGATATAATATTTCTTGGAAAGTTTACAAATATACATAATTATGTATGTAATAATCTAAATCACTATAATTTATATTTACTTATTGAAATTAAAATGGAAATTGAAATTTACTTACATAAAAAACACAACATGAGTACCAAGATCTCATCATCAATGAAAATATCCAAGATATTTTGTTAAATTTTATTGATGGTTATTCTATCCCAAATATATAATGATTAATCAATAACCCATAAAAATACTCCAATATAAAAATAAACCTACTACTAATTTTGTTAGAATTTCCGATACAAGAGAGGTATCCGAGTGTGATGGTTCATAAAAAATTTTCTTATTTTTCAATGATTCCTAAGATTTAAAAAACTCATATATAAAGTAAATATTGGAAAAAATTTCAAGTAATTTTATGTTAAAATTAAATATAAATATAAATAAAACACATGCCCCACATGTCAATTGAAGAACAAGGATAATTTTTTAAATAAAAAATGCCTTATACTATCTCCAACTATGACAATCACATTGGTAGAAAATGAAAATTTATCATTTGAATTAAAAAAATTTATGTAAAACAACATTATTTCACTACATAATCCATTTATTTACATAATCCACCTAATTATTTATGTTTTTATACTAAAATATGTAAATGGGGATCCTTAATAAGAAAGTCATTGGGCATAGTCATGTATAAATAAAAAGGTGGAGGATTTTTATAGGTAGGTTGTGCATGTATCACTATTTCATCAAACATAGCCTCTAAATATGATTTAATTTGATCACATGTCAACTAATTCATCTCTTGAATATTGATCTTCAATTTAGATATTTCTCCCTTGTGTTTTTATATCATAAATAATACACTTGAACATCTATTTTTTTATAATACTAACACCCACCTAATATCCACTTACAAATCTAGGTTGTTCTTTATTTACTAATGTAATCACAATGATATCTATCCTTCCATAAGAGATAAAGGTCCCATGTGTTTTTTTCTCTTGAATGGTGTTCTTAAATGATGTATGTAAGTGTTATTTATGTATGAAAAATTTATAAAAAAATATTTGAAAAAAATAATAATATATTTCTTGAAATGTCATAATAAACTTATTTTTATGGATCAAAGTGATACTACCCCTTTTTTTCATTCTCACACCTTTTAATTTTTCATTATTATTTGGGTATACAGAGGACTAAACTAAATCACTATAGATACACTATTATATTAATCTATAAAATAATCAATCTTTTCGAAAATCATTTTCACTCCATGTAAAGGATACCCTCCATTTGAAAAAGTTTAATCGTATAAGTTTTGTGATTATGTATCTTGATGTGATATCTCAAATTATTGTAATATAGTAATAAATAAATAATAAATCACATAATTAATAAATAATTTTACAAATTGATTTCATAAACAACATTTATCATACATGAAATGCTTCCTCCAACTGACAGGAGACTGAATTACTCTGGACTATCATATAATACCCTGTATTTGTGGTATTTATTTTTATTTTTTTTTCTACCCTAAAATATAAACCTATGTATATTTTTTAATTTAAATCCCCCCATTTAATTTCCATAAAATAAAACAACCAATTATTAATTTTTTCCTTAAAAGAAAAGTTAAGTGTCATATATAATTGAATTAATCAAATTTAAGTCATATAAAATATATAATATTTGTACCATTGGTGAAAAATAAATCAATTTAGATATTTTACCATTTTGTACTGTGAAAATAAATCACTTATTTCTTAGTTAATTCTTCTATAATTAAGATATAATATTTTAATCTTACATCTACACTTAATTTACTTAAAAGTCCTAAATTAGTTCACATTTGGGTGTAATGGGTCATTATTATTATCAAATTCATGCGGAACCCTATACTCCCCAAGGGTATGTGAAATTCATGGTAAAAATAAAATCGGATCTCCACTAAATTTGGGTTTCATATTCTTTTGATAATAAAAAGCGCAAAAAATATTTTTTAAAAAAATATTATAAATTTCATTATATAATTTAATTATTACATATATATTTATATAAACACACATAAAGATACCTTTATAAATTTTCCTCCACCTCTATGTATATCAATAAATAATTGGTTGATAATTTAATAATTTTTTGTACCTTTATTTGATTCAAATTAATTGTCTTTTAGAAGTATAAATTTTATTTTTCATAATAGATCACACATTATATCTATTTTATAAAATAATATTTCTAAGGAAAAGTAAATTCCTAAAAATTTCCAATACAAAGAAATAATCATATAAAACAATAATTCTAGGATTTTTAATCAAAATAAAATAACAAAAATTGAGTAATATCAAAATTTATACAAAATTGTATAAATAAACAACATATAAATATGTGTAATTTTATGAAGATATATTTTTTTATAATTATATGATATTTAGGAATAAAAATTTGATTGTTCATAGTACAAATAAAATTATAACTATTTTATTCACTAATATTACTAAAAAATTCTATACATAAAGAAGATTAATACAATGAAAGAGTCGAAGTAAATAAATAATTTTATAATTCTGCAATAAAAACAGTTGTGACCTAAACTACTGGATATAAAAATTAATAAAAATTGTATATGTAATTAAAATCAAAAAATTTAAAATTTGGTTTACCTATATTTGATTATAATTAAATTACATTTCAATGTATAAATTTATTATGTGTAAAAGAATGATTTTTTTTTATATTTTATTAACTAATATAGTAAAAAAATGTATGTAACTAATATCAATGAATACAATGAATTATGGACAAAAATATCTTGAAGGTAGTATTCATAAACAAAAATTATTTATATAAAAATGATGAATATAAAAATGAATAAAAAAATGCTAGAAATAATCAACATATATATATTTAAATATTAATCAAACAATGTCTTTTCATGTGTATGTTTCACAAGATAATATATATTTACCTAAATAATTAATAGAGTAACAGAGTGTTTTCCCATATCCCTTATATATTATATTTTTATATATAATAGACTTGATCAACATTATCGTCGTTGTGGTCCTCAAGTAATCATGTAATAGATTAAAAATCCCATATAATTACACAACAACATCAACATATTCGCCTCACAATTAATTGTTTTTTGTTAAATTATCGACCACTATTAATTTTATATGTCAATAACATAAAATATCTACTTCACATGCATCACCAAGAAAAATAATTACTCTTTATGACTAAATATTTTCAAAAAATTATGTTTAAACATGAATTAATCATGTTTCACACCACTATTACTATCAAACTAGTTACACATAAATATTAGTTCTTGAAATTTATTATAATAGAATTCCCATATATCCTAAATAACCAAAATATATGTTATTGATGTAAAAATTGGGTGTTTATCTTTTTTCACTTAAAAATGTTTTCTTTTAGTGTATATCATTATTCTTATATTCTGAATAGTAATCTTTTGTCCCTGAATTTTTATGTAAAATTTTTAAACATTAATGGAAAATTAGACCATGTTATCACGTTTACACATGATACCACAACTATAAATTTCATTGTTTCCCATATAGATGAATCAATGTTGACATTCTCCTTGAACCAAAAAATACATGTTTTTTAAGAAAAATTACATGACCAATTTTCATTTCTTTTTTGGCATCATACCTTCAATATAAAAATATGTGATGATATATATACTTGAATATCACCTATATTGCTCAAAATTTTAAAATGTGTCTACATCACTATGTATATTGAAATTCTCTATACATTTAAGGCATGAACCCCCTTACCATAAATTGTGACTGATAGATGATAGGCTACATAGATTACAATGTTCAATACTTTATACAAGTATTTTTTACAATACCCAATACCCACATACAATATATATATTTTTTTAACAATATAGTCACATGTTTAATGAGTTTTTTCAACACATACCTTCTAAATATTAATATATAATTAAAAAAGGATATATCCAACATAAAAATAAAATCTCACATATCCTCATCTCGTACACTAAATGAATCACCAAATAAATGATTATATGAAAACAAATTGTGGGAAATACATCTCTAGTTTAAAATATATGATTAAACATTTATTCCTAAACACATTTAACATATTTGGATCTATAAATTTATTATAATTTGAATATAAAAATTAGCACAACTTGATGATACACTTTCTAAAAAGAATCAATAATAATACACCATGTGGAACCATTAGTAAATATTTCATCAATAAATAGAATACATGATATTTCATTACTATTTACTTCAAATATTTTAATTAAATTAAGATATTAAAATTTAAAGAATACCTATTAGGTTTATTAACACCATGTATTTGTTGACATAAATTCTATTTTTTACTCATTCTTGGAATTCAAAAACCTGGAGGAAAAGAGTTTATTTTTTAATTTATAGTGGGAGATAACTATAAACATATTACCATAGATATTATGTACAATCTTAAACAGAGTCCATCTTTTTTATTTTATTTTATTTCCAATAAAGTTCCAATCAAACTATCATATATGTTTTTTACAACATATATAACATCAATGTTACGTTTTTCCTCCCAAAGTATCCCATATGGTAGATCAAATAATATAGAACATTTATTCCATATATTTTTTTGGTGACTCAAACATCCTATATTCCCAAATGTGATATCAAATTATTTCACCTTATTGTAATATTCTTAAATTGAAAAAGGTTTATGGAGAAAACCATTCTCTTATAAATTGTTAAATAAATTATTTAATCTTTAATATGGGTGATCCATTCATAAAAATATTTGATGACCCATATACAATATATTTATCATCTTTTTAAATTGATAACATTAAGTTATTTCTTTCTCAATTTAATTGGATTAATGTATTTTAACAATATTTATAAAATTTTTCATATATAATAAATTAATTTACAATGATCATTATCATAAAAAATATAAGAAACTGATATTAATTTTTTACATTAAAACATTTAACACTAGTATCCAATATAAATTTAAAATCATCAGTTCATGGGGACTGATAAAGATCAATATCATCTCTAGACAATTTTGGTAAAAAATCATCAATCTCATAAAAAAAATATTTTTCCTTTATACATAACCTTATAGAAAATTTGTAAACTTATAATATAACATTGAATAAACAATGTTGGAGACATAGGCTTTGATATGGATTCATTCCACCTATTAATAGTTCCATTTAGTGATTTTTTTTCTTTATTACCAAAAGTATATAATTTTTTCTCAAATGTTTTCCATTTTGGGGAATTAATATAGTGATGCAGGTTTCCAATAGAGATTTACTCAACTCGATTTCTTGTTAACCTCTTTTCATAATTGTAAATGGAAAATGAATATTTAAAATAAGGAATTATTGGATGATAATATATTTACTCAGTGTTAGTTTTAGTGACAGACCATGATAATGAATCACTGTTGGATCGCCCATCCATTTTATATCATGATGTCTTAAAATTTGTAAATTCAAATAAACATTATTATTTCTTTATATACAATAAAAAATAATTGGGTAAATAATGTATTTTCTTATAGGCAAATCAAATTAGGCATAATATTTGCATCCTCACTTGAATATAGAATCCCATTAACCAAAATATACAACTCCATAAAAAGTTCATGAAATTTTGTTAAACATTTTTCACTGCAAAAATTTCTTGTCTTTACGTTAAATAATCTTAGTATTTATAATAACACAATAAATTTGGTAAAACATTATAATAGTTTCTTTCATCATCTTCAAATAGTAATTTGATATTTTTTTATTCAATTGTTTCAATACCTATATCATGAAATAATTCATTAAGAAAATCCTACATATCATATTTCAAATATTCAATAGTTCAAAATCTTCTATACTTTTTTATTTCACCATGATTGATCCAATGTGTATAACTCTGATTAAAACAATAATAAAATAGAGTATCATTGAATTTTATATACCCTAATTTTCTTATATTCAAACACTTCATTCATGGAAATAAAATCTTGTCTTTTTTATGAAACATTCTATTTTTAAAGTCAATTAAATCATCATCACATTCTCATATTCATCACTAGCTATTAGTTCATTTATTCAATTACAATCCATTGATTATCCAAAACAATAATATTATATATGAATATATTAAAATATATAAACGCACACACATATATATACATATATTTGAAAACATATAAATATATAAGTTAAAAATATATAAATTTATAAACTTTAAATATATAAACACATCCATATAAAAAAATTATATAATAAATTTTTTTATAAACATATAAAAAACATATAGACATATAATGTCATTAATATAGTATAAAATCAAAGATAGAATAAAAATATTTTTTATTTAAAATCAAATAAATTTCATATAAATCAAAATATAAAAATAAATATATTAATCTATTAAAAATGTAAAGACAAAAAATTTATTAATGAATTTTAACAATTAATGTAAAATAAAATCAAAATAAACATTTAACTAATTTAAAAATGATAACAATACACTCTTATATATATATATATTTATTAACATGTAATCACATATTCAAATTAGTCTATTATTATACCTAAATTAAATATATCTTCAGCGTAAATAAATATTCTAACCATAAAAAGTGAAAAATTAAAAATAAAAAAAATTAATATTGGAAACAAATTCATGACTAATGAAGGTAGTAGGAAACCAAATTTGATTTAACTTGGAAGTGGGGGTGGAAAATGACCATGGGCATGAGAACATAACCAGTAGTGATGAAAAAAGGATGATGGATGTTTAATGTAAATACTTTAGTAGTAATTTTGTGGTATAATGTGCTAGATGGAAGAATTTAGATGTTTCTTACAAGTTATAAATCATAGGGTATCAAAAATCAGTCATTTAACAATTTGGAGAATATAATGTCACACACACTTTTTCAAATTTTATTAAATAGATAATTTTAAATCTCTTTTTTAAAATTTCTTTTATTTTAAATAAAATTAAAATCCTAGGGTTTTTAAACTGATCATTGTATAAAAAATGTCTAAATCCTTATATCGGGAGTTTTTAACTTTGATTATTATATAATCATTGCTAAAACTCACCAATAGAGGATATGTAATGTTTTTATGTAATAATTGTTCTTAAAAAAAATTCAACATCACATATTATATAATAGATGTTAAATTCAAGGAGAATATTCTAAATTTTATAATAGTGATGAAATTATCAAAGTGTCATATGTTATATCTTATTCTTTAATGAAACACAGATAAATACACCAAGATATCCAACCAATCCCCATGAATTCACCACCATTTGAATGATCCACTAAGGAATATAGGGCTCCAAAATTAACACCACCAAAGGCTGATAAGCGAAGAGAAAAAAAGGAAATATAAGAAAGAAAGGGTTATAATAACATTTATATAGAAACCATAATTAATCTTTTTCACAATCTGACTCCCCATGTCACACATCAATGCCTTAAATCTAGGAAAAAAATATGTCATAGTTCATAACACCACTCTATAGCATCCTATTTGAAAATTAAGATCTTGAAATCATGGTAAATAAAAAAACCCTCTATAAATCCTCTAAAAATTAGTCAACTATCTAACTTACAAGGATAAACCATAGTTACAAGATGAAAAATTGTGTTATGGTGTAATTCCTCCCACATTAGATAAATTAAAAATTATTAATTTTTACTATGGAATAATACCCACCACCATGGGGAAACGTCTCCTACGTATGATTAATTTGTAGTAAAAAACACTTTTCATTAAAGTCAAAAATGAAATTTTTCAACAGAAATAATCACAATGAGAAATATAATACCTCTTATAAATGATAATATTCCACTAAAAAAATTTTAAATTGTTTCAATGAAAAAATCTATGTCACTACAACCTCCCCACTATCAATGATTTTCTTCCTTAAAATTAGGACCTACATAATATAGTTACGGTACTAAGACTCTATCTATCTCTAATGTTCCCATGAACTATTATAATGTTTCTCATACTACCCCAATAATCAGTTAAATCATATCAATGAATGAAAAAGCCCCTATTTTTCTAATCCTTGATCACAACTAAGTACTATGAGAAGGTTGAATCATCCCCAATGTCATGATCTCCCTATTTGATGTTAACTAATAGTCCATGCATTTATCTCCACATTTATGACTTTTACATGATTTTTTTCACCTTGTTTAAGTATGGGGTAATAATAGGGAATAATAAAACTCATAAACCATATGAAGAATCAGGAATGTCTTGATGAACAGAGGGGATAGTTCTCTTCGATGACTAAACCTCTAAAACCGAAGTCATGGAGAGACCTACAAAAATATATTGACTCCTTAAAAAAATAAAATAGAGTTCATAATTGGAATTAATACGACTTATAATGGCTGTGATTTTTCCTCATAAGCTCATCAAAAAACTAAACTTTCTCTTTCATTGGCCATACTAACTACAGTCCCATTAGAAACAACTCTCTGATATCTTACAAACACAAGGGTGATCTATCAGGTATCCCATGAACAACCTTTAAATTTTTAATAGAAAAATTGTAGTGATACTTATTTTTTTATAAAATCTACTAAAGGTAAATGATTACCCTAGATCCGATAAAAAATAATGTATATAATCCCTTAAGACATCCTCCAGATCCTTGATGGTTTTATTTATATAGTAATATATATGAGAGTGAAATATTATTATCAACTATAGTTGAATCCCAATATGATCCTACAATATCCTACAAAAACAATATATAAAACAAAAATATTGGATATAAATTATAATAAATGGTATATAATGTATCTGGGTGATCTCATTCACATAAAATCATCCTAAACATTGAAAAAAAACTCAACTATTAATGAAGAATTAATTTCTCTATACTAGATAGTTGATTGATCATCACCTTGATAGCATACTTCAATTCACTGAATGTGTATTTCTCATCCATAATTATATTGATATACTATCAAAAATCCATTATATAACATATGTGGGTTGAGCCAAACCTACTGGAACCCGATGTTTGGCCTTCATGTACTAGTTGGTGAGGCACAACGAGAAAAAAACAACAACACTCCTATTTATAGTAGGCCACAAAAGATGATTCATTGTGTATTAGAACATTAACATCACAACTTGATGTATCACTAAGTGGGTAGTATGGAAATCACTCAACATCTCCTCAGGTAGTGCGATTTGTATCATTTTCTATCCTCAAAAGAGGATCACATACTCCAGGACATTAAATAATCCATCTACCAAATCTTTTGAGGATATTTGGTCATATAAGACCTAAAAATAAATTTCTTGATAACAACACTCTCTCATACACTATGAAAAAATAGGGTATACCACCACTGATTGAAGATATTTCACTTCCCTATCTTCCATAAAGGAAAAACTTTAAGATGCATCTGTTATCAACTAACCTATGTATCACCTAAGATGATCATCACCCACAATATTACTCATCCATGGTGTATAAAAAATATCAAAATAATAATATTGTAAAAACTGTTACTAATGTTTCTACCTTATTTTAATATCAATCAAGGTAAATATATAATCATGTCTCTTATAGTCTTTGTATCCAATTAAAATCTAAATGAGAAATAAATTTCTCCAGACCTTCATGGAAAACACTATTCCAATAAGATCTAGATCTTTTTCACATATTTTTACTCTAATGTATATATATTATAGAATAATATCAAATCACCACAACCCTCTACATCATCATAAAACCAAGCATATATCCATCGGCATAATAGTACACCACATACTCAAATCCATCCTTTATAAACATTATAATTGGATCACTCATCAACATCTACTATAGATTCTCAAAATCTCCCAAGCACCACTCATACGAAATAAAAGTATATGCCTTTCTGGTAAGCATAGTTAGAGGGGTTTTAAATCCTAGGTAAGTCCTCTGAAAATATCAGGTAGTAACCAGATGGCCTAAGTAATCTCTACACCAAAAAACACTCTTACATGGATCCCATGTGATTAGTTCTCAACAATTTCTAGGTCTATATATAATACACCCTTTCAGATGACATTCCCTGAGATCTTGACTTATCAAATCCAAAATTATCACCTTGATGACATACTATAAAAAATTATTCTCTTAATTTAAGTTCATAATATTCATGTGATGACCAGTGTGATCATCCTCATTCATTTAATCAATAAATATATCATCAGTGAATATGACTACAAAATGGTCCAAGAAGAGGTAAAATATTATCTTTTTATAGGCCATGAAAAATTTTGTTGAAATATTTATGATTATGGATGCCACTAGTAAAATATAATGTTTCCAGTGAAATGAGAATATAATTTTCAAGATATCCACCTTGACAACCCAAATATAATGATAAAAACTATAAGATTAGTCTTTATGATCGACCTCAATCCTTTTAATTTGTTTAATAGGTAATCAATTCATGGAAAATGGTATTTATTATTTACTTTCACCTAATTATAATGATAATATCCAATAAAATATATCAAGATGTGATCCCCCATCTTGGGGAGAAACATTAAATCTACCCCAAGGAACACATTGGGTTTGATGAAACAATTCATCATAAGGTATTGTAACTATAACATTAGTTACATGAGCTCTGTGGGGGATATCCTATATTTTTTAAATGAAATCATAGTTTTCCAATGGTTTATATGAATAGAAAAATTGATCCCTAAATGAAGGGAAAATATAAGTATATCCTTCAGGGGGACATATATGTTTTGGTTCAAATGATATGATAGTCAATTGGTTGAGAGGTGGTGAATTGAATATTTTATAAAATTTTAGATACTTATCATAATAAATTAAATTTTTGGTGGAAAATAAATTTTAAACACAGGAATGTGTATATTAGTTTAAACCAAAGTGATACATTGTATAATCTTCACACTCTCAATGTCAGTGTGTGACACTCACTATAAAATGTAACCTGAATTTTTGAAAAACAAAACATTCAATCATCATTATAATGAAAAATGATTAGGTCCAATCCAAATAATGGGGAAGTTTTATTATTCATGCTTCTATTTTTTTTACTTCTTCCTCCATTCTTCATGCGTTCACCAATGACATTACATTTAGGCAATGTTTTGAAAAATACAAAGTAATGAATCATTGTGTATCAATTTTTCCGAAAACTGGATAAATACAATGGGTTTGGGTTCAAGATCAATGATGTAATCAAGGTGTTATGGAAATGATGAAGGATACAAATCTGATCAGAATTCTTCATGCATGTTTCAGAATTATGGGGATGGTGTGGTGTTAAGAGTAAGATTTATTAGTGGATTGGGTGGCCAGAATCTAGCCACCAGTTATGGAGACACTCATTTAAACTAGACCCGTGATTTCTGGGAAATATTCACAGTAGAATATAATGATCCATTGGCATGGGTGGATGCATGAAGCATTCGAGAATTTATGTAAAATTACAAACAACACAGTGTGTAGTTTGAAGAAGGAACAATGTTTTTCCCCTCCATTGACACTGAGGTTTACAAATGAAATAAAATATTACATGTTGTGTGCAACCAACCACACACTGTGTGACTTATGGCTAGAATTTTCGCATGAATTCTTGAGTACATTGGAAGGGACATGACCAGGTATATGGTAATGGACATAGTGCACGACCATGGCCCCATACTCGAGCATGGCTAGATACATGGGAATGACCAAAGTACATGGTAATTTCCAAAGTACATGGGAATATATTGAAGTACACAAGCATGGGATAGAGAACAAGAGATAACCATGGGTTGTAAAGGATCATCTTGTACTCCAAGGATACGTTGTGTAATTTATATTGGGTGGTTTGAATCCATTGTTTTCTTTAGTTTTGACCAATTTTATTAGTACATGTTCTATCAATCTATCCCCATTCATATATTGTGTGTAATTATGTCATGAGCATCAAATTTTGATCCCCTCAAATAGATTAGTCTCATATATAGTATTTGGAATCCATTTGCGAGTACCAAGGTGGGACTCTCTAATACATCCTATTCCTTATGTGGGGTTCTATGAATCTACATGACCAAAATAAATGGGAGTTTATCCCCTAATTAGTTGGGTAATATAGTTAGGGTTTGTGGTGTCCCCCATGGAGTTATATGTGATCACCTATCTTTGCATCAATATCTTTTGTGTTCTAGTGCATAATTCTCCTAGGAGAGACTGATGAACACAACCCCTCAAACGAGTTCCATTAGTGTTATTTGGACAATGGAATGAGTTCTATAGGATGAGAGTTATCTTTAAATCACCAGTATAATCCTAGTATGGTAGTTTGGTTGTTACATTACCTTGAAACTTAATGTCTATCATGAGTACATATGGGTGTTCTTATTATTATGTATCACATTTTTATTTACCTTTATTTGTGATGATGTGTTGAATACTCTCTTGAATCTAAATTTTTGGTGTTTTTAATGTTTCCTACCAGTTATTTTTATACTCACCCCGACATAGTATCTTCCCATAAATTTTATGTAGTACAGATATGTCCTGCCATTCAATTGGGTCCTTGGTAGACCACAATTAGACAAAGACTATTTGATCTAGATAGATAGTGGTTCGTATGAGATGTTTCATTTAACTAAAGTACCATCATTCTTGTATTTTATACTTCCTTTATAGTATTGGTGATATTTTATTTATCCCATTATTCTTTCCATTAATTTTATTATACTTTTATTGTGGGATTCAGATGGAATCATTTGTTGGTATTAGTTGTATTTTACCTTTCAGTGTTTTATGTGTATTCGGAGATGTGTGTGTTTGTGTGTTTGTGTGTCTATAAACACCCCAGTCTAAGGCATCCCATGTGTGTGATATATCTAATTAGTGTTTTTTTATCCCCTATATTATTGTATGTTGGGTTAGGATGTCACACTCAGCTACCAAAAGCCATGATGGCCTCAGTTGGTCATGTCATTATAGAGTGGTATTAATGGAGTTTTATTATAGGAACATAGTATTGAGTTGTCTAGATGTGATATTGGTTTGGGAAAATAGAAAATAATGTTAATGTTTTTTGAGTTAGGCTCTTAGTCTAGGGAAACTAGTGAAGGTGTGATGTACAACATATCCAATAATCGAGTCTTTAATAGTACATGTGACGGATATGTACATGTAGTCACTAGTTTCATATCAAAATTTTGTATATGCATAATATAGTAATGGGTAGTGAAATCCATGTCCTTATCCAGTCAGTTCCCCATATATACTCTTGATCATGCTATATCGTGTCTATATAAGGATGCTTCAAGGATTTTTTTTAATTAGGATTATATAATAGTATTATGATAATGATCTAATTTTTGATGATTCGTTAATACATGGAACTATTTAAGAGGTATTTAATCTAGGTAGTTTTCTAGTCTTTCCACTAGCTATCAAGTATTAGGTTTCACCAACATTACCAGTGGATGAGGTGCATAGTCTGAATAGACTTCAAGAGTTTCAAAGATTGTGACCCCTCAAATATTGGGTTGATATATACATATATGCTATTGAGGACTGACTTGAGGTAGTTTTTGAGTTTTTCACCTCATTTGGACACAAGCAGGTCTGTTGGTGTTCCATGAAAGGAGACATTATGATGGATTTATAGAGAAATGGTGGGACTTGGAGACCCTATAAAATAACAATAAGACCCTTTACTAGATTTATTTTTATCTTTTTATTGATAGGATTTTTCTTCATATTTGTTGCGAGTAGTGTGTATCCCGAAGATTATACATCTTCAGAAGGCTAACATGACTATGAATGAGAATTATTCAAGGTTTTACTACCTTTTATGATACTCTAAGAATATGGGTTATAATAAATTATTCTGGGAATATTCCTTTTAATGGGGTGTATGTAGATATATCTATGCTAATGTGACACCTCTTTTCATTCATACCTATACTAGGGTAATTGAATGTGCATTCGATGTTGAGAGCTTTCCGGTTGAGTAGACAATGATAGTTTGTGTTGGTAGTGGGAACACAAGAGACAATACATTTACACTAGGTATCTAATGGTATATGTATAGATTCATACAAGTGATACATTTTAGGAAGTGATATTATGAAAATGGGTATATAGTTCAGGGCTATGGGGATGGTTCTATTCAGCCTAGGGAGAGGGGGGTCACTCATGCGATGGTCAGGGATATCTCATGTGGTATTGTGTAAAACACCATAAATCATATAATGATATTATATAGAATAACCTGGTAGATATATATAACATATTAGGGAGGTCCATAAGGCAGTAGAGATGGGAGAGGATTAGGAAGATTCACTGGAGGTGGTAAGAAATTTGACCTATTGTGACCACCACCACTAGGTCGTCCTTACTAGGCTCTAGAAGATAGAGGTTTGAGAAGAGGAAATCTATAGGAGGTGGAAAAATATTACCCATAGGTTCTATATATTATTATAAGCATGATATGTTACTTTTTTAACTTATCTATAGTATTGATATACATGTGAACAAGTGGATCCTTTATTTATACATCCATAGTTTGAGACCATTATATTCTAGTTGAGCCTTTAACATAACCCTTATTTCTATAGACTCATATGGGTTTTAGTGATCATACAATTCTATTGAAATTGTGACCAAGATCATGGAGTATATATCATTTTTTAGCATCTCTTTAATACAATGATTAGGCTTTGTGGAGTCATACTAGGTATTGACTTTCTATACATAGTTCAAACATGATTAAATACATCAAGGGGAGGATATTGTGTTTCTTCATAGATGGGATTAATTTTTACTTAGTTAGTGAGAAGGAAACCCTTGAACAGAATGATTTTATCTTAAAAATGAGTATTCAACTATTTACTCACTCGTTAGTTAGTATTACCCTAAGCGAGACAGATTCTATGATCATTCAGCTTCCTACAGTGCTGGAAGAGTTTGGGAATGTATTTTCAAAAGATATTATTGGAATTTCATCCCTAAAAAGAGATATAATTATAAATATAATTTTACCTAGGGAATGTATGGATATCTATTCCATCATATCAGATGGGTTCATCATAGATTTCTGAGATGAAGGTGTAGTTGGAGGAGTAACAGATGAATGAATTTGTCAGACTCTATGTGTCATCCTAGGATGCCCTAGTTTTTATTTCCAAGAAAGAAGAGTGGATATTATGGTTTTATGTGGATTATCATCTCTTAAATCAGGTGACCATGATGAATAAATATCCACTATTGAGGATCAATGATCTCTTCTACCAGCGGAAGGGGGAAAGATAGTTCTCAAAAATTTACTATAGATTCAGATATCAACATCTATAAGTTCTCGATGATGGAATATTGAAGATTAAATTTTATATTACATTATGGTAATTATGAGTAATCGATGATTTCTTTTTTAATTAATAATTATGCAACTGAGTTCATGGGACTCATGAATATGATCTTTCAACCCTTTTATGATTAGTTCATGGTGGTCTTTATCACTGACATCATAGTTTACTCTATGTCAGAGTAGAATCATGTGTGACACATGAGGACGGTTCATGATATACTCGGAGATATATATATATTTATTAAAAACACAGAAAAAGTAAATTCTTTATTCAAGGGTTCCACTTTCTAGGACATGTCATTTTTGAAGGAGTAACAATATACCTAGTGAAGGTTGAAATAGTGGTATCATGGGATCCACAATATATTTTGACTGAGGTATGAATTTTCCTTGGTTTATAAGGTCACTATTGAATATTAATAACCAATTTATCTTGAATTAAAATAACCATTATTTACTTTACCCAAAAATGGAATCCTTTTGTGTGTAAAAATACTTTTTAGCTATATTTTTAGGAGTTGTGGTAGCAACTGATGAGAACCCCCAAATTGATATTTCAGGAGGAGGATATTGAGTATATGTTTTTTAGAGATTCTTTAGGGACTCATCTTGAAAGTTTTCTGGCATATAAGTTGGAATTTATATCTTAAGGGTCCCAACAGCTGACACCTCATGAGTAGAACTACATAGACCATGATCTAGAGTGGGAAGTGGTAATTTTTTCTTTGAAAATGTGACGACACTATCTTATGAATGAGTGGTTTATAAAATTTTATAACAAAAATATTATAGATTTTATCTTCTCATATAAGGATATCAAATTGATATATAAATAATGGTTAGAGTTATTCTAGAATTATTACTTCAAGATAGTCTATTCTCTCAGGAAGGGGAACGTGGTGATAGATTCTCTCAAAATAGATTATATTTTCATTTGTTGAGTGAGATGTCAGAGTATTTATCCTAATTTGTTTCCATTAGTGGATGGGGATGGTGGTTATTAGTTAGGATTTATAGTTTTTACCCCTTATCTCATACAAAATTATAGGTAAGTTCATCTTGGAGATACCTATTATGAGAGATTCCACATTCAGATATCCACTAGGAATGCTATTGATGGAATTTATAAAGTTGGGGAGGACACAAAATTTTTCAAAGGGAATATATTTGTACCAATAATGTTTAGAGAGGAATTTTGAATGGATTATTATAAAACTCCCTTGGTTATATATTTTGGTGTGTAAAAGATATATCGTGACATTCAGTATCAATTTTTGTGTCCAACAATAAGGAATTGTGTGGATGAGTTTTCCCTTGATGAATTACTTACCAACAGGTGAAGGCTAATCCACATGTTCCAGTGTATTTAGCTCATCCCCTTAAAGATAAATAGTGGAAGTGTAAGATCCATGGAATTATGGATGTTTGTCCCAGTTTAAATGTTTTGTTTTGAATCTGTTTTTTTGGATAGTGATTTGGTTATGGGATGTACATGGGGTCTCTGGGGTATTCTAATGGTTCGGGGCACAAGAAAGGGTATGATAAGGCCACTATGTTCAAGGCACATGGTTGGAACACAATTAAGAAAACCGTGTAGAATCCCCAAGTAACCATGTATCCTTGGACATAGGTTTAACGCATAGTCGACACATGGTCTATCAAACCATGCAACTTTCCCAACTAACCATGAGACCCAAATTCACATGGATATTCAATTGCACATGGTTTTCTCAAGGTTTAACAAATCGTGCGGGTTGGTTGTGTGTCCTTGAAAATTTGGGAAAAATAAAAAAATTTCCACCTCATGATTTTTACGTCTAAATCAGAATTTTCCTCCACTCCTCCCCTAGAAGCACTATATGAGAGCTTTGAAGAACCAAACATTCCAAGGGTGATTCTCTTTTGATCTTAGTTCATTTAAAGTATTGTTAGTTGAGTATCAAAGATCCGGGTAATCATAATCCCTCTCTTTCTTATCCTTTAGGTTTAGGGTTTACATCCTTCCCTTATTTCCATCAGAAGTTCACAAAACCTTATTTTCAGGTGACATCAATGTTATGGCTTTAATTCCTGGTTGAATTTGGACCTAAGGCTTTGATTAAGAGTGCATTCATCAAAGAAATCGAATTATGCATTCTATAAGTTATATCCCATGGTTTTTACATGGATTTGTGCATGTGGGGATATGTTATTGTTCTCCCCTCGATGTGTTCTTGGTGTATTTTTTTATATTCGATTTAATGGTTATCTAAATAACCCATTGACCCCTCATTATCCTTGTGGAATGCATGGAGGATGACTTGACTGATTTTGGGCCACCCATGAGGTGTGCCGACCCTCCCGAATATGGTTAATAAAAATGTAACGTTTGAAATTGACTTATGATTAAGTTGACCACTTTAAGAATGTGTAAATTGAATAATGTAATTACTTATAAGGGATTATGGGTGGATGTGTCTAGGGTTTATTCGGTGGTGTTATGGTGGGGGAGGCTTGCACGCCGCTTCTCTGGCATTGTCTCCCCCTCCCCTCTTTCCTTTCTTCCTCCCCTACCCTTTTTACATATCTTAATCAACATCATATTCCTTTATTCCCTCATTGTCTCACTCTTTTATATTTTTTTTTGACTCCCTGTTTAATCCCATCAGGTTTTCCTTAACTCTTCCCTTCCAGTTACAGCATTTTTGACGCCAATATGGTTCGGTGCGCTGGTTTTCTTAGGGAGGATTGGTATGTATAGGTTGAATCATGTCAGTGTTCTAAGATCTCAACCGCATTCACATTATATTCAATAGTTGGCGTTAGTGGTTCTGGGTGAGGAAGATATTCTTTGTGGATACCCAATTGCTTCAAACACTACTCTGGATTCTTTCTCCCTCATCGCTCTCCCTACCGTTATATTGCGATGGTTTAAAGGGGATTTAGAATGTTCTGTTTGTTCGGTCTATGTTTTTCCTTGAGGTGCACCCTTCATCATATTTGATCTATGTTATATCTGTTTCAGATGTTTGTTGGAGTTCATATCTATGGAATGGGTTTTTTCAATGCTAGTATGATTGTTGTTCGATTTGTTTAGGGATGTTGGTTCTATGAGGGACATGGAATTGAAGAGTGATCATCAATGGCTAGGGATTGTTTAATTTTTTTGCATGATTTTTTTACATATTAGTTGATCCTGAATTTGTTTTAGGTTTTTGGATTTTAATTAAATTCAAAGGCGAATTCATGATTTCATTACTTTGAGGTTTTTTAGTTTCTCTATGGTTTTCTATTTAGATTTGGTCCTCTATGACGATTACTTCAACGCTGCTCATATTGGATTTGATTAATTCATTCAATGCTTTTTTTAAAGATGTTTATGTGATCTCAAAACATTATATTTTGGTCTTAGGGGGTAAAATATGATGGTGTGAGTATTATCTCTAGTGAGGTTTTCACTGGTGTGGTGACCAAGGAGGTGATGGATCGATGTTTGGTGTGGACGACGATGGTGTGATGATGACGATGGTGCTATAATTATGAAACGATGCATGATTCCCAAATGATATCATGATTTGTCAGATTTTTTTTTTGAATTTCAAATATGGGGCCTCGTTTGAATTTGGAATTTGTAAGGTGTGATCAGTTTTTTACAGTTCCAAATTTTCTCGGAATGTGGAATTTTCATAAAAATAACAAATAATAATTTTAAAGTTAATGGGTAAAATGGGATTAAATATAATGTGTCAATGAATCATGTTTGTACTTGTATATGCTTAGTGAGTTACGCATGGGGAATAGGAATTGGGATAATTATTGGTGTGATATAAATGATAAACGTGTCTGTGGATTGTGGCATAATATTGATTCCCATATTAGTTTTTATTATTGTGATATTCCTAATGATATTTTCTATTACTGGTTATAATGTTTTTATGTGTGGTGAATGAATTGATAATAATGTAAAAAAGTCTTGGAAGAGTGGTTCATAGACATGAGTTTTTATGCCCATGGGTTGAGTTAGAATAAGGCTCTAAACTCCACCCACAATGTATGGGTTAGGTAAGGAGATGGAGTAATATTATTCTAACGGTTTCATTCCACCTGGACTGAGGATCTGAGGTTAGGATAACTTGGTTGTCGTGATATGATCCCATAGTTAGATAAGACTTGATTTATTCTCATATGCCTTGAGAATTTTGAATGTTCCAAATCCATAAGACACATGAGGAATTTGAATTAATCATTCAAATGATATAGGTATCAAATATGGCATTGATGATGGAATAACATAGGGGATACTTATTAATAATGTTTAATTGTGTTGTATTTTATTTACTTGTATTTATTTAGAAATTTTATGCACTATCTATTTAGGATTTCTATTTTTTAGACACCATTGGTGGTGTCCTACTGAGTTGTACTCACACCCTTCTCGGGTGACCATAGGGTACTCGAGTATATTTCATGGTTGCAGGTGTAGTGAAGGGAAAAGGTCTGGTGTTCGGAAGTTGATTTGTATTTGGGATTTGCATTGATGAGGTTTTAAACATGTAGGCAAAAAAAATTTGGGAATTCTGTTGTTTTTCATTATTTTTGGGATTCTTCCACTTCGTACTGTATCATGACAGACATATTTACTATTAGTTAGGGTTTGTACCTAGTTTGGATACTGGTTATTTATGCATGTTCACTAGTTTGTTAATGTTTTTTCCACTGTTTTCTATTTTTATATTGTGGTTTACTCTGATAAAGAGGGTATAATCTCCCCTCATGACTCTTATACCCTCATTAGTATTCAGAAACCTCTTGAAAATTGGGAGGTGCGCTTGAGGTCCTGTGACGACCCGTCGTGGGACAGAGGTTTAGTGGAACCTGGGTCGATGACATAATAATGTGGTATCTAAGGAGTTATTTTCAATAAAATACTATTTGGGATAGTATATGGGGGTATGGAAGGTATTGGGCCATGGAAATGTGCTCGTGCTTGGGAGTAGTTAACCCAAGTATGAGGGAAATCCCAAGTAATCCTAGTGTAAATTGTTGTCCTTACTATGAATTGTTATATTTTATGATATTTCACCATTATGTGGTGAAATTTTTTTAGTAATGTGATAGTTTTATGATATTTTATTCATTAAACAATTAGCATTAGGTTGTGGATTCATCCTTTATTATAGGCACCTGGGTATATAGGGGACATGCATCATGGTAGTCACACATGGAATGAATGTGTGGGACATAAAAAGAATGATTCATTTATTATTCCTGAAAATGATGTAAATGGAGTCTAATGAAATGATAAAAATTAGTAAGATAATTTAAAGTGTTACAAATGTAATTTGTTATATGAAAATATTTGTGAAATGTAAGAGTATATGAATTTTAATCATGTGAGTAATTTATCCCATGTTAGTCATGGCCTCAGAAGGGATGGTTGATGGTAGTGTTCTGGGTATGAAAGGACCATTTTTGGTAGTGTATGTTACATGGTTTGTTATGTCTAGAGATGAATTTTTCATTATATATTGTGTAAGATTCATGGTTTGTGTTCTAGATCTCATATTCGTAATTATATGGTAATGCCACCATAAAGACGTGTGTTAGTCGGGCAATAAGATAATGTTGCGAGAAAACTACTCCCATAGTGGGGAAAAAGAACATGACAATTCAGTAAAATAGAGAATATATGTTCCCTGAAAAAAAATTGTTAATTCGAGGAGATGATGGAACAAGACCTAGGGAATGTTGCACCAAGCATGTTCGAGATGACCAGGGAGTTCTAGGTACACTGCCCTCCTACCGTTACCAGTGACGGTGAGCCATTAGAAGTAGAGTTCTTGATAGAGTCGATCCAGAATATTCTTGACTATATGAAGAATCCTCTAAAGAATATAGTTATGTAAGAATCCTACATGTTTAGGGGATAGATAAAGCATTGTTGGGACATCATGGTTCAAATATAGTAGGATGAAGAATTGATGTGGAATTATTTCTAGGAGATATTTCCTAAAAAACTCGATCCAAATACCTTGAGGAAAGAGAAAGATGTGGATTTTATGAGTTTCAACCAATATAAAATTTCAGTAATGGATTATGGTAGTCATTTCCCTGATTAGGGATGATTCCTTCTAGTATTGGCAGGAGAAGAGGAAGTCGTGATGAAATGCTTCTAGGATGGGATGAGACATATGATCGGGTCCCAGGTGAACATCTTCCATTAGAAAAGGTTTAATGAGGTAGGGTATCAAGAACATTTGATAGAAATTAACTTTAATGGAGATTTGGGTAGTAGTCTTATTGTTCAATATAGGTGGAAAAGTGGTGCAACTTACAAGACAAAGAAGTGAAATTTTGGGAATCCCCATCAGGGTAGATTTTTATAGAGTAGTTAGAAGATGGGCCCAACCTGTCAAGGTGGAGATTTGGTGATTTGTTATTAGTTTGGTAGGCCGGGGAACATGTGCGACTATTGTTACTGACCACTAATCAAGTGTTGATCATGCATTAGTTTATGCCATGTACATAGGTTCTCCAAGAACCCAAGGTAGTCGTGAAATGATAGAGGTTAGAGGTAGATGATGAATTTAGGTAGGGGGTTAGTTACCTCATATCAGAAAGGAATTTGGATCTCCATGAGTCGTACCAGTAGGGTTGGTGGGAATGGATATTTGTGGTGAGATTATCCATACTAGTGAGGTCGTGTAGTGTTGGGTACTCAGGATACAGCCCAAGTTAGTGGACAGGTCATCATCTTGAAATTAAGTCTACACTAGATGGTGGTGAGGTAGGACTTTCTACTATTAGAGGTATTATTCATGTAGTTTCAATGTTTTTTGGTGCTTTATTTGAAACATTTTCCAAATATTATTTTATTTTTACCCAATATTTAGTTGGTTTGGGATTAACCATGGAATTTTCATGTGTATTTATGGAACTTGATACTCTATTAGGGGAATTGATTGAGGATATCAGGATGTTTAATGGTTGTGCTTTGGATGTTGCTAGATATCATTTTCAATGAGACATGTTTGTCCTATAGATGTTTGGTTTTGACCTAGTTTTGGGTATGGATTGGACAGTGTTATATCAAGGCCATATCGACTATTACTGATGTCGGTTGACATTTAAATCTCTCAATGGAGATTTATATGTCCTTTTAGGTGAGTGGGATGTTTGAGTGGGCCATACATGGCCCATTTTCCAATAGTTGGGAGAACTTATATTCTATGTGTATTTCCTTGTGATTTATAGAGGTGGATGGGAAAACCACTCTTTATTTCCATTATGGATCAATTTCATTATTTATTTCCTTATAATTTCTTGGGGCTACCGGCTTAGAGAGATATTGAGTTTATCATTGAATTTCTAACGGGGGCGGAACTACTTTCCATTCTGCAATATCGAATAAAAATAGCACGTCTTAAGGATCTTAAAGTTAATCTAAATGTGATGGAGCATAAAGGGTTTATCATTCCTAGTATGTTTCCTTGGATATCTCTTGTACTATTTTATAAGTATTCTGATAGATCCTTGAGGTTATGTGTTTACAATAGAAAGGTTAATCAGATGGTAGTTGAGAAAAAATACCTGCTCCCCAGAATTAAAGGAATTTTTGATCAATTGGGGTGTGCCTCAGTGTTCTCCAAGATTGATTTCAAATTAGGATTCCATAATCTGAGTGTGATTCCATCTGATGTACTGTGAACAAATTTCAAAAGCATGTATATGTTTTTTGAATTTTTGGTGATGTCATTCGGGTTGAGCAATGCACCAGACGTATTTATTCCTTGATTAATCGGGTATTCCACCAATATCTTGACCAGTTTTTAGTCATATTAATTTATGGAATCTTTGTGTACTCAAGAAATCTTGATAATAATTTCAAACATTTTGACATCATCGTGGGTACATTAAGAGATACTAAGCCTTATTCCATGCGATTAAAATGATTGTTTTGAATTTATAGTGTGTATTTTTTGGGGAACAACATTTTTGAGTTAGGGGTGGCAGTGGATCTTGAGAAATTTGGCGCTATGGTGTCTTAGGAGTAGCCTAGTAACATTTATGATGTTCATAGTATTTTGGGTTTGGCCGATTATTACAAAATGTTCATTATGGATTTATCCCTTTTGGTTGTGTCATTATTAGGATTAACAAAGAAGGGAGTTATGTTTGAGTGGTAAGAGGTATAAAAGAATGATTTTCAAGAGTTAAATAAGCAGTTGGATACCACATAAATAATGATCATACCTGTACCAGGTATGAGGTACACCATGTTATAGGATGCATTCAGCAATATAATTGCAGTAGTATTGATTCAGGATGATTAGGTTGTAACTTATGGGTCAAGAGAGTTGAGGCTTGATGAATGAAATTATCCAACTCATGACCTCAAGCTAGATATTATGTTTTATTACTTTAATTGATAGAGGAATTACTTTTTGGGATTGTAATTCACGGTGTTTATCGACCATAAAAGACTTAAGAACATTTTCTCTCAATGTAATTTAAATATTCTGCAGTGAAGGTGGGTCGTGTACCGATAATATTTCAATTTTGAGATGTTATACACACCCGGAAAATTTAATAGTTTTTTGGATTGTATGAGTACAAAAAGTCTCATAATAAAGTTGTTTATGAATCCAATTTTGAGTGCAAAGTGATGGCCTTATTTATTGAGATGAACGTGGAAGTGAGAGATGGGCACTATAAAATATCCCTTGCATCAATAGAAATTGATTCTATGCTTCAATGATGAGACAAGGAAAGCCAGCTGGTGGATCTGGAAAGTTTGGTGATGATGGAATGGCTTAAAGTTGGGGATTCACCTTCTCGTTGGGCTACTAGTGATGATGGAATTGTCAGTGTTTATGGTGGTGTGGTTGTACCTATGTGTATGAGGGAATAGTTGATGTGGGAGTTCCATGCATTAATGTGGGAAGTACATCTGGGTTTTAATAAGATGTATCATGATCTTCATAAGCAGTATTGGTGGCCTAGAATGAAGAAAGAGGTGGTTGGTTTTGGGGTATGAGGACTTACCTATATATAGGTAAAAGCCGAGCATCAGTAGCTAGGTGGTTTGTAATAATTATTTATCTTTATCAAGTCAAAGTGGAATGATGTAATGAGGGAATTGGTTGACACTTCATCGATGGATAAGGATGATTCAGATCAGGTTGAGGGTGATGGAGCATGTCCTGGCCATTGCACTGAACCTGCTGCGTGCAAACAGGGTCAAGGGAGATGTCTTCGGATACCCTTGATCATGTTGAGGCACATCAGGGTGTTCAGGAGAAGGTTCCTTCTAGTCAAGATGTGGTAGGGATGCCCTATCTTTCTAATTCTTCTGCGGTGGATCCTACTGACTCGGGGAGGGCAAGGCCTGCAGGACCAGTCTTGAAGGATTCATCAAAGGTTTTGGGGCCTCAGGTGGAGGTAGTGTTTGATCATCTTAGGAGGGATTTGGGTGGATTCCAGGCAACCATAAGTATGGGGAAAGAGAATCAGGGCCATGCGGGTGGGGCTTTGGAGAGGACTTCTCTCTCTACAGGTGATCCTTCCATACCTGAGGCCACCTGTGGTTCAATCAGAGGCTGGGAGGATCAGAATCCACTGCATCAATACATGGGAAGGGGTTTTGATCAATCTGAAACTCAGGAGGAGATAGGGTAAGGGGAAGAAGTGGTTAAGGGGAAGGAAAGGGTTAGTGGGGTGGCGCTGGCACTGGGTTGCGACCCTCTTCAACTGCATGGGAATGTCTTGGAGGTGCCGTTCCAGACCATTTTTGGAGAAGCAGGGGGTTTGCACCAAGGAAATCTGCCAGGGGGTGTAGAATCTTTAACCCGGACCCCAGTCATCTTGAGCAACGGGTTTGAAGGACTTGATGAGGTAGAATCGAGAGATGAACCATCTTTTCTGGTTGAGGAAGGTAAATCCAGCAGGAAGAACTTCGATGGCTCTGATTTGGATGGTCGGATCATGGGGCATGATTACCCAGAGTGTGCTAACGGAGGCGGGGAGGAAGAAGTCATTGAGGTCAGTAAGGGTTTTTCTAACGAGGAGCCCGGTTCGAGGAGCAACAGGAGTAAAAAGAGGAAGAGGGGTAGGAATGACTACACCTCCATGAATCCCCCTACGAGGACTCTGTCAGCAAAGAAGTTAATGGATGATAAGTTGGAAAAAGAGGTTAGGTGTCATCTAAAACCACCTGGTCAGCCTGAAATATCCTTGGATTTGATTTTGAGTTCGAAAGATGTGGTGATAGAGCAGGTGTTATTTCTCAATTCCTCAGAAGAGGATGCAGCCATGATGATGGGTCGGAATCTCGAAGTGGATCTTAATGAAGAGAAATATATTTTGGTTGACAAACAGGACACGATCCTGGTTGGGGGATTCAATAAGGGGATGATCAGGATCGAGGAGTACAATTAGGTGTGGAATAAACTAACTTCTTCTTTTGAAGACATGCTAAGGGGAGATCCACATTCTTAGGTATCTAACATATCCTGGATTTTGTTTAGGGATATAGACTCTGGTAGAATTCAATTGGTTTTCAATGATTTTTCTTACTCCTTTTCTAAATAATGCTTGGTTGCGCTATCGTCCTTGTTGTGTGTGGAAATGTCTGAGGGTCAGATCAGCTCAGATGGGTTAGAGAACGCTGATATTTCTTTTGTAGGTTATTTGGGATGTGGTTGACCTAGTGGATGGCTTGCCATTGGGAGGGACCATGCTTGCATGGGATCGCTGAGTGGTCCTTCATTGGAGTTTCTGGTTGCAGCTCTTGCTTGGAAAAGGCTATTTCTGGTTTTTTTGGGGGCTGTTTGGTGTTTTGTTGAACATTATGGTTTCTCACTTTTCCCTCAAAAGTTTCTTTCTTAATAAAAAAAATAATATTCAGTCACAAGACCTACATAGTTGATCCATTGGGTGAGTTATATGTTCAAGAGATAGTTTGGTTACATTGTATGCCGAGAACCATAGTTTCAGATCATGAACTATGTTTATCATCATGATATTGTAAAGGATGATAGAAAGATATTTGTACCCAAGTGTTGTTTAGTATGACTTATTACCCAATGAACAATAGGTAGTATGATTTAACAATTTAAGTATTGGAATATTTGATTTGTTCTTATGTTCATTATTTTAGTGGTTTGTGCGAAAAACACTTTCCACTTGTTGACTTTCTCCAAAAAAAATAGTTTTCCATCTATGATTCATATGGAAAATTTTGAAGATATATTTGGAAGAACATGTGGATCTCTATTATGTTAGTTATAAGCTGGTGAATTTGAGCTGTTGGGACTGAATCTCATACAGGAGATGTTACAGAAGGTATAATTGATTCAGAAGCACCTGAAAACATATTAGAGAAGGAAAAAGTCATATGCAGATTGGCATCATAGACCCCTTGAGACTGTGGTGGGTGATAGTGTAATTATTTAGGTGTCTCCAAGTTTGGGTCACTGTCGAAGTCCAAAACAAAGCAAGTTAGAACCCAAGTATGTGGGACTATTTGAGATCGTTGATAGGTTTGGTCCAGTGGCATACCAATTGGCTCTTCTACAATAGTATAGTGGGATGATCAATTTTTTCCATGTTTCAAAACTCCATAAGTATCACCTTTACACCTCTCACATGTTAAATGTGGAGGATGATTAACTACATGATAATGTGTCCTTTAGGGGAATCGAGTTAGTATTGTTAACCACGGTGAGAAAGTGTTATGGGAAAAGATTGTTCCCTAAGTTTGGGTTTTATGAAAACATGAAAATGTTCAAGAAGAAACATTAGAAAGAGAATTGGATATGTGATCCCATTGGCCTATTATATTTTCTTTGGAAACCCAATAATAACAAGTAGCTCGATGAGAATCAGTCATATGGTGGAGAGTTTGTAAGGTCCCAGACATTAGTGATGTATGTCCCTATTTAAACATTTTTGTTTTCAATCCCTTTTTTGGTAAATTATTTTGTACTTGGAAGTATGTGGGGTATTTGGTATGTTACAATGGTTTTGGGCATGAGAAATGGGGAAAATGGTGCAATCTATGCAAGGTTCATGATTAGAACATAGTTATGTAAATCATTCATAATCCCTAGGTAATCATGCGGACTTGGATAGAGGATTAACACATGGTCATTGAACAATATAAAATATTCTATGCTACCAGGTAACCATGTGACCCAACACCCCTTGTATAATGACTTGTTCATGGTTAGTGTATAGTTTGGAAAATTGTGTGTGTAAACCATGTGGCCCATTAATGTTGGGAAAAACTATAAAATTGATAGTTTGGGATTTTTTATTCTAACTTGATATATTCCTCCTCTATTCCTCCTCCTTCAACCCTATATGTGATCTTCATGGACCCAACCATATCAATAGTTATTCTCCTAAAATATTAGTTCATTTTGAGTGTCATTGGATGTAGATCGAAGATTTGGGTAAATCTAGTCCCTCTCTTGTTTCTCTTTTTTCTTTAGGGTTTACATCCTTCTCTTATCTCCATCCAAATCTCTAAAACCCTTATTTTCTAGTAAGATACAGTTTTGTACTTTAAAGGGTGGTTTAATCAGTATCTAAGTCTTTGATTAGTACTATGCTTATCAAGAGATTTGAGGTACATAGTCTATAATGTATATCCCCATGTTTTAACATTGTTTTTTGCATTTTGGATTATGTTCTTATTCTCCCCTCAGTGTTTTCTTGGTGTATTTTCAATATTTTATTTAATGGTTGTATAAATAACCAATTTAACCCCTCATGATCCCCATGGGGTGAAAAAATAATGATTCGACCTATTTAGGGCCACCCATGGGGTGCACTGACCCGCCCAAATGTGGTTAACAAAAATGTAAAGAGTGAAATTGACTTGGGATTAAGTAGACACTTGACTAATGTGTTAATTGGTTAGTCTAATGATTAAAAAGATATTATGGGTGGATGTTTTTAGTTGTGGATAATGGCTAAGGGAATATTTGGTTTGGCGTGTAAATGGGATAAATGGGATTAAGCGGAATGTGTAAATGAATCATGTTTAGTACTTGTATATACCTAGTGAGTTTGGAATGGGGAATGGGAATTGAGATAAATGTCTATGTGATAAAAATGGTAAATGTGTTAGTGTATTGTTTCATAATATTTATTCTCATTTTACTTGTTATTATTGTGATATTTCTAATGACATTGTCTATGGTTATTTATAATGTGATTATGTTTGTTTGATGAATAAATAATCTTGTTCAGAAGGATTATTGGAGTAGTATATAGAAAGAAATTTCTATTTCCATGGGTAGAGTTAGACTAAGTCTTTAAACTCCACCCTTAATGCACAGGTTAGGGAAGTGGAAAAAGTTCTATTCCCCTAATAATTTAATTCTACCCGAAAATGTTGAATATATCACTCAGATTTTATAGGTATCAAATTTTATTTGGATGATAGAATTACTTATAAGAATCATTATTACTAATGTTTACATGTATTTTATTTTATTTACATGTAATTATTTAGAACTTGAATAAACTATCTATTTAGACATAATTTTTTATGGACACCATTGGTGGTGGCCTACAGATTTGTACTCACACCCTACTTGGGCTACAATCGGGTACCCAAGAAGATTTCATGGTTGCGGTTTAGGTGAAGGGAAAAGGTCATGTTCTTGGGAGTTGAGTTGGATTTGTTCTTTACATGGATGAGGATTGAAATTTTATTCATGATCATTTTTGGTATTCCGTTGTTTATATTTATTTTGGGTTTTTCCACTTGGTATTGTATCATTACAAGACATATTTACTATTAGTTGTGGTTTGTACATAGTTTGGATAATGGTTATTTAGTCATGTTCATTGGGTTTTTATGTTGTTTATAGTATTTTATATGTTTTCTACTATGGTTTACTTTGATAAAGAGTGTATAGTATCCACATGACTTTTAGACCCTTTCTTCTAGTTGGAAAACTCTGGTGTACAAGGATATCTGTTTGATGTCATGTGATGACCAAACTTGGAGAACCAATTTATTGGCGCACGTGTCGAGAATGCTACAAGAAGTTTGATGGTATGTTTATATAATTATTTATAGGGGATACCATGATCATATAGAGGAAACAATTCCATTTGGGTGATCATATACCAACATACCAAGTCATCCCACTTTCTAGCAATATGAGAGAAGTGCTCAGTATAGAGGATTGGATTACTTTAAGTGAAATAGAAATTTTGGGTTCATGGAGTTCCCTCATTTATTATTTCAGTCCATGATGATCGCTTCATGTCATGACTATAGAGATTATTGTTGGGGGCCTTTTAGACTCGGTTGTGTTTGGACATGGCATTTCACCCCCAGACAGATAGATATACAAAGAAAACCATTTATGATCTGGATGAAATGATTTGGTTTTTGAGGTTGTTTCTTTTTTCTATAGTTGGCATGATATCCTACCTTTAATGGAGTTTCATAACACAACTACCATTCCACCGTCGAAATGGAAACATTTCAGGCCTTATATGGAATTCCATGCATCCAACACTGTGTTGGACTAATCTAGTTGAGTCAGCACTCATGGTCCCAAATTTGGTGTGAGTGATGATAGAGAAGGTTCATATTATCTATGAGTGGGTGAGAAATATCCAAAAATATTAGAATTACACTACTGGAAATACAGTATTTCCCAATTGTTCTAAACCGTTGGGAAAGGCTGCAGAACCTTTGGTATATGTTAGACCAACAGTTCTGCAAACTGTAGGGAAGGAAGCCATTGGGAAAGCTTTTCCCAACAATTTATAGTGAACCGTTGGGATAGGGTGGAGAAAAATTACCCTATCCCAACGGTTCTGCCAAACCGTTGGAAAAAACCCAAGGTCTCCCCTTTCCCAACGGTTTCTAAACTGTTGGGAAAAGTGTTTTACCAACGGTTCATCAAACCATTGGTAAAAAAACCCATAGATTCTATGCCAACAGTTTCAAACCGTTGGCATAACCTATGCTGTGCAAATTGCACAGTAGCTCTGCAATTTTCCCAGAAGCTCTGCAATTTTCCCACCATGTCTCATTTTGTGGGTTCCCTCTCATTTTCAATCCAATTATTGTACCTTCAATAAACTAACACATACATATACAATTATTGTACCTACAATAACCAACTAACACATACATATAGAGAACAAATTTATAAACATTTAACATATAATGCATCCTGGAACTATACACATGCATAATTAAATTAGAATTCATAATGTAATTATAAACATACAAAATTAAATTAAAATTTAATTTAGAATTTAGATGACAATTATATGTGGAATATGGAATTCAATTCATAATTTGATCGGTTTTTCGTATAACATATATTTTTACCTAAAATGATGTCCATTTTAAACAAAATACGTACACCTAGAGTGATACCGGCCACACCGTGCCTCATATTGAGGCGAGGTTAACTCATACATGTCACAAATGACCCATGGATCATTGTCCTAAAGTATCAACATATTCCAAAATAGTTTGCTTGGTTTTCCGTATGCCAGTTGATGTTTTACATTTAAAATGACGTCCTTTTGAAACAAAAGACAGACACTTCGAGTGGTTCCAGCCACACCACATCTCAGATTGAGGTTGGTTTGAGTCGTACACATCACATATGACCCATGGATCGTTCTCCTAATGTTCCAATGGAAACCGAATGCGTCTGGTCGGTTGTTCTTATGTACTTAAAATGTTGTCAATTTTAAACAAAAGAAAGCCACTTAGAGTGATCCCGACCACACCGTGGCTCAGATTAAGGTAGGGATGACCCTTACATGTCATATATGACCCATGGATTGTTTTCCTAAATCATCAACAAATTTCAAATGCGTTTGGTCATTTTTCTGTATGTCAGTTGTTCTTTTCACTTATAATCCCATCTATTTTAAACAAAAGAGAGACACTCTGAATAGTGTCGGCCACACTGCACCTCGTATTGAGGCGGGGTTGACTCGTACACTTCACATATGACCCATGGATCATTTTTCTAAATTATCGACACAATCCGAATGCGTTTGGTCGGTTTTCCGTATATTAGTTGATGTTTTTCACTTAAAATGACATCCTTTTGAAACAAAAGACAGACACTTTGAGTGTTTTCGGCCACACCACATCTCATATTGAGGCGGGGTTTATTCTTACACGTCACATATGACACATGGATCATTCTCCTAATGTTTCAATGGAAAACAAATGCGTTTGGTTGGTTTTCTGTATGTACTTAAAATGTTGTCCATTTTAAACAAAAGCGAGCCACATAGAGTGATCCTGGCCACACCGTGCCTTAGATTGAGCCCGGATTGGCTCTTACATGTCACATATGACTCATGGATCATTTTCCTAAAGCATCAACACATTTTGAATGCGTTTGGTCAGATTTTCTTATGTCAGTTGTTCCTTTCACTTATAATCGTGTACATTTTAAACAAAAGAGAGACAATCTGAATGGTCTAGGCCACACTGTGCCTCGGATTGAGGCAGAGTTGACTCGTACACATCAAATATGACCCATGGATCGCTGTTCTAAAGTATCGGCACAATCCGAATGTGTTTGGTCTATTTTCCGTATGCCAGTTGATGTTTTTCAATTAAAATGACGTCGTTTTGAAACAAAAGACAGCCACTTTGAGTGGTGTCAGCCACACTACATCTCATATTGTGACAGGGTTGATTCGAACATGTCACATATGACCCATGGATCGTTCTCCTAAAGTTTCAATGGAAAATGAATGTGTTTGGTCATTTTTTCCTATGTACTTAAAATGTTATCCATTTTAAACAAAAGGGACCACTTAGAGTGATCCCGGCCACACTGTGCCTCAGATTGAGCCCGGGTTGACTCTTACATGTCACATATTACCCATGGATCTTTTTCCTAAATCATCAACACATTTTGAATGTGTTTGGTTGGTTTTCGTATGTCAGTTGTTCTTTTCACTTATAATCATGTCCATTTTAAACAAAAGAGAGACACACTGAATGGTGTCGGCCACAACGCACCTCAGAATGAGGCGGGGTTGACTCGTACACGTCACATATGACTGTTTGACCATTTTTCTAATGTATTGACACAATCTGGATGCGTTTGGTCAGATTTCCGTATGCCATTTGATGTTTTTTAATTAAAATAACGTCCTTTTGAAACAAATGACAGACACTTTGAGTGGTTCTAGCCACACCGCGTCTTAGATTGTGACGAGGTTGATTCTTACACGTCGCATATGACCCATGGATCATTCTCCTAAAGTTTCAATGGAAACTGAATGCGTTTGGTCAGTTTTCTATATGTACTTAAAATGTTGTCCATTTTAAACAAAATTGAGCCACTTAGAGTGATCCCGGCCACACCGTGCCTCGGAATGATCTCAGGTTGACTCGTACACATCACATATGACCCATGGATCGTTTTCCTAAATCATCAACACATTTAGAATGTGTTTGGTTGGTTTTTCGTATGTCAGTTATTTTTTTCACTTATAATCTTGTCCATTTTAAACAAAAGAGAGACACTCTGAATGGTGTCGGCCACACCGCACCTAGGATTGAGGCGGGGTTGACTCGTACACATCACACAAGACCCGTGGATTGTTGTTCTAATGTATTGACACAGTCCTAATGCATTTGGTCAGTTATCCGTATGTCGGTCGATGTTTTTCAATTAAAATGACGTCCTTTTGAAACAAAAGACAGACACATTGAGTGGTTCCGGCCACATCGCATCTCAAATTGAGGCGGAGTTAATTCATACACATCACATATTCCCCATGGATCGTTCTCCTAATGTTTCAATGGAAATCGAATCCGTTTGGTCAGTTTTCCGTATGTACTTAAAATGTTTTCCATTTTAATCAAAAGGGAGCCACTTAGAGTGATATCGGCCACATCGTGCCTCAGATTGAGCCCATATTGAATCATACATGTCACATATGTCACATGGATCGTTTTCCTAAAGGATCAACACATTTCGAATTCATTTGATCAGTTTTTTGTATGTCAGTTGTTCTTTTCCTTTATAATCCTATCCATTTTAAACAAAACAGAGACACTGTGAATGGTGTCGGCCACACCGCGCCTAATATCGTGAAGGGGATGACTCTTACATGAAACATATGTCCCATGTATTGTTGTTCTAAACTATCGATACAATCCGAATGTGTTTGGTTGGTTTTCCGTATGGCAGTTGATGTATTTCACTTAAAATGACGTCTTTGTGAAACAAAAGACAGACACTTTGAGTGGTGTCGTCCACATCGCGTCTCAGATTGAGACGAGGTTGATTCATACATGTCAAATATGACCCATGGATCGTTCTCCTAATGTATCAATGGAAACTGAATTTGTTTGGTAAGTTTTCTATATGTACTTAAAATGTTGTCCATTTTAAACAAAATAGAGCCACTTAGAGTGATATCGGCCACACCGTGCCTCAGATTGAGCCCGGTTTGACTCGTACACATCACATATGACCCATGGATCATTTTCCTAAAGCATCAACAAATTTCTAATGTGTTTTGTCGGTATTCCGTAAGTTAATTGTTCTTTTCACTTATAATCATGTCCATTTTAAACAAAAGAGAGAAACTGTGATTGGTGTCGGCCACACCGCGCCTCATATTGAGGCGGGGTAGACTCATAAATGACACATATGACCTGTGGATTGTTTTGATAAAGTATCGACGAAATCCGAATGAATTTGGTCGGTTTTTCATATGTAAGTTAATGTTTTTCACTTAAAATGACGTCCTTTTGAAACAAAAGACAGACACTTTGAGTGGTGTTGGCCACACCGCATCTCGTATTGAGGTGGGCTTCATTCATAGAAGTCACATATGACCCATGGATCTCTCTCCTATAGTTTCAATGGAAACCAAATGCGTTTGTTCGGGTTTCCGTATGTGCTTAAAATGTTGTCCATTTTAAACAAAAGGGTGCCACTTAGAGTGATCCCGACCACACCGTGCTGCGGATTGTGCCCGGGTTGACTCGTACATGTCACATATGACCCATTGATCATTTTCCTAAAACAGCAACACATTTTGAATGCTTTTGGTTGGTTTTTCATATGTCAGTTGTTCTTTTCACTTATAATCCTGTCCATTTTAAACAAAAGAGAGACATTGTGAATGGTGTCGGCCACACCGCGCCTCGGATTGAGGCGGGGTTGACTCGTACACAACACATATGACCCGTGGATCATTGTGATAAAGTATAGACACAATCCGAATGCGTTTGGTCGGTTATCCATATGTAAGTTGATGTTTTTCAATTAAAATGACGTCCTTTTGAAATAAAAGATAGACACTTTGAGTGGTGCTGGCCACACCGCATTTCGGATTGCTGCTGAGTCGCTTCGTTGACGGCACTTCCATCCTTCTCGGTCTACTTGAGAAAAACAGTTTTTCTCGAGGAACCCGTCCTTCAATATTCTATATTTTCCTCTATAATGACATTGAAAACTAAAGTTATATGAAAACTTTAGGAAATGATTAAATAATTGATAAAACAAAAGAAAATGTATGTCGTAAAGAAAACTTATAAAAAATTGTCATACCTGCTTCCACTGATGATCGGGCATCGTCATGCGTCCTGGTGTGTGGAGGTATTTTTTTTCATCAATGTTTTTTTTATTTTTTAAAGATGATTCCTAAATAATATTCGATAATGAAAAAGATAATATTAATGCAAAACATGAAAGTTATTATTTAAATACCTCAAATGTAATTCATATCTTAAACTCGGTACTCGTTCAATGAGTAATCATCTGACGATACTACTCTATAGGACAATCTTCCACGACTGGTACTACCTCTAACTCAATGCCAACCATAGCACACCATCCAACATACAACTCTTCCTTTTAGGCTCTCCAAAGCTCGCCTAAATCCTTTAGACGTTCCACTCGAGCACCCTCACCATCAGGAAAATTAAATTGAAGCTGACATCAAAATATTAATTCATATAAACACAAAAATAATTCATGGCATTAAATACAACAGATTTTTTTACCCATATCTCTACCCAAGCTCTATCCTTGACCTCATGTGACAAATGTTTCCATGACAGCGGGCTGACGGGAAGGATGGCGGAGTATTTTGAATGCGTCGCCAAAAAACTCCGACATTGCTGCCCTGATTTCTCAACCATTTGGTTGTCTTCATTTTAATCCACCATAACCTGTGTGCAACGGTTCCACACCGAACACATGCGTGTATGCCCCCACCCCCGCCTCCGATCAGTATATGTATCTGTCATGAAAGAAAAACAAATATTCTATCAAAACATGTTATAAAGAAAATAAATATTGATATAAATTTTTTTAGGGTTTTATAAATACACCTGTGACATTCTGATCACTGAGCACCGTCAGATCCACAAAAACTGATGGAACACCCTGTGGTGGAACAGGAGTCGAAGACGATGGAATATAGAAGCTCGGAGAGACAGAAGTAGAAGGAAATGAAGATGGGACAACAGTATGACCCGATTCTGACTTGGGAGTGGGAATCATCATGGGATGTGAAAATGATGGGGCAGAAGATGTAGAAGGTAGCGAAAACATGGTAGGCCTAAATATCTCATTTGTCCCTAACGAAAAAACAGGATCAAAATGTGGGAAGGATGACATGTCAGTGGGAGGGGCAGGGTCTAGTTGGGCACGCGCAGCTGATCATCCACCTCGGGTACGAACCCTCCTCATACCACCAGCCTAAGTACTACGACCAGTACTAGGATCCTCGTCAAATAACTATCGACGTATAGGTGGAACCTACAATAATGTTTACAAAAAAAATTAATCACATGAAATTATATATTATTTAAATATATATATATTTGAAATAATGTACTCATTGTAGGAATTAATGGTGAAACGCCCATCTCCGCCATCCAATGATTGTTCTCCATCATGTTTTTCCTTTGTCTCTCTTCAATTGGCCAGATTTCCAACTTTTGAAAACAAATATTCAATTAACTAGAAAAAGGGAAAAAATGTGTAAACCAAAAAACTAAATATATGAGGGAATAGGGGAATTAATTTGTAATTTAGCTATCAATTGTTTTAGAAGAGCTTGAATGAATTTAATAAATCATAAAATATGTATTTTTCACCAAGTTAGAAATATTGTTGACTAGGTTTGAATACAGTTCAATTCCAAATTAGAAAATGCATTTCAAATAAAATAGAAACCAATTAACATTGAAAATTCTCATAATGGTCAAGTCCGCTAAAACATATTTGTGATCAACACTAAACCAATTTGAATATTACCAACCTTAACAACCCAACTCGAGGTAAACCAAAATAATTGAGAACATTGATAAAAGATTTTATATATTTTCAACCAAGACTTCAGGTTCACAATCAACTCTGACAATTGAGCTATTGGAGTCATCAAAATAAATAAATAGATTGGTTCCAATGGCACTAGGGACAGTGTCAATTCCAACATCAACAACATCAAAAATATATCTTGGAATTACATCAACTATGACAACAAATTCAGGTCAAAGTTGGTCTTTGACATAAAAAACTTGTTTAGCCATTCATGCCAACACATATGGTTCTTCGGTAGAAAGACTGTGAGTCATATTAATTACACGAAATCCATAATAATCAATAAATGTTCCATGTCTCATCATCGAATCCAACCAATGGCATGTCATCATTGTGACTCGTCCATTAGAGTAATAATCTAATATTATTATTTCTCAATGACTCCATAATAACGCACATTTTCAAATCGTGGCCTTCTATCTGATGCACTAGCATAAAAATATGTTGTGGAAGTAACCATAACACCATCATGTTTTGTTCTCATGTTATTTGCTCGTTCAATGACAATAAATTTTTACCCATTGATAACAATTGATTTATAGTCACGAACCACGGTATTAGGACCAAAAGACAAAGCACTTATTTCGTCAAAGACAGAGTCAGTAGATAAACTCAATAACTGCAATATAAATAACTTTTAAACATAACTAAATATTGAAATAATTAATTTAAACAGTAATATTTTTACCTTCAATTTTAACCAAGTAGAAAACTCTTTTCTATGAAAAGTCACTCTTCTTATCAAAGATAAAGAACGATGCTTCCTATTTATCATTTTTTATGTTCCCTATAGATAAAAAATAAGAATAGTTTAACATATATATATGTAAGATATACATAATCAATTTAGTTACCTGATATAGTCCTCGAACAAATCACAGTTGAATAAAACTGTGCAATGTGCCATCTCCCGCTCTTCATGGCTTAATGTCTTAAATGTATATGATCCAGGAATTCCTCATGTTTGAGGAATTGATTGAAAACTGGGTTCAATTTTCTCATACTGTTCTTCTTCATTTATCATTGGTCTATTCAATCTTGTAGTAAGATCAGACAAATACATCGAGCAGAAATCCATACAATCTTGAGCCAGGTAACCGTTCATGATAGACCTTTAGGATGATTTCTATTTCAGACATAAGACATTAATGTGAACATATTTCTTTCATTTGGATACATCCAACAGAAAGAAATAGGTCCTCTGAGAAGTATTTCAGTGGGAATATGGACAGTCAGATCCAGCATGCATGTGAAAAATGATGGAATAAATATTTTATCCAACTCACACAAAATTAATGGGGCATCTGTCAAAATTTTTTGCAAGAAAGACTTGGAAACCTTCTTATCACAAAGATCTCTAAACAAATGGCACAACCGAATAATAGACACCCTTACATTATTGGACAAAAGATGATGGATTGCTATTGGAAGCAACTCATGTAGTAGAATGTGATAATCATGAGTCTTCAAAGATTTTAGATTCAACTCTCTTGTATTGACCCATTTAGATATGTTGCTTAAATAACCATCAGGAACTCTAATAGTTTCTAATACTTCCAATGTTTGTTTGTTTTTCCGTAGGTTTCATCACATGAGAAGCACATGGATGTTTCCATTTATTTTCACTGATACCCACAGGATGTAATTCTTGTCTGATGCCCAAATCCACCAAGTCACTCCGAGATCGTAAATCATCTTTTTTTCTTCCCCTTGACATTTAGAAGAACTGAAAGCAACATTTCACATATATTATTTTCAATATGCATTACGTCTAAGCAATGACGTAATAAAATTGGTTGACCAATAAGGAAATTCAAAAAAGATACTCCTCTTCCTCCAATTGTAACATGTTTCAGTGGAAACATTCTTTCTCTTTCCAGATTTCATTTGACCCTTCCCAAATGAAAAACTAAAATATTTCAATTCATTAAGAACATCAGTTCTAGAAATACGCTAATGTGGATCATTGGTCTCTATGGTATTATCAAATATTCGACGATTCATTCTATATGGATGATCCTTTGGCAAGAATCATCGATCTCCTATAAAACTGAAACTACAACAATGTTTTAGTCTTCTGTATCGTGTATTATTCCTATACATTGGACATGATTGTTTTTACTTTGTACTCCATCCAGACATCATTTCATAAGCCGAAAAATCATTGATCATTTACATAAACGCAGCACGCATATGAAATATGTCTTTCGAACATGCATCGTATGTGAGCACACCCACATCCCAAAGAAGTTTCAACTCTTTTATTAAAGGTTGCATGTATACATCAATATCAATGTCAGGATCAGAAGGACCAGATATGAGTATACTCATGAAAGTGGAAGGTTTTTTCATACACAACTATGGGGGAAGATTATAAATGTGTATAAAAACTAGCCATGTGTTGTGCGAAGTAAGAATCTACCCAAATGGATGAAAACCATCTCATGAAAGACCCATACTCACATTACGCACGTCAGCTGCAAAATCAGGACATCGAGCATCAAATCTCTGCCATGCAAATCCATCTACAGGATGAACCAACTCATCATCAGTCTTCGTTCTCTCGGTATCATGCTATCTCATTTTTATTTATATGTCATCAGACATAAAAATATTCCGGAGTCTGGGGATCAATGGAAAGTGCCACATTACATTTTGTGGAACACGGGATGGTGTTCCATCAGATTTTGACTTCCAGCGGTATGTTCCACATTTTATATAATCATTTCGTTCAGCGGTTTCCTCCCAGAATAAACTGTAATCTTTCATCCATGCATGAATTTTGTTTCTTGAAAATCCAAGTTCCTTAACTAACTTCCATGCCATATTGTGGTTTGAGGGAATATCTGCATCATCTGTAATTAAATCCTTCAAGAGGTTAATAATGTAATCGATTTCTATAATAGAAATCCCATACATAGTTTTCCCATGAAACAGTAAGATTAAAAATTCCAGCTTTTTCATTTTATTTCATTGTCGATATACTGGAGTCATGGCAACATCATTCAATTTTTTCACCCTATAAATATCATCATTTTCACTAGATGCTTCAGCTGTCGTCATATCGATGTCTTCTTGAGTTGAAATCCTTTCTTTTTCATAATGAAAAATAAATAGAAACCGATCATCTAACAAATTCTCCATTATAGTCCTTTCATTTCGATCATCACCAATTTGAGATTTCATTTTCTCCCCATTGTGATACCACACAAAGTTGTTTTCTTGAAACACATTTTTTGTTATGTGGTAGCTGACTTTTTCACGGCTCAACCAAGGTCTACCAACACAATTGGAACATGGGCAGTGTATGCGACCACTATCTGAAGCACTGTGAAATGAAAAATCAATAAATCTCTCCAAATTATTTTGAAAATTGCATGAGATCTGATCGGTTTCATACATCCAACTTCTGTCTATTATGTAAAAAGAATTTATATAATTCATTTTGTCATAAACAATTCAATAGGATTGAACTTTAATAGAAAATATAGTTATGTAAATGATTAAGGAAGAAAATAATCAAGGTATCTACTACACATGTGAAAAAAACATACTAATGTGTTATTGAAAAAATGTAAAACCAATAAGAACTTAATGTGTAATCACATCACATCATGCCTCATCCCATAACCATATTAGTAGGGTATCATGAACATGAATAACATCAACCTTGTGCCATCCTCCTACCCAACATGACCCCAAACACATGCCACATCTTATTATAGCCTTATCACATCACACCTCACCTAAAAACACTAGGGAAATAATTGTACATCTCACCTGAAGACACATGGACAATCACATCGCATATTGCATAAAAACACATGGTCAATCACTTATGAAGGAAGAGTAGGGAAGACATTGTAGCTATCCAACCATATAACCACCATCCTTGATATTAGAAAAATACCCATAAATCAAAACCCCTGATCGTTGGTATGTTTATCCAACTCTGGTTGGGAATGTGTAGAAATAACATAAAATACATGATATATAGATAGAATAAATTACCCAACCTATGGGTTCACATTAACTACATAATCACACACTTCACTACTAACATACAACACATAAACCATCACAACCACTTTCACCACAATATGAAACAGTACACCACACCACCACCACACAAGACACATAGCATTTCCCACTTTCATTTATAAGCCACTTCATTCACACTTACATTGTCCATTCATTTAATGTTAAATTAATTAAATCCATTTACCACACATCCATTTCTATTCCATCTCATTTATTTACTATATTGTTTTCTTGTTTTAATAGCATAATTTATTCCATAGATAACCAAGAATCTAATAAAACCACCACACAAAAACTCGCCATCTCCCAATAACCATCGTCGCCATGTTACATCGGCCAACCATCTCACCGAAACAACCACATATCACAACAAAACTATTGCACATCACAAACCACCGCACAACCAAAACCACCTCACCACATCATACACCACAACCTCATCACACAAAACCTCTACATGGCACAACACCGCCACACATCATAACTATCACAAAACTTCACATGTCACATCCATGCCCACTAACCATCACATTACAACCCCACATATCAAAAAGAACAACTGGTCACCTCAATCACCATACAACAGCCTACAACATACAATGAAACACAACAAAAAACCTCTCATAGAAGCAACATACCCGAACATACACAATTTATTCAAGGTCTTTTATTACATTACCCCATTATTTAGCATAGACATTATAACACAAATGATATTCCATGGGAAACTAATTAATTAACAAAATATTCATTCATTTCCCTATTTTTCACAGTGAAAACACATCAAAATCCAAACATAAAACAAAAATATTAGATCAATAATAATAAAAACAAGGTAGCATATGTGTATAAAGAATAAAATACCTGATTTTAGATGATTCAGATTGTTTTTCACCTGTTCGGATGGGGGAGTTCATGAGAGCTGCAGAGCGCAAGATTGATTTTAGGGTACTGTTGCGAATGGGGGAGACCAGCGGCCCGATTGTATTTTTTGGAAATGTTTGCCAATGGTTTTTAAAAACCATTGGAAAAGGGTTATTCAGGGTACCCTTTCCCAATGTTTTCATAAAACCGTTGGGAAAGGGTAACATAAACACCCCTTTGCCAACAGTTTTATGAAACCGTTGGCAAAGAGGTACCCTTTCCCAACGGTTCTAATGAACCATTGGGAAAGGGTTTCCTAAACCTTCTTTACCAAATGTTTAAGAAAATAGTTGGTAAAGAACCGTGGGTACAAACCACATTTCCAGTATTGTTATTATAAAAATCATTGATAGAGGACTTTGATGTTTAATGAAGGAGATCGTGTGTTCTTAAAGGTATCACCTAAATGTGGATTATAGATATTTTAATAGGAAATAAATTTATCATTTAAATTCATTAGAACATTCAAAATATAGTGTAGGTTTTATGATATGGTGGAGAACTTATCCCTATAGCCACTATTATATCGAGTACATGACATCTACCATGTGTGACTGTTAAGGATTTATATGCGTGTCCCATGTCATTTTATTGACTTTGGTGAGATGGACATCTAGGAGTGTGCTACCTGTGTTGAGTACCCAGTATAGAATGAGGATCAGTAGGAGAAGATCCTTCAAGGATGACTGATTACCTTAGTGTATGTTCATCGGCATCATTGGAATATCGAGGATATAACCTAGGATTCGAAGAACCTGATGCGAGCTCAGTACCCTCATCCTTTTGAGTTGGATTTTTTTAGTATGATAACCATTCAGGTGGATATATTGTATTGTTCTGATGTTTTCCTTGTAATAATTTGTAATATATTAAGGAATATTTTTTGAGTGAGGCACTAATATGGAATGATATTCATAATCCTAGTGAGCATATATATTGATATGACAAAAATATTAGATATATTATATCACCTATATATATTTTTTATAAAGTAATGGTATAACTCTAGGATGGAGTCTCATATCAGAAACCTGAAACCTGAGTTTTAACCTGTGATTTACATATTCTCAATATGCATCAGGTATATATATTAAGTGTAGTCATGGAAGGATTATTAATTTAATAAATAAATAAATAAATTTATTATTTATTATATCACAATCACCTAATATTCTCCACTTAGACCCACATAAAAATCCATAGGGTTTTCCACATAACCATTGGTATTAAGAGGGGATCAGTGAGAAGGGTTTTCATATATGATCAGTAATATATAATGGTTTTGTAATTATATTTCTAATAGGGATCATGGTTCTTGTTAGAAATAATGGATTTGAACAATTATCCTTTAATTATCAGCCCAAATATAAGGTAGGATGTGTGTTTGTGGATTTTATGTCATTTTGAATTATCATTCTTCAAATCAAAATCAATTCTTATAGTAGTTTTATTTTCTGGTTGAAAAATGATTTTCAGTTGATGTTTTATCTTCCCAGGAATAGGAATTTGGCAGCATTTAATAAATTTATATTCATTCATCATTTTCACATAAAAATATTGAGGCCAATTGAAACAATGTTCAAGGTTTTATCCTCAGAATTATTTTTATGATAATTTCTTTCCCTATTATTCATGTGTTCATTGCTAGTATTCTATTTTGTCAGGGGTTTGACATATATCAGGTAATTAATCATTGTGAAACCATTATTTGGTGGAACAGATTGATATCACATGTTTGGGTTCAAGATCAAATAACTGATTGAGATGCGATGGAAATGGAAATGGATCAAGATCAGATTAGTTTTCTTCATTCATGGTTGGGAATTGTAGTGGTTATGTGGTGTTATGGGATTGATTCTCGAGTGGATCGAGTGGTAAAAATACATCCATCAATGTTCATAGGCCTTAGTTATCCTAGACCCAAAATTTAGGGGAAGATTCATGGTTGAATCCAAGTCATAAGAGGCACTATTGAAAATGTGAATTATTTTAAAATTTATAGAAAATTATTGACTACATGGTGTGATGTCCGAAGAACACATGTCATGAAGTCCCCACCTGTAGTTCTAGGGTTTACATGTAAAATAAAATTTTACATACCATGTGTAACCCACCAGGAATCATATGACACACAACAAGATGTTTAGAATGTACCCCCTTGGGCACATGGGCATAAACAAGGCTAGGTACATGTGCCTGATCATAGTACACATGCATGACCCGATAGTCAAGAATGCACAGGTACATGGGAACAGACAAAATGTATGGTCACAACAAAAGTACATGTATATGGTGCAATGTACAATGGAATAGGATAGTTTATATGGATAGAACCAATGAAGGAAATACATGACATGTACCTTATCTATGGTGGTTTGAATCCCTTGTTCTCTTCAATGGGGACCAATTTACTTTGGTTTCATTCCCTCAGTTCATACGCATGAGGGTACAATGTGGAATTATGTCCTAATAAAAATATTATGATCCCATGTAAGGTATTAGTCTCAAATATAGTTTTAGGAATCCCTCTATGAGGATTGAGGTGGGATCCTCTATAATTTCTTCATCCCTAGGTTGGGTTATAAGAATTGATGTAAACAAAATACATGGGTACTAATCCCCTACATAAAGGTTTAATGAAGTTAGGTTTGTTAGGATCCCCCATGGACTTGGGTGTCATCCCCTAACTATATGTCAATATATTATGATTCTAGATAAGACCTATTCATGGAGATACCAATTAGAACAACCACTTGGATGATAACCATTAGCTTTTTTAGTCTCATAGAGCGTGTTATTCCAAATGAGCATTACATTGAAATATCAAGTAGAATCATAGGCTGACAGTACAATTTTGACCCTACCTTCAGAATTAGTGTCTATATTGAGTATACTTTTATGTTTCATTATGATGTCTAATATTATTATTGACAAGACTTTGTGATGATGATTTAAATAATATCTTGATTCTTTATTTTTAATTTTTAATTTTGAGAATTCTACTACGTTTTGTTATAATCAGCACTACATGGGATTTACCCATACATGTCATGTCATAAGCAAATGACAGTCCATTTGATGCGGTCCTTGGTAGACCAAGAGTAGATAATGATTAGTTAATATATATAGAATGTAGTTCATACTCGGTGTTTCAATATACAACAGTAACCTCATTCAACCATGTTGGTTTTCCATTACAATTTTGGTGCTCTTTTAAATGGACTGTTATACTTTCCAGTACTTTGGTCACACTCTATTTGTGGGATGTGTATGTATTCATGCATTTTTATTAATTTTATTTTACCTTTCATCATTTTAGGGTTATTTGGAAATGTGTGTGTGTGTGTTGGTACCGTAGTCTAATGGCTCCCATGTGTGTGATATGCCTACTCAGTACTTATCATCTGTCCATGGCCTATTGGAGTTCGGTTTGGGGGCTCAACCTCAGCTACCACCAAATCAACAAGCCTTAGAGTGTTGGGTAGTGAAATCCCATAAAAGAGTTCAAAATATCCATATCCTCTAGTATATGAGTTATTTCTATAAAAAATCATATTTACTGATCAGCTATTAAAAAATTATACTTAGATACATAGCTATTGCAGTTTATATTTTTCTATTCAGCTGCACTTTTATATCTCAATGATATAAAACTATTTATAGTTAAAAATACTTTGGTAATCTATAAAACATAATAAATAAGTATAAATAATATTATTAGAACATTTAATATATTATTTAATATTCTTAAAATAATCAATATTAAAGTCTTTATAATATTTCCTAAAAACATGTTAGAAAGAATCATTATATTTTAAAAAATTAAAATTCAAAATTTGAAAATTTCCAAAAAGGAAGTGAAACAATTAAACTTGTTTTATTCCTCAATATTTTCAAATAATTCTATATAATTAATTCTAAAATATGTTTAAAAATATAAAAAAATTAAAAATTAATTACAAAACAATGAAAAAAAATAAATAATGTATAAAAAATATATAGTAAATTGAAATATAAGAAGATAAAGAGAACATAACATATTTCATGTTTTCTAAAAACAAACTATTAAGTTGTAAGATTTGTGTTTTAATTTTTATATTTTCTGAATTTTTTCCACAATAATTGTAATATCCTATATGAATTTATGTTTAATGTAAGATTTTTTATAGTCGCATAAGACTTTTATTCTCATGTGACTTTTAATTAAAAATACATATGACTTTCAAGTTTCATAATTGACATTCAAGTTTAATGTATGAATTTTAGAAATCACACATAATTTTTGGTTTAGCATTACATGACGTATGATTCCAGAAGAATAATATAGATTTAAAAACAACATATAAATTGATACTCAGTTAAATTTACTTCATTGTGAATTTAAGTGAAATATGTATGACTAATCTATATTGTGCATAATATTTCCTATTACAGCATATGAATTCATACTTTTTAGAAATTCTAAAACATAAAAATGGGAGACATTGAAATTCCCTATCACACCAGATAGGAAATTATAATATTAAACACATACTATAAATTGTTTTACTTATCTAATTTTCAAAACATAGAAAAAAACTTCTATTCATAATTCTAATAATGATATGTAAATAATAAATAATGACCACAGAAAACGTTATTAATAAATAAGTTAATTATTCTGTGAGAAATTATAATGATCTAAATATAAAAACTTCATTGTATGAGTAATATACCACTCAAAATTGTAGTGATTTTTCTATAAAAATGATCTTAAGATAGATATCAAATGCCATGAAAAATTTGATAAACAAAATTAATAATAATTTTTTATTATACAATAATTTCAAGATTAAAACACATTTCTTCACTCATGTTAGTGGAAATAAAATAATATATTTATAATAATAATTTTTTTATTACAGTAGAAAAGAGACACTCCATAATCCTCCTGTTTTGATAATTAAGAAACAAATATAATTTCAAAAAATCTTCCACTTTTTAAATTATCAAAATGATCAAACATATATCTTTTTTTAAAACAATATTTTCAACCAAAAAAATTTCTCCTCCATTCCAAAAATAGAGGTTGATTGAAATAAATTTCCGCATAATTAAATCCAAATTTTTATATCTATTTTTTCATAATATATCAAAGATTATTTTAACAGAAATTAAATAAAACAATTATAAATAGAAATTACATCCCCCTTAATTTATTCATGCTAGAAAATTGATACTAACTAGAAAATATAGATACCCATACTTCTCATACATACATAAAACATCTTATTATATGAATATTCAATATAAAACATTATGATCCATGACAAAATCATATTGGTATAATGGATTTGAAATGTTATATATGTAAACAACTTACTCTCAAGAGATATACATTATCTCCCACTTCGTTTTTCATAAAGATAACCATTATTAGAAATATCATACTCAAAACCATTCTTAATAACCTAAGGGAAGTAAATTAAGAAAGGGTGATCTTAGTTTCTCAGTAAGGGTAAAAGAGGGAGATATCAATGATCACATAATAATATAATAAGAATAAGGTTATGATAATATTATCTTAGAATTTGAAAATGACACCCTACATGTAAATGATCATAATCTTGAGTCATGACATAAATCATGGGAGTTAATAAGACATTAATCATAAAAGAATCAAAGAATGTGGTCCATAATAGCTTAACATTATAATAAAAAATAATATTGTGGTAAAAAAATAATCATAGAAAATCATTTAATTAGTAATGTATCACTACAAAGATTATCATAGTAGATTGGGTTCACTTATCAATTCATCATATACAATTCAAGGTTCATCCCCAAGACTATCATTGTGTAAAGAGTACCTTACTAAACTGAGTTCACTACTAATTCTTATCCATATTATATCATGATATATCCATATCTACCTAATGAATTGGAAGGATGTATAATTATGGGACCACCTTTCACATAATCATAATCCATTTATTTGTGTTCCACATGGTCATAAATCATTCATCACATATTATAACCCATGTTAAGAAAAAGGGTTTCATTAACATTTCATCATTTCACCATAGAATAACCCAGAGATAATAAATTTTTTTAATAAACAAATCATAATCATAATCACAAACCATATAGAGAAATAAAATGTTGTTTATCCTTGGATAACACCACCAATAAATCATAAGTTACATCAAAGGACATTTTCATAAATGAAAATCCCATTAAAAGATCACATGGAACATTTCATGAGGAAAATACCCTTTCATTTTGGAATCAAAATTTTAAAATATAAAAATGTTAAAAATTTTATGGGAAAAAATATATTTGAATATAACATTGGGAAATTGTAAAGGATTCTTTGATGCATTATGTGGTCATGATAGTGGAAATTTTCTGTTCATGATGCGTATGTTAAAACAAAGATTCTTTTCATATTTTTGGTAAAAACACAATAATACCACATTTGAAAAATGTCAAGAAGATTAATTAAAAAATATTTTATAAATGAAATCATGCATAATAATTATTTTAAAATTATATTATAATAGAAAAAAATCCTTGAAAACATATTTAGAAAATATTGATATGGTTGAAAAAATATTTTTAACTGAAAATATAAATAATGTTTGTTGTCCCTAAAAATGTAATTTTGGTATCTTATGATTTTATTGATATAGAAATTATATGAAAAATTTTGATCCATATAAATAACCATAGAATAATAAGATTATTGGGATTCTTGACAAAAAGATCCAAAATTTCATTAACTGATAATTGATCATAAACAATCTTATAAATCAATGAGATTGTAACATAAATCCTTTTCTTCAAGATTGAATATCCTAATAAAATCCTTAACCACATATATAATGTATTTAAATTTATTATGTTTTTATACCAAATAAATTTTCATTCTTATTTTATAACATATGATCCACATAAAATAAGACACCCTTTTGTTAATAATTCCAAATTAAAATCATCATTTTTGGGTGTTAACTATTTTATGTTTCATGAGAATTTATGTGTAGTAGTTCTCTTCCTTGTACTTTGATCGTGGATTAATGTTATATAATTTTATTCACGAGGAAACCATATTTATTCATTATATATATATGGATTCATTCACAAAGGATAGAGATATATAAATTAATTACACTGCCAATAGAGATGGTATGTCATATGTACCTATGAATGTCATTTTCCCTTATTAGAAGATGTAACAAAATAAAGGTAAATATTAATTAACATTTCTATAAAATTATTATGTAATATATCTAATTTATTTTCATTAAATATTTCTATAATACCAACAATTTAAATATAAAAAAAATCACAATGATTCATAGAGGTGGTAGTCCACACATACGCATTAGATTTATTATCATTTTCCAAAATATTGGAAGGTAATAAAGTAGATAAGATATTATAATTCCAAAGGAATAATTATTTCAAAAATATAATTTATAAAAATTTAAAACACCATAAAAACCATCTATAAAATATGGTGATGTAAAATAAATTGTATCGCTACGTGGAGTGGTTGTTCACACATTCATGTACGAGATACTTTAACATCCAATTTGATGGAATATAGGGTGTATTATTTTATTCCATAATAATAATTAAATTTTAGTAAATTTAAGATACTAAATTAATTATAATTTAATTAATATCATAGATTTAGAGGATGTTGAAGAAGAAATAAATTGAGAGAGGTCAAGTAATATGGTCAACTCTTCTTCAATAGAAAAACATTAGATTATTAATTAAGGACCATTGAAATTGAACTCTAAAAAGAAAGAAACCACTAATTAATGTATATGGAAGTTAAGAATAGAATTTTATAGATTTTGGTCAAGATAAAAGGCTCAAATTCATGTAAAAAGAATAAATTAGGAGATTCATCTTATAAGTGGGGGAGTAAACATAAATGAAATTTATTAGAAGAATAAAATATAATAAAGTAATTATCATTTCAAATTCTTCCATATAGAAAGAGTTTCATATTTTAAATTTTATGTGCTCAAAATATGTCCATAAAATAGGATTTAGAAGAGTTTAATTTTCAAATTTTCCCTTACCACATTGTTTAACCCCAAGTAAACCCCTATTAACTTTAACTATGGTGACACATTTCTACTAGATTTACTATTCCGGATGAAAAAATGATGCTAAAATCATTAAATTTTTTGTATATACTAATATATCATATGAAATTAATTATATCCAAATTAATACGAAAAAATAGAAAAATAAATTAAAAAAATGCGTTGAAAATGGATTTCAAGAATATTTGTTTATTAAGTATACAGTTTTTTATACCAAAATAGACCTAAAATTAATTAAAAATATCATAATAGGATAATTTATAACATAAATGAACTAATATTACTTTTAATTAAATTTTTTTAAAAAATAGTACTTTTTAAATACTTTAAATGAAAACACTATTTAAAAAATTAGTATATTTCACAATTCATCAAAAAAATAATATTTTCAAAAAATTATAAAAAAATATGCCTAAGAGAAATATTTAACATTGATTTCTAAAATGAAAGTTAAAATTTTAAAATATATTTCATAAAATTGTAAAATATTATTTATACTATTTTCTCACACATAAAAATAAATTCCATTTTTGAGGAAAAATTTTTATTTAACATATAATGATTTTATTAAATATTAGGTACATAATTATAAATATATTTATTCTATATAAAAAATTTATACATATTCTAAAAATTTGGTTATTCATATTAATACGACCAACTTAACTGGGAGGTTATAATAGTTTATTATGATTTCTTTAGAATTAGGGTTACAGGCATTAGAATTTATTAAAAAAATGATATTTATAAAAGATAAATATATATCATAAAATCATAGGTTGTCACATATTACCCCCAATAAAATGAATTTATCCCTAAAAATTCCATGACAATGATACAATAATGATGATATATATGTTTCATTACATCCTCAAGTTCCTATTTAACTTTATCAAATTAATGATTTATCTAGAGAACTTTAATAAGGTGAGTAATATTGTTTTATATCAGTCAATAGAAAAAAAAATACAATTTTGTGACATTTCCTAAAAGAATAAATAATATATCAAATTTTCATGAAAAAACGCTTAATTTAGAGATGTTTTCTAAAAATGTTGCTAATTTAGCGATGTTTCTTGAAAAGAAACACTAATTTAATGACATTTCCTGGAAAAATTATTTATTTAGTGATGTTTCATGATAAACATTCCAAATATAGTGATGTTTCTAATAAATGTTGTTAATTTATCAACTTTTAATGAAAAAAATTACTAATTTAGAACCCTTTCCTGTAAAAGTTGTTAATTTAGAGATGTTTCCAGAAAAACGTCACAAATTTAGCAATGTTCCCATAAAAACATCACTAAATTAGCAACATTTCTTGAAAAAGGTAACTGAATTAGGGAGTATTTTTAATAATGTGGCTAATTTAGTGATCTTTTAAGGATAGACCACTAATTTAAACATGTTTTTCCATAAACATTGGTAAATAAGCTACACTTTTTAGTTACTATAAATATATATATTTATATTTCTTGTTTATCCCCATCGATGTAAATATATATATATATATATATTATATAAATATAGGAACATATATTTAAAAATTCACACACACACACACACACACATATATATATATATATGTGCACACATATATATTTTAAATTTAGTCATGTTTATAAGAAAACATGGCTATTTTAATGAAATTTCTAAGAGTTTCTAAATTATTTCTAATTATATATATATAATTATAATTATATATATGTATATATACACATAACTATATATACCCAGAGTCACAAATATTTAAAAGTAAATATATATACATATATATGAACACACACACACATATATATATAAACATATATATCTATATATATTAATAAAATCATATGATATATATATATATAATATGCATATAATATATATATATATAATATAAACATAAATATATATATAAACAAATGATATTGACATAAAATATAAAAATAAAATATAAAAACACATGTATTTATATATTTTATATAATATAAACGTATATGTATATAACATATATATTTATATATAATATCAAATATAAAAAAATACATATAATATAAAACATAAAAATAAATGTAATATATAAACATATATATATACATAAAATATAAAATATAAAATATCAACTTATATATTAGTATATATATATTTATATATAAGAATATATATATAATATTAATTTTTTAAATTCTGACACATATATTTAAACATATATAATTGAACATGAACACAGACACACATATTAATATAAATAAACACAAAGACATATATATATATATATAAACACACATATATATATGTATATATATTCACATATATTTATATATATATAAAATTATATATTTTAATATTAGTCATGATTATAAGAAAACATGGCTATTTTAGTTACATTTTTATCAGTGTGTTATGTGGCTAATTGTGTCTATGTATATATATCATTATAATTATAATTATATATATACATACATATATATATTTACACACACACACAGATATATATATATAAACATATATATATTAATATAAACCTATAATATATATATATTTAAACACATATATATAATATAAACATATAAATAAACATTAAATTTTAACATATATATAATGTATAATATAAAGAATAAACACACAAAGAGAAATGGGGGGATGGGTCAGCGCACTAGAGGGGGGATTGGGGAGGGGTGTTGGGGTTGAGAATAAGAGAAACACGGGGAAGGGTCAGTATGTTGAAAGGGGGATTGGGGACGAGTTGTTGGGGTCGGAGATTCCGGATCAGATAATAAAGGAATTAGGGGAAGGGTCAGTGCGCTAGAGGGGGGATTGAGGATGTGGTGGTTTGGGGTTAGGGAGAGAAACGAGCCCAGTTATAATGATATTTTTTTAAAATAAAGTAAAAATTAAATAAAAAATAGTAAAAAAATAAAAAAACAAAATTTTGTAGGTGTTTTTTTAAATGATGGTAAATAAGGTTCTATTTAATAATTTTTCTGAAAAACATAAATAAATGAGGTGTCTCTAATTTCAGGGGTACTATACCAGTACTGTAGCAGGTACTGTAGCATTACTGTAGTAGGAACCGTATAGTACTATATAGGAAACTATAACAGGTACTGTTTGGCACTGTAGCAGCTAGTAATATTCCCCCGTTTGGGCCTTCGGGCCACCGATTTGGTCCCCAAGTCCTTTAAGGCCATCAGACCATCCATGCCTTTCTGTCAATAAGGCCTTCGGGCCACCTCAATGCCTTTGGGCCACCTTAAGTGCAGATTCAAACCACACAACCTACAAGGAACAAGCTCTAGAAAGAGAATGAGAAAGGAGCATTCACCATAGCAGAAGCTAAATGGATTGCATGAATGTGATGGTATGGTTCCTGCCATCAGGATAAGCCTGTGCATGCACAGTAAATCCTAGCTGAACATCCCCACAAAGGTGGAGTGTTGATTTCACGATAAAGATATTGGGGAGGAGTAGTTCCATGTAGTTAGTCTGAGTTGTATGTATTTTTTGAAGCCTATGGGATATTAATTCCTCTATGGCCTACGGGCCATATAATACATATGGTTACGGGCCTTGTAAGGGTTCCACCTCACCACTATAAAGGTGGATTATCAAAAATCAATAAAACAATGAAGGCCTTCAGGCCATTGGAGTGATTCTAATTAGACATTTTATTGTAGTGTTTATCTCTATTATAGAAGTTATCTATTATTTTTTATTCATATGAAATATCATTCCCTATTGGTATGGCCTTTGAGTTCAATACATATATATAATAATGTATGTACTTCTTTGGGAGGGATACCCAGAACACGTCAAGAACATCAGATAGTTTTGGAGGAAACTCCAAGTGATAAACTATTGTCCCATTATGAAAAATAATCTCTAAAGAGAATGTATATGTGTGCCCTTTATTTCCTTTACTTATAAATCTAATAATCTTATACCATAGATAAATTCATAAGAATACATTCTCACCCACCTTAACTTTCAGATTTCACAAATGATTATCATCATAAACTTCTTTATTCACACTCAACTTCATTAATGTGTGGTTAAGATAATCTTATTTTTTCTAACATTTAATCAACTAGATTAGGTCCCATTATCTTTTTTTGTATATATTTATCACATCAAATTGGATTTATAATCATTTTTACATGGAGGTATACATAATGATCCATTTGAATGCTTGAGTTAAAGATATTTTTGTATAAAAACTTGAATAGATGAAGGTGTTTATCGCAACCACATTTTAAATCCATAAAACAAGACCTCAACATATCCTCAAGGGTTTAAATAGTTCTCTCACATTGTCTATGTTTCTAAGGATGATAAGCATTAATAAAATACAACATTGATTATAGATCTTATTGAAGAATTCACCAGAACATTGAGGTAATCCTTAGATCCTCATTAGATATAATAGTATATGGTACTCCATATAACCGTACCACTTCCATAATGTATATTATAGAAATTTAATCAATATAAATATTCTCTGATAGTAATTAATTATGATGAAATCATAAGAAAATATACTAAAACCCAAATATAATTATTGTCTATCGATATTTTGAGAAGTCGTATGACAAAATCCAGGGTGATGTTTTTCCATTTCCATTCTGGTATGAGTAACAGTTATAACATCCCCTTTTACTTCTATCTCTCAATATTAACTTTCTAAAATAAAAATAACCAATATATATACTATTAAATATTTCTTTTTATGTTTCCCTAACAAAAATATTCTTTTTGATCTCTATATATCTTCATATGTATATGATGAATATATAATGATGAGCTATGAGTGTTATCTAATAAATATTTCTTCAAGTACAGTATTAATGCCAAAAAAAAACATTCTTCCTAAACCATATAATTTCATAACATGAAATTTTTAACTCAAGATCATCTATTATATCCTTTTACAATTGTACATATTCATTTTATGCCTCCTTAATATTTATCTAGATAGGTGGTTGAACACTCATTTGAGAAAAATAATATTCCTACCCTTCCTTGAAGATTTACATATCCATACATTGAAAATCATAAAATATTAGAACTTTTATTATCCCCATCATAAATAAGATATCATGATCCTTTTTACTCAAATCATAAAAAAACATGTATTCCTTCATAGTTTGGTAATATATAGAGCAGTCATAATCTTTAATCAACTCCAACAATCTATACTGGTAAATATTCATCTCTTTCTTAGTGAATAAATGATTTAAAAATTTATGATCGGTATAAATATCATACCATTTTTCATAAATATAGTGCCTCTAAATATTTAATTAAAAAATATCCACACCTAACTCTAAATCATGAATTGAGTAATTTTGTTCACGAACCTTCAATTTTCATTAGGAAAAAAGCTATAACCATATTATTTTGCTTGAGAATGCATCCCATTACTTTCTTCTATGCATCACTATATATTAGAAAACCCAATCCATTATAGGGAAATGAATGAACCGGTTCACTGGTAAACCATATATTTAGTTTCATTAAATTTTTATCACATTCCTCTCACCAAATAAACTTATCACCCTTTAGAGTTAACTTGGTTAGTGGATTAGATAGTTGGGAAAAATTCTCCATAAATCATTGATAATATAATTCTAACCAAGAAAAATATATATATTAGTCACCATAGTTGGTCTATGACAACATTCTATAAATTTTATCTTTGATAGATCCATGGATATACCCTATCTTAAAATTAAATTAGCCAAAAATTAAACTTTTTGTAGCCAAAATTCATACTTAATAATTTTTTCCTAAAAGTTATTCTTCGTTAGGGAATTTACTAAAATCCTCATTTGATATTTGTAATCTTCCATTAATTTTGAATATATAATAATACCATATATTATATCTATCAAAATTGGGTATGCATAATTTCTAAAAACCACATTAATTAAATCCATGATGATAATAAAGTCATTAGTAAGAAAAAATGACATTAATAAAAATTCCTAGTGTCTATACATTTTATGAATTATTTTTAGGGGTATACATTTATCTTTGACTCTCAATTGATATCATCCCAAATGAATACCAATCTTGGAAAATTATTGAGCTTTACGTAGATGATCAAAAAATTACTCAATTCATGCTACAAGATACTTTTTATTTATAGTGATCTTATTATGATTCTTATAAACAACGTTGAGTTTAATTGATCAACCTTTATTTCTAACAAAAAAGAATAGTTGCACCTTGAGGAGGCAAACTTGGATGAATGAATCCCTTTTCGAGATTATCATGAATTCTCTTCTTTGATTCTCAAAACTTAATTGGGACCATTTTATATAGAGACTTTGAAAAAGGTGTATCACCATGTATGAGTTTTATTTATAAATCAACATCATGATTTGGTGGAAGACTAGGAAACACATCTTTAAATACATTAATAAACTCTTTCTCAATGGGGATATCTTTTATGTTGTGTTTCTCCATAACTATCTAATAATGTCACCCCTTTTGTGAAAAAATAAGGACCTATATAATGGACTTTATTTTCAAAAGAAATTAATATTTACCACCACAATGATATACAATCATAGCTGTGTTCGAAATATAAAATATGACTTCCCGTTCTTCATAATTATTGTGGTATTTATGTAAATAAATACAATCCATGCCAAAAATAACACGAAATTCATCAATATGGTGAATATAAAGGTTTATATAAATAACATTCCCACAAAATTCAATCTCATAAGAATAATACACATGAGATATGATCATCATAAAATTTGGGGTTTTCACTACTTATTCAATATATAATCATTGAGTTTATCAATTATCATTCATTAATATTTTATTTATATATAATAATTTATATAACTAAGTTAAAATATGGAACATCAATATTCTTACTTACCTATTACGACCTCAAATTCATCATTCAATCTTACATACCATACTAAAACCAAAATGGTTAGCATGGACATCAAGTACTTTTAATCATTGAGTTCAATCATGGAAAAAATTTATTGTATATCTAAATCATGACAACTTATTTTCAATCAATGAATCTTTATGTTTAACATAGGCCATTCATGATCACTATGTATTCAAAAGAAATGTAATGGCTTATAAATAAAACATGGATTATAAATGTGAATTCATGTATTATTTTTCCTTAATTAAAAGACCGGTTAAATTTTTCATCCTTTTTTGTTGGTTAATGTTTTTCTTTAGGTTTAAGGTCTTTGTAAAAAAAATTTAGGCTTATGTGGTGTTTTTGAAAGGTTGTTTCCAAATCTAGGGTGTTTTCCCCACATCCTTATTACCATTCCATAGAGAGGTAGTATACATAGTAGTGAGATGACTATACCACAGTCCTACCATTCAGGGATGATGCACCATGATAGCTTAGGCTATTTTTCAATACTAATTCCCTATGACATTTACAGGTATCCTACTATTCCTTGAGGATAAGAAAATTTTAATAGGATATTATGATATGAATCTGGGATGTGTTTCGAATCAAAGGGGAGACTTTGAAGAGTATTTATAAAGGATTTTTGGTTGAAAACAAACCCATGATGATCTATTGAAAATAACATTATTCCTCGTCATTTGATTATTATTCCAAGAACCCTAAAGGGAAGCGAACATGACTTCATAATGAATTTAACCCAACTGCATCGTGGTTACTTTCCCCAAACTCTCAACATGTTGCGGGTTCCCCCCACCTTGCACCATGTTGGTTCTCTATGGTGCCCCCCATGTTGCAACCCTTCATTACATTCCATGGTGGTTCCCTATACAGTAGATCCATGCCACATTCGTACACCCCATACCATGAAGGAATCCTTCAAGCACCATCCATGAATAGTGGTTATACGTTTTTCACAACAAAACAAATTTCTAGTGAAACTCATTGTTGTGGGTATTTCCCAAAAATGTGGTGGGGGTTTCCATAATTACCTATGGGTTGTGAACCCAGGACCCAAAAATAGGTATTATGATATCTGGTGTTTATTTTGGAGGTCATATATGAGACATGACATTTCTGGTTTTTACTCTCACTATTATACTTGAAAACAAGTCAAGGCCAAGAACCATAGACCTTTATGTTTTCTTTACCCACTTCTAGTAAAGACATAGAAGTGGGATGAGATTTCTGCAGAATTCATGGTTGGGTTTCAATTTACCTAGATAAAGAATAATTCAATTTGTATTTTTATTGATAGGATGACCAAATCGGTAAAATTTATACCAATTCATGACACAACCAAATTTTGGGAGTTGGTAAATATCTATATGAAATATATTTTCCATTTTCATGGAGTTTCAAATAATATAGTGTATGATATAGATCCTTATTATACTTCTCCCTTTTGGAGAGTCCTTCAAGAGGTAATGAGATCTCATGTTTGTTTGAGTAAGGCATGTCATCTGCTGATGGATGGCCATACAGAGAGAGATATAAATATTCTTGATGACACTCTTCATACCTATATCCATGATTTTGGTGTATCTTGGGATGAAATTTTGGGGATGTTTGGGTTTTCATATAAAAATAGTTATTATCCCAATATCAGAATTGATACTTTTAAGGCCTTTTATGGAAGGTCATGTAAATATTCATTACGAAAGTTAGAGATTGGAGAGAATTTCTAGGTTGGACAATGTTTTGTCCAAGAGATTAAGGAAGATATTTTTTTGATTTTTTATAGAATATTTCTGGAATATATCTAGTTTAAATCTTATGAAAATCGTTATTGTATACGATTGGAGTTATTTTTTGGTTATTTCTTATTCATGAAATTTTTACCTCGGTTGGGTCACCGATTGATTGAGAGGTAAGGGAGTCTTTCTCCTTATATTTTCAGACATTTTGAGATCACTGGGTAGGTTGAAAAAGTATATTATGATCCAAAAATTCCACCGTAGTTAACATCGATACATAATATATTCCATGTATCTTAACTATAGAATTATCTTTCATATACATCTCATGATTTGAGCTAGAATAATCTTCATGTTGAGCCTTATTTATCAATGAATGAGCACCCAGTATGGATTATTGATTCCGGGAAAAAGTTAATTCATGATAGGATGATAGTTTTGGTCTATGAACTATCATAGTGTCGTTATCATACATATAATTCATGGAATTTTGAGGCACTGGTGGGAGAGATGTGTCCTCATATCTTCGATATGGAAACTTCTTGACATGATTTTTGGAATAGAATGATTCTTTTGTGGGATGGTTTTAACATAATGTTACTTGATTTTAGGTATTACTTACTTATATTTTTTATCATTCTTTGGTTGGGAATTTTCTTGGGTTTCTTCAAATGAAATTTGGAATTTTTTGTGATTTTATGGGTTGTGCAAGATTGGATGACAGTTTTCCTAAACTATGAACCCCTACAATGAAAATAGTGTATCCTTGAATAGTGAGTGTTTTCATAGATAGATAATGGTTTTATAAACAATGTAACCACATAGTAAAAACCTTACACCATGGAAAGTGAGTCTAGAGGGGGTCTACGGTTAGGGCGCACAATTTATCTAACCATTCACCCCCTCCAAAAAATAGTTCATGTGCAATAATTTTATTTCTAAATATTATTATAAATTTTATGAACCACCATTTATGTTTCTAATTGACCTTAATTTGACCTAACTCACATTCCGTGGATAGGGAAGATCATTATGGGTGATATTGGATCCTCCAAATCCATTACATGCCAGTTCAAAGAATGTAGGATCTCATTCGATACTGTCTAAGTGAATATCATCTCATGTGTATTATCCCAATCTCTATTTATTTCCTCCATAAATAGTGTTAGATCATTGTGTTACTTATGGTTATATAAATAATTTAAATGGATATTGATTATAGGTTTGGTTATTTGATCTCTATTTCCATCGTTCTTTATTGGTGTTCCTTGTTACAGGTTTTGATTGTTTCATTGTGATCCTGGGATTAAAGGTAGGTTTTTTTGAGATATTACATGTAATTGAATTATTTATTTTCTAGAATTTTTTATAATTGAGTTCAATTTATTTATTAAAATCTATTTTTTATGGTTTGAGATTGTTATTGAATATGGAATGGACTATGGGAAATCTCCAAATTCTAATAGAAATGGAATTTGTGGGGTATTTTTAAATTGATATAATTGATGGATTATTTTCATAATTGATTTTAGTAAAATGGACTAAATTTAAATGATAAAAAATTATAATTTTTTTATTATAAATGAATGAATTGATGGAAAACTCATGTTTTAGTTTTGAAATATAATTGCAATATTCAAATTGAAAGTAGGGAAATTCAATTTTAAATGATTTTTGATTTAAAATGAGATGATTTTTTATCTTTCTACTGATTTATTGAGAACATGAGATCCTAGGTAGTTAGTGAGTTATTTGGGACATGAACGCTAAGAAAATAATTCCTTAGAAATATATTGATAGTGATAAATATAAAAAAACCAACCAAGGAAGATCTTATCCCAGATGAGATGTTGAAAATTCCTATACTAACTGAGCCAAAGGGACATGTTTACATATATTTCTGTGATCATTAATATGAGATGTGTAAGGATCGTATAACTCGAATCTATCATATCATAACTCAGATGCCCATGGTTCTTGTTGTTATTGTTTTGATGTATATTCTATTAATTATAAAACCATTTTATCCATTCCAAATGATTTATTTAAACTATTTTTTGGAGAAAAAAATTTATTTACAACATTTAAAAAAAATCAATCATATTGAAATGAAATATTGTTTTGTTTTAATTATGATAATATATTATGATGTCTCATTTGATTAAATTGAATGCATGATTTGGGTTATGATTATGGAATATTTTTATGGAACACTTTTTGATACCATACTGATATTTATAACTCACACACTAACTTTTACCTCAGGAATTTCTAGATTCCCTTTTACCATGTTTGAGAAAAGGGAAAGAGCCACATAGTGGTGGTGGATGATCTTGATCCATTGGGTTAATTGTGTTATTTCCTTTTAAAGGTTTGGATTTTTTCTATATACTTAGATGATTCACTACCTTGTGTTTTTTATATACCTATTTGGTTTCTAGTACTTTCTGACTTTGGAGTGTTTAAAATATAGACTTGTATCATTTATCAACTGATGTTTTATAGGATATTAATTCATTATTTTGTCTTTTATGATATCGAGGCCTAGTTTCCAAACCATGGGGATTAGAAATTTCATTCAATCCATGTTAGTTCTAGATCAGGTATTAGTGTACTAGGGTATTTGGTCTAGCTCATGAAAATGTGGTATCAAAGGTGATGGCTAAGAATATTTCCTTGATATTAGTTTACAGTATAGAGTTTATTATCTAAACCTAAAAGGTAGTTACAAGAAATTGTCTGGTTGAAACTCATCTTAATGATCCTTAGGTCACAATGGGTTGTTTGGGAAAGGGGTATTTAGGAATAATTTGATCGAGTTATTAGATTTTCAAAACATTTTATTTAGATAGGTTGACATTCAAATATTTATATCTTATCTAATGGGATTAATGTTCTCATTATTCTGGTTGTAGTTTTTAATTTGAATATTATTATGATGTCTTCAATATTGTTCGATAATGCAGTGTAGCATCATTCCTCAATAATACATGTAAATATCACCTAGGATGAATACATTGGTGAATAATAGTGATAGGATCCTCCAATGGACCAAAACCTTATTGACATTATTTTGGATGTTGTCTATGATCTGAGATACGTACTAGCACCCATTTCTATTAAGACTCTTGTTTTAGAACATCATAGGGATGAATCTCAAAATCATGATCAAGTGTTCCTTCAAAATAATCGACCATCATTTCATGTCTTGAATGATGCTCAAGAGGCTGTTCATTGGATGATAAAGATAGAGCTTCTGTTTTATTTACTGGAAACACCTTCTTCTATTAAGGTGAAATGTTCCACCTTCAAGATAGAGGGGCCATGAAGGAGGTATGGGACTTAATGGTGATACTGAAGAAGGCTGAGGATTTATAGTTTAAGTAAATCAATGTAATTTTAATTGATAAACACTATTCATATTCTATAGTGATGACTAAGTCTGTGGATTTTTTTTAAACATGAGCAAGCTGACAAGACCATAAAGAAGCATGCAAACCGCTTTTCCAAGATTGAGTTGTTTCACATGAGATTATATCGAATGAGAAGATGAAAACTCAACTACTCATGATGGGTATTTTACCTAATATTTTTTCTTAGTATTATTTACTATGGCTCAAAACTTATATTGACATGTAGGATATGGTGTTGATAGTTGATCTTGATATTGCTGGTAAGTCAGGGTTTATGGTAGTTCATTCTCCTCCCAGTGGTAGTTCTGTGAGTTATTTCTAGGGAAATAGGAAGTGTGATGAGTATTATTGTTCTTCATAATGGCAGGGTTATTCCATACCAACTTCAGTTCCTAGATGAATCCATTTAATTAACTTCTAGTGTGGAATTTCTTGGTGTTTGAAATGGGTTTTCACTGAGGCACCCAAGATATATAGCTTCTATAGAATCTTAGGTTTCTTACATAATTTTTTATATATTTCCCTTATATAGTTTCAGGTGATTATATACACCTAAATTGACTATAGTGAATTAAGATGCTTCAAAAAATAGTTTCCTACCATAGGCATATGAAATAGAGATTCTTCACGCGGTAGAAGAGTCTCCAGAGTATGATGATATATGTCTAGTGACTCTGAGAGGTACCATCACTATGGATATATCTTTATTGACTCATTTATTTGATATTTCTTCATCTCATTAAATTATATAATATTATATTAATATCTTAATAAATATTTCAACATATATTTTTTCTTATGTGATCGTTATTACTACCCCCCCCCCCCAGAATGAAGAGAGGGCATGGTCTCTGTTGTCCAGCTTATATCTTCCCTTTATCAGATATCGAGATTACTTGAGATTTTACAATTCTCAACATAAAACCTATTAATTTAAATTTTTGGATGGATTGTATCATTTCTAATAAATCTATAATTAACTTCTATCTTTAATGTGTCTCCTCAACCACACCTGATGCTGTGTTCCAAATCTTTTAGGGAGAATGAGACCCAAGATCAAGTACAATTGGTTCTTCTAATCCAGAGTTGGGGAAAGTAATATAAGTGTTTTTTACATTATAATTATTTAAAATTAATAAAACCAACTTTTGGACAAGAAGGTATGACTATTATGAGTATATTTTCATGTCATCTGGTCAAACTATTGCTTATATAGTGTTTATGGATTCGATGAAAAAGTTATTCCATGAGTATCTTTATAAAGTATTGGTGGTATTTGGAAATGAAATCATGGTTTACTCTCAGAACAAGGAGGATTATTTTCATAATAGAATAGAAGTTATAAAATTATTGAGAAATCACAAACATTATTCAAAGATAAAAAATGTGATTTTTTTATTATGGATTTGAATTTATTGGGAAACATGGTCTCATAACTAGTTATCTTTATTTTAATTGAAATGTTGAAATCATTTATGGATTGGTAGAAATTGTGTTATTTTTTCAAGACTCATAGATTCTTGTGGTTTGTGGGGTATTATTGTTGGTTTGTAAAGGATATATAAATGTTGGATTCTCTATTGACCAGTCTCACTAAAAAGGCAGTGAAGTTTTCTTAAGAGGAAAATATTCATAATTCTTTTATTGAGTTGAAACAGATTTTGGATGATGGAAGAATATTGACACTTCTATAAGAAATATAGGGATATGGGGTCTTTTTTGATGTATTAGGTTTGGGTTTGGGTTTTTTTATTATGCAGGGTGATTACATGGTAGCCTTTTTCTCTTAGTATATTAATACATATGAGAAGATATATCTAACCCATAACCATGAATTCATATTTGTGATGCATGAGCTTAATAGTTGGAGAAATTACATTTCAGGAGAACAGTTTATTATGTTTCTTGAGCACAAGATCTAGAGTTATATTTTCTCTTAAAAATATTTGAATCTACCGATTTTTACAATTCCAATACCTCATGAGATTGGAATATTGTTTCAAATTATTTGAGAATGAATCATTAGAACTGGTCCATGAATTAATCATATATATAGTAGAATATGATGGATCTTTTTCTGCATTAAAATTTAATAATATAGAAAACAAGTACTGAGGATTCCTTAGAGGGTGTTCAGTTGACCTCTGTTCTCCTTGAGATGATTCTTCACAAACAACCGTTTAATGATGAATTTTTTCATGATAGAGAATCTCTTTATTGTGGGGAAACCATCACTGAGTGGTCATTCCCTATAGTGGGTATCCTATGTTTCTAGAATTTCTATGTTGTACCTTTTTTATTTAGTAAGGTTTTTGTGGGTTATTTCCATAATTCCGAATGGTATGTGCACCTAGGAACAAAAAAAATATGTTTTATGATATACGAGGTTTATTTTTGTGTCTAATTATGAGATGTGTAATTTTTCTTTTTTTATCTCTCTATTATACTTCCCAATAGGTCAAGGATGAGCATCATATACCTTTGATTTTTCTTCTGCCACATCCAATGTTGAATTTGAAGTTGAATGATGTTTTTAGGGACTTTGTGGTTGGGTTAATACATAACAATAGATATATGAATCTAATATGGTTTGTGATCGATATGCTAACAAAATAATAAGACATTAAACCTATTAGTAAAACAACCAAAGTTCAGGAGTTGGGAAATATCTATGTGAAAGGGATTATTAATTTTCACATAGTTCTATCTGATACAATCAATGATAGAGATACATATTTTACTTATCAATTTTGGATTGGCCTTTTGGATGTGATCGAATATCAGGTTCATTTGAGTATGAAATACCATCTGGAATTATATGAACAAATAGAGAGAGATACATATTCCTTATGATATGCTTTGTGACTATATCCTCAATTTTTTTGGATCTTAGGATGAACAATTGGAGACAGTTATTTGAATATAGAATTACATACTAGTACACGATCATAATGGATCCATTTTCGTCCTTATATAGTAGGCTGGGTAAATATATGATGTGTTGGTTAGAGATTGGTGGGACTTCCTTGGTCAGATCACGTTTAGTCTAAGAGATTATGGTGAAGATTCAGATGTTTCATTATTGAATATTGATGACATAGATCATATATAAATTTGTTGATTATCATCATCATAGACCATTGGAGTTCTCCATTAGTGATCATGTTTTTTTAATGTTATACCACATTTGTGTTTTAGATAGATTGATATGAAAGGGATGCTTGATCCTCATTTTGTGGGAACCTTTGAGATTGTTGAGATGTGGGGAATCTGGATTACCATCTATCACTTCCACCATTGTTTACATAGATACATAATGTGGTAGATGTATATAATCTACATAAGTATCTTTTCGATCCAAATCATGTTTTATGATGGAGTGATCTTAATTTTGAGCCCGATTTATCAATGAATAATAACCCAGTTATGATTTTTGATTCTAAGACAATGTTACTTCAAGGGAGGATGACACATTTGGTTCATGTGCTTTGGTATAATGGTAATGCTATGCATGAGATGTTGGAGTGTGAGGAATTGATGATAGAAAAATTGACTAATTTCGTTTATAATGATTATTCTTGACATGGTTTTGTGGGGAAAAGTTGTTATGGTAGGGAGGTTTTGACACCACATTACTTATTTTTAGGTATTTGTTGGCCCTATATTAGATAATTGTTTATTTGGGACTCGTATCTGGATGTTTTTGGATAAATTTGTGTTTTATAGAGTTTTAATGCGCAACAAAAGTTTAGTTCATGGTTTTCAGAAATTGTGAACCCCTTAATTTAAAACCTTGAAACCGTAGATAGTAGGGTCCTCACGGTTGGTGCAGATTTTAAAAAAACATTCCCCCACCTAGTAGAAACTGTGTTCCTTGGATAGTTAGTTCATAGGGTGGGGGAATGGTTACGATGCATTATTATTTAACTACGAAACTATCTCTCAGAAATCATGCATGTGAGATATTTTTATTCTAATAAATTATTAAAAACTTTCTGAAACCTCATTTAATTTTCTGCTCAACCCCAATTAAACCTATGATATAGTACCCGGCTAAAAAATATCTCTTTGGGTGATTTCATCTCCTCCAAAACCATTCCTTGGTTGATAAAATCATGGAAGATATAATGTTGTCTTTTTAGGGTAAGTGGATATCCTCTTGTGAATATTTTGACTCTCTCTATTTAATTCTTCCATAGAGACTATAATACCAATATATTTTTGATATATTTAAAATTAATTTAAACTGATCTTGATTCTAAACTTGGTTTCTTGATCCCTATTTCCAATTTTAATTGTTGGCATTCCCCATTTTGGGTATCGATTGTTGATTTTTCATATCATGATTAAAGGTCGATGGTTTAGTTTTAGAATTTTGAGTATATTTAATTTTTGGAAATTACATTCAATTGATTAATGAAAATCCAATAAAACCCCCCAATTATAATGGAATTGAAATTTTTATTGTGTTTTTAAATTGATGGAATTGATGATTTTTTTTCAATTGATTTTGGAATAATGGATTAAATTGAATTGTTAAATACCAAATCTTGGTTTTATATCTAAAATGAATAAATTGATTAAAACCTCATGTTTTGATATCAAAATTTAATTGGAATATTGAAATTTAATGTTGGTAATTGAATTGTAAATTATGTTTTATTTTTAATGAGGTGATTTTTCCTTTTTCTTTTGATTGATTGAGCATAAGTGAGCCTAATAAGTATTTGAGTTTTTTGGTACATGTACACTAGGATGATAATTACCCTGTAATTTATTAATGTTTAAAACTCTAAAAAACATATTTTGGTAGATATTATCCTCGATGGGTTCTCATAATGAGCATAAGGAACGTGTGTACACAAATTTCTATGATCACTGATATGAGATGTGTGAGGATACTATAACTCGAAATGATTGTACCATATGGTAGATGATATAGGATATTTTTATGATTATTTTGATATATATAAAATTGATTATAGAACTCTATTAGTCCTTACAACTAATTTATATAAAATTGTTTATATAAAATATTTATTTAATCCATGTTTTAAATGATTTCCAGTATATTGAAATGAATTCTTGTTCTGTTTTAATTAAGAAAATGTATTACCATGACCTACATTATTAAATTGAATCCCTGATTTAGTTTATTATTAAATAATTTTTTTATAGAGAACTTGGTGATACCCTAGTCAGATTTATAACTCACATGATACCTTTTCCCTAGGGTGTTGGTACATTTCATTTTTCCATGTTCAAGAAAAGGGAAAATACCAATTGGAGTTGGTTGATGTTCTTGATCCTTTGGTACTAGAGTGATGTTTCATTTGGTATTCATATAATTCTTCTAAAAATATGAATGATGTACTATTTTGGGTTTTTTATACACCTATTTGGTTTCTTGTTCTTTTACCTCTAGAGTATTGAGCATACTAAATTGTATCTTTCATTTTCTATTGTTTTGTGTAAAATTCATTCCATATTTTGTCAATAATGATGTTATGTACTAGTTTCAAACACATGGGGACTAGGAACTCCATTTAGGAAATTTTATTTAAATCATAGGTTTTAAGGAATATGGGTATTAAGGATGGTTCAATCTATAAGGCCATGTTTTGAAATTTTTATTAATGTCCTTATATTTAAGTATCAAGTTAATGTTCTATATATATATTTTACAAAAGATAACTTGCATAATAATCTTATAGATTATACTAATTATTGTTTTGTGTAATTAATCATGAAATAATGTGTGATAAAATAATGGTTTTCATATTTGGTATTACTGTAACATCTAGTTATTTTGGGGACTAAGATTAGAAAATGTTATTGAATTCATTAGGGATAAAAATAAACATATGAATATGTCTCGAAAGTCATGTAAAGTGTAGAGTAAGTGGTTACCAAAAACATACATCTCTATTTGAATACTAAATGTGGATTTGGCTATGAAATATGTTTAATAACCTTTAAAAGGGTTCATTGATCTAGACTTGATTGTTACATAGCGCACGACTATAGGCCTTACTGCACACCTGGTTTGATACACTCAAGGAAATGCTTTAGTAAATTCACATGCTCCTTAAAAACCATTATTAATGGAACATGAAGGAAAAAATATTTTATTTTAGGAAATATATCATGGATAACATAGATTGAAAACTAAAAATTCCTAGGATAAAGAATATATATCATTCATGAGTTATCCCTTAAATGTTAATAAGTTCACTTTTGTATGACAATTCCCATCCCTATGTATATTTTGGAGATAGAAAAGGATTGTAATCAATATAAAATAGTAATTGGAAGGATAATCATCCAATATTCAATGCATTCCTTCATATCACACATTTTTAGTAGAACTATTCTAACACCACCAAAAAATATGGAAGTTGTGATTTCACTGAAGTCATCAAATGGGTAAATTATGGATTCCCAATCATATAAATCAACCCTACCAAGATTTGTTTGTTGAATTCCCAGAAATAAATTTCATACACCCCTTAAAGAAACTCGATTATATTCTGGGATTGGATAATATTTCTTTGTATAATGACAACATAATCTCCCATGATAAAGAAATCAACCTCCAAATTGGAAATCGTCCTTCAATTCTACACAACTGCAAAGAGGGGGATAGATATTATCTTATACTAACATCTCAATAATGGATATTAATGCCTTGAGATAAATAGAATATAGATTAAATGTTCAAGGCAAAACAAAATATCATCCATTATAACATGATCGTTTTATGAGAACTCATTGATGTGTTTCTTGAATAATTGTCTAATCTTCCTTAAAAATGAGAGGTTGAGTTCTCAATTGATCTCATATCCATATCTTTTCCAATGTAAAATACTCTATATAGATTAATTGTTGTTGAACCCATGGAGCTAAAGAAACAACTACAATAGAATATGGAAAAGGGGTTTATCTACTAAATTGATTCACCATGGGGTGAAACAGTTCTCTTTGTCAAGAAGAAGGATGTGTTAGTGTGCCTCTGCATTGGTTATCACGAGACCAACAAGATCATGATAAAGAACAAGTTTCCTCTACCAAAAATTGATATCCTATTTGACTAGATATATAGATCCGATTACTTCTCTAAGGTGTATATTCATATGGGATATTATGAAGTAAAGGTGGTGAAATAATATTTCTGGAAGTCTTCTTTTTATAAAAAGTAAAAGAACTATGAATTTATAATTATTCCATTTCTACTCATTAACAATCCAAAAATATATCTATAGGGAATAAATCAAAAAATTTATGGTTATAGTTATTGATTATATTCATATCTACCTCAAAATAGAGAATGAATATGAGGATAATCTCATTTCTATATTGAAGAATTTTTTATAGAAAAATATACCTAAAAATTACAAAAAATGTGAGTTATGGATGGTGAAAGTAAATTTATAGGGGAATTCAATCACCAGAAAATGAATATATTTAGATCCTTTAAAAAATTAATCCAATAGAAGGATTTCCAAGACCAACACCGATAAAATAAAATACGTAGATTCATTTGATAAGGTACGTACTATCATCAATTTGTAAGAAAATTTTCGAAATTGTCAAGCCTAATAAATAAGATCACTTGAAATGGATCTATGGTTTTCTAGACTGATGAATTTTAACAAATATTTAAAGAGTTTAAGAAAATTATCATCATTGTACCTATTCTCACATCATCCCCAAATGGGTAGGATTTGTTATCTACAGTGATGCGACCAAAAAGGTATTCAGTTGTGTACTCATGAAATATAAAAAAAGTGATAGAATATGCCTCCAACCATTTAAATATCCATGATTATAACAACCCAACACATTATCCAGACATGGATGTATTGATATTCACATTATTAAATTGGTAATATTAACTATATTAAGAAAATTAATACATATATACAAATCATAAAACCCTAAAGAATATATTTACTAAATGAAACTTAATATTATCCAAATAAAGTTTTTATTGTAGAACAATGATTATTATTGTTCAACCCATTTCTATACTAGGAAGAAATACAAAGTGGATAATTATCTTAGTAGAAACAATTTCATATCCTTATCCATGATTAGAAATATAAGGGTTCCAATATTCATGGATATTAAAAGCTTGCATATGAGAATAATAAAATGTTGTTTATCCTACCATACACAAATAACTTCTTGACCATATACTCTAGAGAGGTTCAATGATTCCTAGAAATATGATGATTTGATAAAGAAGAAGGTAGAAAATATTATAGAGTTTAACATCGGTAAACATGAAGTTATAAGGATTTCAACTCAGAAATATACCAAAAAAAGATCCATAAAAGAAACCCCTTGATAATGTGCATAAATAATCCTTATTTATTTATATAGGAAGTACTAGGTAGTATGGAGATTTGAAACAAAAGTTATTGATGTTTAACATGAAGTGTGATATTGTGGAGTTTTCATCTCTATTCTTAGTATGATAATAAGACAAGGTGGAATGACTGAAGTCTAAGGGTATGATACAACCATTTCCAATGCCTATATGGGAATGGAAAAAATGGATTTATTTATAGGAATCCATAGGAAACTAATGATAACACCACCATATCGGTGGAAGTTGATCACCTTACCAAGTCAACACATTACATTTATATAAAGGAATATTTCTCTCTTAACCAACGCACCATGTTATATATAAGGGACGTGTTAAGATAGTAATGGGTTGAACTCTCTATTGTATCAAATTCATGTATAAGGTTTTCCTTATGGTTTTATAGATTCCATTATCAATCAGTGGATATTGAACTAATATTTAGCACTACATATCACTCATAGAATGGTGGTCAGTCTTAGAGGAACTTTCAAGCTCTAGTGGATATGTTGAAACCATATTCAATGGATTTCCAAGGATGATGGGACAATCAACTTCCCATATTAGAGTTCTTGTATAACACCAGTTTCCATTTTAGCGTTCAAATGAAATCTTTTGAGGCTATGTATGGGAAGAGGTGTAAGAGTTTGACATATTGGGATGATGTTGGAGAGAAGAATTTTATGTGACCCGATCTTATCTGAGAGATGAAAAATAAGTTTCAAACCATTCATCATCGTATGAAATCCATAAAATTTTGATAGAAAATATATGAATACAATTATTTATAAGACCTAGAGTTTGAGGTTAAAGATAATGTGTTACTTTTTATATCATTATGGAATAAATTCATGAGGATTAGAAATGATGGAATTCTTTGTACTTTATACGTCCTTCATTTTTTGATCCTTTATTGCATCAGAGTTTTGGGTTGTTTAATAACACTCCCACAAAACCTATCTCAAGTATATGATCCGTTTCAGGAATCTCTCTTGAAGAAGTACATACCAGAACCCTCACATATACTAAAACCATATATAGAACCTATAGCGAACCGTAATTTTCATACATAGATATTAAACCATAATAGATGAATATTCATTACATAACATTTCAATCTATGGTAGAATCATTTTGGTCTCGTATCTTTAGAAACATGGTAACATAAAAAACGAGTTCATAAAATATATACAAAATCCCAAACTTATTTCATGATAACTATAACCCTTAAAAGATATATCATACTTAATACCTTTAATTATAACCCTGTGAAATGAAACATATGAAAAGAGTGCTTTCAAATTCCTAGTATGGGTAAACAAGGGAGATGTCAATGATTACATAAGCATAACACGAGCATAATGGTATAAGAACATGATCTTAATGTATTAAAGGTGTAAAATTCATATCAAATATCATAATATTAATTCATGACATAAATATTGGCATTTCATAAGATATAAATTATAAAAGAAATATAGAACATAAACCATGTGATCATAATATAGGAATAAGACATGGAATTATGGAATACAAAAAAGAATAGTAAATAATTTCCTTAGTAGAAAATGATCATTTACAAGGAAATCATAGTCAAATGGGTTCTCTCTCCAAACTATCAGAGTAGTCCAGGTTCAATCCCATGATTACCAAAGTGAACATAGTCCGTTACAAAACTGGGTTCACTCTCCATTCCAGTCTAGTTTGTCTAGTGAGATATCAATATTTCTCTAATAAATTAAAGGGATATTTAGTCCATATCCATCAAATAATGAAAATAATACATTTCTGTGAAAAAATATGATAAAAATTCATCATATGAGAACCCATGAAAAGAAATGGGTTTTATAAAAAATTCATTTTATAATTACCCAGGAGAACAAAATGGGTTTCATAAACATTTAATCTGTGATAATAAATATAAACCATCCATGAAAATAATAATGATAGTGTCCTTAAATCATATCCCTAATAAATCATAATTAAAATATAAAAATTATATTATATAAAAATTATTTTGAATGATTACTTGGAATAATTCTTGAAAAAAATAATATTTCCATTTCAACATCATTTCTATTAAAAAATCACAATTATAATGGAAAAAATTTAATTTGAAAATAACCTTGTAACCATGAAAATTAAGATTAAAAGGTAAAATTAGTTAATAAGTTAGAAATATCCCTTCATTTCATATATGTTAAAAGTCATTCCTTTCATATTGTTATCAAATAAGTCACAAAATTCATAATTTGGAAAACAACAGAGAGATTCCTTTCAAACGGTTTGGTAAAAATTAAAACATATGTAAAAATTAAATTAAACAATAATAGTATAATTGAAAAAATATTTTTTAAAAACATATTAGAATACATAGATAAGGAAAATAAATATTCCTCAGTAGACACATAAATTTTAATAATCTTCAATATTGATAAGATTTTGTAATAAACCCTTACCTCAAGTTTGCCTTGATACAAAACTACCCTAAAATTCTATAAAATAAATTTATATTTATTATAATTCTATAATAGAGTAATTTTATTACTTATAATATCATATATGATCTCTTTATAACAATTCATCACCCCTTTTTTCAATAATTCATTATTTAAATTGTTATTTCTCTGTGTCAACTATTTCATTTATCATGTGTATATTAGTTCAGTAGTTCCAGTCCATGTACATTTATCTAGGTTCCATCATCATTAGAATATTTATTATGACATAAATATAATATATATTCCACATATATATTTTTACTGTCATACATTAATGTTTTAGATAAGAAATTAAATTGAATCATTCAAGGAGACGTTAGGTTGTATGTACACTTGAATCATGTTTTCATTTTTCAAAGATGAAATAAAAAAAAGGTAAATAATAATTCACTATTATATATCTTTATTAAATCATATATATTAATCAAACTCATACTCATTACCCTAAAATTATAATATAAATTAAAAATACACAACATCATTTCAGGGAGGTGGTAGTCCACAGGTACAGATGAGAGATGTTATTGTTTCTCAAAAAATCATATGGAAAGAAGGTATATATAATATTATTATTCAAGAAGTACGATTTTTTAATTAATATAATATTCAAAGAGTAAACCCATCATAATACCCATCCATAAAATATTGTGATAAAAATTCTTTGGATCACCAAGTGAAGACCGAAAGTCGAACGTACGCATGGTCGATAACTTCACATCTCGTTTGATGTGAAAGAGGGTGTATAATGTTGTTTTAAGAATAAAAACAACATTTTAACAGATTTATCATAAAAAATTTAATATTTTTTGATACATAACCTATATTTATAGGAGGTAAATAAGAGTATAAAATAATTAACCAGGTTTAGGTGATTACCATACTTTGAAATGAACCCTTTAGATATCCTATAAAGGTTTCAGGGTTGGTATTTTTGGAACAGTAGAACCTATATGATATAGATATGGGAGCTAATATTGGATTATTTTAGTGTTTGGTTAATATACTATACTCATAGAGGTGTGAATAAGTGAGGTTGGAAATTCCATATTATAATTCTAGTGAGGGGCACTTTTGGAATTTTTCAAATGTTTAAATTATAATAAAATAATTATGAATCCAAATACCTCAAAATAGCCCTAGATTTGAATGTAAGGCAGTATAGGGTTGAAATAAAATTAAATAATATAATTTATACATGTTTTGGTGTAATTTTGTACATTATCAATTTTATTAACCCTTAGTTAACCAATTTTAATTTTAACTATGATAAAACATTTTTCAATATTGTAGGGTTTGAATTTTTAATTATAAGGTGAAAATTGGATCCTAAATTATCGATTTATGATATTTAACACCATATAATAATCACATTATCTTATATTAATATTTTTAGAATTTTTGAAAAAAAATATTATAATATTTTGATAAAATATAATTATTGTCAATTTTGACACTATTCATTTAATTTAAATTTACATACATCATGAAAAATGAGTAATTAGAGTATTATGATTTAAAACCAACAAATATGTCTTAAAGGTTTATAAAAATAATGGGTTATATTAACTCATTAAAATTATATCACTTTTTTTTCATTTATTATATTTATTTATTAAATGGAGACATATTACATCAGTGTTTCTTAAGAAATTAAGGTTATTATATAATTACGAAATTTAAAAAATAAATTTATTTTATAAAAATAATTATATTAGTCTCCAAATATACATATATATTCAATAATTACATACATTTTTTCCAATACTGACACATAAAGTATATTAATAATAGAGTGACATTCTGTAACTTTATTTCATTTAAATAATATATAAGTCATTTTCATGGAAAAGTGTCCATTATAAAATTAAAAATAAATAATAATGTGTTAAGGGTGTAATTAATTTCATCCAATAATTATTATTTTTGAATAATTATAGAATTATCACTTTTTTAATCTGTATTAAACAGATTTACAATTACTATGGAGAAAAATTTTACCATTGTTACTATTAAAAATAACCAAAATAAAATGGGTATATTTACCAAATTTTAATTAATTTGTTCTAAATTTGTAATTAATTTTATCTAATTAAGTACTAATAAATGATAGAAATTTATATTAAAGTAACTACGCAAAATGTGACAAAACCAACTTTTTATAAAAAATAAATTTTTTCCCATAAAACTGTACTTATTCTTATCATATTCGAAGAAAAATATTTTATGTTATTTAATAGTATTTATCAAGTAAATAATAAATTAATTTATAAAAACAATTCAATAATCATGGTTAATTTATTTAATTAAGACAAAAATAAATTACATGCATAGAAACTATTTTTTAGAAAAATATTTCTTTTTCTCTCAAATGATTTTTATTTTCATTAATAATCAATTTATAACAACGAATTATTTTTAATTAAATATAACCATGAATTTTTTATATTTTATTTAACCTATTCATACCCACCGATCTAATGGCTAGTTGATAACTTTAATTTTACACAATAATATTTTGATAGTATATTGTGTTTCATTTAAAATCAGTTTTATGTGAAACACATGACATCAAATAAATATTATTGTTTAATGGGGAATATTTCAAGAATATTAATGGGTGTTACATTATACACCCCACATATAATTAATTTTACCCTCAATTTTTTTCCCTAGAAAATAGTATAGGATAGTTCTACCTCATCAAATCCTCAGGTTCCCACATAACTTCATCAAATTGGTGGATTCATCACTAATCATTGACTGGGATAGAGGTTTTATTTTGTAGCACTTTCTCTCTATGATCCAGATTCTCTAATATTTTTATATATAATTAAGGCCTTTAACCCATGGTACAACCTATATGTTCAGTATATGTGAAAATTGGGTATGTACTTCCTTAAGGGAGATATGTGGAACCCATCATAAACATGAGAGAAATTTGGTGGAAGCTCTAATATATAAGATACCATCTCAATATGATAAATAGTTTCAAAAAGGACAATATACCCTAGGATTACATTCCATTTCATTCCAAATATCATCATCCTATTATAGGGAGACATTCTTAAAAATAAATTGTCACATCTTCAAACTCTAGATCTTTCTAATAATTGTCAATAAAGTTTTCTTGTCAACTCTAAGATGCTCTTATGCGATGTTAAATGGGTCTAACATTCTATTATATTTCCTCACCTAGATCAGGTCCCTATAACTTTAATTCTCTAACTTCATTCCACCATGTTGGATTTATGCACTTCCTACCACATAGTTCTTGATAATGACCCATCTAAACGCTAGAGATAAATCTATTTTTGTAAGAAAATTCCACCAAAGAAAGATATTGACCCCAAAGCCTAGGACATATATATAGAATGATATCATCATGTATTATAGAGTTTAATTTTTATCTATGTCTGAATATCTATATGAAGATGATATGAAATTTTGAAACCTAACTTTATATCTAGTGGCTACTAATGACTTATCCAAAACATCAAGGTAAACTTTATATCTGAATCAAATACAATTTATAGTGGTACAACATGTAATAATAAAAGTTATTTAATATATAACCATGTATGTTCATCAAGATATAAATCATCCCTAATATAAATGACGTGTACTAGCTTCATAAAATGATCAACTACTACAAAAATAGAATTATTGTCTTCATATTTTTGGGAGTATGATAACCAAATATACGGTGTTGTTTTCCCTTCTCCATTGTGGTATGTGTAATGGTTGTAAAATAAACCTATAATTATATCTATTAGACTTAACTTGATTATACAAAAAGCACTAAAAAACTTATTATTCAGTATATTTCTTCATGATATCCCATAAAAAACTCATTCAAATCTTTATACGTATTCCAACATCCCATATGAATAGAAAATGATGAACTGTAGGATTCATCCATTCACTCACTATTTAAATATGGAACCAAATGGATAGATATATGATTACAAACACTTATTACTATATCACAATCCTGGTTAAACCCAAGAAAATTTGTCACCTTCTTTTTCTTATATACATATTTCTTCAATTCCTCTTTAATCTTCATGTGGAAATATAGTTGAAAAATAATTTTAGAAAGAAAATATTTATCCCATTTCTTTAATATTTCAGGATCCATAAATCTAAAACCATAAATATGGGATCTTTTTTGGTCCACGTCATAAAAACACTAGCATGATCCTTTAAACTCAAAGGATATTCCACCTTGTTTCCTTTCCCATCCTGGTAAGTTACTGAGTAGACATAATCTATAATTATGTAAACTCATATACATTGGTTAATGTTAAAATATATTTGAGTTAAAATTCACTTTTAAATTTTTTAAACAATATATATGTCACACTTTTCTATATAGAGATAATTCCTCCATATCCTTAATTAAAAAATTACCACATATCGTCAAATCATGATTTGGTTAATTTTTATCATGGACCATCGGTTGTCCTCAAACATAATCTATAACCATATTTTTATATATGAGTAAATATCCAAGTACCCTATTTGATATATCACTATAGATTAAAAACCCTTCTACCCTACCAGATAGTGCAAGAACATGTTTGTTGATTAGGCATCTCTTGAATGACTTAAATCTTTCCTCACATTCATCCAACCAAATGAAATAGGATCCCCTTTGAGTTAACATGGTGAGTGGATTTTATAATCATGTGAAATTATCCAAAAAAAACTAATAATATCTAACCAAACCAAAAAAACTACATATATCAATCACACGGGTTATTCTGGGATAATGTTCAATAACTTTTGTCTTTGAAGGGTCTACTGATTTACCCTCTCTTGATATTATATGACCCAAGAATGAATCTTTGAAAAAAAAATAACTCTGGATAATTTTTTATTAAATACTATCTTTCTTTAGGGTCATTATCATAATTCAAAAATAATCTTCATGATCTTCATTCATATTAATAAATAGAAATATAATTTATAAATACTACCAAAAACCTATCAATGTAATCTATGAATACCTTATGCATTAAATCTACTAATATAGTAAGGGAATTAGTAATACCAAATGGAATTACTACAAATTCATAGTGTCCATACCATTAATATAATGTTTTATTCTTTATATAATCTTTCTTTAACCTTAATTAATGATATATATAATGAAGATCAATCATGGAAATATATAGAGATCCTCATAGTCAATCAAATAAGTCATCTGTATGGGGTAGCTGATATTTTTTTATAGTTATCTTTTTAATATCATGAAAATCAATATAGAGTCCCAATGAACCATATTTTTTCTTAGAAAACAAAATAGGTTCACCCCAATTTTACACACTTATCTTAACTAATCTCTTATAAAGATTCTCCTAGAGTTTCTTCTTCAATGTTTTCGACTCAATCAAGGACATTATATATAGAGTTTGGGAAATAAGTGTATAACTAGGTATGAGTTATATTAAAAACTCAAATACATTATTATTTTTGAATACTGATAAACATTTAGAAAATAAATCATTAAACTACTTCACAACATGAATATCTTCAATTTTTAGTTACTTCTCAACCATCTGAGATAATTTTCCATTTTGAATAGGAATCATGACCCATAAAATGGATGTCATTTCCCATAGTTGTTTATCTCTATAATAAAATTTATAGGATGTAAGATCCTGAACTTTTATAGATATTTTTAGATCTCATTTGTTGCTACCATTTTGACTTGTTTTGAGTACATCCTGTATGGGATTGACATTAGTGAGTTTTAATATGACGTTTTGGAATTTGGGAAGGAAAAGGGGAAGTACATGATTGGAGCACTGTTTTCCCAAATCGTGAACCCAACATAGAAAACCATGCAAACCTAGACATAGGGGATTCACATGGCTGGTGTATGGTTTCTCATCTATGTACCCTATTATTAGTAAACATTCATTCCCCTATGAGAGGGTGTATGGTTAGATGTGCAATTAGTGGAATTTTAATCCCCTAAAAATTATTAAAGAATTACTCAACCCACAACTTATATTCCTAAACCCCTAGATTGAACCAAGACTCATTTCTATCATTTTTTAAGGTGCTCAAATAAATTTAATGTTCTCCAACCTCTTCTATTTGTTAATTGAAGATCCATCTTTAGATCAGAACCTTTTTGGTAGTTAGTTTCTTCTCTATTAGGTTTTTCCCCCTCACATATTTCTTCCTGGATAGAAAAGGGATGGGTTTCAATAGTTTGTTGGGCATTTGAATATATGATTATTGTATCTTGATTATTTTGATTTGGGATCTTGGATTCCGATCTAGATCTCATTCTTTGTCGTGTTCTTAATTGTTCCTCTTAATTAGGGATTTCCATTGGAAATAATTTATCATCAATATTGAGTTCAGTGGTCTAAATTGAAATCTCCTAGTCTTGATTTAATTACTTTTCTATAATTTATAAATATTAATTTTTATTATTGGGAAATTTTATTGTTTATTATATTTATTTTATCTAATTTCTATATGATAATGAATTGTATTAAATTTGATCAACTAAAATTGTAACTACCCAAACATTTATCAATGCAATTTTTCCCTTCTTATAGTAATGTTATATATTATAAAGAACATAAAACCACTTATATACCATAATAAAATCTTTCTAAATTATTAACTAATAAAATAAGATGTATTTCTAGAAGTTAATGAACCAATACTGATGAGAACATAACTTGTATTTAAGAATAGTAATATGGCCCTTATAAATATTAAATTGACCAGATGAATAATATCCTCACCCATCATGATATAAAGGAAATTTATTAATCTTATAAGATAAAATATGGTGTAATTATATCATAGTATAAGTAATTAAATATTTAAAACATTATTAATTATGTGTTGGTATTTTTATAAGTCATAAATATTTTCTTACAGTTTTTTAATTAATGTAAAACATAAAAGAAAATTTAACTTTATAAAATGTGTTCATAAACATATATTTTTATCACTTATTTCATTAAGATAAATTTAATGGGACCTTAAGTAATTTTACAATGTGTTACAAAATCATTTTTAATTCTAAAATCTATATTTTCCAAGTAAATTAAGATTTTAATGAAATATTAAATTACTCATGTTTATAAAATTAATTTCATAAAATGGAGTTCATTTTTTAATTCTACACATTAAAAAATTGTTAGGTTAATTTTTTGATATTTTTCTGAAATACATTAATTTTTGGTAAATAGTGAATTTCGATAAATTAGAAAATATTCAAACTAAATGAATTTCTACATCATTCTTGAGTCATGGATGATTTAAATGGCCATTAGTTCGAACTCACAGTCCTTATTTACTATATTTACTCATGAAATCATCTCTATTTTTTATATTTTGGTGAAATAGTAAATAATTGATTATAATATTGAAAAAACATTTCTCCCCTCTACTATAAATATCACCCCTCACAACCTCATTTCCTCACACATCTCAAGATTCAATACTTGTCCAAATTCTGATCAATGTTCTTACCTAGAACCTCTCCCATATCCATGATCTCTTGTTATCATCCAAAGACCAAGACTAGGTTCCTTGAAGAAGATCTCAAGAGGAGAATTCATGAGGTAATTCATCTTTCTCTTCTATTTCAAATTCCATTCAAATTTCATTTCCTTTTTCTCTTATCCTCATCTACTCTTATCCAAATGTAATTATAAATCTAGTATGATTGATATATAGAAATTATATCATGTTAATGGAACATTATTGATTAAAATCCCCCTCTCTATCTTTTATTTCATAAAATAAAATCATTTCCTATGATGTGTCAATTTACTATCATCATGGGCGATACACCTTTATTTTCCTTCAACGCCTTCAAAAATATAAATAAAACCATTAAATGGTTGAAAAATATTTTAATATCTATGTATTAACCCCTTTTATTTTTTAAAAACTACTTTTTTACACAATGTTAAATGATGAAGGAGAACATGTTGGTCGTGATCCAAAAACCCCCCAAACTAACCTAAAATAATCATTAAAGTTTGACTAATGATTTTTCCTAATGGTATATAACCGACTACATTATTGGATAATTTAAAATAATGTAATATAATTAAAAACATGTAAGAGAAATTATGCAAGTTTATCCATTTTCTACATGAACTTCTAGTCATGTGTACATGTGAACCATTCATGAAAACTAAGAAAAGAAGGCCCCCAAACAATGATATTAAACTCTATAACTCATCCAAAGTCCAATAAAAGAAGTTAATGATAACATATAACCATATTTATGTATAAAAGTTTTTAATTATTAATTAATGAATCTAATGTCATTATAGAATACATTATAGTGAATAAAGCATTCCACTACAAGGTAAGGGGAATTCACGAACACAAATTTCATTCTTCAAGTTTTCATTATTTTACTAACTATTCTATATGGTTAATCCTTAAAAACAATTTAATCATTATTATGTTATATTTATTGGGATATACATGTTTTCCACTAGATTTTATCTCAAACCAAATGTTTTCCAAAAGAAATCTTCTTTCAAAAACACACATTTTACTTCCCACTCAAGGTTGATGATGCTTATATCAAGTATTATATTCCCTATTTCATTTGGAAACCCAATGTTTATGAATGTATTCTTTATTAATTGAAACCTATTTCTTTAGATGGGTTGTTTTATATTCACCATTGATATATGTTTTATGTGGCATGCAAGATAATTTTTACGTTATGATGTTACAAGTGCACCCGGAATTATATAACCCAATGTTGATGTTACGATGTGATGGGTGTTCTCAAAATTATATATTATTCTAATTCATTGGGTAATGTGATAAATATCATTATTTAATGTGATATATTCAGGAACATGATTAAATTTTTTTCACAACTATGTGTGGTAGTTAACCACTAAGACATCATGTATCATTTTTTATACATTGTTGCATTCCATACCTTTATCTAATTCGTCCTATCATGGTTATGATAATGATTTTATGACTATTATTACCCCATGTTATATTGTCTCATGATATTATCTATCCTCTTACAGGTATTCTAGATCACCTATTTTATATGTATATCCTCCGGTGATTATGTGTAGTATAGAGAACTCAAGGGACAATAACAAGCTAGAGAAAAATAATTTAATAAATGTTTATGTTTTATGTTCTATAAGTCATGTATAGTCCAAATAATTCCAAGACACTAAAGATTTGGAAACATAATGTGTGAATATTTTATATTTTTTATCTTTAAAATGATTTAATTGTAATGTAGTAAAAATTAGTATCACTATAGTTGGTATAAGAGGCATGATTTAGTTAATTATGGAATTAAAACTACAAAACCATAGTGAAAACCCCTAGTATGAGACTAATTATATGTAAGAACACAAAGAAGATTTTATAAACATAGGTATCCCACAATATATTATTTTAGTGATAGTTTCACAAATGAATAAATTATTTATTCTTGACATGTTGACATATGGTTTCTTCACTCCTTTTCTATTTTTGAAAATGATGGGAACCCAAAGAAACCAATCCAATAAAACTGTGTGAGGGATAATGAAACAATTTCCAAAAATGACATCGCAAATTATTTAGGAGGTGGAGTTAAATTTTGTGGATATTCTTACAAATATGTCTCAATTTATGAATAATAACAGGAATAATTGGGAACATCATCCTTCACCTAAGTGGGAGAAACTGGTTGTTGAGTGTTTTATACATCAACAACCAATGATGTTTAGTGGATCTTATATACCAATTGTTAAAGAACATTGGGTCAATAAATGGATAATATATTTTATGTGATTTACAATTATGAGATGGATAAGGTGACTCTGACCATTTATCATTTCAATGGAGAGGTTGATCGTTGGTGGGATTTGATTAAGAACACCAAGTCAAGAGACGAAATTGAAGAGATGGAGTGAGAATACTTTAAGATAATTTTTTCTTAATATTTATATCCCTAGATATATTTATAACAAGATATATATAGAATTAATATATTTGAATCAAAAGGATTTGGAATCTATCATGGCCTACGAAGTGAATTTCCCAATGCTGGAAAGGTACAATTCGGGTTTTGTTATCAAAAATGATCAAAAAATTGATAATTTATTTAGTTAATTAAAAACATTTTAAAGGATCATAAAATTCTGGAATTTGGGAGTTATGGAGAAGTTGTTTGATGTGGTCTCAAAGCGGAGATAGAGTTTGGAGAATTCTTCCTTTAATATATTGATATGAAACTAAAGATGGAGTTTTATGACACTTGATTTAATGAGAAAGATGGAAAGAAAACTTATCCACCCACATGTCAAAAATGTTGGAAGAAGAATTTGGGGAATTTATTCAAACGGATGGATAAATTCATCATGTGTGGTAGAGAAGGCCAGCAAGATCAGTAGTGTCTAAAATACATATGAATGTAGAAGAATTTGGTGGACAAAAGGAGAGAACCTCCCATGGTCAAGTGCTACAACTGTAGGGAGTAGGGTTACAATACAAGTCCTTGAAGTAAACCTTGACTCCTTGAGGTTAGTCAGTGTCAGCATCAAGCAAAGCCAAAGGAACAAGGAAGGATTATTCCACCGATATTGCTGAAGTGGAGCAATAAAAAGAATTCATACAAGGTAAAAATATTATTCACTCAAGAATGGAAACAAGTCTTGTTTGGTTCTATTTATATGCTTTCTTTTATATCAAGCATGTTTTCTAGAAATATTGAATTGAATCCTTGAAACCTTGAAGTATATATATGTGTGTAAAAACACTATGTTGTGAAATAATTACAACCAATGTGTTTGACTCTTCTCCTATTGGCATAAGTGGGATTGTTCATCCAGAGAATCATGTGATAGTTCCATTTGTGGAATTAGACACTATAATGGGAATGGATTGGATCACTTAATATAGAGAACATATATATTGTCGGAAAAACGAAATATCATTTCATATTATGAAAAATCCCATTCTCCATTACAAATTCAAGGAAGATCATGAATCTTAATTGAAAAATCCATCAATGGTGTGGGTGATGATTCCCTGTGAAGAGGCATACCTGGTTGAAATTGTTGTGTGAATGAAATTTATTCACCTAGTGGTAATTACCATCATAAAGGAATACATTGTTTTCCTTCTTAAAGAGTTACCATGACATCCCCATGATCATGAGGTTGTGTTATCAATATAACTCTAACCCAAAGCTACTTCCAAATCAAAGTGTCCCTATAGGATGTCTTCTACCAAACTGGAGGAGTTAAAGAAGACGCTTCAAGAACATTTGGATAAAGGGTTCACACACGCTAAGGCATCACCTTGGGGTGAACTAGTTCTCTTTGTGAAGAAGAAGGACAGATCAATGTAGTTGTGTATCAATTATCGAGAACTCAAAAAGTTCACCATAAATAACAAGTGTCCTCTCCCAATGATTTATGACTTGTTAGATCATATATGAGGAGATAATTACTTATCAAAGGTAGATCTTTGATCTGGATGTCATCTGTTAAAGGTGAAGATGGAAGATATTCAGAATACTACCTTATATACAAGGTATGGTAATTATGTATTTCTATTTATTACCTTAGGACATACTAATTCCCCAAAAATCATTATGTATTTGACGAATATAGTATTTAGACATTAAATTGATAACTTTTTGGTTGTATTTATCGATGATATTCTCATCTACTCCAAGATAAATAAGGGACATGAAGATCATCAAATGCTTGTGTTGGTGAAATTGAAGGAGGATAAGTTGTATGATGTGTTCAGAAAGTGTGGATTTTGGATGAAGCCAGTACTTTTATTGGGACATGTGATCAAAAGTGAGGGAATTACTGTGGAGCCTTAAAAAACAATGGAAATTGAGGAATGGACCAGACCCTCTAGTTTCCCCAAAATCCATAGATATTGTGAATTAGCTTGGTACTACTGACATTTTGTGAGAACTTTTTCACCATTATCAAGCTCTCTAATTAAGGTAACAAGGAAAGGGTTAAAGTATATCAGGATAGACAAATGTCACAAAATCTTCAAGGAGCTAAATAGAAGGTTGATCACTGCACTTGTACTCGCATTACCAAAAAGTGTAGAGCGTTTTGTGATATACAGTGATACTTCCAAAAAATTATTGGGTTGTTTACTCATGAAAAAAGATAATGTGATATCCTATGCCTTACGATAGTTGATGATTCATGAGAAGAACAACCCAAATCATGATCCAGACCAAGCATCCAGGATTTTTTCCTTGAAAATCTGGCAGAACTACCTATATGTTGAGAAGTGTGACATATATATCGATCACAAGATCCCAAAGTATATATTCAAAAAAGTATATCAATATGCATCAAAGGTAATGTTTAGAGTTAATCAAATACTAAGATTATTGTATTCATTGTCATCCTAGAAAGGAAAATAAGGTAAATGATGCTCTTAATATAAAATAACATGATACTCTAACCATGTTATGGATTGAGAAAGACCCTATCTTCATTGATATGAAAAGAATGGAATTGGAAATCATAACAGAAGGGAATAAATCATATCTTTACAAAATGATTTTCAAACCTTATATCTAAGAGAATATTAATGAGTCACAATGTGATGATCCATAGTTAAAGAAGAGTGTGAATGTAGTAATGGAAGGGATGCTGCAAGAGATCCATATCATTGATGACGATGTGATTTAGTTTGGAACACAGATTTGTGTGCCTTCATCACTAGGGATAAAGAAGGAACTTCTTGAAAATGCACATAGGTCACCATTCTCTATACATAATGGGAGTACCAAGACACAACATGGTCTATGATAACCGTTTTGGTGGGACAACATGAAGAAAGATATTTTTGAGTATATCTCAAAGTGATTGATAAGTCATTAGGTTAAAGGAAAGAGACAAACTTCTAAAGGTATAATGCAACCCTTGCCTATACCGATATGGAAATGGAAGAATTTCACTAAGGAAATTGTCATGGGTCTCCCAATGACATCCAAATGAAATAATATTATATGGTTTATGATGGACTTAGTTACCAAGACATCCCACATTATCTCTACTTATGAATATCTCTCTCTTGAACAACTTGTAAAGCTATATGTAAAGGAAGTGGTGAGACCGCAAGGGGTTCCACTATTGATTGTATCTAATTGTGATCCAAAATTAACATCTAAATTTTGGATTATTCTTCAACATTCCTAGAGTACTTAGTGGAATTTAAACACTACATATCACCCCCAAACTAATGTCGAATCTGAATGGACTATTCAAGAACATGATGATATACTCAGAGCCTTGTCAGTATAATTCAAGTGTGGATGGGTTCTACATCCCCCATTGGTGGAGTTCTCATATAAAAATATCTTCCACTAGATTATTCAGATGTATTTATATGAATCTCTATATGTAAAGTGATGTAGAACTCCAAACTATTGGGATGAAGTTGGAAAAATAATGATACTTGGACCTAATCTTTTGCAAGAGATGATAGAGAAGGTTCAAGTCAAATCACAACATTTCAAAAATTCTCATAGTTGGGAAAAGATAAATGTTGACAACCTTCTAAGGGATGTGGAATTCAAAGATGGATATAAATACTTTTTTTTGAATATCACCATGTAAGAGAGTATTGAGGTTTAGAAAGAAAGGGAAGATAAGACCAAGGTACATTGACCATTTTAGATCGTTGACCACATAGGAGTCGTGGCCTATCAGCTTTCACTTTCATCTAGTATGGCTCAAATTCATGATGTGTTTCATGTATCACTCTAATAGAATTACATACCAGATTCATCAAAGGTACCGAACTCAGATGTGCTACATCTAGAAGATGATATCTCTTATAAGGATCAGCTTGTAAAGATTTTCGACATGAGAGATAAGGTTCAACCCAAAAAGATAACAAACCTTGTCAAAGTGTTGTGGATAAACCATAAGTATGAAGAGGCAATGTGGGAACTATAGGATGTGATGATGTAGAAGTACCCTCACCTGTTTATGTAAAATGATATTTTGAGCGAGAAATTTCATAAGGGGGAAGAATGTACCAAACCAAGATTTTATCAATGAAATTAATCCATTCTTATAGTAATATTATATATTATAAATCCTATAAAAACTCGTATGCACCATAATAAAGCCTCATAAATTAAGAACTAATAAAATAAGAAGTATTTGAGATATTAATGAACCTATACTGAGGAAAGAGTATCTTGACTTTAGTAATAGTAATATAACCCTTATGAAAATTAAACCGACCCAATGATTAGTAACCTAATCCATAAAGGTATAAAAATGTTTATTCATATTATTAGTGAAAATATTATGTAATTATATCATAGTATAAGTATGTAAATATTTTAAAAATTATTAATTAAGTGTTGGTATTTTTAAAAATCAAAAATATTTAATTACCAATTGATAATTAATTTAATAATTTTAAAGAAACATTATTTTCATAAAATGTGTTTTCATGTTAATATTTTTACCTCTTGTGACTTTATGATAAATTTTATGGAATTTTATGAAATTTTCCAAAGTGTTGCAAAACCAGTTTTAATTCTAAAACCATTATTTTCCAGATAAATTTTAATATTAATTAAAAATTAATTTACTTATATTTAGAAAATAATTTTCATAAAATAGAGTTAATTTTTTAATTCTAAATATTGAAAAATAGTTAAAGTGAATTTTTGAGATTATACTGAAATTCATTAATTTTTGGTGAATAGTGAAATTTGATAATTTATAAAATATGAAAAATAAATTAATATATGCATCATTATTGAGTCACAGATGATGTAAATGGATATTGGTTAGAAATATCATTCCATATTTACTATATTTGGTCATGTCATCATCATTATCTCTTGTTTTGTGGAGAAATAATTCTTTAATGATTATAATATTGAGAAAACACCACTCCCCACTAATATAAATACCACCCCTCACAAGCACATTTCCTCACTCCTTTCAAGATTTAGTACTTATCAAAATTATACTAAAATATCTTCCTTATCTCTTATCCCACATCTATGAGCTCTTGGTCTCATCAGAAGAACAATCCTACATGCCTTGAGGAGGATCTCAAGAGGATAATTCAAGAGGTAATTCATCTCTCTCTCTCTTTTCTTTCAATTTTCATTCAATTTTCATTTCTTTTATTATCTTACCCTCAACTAATCTTATCAAAATATCAGTATAACTCCATTATGATTAATATATTGGTATGATATCATGTTAATTTTATATTATTCATCAAACTCCTCTATCTCTTTTTTTTATTTTTTAAAATAAAATCATTGCCCATGATGTGTCAATTTACCATCATCGTGGGCGATGCATGTTCATTTTTCTTAAACACATTAAATAATATAAAAAAGCATTAAATGGTTGATTTTTTTAATATGTTTGTTTTAACCCCTTTTATGTTTTTGAAACAACTTTTATACATAATACTAAATGATAAAACTAAACACATTCATTATGATCCAAAAAAACCCAAATTAACCTAAAATAATCATCATTAAATTTTAACTAATGATTTATCATCATGGTATATAAAAAAATCAATATAATATCATTTATACAACTATAATATCATTAATAACATTTAATTTCAATTTTGTATGTTTATCCAAGTTCTACATGAATTTCCATTCATGTTTACAAGTGAACATTAATGAAAGCTAAGAAAAGAATACCCAAAACTATGAAATTAAGAACTAAAAATCATCCAAAGGACCATAAAAAACAAAATAAAACCATAATGAACCATATTAATGTATAAATGGTTCTTTAATTATTAATAAATGAATATATTGTCATTATACAGGACATTAAAGTGAAGAAATCATTTAGATACATGGTTAAGGGAATTCTCAAACCCAACATTATTTCTTCTGGTTTTCCCTATTTCACACCATTTTTAGTATGGTTATTCCATAAAAATAATGTCTTCATCATTATATATCCTATTATAGGTTATAAATTTTTTCCACGGATATTTATGTAAACCCAAATGTTTTCCAAAAGAACTCTTCATTCAAAAACACAACTTTTACTTCCCACTCAATGTTAATGGTACTTGTATTAAGTATTGTATTCCCTATTTCATTTTGGAACTTGAATTTATGAATGTATTCTTTATTAAGTTAAACCCATTCCATTCCACGTGTTGTTTTGTTTTCAATATTTATATATGTTCTATGTGGAATGCATGATAATGTTAACGTTGTGATGTGACCGGTGTGCTAGGAATTATACAGCGTAATGTTGATGTTATGATGTGACGGTTGCACCCAAAATTATACAGCAATCCAATTAATTGGATAATGTGATTAATCTCATGATCTAAAGTGAAATATGTATGAACATGATTCTATCTTTGTTCAAAGCTATGTGTGGTAGTTAACCACTATGACATGATGTTTCATTTTTTATGCATTTCCCCATTCCATACCATTATCCAATTCCTCATATCATGGTTATGATGATGATATAAAGACTTTGCACAACCCATGTTATATTGTTTCATTCTATTATATATCCACTTACTAGGGTTTTATCTCACCTCTTTTTTATGTATATTCTCTAGTGATTACATGTACTAAAGAGAACTCAATGGACAATTAGAATGTAGTGAAGAAGGAATTAAATAAATATTTGTGTTTTATGTTGTATAAGTCATATATGATCCTAATTTCCTTAAGATACTAAACCATTGGATCCTCAATGTGTAATTTATTTCTATTGTTTATCTTTAGAATGATTCAATAGTAATGTAAGAATGATAAGGGTTTCTATAGTTGGTATTAGAGGAATGGTTTAGTTAATTTCTGAATTAGGATTAGAAAACCGTAGTGAGAAACCCTAGTATGAGACTAAGTATATGTAATTACACAACAATATTTTATAAACATATTAATAAAATAATATATTATTTTAGTGTTAGTTTCTCAATGGAAGAAATTATTTATTCATGATTTTTTGACATATGTTTTTTTCAAACGTTTTCTTTTTTAGAAAATGGTGGGAACTAGGAGAAACCAGGCCAAACACCCATGTGAAGGACAATGCTGTGATTTCCAAATGACATCCCCAATGATTTGGGAGGTGGATTTCCAAAAATCATGGATATTATAACCCATTTGTCTCATGTTATTAATAATAACCTGAAAAATGTGAAACATACTCCTTAACTTAATAGGGATAAACTGGCTATCTAGTGTTTTATGTAGGAGTGACCACCAACATTTAGTAGATCTTATGATCCACTTTTTGTAGAATAGTGGGTCAACTCAATGAAGAAGTTATTTTATATGTTTCAATCTTCTAAGATGGAGAAGGTGACTCTGGATATTTATCGTCTTGATGGAGAGGCCAAACAATGGTGGGATTCGATTAAGAACAGCAAGTTGAGATACCAAAATTGAAGAGATGGAGTTAGAAGACTTTAAGATAATGTTTCTAAATGGGTATTTTTCTCAAACTCTTCATACAAATATAGAGAGATAATTCATAGAGTTGATTAAAGAGGATGATGAATCTGTCCCAACCTACAAAGAGAATTTCACAAGGCTTTCATGGTATGCTCAGGGTTTTTTATCAACAGTGATAGAAAAATTGGTATATTATTTAGTTATTTAAAACCATAACTTTGACTGTAACATGAAATTAAAGACTTTGGGAGTTATTAATAAGTTATTCGATGTGTTCTCAAAGTGGAGATAGAGTTTGGATAATGGTCCCATTGTTATGCTGATAAGATACGAATGGTGGAGTTTCGTGTGGGATGAACTAATTAGAATGTTGGAAAGAAAACTCAACCACACACAAGTCAAAAATGTGGGAAGAAGCATCATGGGAATTACCTCAAATGGATGGGTAAATTCTTCATGTGTGGTAGAGAATGTCACCATGCTCAAGAGTGTCAAAAATAAATGAGAAGGTAGGAGAATGTAGTGGAGGAAATGGGAGCACCACCCATGTTCTAATGCTATAAGTGTAGGGAGAAAGGTCACTATGGAAGATAGTGCACTAAACCTCAAGTCCTTGAGGGTAATTAGAGTCTGTAGACACCAAATCCAAATGAACAAGTGAAATATTATTCCATCACTACTACTAAAGTGGAGCCTGAAAATTAAGTCATATAAGGTACACTTCATATTCAGTCAAGAATGAAAAAATTATTATTTGATTCTGGTTCTTTGTTGTTTTTATATCATTAAAGATTCCTAGAACTATTAAATCAATTCCCTAAAACTTGAAAGTAGAGATATCTGTAAAAACACAAAGTGGTGCAACCATTCCAACCCAAGTGCTGGACTCTTCTCATATTAGATTATGTGGGAAGATTATTTCAACCAATATCATGATAATTCCTTTGGTGGAATTCGACACTATAATGGAAATGGATTGAATCTCTTCATATAGAGCACATATAAATAGTTGGGAATATTAAATATATTTTTATATTCCAAACCATACTATGATCTTCTAAAAATTAAAGTAAGATAGTTAATCTCCTTTGAAAAAATACTTCAATAATGTGGGTCTTGATTCTCGGTGGAGAGGCATACCTCGCTCAAATGGATGATTCACTGGAATCTATCCACCGAGTGGAAATGTCCATTATGAGGTAATAGAGTGATGTATTTCTAGAAGAGTTACTAGTACATCCCCGAGATCGCTAGGTAGAGTTATCAATAGAAATCATACCCAGAGCCACTCCTATCTCAATGTGTCCTAGTAGGATGGCTCTTATTTAACTGGAAGAGTTAAAGAAGAAGATGTAAGAGAATTTGTACAAATGGTTCATATTCCCCAGTGCATCACTTTTGTATGCATCAATGATATTTTTTAATAAGAAGGATGGATCAATGTGACTATGTATGGATTATAAAGAACTGAACAAGGTTACCATAAAGAATATGTATCCTCTCTTAAGGATTGATAAATTTTTTGATCAGCTTTGACGAGCTCAATACTTCTCAATGGTGGATATTAGATCTCTATATCATCTGTTAAAAGTGATTAAGGAAGATATTCAGAAGACTGCCTTCTATACAATGTGTGTGAACTATGAGTTTTGGGTGAGGCCCTTCAGACATACTAATTCTCCTAAAATCTTCATGGATTTGATGAATAGAGTCTTTATACATTATGTTAACAAAGTTGTTATAGTTTTATAGATGATATTATCATATACTCCCAGAGAAATGAGAAACATGAAGAGCATATCAGGCTTGTTTTGGAAACAGTAAGGAAGGAGAAGTTGTATGCAATGTTCAGTAAGTGTGAATATTGGATGAAGAAAGTCTTGTTCATGGGATATGAGATCAAAAGTGATGGAATTAATATGAAACCATAAAAAGAAATTTAGGATTGTCCTGGACCCTCTAGTTTCATATAAATCTATATTTATCTTGGATTATCTAGGTACTACTAATATATTTTTAGAAATATTTCATGATTTTCAATCCTGCTAATTAAGTTAACAAGGAAATCGGTGAAGTATGTCTAGATGGAGGAATTTGAGGAAATAATTAAGAATCTAAAAAGAATTCCAATCATTCCACCTATACTCACATTACGAAAACATTGAGAATATTTTGTGATATATAGTAATGCATCCAAGAAAGTCTTGAGTTTCTTATTCAGGAATAATAATAATTTGATTTCCTTTCCCTCACAACAGTTGAAGATCCATGAGAATAACTACCCGATACATGATCTAGAGTTATCATCCTTGATTATTACTTGAAAATATGGTGGTGATACCTCTAGTTGATAAGTGTGACATATATTCCAATCACAAGAGGCGAAAGCATATATTCGCACAAAAGGATCTCAACTTAAATTAATCAAGATTATTTGTGTTAATAAAAGAATATGATTTATCTATTCACTATCATCATGGAAAGGAGAATAGTGTAGCTAATTATCTTAGAAGAAAAGAACCTATTACTCTATATGTGTTGCAAATTTACAAATAACCTATCATAATGGATATAAAAAGGATGGATTTGGAAATCATAATGGTATGGAATGCATCCTATCTTTCCCAAATGATTTCTAAACCATATATCAAAGAGAATATTAATAAATCACCAACGGATGATCTGATTTAAAAAAGCTGGTTAATATTGAAAATAAAGGTAAGTTGTACGAGTTCCATATCAACGATGATGGTGTGATTCAGCTTGGAATGCATCTTTGTGTGCCTTCATCACCTGGAAAAAACGAGGAGCTATTTGAAAATTCACATAACTCACCTTTATCTATCCATCCTAGGAGTACCAATATGTACTATGATCTCCAAGAACACTTCTTCTAGCATAATATGATGAAGGATAATGATAAGTATATCTCGAGGAGCTTGATTTGTTAGCAAGTTAAAGTCGAGTGAAAGAAGTCCAAAGTGATGATGCAACCCTCTCTTATACGTATATGGTTTTGGGATAATGTCACTATAGACATTGTCACGGTTCTCCCAAAGACATAGAAAGAGAAATAATGTGATATGGGTTGTTGTTGATTATTTCAGCAAGACTTCCCAGTTTATTACTACTCAGGATGATCTCTCACTTGAACTACATTAAAATATATATGTGAATGAAGTGGTGAGACTATATAGGGTTCCACTATTGATTTTCTCTGATCATGAAAAATGGTTCACATCCAAATTATTGTGGATTCTTCTACATTCCTTGAGTAGTAAATTGAATTTTAGGACAACCTATCACCCCTAAACTCATGGACAATTTAAAATGACTATTCAAATGCTTGATGATATGATTAGAGAACGCTCACTAGAATTGATGGGTGGATGGCATCAGTATCTCCCATTAGTGGATTTCTCATACAATAATAAGATCCACTCGATTATTCAGATGGATCCATATGAATCTCTCTATGGAAAAATTTTTACAACTCCAACCTATTAGGTTGAAGTTGGTGGAGGAAAGATAATTGACCTAATCTTGTGCAAGAGATGACAAAGAAGGTTCAAGTCATCCAACAACATATCACAGCTTCTCAGAGTCGGCAAAAGAGCTATGCTGACAACCGTATATGGGGCTTGGATATTGACGTTGTTGATAAAGTCTTCTTCCAAATATCACCATTGAAGAGCTTCATGTTGTTTGGAAATAAAGGTAAGAAAATCCCAAGGTACCTGGGCGCCTTTGATATCCCTGACTACATAGGAGATATGGCCTATCAACTTGAACTTACACCAAATTTGGCTCAAGTTCACGATGTGTTTCATATATCACTACCGAGGAAGTACATACCAAATACCCCACAAGTACTTAACTTAGAGGTTGTACAGTTGGAAGATGATCTCTATTATGTGGATCAGCCAGTAATGATTTTTTACAGGAGAGATAAGGTTCTATGAAACATGAAAACACACCTTGTCAAAATATTGTGGAGGAACCATAAGTATGAATAAGAAACATGGAAACTAGGTGATGTGATTAAGGATAAGCACCCACACCAATTTATTTAAAATTAAATTTCAATGGAGAAATTTCCAAAGGGGGAGTAATTTAAAGACCCAAACATTTATCAATGAAACTTATCCCTTTTTATAGTAAGGTTATATAGTATAAACCGAATTAAAACACATATATTCCATATTAAAAACTTTATAAATTAAGAACTAATAAAATTATATGTATTTAAAAAAGTTAATGAATCTATAATGTTAAAATAGTAACTTGACTTTAAGAATAGTAATATGGTCCTTATGAATAGTAAACAATCCAATTGAATAGTAACCTCACCCATGAAGGTATAAATAAAATCTATTCATATTATAAGTGAAAAAATGATGTAATTATATCATATCATTTGTAAGATAACATTTTAAAAATTATTAATTAGGTGTTATTTTTATAAGGTATAAAAAATTAATGACAATTTTGTCATGAATTTAATAATTTAAAAGAAAATTTATTTTCATAAAATGTGTTTATGAATTATTATTTTTATCTTTAAATACTTTAATATAAATTTAATTAGACCTTATGTAATTTCCCAAAGTGTCACAAAATGAGTTTTAGTTACAAAATATGTATTTTCCAGGTAAATTATGGTTTTAATTAATAATCAAATTACTCATATTTAGAAAATTATTTTCATAAATTGGAGATCATTTTTTAGTTTTATATGTTGAAAAATTGATAGGGTGAATTTTTTATATTTTTCTGAAATACATTAATTTTATGTGAATAGTGAAATTTGATAATTTACAAAATATGAAATATAAATGAATTTCTACATCATGCCTTTGTAATGGACGATTTAAATGGTCATTATATTGAACTCACATGACATATTTACTATATTTAGTAATAGAATCATCACTATTTATTATCATGTAGAGAAATTATAAATTAATGATTATAATATTTTGAAAAACCCTCTCCCCTCCACTATAAATTTCACCCCTCACACCACTCAAACTTCAATAATTTCCCAAATACTATCCAATTATTTTTTCCTAGACCTTTCCAGCATCCAGGAGCTCTTGGTCTCATCATAAGATCAAGACTAGGTTCCTTGAGGAGGATCTCAATAGGAGAATTCAAGATGTAATTCCTCTCTCTTTTTCATTCAACTTCCTTTCAAATTTCATTCATTTTTATCTCTTATCCTCAACTACTATTATAAAATTGTCATGATAACTCTATTATGATTGATATAATGGTATTATATCATTTTAATTTAATATTATTCATTAAAATCCTCTATCCCCTCTCTTTTAATTTTTAAAATTAAGTCATTTATCATGACGTGTCATTTTACCATCATCAAGGGTGATGAATCTTTATTTTACTTAAACACCAAGATGTCTATCAATAGAACCATTAAATTTTTTTAAAAATTTAAATATTCATTTTTTAACCCCTTTTATGTTCTAGAAATAAATTTTATATATAATATTAAAAGATAATAGAAAACTTGTTCCTTGTGATATAAAAAACTTCCAAATTAACCTAAAATGATCATCATTTAATTTTAAATAATGATTCATCATACGGTATATTACCGAATTCATTATAATATCATTTAAAATACTTAAATATCATTAATAACAATTAATATCAATTCTTTTTGTTTATCCATGTTATACATAAACGTCTATTCATGTGTACAAGAGAACCGTTCATGAAAACTAAGAAACGAAGACCAACAGACAAGGAATATAAACTCTACAATGCATCCAAATGCCCATAAAAACGTAATGAAACTATAATAAACCATATTAATTTATAAAATGTAATTTAATTGTCAATTAATTAATCTAATGTCATTATTTAAGACATTAAAGTGAAGAAAGAATTCATATAAAATGTAAGGGGAATTCTAGAACCCAACTTTCTTTCATTGGGTTTTCCCTATTTCACTTCATTTTTAGTATGATCATTCTATTAAAACCATTTTTTCATCATTATATTACCTTTTTTGGATATAAATGTCTTACACTAGATTTTATGTCAATCCCAATGTTTTACAAAAGAACCATTCTTTCAAAAACACACATTTTACATCCCAGTCAAGGTCAGTGGTGCTTGTATCAAGTATGTTATTCTCTCATGAATTTGGGAACCCAAAGTTCATGAATGAATTCTATATTAAGTGAAATCCATTCCTTTACATGGTTTGTTTTATATTCATGATTGATATATTTTCTATGTGTCTTGCATGATATTGTTAAAATTATGATGTGATGTGTGCACCCTGAATTATAGAGTGAAATGTTGATGTTATGATGTTCTGGGTGAGCTCAGAATTATAGAGTGATCCAATACATTGGTTAATGTGATGAATATCATAATAAAATTTGAAATATGTATGAATTTGATTCTAGATTTGTTTAAAAATATTTGTGCTATTTAACCACTAAGACATGATGTTTCATTTTTTATGCATTTCTATATTCCATACCGTTATCGCAGTACTAAAATATTGGGCTTTGAAGCCCCCTGACTCAGGCGACTGCCTATGGTGGTCCCTATAGGTTCCCCATAGCGACCTCCAATGGCGGTCACTGAGTATTGACAAAAAAGGGGGCTTCGGTGCCCCTCCCTCTTCTCCCTCGCCCTCGACCTAGCCGTGCACCCTCCCCTGTCGTCGTGCGCCCTTGCCTCCCTCCACCGCTTGGGGCCCTCGCCGCCCTCCACCGCCTGCCGCCCTCGCCTCCCTCCACCCTCCAAATGCCCTCCCTCGTCGCTGCCCTCCTCCTCACCTGCGCGCCCTCCCCTGTCACCACATGCCCTCACCGCCCTCTACCGCTTTCCCCCCTCGTCGACCCCCACCACCCGCCCTCTAACCTCGTCCCTCTAGCTCCGGCCGCCCTCCACCCTTTGGCCATTCTCCGCCCTTCCCTCCATCCCATCTGGTGTCCCTCCACCCTCCAACCACTGGCCTCCGCCCCCTCTAGTCTCCGACCCCTCTACCCTCTAGCCTCCGGCCTCCACCCTCGACCCTCCGCCCCCTCGGCCAACCCCCCCCCCCCCCTCGCACCCCAGACATCCCCCCTATTTCTCGTCCCATCACCACCTCCTATCCTACGGCTCCCCACCACCGCCACCACCCGTCGCCTCCCTCGCTGCACCGCCTCTAGCTCCGGCTCTCCATCACTGCCTCTCCTCTCCCTCACAGCACCACCTTCGGCTCCCCTCCCTTCCAGGTTTGTAGCACAATCAGGTATGACATGTGCTTTCACTTACATTATTATTTTATCAATGGTTCACAAACAATTGATTATTATTTATTTTAAATATAGTTGATTTGAAAAATGAAAATGTAATAAGTATTGTGTAAATGTTTGTTATACATATATTATTATAGATAAGAGTTGTATTGATCTTCCGAATCGAACATTTGGCGAATATTTCAATGGCATTATGCAATTTATTGACTTCAGCAGAGGATTTGAAAGTGACTATATTAGTTTGTCCATGTATAAAATGTGATAACAGATATCAATTCACATGAGATACTGTGAGGGAGAACCTATTCATTAATGGATTTCTGAAAATTTATAAGAGTTGGACTCGTCATGGAGAAGAATATGTTCATTGTAAAAATACAGATGCAGTTCAGATGGATGTTGATGCATGGATGAATGATCCAATGCATGAAATGCTTACTGAAATGGTTTGTGGGTTGGATCCTGAAGTCATTGACATCAAGAATCTTGAGACCGGGGAGATAAATCATTGCTCTGGTCCAGATCGTGATTCAAAGAGGTTTTATAAATCACTTGATGATGGGAAAACAGAATTATATCCTATATGTACTTCTTACAATAAACTATCCTTTATCGTGGATTTGTTGCATTTGAAGACATTGAATAATTGGTTAGACACATTATTCGACATTCTTTTGGTGTTATTGAAAAAGGTTCTTCATGTCGATGCTATGATTCCCGAGTCATATTACCATGCTTCTAAGTTGACAGAGAACCTAGGTTTTACATATGAGACCATAGATGCATGTGCAAACAACGGTATGCTGTTTAGAAAGGAAACTTACCATTTAGATATTTTTACGGTTTGTGGTGCTTCCAGGTTGAAAGAGAACAGGGGAAATTAGACTCATCAAAGTCAGATTGCGATACAGGGGAAACTGATTTCCGTAAAGCAAATTAGTTACTTTCCCCTTAAACATATCTTGAACAGATTTTTTATGTCATCTAAAGTTTCAAATTTAACGAGATTCCATAAAGAAAGAGTTCATGAATGTGATATTTTAACCCACCTGGAAGACTCTCATGCATGGAAGGATTTTGATAAGAGACATCCTGACTTTTCTAAATATGTTCGTAATGTCCGATTGGGATTGGCAGCAGATGGTTTCCATCCATTCAAGTCTATGGTTGGTGTAACTCATAGCACAATGCCCGTGGTGTTGGTTCTATATAATCTTCCTCTGTGGCTTTGTATGAAGCAACAATTTATATTAATTTCCACTCTTATTGATGGACTTAAAAGTACAGGGGATAAGATTGATGTTTACCATCATCCATTGATTGATGAGTTGAATGAATTTGGGGGCGATGGTGTTATGACTTATGACTGTGAAACAAATGAAATGTTCAAACTATAGGCTTCTTTATTGTGCACAATCAATGACTTCCCAGCTTATGAAAATTTATCAGGCTAGAGCATGAAAGGGGGATTTTATTTCCCTTGTTGCAATAAAAGTAAACATTTTTTATGGCTTAAACATTCCAAAAAATGGGCATACATGGGTCACAGACATTTTCCCCCCTACCTCAGCACAGGTTCAGAAAGGATAGAGTGGCATTTGATGGTTCTAGAGAGTTCAACCCAGCACCAAAAATCATGACAGGAGTCGAAATTTTATCGTAGATTGAGGATGAAAACATCCGCATGGTATATGAAATTCAGGATTTGGTGGCTCCTCCAGTACGTAATATTCGTTTCGCGGGTAGGCAGCGCAGTCATAATTGGAAAAAGAAATGTATTTTTTATAGTCTTCCGTATTGGAAAACTAACATGTTGAGGCATAATTTGGATGTAATGCACATTTGAAAAACAATGTTTGTGATAACATATTGTGGACCATTTTAGGTGTCAGTGGAAAATCAAAGGACCATGTTAATGCACACCGTGATTTGGAAGAAATGGGTTTAAGAAAACAATTACATTTATAGTTAACTGACGGTAACAAGGCATATATACCTGCTGAATAGTATACGATGACTACAAAAAAGATAGAAAAATTTCTTTCCATTTTTAATATGCTCAAGGTCCCTGATGGTTACTCTTCTAATATTTCAAAGTGTGTGAATTTGACGAGCAAGACATTGCAAGGGTTGAAAAGTCATGACAATCACATACTACTTCATAAGATTATTCCAATCGCATTTTTTTATTTTTTATCCCCCTATATTGTTCAGCCTTTGATTGAGATGAGAAATCTTTTTAGACAGCTTTTTTTAATAAATAAACTAATGAGTGATTTAAAAAGTTTGTAGGACCGAATTGTACTTACGCTTTGTCACTTTGAGAAACTTTTCCCCCCTCATTTCTTGATGTTATGGTCCAATTTACAGTGCACCTAACTGATGATGTAATGGTCGTTGGTCCAGTGCAATTTAGGTGGATGTATCATATTGAGTGGTATTTGAGTACATTGAAATGATTTGTATGCAACAGAGCTCGTCCGGATGCATCAATATCTAATGGTTTTTTGATGGATGAGTGTACTAATTTTTTTGTAAAATATCTTACAGATGTTGAAACAAAATTAGATAAGCCCTCTAAGATTCATGATGGTCCAGTTGGAGAAGGAACCACATTTGATATGGACAACATTGAGTGGATACAAGCACATCGATATATCTTGTTCAATACTCCGTCAGTTGCACCATATATGCAGTAAGTATCTTATCACTTTTTTGTTTAAATTTTTCATGTTTTGTTTTCATAAGTTGATCATTTATACAATACGTTATAATTTTCAGGAAACACATTAATGAGATAAAAGAAGGGATGTATCGTGCGACTGAGTTGAAAATTCAACAATCTCATTATGTGTTATTTCATGATTGGTTCAAGGATTATGTATGTATAACTGTATTTTCATTATGAGTGAAGTATTATAAAAATTTATTTATGCATATATCAGTATTGAATTTTATAAATTTTGTATGTTCAAAAGCTGAGGGAGCTAAGGGACCCCATGCTAACTGACGAATTTATCCAATTGGATGAGGGTCCATCTATAACAGCTCGTTGTTATAATTCTATAGATGCTAATGGTTTTCGATTTCTCATTAAATATGTTGATGAAAAATTAGAAACACAAAATAGTGGCATCAGTTTTCCATTTTTCGATTCTGGTTATTACTATGGTCAATTTATAGACATCATTGAAGATGTATACACACATGGGTTGAAGTACATATATTTAATGTGTAATTGGGTTGATCAAGTGCGTGGATGTAAAGTCGATCAATATCAGTTTTCATTGTTGAATTTTAACTATATGTTATTCAGAAATGAACGAGTTGAGAATGAACCTTTCATTTTGTCATCACAAGCGAAACAAGTATTCTTCGTTACTTTTCCTTAGAATCCAAGTTGGAAATTTTTTGTCAAAATGTATCAGTGAGGAGTGTTTTTATTTGAAGAAGATGAACCTGAGACTGTTCCGTTTTTTTTCCAACAACTTGATCAACATACCATAGTTCAATGTGAAGAAGATATTTATTGGGTCAAAGTGACAGTTGAAGGAGAAACGATCGATTTACAGGCTTAATGAAAGGTATAATTGATTTCCCTCTATTCAATATTGAATGTCCTAGGATATCATAAATTATCTAACCATTTTTTAAATACTTGTATGTTTTAGTCCTCACTTTTGGTTGTTTATTAAGTTATAATTATTTACAGTGATCTAACTCTTTTTATATTAATGTTATTCTCATTGTATCTTCCCATTGAGTTATTCTTCATCTGGTTCATGTGCTAATTGAATTTTTATTAATTCAATTTGAAATTTGGCTATGCATTTATTGGTTTTGTACATAATTTGTATATCTGTTTTGTTAACTTTCTGATTTTTAAAAATTCATTCACAACTAATTATTCAATCCCTTTTGTTTGATTAACAATTGTACAAGTTTTATTTTTTTACGAAAAATCTAATTTATCTTTTGCACACTTTGGATAGTCCCCTTACTAATGTTTTCTATGATTACAGGCATGTCATGGGAAGAGGCAGCAGATCCACATCATCCATCTGAGGCATCTATGTCTCAGGGTCGAGGTATGTTTGAATTTCATTATCTCTATTTTTTATGTAATTGATAAACATATATATATATATATATATATATATATATTTATTTATAACATCTGTCAAATTATATATAAAATTGTTTTCAACAGGACCAGACTCGATTACTTCTTCCTCTCGCAAGAGAGGCCCTGGTCCTGGCATTTTATCCTGGAATTCCGAAACGACGATTGATGTTTCCTTTGAGGAGGTATTTCATCCTGTGGGATTGAATTCCCCTACATTTATTCATCATCAGGGTCATATCATACGTTACCCACATCGATTTCCATTGACAACGCGTGACTGGGCTTCTATCCCTCAGGACACGTTATATCGTCCTTGGAGGGAGGTTCAGGTAAGAAAACCATTTTACTTTATTCTCTATGTATAAACAATACTAATATGTGTTATTTTTTTCTTTAAAAGAAAAATTTTAAAGTATTCCCTGATGAGTTTCGTCCTGTGTGTATGAGAAAATTCCATAATATGTGGAAAGACTATAAAGGCAAAGTGAAGAGGGACCACTCGGTAGAAAATGTGGGTGCCCTAGACATTCTAGAAAAAGTCCTGAGAGGGGTCCTCCTGGCTCAGTGGCGTGACTTAGTTTCATATTGGTCTAATTAGGGTGTTGCAGTTTGTAAATTTATTTTGGTATATATATTTTCAAGAATGTGTGATTTGTTTGAAATTTGAATGAATTGAATGTATGAGGTGTCAGAACGCCATTCTGAGAATCGAGTGTTGTAGGGACCACCTCACAGGCTCGGGACTCGTCATGTGTCTTAGATATTACATGAGGTGTTTATTATTCATTTTTTAATTTAATAATTAATATGTTTTTGTTTTTATATTCTATTCATATACATTTTCGGGAGAAAGGTGTACAGACCGATAAAATGTCGGTGTGGATGAGGACTCATGATTGCAATGATCCAGCAGCTGCATCATTGATAGTAAGTGCTTGTACTTACCAATACATACATAAATCTGTATATTAACATATATATATGTATATATATTTAAATATTTCACAGGCTCAATTTGAATCTGAGTTAGAATATCTTCCAGAGGACCATCGACAGCTTCCCATGCGAAGGGATGAGATCTTTAATCGCATTATTGGTCAAGACAGGAATGGATATAGTTTGACCAATGGAAAAGGGATTACTTTTTCTATAGTGTCACATTATATGGTTGTTGGTCCTACTATTGCTCAGATGACATAGTAGTTGTCTGATTTCGAGGCACGTTTGCGCGCTTCCGAGGAGGTAAATACGCAATTGACCGATGAGGTTAGAGCACTGTGGGAATATGTGCGTCCAGCTGATGGTGCAGGGGATCATACAATGGATGTCTATACTCTATTTATTTATTTAATTTATATTATTTTTGTTATGAAAATATTCATAATGTTTATTTGTTGTAGGCCCCTAGCCCACTGGATGGAGGTAGTAGTCATGACCACGCATGACGCATCATATTTTCGAGGTGTGTTTCTATTTTTACTAGTGGGGTTGTTATTGATGTTTACGTTGGGTTTCTATGAGATTTTTTGTGATTTGGGGGTATCATGTGTGTTTTGGCCCGATTCAATGTTTGTGTGCACGAATTAGGAAATAACCATGAAACTGAATAATGATTTGGATATATTTTGTTCATTTAATTATTTAATGTTTTAAATTGCATGTTATGTAATTGTTTTGAAAAAACCATCTGATTCCTAATATAAACCACGAAACTTGTTTTTGATGACTGATCTCAGGATCACTATTTGTAGTCACAGAACAGCCCCCCCCCTCCCCCCCCCTCCCCCCCCCCCCCCCCCGCACCTCGGCTAGACCGCCCCACACCCGGACAGTCCCCCCCACCCCCGGACAGCACGCCCACCCCGGACACCCCCCACCCTGGACATCCCCCACTGCACCCCCAGACACCCCCCCGCACCCCTGGATAGCCAGCCCCACCCCAGATACCCCCCCACCCCGGGGCAGCACCCCCCACCCCGGACAACCCCTCGCACCCCGGCTAGACCACACCACCCCCAGAGATCCCCCCCCCCCACCCCCAGACAACACCCCCACCCCCGACACCCCCCGCCCCACCCCAGACACCCCTCACACCCTCAAACAGCCCCCGCCCCAGAACAGCCCGCCCCACCCCCGGACGCCCCCACCACTGGACAACCCCCCCCCCCCCCCCTCGCACCCTCGGACAACCCTCCCCCCCCAATTGTGCAACTATACAATAGACCAATTGGTCTTTTGGCTGTTAGGCCATTAGGGAAATTGTCTAGTTGGCCAATTATTTAATTGGATGTTAGAACAAATGGCCATTAGGCCATTATGCCATTATTCCAATTGTACAACTATACAATAGGCCAATTGGCCGTTAGGCCAATTAGTTCGGCACGCATTAAAACGGTGCATTGGGTGGTAAAAACCATTCAAAAAACCTCAGAATTCCATGAAATCATACAATAATAACCAAGGTGTGAATTGTGAAATGGTCAGGCAGACGACACGTCAATCAGAGGTTCTGTTTGACCGCGGTGACCGGAAATGCGTTTTCGGAGTCACAAAAGACCAAAATGGCGTGTCACCGTCAAATTCTTAGAAAACTCTCTCTTAATGACCTGAAACCACATAAAAACAATATGAATATTATTCATGACATGTAGGAGGAGAGGGCATGTCCATCGGACATGCGGTGCGCACGGTACGACCGAAATGTGTCGTTTTCAGCAGTTCGGCGCACTCTAAAATGGTGCGTTGGGTGGTCGAAACCACCCAAATGACCTCGGAATGCCATAAAATTATAAGAAAACAACCACAGTGTGACTTTTGAAATGGTCGGGCAGACAGCACGACATTCGGAGGTGTCGTTTGACAGCTGTGATCGGAAATTATTTTCCGGAGTTATAAAAGACCAAAATGGCGTGTCACGGTTGAATTCATAGAAAATGTGCTCCAAATGACCTAAAACCACATGAAAGAGATATAAATATTATTCGCGACATGTAAGAGTAGATGGAACATCAATCGGAGGTGTGGTGGGCATGATATGACTAAATGTGTCATTTTGAGCAGTTCAACGTGCTCTAAAAGGGCGCGTTGGGGGGCCAAAACCACCCGAACGACCTCAGAATGCCATGAAATCATAATAATACAACCGTGGAATGAATTGAGAAATTTTCGGGTAGACCTCATGTCAATCGGAGTTGTCATTTGACCGCAGTGACCGGAAATACGTTTCCAGAGTCAAAAAACACCAAAACGGCATGTCATGGTCAAATTCAAAGCAAACATGGTCCGAATGACCTAAAACCACACGAAAATGATATGAATATTATTGGTGACATGTAGGAAGAGACAACACTTCCATCGGACGTGCGGTGCACACGGTATGACCGAATGTGTTGTCTTCAGCAGTTCGGCACACTCTAAAAGGGCCCATTGGGTGGTCAAAACCACCTTAACGACCTCATAATTCCATGAAATCATACCACAACAACCGTGGGGGTGAATTTTGAAATTTTCAAGTAGACAATACATCATTCGGAGGTGTCGTTTGACCGAGGTGACCGGAATCGTGTTTCTGGAGTCATAAAAGACCAAAACGACATTTCACGATCGAATTCAGAGCAAACGTGCTCCGAATGACTTGAAACCACACTAAAATGATAGTAACATTATTCATGACATTTAATAGGAGACGGAACATCCATCAGACGTGTGGTACATGCAGTACGACCGAATGTTTCGTTTTCAGCAGTTCGGCACGCTCTAAAAGGGCGCATTGGGTGGTCGAAACCACGCGAACAACCTCAGAATGCCATGAAATCATACGACAACAATTGCGATGTGAATTGTGAAATGGTTGGGTAGACAAAATGTCATTATGAGGTGCCATTTGACCGCGGTGACCAGAAACGCGTTTTTAGAGTCATAAAAGACCAAAACGGCGTGTCACTGTTGAATTCCGAGCAAACATGCTCTGAATGACCTAAAACCACACAAAAATGATTGTAATATTATTCGTGACATGTAAGAAGAGACGACATGTCCATCGGACGTGCCGTGCATGCGGTATGACTGAATGTGTCATTTTCAGTAGTTCGACATGCTCTAATAGGGTGCGTTCGGTGGTCGAAAGCACCAGAACAACCTCAGAATTCTATGAAATAATACGAAAACAACCACGGTGTGAATTGTAAAATGATCGGGTAGACTTCACGTCATTCGGAGATTCCGTTTGACCGCGGTGATTGGAATCACGTTTCCGGAGTCATAAAAGACCAAAACGGCATGTCACGGTCAAATTCATAGAAAACGTGCTCTGAATTACCTAAAAACACATGAAAAACGATAGTAATATTATTCGTGACATGTAGGAGGAGACGACACGTCCATCTACTACATGCAGTGCACGCGGTACGACCGAATGTGTCATTTTCAACAGTTTGGCGCACTCTAAAAGGGCGTGTTGGGTGGTCAAAACCACCTGAACGACCTCAGAATGCAATGAAATCATACGGAAACAATAACATTGTGAATTTTGAAATGGTCGGATAGACGACATGTCATTCAGAGGTGTTGTTTGACCGCAGTGACCGGAAACGCATTTCCAGAGTCATAAAACACCAAAACGGCGTGTCCCAATCGAATTTGTATCAAACGTGCTCTCAATGATTTGAAACCACACTAAAAGGATAGAAATATTATTTGTGGCATGTAGGAGAAGACGATATATCAATCAGACGTGTGGTGCATGCGGTACGACCGAATGTGTCATTTTCAGCAGTTCAGTGCGCACTAAAAGGGCGCGTTGGGTGGTCAAAACCACCCGAACGACCTCAAAATTTCATTAAATCATACGAAAACAACTGCAGTGTGAATTTTGAAATGTTTAGGTAAATATAACATCAATATAATGTGATGTTTGACCATGGTGACCGGAAAATCTTTTCTGGAGTCAAAAAAGACCAAAACGACGTGTCACAGTCGAATTCAGAGTAAACATGCTCCGAATGACCTGAAACCACACGAAAATGATAAGAATATTATCCGTGACATGTAGGAGGATACTGCATTCCCATTGGACGTGTAGTGCACGCGGTATGACTGAATGTGTCATTTTCAGCAGTTCTGTGCGCTCTAAAAGGGTGTGTTGGGTGATCAAAACCACTCGAACGACCTCGGAATGCCATGGAATCATATGAAAACAACCACGGTGTAAATTTTAAAATGGTCGGGTAGATGGAACATCATTAGAAGGTGTCGTTTGACCGTGGTGACCGAAAAAGCGTTTCTGGAGTCATAAAAGACAAAAACAGCGTGTCATGGTCGAATTCAGAGCAAACATGCTTAGAATGACCTGAAACCACAAGAAAATGATAAGAATATTATTCGTGACATGTAGGAGGATAGGGCACGTCCGTCGGACGTGCGGTGCACGTGGTACTACCGAATGTGTTGTTTTCAACAGTTTGTCGCATTTTAAAAGGGCGTGATGGGTGGTCAAAACCACCCAAACGACCTCTAAATTCCATGAAATCATACGAAAACAACAACAGTGTGAATTTTGAAATGTTCAGGTAGATGGAATGTCATTCAGATGTGTCATTTGACAGCGGTGATAGAAAACACGTTTCCAGAGTCATAAAAGACCAAAATGGCGTGTCATGATCGAATTCCAAGAAAATATTCTTAGAATGACCTGAAACCACTTGAAAATGATATTAAAATTATTCGTGACGTTTAGGAGGAGACTGCATGTCCCTCGGGCGTGCTGTGTGTGTGGTACGACCGAATGTGTTGTTTTGAGCAGTTCGGAGCGCTCTAAAAGGGCGTATTGGGCAGTCAAAACCACCCGAACGAACTTCGAATGCTATAAAATCATTCTGCAATAACCGTGGTGTGAATTGTGAAATGGTCGGGTAGACAGAAAATAATTTGGAGGTTCCGTTTGACCGCGGTGATTGGAAACGCGTTTCCGGAGTCATAAAAGACCAAAACGGCGTGTCACGGTCGAATTCAAGGAAAGCGTGCTCCGAATGACCTGAAACCACAGGAAAATGATAGGAATATTATTTGTGACATGTAGCAAGATAGGGCATGTCCATCGGACATGCGGTGCGCATAGTACGACCGAATGTGTAATTTTCAGCATTTCGACGCGCTCTAAAAGTGCGCGTTGGGTGGTCAAAACCACCTGAACGACCTCAGAATTCTATGAAATCATACGAAAAAAACGCGGTGTGAATTTGGAAATGGTCGGGTAGATGACACGTCATTCCGAGATTTCGTTTGACCGCGAGGACCGAAAATGAATTTCTGGAGTCATAAAAGGCCAAAACGGCATGTCACAGTCAAATTCAGAGAAAACATGCTCTGAATGACCTAAAACCAAACTAAAATTATCTTAATATTATTTGCGCCATGTAAGAGGAGACGGAATGTCTATCGGACGTGCGGTCCGTGCGGTACGACCAAATGTGTCGTTTTCAGCAGTTCAGCGCGCTCTAAAAGAATGCGTTGGGTGGTCAAAACCACCTGAACGACCTCGGAATGCCATGAAATCATACAAAAACAACTGCAGTGTGAATTGTGATATGGTCGGTCAAGAGACATGTCATTTGGAGGTGGGTTTTGACCGCGGTTACTGGAAACACGTTTCTGGAGTCACAAAAGACCAAAACGGCGTGTCATGGTCGAATTCAGAGAGAATGTGCTCTGAATGACCTAAAACCACAGGAAAACGATAGGAATATTATTCGTGACAATTAGGAGGAGATGACACGTCCATCGGATGTGCAGTGCACGAGGTACAAACAAATGTGTCGTTTTCAGCAGTTCAGTGCACTCTTAAAGGGCACGTTGGGTGGTCGAAACCACCCGAACGACCTCGGAATGCCATGAAATCATATGAAAACAACCGAGGTGTTAATTATGAAATGGTCAGGTAGAAAAAACGTCATTTGGAGCGGCCGTTTGACCGCGGTGACCAGAAACACATTTCTAGAGTCATAAAAGACCAAAACGGCGTGCCATAGTCGAATTCAGAGCAAACGTGATCCGAATGACCTGAAACCACATGAAAATGATAAGAATATCATTAGTGACATGTAGGAGGGTAAGTCACATCCATCAGACATATGGTGCGTGCGGTACGACCGAATGTGTCATTTTCAGCAGTTCAGCGCGCTCTAAAAGGGCCCGTTTTGTTGTCAAAACCACCCGAACAACCTCATAATTCCATGAAATCATACAACAACAACTGTGGTGTGAATTTTGAAATTTTCAGGTAGACGGCATGTCATTCAGAGGTTCCTTTTGACCATAGTGACCGTAAACACGTTTCTAGAGTCATAAAAAACCAAAACAGCGTGTCACGGTCTAATTCAGAGAAAACGTGCTCCGAATGACCTGAAACCACATGAAAATGATAGGAATATTATTCTTGACATATATAAGGACATGGAACATCCATCGGACGTGTGGTGCATGTGGTACGACCGAATGTGTCATTTTCAGTAGTTCGGCGTGCTCTAAAAGGGCGCGTTGGATGGTCAAAACCACCCAAATGACCATAGAATTCCATAAAATCATGCGAAAACAACTGCAGTGTGAATTGTGAAATGGTCGGGTAGACGGAATGTCGTTCGATGGGGCCGTTTGACAACGATGACTATAAATGCCATTCAGGCGTCATAAACGACCAAAACGGCATGTCACGGTTGAATTTGGAGCAAACGTGCTCTGAATGACCTGAAACCACACGAAAATGATATAAAAATTATTTGTTACATGTAGGAGGAGACGGTATGTCCATCAGACGTGCGTTGTGCGCGGTATGATGGAATGTGTCGTTTTCAGCAGTTCGGCACACACTAAAAGGGCGAGTTGGGTGGTTGAAACCACCAGAACGACCTTGGAATGCCATGAAATCATATGAAAACAACCACGGTGTGAATTGTGAAATGGTAGGGTATATGACACGTCATTCGAAGGTTTCGTTTGACCATGGTGACTGGGAATGCGTTTCTGGAGTCATAAAAGACCAAAACGGCGTGTCACGATTGAATTCAGATCAAACAAGCTCCGAATGACCTGAAACCACACGAAAATGATAGAAATATTATTCGTGACATGTAGTAGGAGACGAAATGTCCATCAGACGTGCAGTGCACACGATACGACCAAATGTGTCGTTGTTAGTAGTTCAGCGCCCTCTAAAAGGGCGTGTTGGGTGGTCAAAACCACCCGAATGACCTCAGAATGCCATGAAGTCAAACGAAAACAACCCCATTGTGAATTGGGAAATGGTTGGGCAGACAGAACGTCATTCGGAGGTGTCTTTTGACCGCGGTGACGGGAAACACATTTCCGGAGTCATAAAAGACCAAAATGGCGTGTCACGGTCGAATTCAAGGAAAACGTGCTTTGAATGACCTGAAACCACATGAAAATGATAGTAATATTATTCGTGACATGTATGAAGAGACATCATGTCCATCAGACATGTGGTGTGCACGGTACTACCGAATGTGTCGTTTTCAGCAGTTCGGCACGCTCTAAAAAGGCATGTTGGGTGGTCAAAACCACCCTAACGACCTCAAAATGCCATGAAATCATACGACAACAACCAAGGAGTAAATTTTAAAATGGTTGGGTAGACACCACATCATTCAATGATGTCGTTTGACCGCGGTGACTGGAAACGCGTTTCCGGAGTAAAAAAAGACCAAAACGGCGTTTCACAGTCGAATTTAGAACAAACATGCTCCGAATGACCTGAAACCACACGAAAAATATATTAATATTATTTTTGATATGTAAGAGGAGACGAAACATCAATCGGATGTGCGGTATGCATGGTATAACCGAATGTGTCATTTTCAACAGTTCGACGTGCTCTAAAAGTGCACATTGTGTGGTCAAAACAACCCGAACAACCTAGGAATGCCATCAAATCATACGACAAAAACCGCGGTGTGAATTGTGAAATGGTCGGGTAGACAACACGTCAATCGGAGGCGCCTTTTGACAGCAGTGACCAGAAATGCGTTTCTAGAGTCATAAAAGACCAAAACGGCGTGTCACGTTCGAATTCAGATCAAACATTCTCCGAAAGACCTAAAACCACACGAAAACGATAGGAATATTATTCGTTACATGTAGGAGGAGACAACACATCCATCAGACGTGTGGTATGTGCTGTACGAGAGAATGTGTCATTTTCAGCAGTTCGACGCCCTCTAAAAGGGCGCGTTGGGTGGTCAAAACCACACGAATGGCCTCAGAATTCCATGAAATCATATGAAAACAACCACGATGTGAATTTTAAAATGGTCAGGCATACGGAATATCATTAGGAGGTGTCGTTTTAACGCGGTGACCGGAAACGCGTTTCTTGGGTCATAAAAGACCAAAACGGCATGTCACGGTCGAAATCTGAGAAAATGGGCTCCAAATAACCTTAAACCACATGAAAATTATAGAAATTTTATTCATGACATGTTAGAGAAGGCGACAGATCCATCGGATGTGCGGTGTGCGCGGTACGACCGAATGTGTGGTTTTTAGCAGTTCGACGAGCTCTAAAAGGGCACGTTGGGTGGTCGAAACCATCCGAATGACCTCATAATGCCATGAAATCAAACGAAAAAAATCACAATGTGAATTGTGAAATGGTCAGGCATAAGGCATGTCATTTGGAGGTGGCGTTTGACCGTGGTGACCGGAAATGCGTTTCCATAGTCATAAAAGACCAAAACGGCGTGTCGCGGTCGAATTCAGAGAAAATATGCTCCAAATTAACTAAAACCACATGAAAAAGATAGGAATATTATTCATGACATGTAGGAGGAGACAACACATCCATCGTACGTGTGGTGCATGCCGTACGACCGAATGTGTCGTTTTCTGCTATTCGGCGCACTCTAAAAGGGCTCGTTGGGTAGTCAAAACCACTCGAAAGACCTCATAATGCTATGAAATTATACAGCAAAAACCGCGGTGTAAATTATGGAATGGTCGGGTAGACGTCACGCCATTCGGAGGCACCGTTTGACCGTAGTGACTAGAAACGCATTTCCAGAGTCATAAAAGACCAAAACGACATGTCACAGTAAAATTCAGAGCAAACGTGCTCCAAATGACCTGAAACCACATGAAAATGATAGTAATATTATTTGTGACATGTAGGAGGAGAGATCACGTCCATCGGACGTGCAGTGCGTGTGGTACGACAGAATGTGTCATTTTTAGCAGTTCGGTGCGCTCTAAATGGCGTGTTGGGTGGTCAAAACCACCCGAACGACCTCAGAAGGCCATGAAATCATACTACAAAAACCACAGTGTGAATTGTGAAATATTCGGGTAGACGGCACGTCATCCAGAGGTGCCTTTTGACCGCGGTGACCGGAAATGCATTTCCAGAGTCATTAAACACCAAAACAGAGTGTCACGGTCGAATTCAGAGAAAACGTGTTCATAAAGACCTGAAACCACCTGAAAATGACAGGAATATTATTTGTGACATGTAGGAGGAGATGACAAGTCAATCAGATATACGGTGTGCGTGGTACAACCGAATGTGTTGTTTTCAGCAGTTCTGCATGCTCTAAAAGGGTGCGTTGGGTGGTCAAAACCACCTAAATGACCTCAAAAATCCATGAAATAATACGACAACAACTGTGGTGTGAATTGTGAAATGGTTGGGTAGACAGCATGTCAATCGGAGATGTTGTTTGACCGCAGTGACCGGAAAAACGTTTTCAGAGTCAAAAAAGACAAAAATGGAGTGTCACGACCAAATTCAGAGAAAACGTGCTCTGAATGACCTGAAAACACACAAAAATTATAGGAATATTATTTATGACATTTAGGATGATATAACACGCACATCGGACTTGTGGTGCTCTCGGTATGACCGAATGTGAAATTTTCAGTAGTTTGGTGCGCTCTAAAAGGGTGTGTTGGGTTGTCAAAACCACCTGAACAACCTCGGAATGCCATAAAATAATACGAAAACAACCTCGGTGTAAATTTTAAAATATTCGGGTAGACGTCACATCATTTGAAGGTTCCGTTTGGCCGCGATGACCGGAAACTCATTTCTGGAGTCATAAAAGGCCAAAATGGCATGTCATGGTCGAATTCCGAGCAAAAATGCTCCGAATGACCTGAAACCACATGAAAACAATAGGGATATTATTTTTGACATGTAGGAGGATACAACACATCCATCGGACATGCGGTGTGGGCTGTACGATCAAATGTGACATTTTTAATAGTTCGTTGCGCTCTAAAAGGGCGTGTTGGGTGGTCAAAACCACCAAAACGACCTCAGAATGCCAGGAAATCATATGACAACAACCTTGGTTTGAATTGTGAAATAGTCGGGCAGACGGAATGTCATTCAAAGGTTCTATTTGACCATGGTGACTGGAAACACATTTTCGGAGTCATAAAAGACCAAAACGGCGTGTCATAATCAAATTCAGAGAAAACATGCTCTGAATGGTCTGAAACCACACGAAAATGATAGGAATATTATTCCAAACATGTATGAGGAGACAGAACATCCATTGGATGTGCGGTGCATGCGGTACGACCGAATGTGTCATTTTCACCAGTTCGGCACGCTCTAAAAGGGTGTGTTGGGTAGTCGAAACCACCCAAATGACTTCAGAATTCCATGAAATCAAACAAAAATAACTGCGGTGTGAATTTTGAATGTTTAGGTAGACGACACGTCATTTGGAGTTTCTGTTTGACCGCGGTGACGGGAAACGCGTTTCTGGAGTCATAAAAGACCAAAATGGCATGTTATGGTCAAATTCAGAGAAAACATGCTCTGAATGGCCTAAAACCAAATGAAAACTATAGGAATATTATTCTTGATATGTATTAGGAGACATCATGTTCATCAGACACACGGTACACACGGTACGAATGAATGTGTCTTTTTCAGCAGTTCGGTGCGCTCTAAAAGGGCGCGTTGGGTGGTCAAAACCACCCAAAAGACCTTGGAATTCCATGAAATCATACAAATATAACCGCGGTGTGAATTTTGAAATGTTCGAGTAGACTTAACATCATTCAGAGGTGTCGCTTGACCGCGGTGACTGGAAACGCGTTTCTGGAGTCATAAAAGACCAAAACGGCGTGTCATGGACGAATTCATAGAAAACGTGCTCCAAATGACCTGAAACCACAAGAAAATGATAGGAATATTATTCCTTACATGTAAGATGAGACAACATGTCCATCAGAGATGCGGTGTACACGGTACGACCGAATGTGTCATTTTAAGCAGTTCGGCGCGCTCTAAAAGGGCGCGTTGGTTGGTCAAAACCACCCGAACGACCTCAGAATGACATGAAATAATACGAAAACAACCTAAGTGGGAATTGTAAAATATTTGGGTAGAGGGAACATCATTCAGAGGTTCCATATGACTGTGCTGACAAGAAACGCTTTTCTGGAGTCATAAAAGACCAAAACGGCGTGTCACGGTTGAATTCAGAGAAAACATGCTCCGAATGACCTGAAACCATAAGAAAATTATAGTAATATTATTAATGACATGTAGGAGGAGATTGAACGCCCATTAGACGTGAAGTGCATGCGGTACGACTGAATGTATCATTTTCAGCAGTTCGACGCGCTCTAAAAGGGCGCGTTGGGTAGTTGAAACCATCCGAACGACCTCGGAATACCATGAAATCATATGAAAATAACCTCAGTGTAAATTGTAAAATGGTCGGGTAGAAGACATGTCATGCGGAGGTTCTGTTTGACCTCGGAGACTGGAAACACGTTTCCGGAGTCATAAAAGATCAAAACAGTGTGTCATGGTTGAATTCAGAGCAAATGTGCTCCGAATGACCTAAAACCAAATGAAAATGATAGGAATATCATTCGTGACATGTAGGAGGAGATAGCGCATCCATCAGACGTGTGGTGCGTGCGGTACGATCGAATGTGTCGTTTTCAGCAGTTTGGCGTGCTCTAAAAGGGTGGGTTGGGTGGTCAAAACCACCCGAACTGCCTCAGAATGCCATGAAATCATACTACAACAACCGCAATGTGAATTGTGAAATGGTCGGGTAGACGACGTGTCATTTTGAGGTGTTGTTTGACCATGGTGACCAAAAACATGTTTTCAGAGTCATAAAAAACCAAAACGGCGTGTGACGATAGAATTCAGAGAAAACATGCTCCGAATAACCAGGTACCACATCAGAACAATAGGAATATTATTCATGACATGTAGGAGGATACTGCATGTCCATCAGACATGTGGTGCACGCGTTACGAATTAATGTGTCGTTTTCAGTAGTTCGATGTGCTCTAAATGGGTGCGTTGGGTGGTCAAAACAACCTGAACAAGCTCAGAATGCCATTAAATCATACGAGAACAACCGCAGTGTGAATTGTGAAATGGTCAGGTAGGCGGCATGGCATTCGGAGGAGCCATTTGACCGTGGTGACCGAAAACGCGTTTCCGGAGTCATAAAAGACCAAAACGGCGTGTCACATTGGAATTCAAAGAAAAAGTGCTCTGAATGACCTGAAACCACATGAAAACGATAGGAATATTATTCGTGACATGCAGTAGGAGAGGGAACGTCCCTCAGACGTGCGGTGCACACGGTACGACTGAAGGTGACGTTTTTAGCAGTTCGGCGCGCTCTAAAAGGGCATGTTGGGTGGACGAAACCAACTGAATGACCTCATAATTCTATGAAATCATACGACAACAACCGCGGTGTGAATTGTGAAATGGTCGGGTAGACGACACGTCATTTGGAGGTGTCGTTTGACCGTGGTGACCTAAAATTCATTTCTGGAGTCATAAAAGACCAAAACGGCATGTCACGATCGAATTCAGAGAAAATGTGATCCGAATGACCTGAAACCACACAAAAACAATAGGAATATTATTTGTGACATGTAGGAGGAGATGATGCATCCATCAGATGTGCGGTGCACATGGTACGGCCGAATGTGTCGTCTTCAGTAGTTCGACGCGCTCTAAAAGGGCGCATTGGGTGGTCAAAACCACCTGAACGACCTCATAATTCATTGAAATCATATGAAGACAACTGAGGTGTAAATTTTACAATGGTTGGGCAGATAACACGTCATTTAGAGGTGCTGTTTGACAGCGGTGACACAAAAGAAAAAATCGGCATGTCACGGTCGAATTCAAAGAAAACATGATCCGAAAGACCTGAAACCATAATAAAACGATAGGAATATTATTCGTGACATGTGAGAGGAGATGACACATCCATAGGATGTGCGGTGCGTGCAGTACGACCGAATGTGTCGTTTTTAGCAGTTTGGAACACTCTAAAAAGGCACGTTGGGTGGTAAAAACCACCCGAACGACCTTGGAATGCCTTGAAGTCATACGACAACAACCAAAGTGTGAATTGTGAAATGGTCAGGTAAACAACACGTCATTTGAAGGTGTCGTTTGACCGCGTTGACCGGAAACGTGTTTCTAGAGTCACAAAAGACCAAAACGGCGTGTCACGGTCGAATTCAGAGAAAATGTGCTCCGAATGAACAGAAACCACAGAAAAATTATAGGAATATTATTCATGACATGTAGGAGGAGAGAACATATCCATTAGACGTGCGGTGCGCACGGTACGACCGAATGTGTCGTTTTCAGTAGTTCAGCACGCTCTAAAAGGGCGCATTGGGTGGTCGAAACCACCCGAATGACCTTGGAATTCCATGAAATCATACAACAAAAACCGCGGTGTGAATTTTGAAATGGTTGGGCAGACGAAACATCATTTTGAGGTGCAGTTTGACCGCAGTAACCAGAAATGCATTTTCAGAGTTATAAAAGACCAAAACGGCGTGTCATGGTCGAATTCAGAGAAAATGTTCTCCAAATAACCTGAAAACACAAAAAATGATATGAATATTATTCGTGACATGTAGGATGAGACAAAACATCCATAGGACATGCGGAGCGTGTGGTACGACCGGATGTGTCGTTTTCGGCAGTTCGGTGTGCTCTAAATGGGCGCGTTGGGTGGTCGAAACCACCTGAACGACTTTGAAATGCAATGAAATCATACGACAACAACCACGGTGTGGACTGGGAAATGGTCAGATAGACGAAACATCATTAGGAGGTCCCATTTGACCGTAGTGACCATAAACATGTTTCCAGAGTCAAAAAAGACCAAAATGTCATGTCACGGTCGAATTCAGAGAAAACATTCTCCAAATGTCCTCAAACCACATGAAAATGATATAATATTATGTGTGACATGTTGGAGGAGATGACACATCCATCGGATGTGTAGTGTGCATGGTACAACCGAATGTGTCGTTTTCAGCAGTTCAGCGCGCTCTAAAAGGGTGTGTTGGGTGGTCGAAACCACCCGAACGACCTCGTAATGTCATGAAATCATACGACAACAACCGCAGTGTTAATTTTAAAATGGTCGGGTAGAAGGCATGTCATTCGGAGGTGTGGTTTGACCGTGGTGACCGGAAACGCGTTTTCGGAGTCATAAAAGACCAAAACGGCGTGTCACGGTCGAATTCAGAGCAAATGTGCTCCGAATGACCTAAAACCACACGAAAATGATAGGAATATTATTCTCAAAATGTAGGAGGATATGGAATGTCAATCAGATGTGTGGTGCGTGGTACGACCAAATGTGTCGTTTTCAGCAGTTCGGCACCCTCCAAAAGGGGGCATTGGGTGGTCAAAACCACACGAACGACCTCAGAATGCCACGAAATCATAAGAAAACAACTGCGGTATGAATTCTGAAATGGTCTGGTAGATTGAACATCAATCAGAGGTACCTTTTGACCGCGGTGACCGAAAATGTGTTTCCGGATCCATAAAAGACCAAAATGGCATGTCACGGTTGAATTCAGAGAAAATGTGCTTTTAATGACCTGAAACCACACGAAAATGATAGGAATATATTATTCGTGACATGTAGAAGGATATGGCGTGTCCATCGGACATGTGATGCGCCCAGTACGACTGAATGTGTAGTTTTCAGCTGTTCGGCGCGCTCTAAAAGGGCACGTTGGGTGGTCAAAACCACCCAAACGACCTCAAAATGCCATGAAATCATACAAAAACAACCGAGGTTTGAATTTTAACATGGTCAGGCAGAAGACACATCATTCGGAGGTGCCATTTGACCGCGGTGACTAGAAACATGTTTCCGAAGTCATAAAAGACCAAAATGGCATGTCACGGTCGAATTCAGAGTAAACATTCTCTGAATGACCTGAAACCACATGAAAATGATTGGAATATTATTTGTGACATGTAGGAAGATACGACATGTCCATCGGACGTGCGGTTCATGCGGTACAACCGAATGTTTCGTTTTCAACAGTTCGACACGCTCTAAAAGGGTGCATTGGGTGGTCAAAACCACCAAAACAACCTCATAATTCCATGAAATCATACTAAAACAACCGCGGTGTGAATTGTGAAATTTTCGGGTAGAAGGCTCGTCATTTGTAGGTGTCGTTTGACTGCGGTGATCGGAAACACTTTTCCAGAGTCATAAAAGACCAAAATGGCATGTCACAGTCGAATTCGGAGAAAACATGATCCGAATGACCTAAAAACACACAAAAATGATAGGAACATTACTCATGACTTGTAAGAGGAGTCATCATGTCCATTGGACATGCGGTGCGCGCGGTACGAACGAATGTGTCGTTTTCAGCAGTTCCGTACGCTCTAAAAGGGCGTGTTGGGTGGTCGAAACCACCTGAACGACCTCTAAATTCTATTAAATCATACAAAAAAAACCACGATGTAAATTTTGAAGTTTTCGGATAGACGGAACATCATCCGTACGTGCCGTTTGACCACGGCGACAGGAAATGCATTTTCGGAGTCATAAAAGACCAAAACGGCGTGGCACGGTCGAATTCAGAGAAAATGTGCTCTCAATGACCTGAAAACACACAAAAACGATAGGAATATGATTCATGACATATAAGAGGAGACATAACGTCTATCGGATGTGTGGTGCATGTGGGACCATCGAATGTGTCGTTTTCAGCAGTTCGACGTGCTCTAAAAGGGAACGTTGTGTGGTCGAAACCACTCGAACATCATCGGAATACCATGAAATCATACGACAACAACTGCGGTGGGAATTGTGAAATGTTTGGGTAGACATCACGTCAGTCGGAGGTGTTGTTTGACCAAAGTGACCAGAAACACATTTCTGGAGTCATAAAAGACCAAAACAGCGTGTCATGGTCGAATTTCGAAAAAATGTGATCTGAATGACCTGAAACCACACAAAAAGATGTGCGGTGCGCATGGTACTATCTAATGTGTCATTTTTAGCAGTTCAACGCGCTCTAAAAGGGCGCTTTGGGTGGTCAAAACCACCCGAACGACCTCAGAATGCCATGAAATCATACTACAACAACTACGGTGAGAATTTTGAAACGTTCCGGCAGAAGACACATCATTCATAGGTTTTGTTTGACCATGGTGACTGGAAATGAGTTTCCAGAGTCATAAAATACCAAAATGGTGTGTCACGGTCAAATTTAGAGAAAACATGATCTGAATGACTTGAAACCACACGAAAACGATAGGAATATTATTTGTGACATGTAGGAGGAGATGAAACATCCATTGTACGTGCAGTGCGCACAGAAAACATTCCTTTTTAGACAAAAAAAACACTTTCAGAAACTAAAGCAAATACTCCAAAACAAGAAAAAAAATTCTAAAATGATAACATTTCTTAAATTGGGGGTTTCAAATTATTATAGCACCCATGAGATGTCAGATTTTATTATATTATATGTATATAATAATTGAAAAAATATGTGAAATTTACATTTGTTTTGTTTAGTTGTTTTCTTTGTATCTTATTGTAGGTTTCTGAAGCAGATGGTTGTGGATCGTTGAAGCACGTCTATCATTTATTGTTTATGATGATCTTGATGTTTATGGTGTTTAGATTTGTTTTCCATTTTTTATGATTTATATGCTGTTTTATTATTCTGTACCATGATTTTTTCTAAACAAATATATTTCCAGTTTAGCGACCGCCTCTGGCGGTCACTGTAGGCAGACATTTCGGCTGGCTTTAGCGACCGCCAATGATGGTCGTTGTAGTCCGACATTTCGGCCCGCATCAGCGACCGTCGATGGCGGTCATTGTAGGCCGGAATTTCGGCCTACTTCAGCAACCTCTAGTGGCAGTCTTTGTAGTCCAACAACGGAGGGCATAAAGCGACTGCCATTGGCGGTTGCTGTAGGCCAAATTTTTAGTAGTGTCTAATGCTTATACTAATAGTTATTATGATTATGTTATGAATGTGCTCACCCCATGTTATATTATTTCATGAAATTACAAATATGCTTATGGGGGTTTTATCGAACCCCTTTTTGATGTATATCTTTAGTTGATTACATGTAGTAAAAATTAATCAAGAGACAATAAGAAGCTACATAATAAAAAATTAAATAAATTTTTATATTTTATGTTGCATAAGTCATGTATGGTTCTAATTTCCCCCCAAAACTATACCTTTGGATCCTAAATCTGTAATGTTTTTATGTTTTTTATCTTTAATATGATGTAATTGTAATTTATGAAAAATCAGGGTCACTATAGTTGGTATCAAAGGCATGGTTTAGTTAATTTGGGAATTATTAATATAAAACCATGGTAAAAAAACATATTATGAGATTAATTATATGTAAGAACAGAAGAATATTGGATAAAAATAGGAATAACACAAGATATTCTTTTAGTATTAGTTTCACAAATAAATAAATTATTTATTAATGACATTATAACATATGTTTTCTTCTAACCTTTTTAATTTTAGAAAATGGTGGGAAGCCAGAGTAACTAGACCAACAACCCATGCAAGGGACAATGTAGTGATTTCCTGAAGGACATCCCCAATTCTCTGGGTGGTGGAGTTAAAAACATCATGGATATGATTACCCAGTTGTGTCAAGTTATGAATAATAACCTGAATAATATAGAATTTCCTCCTTCACCTAAGTGGGAGAAACTAGTGGTCGAGTGTTTTAAGCTGAATCAACCATCAATGTTTACTCGATCTTCTAATACACTTGTGGAAGAATAGTTATTCCACTCAATAAAGAAGATCCTCTTGGTGATTTTCTATTCTGAGATGGAGAAGGTGATTCTGAACATTTATCATCTTGGTGGAGAGGCCTACCAATGGTGGTCTTTGATTATGAACACCACGATGAGAGGCTAAATTGAAGAGATATAGTGAGGAGAATATAATATTATGTTTTGTAATAAGTATTTTCATCAAAATATTCATAAAAATATGGAGAGATAATTCATCTATATAATGGAAAAGGATGGGGAATATGTCACGAAAAATTAAGTAAGTTTCACAATGCTTGTAAGGTATGATTTGGGTTCTGTTTTCAACAGTTATAGAAATATTTATAGACTCTTTAGTGGATTAAAACCACACCTTCAAAAGGCTCTTGAAATTTGAGACTATGGAAGTTATGAAAAAGTTGTTCTATGTGCTCTCAAATTAAATATGGATTTAATATAATGGTCTCATAGATATATTGATAAGAAATGAAAGATGGATTTTCACGCTAGAGGATGTAATGAGAAAAGTGGAAATAAATCTAAACCACCCTCATGTCAAATATGTGGGAAGAAGCATCATGGGAATTTCCTCAAAGTGATGAGGAAATTATTAAAGTGTGGTAGAGAAGGACACTAAGATCCAGAGTTACAAATAGACATTAGAATGCGGGATAATGTGGTGGATGAAAGGAGTTCACCAACCATGTTCTAATAATTCAATGGTGGGGGTAAGGGGAAATATGAAAGACAATGCACTAATCCTAGATTCCTGGTGGGTATTCAATTTTACCATCCACCAAAGTCAAAGGAGAAAAGGAAGGATTATTCCATTAATAATTATAAATTGGATCAAGAAAATGTATTCATATATGGTACACTTCTTATTCATTCAATAATGGAATAAGTCATATTTGATTATGGTTCTACACATTCCTTTATATCATGCAAGTTTTCTTAAAACATTGAATTGAAGCCCCAAAACATTGATGTAGAGATATTTGTAAAAACACTAAATGGTGAAATCATTACAACCCAAGGGTTGGACTCTTCTCATATTAGCATATGTGTGAAGATTCTTCCAGATAATTTTATGATACATTCCATGGTGGAATATTTCGCTATACTAGGAATGGAGTAGATCTCTTTATTGGGATCACATATAAACTATTAGGAAAAGGATATATATTTTCATATTGTGAAAAATCCCATGATCCTTTAAAAATTAGAGGAATATCATGAATCTATATTTAATAGTCTATCAATGGTGTGGATTTTTTTATTACATGTGAAGAGGAATGTCTCAGTCAAATGGTTTAGTAAAAAGAAGTTATCCACCAAGGGGACATTCCCATCATGAGGGAATACAATGAGGTATTTTGAAAAGAGTTACCCAGACTTCCCCTTGGTATTTAGGTATAGTTATAGACATAACTCATACTTGGATCTACTGCTATCTCAATTTTTCACTATAGGTTGGGTCCTAAAGAAGTTTAGGAGTTAAAGAATTAGTTGCAGGAGCATTTTCGTAAAGGATTCATACACCCCCATGCATCACATTGGGGTGAAAAAATGCTCTTTGTGAGAAAGAAGGATGGATCAATGACGTTGTGTATCAATATAATGAACTCAAACATATCACCATAAAGAACATGTATTCTCTCCCAAGGATTGAATATTTGTTCGATCTGCTATGAAGGGATTAGTACTTCTCAAAGTTGGATCTTCAATCAGGATATCATCAGCTAATATTGTTAAAGGAAGATATTCAGAAGACTATCATCCATACACAGAAAAAGAATTATGAGTTTCTAGTGATTCCCTTCGGACATATTAATGTCCTTGAATTCTTCATATTTTTTATAAATAGATTATTTATTCTTTACCACAAAAAAATTGGCAGTGTTTATTGATTATATTCTCATCTACTCCAAGAGAAAGGATGAAAATGAAGAGCATCAAAGAGAAGTTGTATTCCAAGTTCATCCAATGTGAATTTTGGATGAAGCAATCCATGTTCATGGGAAATTTTATCACAAGTTAGAGAATTTATATAGACCATTAAAAAAAAGGAAATTAAGGAATGGACCTGACCCTCTAGCATCTTAAAAATATATAGTTTTCATTGATTAGATGGATAATACATATATTTTGTGAGAATTTTTTCATGATTGTCAAACCCGTTAACTATGCTAATAAAGAATGAGATTAAGTATGTCTGTATGGAATGATGTGATGAAATATTCAAGGAGATAAAGTGAAGACTGATCACTACCCATGTACTCACATTACCAAGATGTGTAGAAAGTTCTATGATATATAGTGATGCTTCTAAGAAAGTCTTGGGTTGTGTACTCTTTAAAAATGATAATGTGATAGAATATGCCTCATGACAGTTAAAGATCCATGAGAATCACTACTCGATGAATGATCTTGTGCTAGTGTCCATAATTTTATCCATGAAAATCTATAGGTATGGTTAGAAGTGTGACATATATAATGAAAAAATAGCCTAACGTATATATTCACACAAAAGCAGCCAAACATGCATAAATAGAGATGGTAAAAGTTAATCAAAGACTAAAATTTATCTATTAACTATCATCCCAGAAAGGGGAATAAGGTATCTAATTATCTTAGAAGAAAATAATATGCTACTCAACACATGTGGAAGATTGAGAAAGACCCTATATTTATGGATTTGAAAATGATAGATTTGGAAATCATAACGGCAGGGAATACATCCTATCTTTCCTAATTCCTAAATGATTTACCAACCATCTATCCAAGAGAGGAATAAGAAGTCACAAAGGGATGATCCAGAGTTACAAAAGAGCATGAATTTAGTAAAGTAATGGAAGCTGCATGAGTTCCATATCCACAATGATTGTATGATTTGGTTTGGAATGCGGATTTGTATGCCTTAAACACAAGGGATAAAGAAGGACCTATTTGAAAATGCACACAACTCACCTTTCTCTTTCCATCATAGGAGTATGAAGATGTACCGTGATCTCTAAGAACCCTTTCGGTGGGAAAACTTGGAGAATGATATCGGTGACTATATATGAAGGTGCTTGATTTTTTAGGAAGTTAATGATGAGCGATAAAAGTCGAAAGGGATGATGCCACCCTTTCCCATACCCATGTAGATGTTGGAGAATGTCACTATGGACATTGTCAGAGGTCTGCCAAAGACTTATAAAGGAAATAAATTGATATGGGTTATGGTTGACCAACTCACCAATACTAACCACTTTATTGCTATTTAGAAAGATATATTGCTTGAACAACTTGGAAAGATATATATAAAAGAATTGGTGAGACTACATGGGGTTCAACTCTCCATTGTCACTGATCATGATCCAAGGTTCACATCTAAATTATGGACGAGTCTTCAACATTCCTTGGGTATTGAATTGAATTTCAACATAGCCAATCACCCCCACAATTGATGGCCAATTTGAAAGAACAATTTCGATGCTCGAAGATTTTCTTTGAACCTAATCACTAGAATTCAAGGGTGGATGTGTTCAGAATCTCCCATTTACGGAGTTCTCATATAACAATATCTTCCACTCGAGTATTATAATGGCTTTATATAATGCTCTATATGGAAAGATATGTATAACTCAAACATGTTGGGATGAATTTGGCCAAAAAAGATACTTGGACCTAATATTGTGTGAGATATGTCACAGAAGCTTAAAGTCATCTAAAAACATATCAAAGATACTAAGAGTAAAAAAAGAGTTATGGTGACTACCGTCAAAGTGACTTGGAGTTCAACATTAGAGATAATGTCTGATTTTGAATATTACAATGGAAGAGAGTTATGCGGTTTGGAAATAAAGGGATGTTAAGACCAAGGTATATTGGCCCCTTTGAGATACTTGACCGCATATGAGCCGTGACCTATTGGATTTCACTTTCACTGAATATGTCGTAAGTTCACAGTGTGTTTCATGATTCACTCATGAGGATACACAAACCATATACCTCACATGTACTTAACATAGAGGTGGTACAACAGGAAGATGATCTCTCTTATGAAGAGCATCCAATAATGATTTTGGATTAATGAGATGAGGTCCTACACAACAATACAACACACCTTTTCAATGTGTTTTTGATGAACCATAAGTATGAGGAAGCATCTTGGGAGAGGATGAGATGAAGAAGATTTACCCTCACATATTTATGTAAAATGAAATTTCAGGGGATAAATTTCAAAAGGTGGGATGAATGTAATGACCCAAACTTTTATCAATACAGTTTATCCCATCTTATAGTAATTTTATATATTATAAAGCATATAAAACCACTTTTACACCCTAAAAAAGCCTTATAAATTAAGTACTAATAAAATAAGAAGTATATCAAAATGTTAATGAACTTATACCAATTAAATAGTAACTTGACTCGAAGAATAGTAATATGACCCTTATAAATAGTAAACCAACCAAATGAACAACAACCTCACCCTTGAAGATATAAATAAAATTTACTAATCTTATAAGTGAAAATATGATGTCATTATATTCGATTATAAATACGTAAATATTTTAGAAATTATTAATTAATTATTGAAATTTTTATATGTCAATAATATTTAATTAAATTATTTTAATTAAAATAATAATATAAAAGAAAAATTAATTTAAAAAATTGTGTTTATAAATTAATATTTTGATCTCTTACGACTTTATTATAAGTATTATGATACCTAAAGTAATTTTCCATGGTGTAAGAAAATTAGATATAAATCTAAAATCTGAATTTTCTAGGTATATTTTGATTTTAAATAAAAATTAAATTCCTCATATTTAGAAAATTATTTTCATAAAATTGAGTGTAGTTTTGAATTATTCACATTGAAAAATGGTTATGGTGATTTTTTGAGATTTTATTGAAATACTTTAATTTTTTATGAATAGTAAAATTTGATTCTTTTAAAAATATACAAAATAAATGAATTTATGTATCATGATTCATTCATGGATGATGTAAATGGACATTATTTTGAAATTGAATGATCTATTTACAATATTTAGTCATGGAATCATCACTATTTCTTGTCTCATGGATAAATATTAAAATAATGATTTTAATATTGATAAAACCCCTCTCCCCTCCACTATAAATACTACCCCTCACAACCACATTTCCTCACAATTATCAAGCTTCAATAATTTTCCAAATCCGGATCAATTCTTTTCCCTATCCCCTCCCCCACGCCTTGTAGATCTTTTTATCATCAAAAGACCAAGCCTAGGATCCTTGAAGAGGATCTCAAGGGGAGAATTCAAGAGGTAATTCCTCTCTCGCTTTTCTTTCAATTTCATTTCAAATTTAATTTCATTTCTTATTTTATCAGCAACTAATATCTTCCAAATTTTATTATAACTCCATCATGATTTATATATTGGTATTATATAATGTTAATGTAATGTTATTCATTAAACTCCTCACTCCCTTTTTTTTATTTTTTAAATGAAATCATTTCTCATGATGTGTCAATTTATAGTCATCAAGGGTGATGCACCTTCATTTTCCTTCAACACCTTCAAGGATATCAATAAAACCATTAAACATTTGAAAAATAATTTTAATCGGTATTTTTCCCCTTTTATGTTCTATAAACAAATTTTAATGATAATAATAAATGATGAAACAAAACATGTTTGTTGTGATACAATAACCACCCAAATTAAGCTAAAATGAACATTATTAAATTTTAACTAATGATTCATCATCAATGTATATAAAAATCATCATTATAAGATAATTTAAACTTATAAAAGATCATTAATAACATGTCATATCAATTCTATATGTTTATCCATGTTCTACATGAACTTCCATTCCTGTATACCAGTGATCCGTTCATGAAAACTAAGAAAAGAAGACCCCCAAACAATGAATTTATAATCAATTACCCATACAAAAGACCATAAAAGAATATATTGAAACCATAATGAAAACAAATAAGTTATAATAGTTTCTATAAATATTAATTAATGAATCTAAAGTCATTTTAGAAGACATAAAAGGAAGAAATCATTCAGATACAAGGTATGGGGAATTCTCGAACCCAAATTTCTTTCTTCATATTTTCCCTATTTCACTCCAATTTAAGAATGTTTATTCCTTAAATATAATTTTTCATCATTATGTTACTTTTTTATGGGATATAAATGTTTCCACTACAGTTCATGTCAAGAACAATATTTTGCAAAATAACTCTTCTTTCAAAAACACACCTTTTACTTCCCACTCAAGGTTAATGGTGATTGTGTCAAGTATGTTGTTACCTCTTTCATTTTAGAACCCAATGTTTATTAATGTATGCTTTATTAAGGGAAACCCATTCCTTTAAATGTTTTTTTATGTTAAATATTGATATTTTTTCTATCGTTAATTCATGATAATGTTTACATTATGATATGACAGGTGCGGCCGGAATTATATAGCGCAATATTGATGTTATAATGTGATGGGTGTGATCGGAATCATGCAACGCTCCAATTCCCTAGGTACTAGGATGAATCTCAAGAGTTAAATTGAAATATTCATGAACATGATTATATCGTTTTTCACAACTATGTATGGTAGTTAACCACTAAGACATGATGTTTCATTTTTTATGAATCATCACATTCCAAACCTTTATTTAAAGGTTCCTCTCATGGTTATGATGAAGATGATATGATTATGCTCACCCAATGTTATGTGTTTTCATTATATTTTCTATACTATTATTTTTCTTTTAGAACATCCTATTTTTATTTGTATCCTTAGGTGATTACATGCACTAAGGTGAACTCAAGGGACAATAAGAAACTTGAGAAGAAGGAATTTAATAAATGTTTATGTTTTATGTTTTATAAGTCAGTTATTCTATTAATTTTCCCATGAAACTAATCCTTTGGATCATCAATGTATAATGTTTTTATGTTGTATATGTTTAAAATAATGTAATAGTAATGTAAGAGAAATTAGGGTCGCTATATTAATTATGGGATGGAATTAATTAATTGTAGAATAAATTAATGGATTTTTTGAACATGTGGAATTGTATAAATTAATTGGTGAATTGATTAATGTTATTATATAATATTGGAATTGTATTAATTAATTGGTGAATTAATTTAATAAATTTTGTGATTTTGAAATTGATTTATTAATTTAATATTGATTTGTTTAATTAATGTGTGTTTGTAATTGGTCAATTAATGTGTTATGAATTAATTGGCTATGGTAATTAGTTTATGATTGGGTTAAATTTATCTTATCAAAGGTATATATGATTAAATGTTGATAATTTTAATGGAAATTAATTCTTATATTATTTCCATGGGACTAAATTATTGACTACGATTTGTTTTGATAATTGAAATGGAATATCATGAAGTGAAAGTGATGAGACAGTTAATTTTTTTTTATCCATGATTGATGTGATATATTTGATATATTGATATATGTGATATAAATGTTTGGTACATGGTCTACTTCATCAAAATACCATAGTGATAAATGATTGTGAGACATGGTGTTTTGCATCAAAATCCCACTTGTGTGTTTTTTTGGAAAATGTGTGTGGGACACTGACAGCTACATAAAAATGACACTTATATGATTTTAAAAAACTTATGGGTAGTGGAATTCATCATCAAATATCCATGGGGTCCTAGGCATGGTGATATAGGCCCAAAATATTTTCATTGGACTATTGTTCAAAATGGACATGATAATGAATTAAAATAAATAGATAATGAAATACCATGTGTTATAATGAATTATGAATTAAATATGTGACATGGGATATCCCTAGGGGATATTTCATACTCAAGAATAATCCAAGGAAGTTATTTAGAGTTTCAGTGTCCTTTAAAACCTAAGAGTTTCTTGGTTAAATAAAGAGCAATTGAATAAATTAATATTTTTACTTTTTTGCTTATATTTTAATCATTATACAGATGCATACACAATTATTAATAGGATATTGTTTTTTATTTAGTTTGTGGTGCCCTACTAATTTTTACTCACATCCTACTCAGGATTCCAAATCGGTATTCATATAGCCTTCATGTTTGTAGGGTAATATAAAGGTGAGGGCCCTGTGTTAGATGGTTGTGTTTAGATAAATCATGGATGAGGGAACTAGATGTGATTTGGGACCCTCTTGGGAGTTGTTAGTGTCATTAATTTTTTTTGTATATTGACACTTGATATGTAATTTGAATCACATATCTTTTGTTTAGTTTTGGATATTGTATTTTCTATTTTGGACATCATGTGATACTAATATTATTCTGATTATGGTTTTATTATTTTGTAATTATTATTTACTTCTATTGTTGTGATACATAGATAATTTGGTTATTGTCTTTCTATGATATATATTAGTCCCTCACTATTAGTCAAAACACTTTGGTATATGGGGAGGCATTCTTGAGTTCAAGTGACCAACCATCTTGGGGTACCATTGTGTGGTACTTGGTTCAGGACATTACAAAGTGGTATTAGAGTATGATTTCTATTATTTTATTTTATCTTATATATGAGGAATATTATATAAGAGAGTTATATGAGTAGATCCATGGTTAATATTTCTTCCATGGGAGTATCTATCCCATGTACAAGGGTAAAATTCAAGTACCCAGGGTGTGATAGATGTTATTATCATGTGTTGTTACAGTTGATATTGTTTCACATCGAGTGACACACTTGTTATGTGATGTGATGTGATTATTATTTCTGAATTTTTTGAGATTTGACTCATGACCCAAAATGAGGTTAGTGTTGATTATGTGTGCATCATTATAGGAAATCAAGATTATTTTTTGACATGCATCATTTTAGGATCACATAGGAAACGGGTTTTTGTTATGTTATTGAAATTGAAATGTTTTTCCTTTCATATGTATTTGAAATTAAAAAAAATGTTCCTACTATAAATTATAGGTTATAAAATGATGAAATATGTGAATAAATTGGTTTCTAATGTTAAAAATTATTTGAAGAATGAATTTACCCTTTTTAACCTAGACCCGGATGATGGATGGTTACAGTTAGTGACAACGCCTCGGTTTGGACCATGTGGAGGGATTTGGGGGAATGAACTATTATGGAATTTTTTGAATCCCTCTTGTGAATGTATTAATTTCTTGTTATGTGTCTTAAAACATGTGTTTGGAATTGTAGATAAATTCCTCCATGATGATTCTTATTGAGAGGATGAAAAGAGGTTATGGATGAAAATGATCCTCCAATGATGGAATCTGAGATACCAATAGTGTTAGGTGAGGAAGTTGGAGAGAAGTTCCATGATAAAAATTATTTATTCATGAAGTTTATGTAAAGATATATTACGATAGTTGTGAAAAGTATGTGTGATATAACATGGTATTTTTAGTTTCATCACCCTTTGACTTTTACCAAAGTGGGTGGACCATAGGCGACTGAGATCTGGATTGATTCTATCTAGAATATACTAGACTACTTGGAGACTGTTATTGAGAAGAGAGTCAAATTTGATAATTATATATTATATTTTGAAAAAAAATAATTGGCTGGAAATCTACATTTGGGATGGAAAACAATAGAATATGTAGTGGAATGACTTTCAAGAGAAGTTATTAGAGCACTTTTACATAGAGACACTCAGGCTAGAGAGACTAGACGATTTCATGATATTGACTAGGGGGAGTATGTCGATGATGGACTATTACAGACACTTTATAGATTGGTAGTAATTTTCTCCATCATTGGATAGAGATGATTCTATGTAGGAAAACATTTTTAGGATGGGATAATTTTTTTAATTAAGTCCCCATTGAATATCTTCAGTATAAAGTGGTTCTTAGTACTTGTAAATAAGGCTATCATTTCTAAGGGGAACCTGAAGGAGGATTCTAGTATAAGGCATGTGGTTTTAACTGTATGAAAAGGAGGTACGACTTCCGAGAGAAGGAAGTTCCACTATTATAATATTTTCTAGAGTGGTGGAAAAAATTGTGGCTAGGGGGAGGATCAGTTACATATGACCTTGATTGGGTGATCTTCCACCAATGTACGTAGTCCAGAAACTTATGTATATAGTTCTACCAACCACCGAGAGAGTGTTGAGCCTGCAGTAGGATGGGACATTATCATAGTTCTTTTACGAACCAATGAGAAATTAGTGGTTTAGGAGTAGATAATAAGAACAAGAGTGTGAGAAGGGTATCATCTACACCGTATCGGTCAGGCAGTTTGAGTTCTATTATCCATGGTGGTATATGAAGTGGATGTAGTACTTCTATGAGAGAGATCCTATATCATCATATTGGTGCATCTCATGGGACTCAGAATTCATTATAGGGATGTAGGGTAGGACATTTGTATGTCATCCAACCAATATTGGTGGATATCAAAACTGTGACATCAAAAGTTAGATAGACCATTATTGTATATTTTACGCTTGACAGTACCTTATTTTATTCTAATTCATCTCATTTTTTAAATATTCAAAACTATTTAATGGTTTGATCTTGGTAGTGGAGTTTATGGGTTGGGTGATGTTGATCGATATATCATTGGGAGTACAGTCGACTGATATCTATTTCTTCAAGGGGTGTTCTCTTGATGCTGGGGAGTATCGTTTTCTATGGGATCTTTACATCATTGAAATGTTATTCTTCGACCTAATTTTGTGTATGGAATAGTTACTAGAATATTTATGCCATATATATTGTTACCATAGGATAGTGACAATTACGTCTCCTATGGGTGAAAATTACATCCACTAGGGAGAGTGGGATATATAGACGGTCCATAGAGAGCCAGTTTAGAAACTAGGGAAGATCACTTCTGATATTTCTATTGTTTTTCTATATTATGGGGGTGTGAAGCATGATATATTTCCTATAGTATTGGACCAGTTTCAGGTTGTGTTTCCTGATGATTTATTAGGTATTTAACCTGAGAGAGATGTGGAATTTACTATTGATAACTTTTAGGGGTAGAGCTAGTTCTTATTCCACTATAAAAAATAGCACCAAAATCTCTTCAAATTCATAAGAATCAACTTGAAGTGTGAGAGGATAAGGTAATTATTCATCTGAGTAATTCTACTTGGGGTTATGCAGTTTTTTTCTAATCTGTGCTCATGTGTTGATTACCAGTGGTTGAACTAGATGAATTTGATGAACTTGTATTCTCTTCCACATATCAATGATCTGTTTCACTAGTTGATAGGAGATTGTGGTTTCTCAAATATTTAATTAAGATTAGTATATCATCAGTCCAGATTTTGATATTCTTACATACCTCATAATGATTTTAGAAGTAGGTATGGAGTTTATGTGTTTGTTGTGTTTTCATTAGGGCTGATGAATACACTAGTATTTTTTATGTTCATGATGAACGAAACATTCCATCCATACCTGGATCATTATGTTATTGTATTTGTTGATGGAATCTTGGTGTAATCCAATACTCAATATGACCATGAAAACATCTTGAAATCTTCCTAAGCACATTTATAGAGAATCAGTTATATGCCAAACTATCTATGTGTCAATTATAGATTTATCAGGTACTTCTCTACGGTCATATCATCTTGAAGTAAGGTGGGTTAGTGGTGCTAGATATGGTTAAGGTAATTGTTTCTTGGGAGAATCCCAAGAATTTTTTTAAGGTCTATAGATTTCTTGGGTTGGCAGGATATCATAGAGGGTTCATCCATAAGTTTTCCCATTTGACAGGTTCACTTTTAAGCTTGACCAAAAAAGGAGTAATGTTTTAATTATTTGGATCATATTAGAATGCCTTATATGAGTTAATGAATTACTTGATGTCAGCACCGCTTCTGATCCAAACGGAGTCAGGTGATTAGTATACGGTGTTTTGTGACACCTTTAGGACTTGACTTGGAGTACTGTTGATGTAGGGAGATTGATTTGTAACATAGGGGTCTTCGTAGATGAGGCCACATGAAAAAAACAACCCCACATATGACCTTGAGATAGTTTTTTCGGTCTTTTACATTGAAGCGTTTCTATAATAATCTATTGGGAGGGAATATTACTATTTATAGTTATCAGAAGAGGAAAAATTATATATTTTTATAGATATATTTGAATATCACGAAGTAGAGGTGGGGTTATTATATGAAGCATTATTATTTTGAGCTAGAATTTATGTACGGGAAGGGAAACAATATTACTAATGTTTTGAGTAGGAAAAAATAGACTCAAGCAGTTTAGGAGTGTAGTGCTGAGTGGAAAATGGTGAATTTACATGGTGAGATGCATGTTGTGGTTCATAAGGGTCATGATTAGATCACTATCATATCAGTACGAGGAGATTACACACTTTTGGAGATATATTAGGGATATGTAGTATGAGTATACATAATGTTTTTCCTTGTGGTAAATCCTTGAAGGTGATGAGTAGACTTCCTATTTAACCATATATGTGGATGAGATTATCTATGACAGGAATCATGTTGTTGTGCCTATGAGTATATAGTAGGAGCTGATGTATGAATATGAGGCCTTAAAGTGGCTATTACATCTTGGTGTATCCAAAATTTAATATTAACTATGGTGACATTTTTTGTGGATCGGTATGAAAATGGAGACAATAAGGATTGTGACATGAAGTAACACATGTAAAAAGCTAAAGGAAGAGTATCAACAAACTAGGTGTTTACTACATTCCTTGCCCATTATGGAAGAGAAGTGGGATGATTTTACCTTGTATTTTTTTGGTTCTCTCGATGATGCCCAGGAATAATGTCACTAACAAGGTTATTGTGGACTATTTGAAAATAGTAGCATAGTTCATGCATATATGAGAGAATTTCTCATAGGAGAATTTGTGGGACCTGTACATTTGGGAGATAGTCCGTCTTCATAGAGATCCATGGACTATAGTTTTAGACTGACACTCAAATTTTACATCACACTTCTTTAAGGTCTTATAAAAGGTGTTTGGGACATAGTTTTTACTATGTATGGATTTCCACCCATAGAAAGATGAGATGTTAGAATGTACTATACAAGTTATTGAGAATATGATTTGATTTTCTTTCCTAGATATTGGTGGGTCTTGGGAGAATCACCTAGTGTTGGTGGATTTCACATAAAATAATAGTTGTTAAAATTTATAAATATGGAACCAAATTAGGATTTTTATGATAGGACATGAAGATGTACTCAATGATGGATGGAGGTAGGTGAGTCAGAGTTGTAGGGACCAAATATAATGTAGAATACATCAGAGTAGGTTTAGTTGATTCATATGTGTATGTATATGGTTTAGAGTAGAAAGAAGTATTATAATGAAAGAATTTTATGACCCCTAGAGTTTTCGGAGGGTGATTATTATTCCTTTCAGTTGTCTCCCAGATAGGGTCACTATATGATACAGAGAAATTGAATGTTTGTGCCTAGGTTGTCTAGATTTTTTGAGGTTCTCGAGAGAATCGGGATGGTGGCATACCGATTGGCTCTTCCACAGAGGTATGATGTTATTCATGGTGTTGTTTATGTGTCAAAACGTTAGAGTTATCACCCATACCCTTTTTAAATGATCTATGTGGATTATTTTGAGAAAAATAATGATGTTTCCTTTATGGATCATCTGATATGGGTGTTGGATCATAGTGAGAAATTGTTGTGGGGAAATACGATACCAATTGTTCATGTATTGTTTCTTCATGGTCATGTAAAGGAGGAAGCATGGGAGAGAGAAGTGTACATGAGAGCTTAGTGGCCCAATATTTTTACCTGATAATCATAGAGATTCTAGGGAGTAAAACACGAGGATGAGTTGTTATAAGGTGGGGAGATTTTAATATCCCAACATTTTTGGGAGATTTATTGAGCTCATTTTCATGTAATCCTTTTTCTTTTGTTTGAGTACATTTTTTCTTGGTTATAATTTTGGAGTCTTTGGGTGGATTTGGGAAATTTTAGAAGGAAATGGTGGTGTGCATGGTTGGTGCACATTTTTCCCAAACCGTGCACCCTAATATGAAAATTGTGTGAACCGAGATAGAGGGTATTCACATAGTTGGCGAATGGTTTTTCAAACTGTTACCCCTTTTAGTAATAACCATTTATCCCCCAGGATAGTGAGCATAGTTAGGTTCATTTTTAAGTGAAATCATGCAACCTGAGTAGAAAAACATGCACACATACTTTTAATTCCATGAAAATTATTAAAAAGAATCTTGAACCCCCATCTTATATCATTAAACACCATAGCTTGATCCTAAACCTATTACAATCATTATTGAAGGTTCCAAAATGAATTTTAAGGTTTCACAAAGTTTTTTCTTATATAAAAAAAGATCCATTTTCAAATATACACCTTTTTGGGTATGTGGTTTCTTCCTAACTAGGTTTCACTGCATCTTTTCTCTCTCCCCAGATAATAGAATGTTGGTTTCCACCTGCTAGTGGTGCATTTAGATCCATGTTTGTTGGATATTGTTTTATTATGACTTTGGATATAGTTTTTTGATCTATATCTCATTCTGTATCATGTTATGGATCATTCTTCCTAATTGGTTATTTCCATTGGTGAATATTTATCATCAATTTTGCAGTATGTGGTTTAAATTGAAATCCCATAGACTTTATTTAATTACATTTATGTAATTGAGAAATTGAAATTTTCATTACTATGATCTTGTATATTTTATTAAGTTGATTTAATCTAATTTCAATATGATATTATTTGGGTTAGATTGGAGTACATGAAATTGTGGGATTAAATTAATTAATTAGTGAATTAAATAATTGATTTTATATATATTGGGATTGTGGAATTGGATTAATTAATTGTTGAATTAATTAATGGGATTATAAAACTATGGAATTAGATTAATTAATTAGTGAATTAATTAATGAAATTTTTTGATTTTGGACTTGATTGATTAATTGAATGTTGATTTTTTTAATTAATAGGTCTGTGTAATTTGTCAATTAATGTGTTATGAATTATTTGACTATGGGAATTATGTGATGATTGTATTAAACTTAAACGGGTAAAGGTATATATGATTAAATGTTGATAAATTGAATGATCATGATATTTAATATTATTTCCATGTCATTAAAGTGCTGACCAAGATTTGTTTTGATAATTTAAATGGAATATCATGAAGTGAAATGTAATGAGAGGGTTAATTTTCATTAACATTGATTGATGTGATATATGTAATATTGTGATATGTGTGATATATGTGTGTGGTACATGGTCTAATACATCAAAATCCCATAGTGATAAATGATTGTGGTACATGGTCTACTACATCAAAAGTCCACATGTGTGTTTGTTTGGTAAATGAGTGTGGGACATGGTTTACAGCTTCAGAATCCCACTTTTGGGACTGTTTGGTAAATTATTTGTGGGTCATGGCTTCTATTTCATGTATTCATGTGGTCTTAATCATGTATATCTATACCCAAAATGTTGGAATTGAAATATTGTTCCAATTTTCCATGATAATTTATTGAAATAAATGTTTAATGAAATATTATGTGTTATAATGAATTGTGAATTGAATATGTAACATGTTAAATCCCTTTTTGGATTATTCAGACTTCAGTATAGGCCGAAGTAGGAATGGAGAGTTTTGTCGTCCTTTGGAACCTGAGAGAAATGTGTTTATATAAAGTGTAATTGAATAAATGTAAAATGTTTTCATTATTGATTATATTTTATTCTTTACACAACTGCATACAATATTATTAACTAGATATTTTTTCTAAACACCATTGGTGGTGGCCTACTAGGTTGTAATGAAAACTTACTCAGGCTACTTGATTGGTACCCAAACAGACGTCATTGTTTCCAGACATGATTAGGGTAAGGGCATTATATTAGATAGCTAAGTTGAGATCAAGCATTGATGAGGGAATGAGACATGATTCATGACCCCCTTGAAATAATTCAGTGTCTTTATTTATTTTGGGATTTTTCATATTCAAACTTCACAGGTAATTGGCAACAGATATTTATTGTTCAGTTTTTTATAATTTATTTCCTTTTTTTAGTCATCATATGATACTGGTATTATTTGGATTATGATTATATAATTTGGTTATTATTATTTTGTTCCACTAAAATGATACTTTCACTAAGAGGGTATAGACTTCCCATGATGGATATTATAACCTTTCTACTAGTCGGTAGACTCTGGTATATGGGAGGTGCACCTAAGGTTATGTGACCAAGCAGCTTGAGGCACTGGTTCATGGCACATGGGCTAGGACATTACATATATGATAATAAGTTAGTTTAAAATATAAAACATAAATTCCCTTCTCCACTAATATATGTGTGATTTATTTAAGGAAATTGAATCCATTCCAAGGAAAAGATTAAAATTAACTAGAGAAAGAATGTTAATATTTTTAGGAGACAAATTCCCTAAAAAGTCAACATGAAATGAAACAAGGATTTGTGATGTGATAATCATACCATTTGGGGGTTTTATAGCATACACAATATCAAATTTTTTATATGGTAGTGTGATACCATAGGAAAATTATTTAGAAATAAAAGAGTGTCTAGATCTAGATTCAAATAAAAAAGTAGCAATTATAGAGTTAATGGTAATTATACCTTTCACTACATCATTATCATAACTCTCATCATAAAAAGTGATCTCATGAGATTTATTTTCATGTCTAGAATTAAGAGGTCATTGAAATTGATCATAATCATTAACCTTTGTATTTGGTAATTGTTTAGAATAATTACCATATTTCTTACATTTAAAACAATTTAGTGTGGGTGTCTCATTTTATAGATTTTTCTCTCTTTCCACATCATTATCTAACTTCTTCCCATCACTTCATCATTTTATTTCCCAATGACCTTCCTTTTTTTACATAAAACATTTACCAGTTCCCTTAAGACAATTTCAACATAATTCCTTATTGATTTTGATCATAATATAAATTTCAACTTCTTTATCCATGGGTTTTCAAATTTCATTTGAATTCAATTTTAATTTTCTTGTAAAAACCAAGAGATTTATGGGTAACTCCAATATATATCTCTACATTTATAGCAAATTGAATTATTTCTTAATTTCAACTAAATTCTGTTTTGGAAAACTCCCTTTGGAGACTTGATTTTAAGCCACTGAAGAATCAATCAGCCTTACCCTCATGTGAAAAGATAACACCAAAAGTGTACATTGAAAGTCTTGTGAACTTTTCCCCATTAGTACCACTAGATTCACACTACTATAAAATTAGTATTTAATAGCTCTAAAAATTTCTTTTATCAGCACTAGAGAAGCACTGAATACTAAAGTTAGACTAAATTCCATAGTCTTTTATCAGCTCTTTTATTTATCCTTGATAAATGATACATTTATCAATGTTTATTGGAGCGCTGATAAAGGATAACTTTATCATAATTAGTAAATGTGATGATAAATGACCCACTTATCAATGATTTTTAATGTTCTGATAAAGTAACCATTTAGAATCTCATTTAAAAGTGTTGATAAAGGATCCATTTATCAATGCTTTTAAAATGGATGATAAAGGGGTGTACTATAGTGTCATGTAAAAGAACACTAAATCACTAGTGAAATGAGATATATTAGTAAACCTTAGTTTTAGAAATACCACCAAATATAAAAAACTTAAATAAACAATGCATAATTTAAATAAATTTTAATTTAAAACAAAAATAAAAGAAAACACTATATTATTGAGATTTTAATCATTTTTTTTATAAAATTACATAAGTAAAAATTATTACATAGACTCAAAAACATCAATGTTACTTTTTAATTTGATATTTACCCTGACTCATGAAATTGATGAAGAAACCACCCATGTTCCTGAAAAATAACACACATGTATAAGAAATAAATTCTTATCTTAATAATAATATAAAGAAATAAATTAAAAAAGTGTTTATTTTAAAATAAACATTGAGTCATACTAGGATCACTAGCTATAAGATTGAGTTTAGGTTTAATCATACACATCACACCATTTATTTATCATATTCAAGCATTATATTTATAAAAATTAGTTAAATAAGTATAAGATAATGCCCTATGTGTGCACCCTAGTGGATTTATCTTATGGTGTTGTTTGGGAGGCCTTAATTTTGAGCCTCCCCATACACATTTATGTTGGTTTTTGTTTATTTATCTAACCTCCCCTAACCAATGAAATATACAAATTTATAAAATAAAAAAATATAGAAATCAATTAAGCAATGGAAGATAGAATGATGATAGATAAATATGCACTTGATTTCTCTGTTTTGGTGATGAGATGCATGTTTGAAACTAAAATCACACTTATATATTAAAAATAAACACTTGTAGTCATTCTATTCACACCGTTATTCTAATTATATCGAGACATATTCTTACACATCTTGAATGACTTATGGATCGTTATCCCAAAGTATCAAAAAAACATAAATGTGTTTTCTCTGTTTTGAGTACTTTATTGGTCTTTTTTACTTAAATGATAACTTAAAATAAAAAACACTTACTTTGACTCATACTGGTCACATCTTTTGTCCATTTTATGTGATAATAATTCATATACTTCACAAATGACTAATGATTGATTTTCCAAAATTATCAAGAAAATAAGATCTTGTTGTCTTGGTTTTTAGTGAGTGAATCTTTTGAACTAAAATATCATTTTTAAAATCAAAAAAGAAAAATTCAATAATAATGAGATAATAATATATCGGATTGAGGTTTGGATAATTCCTAAATGTCATAAATGACTTTCAGATCATTTTATTAAAGTATTATAAAAATATTAATGTGTTTTCTCAGTTTTGAGTAGGCTAGTTGTACTTTTTAGAAAAAATTGATCTTAATTTTAAATAAAAAGAAGCACATTGTGTCATACCAGTCACACCATGTTTTGGATTGAGGTTAAAATGGTTCATATAAATCTCAAATGAATTATGGATCATTTTTCAAATGTATCAAAACAATCCACAATTTTTTCTCATTTTTGAATACATTACTTGTCTTTTTTTAAATGTTATTTTAAACTAGAAACTTAGACCTTGACTAATAAAGATCACATCATATATCATTTTAATGAGAGACCAATTTATACACATCAATATGAATAATTAATTTCTTTCATAAATTATTAAGAAAATATGATCTTGTTTTCTTAGTTTTGAGTGACTGACACTGTTTGACCTAAAATGTGGATTTTAAACTAATAATAGAGAATTTGAGTTATATCGGGAACATAATGTATCATATTGAGGTGTTATTAATTTATAAACATCAAAAATGACTTTTGTATAATTTTTATAAATAATAAAAACAATATATATGTGTTTTATTAGTTTTGAGAAGGTCAGTTGTGCTTCTTACAAAAATGATGTCAATTTAAAAAAAAGATGCACATTGAGTCAAAATGATCACACTATGCCTCTTATTAGGGTTAAGATGATTCCAACCCATATAAAATAACTTATGGTTAATTTTTTAATTTACTATGACAATAGTAATTCATTTTATTGGTTTTGAGTATGTCACTTATTCTTTTTCTAAAATGTCAGTCTAAACTAGAAAAATAAACTTTGACTCATAAAATCAAATCATGAATAAATTTTATGTGAGACTAATTACTACATGTAAAAAAATATTTATGAATAAATTTTAAAAATTATAAATAAAATCAATGTTTTTTTGCCCATTTCTTAGTGATTCACACAGTTAAAACTAAAATGTCGATTTTAAACTGATAATGAGCACTTTGAGTCATACTAGAAACATCTTGTTTGAGATTGAGGTGTGGCTAGTTCCAACACAGAAAAAATGAATTAATGATAGTTTACCAAAGGTATCAAAATAATATGAACCCATTTTCTCAAATTTGATCAGGTAATTTTTTCATTTTACTATAATTGCTGTCAATTTTATATAAAAGGATACACTTGGAGTTATACAGATCACACCGTGCTTCAGATTGAGGTGAGCATGATTCCTACATTTTTTAAATAATTTAATCATATTTTCCCTAATGAATAAAAACAATATGATTGTGTTTTCTCATTTTTGAGTATTCCACTTGTATTTTCTACTAAAATGTCATTTTAAATTGAAAACACTAGCTTGGACTCATACTAATCACATCATGTACTGGTTTGATGTGTGATCAATTCCTACACATAATGAATTATATTTGAATATATTTAAAAATTTATCAAGAATATAAATGTTTGTTAAATATTTTTTCAAGGAGTGACATTTTCTAAAAAAAAATTATATTAAATTGATAATAGACACTTTGAGTCAAATAGGGAAAATTGTGTCTCAGATTGAGGTTAGGGTGATTCCGACACATACAAAATGACATATGGATCATTGTCTTAATTTATAAAAACAATATGAATATATTTGGTCAGTTTTGAGTATGTCATTTGTATTTTATACTTAAATTAATTTCAATTTTAAATATAAAGAAGCACATGGATTCATACCAGTCACATTCTGTGTTATATTGAGGTGCGTATAATTCGTACACATCCCAAAGTCAAAAAAACCTAATTTTCAATGTTTCCATGATTTAAATTACCTTTTATTGAGATTCCAATACTATAAATTGAATCAATGTTCCTAACTGATAAATATTTCTTATTTTCGAAATTCAGAAGAGTAGGGGAAGATCATGTGCCCATTATATTATGGTAAGTTACCACAATGGGCTAATGAGATTCCACTTCTCTTAGATCTTTCATTGAAAATATTTTTTTCGATATAAACATTGACTCAACTTAAAAAAATGACATTTTGAAAAATAATGGAAGTGGAAAGCATGGTACCATTAGCATAAAGTAACATTTTATTTATTTTTTAGATTTTTGTAGATATTTGAAAGAAAAATATAACTTCCCAAAAGATATGTGAAAGTATATATATATATATTAGATAAAAATGTTAACTAAATTAACATAAAAGTAGTAGATAAAATGAGGAAAAAATTAATTATCAATTAGGAATTCACCATTTCATTCTGGTGGTATACATTCCAGACGCATTACATTGTTTTCAATATCTCAGTTGCAGGATCAAAGTGAAATCACTTAGGAGCATGAGAAACATCAAACAAAACAACCCAAATCAAACAAAAGAATCCACCTATATAAGGAAATGATTATTATAAGATTGAGACTAAAAATAAATAAATAAAATATAAATTAAAAATAATATGTTAATTATATTTATAGTAATTTTACTATGGAAACATCATTATTACCTCTATGATTATGTAGTGGAGGGAAGTTTAATGTATGTGATAAATTCCAACAGTTTTGGGGTTAAATGTTTTTTGAGTGAGGAGAAGACTATGCATGTTTTCATGAAGAATGGAATGAAAGATGGAGAGACCACCCCAACTCAAAAAAAAAATCCAACTATTTATAAAAAGAGATATTATGTGAGTAATACAATAAATAAATAATTAAACATAAATATGAAATAATATATCAATTATATGGTCAATGATTTTATTATAAAAACTTGAAGATTACCTCTGTGATTGAGAAGATGCAACGTCAAGGATTTTCCTAAAAATATAGTGAACGAAAATTATATAAAAGCGATAAATCCACACACTATTGGGGTGAATGGTTTTGAGGGAGAAGAAGTGTGTGGATGTTTTGGTGTAGAAAGGTATGAAAGATGTACATACCACCCCAACTCGAACAAAAGAATCCAATTATATAAGAAAACAATTATTATGTGATCAATATTAAAACAAAATAAATTAACCATAAATATTAAATATAAATTAATACAATGGAAAAGTATTATACTGTGAAAACATAAATATTATCTCTGTGATGAGTAGCGGCAGGTAATTGATCTTCCTGTAAAGTAAGTGGAGGGAAATTGAAGGAAGGTGATAAATGAAACACTACAGAGGTGAAAAGGTTTTGAGGGAGAAGAATTATATGAAAGTTTTGGTGTATACTGACATGAAATGTGGATATAAATTTTATAAAATAAATAAAATCTACAAGGAATAAATAATGTTAAATTAATGTTTCATTATACAATCTTTTAGTAAAATAGGAAATGTATATCATTACATTAACATTAAATATTCCCAAAGTGTTACCTTCATGATTTTTTATTCTTCTGAGGTATTGGTAACAACCTCATCTGAAAAATATATTTTATTCCTGAATAATCATAAATTTAATTCATATTATGTTAATTTAGTAGAGAACATATAATATTATGATGAAAAATAAGGTATATTGAAACAAAATTTTACCATCTCAATGAAGCCCCTTTATTTTGTAATGGTTTTATTGATATGGTTCCTCTTTCGATAATCCAAATCCCCTCTTTGTGGTACCATCATATTTATAAGACATTGTCTGAATTGGGACCATGATGAACTGGTTGTGATCTCTAAATTAAAGGGCCATCCTTGGTTGAATTTTCATTTGAACCATCAATTATTTTATTCTCTTGAAGGACAATTTACCAATTCTTGTTTTATATATCTGATACATAAAATAAATTCACTGCTTGTGATTCCATTATGAATAAAAAAATTTTCCCCTTAAACAATGAAATTCACCATCTTGAAGAATATTTAATCAAATTTCACAACTCTCATATTGTCCAACCATTTTTCAATGGAAAATCTAAACATTAAATGATGTATAATTTTACTCACATATATATATATGATAATTCCAAAATATGAAATATTTTCATAAATTAGATTTCTATTCTTAGAACCAGATATGTGAATTTCTTTTTCCACTAGTGTAACACAACAATTTTTCGTCTTACAATAGACATCATATTATTTGGTATAGAATATATAACCATTGATTACAAAACCAGTGTATGATATAATATTTAAATTCAGTCCCTGGCTTTCTATTTAAGTCATTCAATATTTGAATTCATATTTTCAGATAAATTCTTAGGAATTTGATCTTGGAACCATCTTATAAACTATTGATTATGTGTATTGGATATCCATCATTCATCCATTAATGGATTCTAATCTCTAAAAATATATTTTTGGGATTAAATGTATTCATAGAAATGTTCATAGTTATTTAAATTGAAAAGGTGTGATTTCTATTGATCTATTAAAGTAATTGTAACAACATCTCTTCCTTAAATACATTCACCCAAATGGCGTCTGTTGTGATGAGTCTTTGGGAGATAGATTCTTTCAAAATTTTATAGGTAATCGGTATTTAATTCAATAGCTTCTTCAACAATATATCATTATACAATACAACCATATACTACACATTTATTATTCACAAACCCTTTCAAAATCATCATATACCATTATATGTAGTACTTCCATGTATAATTGATAAGACCACATAGTTTAAACTCTCTAACCAAATTATCCTTTAGGTGGACCATTATATCAAAGAATCATGGTGAGAATAACATATCTAATTCTCATAATATGTATAATTCCTCATTATTCATGATTAGTAACGCCATTGTGCCTATAATATTACTGTATATGGATTTTAAAAAGAAGAAGAGTTTGGTTAATGTATGTCATACATTTTGAGGTAGAATGGAATGGAACATAACATACATTAAATATTTCATTATATCATGGAAGTCATGTGATTTTAGACTTTGTAACTTCAAATTAGTCAGTGACATGACATTCTTGATATTTGTTAAAATACCTCTACAATAATATGACACTATTAAAGAAAAGAACAAATTAAAATTTTTCCTATTTGGATAGAGTGTATGCTAATTGAAGAAGAAAAATAATCCATTTACCCCTCACTGATTCCAACTCTTTCATTATTCTCATGTCAACCATGTCCAACCTAGCCATGATAGAATCATTATTTTTTCCAAGAACATTTAGTAATAGTCTAACAAAACTAGGAAACTTTTTTTTCTATATTCATGAAATAAATTATATGAAATACATACAAAAAATTCTAATGTGGTAATTAAAATAAAATTGTTCACTTCTTCCAAACTGATTTCAAAAGGTTGTTTAAAAAATGGTTTATCAAAAATAGATTCCGTATAATTTAATTTATCAAACAGTTTATAATTCATTATTGGATATAAGTTCGCACCTTTTCTTATATTCACATCATAAATTATCACCCAGAATCAGTATATATGACATCAACGTAAAAATATTATATTTCCAAAAAACACATTCTTTGTGGAATGTTTAAACTAAACTACGTGTGTTCATTTTTTCAAAAATAGTACACCCCAAAATTCCTTTAATTATATATCCTCATAAATGATCATAAGAGGTGAATTCATTTATAATCCCATTAAACATGGACCTCAATGTGAATTATTCAACTCTTTGAGCATCATACATTTTAATACATGTATCCCATATCAATTTCATATCTCTAATAGATGGATCCAAATAGAAATCAATATAATTATCAGGTTTCATTGTTCGATATATAATCAGAGATAACATAATGTATTTTCTCATTAAGCATAACCATGGCTGAAAGTTAAAATTTACCAATATAAAGGGACACGTTCAGTAAGTACTACTTTTTCTAACAAAAGTAGTTATTCTATCTGTAAAAAATGCAAGATGAAAGTTTCTAATTTCATTTCCAAATTTAGGATACTCGTGATCAATTTTCTTCCACTGAGGAGAATCTGGTGATGATGTAGGTTCCCGTATTTAATTATTTTATCTACATATATGATTATTGGCTCAAAATTTTCTAACAACCATATAGACTTTTAATTTTTTTAATGATAGGATGTACTGTACATATATGGAAGGACTTGATTCATTTTTCTTGTATTGATCCATGCCACATATAGTGCAATTCATGAGTGATACATGATCCTTTCGAATCAGTATGAAATCATTTGGGAAATCATGTATTATTTAGTGATCATATCCATTAGACATAGAATTATTTTAGCCATATATGTTCAATATGGTAGTTCATTTTATTCTAGTTTTATATCATTCAAAAGACCAAGTAGTTCTATAAAGTTGATTTCATTCCATTTGTTTCCAGATTTCAATTTACATTACATCAATAAAGTTTACAATATTGTTTATATAGTACAACTAATATAAAATTGTCTCTTATCCTAACTATTTTACATCTCAAAAAACTTTGGACAATTACGAAGGTCATATTCAATTTCCATTTTCATTTCATCAATGCGATATCAATGATGATTTACACTGGTATTCATATCAGATGATACATAAACCATAGTATCATCACAATCAGTGAGAACACTCGGTTTTACCCTTATTATTCCAATATTTATATCTATGATATATTTCATGAAATATCAAATTATCATCCAACACTTGCAGACTAAATTTTCTTGAATAAAAACAATGTAAACATGAATAAATGATTTGAAAAGGGCCATATGCATGATCTATTTAAAACATGAGGAACCCTTGAAATCCATATTCACACTCTTTTGTAAAATGATCATCGTGTGTCCATTTTTTATTCATATACAATATATTGGGTAGAAAAAATATTAATTTTTTACAATAAATAAATAAATACACATAATATATTCATTATCAAAAGTGAATGTTATAGATAATTATAATATGAGAAACAAAACATATGATTATTTTAAATAATTTCAGTGTGGTTTAAAGAAAATGGGTAATTTAATTTATGAAAAGAATTACTCGACTATATTAGGTGTTATCCGATGAATTCATTAAAATTTGAAAGTTACAGAAAACTTTTATCCTCATTTGCTCATCCCATAAATATTTTTCATTCCATTTTGTAGTTTGACACACATCCTATATCTATTGTGGACATGCACCTATATTGGAAAAATACTCAAATCATTATTCATCCATGGGACAACTAATTCTCAGTATAGTGCAACAATATAATAGAAAAGGGTGGTGAGTCTCGAGCAATAAATTGAAATAATAACTATTCAGGAGATGAAGCTGGTGGGGATGGCATTTTCACTGCATTGTATTCTCTAAAAGGTAAAATGTCTCCCATTTGATATAATCACACCATTGGAAATAGTTATTCAATCATTTCCTCTCTGAGGTTATATTTGGGGGGAATATGCATTATTTTTTTTATTAAAGGGTCTTGGTGGGGACATGTTATGATATATGAATCTTTGGGGCCTCTATAATTATATATTTAAAGGATAAATACAAATTTTAATACATTGAATCCTATAAATATGTCTACTCCTACCTCTATTAAAATTATCCATCAAGTATTTCTTAAATTCCTTAGACAAATAAAAATATAAAATTGGAAATTAATGACTAATAAGAAACCCAAATATGATAAAAATGAATAGTAATCTATAATTTGAAAAAATAAAAGATATAAAAATGTATTGATAATAAAAATTAATAAATAAAGAATAATTTCATATTCATGGATGGTAATTTGAGATTATTTGGAGTGGAACCAATACCTATAGACCAAAATAATGAATACCTAAAAATAATTTCTAATAATTATTCAATCATATATTGAATTTGATAACCTTTATTCTATTTTTATGGAACATGTGATGTAACAACATAAAGAATTATTACATTTAATATTAACAGTAAATCAAATATTTTAAAAAATCTCAAAATTATAATTTCAATTTAAAATTGATAAGTAATGGGAAAAATTATTTTTGGAAAATAATATTCCTAATAATGATAGAAGGTTTAAACATAAAAAAAACTTAGTTGATAAATTGATTGAGGAATATTTTCAAGATAGGTTAAAAATAAGAATTATGAATAATATTTTATTAATAAAATACAAATTATAAAAAAAATATGGATATATATTGATATAAAGATGATAACATTTTGTTAATATTAAAAAATCATAAATAAATATATCTAAAATAAATAATAGAAATTGATAAAATTCCCAAAAAAAAATCTGTGTCTATGATTTATATATATAAATGAATTAATTATATATATGGTAATTCAATATATGGCACTTTTGATCTATGTTAAATTGAAAAAATCATTTGACATTAAATTATGTCAAATACTAAATGCAATTAGTTGTTATCTTTAATTCATATTTAATTTTAATTATAAAAAATCATTAAACAAATATATCACTATTTAATGTAAATCATAAATATTTGGTTTTATATAAATCGTATTAATATAAATTTATATATATATATATATTTAATAAACTATTTATTATCATTATCAATAATTATTAAATAAATAAAATGTTTAATATTTTTCTCAATTTACTTATTTTTAATTTTCATTTGTTTAATTTTCATTTTACATATATCTATATATTTAAACTATAATATTTATTAGTATTTTTAATTTATATATAATATGATCAATTTATTCATTTTTATCAATAGTTATTTAATTAATAAAATTTTTAAAAAAATTATAATTTTTTTATGGTTTATTTATTTCATTATTTCATTTTATTCTGACCATTATGAGTGATAAAAAATAAATTATAAAAAAAATACATTTATGGTGGCTAAAAATAAATCATTGATAAAGGGTACCCTTATTAGGGTCAAAAACGAGGATAAAGGGTGACTTTTATTAGTTTTCAAAAAAGTGATAATAAAAGGTACATTTTATTAGTGCTTTTATATAGCGCTGATAATGAACAGCTCTTTTAAAGGTCTATTTTGAAGTTGTGTTATCAGGATTTTTCTTTAACTCCTGGAATTATATCTAAATTTTAATTTAAATAATATAAGGTATGTAGTAATTGAAAAATAAGCTTTTCAATTCTCTCCAGACCATAGATTCAATTTCTTATTATTTTATTGTGTTCTTAAAAAGAATCCACTACTGATCTACATGACCTTTCCAATGATAAAAAACCAAAAAAAATTCATCTACAAAACATTTGATAAAAGAAAACATATTTTCAGTGGTATTGATCCATTGTTGAGAAACAAGTGGATCAATAGACCCACAAA